>OW964555.2:43544927-44874417 GCA_943138885.2 Tholera decimalis | reverse complement strand
CACCCCATCTACACGTTGGCCAATAGGCATTGGCCACTACATTCACCACTGCGTTGGCCAACGTGAAGAGCCGGCTGTAGTTTATACTATACAACAATAATTTTGTGGTACCGCACAATGCGCACAATACTTTATTAACTGCTGTAAATTAAAATAAAATCACATCAACCCAAATAGGTACCTACCTATGTATTATTGTATTTTTTAGGTGCTGTGTGCTCTTAGCTTATTAGCTACAGGGTTGTACAAAAAAATTGTGGGTGTGGGCCAGTATTTGACGCAGCGGACAACAAGTCGCTGCATCAGGGAGGTTGTGATTTGTGAACGCCCTTAATCACAATTAGATGGTCAGCAGGTGGATAGTGTATCCACAAACGCCACACGAAAGATCCTTAATTAAAGATAAGTATATAAATATTTTTTTTAAATAGGTTAAATGTAATTAAAATTTTTTCTTAGGTTCCTACATACCTCAATAGTAACTTTTTGGTATTTGTTGTAAAATAATTTACAGATTTCAAAGGACACATAATTTGCCTGGTGTGATGGGTGCTTTGACTGTACCTAATATTGCTATCACAAGACCGGTTGAGGAAAAACATATGTTTTTTAATAGAAAAGGATATCATTAAATTCTAATCATAATATAAAACTATGTGGTTAACAAACTTCATCGAAACTATGTATATAACTATGTATTTATAAATATAAAATATCCCTTATTTATCATATGAACTCAATGAAGAATGTTAGAGGAAGCCTATGCCAAGCAGCACAGCGAAATAAAGGGACATATTATTGTAAAATCTATAAAATGTCTTGTTTTTTAAGTAGGTACCTTAATTCTAATAATTAAGTGCTATTATTATTATATTTATTATATGTCATATCATGTAAAGAAATAAGTATATGATATATCAGATTAAGTAACTTTATTTATCAGCACTCAATTAAATCCCTTCTCTCCAATGCAATTTGGTTCTCTGTGGAAACCAAACAATACCTACCTATAGTTTTATTTCATTTTCTTTTCAGATGTGTGATTATGACTTAGACATAACAAATGTTAATGCAAATTTGGTGGTGCTGCACATGACTCCCACATATGGTCTGCGAGTCACGTGGGTACATATATGCAAGGGCTTTATGAAAGTGGTGAACACGTTTGGTTATTAGGTAAGTTATTCCTTATATTGTAAATAGTGAGACATCTGAAATGGCCTTATACTCCAAGTAGTAATTTACTATATTTAAGTGAGCATAACTACAAATAAACAACGATTATACAATTCTTTATTAGAACTGGAGTAGTCTATTAACAAAAAAATATTTTTTTTAGGAGATTCTGGCTATTCACAGCGGTTCTGGTTGATGACACCTATATCAAATGCTGAACCAGGATCCCAGGAAGAGATGTACACACGACGTCATGTCCAAGCCAGGCTCCCGTCCTTGAGCCGAAGGTGGAGTGCGCACGAGCGGGAGGGGTGGTGGTGTTTGCATCTGGGATGAGGAAGGCAGAAGCCAATTATTTGACGGCTGTGAAGTGGAAGGTTGTGGTGAAGATGTCAGTTGTGGAGTTTCTGCAAAAGAAAATGAGTGTTACTTTGGAAAATTTATGGATACCTCCTTTGTTTGTTGAAAATGTTTTCTTAAATCAAATCCTGCTAATATTGTAAAATGTGAAGGTTTCGATATTTGTTTGTTTCTTAGTCAATCACGCAAAAACGGCTGAACAAATTTGGATGAAAATTGACCCACACAGATATAGAATATAAATAGCAAAACTGAGGTTTCCTTTTTGGGGAGGGATTTTACATTATATACTTACATAATAAAAATTCACTATAAAAATATTATGATATTTTAAATCTAGACTTACCATCTACAATTTCCAAAATATACTGTATCATCTTGGGCGCCGGGATCATCTTGTGCAGAACATTGAGGTCCCTGAAAAAGATTGGTTGTGGTAGATTTATTAAAATAATGTATACATATTAACGAAATTATGTATTACTGAAAAAAATATTTATTTTAGGATGTAGTTATGTAAAAATTATGACAACATTTTTTCAGTTATATATATAATATTTACAAATACTAATTAATAACCACTTAAACCAATTTAAACTAAATAATCAAAAAATAAAAATGAAATGGTGTCTTTCATGTTAACTAAGTAACTTTTGTTGCCATTAACTAACATCATTTATTTTTATTGTTAATTGACCATTGTTAATAGAAATTTGAATATTTTATAAAACATCTGCCTACTAGAGAAAATTAGCTCATTATTGAGCATGAGCCTTGAAGATGTAAAATACTTACATTAAACCTAGCTCTTCTACAGAGACTTGCCCGTCCACTGCTAAAGCCCCCATTATAGCCAGCGCTCTTTCATCACTAGCTGACAAGGTTTGCCTGCTTGCTAGCCTACCTCCAGTCCCTCTTGCATGATTGCCTTATGGTCAATGCCTTTTTTTCGTCTTGGACTTCCAATCTGCCCACACCTAGATCAGTCATAGTCATAAGTATGTTATAAGTGTAAATGAGATTAAAAAGCCAAAAATTTGGTAAGTACTTTTGAAATTAATTGAAAAGTAAATAAACATCCGGGGCATGTTCTCATATGGCCATCGGACCCCAAAACATAGCTTGAACTATGGGTGTCAGAGACTGATCATAATCATGTCGAAAATCCCCAGTCTAGTAATAACAGAGAATCAATGACAAGCCGACCTTCATAACCGCAAGGGTGTGTCTACTTGTCCAAAACCCTTGAAAACATAGCTAAGATTGCTAGCATCACACCAGTCTATCCAAAAATGTTCATTAGGTCCTTACTTTTTTCCACTTATCTGTAGTCTTGCTGACACCACCGCCAACAGCATTCAAAATGTTGGTAAGTTCAGACCATAATCGGTCTGACCTTACCCGAACTTGTGATCCAGCAAGAGGCCTCGCCAGGTCACCATGACTGTAACATAAACAAACAAAGATTCAATATAAGTATTTCATTGATAAGATCGCGTCATTGTTTACATTACATACTCATGAATAAAACTTGGATTTACTTACGTTTCCATATACTCAAGCAGCGTTGACAATTGTTCGGGACTTGCTCGCACTCTTGATTTCATGTTTTATCACTAAAAATTAAAATACAGATTACTCCAACATCGTTTTATTTTGAATACCATTAAGTTTTGGAGACGATCTAAAAGTAATAACACTCTATTCACTTACCACTGTCAAAATATTGTTTTTATTATAATTTGAACAAGATTAAACGCAACACTCACTATATAATTATTCTTATCATTAAAAGCAACAACAAATAAAAAGTTCACGGGTTTGATGATTTTGATTTTTGATCCGATTTGACACTTCTTGACTGACACTGATTAGTGATGTGTCAACTTGATTTACTAACTCGAGTTGGGCTTAGATCGAGTCGAATTCTCTTTAACTCGATTTAGTCGATTTGAATACGCGAGGTTAATTCGGATTCACATAATTTAAGTATCGTTAGATTTGTCTTAGCAGCCCAAGTGTTCTTAGATAGGTGACATTTGAAAAAATCAAACATGGCGGCTGTGCGAAGTCATTATACATAGTGCAAAAAAATTTTTGTTTCGAATACCACAATATGAGTATCAAATTAAAGGGCTTACCACAAGGATTTCAAAAAGGTATATCATATTTATCATTAGTGTAATAGTAGCAAAAATAATACAAAGAGAAAGTTTAAAATATGGACTTGAGCTCTTTCACTTTCTGAATCCGGTGGGGTGCCAATGTGACACGACCGGGAAAATTCAAAAAATGTTAATTAATATTTTAACTGAAAAGTTGAAAAAAAAAGTTATTTAAAAAATCTAAAAAACCCGACTGCTCAACTGAAATGCAAGGAACAAGCACATTTTTATTTTAAAAAGTGACAAGTAGGCGGACCCGTCAAATTTAAAAAAAAATACGATCTTTTGGGTCCCGCCTGCTTGTCACTTTTTAAAATAAAAATGTGCTTGTTCCTTGCATTTCAGTTGAGCAGTCGGGTTTTTTAGAGTTTTTAAATAACTTTTTTTTCATTCATTTAATTCGCTACAAACGTCAATTATGTCAATGTCACAACAACACAACATTGCATTGTTGCAGATTTGAGGTTATTTTGGAGTACCGGTTGTTATTGTTGTTAATTTTTCGAATTATTAGGTACTGTATAGAAAAAATGCCGGGACCTAAAAGGAAATCTGTTGTTTGGCATTTATTTGAATCGCCAGTGAATGGACATGCTAAGTGCAAACAGTTTTCAGATTCATACAAATATAGTTTTGTTGTTAATTAATAGAAATACTTAATTTATTTATGTTATGAAAATTTAATCCTACATACATAAAGCATAAATAAATACATTTCTTTTTTATTTGAATTCTACCTACTTTAATTATAATGGTCCATGGAGACCATTATAATGTATGGACATATTTATGCTGAATTTGTTTAATTTTGTTTAAATATTGTTACGAAAAATCATTTACTCAGTTTCATTTCACCCAGTTAACTCGAGTTGAACTCGAGTTACGTGAATTTCAACTCGAGTTAACTCGAGTTGTGTTTATTCCGGGTTGGCACATCACTAAACAATTCAACACTGTGTTCGACACAACGATCGCGACAATCAGAGACGACGATTAATGTAGATATCGTCTCGCTACGAAGCAATGTTACTTTGGCTAAGGACCCAGAAGCTCCGGCACGTCGACTCGGCTACAGCTAGGCGACGGCGACGCCGCGTTTACGGCTCGCCGACCACTGGTTGACGGCTACGCGGCACGACTGGAAGCTGCCTTGTGAATGACAGCCAATGAAAGCACGCCCGCCAACAAATTTTATGAATAGACTACCTTATTAAAACTTTTATACGGAAATAGAATACATTTCATTTTCCGAGAATAACATTTTCGAGACGATATAATTATGATAACTGGTAGGTAACTAAAAACTGACTATAATGGTGAGCACGTTTCTTAAAAAAAAACGGTCAAGTAAAAGTTAGGCTCACATACAAAGGGGGTTCCTTACAAGCGTATGTAAGTTTTATAGTAGCGAACTAAATACATATTTACGGTATTCGGATTTTTTCTTTCACATATTCTATAGCACATTTCTTCTTGCCAAATTTCATGATTCTACATCAATGCGAAGAACCCTATAAGTTTTGATTCCTTTGTGAAATCGCATAATATTATTATGCGAAAACATACGACATACACGGCTATATCTTTTGATCGCGTTGACTGACTTACATTTTTCGAAAAACTGTACCTGTAAGTAAATGTTATAAAATTTAAGATCAATATATCTAGGTACTCATTCCTAAGAAAAAGGTTCTTATGGACAAGAAACAGACAGATAGATGGACGGACAGGCGGAGAACGAAGTGATCATTATGAAGGTTCCATTTTTGTTAGCGGTACGTAACTCTAGAAATTGTATAAGTAGAGCTTATTTGCGCCGAATGGCACTTGTTTGTTTTCCGAGTTTTCAATTCCGTAACTAGGTATGTATCAAAAACTTGAGTAGTACTAAGCACAGTAAATATAATCTAGCCAATTGGATTTCCTTACCCCATCGTAGACGCAATGGCATGTCCATCGTTCACGGCCACTTGCACCTTGCAAGATCTTACGAGGCGAATTAAAGCGTTGTGCAGGTAACTGCATATTGGTCCAAAGATGTTTGAGCATCGACTCATATTCATATTCATATATTTATTTGCATACCACAATGTTGTTTTAGATGTTACAATAATTGCTTAAAGCTAGGATACAATTATGGACCCCGAAGTGCACAGCAAATCATAAAATTAATTCAATTTACAATAATAATTAAAGATGTCAATATATTGCTAAAACTTATCAAAAGAATAATAAAAATGTCAACAGATTATTAAAAAACTCGATAGATCAAAAAATAATAATAGTCTAACAAAAAAAAAACACAATAAAACAAAGTATTAGATGTTAATATCTCTAAGATTTATATTGAAATCAATGTCCATACTAATTAATGTAATTATCCTATGTCAATTTATATGGTTGCCATTCAAATATTTGTTCAAAAATCATTCATTTCGCCAGAGACATGGTCTAATTGGAGTTACTATAAAGTAGTGCTTTACACATCTCAACCATAAGAGGCACGTGAAAATTTACTATTAACTATACGGTTACAGTCAAAATAAAATACAAATAAAATATAAATCTCTAAAAGAAGAAGAATAAGAAGCACAGTTAAAATACTTCATTGTTTGTAAAAATTGTGATTTTTATTACAACACATGCCAAAATCTTATCAAACATGTGTCTCTTTTTACGACCATACATTTATGTTTAGTAAACTCCTTCAATAACCAAAAGAGTTTTAAAAAAATGTTCATAGCTCCAACTTTACGATGCATCATTTCCAGAGTTATAGGTATTTTTATGATAAATTGTTTTGTGAGGGTCCTGTTCGTTTATTGAGTTATTAGAAAAGATTCTCACATTTGGAAGGTATTTTTCTTGAGGCGAGAAATCCTTTCAGAAATTTTTATTTAAGCATTTCAAGTAACACACTCGTTTAATCGAGTTTCAGGTACTACGTTTGGCACAGTGGTTAAGCGATTGGCTGCTGCACTGCGTGTCGTGGGTTCGATTAGACCGGTAGTCAAATGGAGATGGAGGAATCAGATCATGGAGCTCCTGCGCACACTCCCTGAAGTACAAAATTCCCAGTGTGCCCCTTTGTTTAAAAACTCATCAAGATGAGAAGGGAAGAGACAGAAAAAGGGAGAGAGCTATGCGTTTTATATGTCTCCCTCTCTCTCTCATGACGGAATCATGTTTTCTTAACGACATTATAGTAATGTGTGCCTCCTGTGTGATACCTCATCATCTTTAGCTTAGCCTTTTCGCAACTATGTTGTGGGATCGGCTTCAAATCTAACTGGATATAGCTGAGTACTAGTGTTAGTATATGGAGCGAATGCCTATCATACTGTTACGAGCTCGGGTTCGGGATAGAAATAATTAACGCCAATTAAACCAAAATTAACACTATTTAATTAAACACAAAATAAAATTTAACACAATTATTCGCACCACAACACTTGTCACTTAACACTTATATCGCACTGAAATTCACTTGTAAGGCTTCGATTTTATAGCGTTTTCGCCTCGTAATAAGACTGACTCTCTGCGCCCCTTTGCGATCTATTTATACCCCGGTCTATGAGCTCTAGAACATTCTTGTAAAATCGACTCACTGTTTATACTGCCAAGAATTTTCCAGAGCTACTTGAGATACACAGTACTGCTACTCGCCGCTAGATGGCGTTAGTGTCTGGACATGATATACTCAGTACTGCTACTCACCGCTAGATGGTGTTAGTGTCTCGAACATTCTAGATTTCCGTCGAAGTTTCTCGACGTACTTCACTAAGCGACTGGCATAACAATACTTTCACAACTAACTGTGGGTGTGGGTGTCAGGTTTTCTCGGTACTTGTGTTGCCCAAAATCAGTCTTGGTCTTGCGTCAATACATCTGGTCTTGGTCTTGGTATTGCGCTCCTAGTCTTGGTCTTGCGCAAGAGTCTCGCAAGAGTTTTGCTATTAACGATTATCCTATTGCTATTTATTAAACGGTAGTTTCGATCTTAGAACAATGTAACAGAATAGGTACATTTGAGCTTAAATTGACATAGGCATAGTAAAGGCCAACCAAATTAAAATTTAATAAGAAATTTGAAATATCAAATGACACATCATCTCTCGTGTGTTCAGACCTCATGGTGCCCCCGACTTCGGTGAGCCGTGCCGATGCTGTAATCAACTAAGGTAACTACCGTGTCCGACAAAAGTCCGTTGGTTTCTTAATAAAAGTTTACATTTGCCACTTATGACCTTTCAGCCTTTAAAGCATGAGTAAATAGGCATCTTCTGGGCTCGCTCGTCCCATCTTAGGCCTCATCTATCGCTTACCATCAGGCGAGATCGAGGTCCAGAGTGGGCCCATAAGTAATTATGTTAAAACATGGTCTTGCATTTGGGCAACACTACTCGGTACTGACTATCCGTAATGACTGTTAAAACTAAACAAATGACAATAGGATCCAACAGCTTAACCTGCTTGCCGAGGCAAGAAGGAGTCTCGGTATGTTGAAATGGCAACCCATCAACTGAACATTCGCGTCAAGCATTGCTTAACCATGAATATCAAACCGTATTTATGATTTAGCCAAAGGAGCTCATTAACCATTGATATACTAAAAACCCAAGATGCACAGTCTCGAAGAAAAGTGACGCTCGAAACTGTCGCCAAACACTCACCACTTACGTAGTAATAGATATGCTATAAGTACAAAATATGTTTTTGGAAATTCTATCTTATGACAATTGTTTAAGGTTGTTTTTACAAAGAAAATTTTGGCATTTTTGACGTGTGTACCTAGACGCGAGTGACGCGATACTATTTAAAATGAGCGCATAATTTAGAATTAAGCACTCATTTTATGCGGACGGTTTTGAGACGTTAAGTGTACATCTTGGGTTTTTAGTATATCAATGTCATTGACATATGACCTCGGGTTTAGCTAACCTAAACCCGAGGTCATAAAATTACCCATAGTCTATACCTACCAACATTGTCTGGGTTTAAATGGGTTAGGCAATAAAACGCCCTTAAACATTATAAAGAAGTTTTTGTAAGGGCAGTTTGCTGAAGTAATTCCATTGCAGGGAGTAAGTACATTATCGTTATTGAGTACAACTATTTTAGTGGCTATTCTGGAAAGGGCCTACTTCTTTTAAGAGCTCGTTTTTGTTAGGAAAGCAGTAAATGTAGGTCTGAAGTAGTCTTTCTAGGAACTTAGTGTCGGTTTTAGTTTATTTTATTTATCTGGGATAAAAAATAGTTTAGGCTTAAAAATGTGGTTTACAAAATAATTAGGTAAATTAATAAAACCCACACCATTGTCCACGGATTAACAATTATGGAATCATTATATATTTACGAATATTGACGTGATGAATTTTGTATCAATTGAAAGAAAAACATAATGGTTCAGTGCAATGCTTGCAAATAAACAATTCAGCATTTATGCCTGAGAAATACGAAAAGTTGTGCACAATTTCTCGGAACAAAAATCAGCCTAGCCTAGTTTGAAGGTCTCTGACTTACAAATACTATACCTTCCACATACAAAAGAAAGAGTTTGTTTACTTTAAAAATGTATTGGGTTGATTTAGTGTAATGTGTCACTGAAAGATTGAAATACATTGCCATGTACCCTTACATGTTCTCAAGCAAAAGATAACAATGCTGAAATGTGTTATTTCGCGTTGTAAACTATGTGTGTGCTAAGTTTCGTAATAATTTTTTTAAATCATTTTAGAGTGATTGAAACACGAACATTGAAACTTTCACATTTATTATACTAGTAAAATGTTCTGATATGGCTTCGCGTTGTGACCGGCGGCTATTTTAGAATTTATTGTGTTCCAATATTTTGATAATTTTCAAGACTGTAAAATAATGTCTCCCCACTTATATTCCTATGGTTGATTTAATTAGGTTGTGGAATGTTTCAATCATTTTCCGGCGTAATTTTTTTTACTATATTCGGTAGATCTGAGAATCAGTCGTAATCTATTTTTCATACCGCTAAGTGAACAGAATCTATAAACGCAGGCGAATAGCCGCGGGGCAGACGCTAGTTTTAAAGTAAAATGTATAGACAAGTGTTTTACCTAAGGATAGCTTCACGAAATAGAGATGCAAAATGGAAAACAGTTTGATCAATATTTTACAAAAATTGGTGAGCGCAAATAATCTAAAGAAATTGACGTCAAGAAATTCGTACGTATCCCCGACAACCAAGAGCGTCACCCACGACGTCTTTGGTATTAAGATGAGAGTTAAATTCATCTGCTCTCTGCGACACATGATAAAAGATGACTTTTATCGATAAGTCCACCCATTGTAACACCCTTTTATTTGAAAACCCCTCATTGAAATGTCTAATGGTGTACAATGAGGAGTATCTATCTATCATGAAAAAGGAGAAAATAACCCTCGATTAATGTCGACAAAGGACCTGCCTGAATTTTGGGGTAAAGCCATCTCAAAATGGATTTGATTTCCACACATCAACACGCATGAAATTGTGTTGTGAAAAATTCCGAGAGATAAAGTTGATAATGAGAAAACTCGGCCCACAAACATTACTTTTCGGTAGCGGACTAAATCCAATAAAAATGCGTTCTTGCTGATATATGTTTTGTCAGTAGCAATCATTCGAGCAATTCAAATCAAATACAGCCAATTCTGATTTATTGCCAAAATTATATAACAAAACATTAACATTGACAATTGATGCAATTCGTAAATTTTTATGTTATATCTATACAAATTTTATAAAGAGGTATTTGTTTGTAAGTTTGTATGTAGGTAATATTCGGAACTAATAATACAATTCTAAAAATTCTTTCTTTGGTAGTGAGCTGCAGTTTTGGGGAGTGCTATAAATTATTTAGAAGAAAAAGACGAATTCACGGGCAAAGTGCTAGTAAAAATAGTTGGAAAGTGTTTTTACTAGCACTTTGCCTTGTATAATACCAAGTAATACACCCCGCATTACTTGGTATTATACGTATTACTTAGTTAACTACAAAGTTAACTTTACAAAATGTATGTGCAAGCAAAGTTTAAGAGCCTGTTTCTTAAACTAAGAGGCCTTTAAGGAAAAGTGATCATGGCATTGTTTCTTAACTATGTACCTACTAGTTACAGAACACTTAAACATACACACACATACAATAAGAGACTATAATGATATATACCAACAGCTATAGATATTAAAAAATAGCGATCAATTTACAGTCACAGACTGGTTCAAAGCGAGTGCTCGAATCACGATATATATATCTCTGCTATCAAAGTCCTAACAGTTACCTTACATTCTGAAATCTAGAACAAACTAGAATGTATGCTAATATTAAAGGTAGTTTGTTCAATTATGTCACGAAATACATTATAGAGTCGCTTTAATGTAACTTGAAGATGTCGTGTGCTCATGACTGTGATATATTAGATGTAAATGTTGTGTGTGATGAGTAATATGATATTTCTTCATGCATTTTGGTTATTTTTTGTGGCGTTTAATCGTTTTGATATTTGGATCCTATGTGTCAAATGTGGAGCTCGAGGGTAAGTAATTCCCGACTGCCAAGGAAGGATTATGTTTTTCGCGCGTATCTTGTATGTTTGTATGTAATATTCTTTATTACCTCATATCTCCAGAACCGCTGAACAGATATACATAATTGAGGTATCGTTAGATTCGTCTTCGCAGCCCAAGTGTTCTTAGGTGCCGTTAACAAAAATCATACATGGCGGCTGTGCGACGCCATTATACGTGAAAAAAAAAAATCTTTTTAATACTACAAACATGCGGGATCCATAATAATAAAAAAAAAAATTATGTTCCATGTTCTATCATGTAAATAAACATCATTATATCATTTTCTCTTTTATACGACAGATTTATAATTGTGATGATACGTCATAATCAAGAAAGTTAATTGATTAAACTTAAATCAGTAAAATTGTAGTAGATTCTGTTTTGTTTAGAGGAATTTGAAATACAGGCAGGCAGGGTATATTTCTGTCGAGGTTACAGGAATGTTCTTACGAGATACCGCGGCCGTAAAACGCTAGGCCAACTGAAGGAAAAGGCTTGGTTTTTTTAAGTCAGACATTACCTTCCGACCGATTTTTACTCCGATTTTTAAAATATGGACTAAGTATATCAGCACTGCTTTTTTCTATATGTTTTATTATGTAACTACCATTTTTATCATTCTTATTATATATGATATTTATATCAATAAGATTAAACGAAAATAGAACAAACAAGAATCGGAGTCAGAGTCGGTAATTTTAATGAAAACACTTATTCTTTTTCCCTTTTAATAAAACAAAAGCTCATCCAATTATCTAAAGTGGGTACCTACAGTAACACAGTTAAAATTGGAACAGGAAACCGGCTAGTGCGAGTTGGCCTCGTGCGTTGGTTCCGTACCCTATACGTGTGTATGGTATGTTTGAAAGTTTTAAATATATATTTTTTTAAAGGTTTGCTCCGTGTTTTAGTGCTCAAGACTATTAATTATTTCGAAACCCACATGGACCAGGTCGTGGGCGAAGTGTAGGTATTTTGTTAATATATATATATATTTTTTAAACATAGACAAATTAATACAACAGTATACTTTTTACAATGCATATTTGAAGTTCTTTACTCTTTCAATTTTCATTAATAAATTTACATATTTTAGTTGGAAAATTATGCAAAAATATTAATTTCAGAACCTCACAATAACAAATAAGAGCCCTGAATTAGACAAGATTGATGTAGACCGAGAGAGTTCAAAAACAGTTTTTAATTTTTTTGTGTAGTCTCCAAAACTGATCCAATAGGTATTAAAAATACTTATCAATGTATCGTTTGAGTCACGTAAGTTTCTCTGTCTATTTATGTTAATCAGTGGAGTCCATTTTGGATAAATCCGTAATGAAAGCGTCTAGTCTAATGTCTTAGGTAATCCGGACCCATTACACTATTGTCGCTACCAGTCGAACCCACTCCAAACATAAGCATACTCAGAATAGTTGGAGATGTTAACAAGATTGCTAGTAATGTCAATTGTACCCACATTGCTAATTCTCTTTTACAATAAATAAATGAAGCTGAGACAGAGAGATGTTTTGTTTTTGCGCACACGATATTGCATTGTTCAATATTATTTTTTTATGTATTTAAAACACTACACACTCTAACATTTATTTAATTTACTTGCCCTCGTCCGTGTGTCACTGCTGGGTGCCAACTGAAAACCAACCCTGGGTGTCTTCCGCCCAGCAAATGCTGAGTTGGTGTTCCTTTCCGTATGGACATGCTCAACGATTATTTATATCCTTTTTTATAATGTTTATAATTTTGTATTGTATATTGTTGTGTGTGTCTTCGTTCGAATAAATATTTTTCAATTCAATTCAAGCGATCTATAAGGGTTCCGTTTTTCCATACAAGCTTAGCGAACCCTAAACCTTAAAAACTTCCATCCTATTAATTTTTAAGCTCAACCAACTCGGAAAGAAATGACGAAGGCTACGCCTCAATACACACGCCAACGATCCTCTTAAAAATATAATACAAAAAAAAAGCTAAATAAAATATATCTGAAAATGTCGTTTGAGATGAGGAAAAGGACAAACAGAATACAAACGTCACGAAATAACTTTTGTGTCGTAAGAACTTGGGGTAAATTGACAAAATGTTGGAAAAAACAATGTTATTAAGTATTATATTTTGTCGTTGACCGTGTAAGGGCTCCAACAGATTGACGTGCTAATCGCACGGCCGTCGGGCTTATCGCTAGCCGTGTCAGAATTCGAGTGCTGAGGAAATTAATGGAATGATTGGAAACGTGGTATGGTACTCCAGATTTGGACGAAGGTCGCTTTTTAATTTCCCGCATTTAATATGTTGTGTATTTGTTCGGTAAATTAGCTGGGCTTAGTAAAAAACAGACGGGTGAGCCATGTTTACCCTTTGATATGCCTAATTATAATTATCACGGACAGCTTCATCCGGGATTGTCGGAATGTTCTAACAATATTCTGTGATGGAACGCAAATACAAATGTAGGATATTCATTCTGATCCACCCAGAGTGGGACGAGTCATGTGATAATTTACCACTATACAAAAGGTTAGCCTATATTTCTAAGAAACTCTCTATGAGTAAGGCTTCAGAATATTTAACAAAGTACCTAACTAAATTATAACCGTTAATAAAAAAATGGAAAGCTTCCGGCCGCTAATAGTCCCATCATTTGTTTCATTACGACAAAAGTCTTCTTTTATAAAAACTTTTTTGCAAAAAATAAAACCGACTTCCATATCAAAACACTAAAAAGCCAAAAATAATTTTAATTTCGGTAGTCGGTGTTATTGGTTTTGTATTTTCTTTTTTTTTTCACACCGCCTTCCGAAATTAAAATTATTTTTGGCTTTTTAGTGTTTTGATATGGAAGTCGGTTTTATTTTTTGCAAAAAAGTTTTTATTTTCGCGCTTTTTAGTGGGTTAGTGAATTTTCCAAATCGATTCGTAAATGACGGAGTTATGCGCGAACAAAAAACGCAATGCAGAGTAAACGAAAAGATCATCAAGGTAAATTATTTTTTTCGACTTTTTTTGATTTTTCAGAAACGGCTCGTCCGATTTCGATAAAATTTTCATGGGACCATTTGGAAAGTATACCCTTTCCAACAAAAAAAGAATTTTTCAGATCGGTTGGCAAGCGACGGAGTTATGCGTGGACAAACATAAAAAAAAAAAAAAAAAAAAAAAAAAAAAAAATACAAACATCCGAATTGAGAACCTCCTCCTTTTTTAGAAGTCGGTTAAAAAGCGCAAGAAAATCAGGGAGTAATTTATTTCGTGACCACCAAAAAGTCCTCGTCACAACGTAATTAGTTTTACCCGGACAATCTGACGTTGCCCTAACGGAACAACATTTTTTTTTTCCTGTCAAAAGTAGGACCGACCCCACTCTAACATCAGACGTCTCAGTAAATAAAGACACTTCGCCTTTCTGGCCTTTGACGAACTTGAAAAGACTTTCGAGAGTAAAATAATTAAATATTTCTGTTATGTTTTTTCTTGTTTTTATATACCATTGTTAAAAGTGTTTGAGTTCTCAAAATACTTCAATCTTTTGTCCCTTAACTTCGTGCCGAATGGGTCTGTGGTTGTCCGAAAGTGCTCGAAAAACTGAAGATTTTCTTCGAAAACACGTCGAGAATACTTTATTATTTCGATAAAATACGTATAGTAGTTTTAGGGGTAACATCGTGGAATAATATATTAGGCTTAATACTGTAATATGAGTGAAGGAAATTGGGAAATAACACTTTAATCAGGGAAGTGTTTTGTGAGATATGGGTCAGTGGGTCGTGGAGTGACTAATTAGGTGTTTTGGCGGGAAAAAGGTGTGGAAGGCGTAGTCAAATTGGCTTACACTGAGAAATTACACTCCATTTTTAACCGACTTCTAAAAAAGGAGGAGGTTCTCAATTCGGATGTTTGTATTTTTTTTTTTTTTTTTTTTTATGTTTGTCTACGCATATTTCCGTCGCTTGCCAACCGATTTGAAAAATTCTTTTTTTGTTGGAAAGGGTATACTTCCCAAATGGTCCCATGAAAATTTTATCGAAATCGGACGAGCCGTTTCTGAAAAATCAAAAAAAGTCGAAAAAAATAATTTACCTTGATGATCTTTTCGTTTACTCTGCATTGCGTTTTTTGTTCGCGCATAACTCCGTCATTTACGAATCGATTTGGAAAATTCACTGACCCACTAAAAAGCGCGAAAATAAAAACTTTTTTGCAAAAAATAAAACCGACTTCCATATCAAAACACTACAAAGCCAAAAATAATTTTAATTTCGGAAGGCGGTGTGAAAAAAAAAAAGAAAATACAAAACCAATAACACCGACTACCGAAATTAAAATTATTTTTGGCTTTGTAGTGTTTTGATATGGAAGTCGGTTTTATTTTTTGCAAAAAAGTTTTTATCAAGAATAGCATGTCGTTTGCTATAATTCGGCTGCATACAAAAAATTATAGACGACAAATTTTGTTTGCCTGACTGACTTGAAGATTCAAGCATCTACATCAACTATTTTTCTGTAACTTTATCCAAAGTTTTTATTATTAATTTTTTTATTTTATTTTATCTAAAATATAGTCTAGTTTCAATGTTTTTATATCATCATAAATTCTGATATGTAATTTCAATATTGCTATACGCTATTGTTATTTAAATTTAACATACCTACCTATTATTCAACATGTATTTTTTACGCTTGTGTTCTATTAAATTTCAATAGTTTATATCATAAAAAAAACACAATTAAGGTAATTTAAATGTATATACAACATAATTTATTGACGTAAATTAATAAAATCTGAGTTACAAACAATAATTAAATAAAATCCTTGTTTGAACTTAAGTCTGTGTCAACAACTTCTTGAGAAGCGACTTGTCAAGATTTTTTTATAGTTTGACAATGTTAAATAAGTATTTTCATGAAAGTATTGTTAATCTTGCCTATAAGTGCTTACAATAATGGTATATTTAGACAAATCTATACTTATATATCTATACTAATATTATAAAGCGGAAAAGTTTGTTTGTTTGCTTGAACGCGCTAATCTTCGAAAGTTCTGGGTGGATTTGGATGCAATTTGGTATGGAAGTAGCTTGAAGCTTGAGGAAGGTTATAGGCTACTTTTTACGCGACTGCAAAAAAGGAGAGTTATGTTTTTACCGTGATAGAACACGGGAGCGAAGCCCCGCATGAGTACTAGTAAAGTATATACAGGTGAAAATAAAAAGAAATTATAGGGCATCGAAAAATTCGTCAACATCGCTATCAATGGGAAAAGTGCTCAGAATACTGGCCGCATTGCCACGTTGAATGGCAATGCTGATTCACTGTTCAAAGAAAAGGCCAGCCCTCTGGTCACTTGTGGAGTCGACTAATCGTTTGCCAATGTCACGAAAGAGTCGATGCGCACTCGGACCCCACGTTTTTCATTAAATATTTCTTCTTACAACCCAAACCTGTATTCAACACGTGTTTTGTCCCACCACGAAGCATTCTCAGGAGATGTTAACTAAAGTTTTTTCTGGATTTCCACAAAGTAACGCTTAATTTCATTTTATAATTTAATTTATTTGTATCCATACAATTTACTTAGTAACATTTTTGAAGCTGTCTAATTGATATGACATTTCACTACTAGTGGATACGATTTTGATGTTTTTGTGCTACTTAATACTTTTCTTTAATACTTGAAATATGTAGGGACTTGGTATATGAACATCATGTCATCTCATAGGTACAGGGCCGATTTCAGTAGGACATGAGTATTCGGGCGAGAAGAATTAAACACTATTTTTCACACGAAATATAATCAAGATCTTATTACAGAATAAGTATCATTAGGAACACCAAATCAATAGACACTCCACCAAAAACGTAACGCGTCTCTGAGATGTAAACGGATTGCTCTTCAGATCTCAACTCGACTCGGTTGAATATTACCGACTACTGTGTCGTCCTTTCCCTCGTGCGCTAGCTCGTGGTGTTGCGTCAGAGTGAATGAGAAACCATAGACCACATACGACATAGACCATAGACGACTGATGAGTTTGACAGATGACATTGATACATGACCTATCCCATCGTCATTCACTCTCAAATAATTGAAAAGGCCTTAAAAATGCTTCGAAAATTTTTGTTTATGTCAACTAGGCCCAATTCTTGCCCAATTGTTAGTATCAATATTCTTATAAACTATTAACTACTAACGTAGAGAATACAAAAAAGAAAATTAGAACATCTAATAATAACTCAGCATAGACCCTTGAGTATATCTAGCGTCTATGGTATATATCAAGGCCGGCCAAACCCAGGCACGCGGGCCACGAAGTGGCCCGCCAAGGCATTTGAATTTGCCCGCCAGCGGCAAGCCGTGGCGCGCGGTATCGCCGCCTCCACACGATTGTTCGGTTAAAACGAAAACATCCGATCCGTGTCGTTCGGGTGTTGTCGCTACTTCTACGTACCAATTTTACTTGAATGTTGGGGTGCATTGGATTAGAGTACTAAAATAATAAAATCAGTTTGGTGACAATTTGTTTTGAAAATTAGAAAAGATTCCATAAAAACTTTGCATCTTTTCTGCATTTTGATTTAGATATCTACCTACCATTTTAGGTTTTTGTTTGTTTATTGTGCGTTATGTTATAACTGTAGGTAAGTAGGTATTTAGTCAAGTTTTATTGATATTGTCGTCTTGTGCCTGTCCAAATCAATTACTTTATTTTACTTACCTTATTCCATATTGAAATCGTAAACTGTAGTTCACAAGTAAAATCTATGGTTTTAGTGTGGCCCTCAGCAAATCAAAATAAAAAATCATCAAAAATAAAGGATAACTCTCGGAGGTTTCACGATGAATGGGAAACAAAATACCTTTTTACCGAGAGCAAAGCCCGCAAACCGGTGTGTCTCATTCGCTCAGCAACAGTAGCTCTTGCTAAAAAATATAATTAAAAACAAAACCAAATGAAATTCGAAAAAGAGTATCCAGTGTGGCTTTAAGGACAGATTTTATAAAGAAAAACTTTTTACCAAAATATTAAACCGACTATCCCCGAATTTCGGAAGTCGGTGCCAAAAACGAAAATACAAAACTAAAGACACCGACTACCGAAATTAAAGTTATTTTTCACTTTGCAGTGTTTTTTGGGAGTCGGTTTAATTTTTTGGTAAAAAGTTTTTATTTCACTGTTTTTAGTTGGTCTATTTTTAATTTACCTAGTTACAAGAGCCTAAATGTCAACTACTTATAACCTTTTACAAAATATTGCTATTCCCAATGCTGGGCCGTTAATTGTTGAGGAGTTCTCCTGGTACTTCACCATCAGCTCTATATCACCATATGCATTGTGACGAGCAGACATAAAGTGCTTAACATCCATATTCAAGTAATCGAATCGCAATCCACTCAATACTTATTATTGAGTAGTTTCGGCGGCCATCTGTGGTTTTCATCATCAGTTCCACTTCCTCAAATGGTACTTTTTGAGAGCAACTGCACAAGTTACTATAAGAAATACCCAAAACGTCATAGGTGTGCCTATAACATTTGAAGAGTTCCCTCGATTTCTCCAGGATGCCATCATCAGATCCTGACGTTTATGAAAATGGGACCAATTTCGAAGTATACCCTTTCAATCAAAAAAAGAATTTTCCAAATCGGTTCAGCCGTCTTCGAGTAATCGATGACAATACATTAAAAAAAAAATTACGCCTCGAATTGATAACCTCCTCTTTTTGTCGTCGGTTGAAAAGAAGAAAGAGCTATTTTCACAGCAAAATATTTTTGTAAAACAACACGACAATTTGGAAGCTATGGTCAAAACATCGTATGAAATATCTTTACTCTTGGTTAAAAAGAAAAATCCGTTTTCTGATGGCGACATTTACTTTTTTATGTATACCTTATGAATATGGGAGTACCGGTGGCCCGGCGCCGCCACAGTCTAAGAAATAATTCTCACCTGGAAAATCTATTGGCCAGCCTTGGTATATATCTATTATAAAACCTTTCGATATACAAATAAATCAATACCTTTGAAGAAAACTGCAGCCACATTTTAATATTTTTTTATAGGTATTCATTAAAACTACAATGCTTCGTCAGCACAAACTTATTAAATAAGCCGGATTAAGATATCCAGTCCCGTTTTGTTGGTCTAAGCCGGGTTTATAAGGCTCGGCTGAGTTTCGAGTCAACAACTGGCTTAACTGAGTTAGTTTTTAACATGAAGACGGTTTAAGGCAGTGGTACAGGGAAGAGCAAACATTTTGTGCGGGATTTTTGTGGCTTGCACTGAGACTCTTACAAAAGACGTATCCTAAGCGCTTTTTGAGTAACGAATAGAGTGTTATTATTTTATGGAATAGTAGAAAGTCTTGTTCACAATTTAATTTACATACATACTTCTAGTTTTAATATATAGGGTGCTTAATAAAAGAGCAAAACAATATTGAACGATTTAGGCCTTTTATCTATCTACTATATCTTTTTATTTTATTTTTTAAATACTACTTTTGTTCAGGATTTTTTCGTTTTGTTAACATGTATTTAATAAATTGTAATCCTTAATTGTTTAAGAGTTGAAACAATTTGTTTTAGATTTGGGCATTAAAAAAAAACCACAGGATCGAGTTTCACGCAGGAAAAATGGCGTAGCTAATATTGAGCCTCAAACGGCAAATTACTGTTAGTTTAAAGTATTTATTTTAATACTTTATAATATTAAGTTGCTTTTCTTTACATTTTCTATGACTAAAATTGTAATGGTAAAGAGAGAATTTCATAAATCTACGCGATCAAAGCACCTACGATGCTGCTTACGTTCGTATTCCAAAGCAATAATGACACTCGAACGCGGTTGAATGTACTAATAAAAACTTTTTACCAAAAAATTAAACCGACTCCCAAAAAACACTGCAAAGTGAAAAATAACTTTAATTTCGGTAGTCGGTGTCTTTAGTTTTGTATTTTCGTTTTTGGCACCGACTTCCGAAATTAAAATTATTTTTCACTTTGCAGTGTTTTTTGGGAGTCGGTTTAATTTTTTGGTAAAAAGTTTTTATTTCTCTCTTTTTAGTTGGTTGATTTTTAATTTACCTAGTTACAAGAGCCTAAATGTCAACTACTTATAACATTTTACAAAATATTGGTTTTCCCAATACTGGGCCGTAAATTTTTGAGGAGTTCTCCTGGTACTTCACCATCAGCTATACATCACCATATGCATTGTGACGAGCACCAAGTGCTTAATATCCATATTCAAGTAATCGAATCGCAATCCACGAAATACTTATTATTGAGTAGTTTCGGCGGCCATCTGTGGTCTTCATCATCAGTTCCACTTCCCCAAATAGTACTTTTTGAGAGCAACTGCACAAGTTACTATAAGAAATACCCAAAATGCCATAGGTGTGCCTATAATATTTGAAGAGTTCCCTCGATTTCTCCAAGATCCCATCATCAGATCCTGACTTGGTGACAAATGGTACCAATTCCAAAGTATACCCTATCAAACAAAAAAAGAATTTTCCAAATCGGTTCAGCCGTCTTCGAGTACTCGGTGATCATACATTAAAAAAAAAAAATATACGCGTCGAATTGATAACCTCCTCTTTTGGTCGTCGGTTGAAAAACAATTAAAATGCATTCAATTCCAGTTGTCATGACTCAAAAAGTTCAAGTTAATATTTTAACATATAACAACAAATAGTAAGTTAATCTATACTTATAATAAATCTGTAGAGAGGTCAATTCTGTACATGAAATATATTTACAAAATAACTATCAGGGGGTGATTAGGGATCGATACTGATGCCAAAAATGCAATCAGTAAATTTTTTGTCTGTCTGTCTGTCTGTCTGTCTATCTGTCTGTCTGTATAACCGTTATAGAAACAAAAACTACTAGACAGATTTTAACGAAACTTGGTGCAATTATTTTTCATACTCCTGAGCTGGTTATAGTATACTTTTCATCACGCTACAATCAATAGGAGCAGAGCAGTGAAGGGAAATGTTGGGAAAACGGGAGAAGTTACTCCATTTTTTAAGCTTCCGTCGCGTGTGCAACCTTAATGGTTAAAGCTACACAGAAATCATTTCATGTCGGATATTCTCCTTAAAATTATATAAAAAATATCCCACGACAGCATATGTCTATCTTTTATGGTTGACTCACAATAACACGTGTAACTTCCGATAGCTTAGCAGTTCGAAGCTTTCTGATTATAATATTTGTCTACTCTTACGTTTATAACACTCTCAGTCACCCCTTATTGAAAAAGTTAACATTAATAACTATTCCATAAAAATGAATCATATAAATCGGTATAGAAACACCAAAGTTATACATGAAATACGCTAATAATAAGCCATCGCGCTTGAATATTGAATCATGCTATAAGGATTATTTTTGAGCGTCTCGCGGCCGAAATTATAAAAATTGGCCAAGTGCGAGTTAGACTCGCCCATGAAGGGTTCCGTAGTAACTATAATAATATAATATAATATGTATATCTATATGACGAATAAAAAAGAACCTTAAATATTTCTTAAATCTAGCTTATTTACATTTTTACAACTACGCTAAATAACTTTGTTTTTCATAGTGTTTGTATGAATTACAAAGTTATATTTGCGGTTTTAGAAAATATGCTGTATCTCTAAAACTGCTGACCCGATTTCGTTCAAACCAATTTTGGTTGAAAGTTTATATTAAGAGCTACAGACATATATTTTTTTTAGTTTTTTCACTCCATTATTATAGAAGTTAGAGGGGGAGACACATTTTACCACTTTGGAGGCTTATATCTGTTAAACGATTGACTTTATGAAAAAGTGGTTTTAGAAACCCTTATATCATTTTTAAAGACCTGTCTATAGATACCACACACGCATAGGTTTCATGAAAAAAAATATTTTCTTTTGTAGTTCCATGTATGGGGAGCCCCCTTTATTTTAAATATTTTTTAAATTTTTTCTTAAAATCGGAAAGCGGTTCACAGAATACATCTACCTACTAAGTTTCACATGTATGGTCTTAATAGTTTCGGAATAAAATGACTGTGACATACGGACGGACGGACAGACAGACAGACGGACAGACATATCGAAACTATAAGGGTTCCGTTTTTTGCCATTTGGCTACGGAACCCTTAAAAGGCGGGGCGTCCGAGCGCGAGCTTCTTCAGTTCCCCGTCCGATTACCATACATAAAATACTTTATTTTCAGACCAAAGTCCATACATTTACACATAAACAAAATATAAACACACAAATCTATATATATAAAAGAAAGTCGTGTTAGTTATACTATTTATAACTCAAGAACGGCTGAACTGATTTAGCTGAAAATTGGTAGGGAGGTAGCTTAGAACCAGGAGACGGACATAGAATATTTTTATCCCGGAATCCCCATGAGATCGGGATTTACGTAGGAAAAACCTCCCACGCGAACGAAGTTGCGGGCAAAAGCTAGTAGTATATAAATCCAAAAAAATAACTGACGGTAAAATTTTAATCCCGTTATCGAAGCGCCTTAATGCGGTTTCTACAAGTCAACTTCTTAGCAAATACATATTAGGTTCTCTAGTACGCAATCTCTGGTCTGGTTTTGCGTTTCTTATTCTTATATCAGAATGGAAATGCAAGATGGAGGTTTGAAGTAGTTGCGTTGTTTGGTTTAGAGTCGAATTGCATGTTTGAGCAAGAGCCTTCTTTGCTTCTTAATATAAAAATGTAGTTGGCGTAAACCTTAAATCTTACTAGCTCTTTGACCGCAATTTCGTTCGCGTGGATTTCAAAATAATTTGTAGCCTATAGCACTCACCAATAATTCACTTTACTACCAATATATTTTTTTTTAAATTGGATCATTATTTCCGGAGATTACCCCCTATATACAAACTTACAAAAAAAATATAAAGCACAGGTCCGTTCCTGCGTGGAGTATTGCAGCCACTTGTGGGATGGCTCTACAAAATACCAACTTGCCGCACTGGACTCGATCGAGCGCAGGGCTAAATAGCTTACAGGCGACGAGGTGCTATCGGGCAAGCTTTATAGTCTGGCTCATCGGCGAACCATTACTTGCCTGTCGGTTTTCTATAGGCTGTACTTCGGTGAGTGTGCGCATGAGTTCCATGACTTGATTCCTACATCTCCATTTCACTAACGGTCTACCAGACGCACGGCTGGGTACCACCCACACATGGTTGATATACCGTCTTGTCGTACCAAGCGCTTAATCTCCTCCACATTTATTGTGCGCACAGCAAAGTTGTGGAATTCTCTGCCGGCTTTTGTGTTCCCTGCCACTTATGACCTTTCAGCTTTTAAAGCAAGAGTAAATAGGCATCTTCTAGGCTCGTCTACGTCGCTCTCGTCTTCGTTATGTGCCTAGTGCTTTGCGTATCGCCAGCGGTACATCCGACAGTAGGCTGCTGTGCACGCCTGCCTGAGCCTTTTTAAATTATATTGACAACGTCATAATGGATTGACCTACAAAACAATTGATTTTCCTCCGCTTTGCTCCTGTTTCCCTTTTGATTATTTATTTGCGTGGAATTTTATTAAAATTAAAATTATTTACGCGGTTTCGAATATTTTCGACACTAAAATTTAATAATCGGGAATTCAGGGAAGGAAAAATGCATCTATCATTTTATTAAACTGAAACATATTTGATCAACAAATACAAAATAATTGTTTTTAACCGACTTCAAAAACAGGAGGTTTACAATTCGTCTTGAACTTTTTTATTTTTTATTCTTATTTTATATGTTTGTTACCTCATAACTCGGAGATGGCTGGACCGATTTGGAAAATTCTTTTTTTTTTGAAAGGGTATACATTCTAGTTGGTACCATTGTCGTGACGTTTGGATCTGATGATGGGATCATGGAGAAATCGAGGGAACTCTTCAAATATTATAGGCACACCTATAGCGTTTTGGATATTTCTTATAGTACCTTGTGCAGTTGCTCTCGAAAAGCACCATTTGAGGAAGTGAAACTGATGTGAAGACCCCAGATGGCCACCGAAACTACTCAATAATAAGTATTTCGTTTATTGCGATTAGATTACTTGACTATGGATGTTAAGCACTTTATGCTCGTCACAATGCATATGGTGAAGTAGAACTGATGGTGATGTACCAGGAGAACTCCTCTAAAATTAACGGATCTGCACCTGGAAAAGCAATATTTTGTAAAAGGTGATAAGTAGTTGACATTTTGGCTTTTGTAACTAGATAAATTACAAACAGACCCACTAAAAAGCGTGAAAAAAAAACTTTTTAGCAAAAAATAGAACCGACTTCCATATAAAAACACTACAAAGGCAAAAAAAACTTTAATTTCGGAAGGCGGTGTCTTTAGTTTTGTATATATTTTTGTTTTTGACACCGCCTTCCGAAATTAAAGTTATTTTTGCCTTTGTAGTGTTTTTATATGGAAGTCGGTTCTATTTTTTGATAAAAAGTTTTTTTTTCTATATTCGTTTTATTACCAATATCATCATATACAACCCTAGGACATTCGCTCGATGACGTGGGTCGCGCGGCGGGCAAAACAATCTCAACTCTCTGTGTGCGTACTTATGGTACATTTCTTCAGGTAGTAATCTGTGGTCGAGGTCAGTGGATAGATGACCACTAGGCACGTTAAGCCGTTGTCATTTGTAGGTATATCTTTAATAGTCATTACAGGTAGTCAGAAGCCATGACATCTGAAAATAGTCTTTCCGAGGGTATCGTGTTACCAGCTATTGAGTGACGGAGGTCAGATAGTCAGTCACTCCATATAAAACATTTATACTCAGCTGCATCCGGTTAGACCGGTAGCCAAAGGAAAGAAGGATAGGCTAAGCAAATGATAATTAATATTGGGTGTGTCTGAATATTGTATACCTCGTAACTGCTTCCAAACTGTTCCAGCTCAGCAAAATGTCACTCAAATACATCGCACTCTTAAAGTGAAAGTGACCTAACTCTAAATTCGTGTAATTTCAGATTTTGATGTAAACTGGCCTGAAACATTACTCTGAATTGCCGCGGAAACAGGAATCTGAATTACGATTTATAAAGAGACAGCTTATATATTTACCACTTGGGATATATGAATAGAATTTAGTCAATGCTGCTTTATTACTGCTCGAATCCAAAAATTTTTATTTTTTGAGTTAAGTCCCTTTCATTCTGAGAGTGCGTCATGTTTCCTGACGCTGCTTTTTAACTGAACCTCCTGTTTCAAAATTGATGTTATCAGGTTTTATGGATATGATCTAACGAGATGCAGGTGCCCTAGAATGCAAGGGTAACGGGACCCCGCCGGGGTTGCGGAAATGTACTAACAAAATACCGCGGCCCCGGAACCTACGGGCAGCTGAAGGAATAGGGTGGGTTTTTAGTCAGTAGAAGTCTGACACACCCTTCCGCTTAACCCAGAGCAGGAGAAGTCATTCGATGATTTTCCCACCCAGGATGTTTTTTTTTTAAGTCAGTAGAAGTCTGACACTTCGACTTCACCCAGTAGGGCATCCACTCGATGATTTTCCTCCCGAAAAAAAGTGATCTATTCCATTAAAAATCTTTAAATCTTTTGCACGGGAAATCTAATCTCAAACTCTATAAATCTTCGTGATCGAACAGCGCAGTTCTCGCAATCCTCTATATTTACCCTTTGTTTGCAAACATTATTGAATCCATTTCCTCTCAACCAAGGTTCACACTATTGGTTGATAAACAAATCTACTATTTCACTTTGACCCTCGTTTTACACTAGCCGAGACTGCGGCTCTGCTTGGGGCTATAATTTTTAAATGCTTTTTGTTTAATTACGTATATTTTACTGTCTTTTTTTTCTGTTGGAAAATGATCAAATGACGCTCTGAATGGAGCGGAAAGGAATGTCAGACTTCTACTGACTACAAACCCACCCTGTTTCTTCAGCTGGCCTTAAGTTCCGGGGTCGCGGTATCTCGTTAAAATATTCCCTCAACCCCAGCAGGCAATGGCCCTATTAGATCTCAAAGAGCAGTCAGCAGCATAGACAATTGACAGGCCTGTTGGTCTAGTGGTCAGTGGCCCTGACTGCTATGCGCAAGGTCGTGGGTTCGATCCCCAGGACAAATGTTTGTGTGATGAGCACGATCATTTATTCTTTGTCTGGGTGTAATTTATCTATAATATGTATGTATTTAGAAATATATATGTATCTTTATCAGTTGTCTAGTACTCATACCACAAGCTCTGCTTAGTTTGGGACTAGATGGCGTTGTGTGAAAGTTGTGGAATATTATTATTATAGACGGGGCCGGATCAACAAAATATAGGACCATGCACTACCCGCGTATAAATTCCTCTTTCTGTGTCAAGTCCAACCAAAGATTATGCATATTTTACTTTTTTATTTATTCATAGGAAATTCAACAGCTTTTTTTTCAATACTCATTATATAGTAACAATGTCACGTGGAGTTCTGAAGCCTATTATAAAGTTTTATAGCATGCATATAAAAGTAGAAAGTACAGTAGTTCTAAAATTTTAACTTTCAACTAAAAGAAAAGGAAATATAACAACTGGTAAATAATAATATACGAATATCACTTACTGGTGAGTATTTTTACAACAGATTTACGAAAAGATACCTTAGATAGCTGGAATATATCTAGATTTTCAAATTTGTCAATGTATAAGCGAGGCAGTTGAATCATAACAGCATTTTGTCCATAATTGGACCGGTGTGAAGGTACAGTCACCAGCACATCAAGCTATTCGAATCTGTCAAATTTACCCAATTGAGTTTGAACCTTATCATGTTGTAATAAAGTTGTAAATCTATCG
This sequence comes from Tholera decimalis, assembly GCA_943138885.2. NCBI lineage: Eukaryota > Metazoa > Arthropoda > Insecta > Lepidoptera > Noctuidae > Tholera > Tholera decimalis. The sequence goes on along the minus strand of OW964555.2, from coordinate 44,847,290 downwards.
AATTATTTTGACAGATTGGAGTAGGTTGATGTGCCGGCCACCGTACACTAAATAAGTGAGTGTGTCTCATGCGAGACCTTTGCGTGCAAAATTATATGCATGATAAAAGGTCACTGCTGTCAATCTCACTACGAAGGATATCAAATAATAGCAACATATCCAACATTTTACGTCTATTATTGAGTTGATTAAGAAGTATAACGCTTGTTACCTTTAAAGTTTGAATTGAAATATATATAAATATTGAAATTTCAACAAGCAGTCATATAAGCACATAATTAGTCCTCTAAGGGTTTCATATTTTCATACGTACATCGGAACCCTAAAAAGTAAATTCCTTAACAATTGTAGGGTAGCCCAAACCCTTTTACTACACAAGACATGTTACTTATCATACTGCAGTGCAAATGTGGACAGTCCCTTTTATTACTTGTCACTTTACAACCCGTAAATGCTTGAGAGACGAGATAAAACCGCCATTTTATGGAGCGTACAACAATATGGTTTATATTGGACAAATGGCTGTTGGTTTATAACCAGTCACTGCTATTACAAGGAAGGAGTATGGTTTTGTTGATTAACAAATTCATTTGTGGTGTGTTTTCTATAGGATTTGGTATCTATTGGCGGCAATTTCAGAATCGTGGCTGTATCCACTCTCAATTGAATGAAGTGACAATAGACTAATGGTTATGGTGTCGGACTTATGATCGTGAGGTTGTTGAGCTTAGTTGAAGGGGTTAATAAGATTGCTACTAATGTGATTCTACCCAAATTGCTAGTTCTAAAAAATTAAAAAAAACGGAGAATGACACACCAGAAATATTAATTTACAAGGTTCTCATATGATGTAATTTGTCCAGCTTCTATAAACTGTTAACAAAAGTTAGAGCTCTGAATTTCTCTGGGTAGTGAGCTCGGAAATACTAGCCACATCTTGTTTAAATTGATCAAAACAATTACTTATATGAGTGATTTTTTTTTAATATTAATTAGGCAAGTGCCTAAATACTTATTCGATATATTTTGGATAAGTAGAAAGGAACGGGGTATATCCTAGAGGTGGTGTTAGGATGAAAACGCCAGTAAAATTATAGTGGACTGTATTGTAAAGAAATTAGATGGCGAAATGGCAAGTATGCGCTTAGTAAGGCGGACGATGGCGCAGTGATTGTGCCGGCCGGTGCTCGCTCGTCGTTGCACCGCCGCGCGCGCCCGCAGCCCCGCCGCGGTCTCCGCGAGCGTAGTGATGTTCTCAACATGCTCCAGGCGTTGAAGACTCGTCTTCAAGGATTATACTGGAAGAGGATAGATGGTGTTGTAAGCGCGTCGGACTATGCCTTTCTTCTTCCTTACGTCTGCGGCGGAGTGGTGATATCAGTGACAGAATAAATAGTGTTTGGTTTACAACGACGAGCAATAAACCTCTCAGTGCTGCAATGAAAGTATGTTACGTTAGATCTGAGACAAGCTCCAGATGAACCGCCCTTGTGGCTGAACAAACAAAAACACATATGTAAAATTTAACAAGTCTAAAACCTCTACGTATATATATATAAGTTACTAACATTTTATGGATTTATGGCCTGAAATAAAAATAGAGTAGGTATTGTATAGTTTGTTTGGACTTTATGGAAATAATTACGACGTTGTAGGCTTTAGAGATCGCGTTAGCTTTTATAGCAAAGACGTATCCTAAAAGCAAAAATATCGCTTGTCATACAAATATAATATTTATGACCGTGTCAACATCATCTGAATAACATTCTTTCTTTGTTATTGAGTAGTAAATCAAAGTTATAGAAGTAAACTAACCATGATTTATGAGCCCTAATTCACTTCTATAAACTTTGACCTTCGTGGAGGAAAAAAACACATGTACATATTAACTTTATTCATTACTCATTTATTGTGACCTAGTTAAGTATCAATTGCCTATTGTCATGCTTGAACTAAATGCTGGAGAAAAGTTTAGTTCTTACGTGATCTGTTAATATCAGTCAGAAGCTAAATACTATATTTCAGTTTAAGGAATAAAATCTGATGATTTTTGGCATTAAAATAGACGCGCCATCGAGTTGGGTTGTTCCCTTTCATCTTTTAAATTAAAAAAAAACAGCTTTTCTCAACTATTTTGAGGTCAGATTTCAGTTTAACTGAATGCAACTTAGTACAATGTTTCATATGAAGTGATTGGCTATCTAACCCAGCTCCACTGTAACTGGGAAACGCAACACTCTTGACAAGACTGGTGTTAGACTTTCTGTCTTCTGACTGCCTGTAATGACTGTCAAAGGTGAACAAATGATAGCCGGGATTAACGACTTACGTGCATTCCAAGGCACGGGGATCTTGATATTGTTACGAGCTGAGGTTCGGGATAGAAATAATTAACGCCAATTAGACCAAAATTAACACTTTAATTAAGTAAACACAAAATAAAAATTAACACAGTTATCTACACTACAAAACTTGTCACTTAACACTTAAGTCGCACTGAAATTCACTTGTAAAGCTTCGATTATATCGCCTCGTATCTTGAATTAAGACTGCCTCTCTGCGTTCCTCTGCAATCTATTTATACCCTGGTCTATGAGTTTTAGAACATTCTTGTAAAATCGACTCACCGCCTATACTGCCAGGAATATTCCAGAAGCTACTTGAGATACTCAGTACTGCTACTTGACGCTAGATGGCGTTAGTGTCTCGAACGTATTAGAAGTCAGTCAAACTTTCTCGTTATACTCAGTAGTGCTACTCGCCACCAAGTGGCGTTAGTGTCTCGAACATTCTAGTCTTGAAGTTTCTCGACGTACTTCGCTAAGCGACTGACGTAACAATATTATGTTAAGAAGTTTACTCATCCAAAGACTGACCTCGGTGAGAGTTACTTACCTTGAAAGTACACCCATGCGGCTGCTACTTTTCAGCCACGAGCACCTTTGCTCCACTGCCCGATCGACTGCCAGTTCAATCGCCGTGAATAGCAATGGATCGTCCACATGCTCCGGAGGGTTTCCGATCACATACCTAAACTGACGATGGATTGGAATACCCAACGGAAATGAAACCGTCCCCGACAATCCTGGCGTCGCACCGTGGTGAGCATCGAAATGACGTGGAGTAAAAAGAAACGTGACGCTCCAGACCATTCGCCATGGAGGACTACTGTGGACGACCTCTGCCCCATCTAGGGGACATAGAAAAATAAGTCAATTCCTTTACTCCGTCTGTGTACAACGTGTAACAGAATAAACGCAATTCCTGAAAGTAGTTGGTTCAGAATCGATTTCCGTCATAAAATAGGTGTTAAATTTTGTCTGAAAAATCTTTCATTTAACTTAAAAAATTTTTAGCAAAAAATAGAACCGACTTCCATATCAAAACACTACAAAGCCAAAAATAACTTTAATTCTTTGATATGGAAGTCGGTTCTATTTTTTGCAAAAAATTTTTTTTCACCCTTTTTAGTGGTTCGGTTTGTAATTTATCTAGTTACAAAAGCCATGATGTCAACAACTTATCACCTTTTACAAAATATTGCTTTTCCCGATGCATTGCCGTTAATTTTTGAGGAGTTTTCCTGGTATCTGACCATCAGCTCTACATCACCATATGTATTGTGACGAGCATTAAGTGTTCAACATCCGTACTCAAGTAATCGAATCGCAATCCACGAAATACTTATTATTGAGGAGTTTCAGTGGCCATCTGTAGTCTTCTTCATCAGTTTAACTTCCCCAAATGGTACTTTTCGGAAGCAACTGCTCAAGTTACTATAAGAAATACCCAATACGCTATATGTGTGCCTATAATATTTGAAGAGTTCCCTCGATTTCTCCAAGATCCCATCATCAAATACTGAATTCGTAACAATGGTACCAACTAGAAAATATACCCATTCAAACGCAAAAAGAGTTTTTCAAATCGGTTCAGCCGTCTCCGAATTATAAGGTAACATACAAAAAAAAGTTCAAGAAGGATTGAGAACCTCCTTTTTTTGAAGTCGGTTAAAAATGGAAACACAGTATCATGACAAATTATTACAATCCTTAATTCAAGAAAATGCGCTCGTGTGCGTGTCGGTCGCTAATATTAGATGAGTGTATGCGTCTGCGTAAAGATATTCAATCAATATTATTTCGCCGTCCCCGGAGAACAAAATAATAACTACAAAAATGCAACTTTTCAGGAAAAATAAAAAACATGTTTTCGTTGATTGCTCCTTAAATAGTGGACGTAGACAGATGATTGTCAGCTTTTAAAGAAGGTTATTTTTTGTTTGTCCTAAATGTTTTAGTGAACGTACGCCTAAGTATCAAAATAGAGATATTATTTCAAAAATAAGAAGTTAATCTAAATTAATCATCATCTAAGTTGTATAACGTCACAGCGAGTAAAGGGCAACTCGCTGTCCGACCATGGACCATGCCCGGGTCGACGGCGCGTTGTGTTCCACGCGCGCCTCAAAGAGCGTCAGCAACATGACGAGGCCCCCTCTGCAGAGGGCCGAAGCCCGCCGGGGTCGTGGGACTCATCCCCTTACCGTGGCCCCGGTATGTAAAGGGTTATTGAAGGAACACCGTGGATTTTAGTCAGTAAAAGTCTGACAGTCCCTCCCACCCTGCCCGGAGTGGGAGGACTTATTTGATAATTTTACCACGTTAAAAAAAAAAAAAAAATAGTTGTATAACGTCGATTATTGTTTTATTCTCCGTACAGCCTGACCCGAATCAAATATTGTACTCTTCACTTATCATTTTATTCTACGGGGTTTATGGAGCAAATGATACTAATAATACTTTAATATCGCCTTATTCTCGTAAATATTGTAAAAATGAAACTGATAAGGACTTTGAATTTAGCTTCCTAATTAAAAAATGACATGGTAAACACATCTTATACAAGGCGACTGGGTGGTTTTGAACGAGAATAAAATGATACATGCATTTATCATTATCTAATCGAATATTTTTTCACGAGAACATAATTCTATGATTATTTGTCATACTAACAAGTGGGAATAAATTTTGATAATATTATATTAACACTTTATTCTCGTAATTTTAGAATTGTTTTAATTCTTTGAATACTATTGTAATACTTTGTAACTTCGTAAATAACTGTATAAAAATTAGGGAAAAAATTGAGCGGATGTATTAGCATCCACAGATCCCAAAAATGGCATAACACTAAAAGTAAGATAATGGTATTTATCATTTTATTCTCCGGGGACGGCGATTTTATTCTCAAGTAACATAAGACTCATACAAATTATCAATTACAAGTCAGTCACAATTAAAATACAATTAAATTAAATTAATTTAAATTAAACAATTATTATTAAAATTCAAATTAAAATATTACAATTTTTAACATTCCTACAAATACTCTATAAATATGTTCCATCCCTGCGTGTAATGTGCAACCTACAACAGTGAGTGATGTACGCACAATCCAGCCTACCCGCGAGCGCGGCCAGCATGCTGTTGGCGCTCCCTCGCACTCGCCGCACAAGCGAAGTGCCTCTCTTGCGCATTGTAGCGTAGAAGCAATCTACGCGCGCCTCCGCGAACATCGCCGATGCGCTGCAAAAGCGCGGGAGCCCCAACAACATCCTAAACGCGATATTGAATTGGACTCGAAGGGCGCTGTACGATGTTTGCGTGTAATCTGTCCACAGACTGCACGTGTACAGCGTCGAGCAATAGGCTCTAAACAGAGTTAACTTAACATCTCTTGAGCAGCGAGCAAACCTGCGGATCACCATGTTCGCTCTGACCGACAGCGCCCTTCGCTCCCGTTCCATGTCAGTATCGTCTTTAAGAGTGGGGGTAACTAGATGGCCTAGGTACTTAAAAACCTTTACCCTTTTTAAAGGTAAGCCATATAGAGTTACTGGTGGTGTATCTAGAACTTTTCTTCGCCCACCCTGAAAAACCATATACTGACTCTTTTTAACATTATATAGCAGCCCGCAATCATTAGCATAGCTCTCACAGATACTTATTAGCTTTCTGAGTCCACAGACCGAGGCGCTCAGCAGCACCATATCGTCCGCGTAGCTAATGTTATGTATATTGTATGACTCACATACGTTTTGCGTTTAGTAAGGATAACTATTTTGTAAAAAAATGTCTAGGTTTGGTTTCAATTTATTTAGTTACGGATATTGTTTTAGACTTATAATTTAATCTTCTAATTGGGGTGTCTGAGGTATTGCGCTTAATCTGTTACACGTTGTATAATCTTCACTTAATCGTTGAACCTCAATCGTCTTGCACAGACTTCGTGATATGGCAAACAACTGTTGCAATTTATTTTCCCCGAGTTGTTTGTATCTAGTATATCGTTGTGTCTTCTAATGATAATTGCATTGTCTGGTCTGTCTGTTAATTTGTTTTGTTTGTGATCTTGTGGAGAGGATTGTTAATTAAGTTTAAAGGGCATCGCACAAGAATATACCTATCTTCTCTAGATAGTATAAAAAAAATTGTCCAAGTGCAAGTCGGACTCGCCCATGAAGGGTTCCGTAGTAACTATAATAAATATAACATACTTAATATATTTATTTGAAAAAAAAAACAGAAAACCTTAAAAATTTCTTAAAACTAGCTTATTTACAATTTTTACAACTACGCCAAATAACTTTGTTTTTCATAGTATTTGTATGAATTACAAAGTTATATTTGCGGTTTTAGAAAATATACAGTATCTCAAAAACTGCTGACTGGATCTCGTTCAAACCAATTTTGGTTGAAAGTTTACATTCACTTCATTATTCACTTCATTATTATAGAAGTTAGAGGGGGGGGGGGATACACATTTTACCACTTTGGAAGCGTATATCTTTTAAACAATTAACTTAATGAAAAAGTCATTTTAGAAACCATAATGTCATTTTTAAAGACCTGTCTATAGATACCACACACGTATAGGTTTCATGAAAAAAAATTTTTTTCAGTTTCAGTTCCATGTATCGGGAGCCCCCTTCATTTTAAATATTTTTTAAATTTTCTCTTAAAATCGGAAAGCGGTTCACAGAATACATCTACCTACCAAGTTTTACATGTATAGTCCTAATAGTTTCGGAATAAAATGGCTGTGACATACGGACGGACGGACAGACAGACAGACGGACAGACATGTCGAAACTATAAGGGTTCCGTTTTTTGCCATTCGGCTACGGAACCCTAAAAAGTTGTTATCTGTGTCTGTTTCGTCGAGTATTCTAAATAACGTATCATGTATTGATGTTGTTTTTTCTAAAAGAACGAAAGATATAGGATGAGGGTTTCTATGAGTATATTCAGTGTTGGAGGCGAGTCGCTAGTTGTAGGTAAGTACCTAAAAGCTTTTTGTGTCATAACTTTGCCCACGGCGGTGTCGCGTGGTTTTTTTAGCGACAAAAGTGGATGTGAGTTTAAGAGTTGGAGAAACATATATACCTACATGTTTCTCCAACTCTTAAACTCACATCAAAAATTCTATCGATCCATGGACCTTTTTCACCTGAAACAGGGGTAAACAAACAAACATACGTGCATTTATACTTCAAATATGGCTACTCTAAGAAAAACAGAATGGAATGGTAAGCAGGCATTACTGTGCGAAAATCCATACCAAATACCATTGATATATTAAAAGGAGGTAGATATGTTACTCTCTAAAGCCTGCAATACATGTTGGACGAGCGTTGTCGAGTGAAGGCCAAAACCAACATGTAGACGGTATATTTGCCTTGTCTTGCTATCGCTCGGTGTCACTTGCCTAGTTGGCCGAGTGAAGGCCAGCGCCAACGTGTATAGAGCTCATTTGGTGCAACTTGTCTTCGCTCGCCGTTGCTCGTGTTCACTTGCCTCACTTCGGATCAGTGTCGGTTTTTGGTCACAAATCAAAGGCGCTCGCCTGCGCTCGGCCAATGTGTGGGCAGCTCTACAGACCCTCTTCTACATTGGTCGTCTGCATTGGCGCTCGACGAACTTGTCGAACGTGTGGACATTACTTCTTGCCTTGTACCTATTTGCCATTACTTGCGTTGGCCTACGCTCGGCCAACATGTATTGCAGGCTTAACATTGCAATCAGTAAACCTGGGCTCGGCGCACTAATACATGCACGGAAACTCACACATCCGTGTTCAGTGTCATCATCAGTCCCAAACCTACAGTTGCCGATAGACAAGGACAGAGATAGGAGACGGCGCTGTAGTGCGAGCGAAATCGCCTCAGCTGCCCAATGTTTGCGATTATGAATGAAATGAGATTGCATGTATTAGGTAAGTAAGTAGTAAGTGATCCCATGACCCATGTCTCTTATTTATGTTCCTGGTGTAATTAAAACACTGTTTAGCTACACAAGAAGTCATTTTTATGCATATTTATTCCAAAAAAATCCTTAAAAACACGAAGAGGCGAAAATTTCTTGAGCTGTGTGATTAACAACGTTCCGTGCGCGACTGAGCGCCAACTACGGGCAATCACTTAGTTTAGTAGGACCAAACTCTGTGTCTAGTACCGTATCTTCCTCCTTTTAATACATCAATGCCAAATACGAATACTTTAGAAAGATATCTCGAGTTAATTCCGCAAAGGGCTAAAAAGAACAACAAACTAGAATTAGAAGTTTTTCGCGGGGTAAACACTAGATATTTTTCTAAAGTATTAGTTTACTCAAATAAATTATCTACTATCGTTTTAGATCTATCACAGGCCAATAAATTTTTGCCGTTAATAAGCCGTTACTGCTTCAATAGGTTAATTTTGAATCAGTTTAAAATTTGGTTCTTTGAAGGACTATGAACATGAACACATCCAACCTTTTTTAGGAGGATAGTTTTTACTAATTATTTCGACACAAAGCAAAGAGCTTGAGCTGCGGTCGCATAATTGCATAATTTATAACTGTATACAAGCTTTATTAAACACCCTACGTCTATATACTGAACAGCTACATAAATATTTGCGAAGTAAAAAAAAGGTAAACAGACAACGGAAAACATAATTAATTTGTATTAACCGCATAGCTATCAAAATCAGATCATCCTATTAATTGAAACCGGCATTAATCCGCTGCTGATACGTAACTTAATCAAGATTACCAACTCTAATTTACCAGAACACGCACGTAATTAATAAACTTTAACTACAATCCATTATAATTACGGTTCTCCTTCGTTGTAAATTGAAGAACACTTAGTTTCACTTACCTAACTATATAGGTGTGGACACTATATAGATTATTGTCAAAAGGTCAATTCATGTTTTGTTACTTGTTTTATCACTGATGGGCCCACTCTTGACCTCGATCTCGCCTGATGGTAAAATATGACAACTGTGTTAACTACCACTTGGTCGTTTCTACGTGGGAATTCAAACATTTAGATTTAGTAAAGTATGATTAGTATATTTCAGTAAATATGAAAAGTGTAACACTTCCTATTATTAAAATTAGTTAATGACCGTTTTACATCTTAAATACACCAAGTTCAGAACATAACTGCGCAGATGTCTTTTTCTACGTCGTCGATTCGGTGCAAGGTACACGATTTAGAAGGAGGTTAAATGAAATATTTACTTAGGAATTATTCATTTATTATCGTAAAAAACGTAACTTCTCATATATTTTTGGAAACAAAAATAAAATCAATAAAAATCTTACTGATAATTTATGACGTAGGTAATTGCAAGATCTTTGGTTGAGAATTCAACAGTAAAATTATATAAACTCCGTTTGAAAAAAAAAACAATTAAAATTAATTCTAGAAAGTTCTAAACTTATTATACTTTATTAAAAAAATAACATCAGTCACAATAATCAAGTTAGACCTAGTTAACACATTAATAAAAATAGAAATAAATCCTTTAAAGTACGTTCTATTCATACATTTTTTAAATAAAAATAGGTAGATTTAGGCACTTTTGATAAAACTAAGTAGAAAATTAAAGTCTAAACAATAATTAAACTCAGAATCAATACTTAAAAAATTACGAAAGATTTTTTTTAAATTGTTTTAACACCAATTTAAAATTATTCAGTCTCATTACCGTCAGTACAGGAACTGTGTTTCAAATTTTTATAAAAGTTATGATATCTAGAAGGTATCAGATTTTGCTGGCAGAGACTTATTAAGTCTTTGTACTTGGCACTTGTAATCATAATGGGTTCATTATAACATTTTTTGGGATCATTAAAGCCACGGTGGGAACGAGTAGTTACTTTTCGCACCATGTCAATTCGCTTGGGTTCTTCATCATTTAGATCATATTTATAAAATATTGTGTAAGGATTCTCTGCTTTAACGACTATTTCTCGAACTTGATTCCACTTAACATTCTCATTGTCGGTATTTTTTGTCAATTTAAAATCATTTAAACACATTTTGAAATCCAAAATTTGGTCTTGTGTTATTTCTATAACCTCATAAGCGTCGCCGGAGGTTTTACACCAACGAACGAGTGTATACCATTCTTCAGGACAAAAAATTAATTTTCTCTTCGATGACTTCTCAATTATTGCGTGGACACTATCGCCATCCTGCTGGGTGTGACCCTTTTCCAAAAATCTGTGATGAATATCAATGCTATACTTTTGAGAGCAGTATACATACATCAGAAATACAATACGGTTCCTGTTCTGACCGCCACAGTTATCGGACCACAGGCGAATATCTTTGATGCTTCTATCAGTTGACTGTTGTATAAAATTATAAAGGCAACTAGCCACTTTATTCGAACCCCGCTTAGGTATAGTTTCAGGCCACATATAACATATTCCTTTTTTAAGTCCCATATCAAAAACAGTAAAATTATAGATAGAAAGTTTACCCTTATAATAAAATGAACTGGTTTCTCCGTGTGGTGTCGACAAAATTTTTTGAAAATCAAAGGTAGCCAAAGTTACAGTTTCAGGATTAGAAGTAGCTTGATTTTTGTCTTGTTTCTTCAAAGATCTCGCTACATTTTTATCTTGTATATGTTTATTGTACTGATCTTGTGCTCTGGTTTGTGAAGGAAGGCAATTTTTAAATGCTATACAGACGTCGCACTGGTCTTTTTTAGGAATATAAAAGGCTATGATCATTTCCTTGTTAACTATGTCTCGGTACTGGCGCGCTGTCTGTACTCTCTCTACAATATTATTTTCCTCTGCCCAAGTCTGGTACAACTTAAATATCGTGGAGAAATTTAAATCAGCCAAGTAAACTTTGTTTGTGTCTTTTCTTGTGTAATGTGACTCCACTGGTTGAAACGAGTTTACGTGATCACATACACCTTTTATTATGGCGGCTGTACAAACCTTGTTTTTATTGTTGTGACGACCTCTGAAGTCTTTTTCACAGTTACCAGTACTTTTATCATATTTATCAAGAGCACTCTGTATAAACTGATTACTTACCAACAGCGTATTCTTAAACATTGTTTTGCATACTTTTACAGTTCCAGGGCTGGTTTCTTTTAAATTTATTGGGAAGGTATAGTTTACACTGTATTGGCGATTAGAATCATTCTCTGTGGTAATTCTTCGTTTCATACAACGTCTTGTATATTTACCTATAAAAACCCATTGCTTTTCGTGATCACAGAGATCCCAAAAACGATCAAAGATAAGTTTTCTATCTTCGTGAGATATTTTTGCGCTACAGTTAAACTTGCAAATAACACATACTGGCTTATGATGTTTTGCAGGTTGCAATTTTCCATTTCTGGACTGATGTTGTTTACCTGAATTTAATAGTAATTTACGTCTCGTATCAACCCACTTGTCTTTATTTCTCAATCGCCTTTTCTTTGATCTATCAATACGGAACTGACGTCTTTTTCTACCGTTTAACGAGGAAGGCGTAGAACATTCACTTGATGCCTCCACTGCCGAAGCAGCATCACTGGTGTTGCTTATAGAAGATTGATAGTTTGAAATTGACATACTCGATGGCCTGCCTGAGTTTATTAAACAGATATTTTGATCTAATTCTGATAATGGACGCGGTGGACTTGAAGTAAATGAACTGTATTCTGAGGGCGTTGGTGTATCCGATAATTTGCTCGGAGAATCTCTATTATCAACATTAAAATTTTCAGAATTAATTTGTATTTCAGATTGAGAGTGAACTGGTGTGACCGACCTAGAGTACACAGAACATGGGGACTTATCTTGCGAAGTTAGCTGATACTCATTTGTCTTCATCGCTGACACATCAAGGTCGTCTATAAGATGTTCAATAACTTCATCGGCCAATACAGCATTTTTCTCGAAAAATCCATCGCTTATGTTCTGTAAGCTTTCATCTTCTTTAAAAGGTCGTTTCGGACTTTTTGAACATGAAACAATAGTAAAAAATAACAGTAATAAAATATAATTTAATTGTAAGTCAATTAATACAGCTAACAATAAGAATTAACATAGATCGGTACTCAAAAACATAACAAACAATATTAATTTACAAAAGTAAATTGAGACATCTACATCACAATCGCAACGTAGAAAAAGCTATATGGTAGACAGCCGTTTATGCATCGTTTCGTAACAAAAAATGTCAATAATAACCTATTTTCATAATTACAACAATTAAATATGATTTAACTTCAAAATAACAATAACATTAAACTTTTATTATAAAAAATACGTACCAGAACTAGTTTCACGGTTGTTATCGATAAGTTGTAATAGATCTTCTCGGTTCATAATAGCGCATTGTCGTCTCGTTTTGCCCAAATTCACCAATAATTTACGTCTTTCCATGTCTATTGTGTTGAACCTAAACTGTTTACTAATATGATAACACTTTTACACACACTTATCACTTAACAAACCAAAACAAAGAAATATTCGTGCCGGCCGGCGAAGTACATGTCATCTGACTGATGACGAAATATGACTGACCACTGGCCTCCCGCACGTCCCGCGTATAAACGGCCAGGGGTAGTTATCCGCATCTACGTCGTGCAATTTCACAAAACAGGCGTAGTTGTCTTCTTTTACGTGACAAAAGTACCAAAAATAAAGTGATATTTGTATTTTTGTTTTTGATATGTTGTAGAACATGATATTTTAAGTTAGTTTTTACAAAAAACCGAAAATCTCAAAATTGCAGTTGACTTTTTTTACTTTGCACCCGTCGAAATGTGGAGGAGAAGCGCTTAGTACGACAAGACGGTATATCAACCAAGTGTGGGTGGTACCCAGCCATGCGTCATCACAGATAAGACTTATATATTTTTTGTTATTAAAAAAGAAATAGCAATGTGGGTAAAATTCACATTATTAGTAATCTTGTTAACCCCTCCAACTAAGCTAAAATATGTTTGTGTCTGGAGTGGCTTCATAGCAATAGTGTTGAAAGGTAAGGTTCGAACCCGCGACCTTTAGATCACAAGTCTGACACCTTAACCACTAGGCTATTGAGGTTACGTTAGGGATATTTACAAATATATTAGATCTTTGGTTACACTAATATAAAACAAGACAAAAAAAACACAAACAATAATATAGAAATCTTATCTTACTAATACTAAACTATGATAATTTTTATAAATGTGATCATCTATAATAAGTATTGCTTTTACTATTTACGGAACTAGTGAATGTTACTTGTTGTTATATTGTTATAACTAATATTTGTTTATTTTGACAGGCCTGTTGGTCTAGTACTCAGTGGCCCTGATTGCTATGCGCAAGGTCGTGGGGTCGATTCCCACCCAGGACAAATGTTTGTGTGATGAGCACGACCATTTAATCCTTGTCTGGGTGTAATTTATCTATAATATGTATGTATTTAGAAATATATGTGTATGTTTATCAGTTGTCTAGTACTCATAGCACAAGCTCTGCTTAGTTTGGGACTAAATGACGTTGTGTGAAAGTTGTGGATTATTATTATTATTATTCGTAAAAGAATAGATAGGAAAAATTTTATGTTACGCATTTGAGAAAATACAGTTATTTTGTAATTACAGAGAGCTACTTCAAGTTTGTTTGTTTTATTTTATTTGGTCTACCAACAATTGTTTACACTAATTTCTACTACAAAACACATATCTTTTAAACTTAATACAGTGCAACAATTATTTATAGGTAAACACCACTTGAACAAAAAGTCATTACGGTACAATATACAAGCAAACTAAAAACTTATATCTCAATATATGCTAATATATATGACGACGCTTTATATTTTAGTTAGTGTTAGTTAGATTTCATATATGTCGCTGTTAGTTTAGAGTGTCGTGTAAAAGAATTATTTGTATCTGTTACGTCACATCCAATGACATGACACTGGCACAACACCGAGCGCTAGTGCGTATTGAAGCTACGATTTACTGGCAGTATGATTTGAGACTCGGCCGGAATCGCACAGTCGTGCTACGCGTTCGGAGGAGTGTCTGAATAGTACTACATATATTGTTATCTTATTATAGCTGTAATTTAATGGTGATTATTTTAAAAGGAAAATATTATTAGTATAATATAGTTTATTTGGAATAAAATTAATATTAAAATTATAATTTCGGTTCGGTCGTGTATGGAGTACTGCTCTCATCTTTGGGATGGATCTGCTAAATACCAACTGGACGCGCTTGAGTCTATCGAGAAGCGGGCCAAAAGACTCATTGGCAACGATGCACTGGTCGAATCAAAGCTCCAGAGCCTTGAACATCGACGACGAGTTGCAAGTCTATCGGTTTTTTATCGGTTACATTTCGGGGAGTGTGCGATGGAATTACACAATTTAATTCCAACAAGCCCGTTCCATCATCGGACTACGAGACAAACGGCGAAGCGCCATCGTTACATGGTGGACATCCCACCCATACGCACCAAACGTTTTGGGAATACCTTCATTGTGCGTACGGCTAAGGAGTGGAATTCCCTGCCGGAGTCTGTGTTTCCCGATAGCTATAACCTAGGAGTCTTTAAGTCAAGAGTGAATAGGTTACTTTTAGGTAAGCGTGCTCCATCTTCGACCACATCATCACTTACCATCAGGTGAGATGGTGGTCAAACGCGAACCTATTCTAAATAAAAAAAATAAAAAAATAAAAGAATTACAAACTAATATCTAGAATTTACAAATACATCTGACTTTTCATGTTATTTTTGTTCGATGGCCCTTATCACAGATCATACAAACACAAGAGATATAGCAAGGGGGCGTGGTGCTTGCGAACTCATCAAGGCCCAAAGCGCCTTGATGCCAGTTTCAGCCATTAGTCAAATGTCAACTTGCGACGTCTTCGCTGCTTATGATTTTAGACAAAGTGACGCGTTGTTAAGTGCTTGTTTGCAAAAATAACAGCTGTATTGTGAATTACGTCATTTCACATGTAAGTACTAAAATAATATTGTTTACTTCGTGATACTAGAAACACGATGAAGTACCAATAGCAATTATTTTCATTAGGAACAAAAACCATTGATTGTGTAGTACACATCGAACAATGAAGACGACCGGCAGGTGTTATAGTGCAATGGATAAGTGTATTACTGATATCCTCACTCACACGATAGTTTCGTGAAGCGGCTGCTGCCGGCTTTTATTGGTTAGTGATGTAACTACACGTTTGTGGTTGTCGATATTTTATACGTTCCTACTTACTACGAATGATTACACAAGGGATTAAAATTTGACTTTTTTGTTGCATGGAATTTTATGGCTGCATCATTAATTCATATCTTGCTTTTAATTTAAATTTTAGCTATCCAAAGGATCCAAAAATAAAAGAAAAGTGGATAACTGCTTAACGTACTATTCCAGACTATAATATACCTTTGTGCTAAATTTCATCCAGATCCGTTCAGCCGTTCTGGCGTGATTGAGATCCATCCAAAGTTTTGCATTTTAAACAGGTAGTAGTAAAATAAATAATTATGATTTTGTAGCATGTCCTGACATATATGATGATATGATATATATGCTGATATCGATACAGCACGTTTAGTCTACTTTAGTTACTTTCACAGTGTGATGTCATACGGCATTTTACTTTGGGGAAATGCCGCCGACATTCACACAATATTTGTATTACAAAAAAGGGCCATTCGTGCAATTTATAAATTAAGTCCTAAGCACTCCTTAAGAGACAAATTTAAAGTGATTAATATTATGACTGTGCCATCTCAGTATATTTATGAGAATATCTTGTATGTACACAAAAATATGAATCTGTTTAAAAAATACAGTGATTTTCATAATGTAAATACAAGGAACAAAGACACATATGTCATTCCTAAAACAAGGTTAAAAAATAGGAGGTTCATCTAGATGCCAATGTATACGTTTTTATAATAAAATTCCTAGCCACATTCAAGAACTGAGCATTAATAAATTTAAATTATTTATAAAACGTAAGCTATGACAGAAAGTATTTTACACAGTTAAAGATTATATTGAGGATAAAAAGGCTTGGGAATGAGCTGCTCCAGTGATGTACGCGGGCCTTTTTTTTAAAATTTTGATTGCTGATATTTTTTTGGTTTATGTTTCTGATTTAAATATTTGCTTTATTAAGTATTGTATATACCAATTTATTTTGTTTTTTTTTTTTATGTTATTATAAATGTGAGGACTATGTAGGTTATTGTTTCTTCTGTGTGTTGCTTTCATTATAATTTATTTAATGATGTCAAGCAGTTTGAGTACTTGTGTGGCCTACCCAAATGTCCTTACTTTGGTATTGTTCGTCAGATCGTTGAGCTCCTTAAGTTCTAAGTTGAGCTACACGATAACTGACAAATGCTTGCACTGTCTGGAGAGGTCTACTCAAATCTGTGTGGTTATTCCCTCAAAGAGCACCAAAGACATCAACCTACATGTTTTTCATATGATTGGACCAACACAAATTGTATGGACTTTAAAAGAGACGTTGACATCTGAGTTTGTTTTGGTGTTTCTTCTCAGAGTAGTCAGTTAGGAAACACCAGCCTCATCTAGCTAAAAAAAAAAGCGTTATTTATGACCAACTAGCGACCCGCCCCGGCTTCGCACGGGTGCAATCGCGAGAATCGTTAACGTACGGCAGTTTTTTCGACGCCTTACTCCACAATTTTCACTACCACGAAAAATCCTATCTATTTTCCGGGATAAAATATAGCCTATACGGATTCGGAAGAATCCCTCTAAGTAATGGTAAAAGAAATTTTGAAATCGGTCCAGTAGTTTTTGAGCCTATTCAATACAAACATACAAAGGTTTCCTCTTTATAATATTATAAGTATAGATTTACAAAATAAAAATTTCGTTTCATTTCATTCCATACTTTAGGAGTAGTTTCTGTTTCCCCCATACGTGATCAATGCAAAAATATTTTGATCATAATTTGAATATTAAATAATTAGAATTCTAGAGACTAATATCGTCCGTATCCATAATTTATCAGATATCCATTAAAATATACAGTTTTGAAATTTCACTCATTACTGAATTATACACAGATATAGATATATTGTAGTATTGTATTTTATAGCCTCTAGATCATAATTGTATTATTTATTATGACAAAATTTTAATAAATTTAGTTAGTTAATATTCTAATTATAATCACATTTCACTTGTTTAGAGTGGCAAGTACGATAGAAACTCCAGAAACGTTTATTTTCACAGTCAATAAAATCTTTTGGAAAAAGATGAGATATTAAAGGATTTAGATTTTTTTATAGTGGTCAGTGGCCCTGACTGCTATGCGCAAGGTCGTGGGTTCGATTCCCACCTAGGATAAATGTTTGTGTGATGAGCACGGTCATTTGTTCTTTGTCTGGGTGTAATTTATTTATATGTATGTATTTAGAAATATATATGTATGTTTATCAGTTGTCTAGTACCCATACCACAAGCTCTGCTTAGTTTGGGACTAGATGGCGTTGTGTGAAAAGTTGTGGAATATTATTATTATATTATTATTATTATTTATAGGAGGGAAAGGAATTTTATCGATATTTTCTACGATTACAATCACGTACAACTTAACATCACTATTCGCGTTACGCATATGTGTGTTTATTCTCGAGTCCGTACAGATACAAGAGCCGCCCCCTATTTGCATGTGTTCTATTAGTGAGTTTTTTAGTGTTGCTGTAAGTTTCTTTGTGTGCGGGAGAAATGTGAGCTCGTGTGTCGTTCTTATAGTTTTTGCTTTTGTGTTAGTGAATAGAGTGGGAGAAATGTGGAGACACCTGAGCATGAAGTAATCCTTTACAAAGCATATCTCTGTGTTTATATGATCTGTGGCCCCTATGCTAGGAAAAATTTACAGTGTGAGCGTTGACAACCAAAAAATGTATAAAATAAAGAATGATTTCTCCATGAAGGGTTATTATGGGTTATTTCCGAACCTTGTCCTACTTACTTATATTATCATTATTTCTATTCGTATTTGAGTTAGGTTATTGAACTAAGGCGATCGTGCTATAATAACTAATGCTTCTATTTTGTTCGCCCGACAATCCACGCCTATAAAGTTCAACTTCAAAATAGAGATCGTGGATCCAATTAATATCGCAGACCCAAGTCCAAAAAAAAATCCCTTCATATATTAAACATTTAAAACACATATCAGTTTACGAGTGACACTTCAAGTTTATAGTATCTTTACAATATGATAATTATTTTATAGTGATAACTGATTCTTGTGTTTATTCATAACTTTACTGTGCCATATATAACAAGCTACCCCTTATACTCATCCACTCGCTCACACACATATGTACACACCTACGCTCCCCCTCTTTTCTACCTAGTTTACTTAATTTTAGTTTTACTGTATAAATAGTTTAAGCCTGGAACAATGGCTTTTTCCCAATAAGAGTATCGCCTTCGATAACTCTAAAAAAGCAGAATGCCTAGTCAACAGCCTAGAGTCCCAGTGTTCTCCCAGCTCTCAACCAGTAGACCAAGCCCACCTCAATATGGTGAACGCAGAAGTCGAACGTAGAACTTCACTTCCACCCGTCGAAGATCCCGTTAATCCACTGGCCCCCATCACTCCTGATGAGGATATCATTAAAAGTCCAGGATATCATTAAAAGTCTCCAACCACGAAAAGCCCCTGGCTCCGACGGCATCACCAATAGGGTTTTCAAACTTTTCCCGGCCCAACTTATAGTGCTAATGACTGCCATCTTCAATGGCGCATTGAGCAATAATATGTTCCCCGCAACCTGGAAACAGGCCACCGTCATAGGTATTCCCAAACCAGGCAAGCCTAAGTCTGGCCCGTCTAGCTACCGTCCCATTAGCTTACTCACCGTCCTCGGTAAAATCTATGGAAGGCTTATATATAAGCGGCTCAAAGATTTTGCCGAAGCAAAGAGTCTAATACCCAATGAGCAGTTCGGATTTAGAACCGAACACTCATGTATCCAACAAGTCCACCGCATCGTAGAACACGTCAGCGCCGGCTTCCAACGGGGCGCAATAACGGGAGCCTTATTCTTCGACATAGCGAAAGCGTTCGACAAAGTCTGGCACAATGGCTTAATCTATAAGCTATACCAACTCGGCGTGCCTGACCGTCTCGTGCTCATCCTACGGGACTTTTTATCGAATCGCACCTTTCGTTATCAAATTGAGGGGGAGCTTTCCTCCCCCCATCCCATTCGCGCAGGAGTTCCTCAAGGCTCCGTACTATCCCCCTTCGTTTTCACGCTATTCACTAGTGATATTCCCAAGCATAAAAATACCCAGCTAGCCCTATTCGCCGACGATACGGCTATCTATTATACCGGTCTTAAACCCGATGCCATCGCTCGCACTCTCCAAACTTCCGCAAACACTCTGGCCAAGTGGTTCCGGAAATGGAGAATCGAAGTCAATCCAGACAAAAGCTAGGCAGTCCTCTTTTCTAAACCGCGGATAAACCCACCCTCCCCCCGTCCGATTACCATGTACGGCAAGCCGATCCCTTGGGAAAAGCAAGCCAAATACTTAGGCGCGGTCCTCGATAGACACCTCTCTTTCGCTGAGCACATAAAGCAGGCACGTTCGCGCGCCGCTTTCGCTCTAGGTAGGCTTCACTTCATTCTTAGCTCTCGCAGCAAGTTATCACTCAGGTGCAAGCTGCGTATTTTCACCGCGGTCATCCGTCCCATCATGACCTACGCCTGCGTTGTTTTCGCACACGCAAAGCCCTACCTCCTCCACAAGATGCAGACCCTCCAAAACCGATTCCTCCGTAGAGTCACGGGAGCCCCCTTTTATGTTCGAAATGAGCTTCTTCACGTAGACCTCAAGATGCCCACCATCCAGCAGTTCATGAAACGCGTCTCCAAGCGTTTCTTTGAAACTTCAATCCAACATAGGAATCCCCTTATCGTATTGGCCGCCCAATACGAACCCTCGCGTATCTCTAAGATTCACCGACCAAGGCATACCCTAGTCACTCCCGATGACGCAATCACCCTGCTCCAAGAGAGCCGTAGGGAAACAAGTACAGTGGCACACAAACACAAAAACCGACCGTCCTTCCGTCCTCGCCGCCGAGGCCCACCGCGACGTCCCCATAATAGTCCCCCCTGACCCTTGCCAGAGCCAGCCCACGACGCTGAGCCAGTAGCTTTAAATTCCCTTATTATTAATAATAATGATATGATCCAGCCTGTCCCTAGCTGCCCTCCCCTGCGACGCCCTAAGCCGAGGTCCGTACCCCACAGGGGGTGCCCTTAGCGTGTAGTCGCCTGGTTTGTAAGATTTTTAATAAGCCCTGGCTGGTGGCTTTAATTAATTTATTAATTAAGGCAACCACAGGCAAGCCCGGTTAAGCAGCCGACAACCTCAGAGGTTGACCTGCGAGATGCCACAAAAAAAACGATGGCTTTCTTATATGGATGGACGCTGATGGCTGCCACACAGTTCTGAAATTTTGTAACTATCATAGTTTTCTTTGTTATCGAGCCACCTGTGTACGTCAGTAGAAGTCTGACACTCCCTTCCACTCTGCTCATAGAGGAAGGGATTATTTAATGATTTTCTCACTCAGAAAAAAAGGGTCATAACGGTACATAATTTTGTGCAATATATTTTATTGTAAATTACGAAAAACTACATAACTCAATACGATGATAATTGTATCATGGGAGACTCTGGTGAACGGGAGCTTGTCAGTAACAACAAAAAGTACATAAATATTTATGACGTGTACAAAAATTTAGGACACACATTTTAGTCACGTATACTAAACAATCAAGTCAATCATGTACACTTGTTTACCTCGACGTGACTCTTCAAAACTTGAATCCTCGTATTTTATCCGCGTTATCTTTGTTAAAAACAAAAAAATACGCCTCGAATATTTTTGAGCAAGTACTTAATAACTGCGAAACCAAATTACATTATTTTTTCTTAAACAGGAAACGATCCTTTAAAAAATAATAAACGCTTTAACCGTTTTTTTTTAAATGACCTCAGTTTGGTAGGTTAATTGGTTGGAATAATCTCAGGGAGCCCACTTTTCGGGGTGTAAAATGCGGAATATTCCTTAATTATTAATCATTTCTATTTCATTAATATACATAATTATAAAAACAAATATAATACAGGTGAAAATAAAAGGGAAATTATTATATTTTTTTTTCTATTTTGGAAATCTTTTTTTATCTATCTAGAAAGTATCTCTTTAAAACTTTTGAGCTGTTCTTTAAATTGATAATCTATACAACGTGTAACGGAAAGGGTATATACATACCAAGGGCACCGCTTCTTTGAATGATATCAAACGATATTGGAAGGGTTTTTTAATCCTATCTCTACATGTTCGGAAGTAATGAAGTCACCGCCTGGACGGTAGGCTACTACAGTACTAGGCGCACAGAATTACGGAAGAGATTTATCGTGATATTTGCAAGTAACGTGGAAAGTTATTGACCTACGTATTGCGGTGACACGATTGTTATGATTTCAATTTAAGAAACTTACCAAACCGAAAATTTGATATCAATTTTTAGAGTATTTGATTTGGAGTTGAAACCCTTACAATATCGTTTGATATCATCCAAATAAGCCGTGCCCTTGGTATGTATATACCCTTTCCGTTACACATTGTATAAATAGAAGCAAAAAGTCACTGATTGAATCACTCGTCACGAAATCTCAGAAACTACAGTGCTGGGGTTCCCATACTAATTAATAATATTTTACATACACATTTATTTAATCATTTATACTTTATACTTTATTGTACAACTCACAATATTTCTATGGATACAAAAATTTAAACTATTGTACAATGGGCGGTCTTATCGCACAGGGCGATCTCTTACAGACAACCTTTGGATGGACAAAAATTAAAGGAGACAGATTAAGGGCTGTCAGTAAAATTAAATGAAATATTTATTTTGTAAAGGAAACGTCACTCTATTAGAGAGAGAGAGAAAAGATCGCGGTACCCTATAATAGGGAAGCCATACATCGTCGTATGTACAGTACCGCGATCTTCTGTCTCGTTTTAACCTAAGGATAGCTAGAGACAGGCTCCTACTTTATTTACTAGCGGTCGCGCGGAACTGCACTTCTGTGGACTGTACTTCTGTGGACTGTAAAAAAAACCCTCCTTATTTTTCAGTTGGGTGAAAAGTAGCTTATAATCTTATTCTATACCGAATTTCATCCAAATGCACAGTACAGATAATACTTCTATGGTAATGAGGCCACTTTGTTTAAAGTGAAACTTCTGTATAAGTTTCTGTCAGGATGAAAAATAGTGTGAGATTACACGCAGCGAGTATACCTTTTATAACTAACACGAAAATGTGCCGACGCTGTTTATTAGAATTAAACTAAGTGTAAGCCGAGAATTTATGCTCATAGTCATCATTTGTCTTAAGTTTAGTGGAAGGATTTAGTGGTTTGGGACCTCGGCTTTATGTATAGCACTTTGCCCGCGACTTCGTCTGCATGAATTTTGAAATAATTTATAGCCGGTACTGCATCTTTCTATGAAAGAAAGATTTTTTTAGATTTGGATTATTAGTTCAGTACATACAAACTTACAAACAAATTTTACCTCTTTATAATATTGCGTAGGATTCGTGGGAGTACAAACAGCATTCTGAAAGTCACTGCGGACAAACAGGTTGTGTTTACCTGCGGCATTGGACTCGCATGCATTGCGGTGAAGCTGATGCTGCGGGAAAATATATGAATTAGTTTTTAGTTTATTATTTTAATTTCTTAACCGACTTCTAAAAAAGGAGGAGGTTCTCAATTCGGATGTTTGTTTGTTTTTTTTATGTTTGTTCGGGCATAGCTCCGTCGCTTGCCAACCGATTTGAAAAAATCTTTTTTTATTAGAAAAGGGATACTTTTAAAATGGTCCCATGAAAATTTTATTGAAATCGGACTAGCCGTTTCTGAAAAATAGACAAAAGTCTGAAATAATATTTACATTGACGATCTTTTCGTTTACTCTGCTGGTGAAGGTGATAAGTAGTTGACATTTTGGCTTTTGTAACTAGATTAATTACAAACTGACCCACTAAAAAGCGCGAAAATAAAAACTTTTTTTGCAAAAAATAAAACCGACTTCCATATCAAAACACTACAAAGCCAAAAATAATTTTAATTTCGGAAGGCGGTGTGAAAAAAAAGAAAATACAAAACCAATAACACCGACTACCGAAATTAAAATTATTTTTGGCTTTGTAGTGTTTTGATATATGGAATTCGGTTTTATTTTATGCAAAAAAGTTTTTATTACTAACATAGAATGTGAAGTGATTTACTAACAAACTTTGTATGGATTTCTTTTCTGAAATAAATAAATTAATAATAATAATGACATACAAAATATACAAGAGGGAGTCAGTAAGCCAGGTGTTGCCATTTTCTAACGAAATACCGCGGCCCCGGAATGCAAAGGTCACTGAAGGAATACTCACACCCTTCCACTTCACCCAAAGCGGGAGAAGTCATTCGATTTCACGTTTCCATCGAAAGAAAAGTGTTAGCATTTCCTGAGGATGCTCTGTGAAGGCTCGAAACACATACTCAGGCTAGGTTTGGGTTGCATATTGCAAAATCAGTTAGTTAAATAGACTTTTATTACTATTCCGTAACTGAAATAGTATCTTAAAAATATTTGTCGCGTATTTCCGCAAAATAACTTCTGGTTCAATTCTTTCCTATAGAATCTATTGTATCTTTTTGATTTAACAAATATATCTTTCTTTTTCAGATCTTCTCAAGAAAATCCGGTAAGTTGCACATCAAGTAGTGACTTTTTCACAAACTTCGCTTTGGCATTGGGGTCACGTAGCGTCCAGACCTTGGAGATGACGACGATTTTTAACGAAATTAATTTAGAAAAATGTTATGCTGAATAAAGTCTTATATAAATAAAATACAATTAATTTATAGCGCGATCCTGTTACTTAAAGCCAGCTGATAGGTAGGTTACAGCATACTCGCCGCATGTGCTGCTGGTCCATTTGATATCCTTTCGCGGTTAAAGATTTATTTAAATTCTTTTTATTTATCTCTTCCCACTCATAATTATTGCACCTGCTACGCTATAAATTTACTACTTTGGTTGACTGGTAAAAAATACTTTCGCCATTAAATGCGGCTTTGAACATATTTTCGAAGTGTAGATAACATCTTAGTAAAGCAGGAGATGTTCACGTTTGACGACAAAAATGAATTATTTTCCACGTTCCGTTTACCCACGCCTATGACAGATAACGTTTTGTTATGCAGATATATTCAATAGCAATTTTCTCGTGATTTTTACGACAGCGGTATCAATTTTGTTTTGATCTAAGGCCACGTCAATGGTTAGCACGTACTTGTGTGGGGCTTTTGTATTAAATGGGTTTTGTATATTTTCCTCGTAGAAGGGTAACGGCATTTTCTTGTAAAATCTTTCCATGTTTGGGTTTTCGTAAAGGCTGCTGCTGACGGGCATGAAGCGACAATCGGTCATGATGATGAGGTCTTTTAGTAGTGCGTGGTATTTAAGAGTTATATTCTGTATTATAAAGGTACTAGAGAAATGAGTAGCTAATGCTTAAATAAAATTAATACTCTTTTCAAATTTTGTGACCCAAAATCTATTAAATATTTAGTCACTTTAAAATCATTCAGTTGCGACAATAAAGGAATAATCATGCTAATAATGTGTAATATCTCTGTATCTAGTTATTTTTGTGACAACTTTTTGACGACAACTAGGTACGTAATTATTCAGAACATTCCATAACTCTATAAAATACTAGCTAGATAGATAGAGAGAATATAAATTTATTGTACAACAAAATATAAACACACTTATTTAACATTATTTCTTAATTCTATGGTTACAATGGCGGTCTTATCGCTAAAAGCGATATCTTCCAGGCAACCTTTGGAAGGACTAGATTAGAATAAAGGTTAGAACAGTATAAAAAATAGCCTGCGACTTATTCTGACCTACCAAATATATATAAAAAAATCATAAATCTATCATGCCGTTTCGAACGACTTTGATAACAAACACTGTGACACGAGATGTTATATAAAATATGCTTATATTCGTGTGTACGCATATATAACCAAATTAATTAGTAGAGGTAACACCGTTACGCATACACGTATTTTTGCAAAAAAGGTATTATCAGCATTAAAAAAAAACATATTTTTCCACGACAACTTAATTAAACAATTTTGCAGAGATAAAACGTTAGAGAATTTGCCGCCACGACCTAATTAGCGACACGAAATTAAAACAAATCGACACACACGAGCAAGTACCCGGTACTTAGGTTCATGTTTGAAGATAAAACTTATCTGACGTTACCGATGTAATATTAATATTACTTCGGCAATAAGCTAAAAATATTCCATGGAATTGTTAAGCGACTGAGCCATAATTGGCTGAATGCCAGTTTTTTTTGTAACTACTTGCTAAAACTTGTAGTACCGAACTATGTAAAAAAACTTTTTAACAAAAAATAGAACCAACTTCCATATAAAAACACTACAAAGGCAAAAATAACTTTAATTTCGGAAGGCGGTGTCAAAAACGAAAATATATACAAAACTAAAGACACCGCCTTCCGAAATTAAAGTTATTTTTGCCTTTGTAGTGTTTTTATATGGAAGTCGGTTCTATTTTTTGCTAAAAAGTTTTTTTTCACGCGTTTTAGTGGGTCGGTTTGTAATTTATCTAGTTAGAAAAGCCAAAATGTCAACTACTTATCATCTTTTACAAAATATTGCTTTTCTAGGTGCAGAGCCGTTAATTTTTGAGGAGTTCTCCTGGTACATCACCATCAGCTCTACTTCACCATATGCATTGTGACGAGCATAAAGTGCTTAAAATCCATATTCAAGTAATCTAATCGCAATCAACGAAATACTTATTATTGAGTAGTTTCGGTGGTCATCTGGGGTATTCATCATCAGTTCCACTTCCTCAAATGGTGCTTTTCGAGAGCAACTGCACAAGGTACTATAAGAAATACCCAAAACGCTATAGGTGTGCCTATAATATTTGAAAAGTTTCCTCGATTTCTCCATGATCCCATCATCAGATCCAAACGTGACGACAATGGGACCAACTAGAAAGTATACCATTTCAAACAAAAAAAGAATTTTCCAAATCGGTCCAGCCATCTCCTAGTTATGAGGTGACATACATAAAAAAAAAAAATAAAAAAAAAAGTTCAAGCCGAATTGTAAACCACCTTTTTTTGAAGTCGGTTTAAAATATATACCAAGATAATTACACAAGGTTATTTAAAAATTGCAAAGTTTTACCTGTTCTAGCGCGCGCTGAGTATTTGTTCCTCGTAGAACATTTTGATAACAGTGAGATTCAAATCCCAGTTCAATACGACGTTACACGACAAGCCAAATTAAAATCACTTCAAGTGCCACGCAAAAATAACTTTTATGGCAGACGTACCGCTTCTTTCATAATACCCTAATTACTAAACCAAATACCTGTAGACATTAGAGACTCAATGAATAGTAAAAACATAAAGCGTAAGCTGAAAGAACATTACATCAACTTAATTATAACATAGCTATTAATGGCGCGTTGATCATATCTCAGTTCATGGTATGCTAAGACAGACCCCAGAGGTCTAATTGTGTGCATTGTTTAAGTATATTTATAAGGAACTTGTAATCTATAAAATAAAATAATGAGTGTGGCACTCGGGGACTGCCGCGGTAAAGCTATTGCATAGCATTTTTTATCAACTTATGCAATTATAATTATTTATTTATTTTATTTGTGCAGTATTTTTTTTTCTTTGATATTTGAATTCAAGTTACACGGTTTTGGAACAGCTCGTCTCGATCCGTGCGAGCTTCGTACAGTCGTACCTTAAACATACACGTTAAGGTTCAACTAGTCGCGGGCTCGAACTCACTCGTGGACTCAGTTATGAGCAGTTAGCAGCTAGTCTACACGCATACATCTAGTCGCACGCACACAAACACCGTGCCGAAGTCTGCTGAACTGAAACGACGTTAGACGATGCACGGCTCTCAACGCCGCACCGCTGTGCCGGTCGGAGTGGGGGGTGTTAGGTTTATTTTCGTTACGGAATTTCTTGATTCGGTCGCCGCGCTCAAAGCCCGCGATAAAAGATATGCAATAGCTAAAAAAAGTAATGTTGTAAGACTGTCACAATTAGTTAGGGTAGTTTGAAACACCTATATACAGATACCTGGTTAGCCTTTTCCTAACTTTATTGAGGTCGACTTCCAGACTAACTAGATGCAGCTGCGTACTAGTATATGGAGCTATTTTCTCCTGCTGTGTCAAATCTATCCAAAGGTTGTCTGTAAAAGATTGCTTTTAGCGATAAAACCGCCCATTGTAACACCCTTTGTAGTTTTTTAAGTCCTTATTTAATTCTGTTACGGTGTACAATCAAGAGTATATCTATCTATCTGCCTATCTAACCTCCACAATCCAGTAGTTGGGTAGCATGATACTCCTTGGTAAGACCTATATCAGATTTTCTGACTCCTGACTCCCCGTAATGACTGCCAAAGATGTTCAAATGATAGCCGGGAACACCGGCTTAAGGCGCGGGGAATAGACGACTTTCATGTACCTATGGCTGATGACTCTATGGGTCACTATCACTCCGCTTAAGAATGAAAGAGAAGCGAAAAGACACCACGATGGCGCGATGACGTTTCGCTGAGTTATTTATCATTAAATACATGAATCCTTACAAATATCTTATTTGACTTGACAAATAAAAACAACAGTTCCCTTTATTATTATAAACTAGCTTTTGCCCGCGACTTCGTTCGCGTAGAATAGTTACTTTGGGCTAACGTTAAATTTAACCCCGATTTTGAAGCATTCTTCATTGGTGCTCCGCTCCTATTGGCCTTAGCGTAATGATATATAGCCTATAGCCTTTCTCTATAAATTGACTATTTAATTTAAAATATTTTTTTAATTCGAACCAGTAGTTCCTGAGATTATCGCGTTCAAACAAACAAACAAACTCTTCAGCCTTATATTATTAGCATAGATAGCTGTTGCCCGCGACTTCGTCCACGTTTCCGTCGTTTTTCGTAAAAAAAGTAGCCTATGTCCTTCCTCACGGTTTAGTGATTTTGATGTAACACACAGATTAACTTTCGTAATTTAGTAGGGAAATATAATATGTCAATCTATAATACTGTCGAAAAATATCGCAATACGGAACCTCACCATATTATTGGTAATAGCTGTGCCCGCGTCTCCGTCAGCGTGTAACTCCTTGTGTGTTATTAAGTTAATGTATTGGTAATATTGTTTAGATCACGTTCACATGAGGCTTAAGTACCTATAGAACGACAATACTTCAGCGCAAAGCTTCCGGGTAAACTATGTTGAAAGTTGACCCGTCCGGCACGTGAACATAAAGATTTCTAGAACTGCTAACCCGGGAAAGAGCGACGTACAACTGACCATGCGAGAAACAACTGACACCGAGATCTACTCCAGCAACACGAAAAGTCTACCCTTGAGCCTTATTAATTGTCATTGAATAACACACCGATACTGGGAATCGCGTTCTTTTAAATTGGAATGGAAAATTATTTGGTATTATGGGAATTCTGGGAATAAAGACGGTTTCTCCTGCACCGCAACCTGTTAAAATTTGAGCCTCGATTATATTTTGTTGCAACTGGGTTACTTTTAGCCGAGTTCCAGTGTAAAGTTGTGGTGGTTTTAAATTTCGGAGCAGAATAATAATCAGAAAGCTTCGAACTGCTAAGCTATCGGGAGTTACACGTGTTATTGTGAGTCAACCATAAAAGATAGATATATGCTGTCGTGGGATATTTGTTGTATAATTTTAAGAAGAACATTTCCGTCATATATGATTTCTGTGTAGCTTTAACCATTAAGGTTGCACACGCGACGGAAGCTTAAAAAATGGAGTAACTTCTCCCGTTTTCCCAACATTTCCCTTCACTGCTCTGCTCCTATTGATTGTAGCGTGATGAAAAGTATACTATAACCTGCTCAGGAGTATGAAAAATAATTGTACCAAGTTTCGTTAAAATCCGTCGAGTAGTTTTTGTTTCTATAACGGTTATACAGACAGACAGACAGACAGACAGACAGACAAAAATTTTACTGATTGCATTTTTGGCATCAGTATCGATCCCTAATCACCCCCTGATAGTTATTTTGTAAATATATTTCATGTACAGAATTGACCTCTCTACAGATTTATTATAAGTATAGATTACATCACTGTTATTAATTTTATCAAGATTTGTTATTAAATAATTGCTACAATTTCGATTTTAATGGTTATTTTATGACTTTTTTTCTATCGAGAAAATTTACCGAGAACGTGTTTTTAACACAATGGTCCACCCATAAATATGACCAAGATTAACATTTATTTTTTTTGCCGCTTTAACATGTATACGTTTGGCTAGAATACTGTTTTCTGAAGCCTATTTTTACTACGTACAGTGCCTTAACGTGTGTGTGTTACCATGCAAAGACCAACCTCAGCAAGCGTCGCTCAACCTAGAATATCGACTCCTGCGGCTCTTATTATTTAGCCATGACCTCCTACACAACAACAGTTAATTGATATTTATTTTGTAAGTAAAGATTACATGATTAGTCAACTCTGTGGACCAGATGGCTGGCCCTTTATTCAGTCAATAAATCAGCAGTGCCATTCAACGTGTGCTCTGAGCACTTTTCCCATCGACAGCAATGTTGACGAACTGAGACGATGATGAGAAAATAAAAAAAAACCATGCATACCATGTTGTAGAGAAGATTCAATTAAAAGCACTGCATTTTTAAAATGCTAATTAAGAAAATTAATAACTAAACTCTTAAGCTTTGGTTTCCTAGGATAGCGGTGCCGTCAAATAGCGGCCGTTATACAGCGGTGAATGACGTCACTAGAACGTTGTCTATGTAAACAAAATGGCGCGGTTTCCTAGAGAGCGGTAACTGACACCGTAACGTCAAAAAGCGGTGCCGCCATTTGCATGACGGCCGTCTTGTCGGTGTCAGATGGTTTCGTGAACGTTTCCAAAGAGAATGTAATACACTAGATAGCGATGAAGCAGACAGTGTGATAAAACGGCCGTGTAACTTTCCACATGTCGTCACCGTAAAGACGGCCGTCTTTTTGCGTCCGTAATATTACGGCCGCTATATGACGGCACCGCTTTCCTAGGAAAACAAAGCTTTAGCATAGCGATAGTCGCATTCGCATCACCGAAATTATAGGTAATCCTTACAATAAAATAAAAAAATGAAAATAAAATAAAAAGTGACTTAATGTAATAATTTGGTTATGAATCACGAAACCACGAAGCACGCGCATCCTATCCGCATGGGGCCGCGGTTCATACCCATCACATATCCCTATGTGATGGATATGAACCGCGGCCCCGTGCGGTCCGACCGGTGCGTACCGACGCAGTAGCGTTAATAAATCTGTGAAATGACGTCTGTTGCCATGTCAACCCATGTTATTAGTGCCAATTGGCACGATAGTGGAACTAGAATGGACAGTAGAATATTGATAAGGTAAATCTAGGAAAAAAATTGCCTTTTCTTCCTTTATATGTATATCGTGCTGTTGGGTCTAAACTTTAGTAATTTAATGATTTTCTTCCCCAGATTTTTTTTTCTGGAAACCTTCATAGATGTCTTCCGCTCTGGGGCAGCTAAAAGGGTTTATCGACTCTACTGAATAAAACCATACCATGGTGCTTTACACACTAGTGCTGGAAGCTGCGAAATCTTTTTTTTACCATGAGCGCCTTCTCACGTACGCTGCGTAAACCAGCAGAGATACACTAAAGTATTGTGCTAGAGAATTGTCGAACGATACAAAAAAGTCCGCAATAGCATAGGTATCTTTATCACATACGGTCGACTCACAGTAACTATTTATGTATCCAAAATATAACTTGGACACACGCCTTTTCGCTTTCTGAGATAAAACGGCTGTAAACCACAACGCGGTCCGAGTGCAGGTTGGTCCCCGTAGGTGTTATATGACTTACTTCTTCTATAGCTTAGATCCATAATCTAGTTGCCTGGATACTTGCCCTGATACTTTTCATGCCTAAAAATGAAGGTTACATTAAATAAACAATGGAAACCACAAGAAAATTCAAGGTCCAAATTTATTATTATTAATGGGTGCGAAGAAAATGGATCCTAAACGTAACCGATGATGGATTACTTTTATCTTTTTGAACGATGAATATTCAAGATATTGAGGTTGGAAAGGAAAAGTTTTCTTGTATTTGGACTAGGTATTAATGTGGCTGGAAATATTATGAAACGGTTAATGTGTGTACGAATGGAGGAAGACATGCGGAATCCGACAGCTTGACTCCGTTAGGACGATAATTTTTCGAAGAATTTGTTATAATTATACATAATACATGAAGGCAACTTCATGTATTATGTATAGTTTATAATTTTATGTCTAAAATAAATTATTTAATCAATTCCCTAAAGGTTCAAAGTAAGGCTAGCTTTAGACAGTATTATCTGTCTCGCATTAATGCTGAAATTATTATTCCATATAGGTATGTAGTTACTTTATTATCCCTCCTCCCACTTATGTAAAACCAGATGTATGATATTAAGAAAAAAATCGATTAAAGACATTACTTAGGGTAACACACTCATTAGCCTTATCGTTAAAAGCGATGGCTGACAAAATCTTGCCTCTCTTTCAGCATTCCCTAAGCCTTATGTTATTTCAGCGCTTTTGAATAATCTAATGGAACCTCATTTGTTAAAAATCTATCCAAACTTTTTGGCTATAGGGCGTGTTTCAACAATTATTTACACAAAATCTTTACAAAGACCACATGTTTTAAATATTAAATTACAGTTTAACAAACACTTAAAAGTAAACACCACATGCGTAATACAAGAAATACGAAAGTTACGCTAACTTACATAACATTAAGCGGCCATGTACTACATTTTTGATATCAATAATATAATAATATTACTGTCGTGCAATTCCATCTTCCCAGTTCATCATGTACTGGCGCTCCCGCTGCGGCTGCGGAAAACCTCAAGCGGCGTAAATATTGTCATCTCGGTGATAACTATATCGCCTCTTTACAAGAACAACGTGACATTTTTTAAACCACAACTTTACAGGAGAGCAATTTTAAACATTTAAGCGTTGATAAATTCTAAAATATTGATAATATGTTGTCGGAAAACAATTAAATTGTTGCGGTAATTAATGTGCTTTCTGAAAATAAGCAAAAAAGAACTCAGTTCAATATGAAATAAGTAAAAAAACTGATTTAAAAAAACACAGATACACATGTCACGTTTTTAATGAAAATATGTCACAAAATGCTTGTAACATATTAATATATCACATTGAAGATGCTAAATTTAGGTGTAAGGCTGTGTGATAAGTTAAATAAAACACACTATCAAAATAAAGATCTTGTATTTAAAAAATACAAATTTACTAAAACAATGGTTTACTTACACCATTAAATTAGTTTAAGGCACAATAATCAACAAGAGATCAATCAATCACATTGTACTAAGTACTAGCTTTAATTAAAATTAAAAGGTAACTTAAAAATTACTTTCATACAAATAAAAAAATCAAAAAGTTAAC
This sequence comes from Tholera decimalis, assembly GCA_943138885.2. Classification (NCBI taxonomy): domain Eukaryota; kingdom Metazoa; phylum Arthropoda; class Insecta; order Lepidoptera; family Noctuidae; genus Tholera; species Tholera decimalis. The sequence goes on along the minus strand of OW964555.2, from coordinate 44,814,210 downwards.
TGTACTTAAAGTTATCTAATAGTAATTAACGTCTTCTAACACAATTATAGTACCCAGTTTTATAGTACTTAGAAATTCAAAATATGAACATTGCTATCACCCTTCATAAACATAGAATCACAAATTCTCTAAATACTAATAAAAACACTATCATTTTAAATTAAATATTTCTAAAAAATACAATTCCAATCATCTTTGTACTTAATCAGTGTTATTACAACGATTCGTAAAATGGCTTGTAGTATCTAGGAATGAGGTTTTTATTGACTAAATCCATGAGATCAGATTTGTTGCTGTCTGGCACAATTGTCTGAATAAAAGACCACATCGAGGTCTTCAGCCGTTGCGGAAATTTTCTCCAGGTATTTGTAAACACAGGTAGCTATTTCGTTAACACCTCTATTGGCATTAGACTCATCCCATACATAACTCTCAGTTAAATTATGTTATAAGTAATAGTTAGTACCTATAGTTAGGAGTGAACAACGAAATGTTAAAATCTTGTGTGAAAATGCGATAAAAATGTAATGTAGGTTCCGTATGGGACGTTTTGGGATTTGCATTTTTCCACATAATCTCTATGAAGATCTGTGACAGCTTTGCTACCATCAATATAATTTCGTTTTGAGTTAGCCCGGATGTAGTGTGACTCAATCTTCGGTATAGACTCAATAAACAATTTGATGCCATTTTTAATGCTTTAATCCACTGCATAATGGTTTGAATGAGTACCTCGGTTATCTTTCATGGAAGAAATATTAGTGTTGCTATTTTTCTTTTTCAAAGCAGCTGCTATGGGTCGATTATAAATCCCCAAAGTATTTTTGAAGAACAATTTAAAAGCTCTTGTTTTTTCACCCGAAATAGTCAAAAAGAAAGCGTTATTGTTGTTTCTTATAGTTGCAACATTTCCATCCGAATCAACTTTTCACGTAACGTTGTTTTGGGATGACTATGTCTACGACGCTATTAGCAATAAACGTACATTGTTTTTCTATTGCACATAAGCTCCAATAGTCATTTAAAATGGTCTGTCTTTGCTCCTCTGTAAATATAAACCCACATTTAAATATACATTTATCTTTACAAGAAGGTTTCAATTCACGACTTGGCATGTTTTTTTTTTTTGATTCAGTAGATTGATAAGGCTTCCCACTATATTTCTCAGTTGTTTAGCTACATTGACTTTCCAGTTTGCTTCATTTTGTCTTCTTTTTTACCAGTTTTAGTTGGACTAAAATTATACACTATTGAACTTACAGCGTTTCTGTTACTTACGTTATCAATCGCAGAGATTCACTGTTCTCTATGACACTGAGATCGTTGAATACCATATCATGTTCGTTTGTAGACGAAAGTGGTTCTTCCTAGTTTTCAATGTTTACTGAAACCATATTAGATGTTACCAGATTTTGATCATCCGAAACGTTATTATAGTTAGTAGTGATATTTTATTTCACGTCAGTATCAGAAGAATACTCAGCACGTTTTGTTCGTTGGGCTTCATAATCAGGATCCTTTACCGAGTCGTCGCTGTCTGAAACGTTATAAATGCAATCAATCTCTTGAAGTGTAGTAGTGTGGTATTGGTTTAATCAAATTACCCTCGAATTTTGTTAGAATAGTGGGAAATAATTTATATCCCTCTGCATTTAAACTAACTTACCTTGATACATAGATGGGCAGAACAGCTAGACCTCGAAGAACTGCTAGAACTAGAGGAACCGCTGCTACTAGTCGAATTACTACGAGGTCGGATGGAATCTACTGCGATGTCTTTGTCTACAAAGATGATTGAAATAATGAAACTATAGCAACAAATAAAAACAATTAAAAAAATATTTCAGTACAAGTAAAAAAATCCTTTCTGTTGATGTCTGCAATGTATTGGTCGAGCTTTTGGCGTTTTCATTCTCGTCTTGTGTTAAACTATCTATCTGAGAGTTTGAATCACTTAGTTCTACACTTAAATTATTTTTAATACCTGTAGCTAATTGAACTAACATCCTAGATCGTGATGCCATCTGAAAAACGAATTCGTAAAAGTTACTTTATTTTAGCATGTATAATGTAACATTTTAGCGTAATATAAACCCAAACTTAAAGGTTTTCAAAAATAATGATGTAAAATAAAATAATCCATAGTATTTGAAAACAATTCATCAACATCATGGTTACAATCAAAGATATCACAAAGAAAACTTATAACTTTTTCATCAATAATGTGCCAATATTCATTACCTCATTCTCAATACTCACGAATCTTACAACAAAAACGAGTTAAATAACTAATATCACATTATTCAAGTTAAAGTAAATAACAACAAGAAACATACATTTGCACTAAAAACGTTGTATACTCGTGATGCCACGTTTTTTGTGAAAAGCAGGAGCACTTCACTCGTTGCGCGTGTGGGGCAAACTAACGCGTCGCGTTGTCGAAGTCATGCGCCACACCGAAAGAGACAACGTGATAACGCCATTTGCCACGGTCATGTCATCTTTTTCACTCATAGCTCCTCGAACATTCACTTTTAAAATACCGTGTTTTTGTAGAAAATAAAATTAGATATCGCGGTTTTGAATATCAAATAATTAAAAAAAAACGTTTTTATGAGATGTCACGTTGCTCTTGTAAAGAGGCGATATTTTCGAGCCTTTTGGGGTCGAAACTCTCGGACCATGGGGCCCGTGTGCTCACAGCCTCTTTAAAGACATATCGAAAACGCTCGTTGACGCTTCCCGCAACCCAAGGGCTGGCTATTTCTTTGGTTGGCCGACAGCGTTGAGGATCAATTTTTTGATGCTTTATTGTAGTTTGTATTTATTATGTATATTTTTAGAATTGTAATCATAATCATTTATTTATTTGCGAATATGGGTACAAGCGAAAAGGTCTAATATACACAATAATGTCCATTAGCCACCACCGCTGCCACCGCCGCTACCATAAGGCATGCAAATATACAAATTACACATAAATATCTTAATTTAACAATAAAATAAAAAAAAAATACAAAGAATCCATTATTTCAAATATCGCATGGAGTATCATTGTGTACGTTTGTCCTGTATATATTCGGTGACAAAGTACTTACGAGTAATACGATTTTTCCAGTAACAGTGTTTTAACATTGTTTTTAAATATATTAATATGATTTTATCTCCAGAAATGATTTTGGCAAATGGTTATAAATATTCGTGGAGCTATACATAAAATGCTTTTATTTAGTGGCGCTGTTTTACTGCTAGGGAAACATATAATGAATTTGTATCGATTACTGTGTAGCTTATTAAAAAGAGATTTGTATTTTGTCTAACAACCACAGTATATTTTTATAAAATTAGTTCTTGGTTATCTAATAAAATTGAATGAATTATTTTAATATTAATGGAATAAAATTAATGGCAATACTCGTAATTTGATGAAACAGAATTAAATTATTAAATACATTGGTAAAATTCATTTTATTTAACTTTCAATAATATTCAGTAATGATAATTTCTTGACTTCATTTATTAAATTATAAAATTTATTTGATTTAATATGAAGACAAATTTGATCAATTATGATTAGGGCTTATTCAATTACTTATTCATCATTTCACATAAATACAGAACTAGGCACGAATATGTTTGTACTTACTTAAAAAATAAATGTCTTTCAAGAGGTAAGTACTCTTGAAAAATTTATATACAATAAATAGTCTAGTTTAGATGTCCTATTTACCAACTTTGTGGTTTAAATAAATGGTGGGCTTTTAGCCTCCGGTAAACTTGCTTACCTTCAGGGTATAAATAGGCACATGATAAAACTTCCATTTCAAAGTGAGCGTATGTGGAACGAAGACAAACAGAGTGTGACGCCGATATTGAACTGGTTTGTCGCCATTTAGATAGCTCTGTTACTTATCTTTATGGCCCTTTCGAAATAGGGTGAACTTTACCCAGTGATACCTGCTGTTTGGAGAAGAAACTACATTAGTACATAGTTTTATAGACAAATGATTCGGTCTGAAACATTACTGACGTCTTCGAGGATATGCCATGTTAAAATTAAGCCATTTAGGGAGACGAATTTCAAAAGCGTTCAAGTGCAAATAAGGCACGCACGTAAAAGATGTTAAACAAACTTTTTCGCCTGGTTATTGTAAAACCGACTATGGTTTAATACAATAGGAAATCTGTTGTATCAATTTCTTTTTTAATTTAAAAATTCTTAAAATCTAAGAAGTTTAAAGGAAGATTACAGGCTAAGAGGAGAAATAATTAATATATACACATTTAATGTTTTAATTTTCTTAAAAAAAAATGCTTTTTGCAATCTTTTGCCGTATAAAACTTTAACTGGGGCAAATTTCTTACTCATAACTTTCATAAAAAGTGTTACAGTTTTATATATATTAAGTCTAAGTTTCTTTCAATTCAACTTTATTATATTATATAGCTTCACGTTTTAATATATTGTTTTTTATGTTTTTAAGTATTATTTTTTACTGACTTCAAAAAGGAGAAGGTTCTCAATTCGATTGTTGTATATTTTCATAGGTATATATACTTGTTTCTTTATCTCTCCCCCCACTTATGTAAAATTCAATGAATGTTAGAGAAAAATATCGATATGGTTTCAATCATATAGATTTTTCTTAAAATCTAAGAAGTTAAAAGGGAGATTATGAACTGCGAGGAGAAATGCTAAATTTCCAGTCCAACTTTAACGCTAGTTTTTTTTATTATTAGTGTTCATTAGCAGGATGAACCCTGATTATATTACAATCTAGCTTTATTAGTAATTTAATTTTAACTTAAACTAATAAATTGTTTTTACTAAGAATGTGTCCAGTGGCACTTTTCTTATTGTCTCTATTAAGGGGAATACACTTCGTTATTGTGTTTATTTGGTAGCATTTTTGCACTTTAGGCCGTGCGCGCACTGCGTGGCGTTTTGGAAACGCAAAATCTGTGAAGTATGGAGTGTCATAGAAGTGCGCGCACTGCGGTGGAATAAACGCGTGCGATAGAGTCACCGGTGGCCCCGGTCATTCTACCGGTGCGGTAGAACTACCGCAATTGCGGCCACCGCAAGGCAGTGCGCGCACGGCCTACCACTATTGACTCTCACTAAACACTAATTCGAACGGTTTTGTTCGTTTTAGTCTTCTAACTATATTTGTGTGATCGAGAAGCTGGATTGCCTCGATGTTCACATGCTGATGAAGCCTCTTTTCATGAGATTCCGCAAATTTTTGAATAACTTTTTCGACGATCTCAACTTTTAGGTCCCGATGGAGATCGTCGTTTCGAATGTACTAAGGTGCATTCACAATTTCCCTTAGCACTTTGTTCTGGAATCGCTGTATGATAAGTTTATTGGTCTGTTTGGTGCAGCCCCACAGCTGAATACCGTAAGTCCAAATTAACGCTAGTAATTAAAAAAAATGAATAAAAAATATATTTAAATCCTCGTCTCTCTTTGTCGTAATTTATATGATAACCATGTTCTCAAAAAGGTGAAAGAATATATCATGAGGAACCTGACATGCCTTAGTGCAGAAAATCCAAAGATAAATAATGTGACATTCACCGACCCACACTAAATCCGCATGTTGCATTATCGCCCATTCCTGATATGATAATACTCCCTTATAGAGTCGAAGCATGTGTCCCGGGAGTGGGCACGGGACAGGCTGAATTATTATTGTTACTTTCAAACCTTACAATAAACTATAAGTTTTTAAGCTAACATGGTCACTAACAGTATCATTAGAACTTGAAACGGGATATTTACCATGTATATTCGTGAGTCGACACGGTGAGTTTTGTGTGTCGGGAACAGAATCGAGTGTTTAGTGATACATGTGACAGTGGAAGTGGTGTCGCTAACAGAAAACGAACGAGAAAGAGGGTAGACCGATTTGTCTGCTCATAAACTTCCACACGCAATTACTTCAGTTCATCCGTGATCATGGCGCTTGCAACAGTGCCGAAATATCGGAAACTCAAAACAAAAAATACACATTGTAAATATCCCATTCTAAGTTCTTACAATAAACTATTTTATTTAGTACATAATCTAACACAGCGCTTGTTTAACTTTACAAATATTTGGTTCTAAGGCATTCGTGTCATCTTCACTTTTTAAATGGAAATAATATTGATTTGATTATAATATTCTTTATTGAAACATCGGAATCCATGCAGCGATTCCCACTTCTTACATCCCTACGAGTACGTATGGAAATCTAAGGAAAGAAACTTCAATGCAAGAACCAGTATTTTAGTCTGGGTCATGACTGTCTATTTATTTATTTACACTTTATGCACATAGGTACTATAATGCGGACTTAGTGCCGTAGGCATTCTCTACCAGTCAACCATGAAAGCTGAAGAGATAGTGTTGGAGGTAATGGAAATACCTCCCACACTATCTCTGAATATTTACGGAAAGAATATGTACGTTAAAAGTAAAATTAGAAAAAAAAAGTAATAACACAAAAACCCAATGAAGTAAACCCAATAAAATAAACTAATTTAATCATTGGTTACTTTTACCACAAAAAATATTTTATTCTTCTTTTAGTCTTGCGTCAATAAACTGCCAAATCTTATCAGACTGAGTGACAGGCATAATAATAAACAATTAATCAAGAAATTAGTATAGCTCAAACGAAATGAACCAACAAATAGAGTAATTGAACTTTTCAAAACCGTGGGTGGAATTTCCAATCATACCAAACTTGGGTTTTGCGTCTTGAATTGACCTTTTCCAGTCATGAGAGATTGCTCCATTTATTAAAATAGTTTGATTCTAAATCCATTAGTAGGTACTTAGTAGTTTGAAAGTGAAACCAATTAAAGAAAGGTTGAAATCTATGTACCTAATAGTTTGTTTTGACGTAGACATGTGAGAGACATTTTGAGACAAAACTATTTGAATATAATTATTATGTGAATGGGTAGAGAGGGAAAAAGAGACTGTAAAAGTGATGGCTGGATTTTCTGCCCTGCTCTATCTAAAAGGCCGTTAAGCCACAAAAGGTCATTTTTCACTTTTTAATGTATACTTAAACTACTTTCGATTCTCTATCTTTTGGTCTAAGAATCATTTTCCTACGATTTAAAAAAATATAGAGCAGTTAAAAAAATATATTTTTTCACTTCCTTTGTTAAAAAGTGACAAAACCACAATACTTGTATATACGATACTAAAATATAATACAATACTAAAAGATACTTTTATTTACTTTAAAAAAACCTCACATATATTGTGCATAGAGCTATGCCCACAAAAATAATTTACCATCGTCCTAGCTAGCGTAGTTTTGTAGAAAAATAATTTCACACTTATTTTTACGTTTACTCGAAAAATACTTTTTGGGGTTAGCGGCTTTTTAGTTAGTGTAGGGCAGTTTTGTGAAAAATAATAGAAAAGAAAATGATGGGAATGTTGGCTAAGCAGATGATAGGAGGGAATTAAAAAAACCGAAAAGCCGGCCAAGTGCGAGTCGGACTCGCGCACGAAGGGTTCCGTACGACTATCCATAAAAAAGGATAAAAGAACGTACATTTTGTGAGTGTGGAGCGAACCCCCGTTAAATATTTACTTAATTTATTTTTTAGTATTTTTTGTTATAGCGGCGACAGAAATACATCATCTGTGAAAATTTCAACTATCTATCTATCACGGTCCATGAGATACAGCCTTTTATATATTTTTTTGTCTGGGTGGGAAAATCATCTAATAACTTCTCCCGCTCTGGGTTAAGCGGAAGGGAGTGTCAGACTTCTACTGACTAAAAACTCACCCTGTCCCTTCAGCTGCCCGTAAGTTCCGGGGCTGCGGTATCTTGTTAGTACATTTCCGCAACCCCGGCGGGCAATGGCTTTATGAGGCATGAGATACAGCCTGGTGACAGACAGAGAGCGGAGCTTTAGTAATAGAGTCCCGTTTTTACCCTTTGAGTACGGAACTCTAAAAACGTGTTGATCTTAAATCACATTTTATTTTACGTTGCGAAATCGGTATGGATGTATTCGGCCCTGGAGTGAGCGGGTTTGTTAGACTCTGAACAAATTAAAACCACCCCGTGATCTCGGTTGCACTCTTGCTCACGGGGGCTGCTGAGGGTGTTAGGGCACTTAAAATTTTCTGCAGCGTGACCTCAAGTCACATGGTAATGGACAGGGAGACTGTGAAATATCAATATTTTTATTCGATAATTTCATAATAATTCATCCTTATCACCATGTGGAAAGCGATTAATGTGGTCGATGATGAAAAACAGATAATGTAAAATAGTAACTTGTTACTTATTAGAAAAATATTCTTCATTCTTCATTATATATATTTGTATGTATTTATATAAGTATTTATTCATATATATATTATTTACTAGTACTCACGCGGGGCTTCGCTCCCGTAGATTCTATCAAGGTAAAAACATAACTCTCCTTTCTTGCAGTCGCGTAAAAAGTAGCCTATAACCTTCCTCAAGCTTCAAGCTACTTCCATACCAAATTGCATCCAAATCCACCTAGTACTTTTGAAGATTAGCGCGCTCAAGCAAACAAACAAACAAACCAACTTTTCCGCTTTATAGTATTAGTATAGATGAAGATTTCTATTTTTTATGATACTGTTGTTATGTTATTACTATTATTATATATATATTTTTTTCTAATTTTACTTTACACGTTCTTATTGCACCTCCCACACTAAGTCCGCCTTTGTACCTATGTGTATAAAGTGTAAATAAATAAATAAATAAATAAAATCATTTGCTCCGCCTTCTCCCAACTATCTTGTGGTCGGCATCTAGTCTCATTGGATGCAGCTGCAAAACCTCTGAATAGATTCACAGAAGGCTTATACATTTTAAATTCATCAGGTAGCGACACTGAGGCCTGTCACCTCAGTGTCCAGGCACCTGTCAAAGGCTTAAGTTTTTTTTTTAATCCGTCAAACTGACATTAATGTCGTGATCACGTTTTCAAAGAAGAAAAAAGAGAAGACCTCTCGCTGCTCTGGCGGCAACTGGTCCTCATAGCTATAGCTAAGTATGTTTTATTTATCGTGATTAGTATTTATACACAATGTGTCTATCATTTCCTCTTCAACTCTCCTGTCGCAGGTCTGCTGGAAGAAATTTCTTAGGAAATAAGCAGCACCTTTGTGCTCTTTTGTCTGTATTTAATTTTTTTTTGTATGTGTCATGTGTGTACGTAAATAAATAAACAGCCGCATGACGTTCCGTGGAGGGACTATCTAAATATATTTAGATTCCATCTCCTTACCTCGAATAGCACGTTAAACCATTGCGTGGTCCAGGCCACGGTAGGCGAACCTTTATGTAGGTATCAATGCGCTATTTTTTCTAAAGTAATGTTTAATGAGATCATAGACGTGCCGTTAAATAATTTTGACTCTGTGATTGTTGCAATATAATAATATTTTTTCTTCGAATACTCTGTAGCGTAGGGTCACTCGCGTTCACTCGTCATAAAATACCTACATCATACATATAGTGTAGAGTCTGTGTTTCCCGACAGCTACAACCTAGGAGTCTTTAAGTCTAGAGTGAATAGGTTACTTTTAGGTAAGCGTGCTCCATCTTCGATTACATCATCACTTACCATCAGGTGAGATAGTGGTCAAACGCGAACCTATTTACAATATAAAAAAAGAACATCAGACTTTTTTCTTAGTGCATAATGATCGGTGACGTGCCCAAAATATTATGTCGCGTGCCATCAGTGGCACACGTGCCATTGGTTCTCCATCTCTGGTCTGGGCAGTCATCAGTACGTTTTTGACACCAGTCTTCTCAAGGGTTATTGAGGTGCCCAGATACTGGGTTACTAGTACTCAACTGCAAATCACATGACACTTGGATAGAGTTTGTCAATCCCATATCCCACTTTACATAACTTATCTAGAGGCTAAACAAGCAGCTATCAGGATACAAAGACTCCGACAGGGAATTCCACTTTCATTGTGTGCTACGCTGAACGCACAATGAAAGTATTCATGAAACATTTTGTACGTATACTCAAGAACGAGGGTAATGTTATTCTGCTGAGTTATTCTTTACGAGATACAGTAAGCTTACTTTCGTGGAAAAATTTCATTACTCAGAAAATGTTGCGTCAAGTTGCGTACCTAGATATTGTGGTGCTTTTGTCCTAAGAGAACAACGTAGGATTAGTTTTAGAAACTAGGAAATAGCTGTGACAGCTTGGGGTGATAGTGTCGGGTAGTGTCTTGTACTTGAAACTTTTAGAATAATTGCAGCTCTTTTTTCTATTCAACTGTACCTACTTCTATAGTTTCGAGTTCCTTTCGAGTTTGTTTCGGTGTTTTAACGTGGAATTACGTGTAAAAGTGTTATTTAATAACCAATTTGCAAAATATAGATCATTTACCATTTATTTATCTACTGGCTATTTTATTTGAACACTTACTTACTTTATGTAAAATACTAGTACAGGGCGGAGATTCCTGAAATTGATAATCTATGCAATTACTTACTCTAAATGAGCCGGCAAACATTGTTAATTGAAAAAATAAAATTGCTTACAATCTCTGATCTACCATAATCTACATAAATAAAAAAAATAAGAAATGGGCAACCGGTTTAGGAAGAGTTCGGTAACACTGTGACACAAGATTAAGTTGATGTCTGCGATTTTAAAATGGCTAAATTAACGCATATAAAAAAAACATATTTGGTTATTAAATAGTGTCTGAATGTCAGTCTGTCTGGCTGTCTATTCTTCTCTTTGTCCAGGCTTATCTAGAACCAATTAGGTTACCAAGTTAAAGGTACAGGGAAACTCATAGTCTACTTTTCATCCCATGCGATCGGAATTTCTGAGAAAAAACCTCTCACGAGGATGTAGTTTCGGATACAGCTAGTGAGTAAGTAAGTAAAGTTTATTGCCACAAAAAATAATACTAAGGTATAAATTTATACGTAGATACTTAGAGACATATATTGCAAAATGTGTATACAGATAAAGTGAGCCCTGCCTCACAAACTAGAATAACCTGTATTTTAAGAGGTAGAAAACAGCTTTGAGTTTTGTATGTCATACAAAACTGGTATGAAGGGAATAAAATATGAATTTCCGTGTTTTTGTTTTCTACAAACAAATATCCGCGTTAACCATTGAACACTTTTTTGAAGATGATAAGAACATCTAGTGAGTTACAAAAATAGAGTTAAAGCAATAAAATATGAGATGCCCTGTTTGTGTTTTCTAAAATCAAATATCCATGTTAACCATGAAACCCTTTATTGTAGATGGTAAGAAATCCTCTCTTGGTAATGAAATTAAATATTTATTTTGTAAATTGGTTATAAATAACACTTTTACACGTGAAGTTTTTTTGCGTGTTTAGTTTAGCTAGATGAGGCCGATATTTCCTAACTGACTACTCTGAGAAGAAAAACCGAAACAAACTCAGAGGACTCTTTTAAAGTCCAGACAACCAACAAGACCAGTAATATATTGAAACAACGAAACAGATTGTAATTCGGCAACACGATCAATCATAATGTTATTCATTTCGCGAAATCTGTAACTTTCACTTAGCGGCCGTGATTAATTCCATCTTACAACAGATGGTCACGATTACAATTGGAAAACGATTCATAAAAACATTTATGTTGGCAGCAGTATTGATTGAAGGAATATTTAGTTACGGTCACAGTGGACAAAGTTATCTAATGAATGTCACTAAAATGTTAGTTAAAATATTACATACTAGCTATGCTCGCGACTTCGTCCGCGCGGAATAGTGTCTTTCAGCAGCATTTTTAATGTTTTAGATTAATTATTAAAAAAACTCATACATAAATAAGCTATTTACAATATTTTACTGCTAATGGCTTATTTAAGTACAATCAAAGTCACACTATAAAATAAGTTTCAAGCTTCTAGCTTTAAAAATGACGTAATTTCCATACAAACTTTCATCCCCTATTTCAACCCCTTACAGCCCTTTTTTTGGATTAAACAGCATCCTATGTCCTTTCTCAGGCTTTAGACTATGTCCGTACCAAACATTTAAATCGGTTCAGTAGTTTAGGCGTGATTGCGTAATACACAGGCAGAGTTACTTTCATATTTATAATATTAGTGAGGATTAGTTTTTGGGTTTTAACACCCGAACAGTTCGAAATCATAGTTACCTCTACTTGTCTTCTCGACTTCGTTCACGGGGGTAGTTTTTCCCGACTAAATGACAATACCGAGGGAATTTCGAGATAAAACGTATTCTTTATCCTCCTCTATCTCCCAGTAAAGGCTCATTAAAATCGACTGAGCCGTAAGTACCACAGATTAATAAAGATAACAAAAAGACAAATCAAACGAAATTAAAAAAAAAAAGTTTGTTGCGTTTTAGTGTCGTGTTAATACCTATAAGGACTTAAGAAAACTTTGATATCACAGAAAGGCGTTTAAATTGTATTCTATATTTATACAACGTGTAACAGAATATGCGCCATATCTCAGACGCCCTAATTAGAATATTAAATTATAAGTCTAAAACAACATCCGTAACTAAATAAATTGAAACCAAACCTAGGCATTTTTTATAAAATAGTTATCCTTACTAATACAATATCCTTACGCAGACACATACACTCATGCAGTGTTAGCGGCGACGCGACACGCACACAATTTCCTTGAATTAAGGATTGTATTAATTTGTCATGATACTGTGTTTCCATTTTAAGTTAAATGAAAGATTTTTCCATCAAAATTTAACACTTATTTTTTATGACGGAAATCGATTCAGAAGCCGATTGTGAACCAACTACTTTCAGGAATTGCGTTTATTCTGTTACACGGACTAATGATAGCCGGAATCATGTTTAGATGGTTACTCATCCACCTATCAACCTCGGAAAGCAATGCTTAACTTTGATGCTTAACACGTGCTGCTGTTATTAATTAGCCTCGAGCTCTTCCATGATGTCGTTTAAATAAGCTTTACGTTTGGTATGGATATTACCAATTTATTAGGCGATTTGAAAAAAATGTTTTTAATTTTAAGTGGACTATAATCTAAAGGATGTCGGTGTTCACCTAGAAAGAATTGGATGATGAATTGTGAGGAATACAAGGAGAGTACGCCTTATATTCTGGTCTTGACAATCTTGGCGGCGACACGGCGTTCCTGCTTCGAAGCACTGATTTCTATCACAGGAATATCTCAGGCACTAGATCACTTGTTGATACCTTAGTTCAATCAGTTTTGCGGGAGCGATTTGAGCGAATAAAGCGGGCGAAGTGGCGTGCGCGGTGCGCTGTGCCGCGTCTATATCATACGACCATCGGAAGCGGCATCTTCCTGCTCACTCCTTCGCGGCAGGCGTGCCTTGCGGTAGCGAGGAAAAAAAGTCTGAACGCCCGTTCTAACAAGTACGTCAACTATATATGAGCGTTAATAAATATTACAACAAGAGATGGCGTTACCGACGTTAGTTTAGGTTGAATGACTAATTATGCCGTGAAAGCGTCTTCTTGAAAGAAAACTTGCAAGTCAAATTAATTCATTCGCTCCTACGGCAGTAACATATACGCAGTATAATTACTATCATTAACTGCTTTATGAAACGACTGCACAGTCATTCCCTCACATGAATCTGAAACCAAATTACTTTGTACGCTCAGACATGCAGTCATTTGCCAGAACATTCAGTTATTATAACTATTCAATGGAATATGAGGTTTGCCATTAAAACTACATTAGGTACCTACGTCAAAACGGCAGTAGTAAGAAAATATTGTAATAAAAGAAATATTATTAAGCTTTCCTTGGAGATTGTAACTCGGGTAATAATACGTTTTTAATGCGAGATGAGAGGTTTTAAAATTAATTTCTAAGTAATTCCAAATAATATTTTACTTTTACTATTGACCAGTTGTGTCATAGCGAGGTAGCCCAGTGATTATAAGTATGACTTACGATTTGTAGTTAGTGGGTTCGAACCCTTTTTTTTCTGGGTGGGAAAATCATCGAATGACTTCTTCCGCTCTGCGTTAAGCGGAAAGGTGGCGAAAAACCTACCCTGTTCTTTCGGATGCCCTAAAGTTCCGGGGCCGCGGTATCTCGATAGAACTTTCCCGCAAACTCCGGCAGGCAATGACCCTATGAGGCCCCGTCACTGGTGTTGACAGCTCTTTGAGGCGCGCGTGGAACACGATACGCCACCGACCCGGGCCTGGTCCTTACCGCACGGTGAGCGACCCCTGCTCGCTGTCCGCAGGCATGCGCCTACGGTGGCGTGGGTTCGAACGCTGTCAGGCCCACGGAATAGATGAATAAGGTTGGAATGGTAATGTGGGCGTGGCGAGCGCGCCACATTTATGATACAAAAATCATAGCTCGACCGATTAATTCATTCACCGCGTTTAGTGCGCTTCGGATTACTTCGGAACCCAGAGCTCTGCTTTAAAATGCCGTTTTGTGCAATTGTAACCAGTAAAACAAAAAGTTAGACCGCAAGTATGGAGCGAGGAGGTATATCTTTCCATCGGTAAGTCGAAAATAACATTTAATTACAATTTTATTTGTAAAAACATAAGAATATTCTGATCACTGTGAAATTCCGAACATTAACAACATTATGGCAACAAGTTACAAAAAATATACATTGCCCGATGTGTACTCGCTTAATCAACGCAATGACCAAGTCCGCTTACAATGTATGCATGCGGTTGCGTCCTTCACACTTCAACCATTGACGTTTCGTCCTTTGCCCTGATTGGCCGTGATCCACGGCGCAAGTATATCGACAGTGAGTTAGGCCGTGCGCGCACTGCCTTGCGGTGGCCGCAATTCCGGTAGTTCTACCGCACCGGTAGACTGACCGCAGTGCGCGCACGGCCTTACAATCAGTAGCAAGCTTTCGATTTAAGTGTGTGTAACTTATTTGTGTGCGTAATTCGCATACGTAACGGGCCTCTTGCTTTTAGTGGAGCTAAAGAGTCGGAGATAAGCGGCGACACGCGTTCTCATACAAATCAGGAACTATTTCCTTTCTAACCTCTTTTATCTGTTCTGTGGTCATGCCCTGTCATCTATCTGTCATCAACACCACTGCTCTTAGAACGATGGAAGAAAACATCTTGAAGAAACTGGCAAGTCCTAGGAACAATGAATCTGACGATTTGCGATATCTGCAAACCCGCACTAGATTCAAGTGGTGGATTTTGACACTTTCCCTTTCAAAGAGAGCAGGCCTGTGTCCCATTCAGTGGGAGCGATACAGGCTGAATGGTTTACTGAGACATTTTTTACTAGTCAAATTATACGCTGCATTGCTTATCATAGGTAAAATAACTGCCTGTTAGGGTTGAGGGGATGTTCTAGAGATACTGCGGCCTTAGCACGCATGAGCAACTGAAGAGCATAGGGAGATTTTTAGTCAGTAGAAGTCTGACAGACCCTTCCATTCTACCCAGAGAGGGAGGTGTCATTTGATGGTTTTTACCCCCGACAATAAAGGTAAAATAATAATAATTTAATAATAATAATAATTTATTCAAATAAAAAACGTTTACAAAAAAGGTGTACATTTAGCCAACAGTTATAAGTTATCCATGCAATTATTGTGCCTAAAAATAATCTAAAACTAAGATATTATTATAGGTACAAGTAATGGTTGTTCGGAATAGCAACGTTAGGTAGCAACAAGCCAGATCTAGGTTAATTAAAACCTGTGTTTCAGGCCATCACTTTACAATCGAACTACTTAGGTCTAGTACAATTTAAAGTTAAATAAACTACATAAAAATAAAGTATATTTTAAGAATTACGTGAAAAAGCTTAACGGTACATTAATATCTAAAACTAAGCCTATGTAACGATACAAATGTAAACACTTACGAGGGGATTAAATATCATCATGCCAAAATTTCTAGAAGTTGTTCTGTGTCTGTGTAATGTAGTGTCTTTAAATATTCAAATAGCATTTTATTACATTTGTTATAGCTTACACTATAGAAACATAGTATCTTGTTGAGCTTATTATATAGAAAAGGTCCCAAGAACAAATAAAAACGATAGGCAAATGCATGCCTAGTTTGGGGCTTTATGCAAACCATGTCCTTCCTTCTCTTGTCAGAAGGAACAGGGTCAAAAGGAAGTGCAGTGTGTTGGAGTAGTTCTGTGTTTAAAATAAATAATTGCCGTACTGTAAGCACCTTCCATGCTGTGTAGAGCTGATGCGTCGGAAATCTAAATGGGCGAAAGGTAGCAACCTTAAGAATTGCTCTTTGAGCACGTTCTAATGGGAGTAAAGAAAAAAAGAAGAAAGAAGAAAGAAAAAGTATTTATTGCCAACAGACAAACGACATGCTAACAATATTAAAAACTTATTTAGTTCCTTAGACTAGAGTTAGTATTTGGTACTTATAATTATGTTAGTAATTAAGGACAAAGAGTTAGATATTGACAATTTACGAAGAAAAAGGAAACAACAAAAAACAAGGCAAATGCATAATGCTATGCCACACGGCGCTGGTTTTCAGTGGTTGCCTTATAAATACCTATGTATGACGTACGGCAATCAAGCCTGGCAAAAAATATTAGTTAAATAATTGATACAATAATATAAAAAAAAAATTAACAAAAAATAGAACCGACTTCCATATCAAAACACTACAAAGCTAAAAATAACTTTAATTTCGGTAGTCGGTGTTATTGGTTTTGGTTTTTCTGTTTTTTTCACACCGCCTTCCGAAATTAAAGTTATTTTTAGCTTTGTAGTGTTTTGATATGGAAGTCGGTTCTATTTTTTGTTAAAAAAATTTTTTTCACTCTTTTTAGTGGGTCGGTTTGTAATTTATCTAGTTACAAAAGCCATAATGGCAACAACTTATCACCTTTTACAAAATGTTTCTTTTCCCGTTGCATAGCTGTTAATTTTTGAGGAGTTCTCCTGGTACTTGACCATCAGCTCTACATCACCATACTCGTATGTATTCCGATGAGCATAAAGTGTTTAACATCCGTACTCAAGTAATCGAATCGCAATCCACGAAATACTTATTATTGAGTAGTTTCAGTGGCCATCTGTGGTCTTCATCATTAGTTCAACTTCCCCAAATGGTACTTTTCGAAAGCAACTGCTCAAGGTACTATAAGAAATACCCAAAACGCTATAGGTGTGCCTATAATATTTGAAGAGTTCCCTCGATTTCTCCAGGATCCCATCATCAGATCCTAATTTCGTAACAATGGAACCAACTAGAAAGTATACCCTTTCGAACAAAAAAAAAATTTCCAAATCGGTCCAGCCATCTCCGAGTTATGAGGTAACATACATAAAAAAAAAAAAAAGTTCAAGACGAATTGTAAACCTCCTTTTTTTCAAGTCGGTTAATAAGTACAGTAAAATAAATAAATAGCGTAATATAAAATAAATAGTGACACAGAAGCCCATGTAAGTCCAAGTAAATAGTGACATCAAAGAAAGTTTGTTTGTTTGCTTGAACGTGCTGATCTTCGAAAGTACTGGATGGATTTTTTTTGCTGCACCACCCCAAGACGCTATCCAATATGTAAGAATGGATTGACACAAAGCTAAATAGACCTGTTTTATCAATTTAAAGTCGGCTACATTCCGTAAATTTTTAAACACATATAATAATTTGCGAAAAATAACTGACGCATCCTTATAGTTTCCGTCTGTCCGTCCGTCCGTATGTCACAGCCATTTTCTTCAGAAAATATTAAGACTATACATGTGAAAAATGGTAGGTAGATGTATTCTATGAACCTCTTTCCGATTTTAAGAAAAAATATTTAAAATAAAGGGGGCTCCCCATATATGGAACTGAAACTAAAAATATTTTTTTCATAAAACCTATGCGTGTGTGGTATCTATAAAGAGGTCTTTAAAAATGACATTGAGGTTTCTAAAACCACTTTTTCTTATAGTTAATCGTTTGAAAGATATACACTTTCAAAGTGATTAAATGTGTGTATTTCTATAATAATGGTGTAAAAATCTAAAAAAAATATGCTGACCTTAATGTAAACTTTCTAACAAAAATTAGTTTGAACGAAATCCGGTCTTTGTTATTCATACAAATACTATCAAAAACAAAGTTATTTGGCGTAGTTACTACGGAACTCTTCATGGGCTATTCTGATTCGCACTTGGCCAATTTTTTTTAACTTGGTGGAAAAATCATCAAATGACTCCCCTAGCTCTGAGTGGAGCGGAAGGGAGTGTCAGACTTCAGCTGACTAAAAACTCACCTTGTTTCTTCAGTTGGCTTTGTGGTCCGCTACCGCGGATCTTGTTAGAACATTTTTCCCTGCAGTGCGAATGTAATAGGCTGAATTATTACAATACAATAAAAAAAACTATGATATTGCTTAACAACGAATGGAAGAACATTTGTTGTTATATCTCTAGAAAAAATGTACATTTATAAACAGTGACAGAGATCGGTAGGAACGTCAAATATCGGTTGAATCGTGGAGCTCAACTCATTCATGTCATACGTCAATTATCCCATTTGACGTACAGCTAGCTTCACACAAACATCTTTTAGCGAGGCATCCCAGATCAGAATTGCTACCGCCATTTGTTTTTAAGGTTTTATATAGTCAAAGATTGTATATAGAAAACAGAACTCTATTGAAAAAAGAAAGTTATGGAATTGATTTGGGCGATATACCAAATGAAAGGTGTTTGTGTGTGTTATTTTCATAATTGACGAATGAATAATTTTGAAGCTATTTTATTTACAAATTTTGTTTACAATTTTTTTTCTTTAAGTGGTAAAATTATCAAATAAGTCCTCCCACCCCGGGCAGGGCGGGAGGGACTGTCAGACTTTTACTGACTAAAATCCACGGTGTTCCTTCAATAACCCTTTACGTACTGGGGTCACGGTAATGGGATAAGTCCCACGACCCCGGCAGGCTTCGGCCCTCTACAGGGGGGGCCTCGTCATGTAGCTGACGCTCTTTGAGGCGCGCGTGGAACACAACGCGCCGTCGACCCGGGCATGGTCCATGGTCGGACAGCGAGTTGCCCTTTACTCGCTGTCCGCATGCCCGCGCCTACGGTGGCCGGAGATCGTCGGCCGACGTCCGACGCCGTGGGCGTCTGCCACTGCGGCTGGGCTGGAGGGAGGACGCCATCCTCTCCCTCACACGGCCCGCCTCCTCCTTCGGAAGCATGACTGCTTCGCAGGAGGCGACCGCTTCCCACTCCCTCTTGCCCCGCAGCATGGCCTCGACCAATGCCGGGCGCGAGAGGTTTCCACCTATCGCCGCCGTGAGGACACGTCGGTGATCTACCCAGGCGGGGCAGTCTTGCACCGTATGCTCTACTGTGTCCTCAGGGCGACCCTCGCAGTGGTGACACCCAGGCATTTCTTCCTTTCCCATCAGACACAGGTACCTCCCGAAACTTCCGTGTCCAGTGAGGACCTGTGTCATGTGGTAGGTCAGGACGCCGTGACGCCGATCTAGCCACTCCTCAAAGAGGGGTCTTACCGCCGCAATTGCGGCCTGCCCGTCTTTAAGACCCTAATACTAAATTTATTGTAATACTAGTGACACATCTACAGTCTATAGTGCTTGTTGTGAAGAGCGGGGCCTGTTGTGAAAAGAGGGGCGGGACTACATTTATATTTCTTAATTAAAAGGATACATCAGTTTCATTTCGAGGATTGTGGGATGGAATTGCACAATTTAATTCCACCAAGCCCGTTCGATCATCGGACTACAAGACAAACGGCGATGCGCTATCGTTACATGGTGGACATCTCACCCATTCGCACTAAACGTTTTGGGAATACTTTCATTGTGCGTACAGCTAAGGAGTGGAATTCCCTGCCGGAATCTGTTTCCTGATCGCTATAACCTGGGAGTCTTTAAATCAAGAGTGAATAGGTTACTTGTAGGCAAGCGTGCTCCATCTTCGACCACATCCTCGCTTAACATCGGGTGAGATGGTGGTCAAGCGCGAGCCTGTTATGAATAAAAAAAAAAATACATAAATCATTTTTCGGTTTTAGACATGTGATACAGCCAATTGAATGTAAATTTGTGAACGCTCTAGTACCACTAAAATACCCGTGCTATCGACTCCAGTAGGTACCTGTCCCACCCCATTAACAAGAAAAGCGTGAATTTAACGAAAACATGACACTCTTTTATTCTCCATTGTTTTTACGGCATCTATAAACCTCGGACAAAATGATAATTTTATTCATCGTTAATATCCTTGGGACGTAAAAATGAGACGCAAAAATTGATGGCATGACATTCGATACAGATTTGCTATGCGTAAATGGTGTCGTTTAAATGATAATATTGTTGTAAAAACTTGAGTAGGATGCGGATTTTATCTTCGGAGTCGGCTCGGGTCGGTATTACAACGGCGATATGTGATCGTAATTTGAAGATATTATTGTCAAGCCTGGAAACAGTATCTTGGGTAGATAATTAGGTATCCGAATACACCCTTTTTAGGGTTCCGTAGGCGAATGGCAAAAACGGAATCCTTATAGTTTCGTCATGTCAGTCTGTCTGTCCGTCCGTCCATTATTATTGTTATTGTTTATTTGTTATTAAAACATGTTACATTAACATCTTAAAAATAAGCCAATGTCCCACAAAACCGTTTACGCGGTTTGTCTGTGAGTACAGATATTTAAAGAACTAGATATACATTTCTAATGACATACACATTATAGAAACATACACATACATATTTAAATAACTATAACATAAAAGTAAAGGAGAGAATGACATCACATTAATTATATTTCACAAAAGGTATATAGGTAAGTACATTATTATGTATTCTCGCCAAACTGTAAAGACTGGCGAGTAAAAATAACTGTAGAAAATAAAAATAAAAAATACTTGAAAATATTGAATAGAAACAAAATTAAAAAATTATAAATGACTAATATACCACTTCTTGAGTGCTTTTGCAAATCTACTCTTTTCATTCTGATTTAAGATATCTGCAGGCAATGTATTGAGTAGGTAAGGTACTCGCTTATCTATTGTTCTATCACCAAAGTAATTATTTACTGTAGGTACATTAAATTTACCTGCAGATACTGTCCTCGTTGCGTGGTTATGGGTAACTAGCGAGTGACGCTCCCAACTGCCATAACTGTTTACCAGGAGGAGATATTTATGCTTTACTCTAACAGGAAGAATTTTACAAATTTTGAAGAGCTTATAATAATTGTCTTTACATGAGTTTTTTGTTTTATTGCTAACTAATAGCTTCAAAAGTCTAATTTGCTGAGCTTCTAATAAATATAAATAACTTTTAAATGTGAGTCCATAGCAGTCAAGAGCGTAACTTAGTATGGGGTCGACTAGTTGTAGATAAAGGCACTTGAGAGTGCTGGTTGGCACCTTAAAACTAAGATGGTAGAACTTACCTAGTAATATCCTAAGTTTTTTACACAAATACTCTACATGATTTGCCCACGAAAAGTTCTCATCCACCTTCATACCGAGGTATGTTACACATCTGGCTAGTTCGATAGGTTTGCATTTACAGTTAATCTGGTTATTATGGATACATTCAAAGTTATGTGTATAAATTGGAGGAGGATCGTTGGGTGAAAGCGAGTAAGGAGAGCGTATTTTTACGATTTTGGTTTTTTCTGCGCTTAAAACTATTCCGTTGTCATGGGACCATTCAACTACTCTATTTACATCAAGCTGCACAAGTCCACAAGTTTCGGCGAGGTCGGTGCGGGCACGAAGCGCACACAGGTCGTCCGCAAACATGTACGCTGAGCAGTGGCGGAGTACGCCGCACAAGCTGTTCACGTGCATCAGGTAGCATACAGGACCACATGCCGAGCCCTGTGGCACTCCGAAACCTCATTTCCCTCGCGTCGCTGTACGACTCGTCCACCTTTACACGGTAATGTCTTTCGGTGAGATATTCACGAAACCAATTTTTCAGCGGTTCCCCCACCCCACACTCCTCCATAGCATCTAACAAAGTATTTACATCCAACGTGTCGAATGCACGCTTATAGTAAAAAAATACTGCTACTACAAACTGCTTCTTATTTAAACTATTGTTAATTTCGTCACAAAACTTAGATAAAAGAGTGTTCGTACTTTTATTTTTTTGAAAACCATGTTGGCATTCACTAATTATACTATTTTTTTGTAGATAATTCCCTAGTTGGTTAACAACACATTTGTCTAATATTTTATCTACACTCGACAAATGGCTTTTGGTCTGTAATTCGAAAATGCTTTGTGATCACCTTTTTTAAAAATAGGACGCACTATAGCTTCTTTTAATTTTCTCGGAAATTTGTTGGTACTTATGCATAAATTAATTAAGTGTGCGAGAACTGGGCTTACTTTATTTACTAAGTATTTAAGATCAGACATGCATATGTCACAGTCATTTCATTTTCCGAAATTATTAGGACTATACATGTGAAACTTGGTAGATAGATGTATTCTAGAACCGCTTTCCGATTTTAAGAAAAAAATAAAAAATAAAGGGGGGCTCCCCATACATGGAACTGAAACTGAAAATATTTTATTTATGAAACCTATGCGTGTGTGGTATCTATAGATAGGTCTTCGAAAATGACACTGAGGTTTCTAAAACCACTTTTTCATAAAGTCAATCGTTTAAAAGATATACGCTTCCATAGTGGTAAAATGTGTCCATCCCCTCCCTCTAACTTCTATAATAAAGGAGCGAAAAATTAAAAAAAAACATATGCTATAGACCTTAATATAAACTTTTTTGAACCAAAATTTGTTTGAACGAGATCGGGTCAGCAGTTTTTGAGATACAGCATATTTTCTAAAACCGCAAATATACCTTTGCAATTCACACAAACACTATGAAAAACAAAGTTATTTGGCGTATAAGTTTTTAAGCTAACATGGCCACTAACAGTATCATTAGAACTTAAAACGGGGTAGTCGACACGGTGAGTTTTGTCTGTCGGGAACAGAATCGAGTGTTTAGTGATACATGTGACAGTGGTAGCGGTGTCCCTAACAGAAAACGAACGAGAAAGAGGGTAGACCGATTCGTCTGCTCATAAACTTCCACCCGTAATTACTTCAGTCCATCCGTGATCATGGCGCTAGCAACAGTGCCAAAATAACGGAAACTCAAAACAATAAATACACATGGTAAATATCCCGTTTTAAGTTCTAATGTTATTTTGTGTAGTTACTACGGAACCCTTCATGGGCGAGTCTGACTTGCACTTGGCCAATTTTTACAACAGTAAGACAACAGTTCCATGTGTAATTTTTAGACCTTTGAAAGAATAATTCTCATGATCTGCTGAGCCTTTTTATCTGACCTTTACCAGCCAGAAGCTGGGTAACTCGCCACCCTTTGAAAATTCTGATGTAATATTTCCTGCCTTTGGTCTACCTGTATCAGCTGTCGAACATATACAAATAACAGCTGGGAATTACGGTTTAACGTGTTTTCCAAGGCATGGAAGAATCTTGATGTCTTAAGATGATAAACCATCGTAATTAACGGATCGACAAAGAAACAAACAAAGTCTATCGGTTTTCTATTGGTTACATTTCGTGGAGTGTGCGATGGAATTACACAATCTAATTCCGCCAAGCTCGTTCCATCATTGGACTACAGGACAAACGGCGATGCGGACATCCCACCCATACGCACAAAACGTTTTGGGAATACTTTCATTGTGCGTACGGCTAGGGAGTGGAATTCCCTGCCAGAGTCTGTGTTTTCTGATAGCTATAACCTGGGAGTCTTTAAGTCAAGAGTGAATAGGTTACTTCTAGGTAACCTCCTCCGACCCAATTGATCACTGACTGGAGGAAAGTAAGTGAAAAACTGAAATCCACCACGTCGCCTCAATTGGACACCATTCCTGACCACATAGTCTCAGTCGCTGACACGACGGCGGCGATCGACTCGCTTACAAATCACGTACAATCCGTCCTGAACGATTGTTCAAGGGAAGTTCCTGTAGTGGAAGACCACCGCTGGAAACTCCCGGACGATGTACGGAATCTGATAACCGAGAAGAACGCAGCCATCCGTGCGTACAGCGCTTTTCCCTGCGCCGCAAACAAAGCTCACATGCGCAACTTACAGCGTGCTGTAAGGAAACGCATTACCGAGCAGCGTAATGCGAGCTGGGACAAGATGCTGAGCGAACTTGAGCCCACCCATCTTGCCTTCTGGCAGCTTCAGAGGAAGTTACGATCCACTGAAGAGGCCACAATGCCTCCTCTCATTCGTCCCGATAAGAGTGTCCCCTTCGATAACTCTGAAAAAGCAGAATGCCTAGCCGACAGCCTAGAGTCCCAGTGTTCTCCCAGCTCTCAACCAGTAGACCAAGCCCACCTCGATATGGTGAACGCCGAAGTCGAACGTAGAACTTCCCTTCCGCCCATCGAAGATCCCGATAATCCACTGGCCCCCATCACTCCTGATGAGGTCCAGGATATCATTAAAAGTCTCCAACCGCGAAAAGCCCCTGGCTCCGACGGCATCACCAATAGGGTTTTCAAACTTTTCCCCGCCCAGCTTATAGTGCTAATGACTGCCATCTTCAATGGTGCATTGAGCAATAATATGTTCCCCGCAACCTGGAAACAGGCCACCGTCATAGGTATTCCCAAACCAGGCAAGCCCAAGTCTGACCCGTCTAGCTACCGTCCCATTAGCTTACTCAACGTCCTTGGTAAAATCTATGAAAGGCTTATATATAAGCGGCTCAAAGATTTTTCCGAAGCAAAGAGTCTTATACCCAATGAGCAGTTTGGATTTAGAACCGAACACTCATGTATCCAACAAGTCCACCGCATCATAGAACACGTCAGCGCCGGCTTCCAACGGGGCGCAATAACGGGAGCCTTATTCTTCGACATAGCGAAAGCGTTCGACAAAGTCTGGCACAATGGCTTAATCTATAAGCTATACCAACTCGGCGTGCCTGACCGTCTCGTGCTCATCCTACGGGACTTTTTATCGAATCGCACCTTTCGTTACCGAATTGAGGGGGAGCTTTCCTCCCCCCATCCCATTCGCGCAGGAGTTCCTCAAGGCTCCGTACTATCCCCCCTCGTTTTCACGCTATTCACTAGCGATATCCCCAAGCATAAAAATACTCAGTTAGCCCTATTTGCCGACGATACGGCTATCTATTATACCGGTCTTAAACCCGATGCCATCGCTCGCACTCTCCAAACTTCCGCAAACACTCTGGCCAAGTGGTTCCGGAAATGGAGAATCGAAGTCAATCCAGACAAAAGCCAGGCAGTCCTCTTTTCTAAGCCGCGGATAAACCCACCCTCCCCCCGTCCGATTACCATGTACGGCAAGCCGATCCCCTGGGAAAAGCAAGCCAAATACTTAGGCGTGGTCCTCGATAAACACCTTTCCTTCGCTGAGCACATAAAGCAGGCACGTTCGCGCGCCGCTTTCGCTCTAGGTAGGCTCCACTTCATTCTTAGCTCCCGCAGCAAGTTATCACTCAGGTGCAAGCTGCGTATTTTCACCGCGGTCATCCGTCCCATCATGACCTACGCCTGCGTTGTTTTCGCACACGCAAAGCCCTACCTCCTCCACAAGATGCAGACCCTTCAAAACCGATTCCTCCGTAGAGTCACGGGAGCCCCCTTTTATGTTCGAAATGAGCTTCTTCACGTAGACCTCAAGATGCCCACCATCCAGCAGTTCATGAAACGTGTCTCCAAGCGTTTCTTTGATACTGCAATCCAACATAGGAATCCCCTTATCGTATCGGCCGCCCAATACGAACCCTCGCGTATCTCTAAGATTCGCCGACCAAGGCATACTCTTGTCACTCCCGATGACGCAATCACCCTGCTCCAAGAGAGCCGTAGGGAAACAAGTACAGTGGCACACAAAAACAAAAACCGACCGTCCTTCCGTCCTCGCCGCCGAGGCCCGCCGCGACGTCCCCGTAATAGTCCGCCCCGACCCTTGCCAGAGCCAGCCCGCGACGCTGAGCCAGTAGCTTTAAATTCCTTTATTAATAATAAAAAATGATATGATCCAGCCTGTCCCTAGCTGCCCTCCCACTGCGACGCCCTAAGCCGAGGTCCGTACCCCACAGGGGGTGCCCTTAGCGTGTAGTCGCCTAGTTTGTAAGTTTTCTAATAAGCCCTGGCTGGAGGCTTTAATTAATTTATTAATTAAGGCAACCACAGGCAAGCCCGGTTAAGCAGCCGACAACCTCAGAGGTTGACCTGCGAGATGCCACACACAAAAAAAAAAAAAATATTACTTCTAGGTAAGTGTGCTCCATCTTTGACCGCATCACAACTTACCATCAGGTGAGATGGTGGTCAAACGCGAGCCTATTATCATTAAAAATAGTGTGTAACGCTAATACTTTCGGAATAAAATGGCTGTGACATACGGACGAGCAAACAGACAAACATAACAAATCAATAAGGAAACAAACGACGACTAAACTCTAAAAGTAGTAGAGGATAGCAACTAAGGACATTGGCAATTATTTGCGACGGCTGAAACTAAATACCAACGTAGATCGGAACAAGATACCGAGAGAAAATGAGAATTTTGTTTACCGGTTTTATTTCTAGTATGATATTACGAACGCCATACTTACGTAGTATTAGTACCTATATAGTTATGTGTTCGGTTTATTTATTTTTTTCATGATAGGCTCTGTGACATTTTAATAGTTATTTTGAATCTAGGTTTTACAAAAATGCACTGACTATACAGGAGAAATAACTAATGCGTAAAAAACCGGCCAAGTGCAAGTCGGGCCACGCGCAGTGTAGGAAAACACACGCACTGAGAAGTTCTTGGCAGAATTAACACTAGATGATTTTATAAAGTATAAGTTTACTCAAAGAAATTACCTACTAACTTTTTAGACTTATCACAAGTTGAAAAAAAAACCGGCCAAGAGCATGTCGGGCCACGCGCGGTGTTCTGTGCTAGGTACAACGCCAAATTAGCTGATCGAGAGTTCCATACCATGCTCTAACAAAAATAAACTACAAATCAAAAAAATCATCCCTTCTTTACGTATAGGAAGTACCCAAGAAATACATATTTTACTATTTCATGTTTGTTTGTTGGAGGGACGGACGGATAGACAGAAAGACGGACAGACGGCCATAGACAGACTATAATGGTTCCATGTCGACTAAGGAATCTTAAAAAATGTTTCATACTTATTTATGCTGGGCATACAATAGATCCAATCCTTTAATGTAGTCTCTCTTTACCACTCAACAGTTTGCTGAAAGAAAACTTAATTTTGAGTTTTTTATTAGAAAACTTAATGACAAGTCATTGTACATGTCTTCATCCTCGCATCGAGTTCCTCAATGCTGAGAATTGTCAAGCCCCCGTAGAAATAGCTTCACCCTGACAATTTTCTGCCTTATATGCCTGTTCTTGGCATCACATAGAGTGACGTGTTGTTGGACGCCATCTTATTGGACTACGGTCTCTAGGTCATTTGTCATCAATCTTGCGTAATTATGTTTCATTCATTCATTTGGCCTTCTTTCCTGACTATGTCACCATCAAATCTCCAGTATTCTGCGCAGACAAATGGTTGATAATCTGGTCTTTAAGTCTAGTTCGTGAAAGATCTATTTTTTCTGTGAAAAGTGAATTAGCAGCATTTGCTCACACGCTATCTGTAAAATATCTATAAATAAAGGTAAAAGTTTAGATGTAAGAATGGCAAAATGAATCGAAGGGACATGGCTAGATTATGGTTTGGAGTCGGGTTCATTTCGTACCCGAAAATGTATTGTTTTAAAATAGCATACTTAACCGAATACGCATGCTAATTAGGTTCGCATTTTGTATTTGCGTTATTAAATCAATCTAAAGCATTCAGTTTACAAAACATAGTTGAATAACAAAAAAGCTTTACGTAATTTTGGTTACTATTTTCGCCTTCGGGCTTTGAGCTTTACTTCAATATTGTGTTTTGTTTAGAAGTTTTGATAGCAGGATAGCCAGTTAGACATCTATGAAGATGAATTGACAAACTTTTTTATTGAATGTTTTCTTACTGTTTGGTAAACCAGAAGTTGTCAAATAGAAATACGATTAAATAAGAGAACTGATTTCAACATCGCTATCCTTTTGCGTTGTGTCATAAAAACGCTGGCAGTCAAATAAAATATAAATATACATAAATTACAAATGCATAATAGTAAAATGTAAAAAAATATATTGCACACAATACAAAATATAGTTTTCGGAGCACTTGTTTTGTCACACACGGAATCTTGTCTTGTCCTTTAATAATTTAACCCCTCCAACTCAGCTATGTTTGTGACTGGAAAGGGTTCACAACAATTGTGTAATGGGTGGGTTTCGAACCCGCGTCGTCTCGATCACAAGGCCGACATATTAACTATTAAGCTATTGCCGCTTTGAATGGAAGCTTCACCATTACCTATGGAGTACCATAAAGTACATAAGCACTTTATATTTCGTAGCCATAAGCCATTTATCTCAATACACAGTTCTCCTGATCTTAGTTAAGAGACGTAGTTGAAACCGAAGGCAAAGCTGCTGTTTAAAAACACTCCATCAAACTAAACATTACATTACAACTGCAAGTAATACAACAGTCATGTAATTAAGTTTACTCTAACAAAATACATTAACAAGTCAAATAAAACGTTTAGGAGACGCAACAGCAATTTTGAAAATCGGATAAAGTTGGCAGATTCCTCTGTGCAGTTGCTAACACAATCTCGCTTAGTGCTTGTTACAGTGTAGACTTAAGTTACTGCTTATAAATAAACATTTAATGGACAGAAGTTTATTTACGTAATGCTCCTTACACTATATTACACTTATTTACAGTTACGATTATGTGGCTATCAGATATATTTACTTAAAATTAAATTGTACTTTTAATAGACAAACTCTTCAACTAAAATCACCATCAAACCAGTTACTAGGGATCAGCAAAACACGTTTTCTTCTTTCATTTTCACCTGTCAGATGTCACAGCATCATTTAATTCTTTCTCTTTCATATTATTCCTCACACAATCCATGCATCTTTTCTTTGGCCATTCTCTAGCTCCACAACTAAAAACAAACAGTAAGAATATCACATAGTTATTAATTTTAACAACATTTCAGAGAATCTAAATTAACTCAAATTGCACATATACTTATAGGTACATATACATTATATCAACCCTTGCATGAACTTCGTTCCCTATGTGGATTGTTCCGGTCAACGATGTTTTCGCCAGTAGATTGGCCTACTGGCACGGTTGGTAATGGTGGGCGCCACCTCCTCCCCACGTATCAGTCTGGCACTCTACGTATTAGGTGACGCAGCACTCCCTGCTTATATGTTGTGTGTTTCCCGACAGCTACAACCTAGGAGTCGTCAAGAGTGAATAGGTTACTTTTGGGTAAGCATGCTCCATCTTCGATCACATCATCACTTACACTCTCACATCAGGTGAGATAATGGTCAAACGCGAAGCTATTGTCAATAAAAAAAAAGGTTGTTCACCACGCAGTAACTTTACTAAAAACTCGGCGAGTGTAAAGTCCTGTCGCACCCTAATTTTGTACCTTATCATAATCCAGTACAAACAGTTGTCTATGTCTTTAAGATGGATAAGCATTTAGTGTAGGACGCTACTTGCGTCGATATTCTGGTACCATCCCATCTTCCCAGCTCATCTTGCTGTGCTGGCGCTGCCGCTGTAACTGCGGAGAACTTCTTACAGAAAAAATATACAAGATGTAACAGATTAAGCGCAATACCTCAGACACCCCAATTAGAATATTACATTAAAAGTCTAAAACAACATCCGTAACTAAACAAATTGAAACCAAACGTAGACATTTTTCATAAAATAGTTATCCTTACTAAACGCAAAATGTATTTGCGTCATACAATAACCTTACGCAGACGCATACACGCATCCAATGTTAGCGGCGAGCGCATTTCCTTGAATTAAGGATTGTATTAATTTCTCACGATACTGTGTTTCCATTTTAAGTTAAATAAAAGATTTTTCCGTCAAAATTTAACACCTATTTTTTATGACGGAGATCGATTCAGAAGCCGATTCTGAAAAAAATACTTTCTGGAATTGCGTTTATTCTGTTACACATTGTAGAAAGCTCATTGGTAGTTATATTTTCAAGTTGTTAAGGGTTTAAACTATGGGTTCATTGGTCGGATCGGAGATGTGAAAGAACAGTATATGACTATACAACGTGTAATTTAATGGGTACACATACCGAGTGCACGGCTTCTTTGGATGATAACAAACGATATGGCAAGGGTTTTGTAAACCTATGTCTACATGTGTGGAGCTTATTAGAAATTTCAATACATTGATAGCAGAGACCGAATTTTTAAATTAAGAAGAACGAAGAGAATTATAGTTTTATTGGCAAGTGACGTGGAAAGTTATGATTCTCATAGTGATGTGACACGTTTGTTATTATTGGTAATCAAGAAACATAATTATGAAACCGATAATTTGGGGTCAATTCTGTGAGTCACTTATTTTGAGCTGAAACTTTGCATAGAGACTCCATACCAGATGTTGTCTTCAGTCCTTTTGGATAGGTATGGGGTATCCGTTACACGTTGTATACCATTTAAGTATCATAGTAAAATGTAATTACAAATCAAAAACGAATCTCATAGTCTACAGTTTATGCGCATTCACATAAAATATTGAATTGAAATGACAATAGCCTGGCAGGCTAGTGATCGAGAGGTTGCGAGTTCGAACCCGACCCATTAAACTAATGCCGTGAACCCACTCCAGACACAACCATAATTAGCTTAGTTGGAGGGGTTGACAATAATGCTAGTAATGTGAATTCTACCCTAGTTCTCTTAAACACACTATACATATTTCCATTTCCATTAGTAATATAAACCAACACCTATCGTTATAGATAAAACCTAGAATAGCTCGACCCTATTCCAAAGGGTGATCTATTTTAACGTGACGCTCATTCTCGACGATAAAATTAAAAATGTATTAGATGTTGTCGCGACACAATTCTGGATCGGTCTTTCGTGGAAATGGTCCAACAAATAGAAAGCTATTTGTTCGAATAGACATGTTCTATACAAGTTGTTAAGAAAACAGTCGTGTTTTGTATGTGATTGACTTTGTTAAGCGATAGCAGTGAAATAGATAAGGTGTTTGTTCAGGACTACAAAAGGCCAGCCAACGATAACTGGGGTGTCCGAAACTGTCCACGGTTCGTGGAGCTCTAACGTTGCTTACAACAATAATAAACAAAAGGCTTACACAATAATCTACAGGCTCCTCGGCCTACAACCATCTATAGCCTCTGAGGCTTTATAAATACCTTATTACCACTAACCTTCTGTGCTGGGTTCGCCAAGCTTCGACCTTCCTAGGTCACGCCCAAGTGTGGTATGTATGTAATTATGAGGTGAGTAATTGAAAAGTGTGATGTAAGTCACGTGTTCTAGAACGTTCACAAGGCGCCAGTCTCCAGATGGCGCGGTCCTGATCAGCATCACAGCCCAACTTATTTCCAACAAATGCGCGTGCCACGCGGTGAGGCAATACGGCAATATGTTCCGAGAAATATCCCTGGGTTTTCGTCAATCCGGGATTACAACTTCAAACAGTAGTTAATCGCGACCCAATTATCGGTTGCAAAAGGCGATTCCAAACGATATTTTATCAATTACAATTAAATCAAAGTCCCAAGAACGGACATTTTCCAACAAAGAAGCAAAGTCTATCTGTCAAGTTAAAAAAGTTATGTCAAGTGTCAACATCAAAAAGACAATAGAATGTTGCCACACCAAAAAGATCGTTCAAAAATACATTTGGGACGCAACAGTGTTCTAATATGATTAGGGAAATTGGAATGATTACGAATGATGCAAACGGGGATAAAATAAGATTGAAAAAAAAAAAAACGTGACTGCTATGTCGGTAAATATACCAAAAATGATATTGTTTCATACAGTTATGTGAATAGTATAACTTATATTTTGACCAACCACCTAACCTTTTGTTACGAGCTGGGGTTCGGGATAGAAATAATTAACGCCAATTAAACCAAAATTAACACTTTACTTAAATAACACCAAATAAAATTACACACACACTACGATACTTGTCAGTAAACACTTAAATCGTCGAAATTCACTTGTAGTGCTTCGATTATATCGCGTATTCGCCTCGTAATAAGACTGCCGTCTGCGTTCCTCTGCAATCTATTTATAAGCCGGTCTATGAGTTCTAGAACATTCTTGCAAAATCGACTCACTTCCTATACTGCCAAGAATATTCCAGAAGCTACTCGATATACACAGTACTGCTACTCGCCACTCGATGGCGTCAGTGTCTCGAGTCGATATACTCAGTAGTGCTACTCGCCGCTAGATGGCGTTAGAGTCTCGAATATTCTAGATTTCTGTCGAAGTTTCTCGACGTACTTCGCTAAGCGACTGGCATAATACTATTAACCTTAAAAATACGTTATTTATGAGGTAATTAATATCTAGTAAAAGATAATGCTTTAATGATTGTTTGAACACGCCGTTGTTTTAATAAAAATTGAGCATGTTACTCTGTGCAATTTTAATTATCACCACTGTTCTCATAACGGTAAAAGAAAGCATAGTGATGAAGGTGGCATTTGTTTTTTTTTTTTATTATGGATGAGCCCGCACTTGACCTCGATCTCGCCTGATGCTAAGCGATAGATGAGGTCTACGATGTGATGAGCGAGCCCAGAAGATGCCTATTTACTCGTGATTTAAAGGCTGAAAGGTCATAAGTGATGGGGAACACAGAAGCCGGCAGAGAATGCCACAACTTGACCGTGCGCACAATAAATGTGGAGGAGAAGCGCTTGGTACGACAAGACGGTATATCAACCAAGTGTGGATGGTACCAAGCCGTACGTCTGGTAGACCGGTAGTGAAAGGGAGATGGAGCAATCAGGTCATGGAGCTTCTGCGCACACTCCCCGAAGTACAATCTATAGAAAACCGACAGGCAAGCAACGGTTCGCCGATGAGCCAGGCTATGAAGCTTGTCCACTAGCACCTCGTCACCTATAAGCCTTTTAGCTCTGTACTCGATGAATACCAATGCAGCAAGTTGGTATTTTGCAGAGCCATCCCACTCTCGGGTCACGTGGTGGATTACGGTGAGAGCACGGGCTCTCTCCCAAAAAGGAGGCCTGTATCTCAGCAGTGAAAACGTTAAAAGTTGAATGATGTTATGACGAAACCTAACATCTGCTATCTCTGAAAAACGATTGTGGAAATTCTTTCACCAATAGAAAGCTTTTATTTATTCCTAAGAGTCAAAGGCTTTTTTTTTTAACGTGGTAAAATTATCAAATAAGCCCTCCCACCCCGGGCAGGGTGAGAGGGACTGTCAGACTTTTACTGACTAAAATCCACGGTGTTCCTTCAATAACCCTTTTTTTTTTTAACGTGGTAAAATTATCAAATAAGTCCTCCCACTCCGGGCAGGGTGGTTTTTTTTTTGGTTTTTTAGATAGGGCCACTCGTAGTTTAGCTCTATACGGCTAATGTACTACTTAACCGGTCTGTCCTGTGGTGACCTCTAATGAATTAAAGGCCCCCAGCCAGGGCTTACATACTAGAATTTACTTAAAAACTAATGACCGCACGCTAAGGGCACTCCCTGTGGAGTACGGGCCTCGGCATAGCGGGGTCATTTTTGGGAGGGCAGCAAAGGGACAGGCTGGGTCATATTATTTACGGGAGTATTTATTGCTACTGGCTCAGCATCGCGGGCTGGCTCGTTTGGCAAAGGTCGGGGAGGATTTTCATTACAAGTACGCGGACGTCGCGATGGGCCTCGTCGGCGAGGCCGGAATAAGGAACGCGTTTTGTATTTGTGTTTTCTAAGAGTGCTGGTTTCCCTACTGCTCTCTTGTCGGATGGTGGTGGGGTCGTCAGGCTCGTCTAGGACGTTACGCGGGCGACGAACCCGAGAAATCTTGGAGGGTCTGTATCGGGCGGCCGATACGATCAGGGGGTTAGTGTGGGTATCAGCAGAGGTGAAGTAACGCACTGACATGCGTTTCAACACTTGCTTTATGGTCGGGAGTTTGAGGTCTACTTGGAGATCCTCATTCCTACAGTACCAGGGCGCGCCCGTGGCCTTTCGGAGAAAACGGTTCTGAATGACTTGCATCCTATGGATCTGATTGGGACTGGCATGAGCAAACACCGGACAGGCATACGTCATGATAGGACGTATGCATGTCGTGTAGATTCGAATTTTACATCTAAGGGAGAGCTTACTGTGTTTATTCAGCAAGGCGTGAGGCCTACCGAGAGCGAAAGCGGCTCGCGAGCGAACAGACTTTATGTGCTCACTGAAGTTAAGGAACTGGTCGAGGATCACACCTAAGTATTTGGCTCGCTTCTCCCAAGGGATTGGCTTGCCGAACATAGTGATCGGGCGGGGGGGGGTGAAGTGTCTATGTTGGCGAGCCCTGCGAAACAGGACTGCTTGACTTTTGTCGGGATTTACCTCAATCCTCCATTTCCTAAACCAATCGCCTAGTGCGTTGGCTGAGGTCTGTAGGGTATGAGCGATGCTATCGGGATTATGTCCCGAGTAATAGATGGCCGTGTCGTCGGCAAATAGGGATAACTCTACTGGGGGCTTTTTGGGGATATCGCTAGTGAATAGCGTGAAGAGTGGGGGGGAGAGCACGGCGCCCTGAGGGACGCCGGCTCTGATAGGGCGGGGAGTCCGGGCAGGGTGGGAGGGACTGTCAGACTTTTACTGACTAAAATCCACGGTGTTCCTTCAATAACCCTTTACATACCGGGGCCACGGTAACGGGATGAGTCCCACGACCCCGGCAGGCTTCGGCCCTCTGCAGAGGGGGCCTCGTCATGTTGCTGACGCTCTTTGAGGCGCGCGTGGAACACGACGCGCCGTCGACCCGGGCATGGTCCATGGTCGGACAGCCAGTTGCCCTTTACTCGCTGTCCGCATGCCCGCGCCTACGGTGGCCGGAGATCGTCGGCCGACGTCCGACGCCGTGGGCGTCTACCACTGCGGCTGGGCTGGAGGGAGGACGCCATCCTCTCCCTCACACGGCCCGCCTCCTCCTTCGGAAGCATGACTGCTTCGCAGAAGGAGGCGACCGCTTCCCACTCCCTCTCGCCCCGCAGCATGGCCTCGACCAATGCCGGGCGTGAGAGGTCTCCGCCTATCGCCGCCGTGAGGACACGTCGGTGCTCTGCCCAGGCGAGGCAGTCTTGCACCGTGTGCTCTACGGTGTCCTCAGGGCGACCCTCGCAGTGGTGACACCCAGGCGTTTCCTCCTTTCCCATCAGACACAGGTACCTCCCGAAACTTCCGTGTCCGGTGAGGACCTGCGTCATGCGGTAGGTCAGGACGCCGTGACGCCGATCTAGCCACTCCTCAAAGAGGGGTCTAACCCTAATAACAAAACCAGCCAAGTGCGAGACGGACTTTCGCACGAAGGGTTTTATGCCATTTTCTATTAAATATGTATTTTATTTTGTTTTTAGTGTTTGTTGTTATAGCAGCAACAGAAATATATAATTTGTGACAATTTCAATTTCAGTCTAGCTATCGCGGTTCTTAGATACGCTCAGACGGACGGACAGACAGCGAAGTCCTAGTAATAGGGTCCCGTTTTTACCCTTTGGGTACGGAACCCTAAAAAGAACCGGAAAAATACATGAGAATTCATAATACAGTCAATGGACTTATTTATTTTATATTAATTAATAATAAACGGACGAGGTAGTGGACAGAGAAAGGTGACAGGAAGAAAGGGAGGCCTTTGCCATGCAGTGGTGCTACACTTACAGGCTTATAATAATAAAACCATAATCTTGATCAACACATAATTTTTATAAACAAGGAAATAATATCGCGTAAAATAAACAATACAAAAAGGAAGCGGCTTTGATACTTTAACCGCGATATCACAGTTTACGAAGACTTCTCAGGCAATCAAGTCAAATATATCGTTACATACACCGTCGCGGTGGCAGCTAACGAGATTATTTGATTAGGTTTAATATCTGAGGCGTTGCGGTAGATATCAGTCGTTGGCGTACTTCCCTCCAATCAGTAATCATTAGGATTATGTTTGTATTGTTTGTATATTCGTTCTTTTGGATGCCTAACTTAATTGTTTTTATTTTATAATTTGCTCGCGTAACTGGTAACCGGTTTGATGATGATTTTAGTTGAGGAGTTTGTCTATTAAAAGTACAATTTAATTTTAAGTAAATATACCTGATAGCCACATATTCGTATTAGATTTAAGCGTATTAGATTTAGGCTCGCGTTTGACCACCATCTCACCTGATGGTATGTGATGATGTGGTCGAAGATGTAGCAGGCTTACCTAAAAGTAACCTATTCACTCATGTCTTGGGTTATAGCTATAGGGAAACACAGAATCCGGCAGGGAATTCCACTCCTTAGCCGTACGCACAATGAAGGTATTTCCAAAACGTTTAGTGCGTATGGGTGGGATGTCTACCATGTAACGATGGCGCTTCACCGTTTGTCTTGTAGTCCGATGATGGAACGGGCTTGGCGGAATTAGATTGTGTAATTCCATCGCACACTCCTTGAAATGTAACCGATAGAAAACCGATAGACTAGCAACTCGTCGTCGATGTTCAAGGCTTTGATTCGATCAGTGCATCGTTGCCAATGGGTCTTTTTGTGACGTGTTTGCGGATGAATTAAAGAAGATCTTGTCTTTTTGCCTGGAGTACTATGAGATGAGTGAATGACTGGCGTTTCTTACTATCTAGCTTGTCTTTAAGTAATGTAATTGACCTTTGGACATGTTATTTTGCAGTAAATAAATCCATCCACACTTGGTCGTTATACCGTCTCGTCGTACTAAGCACTTTTCTTCAACATTCATTGTGCGCACAGCCAAGGTGTGGAACTCTCTGCCAGCTTCTGTGTTTCCTGCCACATATGATCCATCAGCCTTTAAAGCAAGAGTGAACAGGCATCTTCTGAGCTCGCTCGTTCGATCGTAGACCTCATCTTACACTTACCATCAGGTGTGATCGAGGTCAAGAGCGGGCTCATTCGTAATAAATAAATAAATAAAAGTATCGTAAAAGAAGTCAGTTTTTATCATGATTAATTCTGTTTAAAATAATTTTGTGTTGCGTTGTGTGTGTTAATTATATTTAAGATACTAACATTAATTTTAAGAGCACTAACAAATGTATGGATATTTTTTTCTGATGAATAAACAAATATATATATATATATATATATATATATATATATATTAATTTAATGGTTTTTATTTATTTATATTATTGATTTAAAAAATATTTTCAGGTTTCACTACTATGCACTGAACCACACTAAGATATCCTGCGTTCTGGGGTCCAGAGTTAAACAGTGATTAAATGGATATTACATACTATACATATAATTGTGATCGTACGGATTAGTCTTCAAGGTACAGCATCGCTTGCTGGGGTCGGTATTTTGGTGGGTTATAACGAGACGCCTCGGTAAACACGTTGTTAGTCTGGGTTGTCATTTGTGTATATTTGTTAGTTGTTTCAGGCAGGGCCGCGCTGACCTAAGACAGCGCCTGTGTGCAAAATCTATGAAGCGCCTAAGATTTTTTCCACAGGCGTGAGTATTGTCTTGGGGTCTCCGAAGACAATACTCACGCCTGTGGTTTAACTTTACACTGTTTGTACCTACACAGTTATATAGAATAATATGTTGGATTTTACAAAAATAATTTCAATAATTAACGCTGGCATCACATCCGGCACCCCTTCTGCTTTGGCGCCTGTGTGCGCCGCACACTTCGCACATAGGGACGGCTCGGCCCTGGTTTCAGGTAATAAAAAGCCTGAAAATCTGTCATCCAGTTAGCTACCGGGTTGTGGAAGTCAGACCCCAACATATTTGAGAAAAAGCTAAGAACATGTTTATAATTGATAGTTTAATTTATTATCATATAAAATTACAATCATATTGCTTATATAACTAGTGACTTAAAATAAAACAATACAACATGGGAACATCTGCTGCCGAACTAGGAGAAAACCTGTATCTCGGCAGACAGCGCCAATTCTCTCAGTCTAGGTAACAGAAGAAATTAAGCCAACCAGTGCAAACTTATTTATAATTTAGAAAAAAAAAAAATTAAAAAAATTGAACCAAAACAATAGACATGTGTTGTGTTAGTATATGTTAATGGGTGAGTGTAAATGTGGGTGTGTGTGAGAATTTAAAAAAGCACGTAAAGTGTCAAAGAGTTTTTCACAAATAACACTGGTTACACATGTATTATTATAAGCTTTTCTGTTTCTTCATAAGTTAATGATAATAAGTATTCTTTCACTCTATTTTTACATTTTTTCCTGTTAAGAAAATAAATATACAATTATATTCTATTACCTAAAGAAGCTCGAGGCGATAATTACCTATTTGTATTTTATTTTATGTCCTGTTAGATTCCGTTAGAATGAATACGAATGTTTTCGTTAAAATTTTTGTTAACCTCCGGGTTTTAGTCATTAGAAATCTCTTTGGTTTTGCTCCACCCAGACTGAGAGGAGTTATTTGGTGATGTTTCACAAATAAGAATGATGATGAATGATGATGTTTTACCCGAAAAAAGGTATATTATTTTCGGGTAAAACATCATCATACATCATCATTCTTATTTATTTTTTAAAACTTTGTGCAACACAAAATGTACAAAGGCGGACTTAATGCCATAGGCATTCTCTACCAGTCAACCATGGGTGGTGAAGAAATAACATGGCAGGTGCATAAAAAAATAGTAAGTAGATAATATATTCAAAGTAAAAGTTTTATTACAAGTGTATATATACATATATAACTAGAATAAACTTACCAAGAATATATAATATATACAACGTGTAACGGAAACCCCATATATATCCAAAAGGACTGAAGACAACGCCTGGTATGTAGTCTCTATGCAAAGTTTCAGCTCAAAATAAGTGACTCACAGAATTGACCCCAAATTATTGGTTTCATATGTTTCTTGAATACCAGTAATAACAAACGTGTCACAGCACTGTGAGGTTCATCACTTTCCACGTCACTTGCCAATAAAACGATAATTCTCTTCGTTCTTCTTAATTTGAAAAATTCGGTCTCTGGTATCAATGTATTGAAATTTCTAATATGCTCCACACATGTAGACATAGGATTAGAAAATCCTTGCCATATCGTTTATTATCATCCAAAGAAGCCGTGCTCTTGGTATGTATATACCCGTTAAATTACACGTTGTATATACATATATGTATATAATAAATCGTGAAAGGGGGTTCTTCCTGTTCGATATCTGTCTGTGTTACTAAATTATATATTTATTTAAATTACTCAACACAGAAGCTTTGCATTACGCTAATACCACTAATACTATGAGATACCAACAAGTTTTCCTGACTTATAGACAAAATTTTGTTTTAAAGATGCAATCGGTTTGGGAAGAATTAACATTACTAGTCAATCTTGTTAACTCAGCTAAATATTTGTGTCTAGAATGGGTTAACGGCAGTAGTATAATGCGTGGCGACCACTCAATCACAAGGCTGACAACTAAGCTAACTTACAACTTAGTACTAACACTAGATATATGGTCCGAAATAAAAATATTGTATTGTATTAGGCTGCTGACGCTTCAAAATGCTAACTCTATGAGATACCGACAAGTTTTCCTGACTTACAGACATAATTATTGTGTTAT
The DNA here is from genome assembly GCA_943138885.2 of Tholera decimalis. Taxonomy (NCBI): domain Eukaryota; kingdom Metazoa; phylum Arthropoda; class Insecta; order Lepidoptera; family Noctuidae; genus Tholera; species Tholera decimalis. The sequence continues at coordinate 44,774,378 of OW964555.2, read as the reverse complement.
ATGTGTAGAATAGTGTGCATGGTTGCGACAATTAACAGGAACCACAAGTTGAAATACACTATGGCTTGTAGGTTGTCGCCGTAACACGCAATCAAATATGGTATCCTAGTTTCTGTCCGTGACTTCGTGTACACATCGCACCTTAATTTCGAAACCGTTACTAAACAAAAATACTAAACTTTACAGGAGAGCTAATTTATGATTTTTGCATGACCATAGTCCTGCAAAAATCGTATATTTACCTCTTAATAAAAAAGTAATGAACACATATAAGATATTTCTGGCATTATTTGTTAATTTTTTGGTTTCTTTTTAAGGTGTGTAGTCATGTAATTTAATATTTTCTCTAATTATTTTTTTTGTTTAGTAACGGTTTCAAAATGAAGGTGCGAATGTGGGTTTTCCCAAGCAAATCCCAATCCCGTGGGGATTCCGGGGTTAAAAAGTAGCCTGTGCGTTATATCCAATTTCTGCTTACCAAGTTTTATTCATATCCATTGAGGAGTTTGTTTGTTTGCTTGAACGTGCTAATCTTCGAAAGTACTGGGTGGATTTGGATGCAATTTGGTATGGAAGTAGCTTGAAGCTTGAGGAAGGTTATAGGCTACTTTTTACGCGACTGCAAAAAAGTAGAGTTATGTTTTTACCGTGATAGAATCCTCGGGAGCGAAGCCCTGCGTGAGTACTAGTATCTAATACATCTGTACATCCATCCTCTCAAGCTTAATATTACTAAATAAAAAAATATGTACACAAGACTTAATCAATATAACCCTATTACGATTACATCTAATGGGTCTTTGTTCAAACTTAATTTATTTAATTAGCAAATCACTAATTGTAATATAAATAAAACCGACTGTTTGGGATTATAACGTAATTAACGTTTCCTGAAATTGTTTATTATTAATTTGTGTTGTTTTTTTGACGTGACAACGTCTTATAATTCGATGAAGCTGGCTGCACGCACGAAAATACATGACTCATGCGGCGTTACCTCGCTCTGAGGCGTTCCATCGCTCTGAGGCGTTCCAAAGCAAATCAAATTGGATCTACAAGTTGACATTTATGTATGACTCAACGAGTCAAGTACTAGGCTATCATAAACCCCACCAACTGTGTCCCCACGTTGTCGTCGTGGTGGGGCTTGCGTGTTTCGATGATCTCTGGGGCCATGCCGGTAGAGGCACTCATGCCGGACGGGCCCAGAGGGAGAAACCAGACCAAGAGGGACACACCGGGGGAAAGGCGCGCCGCCTGGAGGATCGAGCAGCTAGCTCGAGCTTCTAGACGGCGCGGGGCCCGGTCTCAGAGATCGGGTCAAGGGGGAGGAAAGGTTCACTTCCGGTATGCGTCTAATCTTTAGACGTAACCGTGAAGTGAACCAGGGGAGTGGAAATGGGAGTAGGGACAGAGGAACTCACCTCTCTAAAAAAGTAAAACAAAATGGAAGAAAAAGTTTTTGCAAAAGATACCCAGGCGGGTCCCAGCTGCTCCGCAGCTGGGGAGTCCCGCACCGGACACGTCCGGTCAGTCCCACCGTACTCTGGGGGGTCAACAAACACTTTTACCCCAGTTTTACCCCGGCAGTCGCCGCATTGAGCCGGGGAGGCTCACGTGCCCGTGAGGTGGAGTCGCTGGACTTGTCCAGCACGTCCACCTCACCGGCACCGAACGTTGAGCGAGCGCAGAGCGCCGCTCCGCGGAGGAAGGGGGCGCTGGTGCTCGGGTCGGAGACCGACTCGGCATCGGACGCCGAGAGCTTCCAGAGCTTAGTCTCTGGGAGCGCAGTCAGGAGTGACGAGGGGGGCGCCGACAGGAGGAAGGAGTTCCTCAAGCGCCCCCGCAACGACGAGTCGTCGTCAGAGGAGGGGCTTGTCTCGGCCCGCAAGATCCCCACTAGCGTGCGGGGTAAAGGCCGAGGCAAGACCTCGGGGAGGGGGCCTCCCTCTGGAGAGCCCAACACTGGTCTGGCCTCGAGCGAGGCCAAACTAGAAGAGGCCGTGGCGGCTGCCATCCGCACCATCTCGCGGAAGCGCAACCGCAAGAGCAAGGAGGACGCGATCGGCGAAGCCACGGCCTCCATCTTGGCGGCCACGCGGACTTACGGCGGGGCTCCGGCTGCAAGGGATGATATGTCCGATCTGCGGCCGGAGGTTACCCGCCTGACTGCCGCCATTGAGGCTCTCCAGAGGGAGAACGCCGCCCTCAAGGCGGACCTGGCCACAATCCGGGGAGGCGGCCAGCGGAATGCGCCGCCGCGGGGCCAAAACGAGAAAGGCCAGCCCACACCAGCGGAGGACTCGGTTCTCGACCTGGTGCGACAGGAGCTGGCCGCCTTCCAGCAGCGGTTCTCCGTATTGGAGAGCCGCGTGCTGCGACCCCCGCTGGCGGCGACTTCGTACGCGGCTGCGGCCACGTCCAAGCCTCCCCAGACGACGACGAGGCCGCCTCAGGCGAAGACGGCCACGGTGCGGACGGCACCAGTGACGGCGCCCCCTGCGAGGGCAAAGACGGCCCCGGCCAAGCCGAAATCGGGCCCATCAAAGCCGCCTCCGACCCCGACACCTGCGGGGCCGAAGCAGGCGGCCAAAAAGAAGAAGGCCCAGGCCGGGAACCAGCCGTCCCAGCAGCCTCCTCCAAAGACTCCTCCGGCCGGTGCCGACTGGCAAGTGGCCGGGGAGAAGAGGAAGGCTGCTGGCGCAGCCAGGTCCTCGCGGCGTAGGGAGAGACGGCGGTGGCGAGACGCCGCGGCGCGATTGCGCGCCCCCAAGACCGCGGCTGTAGTGATCACACTGCAGCCGGACGCGGTGAAGAGGGGCGTGTCGTACCGCGACGTGCTGGCGAAGGCGCGGATGGCGATCGACATCACGGAGCTCGGCATCGTCGGCGGCCTCCGTCACCGGGTCACTGCAACGGGGGCTCGGATGCTGGAGATCCCCGGCGCGGCCAGTGGCCCTGCCGCTGACGCTCTGGCCGAACGGCTCAGAGCGTCCTTAAATGCGGAGGAGGCCCGAGTCTCCAGACCCACCAAGCGCGCAGACATGCGCATATTGGGTCTGGATGACTCCGTGACGGCCGAGGAAGTGGTGGCCGCCGTCGCCAGGACTGGGGGGTGCCCTCCCGATCAGGTGAGGGCGGGCGCCCTGCGTCCTGGCTTCACGGGGACGCAAACCATTACGGTTAGTTGCCCCGTCCCGGCGGTCAAAAAGATCCAGGAGGGCCGAAGGCTCCTGGTTGGTTGGGTGTCTGCGCAGGTGAAAGTCCTGGACCCCAGACCCCTGAGGTGCTTCCGCTGCCAAGTGGGCAACCATGCGGCATGCGTGTGCACCTCGGAGGTAGACCGCAGCGATAGGTGCTTCCGCTGCGGTCAGCCCGGTCACAAGGCCGGCTCGTGCTCCGCCCCGCCTCACTGCTTCGCATGTGAGGCGGTTGGCAAGCCGGCCGATCACCGGGCTGGGGGCAAGTCCTGCGCCCCACCCACCAAAGCCAGGCGCAGAGATAGGCCCTCTGCCGCCGTCGTCACCGCCACCGCCGCCGCCGCCGCCGTCGCTACTGCCGCCGCCGTCGCCGTCGTGGCTGAACCCCCGCGAGGGGCCCTGGAGGAGGCTGCAATGGATCCCGATTAATGGCCCCATTGCGCTTCCTCCCGGCGAACATCAACCACTGCGCCGCTGCTCAGGAACTTTTGCTCCAGAGCATGGCGCAGTGGTTGATCAACGTCGCCGTGGTCGCCGAGCCGTATTTTGTCCTGCCCAGGAATGACTGGGTGGCGGACTTGGACGGCTCGGTGACCCTCGTTTCGTCGGCCGCCGCCGGTACCCCCGCCCCTCGATCGCGTCAAGAGAGGGCGTGGGATCGTCGCAGCACGGTTCGGGGAGATCGCTGTGGTAGGCGTTTATTTCTCCCCGAACCGAACTCTCGCCGAGTTCCAGAACTCCCTAATTGAGCTGGGAGACGTCGTCGTCGCCTTCGGTTCCCTCCCCGCCCTCGTCCTCGGGGACTTCAACGCCAAAAATCCGGCTTGGGGTTCCCGGTCCATGGACCATGGGCGGGGCAGGATACTCGAGCACTGGGCCCGTGCGCAGGGCCTGGTAATCGAGAACCGGGGTTCTGTCCCCACGTGCGTGCGGTTTACGGGCGAGTCGGTGGTGGACGTTACGTTCGCCACCCCCAGCCTGTCACCGCGCGTCACCGACTGGCGCGTTGTGGAGGAGGTGGAGACCTATTCCGATCACCGGTATATCCAGTTCGACGTCTCCGCCCAGACCCCAGACGCGCCGGTCCGACGGGACCTGAGTGGTCCGCGATGGGCGCTGAAGCAGATGGACCGGGAGCTATTCCTGGAAGCCTCGATCGTGCAGGCCTGGGGGTCACCCCCGGACAGGCCTGCCGACATAAACGACGAGGCGGAGTGGTTCCGGGAGGCCATGTCGGAGATCTGCGACGTGGCCATGCCCCGGGTCCGGCAAGGACGCGCCCGGCGTCAGCTGTACTGGTGGTCGAGCGAGCTAGCAGCGCTGCGCGAAGCGTGCGTTGCGGCGCGACGCCGGTACACCAGGTTCCGCAGGCGCCGCACCCGACCTTCGGATGCGGCGACTGTAGAGGCGGAGCTGTACGAGGGCTACAGGGCAGCGAAGGCCGTCCTCCGAGACGAGATCTGGCGGGCCAAGGAACTGGCCCGGGAGGAAATGCTGGCGACTCTGGACGGGGACCCATGGGGCCGCCCCTACAAGTGGGTGCGAGAGAAGCTCCGCCCCTGGGCTCCCCCGTTGACGCAGAGTCTCCAGCCTCAGTTCTTGGAGGACGTGGTGAGCGCCCTGTTCCCATCGCGAGGGGAGCACGCTCCCCCGCCCATGGCTCCGTCTCCGACGGAACCTGAAGCTGGCGCAAACGCGGACCACAGCGACGACGACGTCTACGACGCTCCAGAGGTGACCGAGGTAGACTTGAGAGTGGCGGTACAACGGCTCAAGGCCAAAAATACCGCCCCAGGACCCGACGGCTTGCCAGGGAAAGCGTGGGTCCTGGCCTCAGAGACTCTCGGGCCTCGACTAGGGGGGCTCTTTAGCGCATGCCTGGAGAGGGGCCAGTTTCCGCTTCGCTGGAAGACGGGAAAGCTGGTCCTGATCCAGAAAGCCGGGCGCCCTGCGGACTCTCCGTCCGCATTCCGGCCCATCGTGCTGCTCGACGAGGCGGGCAAGCTCTTGGAAAGAGTAATTGCAGACCGCCTCTTCGGGCACCTGAATCGGGTGGGCCCGGATCTTGCGGAGTGCCAGTTTGGCTTCCGCAGGGGGCGCTCGACGGTGGATGCCATCATGCGCGTGAGAGCCCTCACGACGGGGGACGCGGTATCCCGGGGCAGGGTCGTCTTGGCGGTGTCTTTGGACATCACCAACGCCTTTAACACCCTGCCCTGGAGTTGCATCAGGGAGGCACTACGGTATCACCGGGTGCCGACCTACCTCCGTCGCATAGTCGAGGACTACCTGACGGACAGAGCCGTCATCTACCCCGGTCACCGGGGAGAATGGAACCGGCGAGAGATGTCGTGCGGTGTCCCACAGGGATCAGTCTTGGGGCCGCCCCTGTGGAACATCGGATACGACTGGGTGCTGCGCGGCGACCTCCCTGACGGCGTCAGCGTAGTATGTTACGCTGACGACACGCTCGTCCTGGCGCAGGGAGAGTCGCACCAGGCGGCGGCCGACCTGGCGACGCAAGCGGTTGCGACAGTCGTTCATAGGATCCGGCAGTTGGGACTCGACGTGGCGCTGCACAAGACCGAGGCCATGTGCTTTCATGGCGCTCGGAACGCGCCACGGTCCGAGTCCCACATAACGGTGGAGGGGGTTCGCATCGGCGTCGGGAGGACGATGAAGTACCTGGGACTCGTCCTCGACAGCCGGTGGAACTTCAGGGAGCACTTCCTGAGTTTGGCCCCAAAGCTGAACCGGGCAGCAGCCGCCTTCAGGCGACTCCTGGCTAATCTCAGCGGGCCAAACGCCTCCTGCCGAAGGCTGTACGCCGGCGTCGTGCGGTCCATGGCCCTCTACGGGTCCCCAGTGTGGGCCCTGTGCATCCGGACGCGACCACTAAAGTTGGTCGCATGCCAGAGGGTCATGGCTATCCGAATGATCCGGGGATACCGCACGATCGCCGGCGAATCGGCCAACCTCCTTGCCGGATTGCTGCCCTGGGATCTGGAGGCGACTGCCCTCCAGCGCGTCTATGAATGGCGCGTGGAGGCGCAGCGCCGGGGCGTATCCCCGCTGCCTCGAGAAGTCGAGGCGCGGCGGGAAGAGCTCCGGCGCGATCTCAGGGCAGTATGGAGGGAGCGACTGTCGCAACCGACGGCCGGGCACGCCGCAATTGCGGCGGTAAGACCCCTCTTTGAGGAGTGGCTAGATCGGCGTCACGGCGTCCTGACCTACCGCATGGCGCAGGTCCTCACCGGACACGGAAGTTTCGGGAGGTACCTGTGTCTGATGGGTAAGGAAGAGACGCCTGGGTGTCACCACTGCGAGGGTCGCCCTGAGGACACAGTCGAGCACACGGTGCAGGACTGCCCAGCTTGGGCAGAGCACCGACGTGTCCTCACGGCGACAATAGGCGGAGACCTCTCGCGCCCGGCCTTGGTCGAGGCCATGCTGCGGGGCGAGAGGGAGTGGGAAGCGGTCGCCTCCTTCTGCGAAGCAGTCATGCTTTCGAAGGAGGAGGCGGGCCGCGTGAGGGAGAGGATGGCGTCCTCCCTCCAGCCCAGCCGCAGTGGTAGACGCCCACGGCGTCGGACGTCGGCCGACGATCTCCGGCCACCGTAGGCGCGGGCATGCGGACAGCGAGTAAAGGGCAACTCGCTGTCCGACCATGGACCATGCCCGGGTCGACGGCGCGTCGTGTTTCACGCGCGCCTCAAAGAGCGTCAGCAACATGACGAGGCCCCCTCTGCAGAGGGCCGAATCCTGCCGGGGTCGTGGGACTCATCCCGTTACCGTGGCCCCGGTATGTAAAGGATTATTGAAGGAACACCGTGGATTTTAGTCAGTAAAAGTCTGACAGTCCCTCCCACCCTGCCCGGAATGGGAGGACTTATTTGATAATTTTACCACGTTAAAAAAAAAAAAAAAAAAAAAAAAAAGGCTATCATAAAACGGTAAGAGATGACGTCACTGTGTAGGGATTCTTTGACATTTATGTATGACTCAACGAGTCAAGTACTAGGCTATCATAAAACGGTAAGAGATGACGTCACTGTGTAGGGATTCTTTGTCATTTATGTATGACTCAACGAGTCAAGTACTAGGCTATCATAAAACGCTAAGAGATGACGTCACTGTGTAGGGATTCTTCTATTGTCATGAGAAGTGCAGTAATAGTGATGTAAAATTAAATTTTTGTTTTGAAAAATGTAACGATTCCATCAGTATTTTCTTATGACGTTGTCACGTTCAACTATCGTCAGTAAACCGACTTTACAGACAACCAATTTGTTTTTATTATTATTACTAAATATTTCCTATAATTATTGATTTCCGCCCTATTTCCATATTACCGTTCCTATCCAAAGTCCTCGAACGCCTTATCCACAATCAACTTAGTGCCTTCCTTTGTAAAAACCAACTCCTAAATTTGTACCAATCCGGGTTTCGTTCAGGACATAGCACTACCACAGCTCTAGTTAAAATTACTGATGATATCAGATCAGGTATGGATAATAGGAAGTTGACCATCGTTTCGTTACTGGACTTCAGCAACGCCTTTAACACTGTCGATTTTGATGTCCTGCTCGGTATACTCTGCTCTCTTAACATATCTCCAACAGCAATTGATTGGTTTCGTAGTTACCTGTGTGGCCGCCGACAACGTATTTGCATTGAAGGTACATCATCTTCATGGTGCAATACTACTGCTGGCGTACCACAGGGGGGCGTTCTCTCTCCTCTTCTTTTCGCCATATTTATAAATTCTATTTCAAATGATCTTCTCTCATCCTATCACCTTTATGCTGACGATCTGCAAATTTATTCGCAAGCTCCCGTTGAAGAACTGTCTGAGGCGGTGAAGATTGTGAATAAAGACTTAGCGCGTATTTCTGATTGGAGTTTGAATCATGGTTTGAGGGTTAATCCTGCGAAGACTCAAGTCATTATTGTTGGCAGCCCTAGGCTACGTTCCAAAATTAACTGGGCGACCCTTCCTCAAATCGTTTTTGATGGAGCTGCTATACTTTACTGTGACTCAGTAAAAGACCTAGGTATTTATATTGATAGGGATTTGTCTTGGGGTCCCCAGTTGCAAGAAGTAAGCCGCAAACTGTTTGCCTCTGCGGGGTCTTTACGCAGATTGCGCAATTTCCTGCCGACTGCCACTAAAATTGCGCTTGCCCAATCCCTTTTTCTCCCTGTTCTCGACGATGCTGATGCAAGTTATTCAGATCTTACTGAAGTGCAGCTAGATAAGCTTGAACGACTCCAAAATGTTTGTATCAGATTCATATTTGGTTTGCGCAAATATGATCATGTTTCTGAGTTTCGCATTAAACTCAAGTGGCTGCCGATCCGCCTTCGCCGGAATGCACATATTTTATCATTACTTTACAGTATTCTCTTCAATCCCACAACCCCGTTTTATCTCAAAGAACGCTTTAAGTTCCTTCATGACACACATGTAAGAGATTTGAGGTCATCGGAGAATTTGAGACTTTCAATGCCTGCACATTTCACTAAATTCTATGGCTCATCGTTTACGGTGCAAGCTATTCGTTTGTGGAATGCATTGCCAGTGTCACTAAGACAAGCTCAGTCACTGGCTACTTTTAAAAGCTCGGTTGCTAATTATTTTCATTCCAATTTATGACTATTCTTTTGTTTTCTCTCCACTTGATGTTAAAGAACACATTATTATGTATTGTATTATTTAATTACCTATGTATTACATTGTATTTATATAATATATGTATATTTGCATATACATTTATTTATTTTAATATTTAAATAATTTTTGTTTCTCTGTTTTTATGAGTAATGTAGTTAGTACACTAATTTAGCCCTCCCCACTTTAATTAAAGTTTTTAAAGTCCTTCCAAAGGTTGTCTGGAAGATATCGCTTTCAGCGATAAGACCGTCATTGTTACCATAAAATAAGCAATATTGTTAAATAGGTGTGTTTAAATTTTGGTGTAGAATACAGTATATTCTATCTATCTATCTATTAAGTTAATAGCATAACGTATTTTTATTGAAAATTATTTAATTTATAGTAAATGTACTATAAATTAAATGTCTAAAACACATGTTACTGTGAACTAATGTTCACAGTAACATGTGTTTTAGAGCCTTTTTATTAAATTCTTCTTCTTAAAAGTTAAGCAACGCGTCCCGAGGTCGGCCAGCGGATTTAATAATAATAATTTGTATTTCACACACTTAAGTATAAACATCAGTGTTGCCTTGGCTCTTGTACTGTGACAACCTGTATCACAAGAGCCAGACCTCTCAAGATACATAGTAAAGGTGTATGACAGACGAAACAATGAGCAGTAAAAACATTAAATACATCAATAAATAAATAAATTTCTGCAAGCCAAAAGTTGAAATTAATAACAAAATATAATTTAAAAAAATGGTACGAAATAAAAATAAAAAGAACGTAAAACTAGAGTGTACCACTTACCCTAAGCGTGTGAGTGTGTGTGGTGTGGATGTGAGGGGTGAGTGGGTGAGTACTTGTATAGGTAACGATAGAGATACAAAACACGTTAAGTTGTTGGTCCCGTTTATCATTTGCACCTCTTTGACAGTCGTTTGGGATGGCAAACGGACAGGACTTGTAAGAAATTAGACTCTGAAACAACTGGCTTATACACGTGTAACGGAAACCTCATATTTATCCATAAGTGCTGAAGACAACATCGGGTATGGAGTCTATGCAGTTTCAAGACAAAATAAGTGACTCAAAGAATTTGATACCAAATTATCGGTTTCATATGTTTCTTGAATACCAATCATAAAAAAACGTGTCACAGCACTACGAGGGTCAATAACTTTCCACGTCACTTGCCAATAACACGATAATTCTCTTCGTTCTTCTTAATTTGAAAAGTTCGGTCACTGGTATCAATGTATTGACATTTCTAACAAGTTCCATACAGTAGATATAGGATTACAAAACCCTTTCCATATCGTTTGTTATCATCTAAAGAAGCGGAGCACTTGGTATGTATGTACCCTTTAAATTACACGTTGTGTATAATGGTTTTCCAGAAACGCTTTTTGCTCGAACTCGACCTCTGCAAACATTGGAGCTTACGTATATTGTGGCTTTGAATCAGTGTGTGTAATCGGATCAAAACTACTACCTTCAACAAACATAAATGCATATAATATGTAATATGTCTTTATAATAAATTAAGAAGTATACATTTCGTTCTAATAAAATTTAATTTCAATACCGTTGTCAGCTCCCAATCAAACCGCTTTGTATTTGGCTTAAATCTAGATTCGCCCCTAACGTAGAACTTGAACAGAAGTGGCTCATTGGTATCCATAGTCAAGTTTTTCCAAGAATGTTTCGTAATTTTTTGGCGTTTGACCACTATCTCATCTGATGGTAAGCGATGATGTGGTCTAAAATGAAGCATTTTTAGTGCTTACCTAGAAGTAACCGACTTAAAGACCCATTAAAAATAAGTAAAGTATAAGCAATAAAATTCTATAATAATCTATATATCAAAACACTGCAAACCCAAAAATGACTTTAATAGTTCAAGACGAATCGAGAACCTCCTCCTTTGTTTGAAGTCGGTTTAAAAATTACTCAAAGTATTGCAATTATTGCATAATACGTTGGTAATTTTCACTGAAATTGAAGACTTGAAAATCCGTAAGAAACTCAACGCAAAAACAACCTTGGCAACCAATGATGCCCTTCTTTAATAATAAAAGTCCTTTCTATTAATTACTTCAATAACATACTCTTTTTATTGATTCAATTATCCCGCAGCAATCTCCGAAAGAAATTATTTTATCACAAGAAAACCGGCCAAGTGCTTGTCGGACAAACGCACGAGGGTTCCGTACCATTATCTGTAAATAACAGGAAAAAAATGACGTTTGTTGTATAGGAGCCCCCCTTAAATATTTATTTTATTATTTATTCTTTATTTCGGTATTATCCATAAATGTGTTAGTAATGACTTAAACTTATTTTCGAGCCTTTTGGGGTCGAAACTCTCGGACCATGTGGCCCGTGTGCTCACAGCCTTTTTAAAGACATATCGAAAAGGCTCGTTGACGCTTCTTGCGACCCAAGGGCTGGCTATTTCTTTGGTCAACGGCTAAGCATTGCCATACAACGAGGCAATGCCGCCAGTATCTTGGGTACGTTGCCAGTCGACAACGTTGAGGATCAATTTTTTTATGCTTTATTCTAGTTTGTATTTTAAGTATTTTAAACTATGTTATTATATACATTATAATAAATAGCGACAAAAAAAAAATGATTCTGTTTTAGTATATTTTGCTAGCTATCACGATTAGTTTGTTTTGGTGTTTCTTCCCAGAGAAGTCAGTTAAGAAACCGGCCTCATCTAGCTAAACTTCACACGTAAAAAACATGACGTGTAAAAGTGTCATTTATAACCAATTTACACAATAAATATTTCATTTCATTTCACGGTTCATGACATACAGCCTGCTGACAGACAGACGGACAGCGGAGTCTTAATGTCCCGTTTTTACCCTTTGGGTACGGAACACTAAAAGAGAAACTTTAATGTAGCTCTTATTTCCTAAGACCAGAGTATTAAGTAAGTTCCGCCCCTATGTCTGTTTGTCCGTTTCAATGCGTTTCCCAATCTCACCCGCAGGATGGCGACGGGTCACGTACAACTAACAAGTGTTTATTCTCCCTTACACGACTGTTTTGTCTATGGTCGCTAGGGATTATATTGTAGAACTTTAGCAATCAGCTCGTTATAGTCTTTGGTGAGGCAAATTGAGCCTAGTTATTTCATGGAAATTTTAGTTTTAAGCCAATAGAAGTAGATATTACTCATATATTTCTACTAGTTGACCAGGAAAATGTTGTATTGCCGTATAAATTGTTTCTAGGGGAAAATAATCGCCCACGGCGTCGGACGTCGGTCGACGATCTCCGGCCACCGTAGGCGCGGGCATGCGGACAGCGAGTAAAGGGCAACTCGCTGTCCGACCATGGACCATGCCCGGGTCGACGGCGCGTCGTGTTCCACGCGCGCCTCAAAGAGCGTCAGCAATATGACGAGGCCCCCCCGTAGAGGGCCGAAGCCTGCCGGGGTCGTGGGACTCATCCCGTTACCGTGACCCCGGTACGTAAAGGGTTATTGAAGGAACACCGTGGATTTTAGTCAGTAAAAGTCTGACAGTCCCTCCCACCCTGCCCGGGGTGGGAGGACTTATTTGATAATTTTACCACGCTAAAAAAAAAAAGGGAAAATAATGTCTTATTTTCCTACGATGTACTATCAGATCTAACAAATATACATAAATAAAATCATAAAAATTGGTTATGCCGTTTCGGACGAGAGATTTTTATATAGTAGGTTATTTTGGTATAAAGTATATGTGAAATGTTTGTTATAATGACTCATTATTTCGAGGGTTCTAAATGACTCTGGACATTAGACTTCAGTGATTTCTCCCGTTCTGGGTGGATGGAAGGGAGTGTCAGACTTCTACTGACTAAAAACACACTCTGTTCCTTCAGCTGCCCTTAAGTTCCGGGGCTGCAGTATCTTGTTATAACATTCCCACAAGCACTTAAAAGCTTGGATATATCTTTCACTGGAGTTAACTTAGCATAATGGAATCATTTCATCGTCGGTTCATAGGTTTCCGTAACTTCAAAAGAAAAATGGAACCTTTATAGGATCACCTGGTTGTCTGACTGTCTGTCAAGAACTGAAGACTCTTTTACTCATGATGGCATAAAGATATCGAAGTGAAATTTATACCCAATATTCAGGTTTACAGTTTCATAAAGCTGTGAGAAAATGTTATTAACAAGTCTCCATTTATATATACCACACGCATGTTTTAATTTCAATAGGGTAAATGCCTACAGTAGTAAAAAATAACGATGTTTTGCATAGTTTAGATGCCAGGAAATTTAAATAACATATTTATTTCTAAAAATAATTCTAAATTTGTTATATTTTTATACAATAAAAATTATAATTTTTAATCTGTGTATCACGTGACCGAAAACGCTAATCACGAAGTGTGAGTAGTGTGACGTCATTTTTCTCAAAGCTGTCAAACGTGTCGACTTGTCAAACAACGTAAGACGACAGAAATCCTAACCTCAGAAACACTTTGTTGTTTGAGAAATATGACGTCATGCGACTTCGTGACAGCGATGGGTTTTTATTTTAAATTTATGTATGTGTGTATTTTTTTCATGAAACATATTCGTGTGTGGTATTCATAGACAGGTCTTTAAAAATAACATTAAGGTTTCTAAAACCACTTTTTCATAAAGTTAATCGTTTAAACGATATACGCTTCCAAAGTGGTAAAATGTGTGATCCCCACCCCCCTCTAATTTCTATAATAATGTAGTGAAAGATTAAAAAAAAATATATGCTGTAGATCCTAATATAAACTTTCAATCAAAATAGGTTTGAACGAGTTCGGGTCAAGAGTTTTTGAGATACAGCATATTTTCTAAAACCACAAATATAACTTTGTAATTCGTACAAACACTATGAAAAACAAAGTTATTTGACGTAGTTGCTACGGAACCTTTCATCGGCGCACATGGCCAATTTTTTTAATAGTTTGGCGTCGGCATATATTTTTATTCCCAGCTAGCTGTGCCCGCGACTCGCTCACGTGGAAGTTGATATTATGTTCGGATTCTGGAAAAAGCCTATAATTTGCCCTTTAAACTCGTCTATATTTCAGTCAAAGTCTCATTAAAATTCTGTCGGTACTGCCGTTCCAGTGATTAGCCAGAATAAACAGAGAGACAGACAATATTATGAAATAATAATTTTGCAAATAGGTTATAAATTTTCTTTTTCTTAAATTGAAACTAAATGATGCCGGTGTGTTTTTTTTATTGACAATAGTTTCGCGTTTGACCACCATCTCACCTGATGGTAAGTGATGATGTAGTCGAAGATGGAGCACGCTTACCTAAAAGTAACCTATTCACTCTTGACTTAAAGACCTCTTTCCCTTTCCTGACTGAGTACCTATTTTTCTCCACTATCTAAATGGTTTGCTCTTTAATATGGTGTACTATCTGCACTTGAGAAGACAGAGTTATTTTGAAACCAAAGACACTTTGATTTAATACTATGTTATATTCACTTGTATAGATCAATGCAAGTTCTAAAAATATTAGTAGCTGCTAATCTAGATGTCCTAAACCTGTCTAGACATAATCAGATCTTGTGCAAGTTCCAGCAATAAACCTTTGACGGTTTTCAGATATTTATGAACCCTCTTCATTGGTTCAGTTATTGTTTTACTGTTATAATTGAGTAATATTTGATAGATTAGATCGTTAAGTGGAAAGGATGTGTATAAAAGTTGGTAATGTAATAGACGGATTTTATGGTAAGTAACGAAATTTTATGTTTATTCGACGCTACAGTTGCCGTAGTGGTTGAGCTGTCGGCTGCTGATCTGCGTATCGTAGGTTCGATTGCCGCACCGGGACAAATGTTTTATGGCCTTTTTTCCGGTTAGGAAAATCATCGAATCAATCTCAAAATATTTTATTTCATATAGGCCTATATGGGCACTTACAAAACATGTTCTCCCATTCACAAAAAAGGTTTAGAATACATATATTAAATTAATCTGGACGTTAGACTTCAATGACTTCTCCCGCTCTGGGTGGAGCGGAAGGGATTGTCAGACTTCTACTGACTAAAAACCCACTCTGTTCCTTCAGCTGCCCTTAAGTTCCGGAGCCGCAGTATCTTGTTAGAACATTCCCGTAACCCCGACAGGCAATAGCCCTATGGGGCGCTGTCACTAGCACGTACTAGTTTTTAGATTAAACATAGATCTTAAACAACGCTTTTGTCTTTTAAAGATTACCCCAGAAGATAACACCATATCTAATTATAGATTCAACTAAAGCATAGTAAGCTGTTAATAGCGCTTCTGTATTTAGAGTACGAGATAGTTTATATAACGCATATGCAGAACTGCTTATTCTATTAGCTAGAGTCTCAATATGCGCTTTCCAATTTAAGTTTCTGTCAATTGTTAGGCCTAAAAATTTTGTGGTATCAGCTGTTTGTATTTTATTATTATTATATTCAATGTGAAGACTAAATGACGATCGTT
Organism: Tholera decimalis; assembly: GCA_943138885.2. Lineage (NCBI taxonomy): Eukaryota > Metazoa > Arthropoda > Insecta > Lepidoptera > Noctuidae > Tholera > Tholera decimalis. Next base: position 44,759,034 of record OW964555.2, on the reverse strand, counting down.
GGCTAAAGTGCATAATCAAAGTTTTATTTATATTAATTTTTAAATTATTATTATTCAGCCACGTTACAGCTTCATTTAATGTAGTTTTTATGTCCATTTCATGTGTATTTTATTAGTGCATGGTATCGTTATCATACTGTCATCCGCAAACAGTGTCATGGGATATTTAATGGATTTAGGGAAGTCATTAATATAGAGTATAAACAGCGGTGGTCCGAGTACACTTCTTTGCGGAACTCCATGTGGAACGGTACGCTCGCATGACGTGAAAATCTCTTCACGTTTGGAGCTCATATTTATTCTACTAATTTGCGTTACTTGTTTTCTGTCATATAGGTATGATCGTATTAGACTAAATATGTTCCCTCTTATACCATATGCATCGAGTTTACTTAATAATATATTATGTTGGACATAATCAAAGGTCTCTGTCATGTCGCAGAAAATGGCAGAAACTGGTGTATTTTTTATCCACGTTTGTCATAACAGTATACAAGAAGTTGTATATAGCCATGTTAATTGTTTTGTTTCCTCTAAATCTTTTCTGCTCATCACAGAGTATATGATTCTTTTCAATATAGTTCAATAATCATTTACAAAATATTGCTTTTCCCAATGTTTGGCCGTTAATTGTTGAGGACTTCTCCTGGTACTTCATCATCAGCTTCACTTCACCATATGCATTGTGACGAGCATATTGTGCTTAATAACCACATTCAAGTAATCGAAGCGGAACCCATGAAATACTTATTATTCCTACTTATATATTGAGTAGTTCCAGTGGCCATTTGTGGTCTTCATCATCAGATCCACTTCACAAATGGTGTTTTTCGAATGTAACTACACAAGTTACTATAAAAAATACTCAAATCAGTATAGGTGTGCCTATAATATTTGAAGAGTTCCCTCGATTTCTCCAGGATCCAATGGAATCTGGATCTCGGAAAATGGATCCAAGGGACCAATTTCGAAGTATAACCCTTTCAAACCAAAAAAATGTTCGAAATCAGTACAGCCGGCTTCGAGTAATCGGTGATCATACATAAAAAAAATATACGCGTCGACTTGATAACCTCCTCCGTTTTTTTTTCGTCGGTTGAAAATACCCACCCACGGTTCAGGAGAAATTCCTAGTATGAAGCAATATTTATTCAAAAAAGAAATAAAGCTCGTCACGAAAGAGGCCACGTTGAACTCTAATACCTATAGCAGACAGGTGGGACAACACCGGGATATTGGATACGCCTACATGCCACTTTGGCGTATAATAATTAGATGTTTTTGTATCTCTGGTAGTCCCAAATGGATTCTGTTCGAAATAAAAGTTATTTATTTCATATCAAATGCTAACAGACATTGTACTCTTTCCCTAAGGGTCCCTTCGACCCGCGCTGATTGAGTGTGTACCTAGCCATATGCCAAATATGATAGTGATGGGCTGACCTAGTTAATAAATCAACAATAGTTTGTGTCGATTTGCGGAATGATAGGGATGGGACACGGGTTTGTTTTTTATGCGTGTAAATGGAAGGTTTTCCGCAACAGTGTCGGATTAGGGTGGGTGTTTTATATATTTATATGTAGTTTGGTATGATATGGAACGTACCTATTGTTATTCTACAGCAAACAGCGTTCATATTTTGGCCGTGTTTAATTATTGTTTGTGAAAAATCAGACGGTATAAAGTGTTAATATAGCGTAGTTTCGAGAATGTTCTAATGTTCTAACGAGATACCTCGGCCACGGAACGCAAAGGCAACTGAAAGAGCAGGGCGAGTTTTTAGTCAGTAGAAGTCTGACACTGCCTTCCACTCCACCCCACAGCGGGAGAAGTCATTTGATAATTTTCTTTACCATGCAGCTGTTACTATTTAGCCAGAAGTTCCTCAAGAAAGGACACATATTCATAATCAAAATAATATATTCATTTATTCGCAAACATTAGTTACACAGTTACATAAAAGCTCTGCCTCCTGAACTAGGTAGTTAGACTTTATTGATATTATTATTATTGTGGAACTAAAGTCTCCTCTGCAGGTCAAAAGCCTGGCTGTTATGTAACTCAATCCAATGGTTCAATCCTGCTTGTAAAAGATGTTATGCTATTGCCGATTTTTGATCTTTTTTTGTGTAACACATGGTAAATATCCCGTTTTAAACGATACTATTTATAATATCGTCAGCATTTCTGGCGAGATTTCATTTGTAGGAAGCCTCGCTCGGTACTTCACAGGCTTCAGTTCAATTATAGAGGGAGCCTCCTACCAAGTTGTATATTCATAATACGACGTGTTTGTTGCTACGATTTATTTCTAATGGTGCTTTAAATTGATATAGGAAACCATTTCGGTGGAAATTTGCAGTTAGGCCGGGGTTGTGGGTATGTTCTAATGAGGTACGGCGGCCCTGAAAGCAAGGGTAACTGAAAGAACAGTATGGGTTTTTATCCAGTAAAAACTCAAACTCAATCTCAAAATATTTTATTTTACATAGGCCTACATGTCTTCAGAAGTTAGTGCACGGTTCGGAATTGGTCGTTTTCTAAGGAGAAGAACCGGCAAGAAACTTCACAGTTACTCTTTTCAAAATATCATTTTTATAATGCATTTACAACGTCTAATTTAATGGGTATATATGTACATACCAAGTGCACGGCTTCTTCGGATGATAACAAACGATATGGCAAAGGTTTTGTAATCCTATGTATGGATTACAAAACCACAAGACTACATGTATGGAACTATTGTGTTATTAGAAGTGACGTGGAAAGTTATTGACCCTCGTAGTGTTGTGACACGTTCGTTGTGATTGGTATTCAAGAAATGAAATGAAATAATGATGTTTATTTTGCAAATAGGTTATAAATAACACTTTCACACGTCTTTTTTTCGTAAATGTAAACTAGATGAGGCCAGTGTTTCCTAACTGACTACTCTGAGAAGAAACACTGAAACAAACTCAGAGGTCAACGTCTCTTTTAAAGTCCAGACAATCTGTAGTGATCCAAATCATATGAGAGCCATGTAGGTTAATGTCTGTGGCGCCCTTTAGAAGACAGAATCAAACAGATTTGAGCAGGCCCGTCCAAACAGTGCACGCATTTATCAAATATCGCGTAGCTCAACTGAGGTCTCAACTGAGCTCAACTGACTTAAGGAGCTGGAACGATTTGACGAACAATACCAAAGTAAGGACATTTGGGTGGGCCGTATAAAGCACTCAAACTGCCAGACAGTCTGATAATCTATTCATAATATTCGTTGTTATCCCACATTGCTCTCACAGTTATTTATTTTATTATTTATTTATTTAGTTAATTTATTTATATACAGAGGTATCACTTAAATCTAAACTCGCCAAACTTTTACGTTTGATGGCGAGAGGCGCTCTTTATCCGTCAACATTAACCATTCCAATTTATTCTACACAATATGTTGCAATACAATCCTATATATATAATCTATAATATCACAGTAACAATGTGTTAATTACCTAAATATATGATTAGCATTCCAATATATTTTTTAGTTTTTTCTTTAGTGTTCCTTTACTTATTTTTATTTTTTCTCTTAATAACTCTATTTTGTTAAATACTTGAGGTACCAAATACTTAGATGTCCTCTTTCCGTAATAATTAGTTATCTTGGGTTGAACCAGTTTATTTTCTCGAACCCTACGTGTATTGTACTTATTTTTAACATTAACTTTGTGTTCATCGTTATAATAATATTTCAGTCCTACCAAATAATCTACTTTTTTATCTATTGGTACAATTTTACAAATAGGAAATAACTTATTATATTCTTTGTTACACTTATTACTTGTTACAACATAGCTTTTACTTTTACACAAAAAAAATATTACTTGAAAAGAAAATAATATTGTCATCGTGTACAAAACGAAATTAAAAATAAAAAAATAAAAAATATATTCAATTACTTGAAAAAGTAAATAATATTTTCATGTCAAAATGTATATGAAATAATCATTATAATTAAAAAAAAGAAAGAAGTTAAAGAGTAATAAGAAAAATGAAACAAAAACATAATTTCAACAGATGTAAGTAATTGGAGCAGCTTAATCCCAAGCATTTTTGTCCGCAAGATAGTCTTTAACAGAATAAAAAGCTCTCTGGCAAAGTTTCTTAGTTTCTGGCTTAGTTCTTGCACATGACTGGAAAGTTTATTGTAAAAGCGTATACATTGACATCTAAAAGAGCCCCCAATTTTCTTAAGCCTAGTTGAAGGAACAATAAATGTGTGCTTATTTCTAATATTTATATTATGGATATCACTGTACTTTTTAAACAAATTTTTATTTTTATGAGCGTACAAAATATTTTCATAAATATATTGACAGGGCACAGTCATTATATTAATATTTTTATCTTTAAACTTATCTCTGAGGGAGCATCTAGGACATAATTTATAAATTGAACGAATAGCCCTTTTTTGTAAAACAAAAACTGTCTGAATATCGCCGGCATTTCCCCACAAAAGAATACCGTACGACATTACACTATGAAAATAGCTAAAGTAAAGTAAACGAGCCGTCTCTAGATCAGTTAAATTTTGGATTTTCCTAACTGCATATGCGGCAGAACTCAGTTTTTTGGATATTTTATCTATATGAAACATATGATACCGATAATTTGGTATCAATTCTTCGAGTCACTTATTTTAAACTGAAACTGTGCATAGTGACTCTATACTAGATAAGGTTTTCAGCCCTTTTGGATAGATATAGGGTTTCCGTTACACGTTGTATAGTAAAGTAGAAATCAGACATTCCTGTCCACTCCAACTAGAGCGGGACGTACCAGGTGATTTTCCACCCGTATAAAAGGATATTTATCCTTACAAATAACAGCGGTATAGATGTTCAAACTTTTCAGCAAGCATAATGATTGTATAATCTATTAAGAGGCGCTATGACAACAGATTTTATTAACTTTCCTTCTTTTTGAAGAAAGAAAATTATAAATTGAATTTTAAATGTATTTTATAAACCATTTTATCTGAATTTCAGTACCTATACACTGAAATCAAGCTTCAAAATTCGGTATCAGCTGCTGCGGGAGACATCCAGGGCGTCGGGGATCGCGATGTGATTTCCGGCCACCATAGATAGATAGATATACTCTTTATTGTACACTATAACAGAATTAAATAAGGACTTAAAAACTACAAAGGGTGTTACAATGGGCGGTCTTATCGCTAAAAAGCGATCTTTTACAGACAACCTTTGGATGGATTTGACACAGCAGGAGAAAATAAACACGCGGGTAGTCCATGGTGTACTATTCACTTATATACAATAAATAAGTAAAAACCTACATACTCAATACACATATACATATAAATGCATAAAAAGAACAAAGCTGAGTTACATAAAAAATATTAACAAATTAAAGAGAGAGATAGAGAACTTTTACCATGTTTTTGAAAGAAGGAAGGGTTTGTGCTTGTCTTACTGACACGGGAAGAGTGTTATAGACGCGGGCTTGCGGCGAGCAGGGGTAGCTCGCCGCCCGGTAAGGACCAGGCCCGGGTCGGTGACGCGTCGTGTTCCACGCGCGCCTCATAGAGCTGTCCGCCCTCAGCTACATTGACGGGATCTGATAGGACCACTAGCTGCCGGGGTCGGGGTCGCTTAATATTTACCTTAAGATTTTGAATAAACATTGTATTATTTTTTATTTAATTTTTATTTTTTATTATTGCTTCATACTAGGAATTTCTCCGGGACCGTGTGTAGCTATTTTTACAAACACCAAAATCCAACATAAGTAGGCCTCAAGGAGACATCAGCGCTAGTGACGGCGCCCCATAGGGCCATTGCCTGCCGGGGTTACGGGAATGTTCTAACGAGATACCGCGGCACCGGACTTAAGGGCAGGTGAAGGAACCGCGTGGGTTTTTAGTCAGTAGACATCTGACACTCCCTTCCACTCCACCCAAAGCGGGAGAGAAGATAAAAATTGGCCAAGAGTCAGACTTGCCCATGAAGGGTTCCGTAGTAACTACGCCAAATAACTTTGTTTTTCATAGTGTTTGTATGAATTACAAAGTTATATTTGCGATTTTAGAAAATATGCTGTATCTCAAAAACTGCTGACTTGATCTCATTCAGACTAATTTTGTTTGAAAGTGTACATTAACATTTACAGCATATATACTTTTTTAATTTTTCACTTCATTATTATAGAAGTGAGAGACAGTTTACCAATTTGGAAGCCTATATCTTTGAAACGATTGACTTTATGAAAAAGTGGTTTTAGAAACCTCAATGTAATTTTTAAAGACCTGTCTATAAAAACCACATACACATAGGCTTCATGAAAAAAAAAATCAGTTCCATGTATGGCCCCCCTTTATATTAAATATTTTTTATTTTATTTTTTCTTAAAATCGGAAAGCGGTTCATAGAATACATCTACCTACCAAGTTTCACATGTAGTCTTAATAATTTCGGAATAAAATGGCCGTGATATATGGACGGACGGACAGACAGACAGACATGACGAAACTATAAGAGTTTGGCTAGGAAATCCTAAAAAAGGCTTTCAGCTGGTTATTTACCCAAGGGACTGGCATTGTCCCGTTGTATGGCAAATTTTATGTTATCATTAGAAGTAAATAAAGCTAACTGACAAAGTATATAAGCGTAAGTAAGTACTAACTATATAATTATGTAGGTTATCATTGAATGTGTGATTTTAATACGTAAAAGAAAAACTTTGAACGTACGACTTTTTAGGAAAATAACGCAGACGGAGGAGTATGGAATTGGTTATACATAAAGTTTATTTGGAGTGTAAAGCTAATATTTTTTGTTATTACATATATTCAAACTTAAAATTTCAATGTTATTACTTTTCGAATTAGTAATTAGTTTCTAATCAAAAAGTTTGGCGTGAGCCTAACTACGTCAAATTATTTGCTTGGGAGTAGAAATAACAATTTGGTAATTGATTAGAAACGTCAATAACCTAATGGTTAAGAGGTCAGACGTGTGATCAAGAGGTCGCAGGTTTGAACCTCACCCTTTACATTATTGCCGACCGTGATTGCCGTGAACACACTCCAGACACAAGCATATTGAGCGTAGTTAAAGGGGTAAAAATAAAAAATAAAAATAAAAATCATTTAATTCAGATGTCCAAAGAACCATATTACATTATTTAAAATTACAAATTAGAAAAATGTCAAAACTATCATGTCATAATCGTTATTAAAATTAAATTAAATTATCATCATACACAAAGATTACAACACAAATTACAGATACACACACATTATAACAATTATTTATTATTACAAATTATTATATAACCCATAAATATTATGTAAAAAAGGTTGCTTAAAAAAATTGCTTGTTATGTGAATTCCACCCATATTTTTTTATTACTGATGGGCTCACTCTTGATCTCGATCCCACCTGATGGTAAGCGATAGATGAGGTCTAAGATGGGACGAGCGAGCCCAGAAGATGCCTATTTACTCGTGCTTTAAAGGCTGAAAGGTCATAAGTGGCAGGGAACACAGAAGCTGGCAGAGAATTCCACAGCTTGGCTGTGCGCACAATAAATGTGGAGGAGAAGCGCTTGGTATGACAAGACGGTATATTAACCAAGTGTGGGTGGTACCCAGCCGTGCGTCTGGTAGACCGGTAGTGAAAGGGAGATGGAGGAATCAGGTCATGGAGCTCCTGCGCACACTCCCCGAAGTACAATCTGTAGAAAACCGACAGGTAAGCGACGGTTCGCCGATGAGCCAGGCTATGAAGCTTGTCCACAAAGCTAAAAGGCTTATAGTTCTCTTTTTAATAAAAAATAATTATTAGACTGGAAGAATCGTCTAGTGTATAGTCAAGTTGATAAGGAGACCGCCTAGCGCCTGTCATATCGCTTGTAGCATTACCGTCACGATTTCTCCTCAAGCGCTATTTTGTAGCACGCAACAAAGAAATATTTCAGTATAAACAGATTTTGTCAAGCCATTCTTTAAAATGCTTGATTTTTCAAATATTGTTAGGTAAATAAAAATACTCCCTACTTAAATAACATTGTTGATGGCTGCTCAATAAATTCTGCAATTTATAGTCGTGGTTCTGCACGACTCGTAAACCTTAAATTTTTCCGGTGGGAAAATCATCGAATGGTCAGACTTCTGCTAACTAAAAACTCAGTTTGTTTCTTCAAATGCTCTTAGGTTCCGTAGTCGGTATCTCGTTAAACATTTCCGCAAGTCCCGCAGGTCTTCCAACCCCGGCAGTTGCCGCGGCAGAAACCTTACATTACCTCCTTATTTATTTAAACTTTATGTACAATGGTGTTACATGGGCGGACTTAATGCACCAAGGCATTCTCTACCAGTCAACCTTTGGGTTAAAAAAAAAACAAATTGAGGTGTACGAGAAAATTAAATTAAATCAATGTATTGTAATATGTTTTTCCCCTACGCGATTCTTTCATCAGATTATGATGAAACTTTGTAAGAGTTTTCTGAAGATGCACAAGAAGGTTTCCAGACCAAAATTCAGTGGAAAAAAGAGACAGGATTGCCTTAAGCGTTTTTTTTGCGAAGTAGGTACATTTTCGTGGAATCTATAAAAGAAAATTAGCCTATGTCCTCGTCCATAGTATAAATCTATCTCTGTACCAAATTTCATAAGTCAGTTAAGTGGTTGAAACATGAAATTATTAAAGACAATCAGAGGGTCACACTGTATGTCTGTTACATTTTTACGTCCTTTCCACATTAATAATATTAGTGGGGAACTAGAGATATTAGTAGGGATTAGGATCCGAAATTAACGCAGGCGAAGACGATGTGTTATATGAATAAAATCCCGCATAACATTGAATCAAATTGCTCAATCACTGTTAAAACCCGACCATCAAAGCTGGCATACTCCACCAAGCGCAAACAGCAATTTTAATCAAAATCAAACGGAACAAAACCCAAAAAAGTTAGACCAAAAAATGTCTGCCAACTTTAACATTACTTAATTAAAACCACAAAACGTTCTACCAACTTCAGTAATTAAATTAGAAGAAATGAACAACAGTACAAGTATTATTTTCTGAAAGAAAAATCACGTCCAAATATTAAGTTCGGCAAGAAGTTCTTGACCCACAGGGATGTTGCGAGATGCGAATGTAATAAAACAACTAGGTTTTATTAAGCACGAGTAGATTTACAAACTTAGAAATATTAGGTTACTTTATTTTTGATAACTTTAAGAGATTGAAATGGGAAAGTTTCAGGTTTGTTATCTCTGATTGATATACAGTATGCTAGGTTAAACGAGGGATTTATTGAGGGAGGGTATTCAGTATTCGATTCTCGTTCCAAATATGCGAAACACTATAACTTAAATTTTTGACAAATTTTGTTTAATACCTAGATATTTTTGCCTGACCTAAGCCAGGTTTAAAGTATGAAGGGAAAAATGAATTCTACCTAAAGGTCATTGACCCGCGCACATGTTCTGCGATAATATTAAAACGTTAGCGCTAGGGTGTATACACGTTATGAGACCTTTGCAAAATTTTTGGTATGGTTCTATCTGTTATTTATCAGTGCTTTTTTTTTGTTCATATTTTTATTAGCATCATGTAAGCATGCACTATTATGGGTTTGAATATGTCCCTCGTTTAAACTAACATACTGTATTTATAAAATTTATGGAAGTGTGTTTTGCCGTTTCCCAACAATGTCAGAGTCGGCTTTCAGTCTAATTGGATGCACCTGAGTACTAATAATTTACATAGAGTCCTATCTGATCCCTTTTTTATTTTTTATTTTTTTTCTGTGTGGGAAAATCATCGAATGACTTCTCCCGCTCTGGGTTAAGCGGAAGGGTGTGTCAGACTTGTACTGACTAAAAACCCACCCTGTTCCTTCAGCTGCCCTTAAGTTCCGGGGCTGCGGCTTCCTGTTAGAAAATTTCCGCAACCCAGGCGGGCAATGGCCTGATGAAGCCCCGTCACTGTTGCTGACAGCTCTTTGAAGCGCGCGTGGAACACGACGCGCCGCCGACCCGGGCCTGGTCCTTACCAGACGGTGAGCTACACCTGCTCACCGTCCGAAAGCCCGTGCCTACTGTGGCCGGAGATCGGCTCGCGATCCCCGACGCCCGGGGCGTCTCCCGCGGCGACGTCCTATCTGATCCCTGGCAAGATCAGTGTCAGATTTGACTGACTAGCCATAACGACTGTTGCACGACAACGCACCAATTACCTTAGCATGCTTTCTAAGGCACGCAAAAAAGTAGCGGTAATTGGCCCGTTCAGCTGTTATTATTCAACCACGAGCTTGTGAGATTATACATATAATATAGATATACATTCACATATGTATATATATATATATATAATATATGTTGATGAATGATGTTGTTATTTATAAAAGTAATTTTAATTAATTATCAACATCTATTATGTATTTACCGATTAATTATCAATTTAATCGATATTACCATAGTTGTCAGGTAGATTATGGAAATAATTAGCAGTTTTGTATAGCAATATCAATTTATTCATTTACCGCACGGTTCGGAAAGGGTTGTTTTCTGTGGAGAAGAACCGGCATGAATTTCCACAGTTACTCTTTTCAAAACATAATTCATTTTCACATAAACATCAATTCACTATATGTACTTTACAATAATACCACAATGCGATTACTATCGTTATAACTTATAGCTTTATTTACTTGTGTATCTACTATTTCATTACTCCATTACATATTATATAAGTAATGTTATTTATAGAATTAATACCAAATGTTCATTAAATTATCACACAATTATCAATTTCTAACACTGTCACATTATAGTAACACATACAAAATAATTAATTTATATTCAAATACAATAGCAATACGATAGGATTTTTATACCAATTCTATACATAAAAATATTAGAAAATATTAATAAAAGTTAGAAACAACACAAGTTCACTTAACTTAGGTCCGTTCGGTGTGACTGCTCCAGAGCGACTGTGAGTGACTGTGTCTAGAACGTTTTTTTTTTTTTTAGGTAGGGCCACTCGTAGATCAGCTCACTAAGGCTGTGCGCCTACTTAACCGGTCTGTCCTGTGGTGACCTCTAATAAATTAAAGGCCCCCAGCCAGGGCTTACAAACTAAAGTTTACTTACAGCTAATGACCGCACGCTAAGGGCACTCCCTGTGGAGTATGGGCCTCGGCATAGCGGGGTCATTTTGGGAAGGCAGCAAAGGGACAAGCTGGGTCGTATTTAGGGGAGTATTTATTGCTACTGGCTCAGCATCGCGGGCTGGCTCGTTTGGCAAAGGTCGGGGAAGATTTCCATTACAAGTACGGTGTCTAGAACGACTGAGCGGCGGCTTTTATACACAGTGTAAACAAGTGACGTCATATCATACGATTTTAAAACAGATTTGTTAACCTTTGTATTTTAACATTAAACTATTATTCACAAGAGTGGGGACAGAAGCAGTGTCAATAATTATAGACCAATCTCTGTGTTAACAACCTTATCTAAAATTTTGGAAAAAATTATCAACTGTAGGCTCCTTAACTATCTTAACTCGAAAAATATCCTGGCAGAAAACCAATTTGGATTTCGATCGGGTAAAAACACAGAAGATGCTGTTCTGGAATTGACTGGTACTGTGGCTAAAAACTTAAACAGCAAATTCAAAACAATTGCTATATTCCTAGACCTTTCAAAAGCTTTTGACGCTGTTTCTGTTCCTCTCTTGCTGAATAAACTCCAAAAAATTGGCATTAGAGGATTATCGCATGATATTTTTAGAAGTTATCTTAGTGATCGTTCCCAGATTGTAAAAATAGGAAACCATATGAGCAGCGAAGAAAGTATGTGCTATGGCGTCCCACAAGGTAGTGTTCTTGGACCTACCTTATTCTTAATCTACATTAACGAGCTCTGCAGACTCAATATACCAAATTCGAAACTTTTAGTCTACGCTGACGATACGGCAATAATTGTACAAGGAAGAGACTGGCATGAGACCCGCTCACATGCAGAATCCGCATTACGAATGGTTTCTAACTGGCTATCGAATAACTTGCTTACTCTGAACATGGATAAAACTCAATTTATAACATTTGCTCCACGTATAGCTTCTCAACCAGCTTCTCCTTTCGCTTTGATTATCCACAATTGTCTTTCCGTAAATAATAATAACTGCTGTTGCAAATCTATCTCGCGAACAAATAGTATAAAATACTTAGGCGTAACAGTTGATAGCACTATGTCCTGGAACGAGCACATTGGTTCATTAGTTGCACCAAACTGATATTCGTGTTTAAAAAATTAAGATCCTCAGCGGACCTCCCTACGCTTAAGACAGTTTACTATGCACTAGCCAACTCCATCCTGAACTATTGTATAACCGCATGGGGTAGTTCAGGAAAGTGTTTAATGCTTCGTTTAGAAAGAGCGCAGCGGGCGGTTCTTAAAGTTATGTCACACAAACCAGTTCGTTTTCCAACTGAGGAACTGTATGCATTGTTGCAAGTACCTAGGGTAAGACACAGTTTCCTTTTGAACTTAATTTTAAGAAAACATACTGAACTTAGTTTCGACCACAGCTTTAGCAGCCAGAGTAGGCGGAAACGTAGACCTGTTAAAGTCTGCCCAGTAGTAGTAGCTCGCATTGTAATAGTTAGACGACAATACATCTTCATAAGCCCAATTTTGTATAACAAAATAAATGAAATTTTGAACATTTACCCCCTTACTTCACAGGAATGTAAATCAAAAACACATAAGTGGCTCAGTTCTTTGACTTATGAAGAGCTTGAAGATGTTGTGAAAGCTTAAAATAAAAAGACATAAATAAAAATTGGTAACGTCCCTTTCATTCCTCACTGCCTTCCAAATCGCAAGGGTAACGAACATACGCACCTTCCTACCTTTACATATATACACATTCACTCACACGCCTACACATACATACACTACACATACATTCCACGCATACACACACTCATTCATTCCAAAATTTGAAAAAAAATATTTTTTGTTTCTCATCCTTTTATATTAATTCATGGAACACTGTAGTCTCCCCTCTTGGAGGTGGACGCTAATGGTCGCGACACAGTATTTCATACTAATGTGATTGTTAACGTACACAAACTTTTGTAAACTGATTTTTGTTCCAATAAATATTTGTATTTGTATTTGTATTTGTATAATTAAATGATATAAAATACAGTAAATATGTTGAAATTAATTAGTTCAATTACATATTAGTCTTACGATGACAGAATTAGTAAACAAACAACGTTATTTTTTAAATAACGTTCAAGTATGCTTTTATACAAGACAACAATGAAAGAACAGTTTAAACTATCTTATAAATAGGTTTCGTAATAATGTTTACAAAGTTTTGATAATAAATAGTTAAATGTTGTGTATCACATGATAAAAAGGTTATAATTATTATAGTGATATTTTAATTTGTGTTCAATTAAAGAAACAAACTTGAGTTAATGTAATAAACCAACTGAAATTATTTGAATAATCCATCAAGCTCTTAAAGAAATAACATTTATAAATCTTATTATTATTGTGGGCCTATTGTGAAATTATTTGTTCCACTTTTCTCTGTACACTGTTATATCTACTTTTTTGCTATCGGGGGAAACCTCGCCTGGACTTTTGGGGAAAAGAAAAGACCAGGGAATGTATGATTTCTAACTCACTAAAACCACCCAGGCTTTCACAATCAGCACATTTTTAGTATATAAAAAAACAGATAAACGACATCCTAAACGTGAGTATTTCATGAAAATATTTTTGTCTTTTACTGCATATTTTTCGGCTGGATCGTAGAAGATTATACAAAATAAGAAAAACTATGCGTAAAGTAGTTTTAACCAGATAAGCGCCGCAAAATGCGCTATGAATACCTTTGATTTAAGAGTACAGTACTTATATAAGCCATTATATAAGTACTGTACATACATGTTACATGTACTGTACATATAAGTTGTCAGCTATCTCAGCGAAAAGATTTTTGAGTAAGTTCGACAGTACTCTCTTGTAGCCATACAAGAGAGTACTGTCGAACTTACTCAAAAATCTTTTCGCTGAGATAGCTGACAACATATATGGTTCTCATAATATTATTTCACTGTACGAATTGCATGGACTTTAAAAGAACCGTTGATTGCTGAGTTTTTTTCGGTGTTTCTTCATAGGCTGGTCAGTTAGGAAAGGCCACGGACATCCGAGATCATCAGCCGATTTCTGTCGGGCTTGCGAACGGCGGAGAGGGGTAGCTCACTGTCTGGCAAGGACCAGGCCCGGGTCAACGGCGCGTGTTTAACGTGCGCTTCAAAGAGCATACAGCAGCATTGTCAGAGCCCTATAGAGCCATGTCCTCTTGGGATTGCGAGAATGTTCTTAATTAATGTTGTTAATTCGATGATTTTCCCACGCGAAAATAATAATAATAGTAAATAATAATAATTGGGCAGCTGGATCAAGGGCTTGATCCAGAAAGCAGTACTTCTGGACACGGCGCGAATTGTTAGGAGGTTCCTTTCTCAAGAGCCCTGACCACCGGTAGCTTGGACCCTGTTCCCGATACCGGTGGGCTTCCGTTTTTATATTTTTAAATGTTTTTTTGTTTTTATAGGAATATTTAAAAATGTAAATAATATGTACCGTCAACTGTGGCTACTTTACCGTATTTTTTTACATTTTTACTATTTACCACAACATGGAGCTAGATATTTAAACTTTTATTGATTTATTTTGTAAAAAATATGTGTCTCTTTTGGTTGAAGCAATGAATTCTACTAAATCTCACATAGAATCGCCAAAAAAACCAAGAATATGAGCGAGGTAAAATTGACACAAATTTGGCAACTTTACCTAGCGTACTGTTTTTATCGAATGTGTGTTCCAAAGTGCATGCAATGTAAAGTTGCCATAGGTCCAAGCGGTAAAAAGCGATGTATTTTATTTTGAAGTTATCATCTTCGTTTGAGTAACCACTACCAATACATAGGTAAAGTTGCCAACAGAAATTCAAAATTATCATAGAAATGGCCGCATTTCATCAGGGTTGTCGAAAAATAATACACATTTTTTTTTTAATTATGAACTTTTACTTATGCATTACTTGGCGTCAAAAAATTAAGTACTTAGCGTAATTATAATCAAAACTAGGTACCTATTCGTTAAACAGTAGGTATGCAAAAAAAAACCAATCGTAAAATTGTCTTTCCAAAATGAATAATCAAAATACCTAGGTAGGTACATAATTATAATCACAATCTATAAAAGTAATTCAGTCTCTTGTTAACGTAAAAATATTCGTAACAAAAAAAAAACTAACACAAATCTTAAAATTCTCTCTCCAACATCAATAATCAAAATACCTAAGTAAGTACAGACGCCAGCAGGTCAACCTATTCGAATCTGTCTTTTACCAATCGAATATTTTTTTTTAATAATTAACCTTTAATGTAATAAGGTTGAAAAAAAATTACAGATTTAGGTAGGTTGTTGTTCAGTGGCGTCTGTACATAAAATAATCACAATCTACAAAAGTAGGTAACTCAGTCTTTTGTTAATGTATAAATATCTGTAACAAAAAATAACTAAAACAAATCTTAAAATTCTCTCCAAAATCAATCAGCAATATACCTACGTAAGGTCGCGCTCCCAGACGTCTTCTATTTCTTTGTTTGACGCTTACTTTTGGAGGCATCTTGAATATAACATCTGTAATAGGATATCAGCCAAATTTGTTATCAACTTAATTATATCACATGTATCCCAATATTTCATGAACGAATAATAAAGTTAGTGCTTTGAACAGCTAAACGAAATTTTAAAGGGTTTCCCACATAAAACCAGATTAGTTATGCAAGTTAAATTTGACAACCCTAGTCACAGGTAAAGTTGCCTTCATGCTGAGTTTGGTAACTTTACCTAACCTCAAATAACATTACCGTTTCGAATAACTCAGGAAATAGAAGATTCTTAGAATTAAATCACTGCGATATACCTACATGACAATATACCAAATACTATTTAGTATACGCCACTTACCCGCACTTTAATTTACTGTAGGAAACAGCTATCTTTACACGAAGACGCTGCGGACAAAATTGACCGCACATAACGAAAATGCACTCTATTTTGACCGTTTACGAAGTTGCTAGCCTAAAAATCTTTTTGGGTTACCACAATTTATTACAAAATCCACCAATATCTGCGAAATAACATAAACTTCCACAGACAAAACAAAAATTAAGTTGAACTGGTATAGGGTATGCTTAGGTAAAGATACCTACGAAAAGTAAAGATGCCACAGTTGACGGTAAATAAAGTGTAATAAAGGAAATAATAATAATAAGACGTTTATTTACACAGATCATAATACAACACAACATTTTAATTCTACCTCTTAAACTAGGAGGAAAATGGTATAAAAGTGTTATTAGAACCCATTTACCAAATAAATACGTATCATTTATCATTTGAATGAAACAAAAATAGTCAGTGGTATACTTCTAATAACATTAATACTAATTACTCACGTTACATGCAAAATAAAGGAAAGGTACCCTGTCCATTATGTCATTATATAATTTGAAGCTTAACAAAAAACCTTTTTGGCTTACAAATAATAAAACACGTAGGCGTGTTGTCCTCAGGCTAAACCGGGCTTAGGTATCTCGACTCTAAACAAGTCTACAGATTTTATTACTCCTAGATTAGGCTTCGGGGACCTATTAACCTAGGTTGTGTTTATAGACGGCCTACCTTTCGTACTGTAATTTGCTGTGTTGTTCAAACTTTTATCGATATTGGACCTTCGAGTCGGATTCTACTTCTTTTGGAAAAAGACCCAAATAATATGAAGATAGGAATTATTCGAAGTTACGAAATCGGAGATAGATTAATAAATATTACAAGTGTCATTAACATCGATACTAATTAATAACTAATATGACTACTTACCTTTTTTTTTTTTTTAATATTTAGTTGTTTAGTTTATTTAATTAAACTAGTAACAATCCCGCCATATATATACATATGTACTAAACCTAACTATGTACATAAAAAAACAAAAATAAAGAAATAAAATAAAAAAGAAACAAGCTTAGGCGTCAAAGTACTCCTCCTCATCGCTGTCGTCCGGAAACGTACCCAGAAGACTGGCAGCATTGCCACGTTGTATGGCAATGCTTATTCTTTGGGCAAAGAATGAGCCGGCCCTCCGGTCACGCAAGGAATCGATCAGCCGGTGAGATAATTCCTTATAAAGGAGACGCGCACTCGGGCCCCATGACCCAAGCGTTTCGACCCCAAACGGCACGAAACTGTAATTACTAGAAAGGTTACAGTATTTGCGCCGTTTGAGGGCCTCAGCAGTCGCGGCTGCTGCACCAGCACAGCTCGCCGTACTTGGAATATGAGATGGTGCAAGAGTGTCGACACAAGTTGCGTCCCACACTAGAGGCCTACCCATCTTCCAAGGCACCAACGTCATACCATCTGGTCTCTTCCCATCGTCACGTACTAAGCCGCTTGGTTCTAATATCGCAGGTGTACTGGCGGTGGCAAGAGCTCGACGAATAATGTCATTAATGCTGGCGTGCCGAGCTATGCGCCCTGCACTCGTGTAACAGGACAGACCATGGTGCCCGAGGCTGTCAACAGCTGTACCGCAGTGACACCGATGTGGAGCAACACAAGGTACGCCTAAACGTAAACAAGTAGCGACCCTGAACGAAGCGTCATCCATCATTGTGCCAATGGTGGATGACGGGAGTGCTTGGAGCCATAGACCCGACTCCCATTCTCCCACAGCCAACAGACGAGCTCGCTCAGCAGTATTCGAAGACGTATTAATTAAGTTATTCCGTAAAATACTGCAGAGCGGCGCGCCCCATAATCTTTGGGAAGACAGGTTGTCGGGCAAATCCGTGTTGGGACAAGTCATCTTCCAAGCGTTCAAAGCATCGGACAAACACGGTACATCAAAATTAACCAGTGAGTGAGATAAAATTTTCCTGGTCAAAGAATCCGTACTGTGGACCGAGGAGAGAAAGGCTGGTAAACTGATACTTGAAATTTTGCGGACGCCGAGACCACCCATGCGAATGGGAAGTGTGGCTTGCTGCCACGCTCGGTCATCCAAGGCCACATTTAAAATGGAAGATAGTGTGTTTCTTATAATTTGGTCAACTTTTTCCAAAAGTTGAGGGTATTTCCAAAGATGAGATGAGCGAAGGCTATATGTTAATTTGGGTCCAAAGCAACAGTATCGAATAAGTGTAAAAGCCGAATGCATGCTAATTTTGAAATGTCTTTCCGAAACATCACTAAAATTTTGGATCTTTTGCTCAATGAAAGTTGGAAAGGATTCATCAAAAATTGGAGAGCCTAAGAGGTGAAGATAACTTTTGTCAATTACTTTAATATACGGTGCTATTGTTTTAAATTTTGCTAAGGTCGTCTGTCTGTCAGTGGTGTGGGGGAGGTAAATTTCACATTTAGAAAAGTTAAGTTCCAAACCTATGGAACTAAATTTATCCTTCAAAAAAGTAAAATCTTTTAACACGGTGTCTACATCACCTCCTAGGGTACCATCATCTAAATACCAAACATTAAATTTGGAATTTAGTTGCCGAATGATAGGGTTTATAGCCAAACTGAAGATGACAGGCCCAAGAGGGTCACCTTGTTGGCAACGAACCGCTGATTCCAAAAGATTTTCCTTATAAAGTAATTTAGACGGGTGCCTGTAGCATTGATAGAGAAAACTGTAAATTTTGGTATTTCTTTTTTAATTTCTGCCAACAAGGTGTCCCTGTTCACGGAATTGAAGGCATTCTTGATGTCAACCTTAAGAATGACCTCTCCTTCATTAGAATTTAGGAATCCAGATAAAGCATGTACCGCAGCCTCACAGCCCCCTTTGGAACCGAAACCCAGTTGAAGGGGCTGGAATTTGCTAGCCAGATCATCGCGATAAATGGCGCAGCAGATTTTGGCTGCGATACGGCGATAAGTAGACCCTACGGCAATGGGACGAATACCGCCATCC
Organism: Tholera decimalis; assembly: GCA_943138885.2. Taxonomy (NCBI): domain Eukaryota; kingdom Metazoa; phylum Arthropoda; class Insecta; order Lepidoptera; family Noctuidae; genus Tholera; species Tholera decimalis. Next base: position 44,739,944 of record OW964555.2, on the reverse strand, counting down.
TTTTTGCGCAAGGCACATAGGTTTGCCCCGTACAAAATATCAGTGACGGCTTCGTTCACATTGCCGGAGAGCATGAGGTTAATGAGGGCCGTCAACTCCTTCAAAAGGGACTCACCAGCTTCCCCGGCACCTGCGCACAATAGATCTTTGATATGTTGAGGTGTCAGGCCGTCGAGGCCGCCAGCGGAGCCACTCCGGAAAGAGCCGACGGCCGCACAAATTTGTTGGGCTGTAATTTCAAGTGAATTGATTTCAGGAACAGGGGAGTCGGAAAAGGAGAGATCATTCCCCGGCTTGGGGTGTTTACTCTCCAGAGCTATTAGGGTCTCTGGAGAATAAGGCGCTACCACATTGCTGCTAAAAATAATCCTAGCAGCACCTCTGATGTCACCTTCGCCTAATTTTGATTCCACATGGTGCAATAAACCTTTTTGCGGTAGGTGTGAAAATAATTTTGGTTCTAAACTTTGTGCCGAAATATTACAATTATCTTTAATTTGAGAGGTTAGGGATTTTTTACTTGCCAAATTTTTTTGCACATGTAGAACTCTGAAAGGGGAGGTTAATAACTGTTCCCAAGCATTTGTTGAGTTCTCTCGGACGACAAGACGGACACAACGCGCCAAACTCGAGGCCACAGATGGTCTCGCGCCACGAGGAACTCTTTTCAGTACGGGGGTTGTGTTTTTTAATTTAGCTAAGGTTTTCCTAAAAGGTTGAGTGGGAGATTCGGCTGTTTGTACGGTAGAAAGAATTGGGCATGATAAAGGTACATTTTGGGCTTTATGCTTTCTGCCAAAATGTACCTTCAAGCCGCGTTCACCCTTAAAAAACCGCGCTTGGGAACAGTGAGGGCATTGCACTAGGGCATCCAGCGATGTGGCAGGTTGACTCGCACATCGTACGGCATCACTACTGTCACTAATCATAAAAACACCAATATACAATATTTACAAGACTTACAATTTAAAAAATATTCCTGTAGCAAAAAAAATTAAACTTTACACTTATAACTAACACTACACTGTACAACTTCTTCGCTAAAATAATCAGAAAACGTAATACGAGAGTAAAATAAAAATTTTCACAAACAAAATGACACTTCAATGTCAGTGGCAGTGTCGCTTTCGGAGCCCAAGACTGCCCGCGCTGGCTGGAAATATGTTGTGGCCAGTGTTTATGGCCACGAAATCTCGAAGGAAAGCCGCAACCCAGGCAGGCAAGTGGGGTTGCGGAATTGCGCAGACTGTTTTCAGGCGCGTGTGGGATACGGCGCACCACCGCGCCGGCAACTCCGGAAATTGCTAATTTTCAGCATGTGCATTCATTTATATATAAATATGTATCTTTCGAGTAGGTATACATAACGTCGCTGTAGAATGATAACCTCGTATCCGTATTTTTATGGAAATATATTTCAATAATTTTTGTCCCGGCTGTCATTCGGACATGTATCTTTACGTATCTTAAATATTCAGAATAACCATATGACTACTTATAACAAATGCTATTTATATGTATGTACAGAAGATACTAGATACTTCAAGGTTAAGCAACGCTTACCGAGTTTAGTCCGTGGAGGAGGTCAGACCTTTCTATGGCTACCACACGCTTTCCGATTTTTTTTTCATGAAACCTATGCGTAGGTTTCATGAAAAAAAAATCGGAAAGCGGTTCACAGAATACAAATACCAAGTTTCATGTGTGTAGTCTTAATAGTTTCGGAATAAAATGGCTGTGACACATGGATGGATGGACAGACAGACAGAGAGACAGACATGACGAAACTATAAGGGTTCCATTTTTTGCCATTCGGCTACGGAACCCTAAAAATCTGAACGTCGGTCTGTCTTTCTAGATAAGCCTGGACAAACATAAAACAGTTTATCCAGACTTATTTAGAACTTTCTCTAGAAGATAAAGGAAGTTAGAAAGGAAAGGTAGGACAACATAGGCTGCCCTTTTCCCCACAGGATTGTGATTTACGCAGAAAAAACTCCCGATGCGAAAGAAGTCGCGCGACACAGCTAGTTTTGAAACGACAAGCGAAATATGACCTGTATAATGTCTGTTGGCCTGTTTGAATAATTGATGTTAAGTTATCATCGTAGTGCAATATTAATTATCACGATATTGAGATGGATTGCTCAATTAGCTGTAACAATCTTAATTGTTATTGGGTGTTTGAAACAGATGCTATTCCGCATTGTACTTTGTGCGCTGATACTGTTGCATTGACTGAGGTACAGTCGGGTTGCAGTCTATCATAAAATATAGGTATATGTGTGATAAAGATAGCGGTTTCAGATACTTACACCACATCAGATTATTTGTTATTATTTTTGGAAAACTTACAGCTAGACAGAGACAATATTAAGGTTATTCTTCTTCTTTTATGCCTGCTCCCTTTACTTGGCTCGGCTCTCCTCGTTTTAAGACGCCAGGACACTCTGCCCTGGGTATTCTGTGCTTTCAGCTGAGCTCGCGCCATGTCCTTAGTTGCGGTCGTCCACCACGTGGCTCGCGATCTTCCCCTACCCTTTCTCGTCCCTGGGATTGTCAGTGCCTGTTTTACTGCATACCCTTCTTCTCGCCTCATGGTATGGCCAAAACATCTTTTTTTATAGTTGATAGACTTGCGTTTGACCATAATCTCACCTGATGTTAAGCGATGACATGGTCGAAGATGAAGCACGCTTGCCTAGAAGTAACCTATTCACTCTTGACTTAAAGACTCCCAGGTTATAGCGATCAGGAAACATAGACTCCGGCAGGGAATTCCAGTCCTTAGCTGTACGCACAATGAATGTATTCCCAAAACGTTTCGTGCGTATGGGTGGGATGTCCACCATGTAACGATGGCGCATTGCCGTTTGTCTTGTAGTCCGATGATGGAACGGGCTTCGTGAAATAAGACTGTGCAATTCCATCGCACACTCCCCGAAATGTAACCAATAGAAAACTGATAGGCTTGCAACACGTCGCCGATGTTCTATTCTCTGGAGCCTTGTCTCGACCAGTTTCTCGTTGCCGGTGAGCCTCTTGGCCCGTTTCTCTATAGACTCAAGTGCATCAAGCTGGTATTTGGCAGATCCGTCCCAGAGATGAGAGCAGTACTCCATACACGACCGAACTTGCGCTTGATAGAGGTTGAGCAGCTGTTTCGGTGTTAAGTACCGTCTCACCTTTACTAGGATTCCGATCTTAACCGGCTCTCGACCATCTTTTCTGCAAACAATATTAAGGTTAATAAATACAATAATGGCCAATAACAAGTTTTCACCAGTAACTAGTTATACAATATAATAATACAGTGTGTAGTGTGTTTGTTTAACCCAAAGATTGACTGATAGAGCCTGCTTTGCTGCATTTAGTCCGCCCATGCAACACTATTGTACATAAAGTTTAAATAAATACAGACAGGGTAGCTGAAATAAAAAACAAAAACAAAAAAATATGTAAAAATTGAAACTTAATTATATATTTACTTTACTTAATAACTTTTAAATGTTGTTAAAGAAATAAATTATCTTAATTTTTATTGTTATTTTTTTTTCTTCGCTGTTCGCTATAAAGTAGCGCACAGTTTATCCTGTTAATAACAGTATTATATAATTTTAATTTTTTTTTAAGAAAGTGTGATTAAGTACTATTTTCGTGTATTTAATGATTTTTCATGTAAGTTTTAATTTTTTTTCTTGTAATTTATATACTCACGTATGATGTGTTCCCCTATAATTGGAGAAACACAAGGTGATATAGTTTTTTTATATATCAACCTCTTGGCAAGTCGCGTTGTACACTCGGCTCGACCTCACCATGTATGAGTTTTGTCTATAATTAGTTTTTGTTGGTGTGTACAATAAACGGGATGTACAGTCGAGCACATCAAGCTACAACAAACTGTCAAATTTCTTTAATAGATTTTAAACTTTATTATTGAAGGAATTAGGTTCAAGGTTGATTGGGAAAATTTGACAGTTTCGAGTAGCTTTATGTGCTGGTACATAAGAAAATTTTAATTTAAATAAACTGTATATAGGTATTATACGTTATTGTAAAGTATAAAATTTTCAGCCTATAACGTTGCCACTGTTGTGACACTGTTCGCAATAATTATATAATACATACTTATAAGTAACCACGTATTTGATCACTGCCTCTTAAAATACAGGTAATCCTAGTTTGAGACGCAGGACGCACATTATCTGTATACAGGCTGTAAAATAGTAGTGCGTACGGCTAAGGAGTGGAATTCCCTGCCGGAGTCTGTGTTTCTCGATAGCTATAACCTAGGGGTCTTTAAGTCAAGAGTGAATAGGTTACTTTTAGGTAAGCGTGCTCCATCTTCGACCACAGCATCACTTACCATCAGGTGAGATGGTGGTCAAACGCGAGACTTTTTTTTGGCTGGGTGGTAAAATCATCGAATGACTTCTCCCGCTCTGGGTGGAGAGGAAGGGAGTGTCAGACTTCTACTGACTAAAAACCCACCCTGTTCCTTCAGCTACCCTTAATTTCCGGGGCCGCGGTGTCTCGTTAGAACATTCTCGCAACCCGTCAAACGCGAGCCTATGAACAATAAAATAAAAAATCTAACATGCGTACTTTTGTATGTTTTTCTTTTGCGGCAATAAACTTTACTTACATACAGTGACCTCGTCTCTACGAGAGAAAATTAGCCGTAATCCAGCACGCGGTCCCAGTAGTGGTTGATGGACGTTTAAACAAGTAAAACTAAAAATTCAGAGTATGTATTATGATAATAACATAATTTTCTAATTGGGGTGTTTGAGGGTGTGCGTTAATTATGATACATGTTGTATAGAGATGGAATGCAGAAAATTAATATTTTAAAATATAAAAACTTTTTACCAAAAAATTAAACCGACTCCCAAAAAACACTGCAAAGTGAAAAATAACTTTAATTTCGATAGTCGGTGTCTTTAGTTTTGTTTTTTCGATTTTGGCACCGACTTCCGAAATTAAAGTTATTTTTCACTTTGCAGTGTTTTTTGGTAGTCGGTTTAATTTTTTGGTAAAAAGTTTTTATTTCACTCTTTTTAGTTGGATTATTTTTAATTTACCTAGTTACAAGAGCCTAAATGTCAACTACTTATAGCCTTTTACAAAATATTGCTTTTCCCAATTCTGGGCCGTTAATTGTTGAGGAGTTCTCCTGGTACTTCACCATCAGCTCTACATCACCATATGCATTGTGACGAGCATAAAGTGCTTAACATCCATATTCAAGTAATCGAATCGCAATCCACTCAATACTTATTATTGAGTAGTTTCGGCGGCCATCTGTGGTCTTCATCATCAGTTCCACTTCCCCAAATGGTACTTTTTGAAAGCAACTGCACAAGTTACTATAAGAAATACCCAAAACGCCATAGGTGTGCCTATAATATTTGAAGAGTTCCCTCGATTTCTCCAGGATCCCATCATCAGATCCTGACTTTGGTGATAATGGTACCAATTTCGACGTATACCCATTCGAATAAAAAAAGAATTTTCCAAATCGGTTCAGCCGTCTTCGAGTACTCGATGATCATACATTAAAAAAACAAAATATACGCGTCGAATTGATAACCTCCTCTTTTTGTCGTCGGTTGAAAAATGCTGTCGTAATAATTTTAGTTTTTAGTTAGTGTAGAATTTAGACCACGGGGCCACCACTATAAGGTAAAAATCTATATTTTACACAAAAACATAGCATAACATCAACCAGAATAGTGAACGTAATTCCTTAATTATGCTCAATTCTACTCGGTCAGAAAACAAACGAAAGCAGGTTGCACTCAAACGTACTATTCCATTAATTAAGACCAGTTGAATCATTATCTGGTTTTCGTGTTTACGTTTGCTAACGTACGGCAGCTATTTTGCAAACACAGATTCAGTTTTAATATAATAATTCAGCCTATTAAGTTCCCAGCGCTGGGAAACAAGCCTCATCCCTATGTGAGAGAATGGGTCGTGGTTGATGAATGTCACAAGTCTATGATAATTTGGTTCAACGACATGCCAGTTCCCTTACGATGCTGTAGATAGATAGATAGAATATTCTTTTTTTACACCAATAATAGTCGTGGGTTCGATTCCCGCGGGGAGCATACTTTGTAAAGTTGTTTCTAGTTTGGCTAGGACATTGTAGGCCTGAATCACCTAATTGGGCAACATAACAAAAGATTAGGATTATAAATGAACTTGTATAGAGGAACTTAAATTTGTTTTAAAATGAGGTTTTGTACGACAGCTTCATGGTTCGTCGGCCACATCCGCATTAGTTTTGCCCAGGTAGGGCTGCTCCATCGCCGAAGCCAAATAACTTGGCTAATGGTTTAAATTTATGTCTTGTGCCGCGAATGCACATGCTAGTGGCACGTATTATTGAGATGATGATTCTTGATCTTAACCAACCCATCACTACGCTGAAGGACCTGTTCCAGCGGTCAGCGATTGCAGTTCCAAGATGTTTTACGAAAGTAGACATTTGTGGAGCGAAGACTCCGTCAACGGATGTAACAAGAGGGGTGAATGTAGTATGTCGCAATTCACAAGCGTTTGAATATTTTCTTATTTTTTCATCTTCGGCGGTTAGTACAGAGGCAACAGGACGTGAAATGTAAGAAGGAGCGTCAGTGTCTACAACACGGATATCAAATAACGCCTTCCTCTGAGCATCCCAAACGCCGCGGCATGAAAGGTCTCCACGTAGTCCGCAATCTCCTTCGGAGATGATGGGTTCTTTGACTACGTTTCCCCATGCATGTTGACATAAGTCACAGAACAGATCTCTAATTTCATTATGACGACGTGTTATTAGACCACCCTTTTTACAACATAGAGCATGATCGACATTAAATTCATTGCAGCCGCAGCCATCACATGATTTTGGCATAGAGACTGGTAATCTGTGGTAACGTAATGCAAGTGCGTCTCTAAACTCTAATGGTGACAGATCGAAATGGTCCTTCTTAGTCGGTAAGGTAGATAACCAGTTGGAGGATTTAGTTTTCATTTTTGTCGAAATTGAACGTTCAATCGCTCTTCTCTTGATAGGGGATAGTTTGACTAAGACGGTATCCAAGAGTTGGTCATTGAGAAAGTCTTTCTCGTTGCGGCATTCTTTTTGTGCATCTTTGAGGGATTTATGATGTTGAGAGAGGTCCATATGTGTATTTTCAATCAGAGCATTTGAGAGGACTGCACAGCCTTTTTTTGAGCATACATAGTTTATATTTGTCATTTTTGATAGAGCGGATATTGCTAGACCACCTTTGTGAACGGGTAGAGAGAATAGGTCAGCTTCCAAAGGTGAGATATCGCCTCCTAGTAAAGTGGGTAAAAAATTGGTACGCAGTGTGTTTGTTAATGGTTCGAAGAATTATGTTACATCATCTAAGACTCTTAAAAGGAATGACCATTGAAATTGAACTGCTTTAGTAAGGGCAGTGTAAGCAGCTTGGGGTGAGTCTTTACAGATAAGTGAAAGTTTTTCTATTGTAGATTGCCAGTTTTTAATTTTCTTGTTCACAAAGTGTTCTTTTCCTTCGCCAATATAACTACCAAGGAAGCGTGATCCAGTTATGATGGTTACGTTAATCCCTTTGAAAATCTGTTGAGCTGTTTGCTTGTCGCTCTCGGTAATGATTAGGTATGATTTTTTATCTTGAGGAAAGTAACCATATTCAGGGCCTATTTTACTCATTTTATCCCACCATTGACGTAGGTTTCTGAGCTTACCTTGGGCGGAGGAGTCATCTGCATACCAGCATTGGGTAGTTGCTTGTTCTTTTTTTAGTTCGTTTATTATGGGTAGTGTTGCAAGGGCATACAATGGCATGGCAAGTGGATCACCTTGGGTAACTCCTTCTTTGCTATATAATCTCATATCGGAATCACGTATTACAAGTTCTGCGTGACCATTGTAGGTGTTGTATAAGAAACGAGCGCAATGTGGCCAATATATTCTTGCTTGCCAGAGAGCTAACTGTCTGTTCATAGAATTAAAGGCATTATTTGCATCGACGAGTAGCATTCCCCAGTTAGAGCTTGGTTGACATTCTTTTTGGAAAAGATCGTTCATCGCGTGAATAGCACCTTCGATACCGCTGCTTAGTCCACTGCAGAGTTGCGATTGAGCACAGGCTTCGGTGACCTCGGATCCGGTGACTAAAATCATGCATTTGGATAGGATCCTGCGTAGGCATTCGCCAATGCCAATCGGTCTCACACCTGGGCATTTGTCTAGGGCGATAAGTCGACTTGACATAAGAGCTTGTATTTGATTCCATGGCACAAAATTGTTATTTAAATGCATTGTTAATTGTGCTACTGCAGTTCTCAGATGCAGGCTTGCTTCTCCAAATCGTAGCAAGTAATCTTTCCAATTGTCTGATGTGTTACCTGTTGGGCCTCCACCACCGTGCAATTTTCTAGCAACTGATTCCACATGTTCACTGGTTATGTCTACTTCTAGTAATGGAGTCAATTCGGGGAGGCCATCAGGCAGTGTAAACAGTCTTGAATCGGGATTGAATCCGGGGGGGTGCTTTTCTTGCAGTACATTCATTACCGTTTTTCCTGTTACATCAATTTCGTCTTCAGGTTTAAGAATTTTGCTTGTATCTTTTGTCATTAACCAATTTAGGGCTTCACGTGTTTTTCCTCGCTGTATGAGACGGGTGAAATTTTTTGTGACATATTAATTATTATCATTATAATTATTTCTGTTGTAGGAGTTACGGAGAGAGTGGTCTGCTTTCATAGCCTCAGTTATTAGTATATCAATGTTTTCTTCGGCCCATAGATTTTGGCGTCGGTCAAGTAATCTTGTTATATCTTTTGCTTGTTTAACATTTTTCTCTCTTTGTAGCATGACAGCAACGTAAATCAAAATGCGTTCAGAAGGATAGTCTGATTTAACAAGATATTCTATTTCTTCAGCTAATTTGTGAATAAATCTTCTACTTACAGTGTTGGAGGGAAGGACATAGTTTCCCATGAAGGGTGCACACTTTTTCCCATCGTTTTTGCCATATGTCTGTCTTCGATCCTATTCCATTAAAAAACGGGGATCCAAAAGCATCTTCTAGGCATGTTGTGGGTATGGTCTGGGTTATAGCTGGAGGTGGATTCTCAGTATAGGCGGCGCGCAAATGTCGTTGTATTCCATTTACTTTGAAGGTTTTAGGACAATGAGGACACTGCACGGTATTTGATGAGGTTTCACTGTGATTTGCCGAAGTACGAACATTGGTATTCATTTTTTTTATTTATTTACACGGTTAATTTTGAAATTATACAGAAAAATAAAAGTAGTAATAAATATAAAATACGTAGAAAATTGACAAGAAAATTTTCGCCGTCTTGTCAATTTCAATTTTTTTTTTTTCTCCGGTTAATAAATTTACTCTCAGTTTTGGAAAAAAGGTAAAAAAAAAATGAATCACCTAATTGTCTGATAAAAAGATGGTTCCGTGCTTCGGAAGGCACGTATAAGCCGGTGGTCCCGGTCGTCAAAATAGACCACGTCAGAGGCCCTTAAGGCGGTCTACAAACTCTGACACTAGGGTGTATGGGGTCGTTAGACCTCACTACCCACACGATAAGAAGAAGAATAATCTAAACACACCTGATTTTCAATATTGATGAACGTATGGTTACAATGGCGCTTCACTGTCTGTCTGTCCCTAAATATGCTTAGATCTTAAAAACTCCGCATCTGATCTTGATGCGGGTTTTTTTAATAGATAGAGTGATTCCTGAGGAAGGCTTTAGTGTATAATGAAGTAAGGTTTTGTGTAGATTGAATGAAATACGACGATATTACTTCAACATGTCGGAAAGAACTAAGCCTATCGGGAGCTTTAATCGAAAACGCTGCCAAAACCTTTTGAGTAATAAAAATACAATGTATGGCGGAATTGTTTCTCTTTTATAGATCTACAAAAAATTCCGCGGTGGCATATGTCTATCTCCCAAGAATAACCCCCAATAACCATTTTTTTTTTCTTTTACAAATTACATTAAAATGATGGGTTATTTACGAATCTTTTTTTAACAGTACAGTATTATTCCTTATCCAATTTAATACGTCAGATGTGTTAAAGATTTAATGTAGATCAAAATTGCTTTATACACTATATCAATAAAATGAATATCTTATGAGTTATCGCCGATATAATATGAGTAAGTATGGCAAATTACCGGACGAGAAATTGATTACGCAAAATCATATATAAGCAAATATAAACTTTATTACCCGAGCGAAGCCGGGTCGGGTCGCTAGTTATTACATAAAGAAATATTGACTGATTTCGAACCCACGACCTTACAAGTCGGGCCTGTAAATGGACTACCACTGGTCTCACACTTTAAATATGTAAATCATTATTTTGATTTGACGATAATAAACGTGCAAATTCGCTCTCAGTACAGTGACAACCACCAGACACATTATTTCTCGTTGTGTTCGCAAATTAGCATTTAAATTAACAGAATTTGGACTGAAAACGTAACATTGCAGATGCCGCATTGAACAATGCATCACGGAATGTTTAAAGTAAAACAAAAACGACTTGGCAAGGTTTTGTGTTGTAGATAAGTTAAAGCCAGTAGGAACCTAATTAGTTCTACCTTGAGAGTTAAATCAACTACTGTATAGATAAGCCCATGTGGGTGAATTCTTGTGCAATTTGCCCTGTAGGTACTGATTATAAGTTTAATCATAATAATTATGTCTGAAGAGCCAATTGAAAGCGAAAAGTATAGCGGGAACCGTCGATGAGGCAAGCAGAGACTTATCTTTTACACATAGTAATTAAATTTTTGTGTCTGTCTGTGAGTTCAAAAGAACTGTGTTTTATCAAGTGCTGATACAACGTGTAACGTTAAATGCGCAAAACCTCAGACACCCTAACTGATTTTTTATTCAATTGGTCTATTTCAGGGAGAAAAAGAAACAATAAAAAAATTGTTAAGGTTTTATGTGCTGTTTTAGTTTTACTCGCAATTTTGATCGTTTCTTGCGTCTGCGACGACGCTTTATCGAGGGGTCGTGCGTGACCAGGCCGCTGCGTGTGATTGCTTGACTTATAAATAAATAGACACGGCAACGTTTTTAATGAAGATGTTTTAAAAATTTTACCTATATTAAAAAGTGGTGCAATTGATTCTGCTCTTTATTCTGATCAAACTATTTTCAGGTTTTGCGCATTTAACGTTACACGTTGTATACATGATACAAAAAATATGTTACGTAGGATTTTTTTATTTACTTTATCTGTGTCCGTTCCGTCATTTTCACTACGGGATTTACGTGGGACAATCCGTAGTTAATGATATCGACGCACATCTGAAGAGTTCGCAATTAATAGTACATGTTAAGTGTTACTTTTGGTTTGTTTTGTATTAAATGAATTCTTTATACTCTTCATAAATCACTAGGTAGGTACTTCATAAAGTGTAATTTACAAGTGTAATATACTCTTTCTTGTGGGACATTATCATTCATTAAGACTTGGCAAAACTTGAGACCGATTGTTGGACACATTCCAGCAATTTCGAGTTCAAAAATTCACCCAGCACAGAAGAAAATGTACATGCATTTCAATATCAAAGTGTCCATTATTATTCCTTGACAATTTACTTATTGAAACTTGAAGTTTCCTTTGAACAGCGTTTCTCTAGAATGCATAGTAAATAGCTGATATTTTCCTTGCCATGTTTCGCGACGCCATTTTTATTCTACGATTTTCCCGCGCTTCAGCGGTGTGCAAAGGCCTTCGCTCATTCAGCCTCCGATAAAAAAGTCAGATTGTATTCTCGGAGTAGTGCTTATATTGAATACTGATAAGTTCTTTTTGAAGAGTTATTTTTATTCCCACGAATATTTTTATAAAAGGTTGTAGTGTACAAAAGGTAAGAAATACGTTTAAGGGACTGTATCAAAAATTCAAGAGGTGAAAGATTATATTTTGGTAATTCAACTCGCATACATTTTTTATACTCAAGCTGACTTACCTACCTACAAAATACGTCGAACTAAGCTAAGTTTGCAATTATGCAAATTTAACGAATACATTTCAACTGTTTCTAACGTTAAGGTAAATGTTTAATACAATTCTCAGGAGGTTCTTATTGAGGTAAATTTGCTCGTTTCTGTAAACCTTCTATTAAGTACATGCAGGTATATTTATAAACTGTTTTACTGTGTATCTACAGTAAAACTGCTTATGAGATGGAGGCAAGTGAATATTTGTCGTACGTTTTTATGATACACTTGGAAATTTCTGACATTTCGCCGGGAAAGCCTGTGTTTTCTTGATGTATGAGCTATGTTATTGTAAAGTTTCATTAAAATCCATGCAGTAATCTTTGCGTGAAGCAGTAGCAAATATTCATCCGTTTTGACAAACTTTCACACCAGTCATTTCGTTCTTGACCTGGGCGATTTCCTGTATCTATATCTAGTCTTTAAACAATCTCTTAACGACTCCGTATCAGGGATTTCTACATTAACAAATCATCATAAGATAATGCAACTGGTAGAAGTCATCTAGCCTACTCTCCGAAGTACATCTGTGCCAGTTACCGACCGCCTGTAGCTTTTGGGCATGGAATTGACATCAGACTTCAACTTCGGCTCAACCAGCTCAGCTTAGACTGCAGAAAAACAGCTTGGAATCCTACACAAGGTGAGGCGGTACTTCACATCCGCACAGCTTCTGAATCTATATAAAGCACAGGTCCGTTCCTGCGTGGAGTATTGCAGGTACTTGTAGGATGGCTCGGCAAAATACCAACTTACTGCTTTGGACTCGATCGAGCGCAGAGCTAAAAAGCTTACAGATGACGAGGCGCTAGTGGACAAGCTTCATAGCCTGGCTTATCGGCGAACCGTTGCTTGCCTATAGGTTTTCTATAGATTGTACTTCGGGGAGTGTACGCAGGAGCTTCATGACCTGATTCCTTCATCTCCCTTTCACTACCGGTCTACCAGACGCACGGCTGGGTACCATCCACACTTGGTTGATATACCGTCTTGTCATACCAAGCGCTTCACCTGCATATTTATAGTGCGCACAGCCAAGTTGTGGAATTCTCTGCCGGCTTTTGTGTTCCTTGCCACTTATGACCTTTCAACCTTTAAAGCACGAGTAAATAGGCATCTTCTGGGCTCGCTCGTCCCATCTTAGACCTCATCTATCGCTTACCATCAGGCGAGATTGAGGTCAAGAGTAGGCCCATCAGTAATAAAAAAAATCATAAGATAATGAACTGGTAGAAGACACTAGCTCCTGTAACACAAGTAATATACCTAGCTCATGAGTCAGGGATTCACCATATGTGTCAAACCTTTTTGATGCTAATAAAGATTATTTATTTATAATTTTCTTGCCCTACCATCAACATCCTATCATCAACTAGTATTAAAAAAGTTGGGAATCCTAGCAAAGGTGAGACGGTACTTCACACCGGAACAGCTGCTCAATCTGTATCAAGCCCAGGTTCGGTCATGTATGGAGTTCTGCTCTCATCTTTGGGACGGATCTGCCAAGTACCAATTGGACGTACTTGAGTCAATCGAGAAACGAGCCAAAAAATTCATTGGCAACGATGTATTGGTTGAGTCAAAGCTCCAGAGCCTTGACCATCGACAAAGAGTTGCTAGTCTATAGGTTTTCTATCGGTTACATTTCGGAGAGTGTGAGATGGAATTACACAATCTTATTCCGCCGAGCCCGTTCCATCATCGGACGACAAGACAAACGGCGATGCGCCATCGTTACATGGTGGACACCCACACATACGCACAAAACGTTTTGGGAATACTTTAATTGTGCGTATTATCAATAAAAAAAAACCTTGGGTCGGCGCAACACGTTTTCATTTTCCATTTTTCCTTGACAAGAAATCAAACTATTATTTACTTTTTTTATTTTGATATCTTTCCCCACACAATCCAATTATCTTTTCTTTGGCATTTCTCTACCTTTCCATCCATCAATTTTCAACAAACAACCAGAAATACATTAACAACCAATACCAAGATCAACACTTTAGTCATTAGCTTTTTGTCTCTTCAAAATCCGTATCACGGCTATGAGTGTCTCCCTGACCCTTCAAAAGTCATCGCACTCAATTACCTGCTTTGAATACGTTCTTGAGTTCAGTTCAGCTGAGGGTTCAGTAATAGCGAAGGTAAAGGGACTAGGGATGTAACAGAAAATGAAATCCGATTCCGCAAGTGCCTAATTATCTCTAGTTAATTCGAGAGATTTAAGTAAACTTGCAATGGGAGTCTAATAAACCTTTTTAATTTAATTTAAATATTCAAATTTCAATTGTTTCAACCCAAAGTTATTTAAAAAAGTATTACAAAAGAATAGTTAATCCATTGTAACATGTTGTAGTCGTTAACCGAATGGTAAAAAACAGAACCCTTATAGTTTCGTCATGTCTGTCTGTATGTCTGGCTGTCTGTCTGTGACATACGGACGGACGGGCAGACAGACAGACAGACAGACATGACGAAACTATAAGGGGTCTGTTCAGCTGTCTGTCTGTCCGTCCGTCCGTATGTCACAGCCATTTTATTCAGAAACTATTAAGACCATACATGTGAAACTAGAATGACTAGAAAAGACAGAATACATCTACTTGATAAGTATATGTATTCTGTGAACCGCTTTCCGATTTTAAGAAAAATATTAAAAAAAATATTAAAATTAAGGGGGGCTCCTCATACATGGAACTGAAACTAAAAATATTCTATTTCCTGAAACCTATGCGTGTGGTATTTATAGAAAGGTCTTTAATAATTACATTGAAGTTTCTAACGCCACTTTTTCATAATATCAATCGTTTAAAAGATATACGCTTCCAAAGTGGTAAAATGTGTCCCCCCCCCCCCCCCCCTCTGCGCTTTGTTGTTTAATTTTTATTGAAAAAAGAACCTTACACTTGGATTGTCTTTTGAATCGTAATTGCATTTTTACAACCTCTCCGACCCGGAACACCTATTTTCACACAAATATTTGTTCCGATGCGAAAATCGAACCCGCGACACTCCACGCAATAGCAAGTTGCAGAACCACTGCGCCAACGGTGCCATCGACTTCAAACCTAGTAGGTAACATCTAAAGATGGGTAATACAGGTACATAACTGAATATTAAAAGTACATATTCTTCGTGACATAATCTTCTTGAATGCCTTGCGTCCCAGCACTCCGAGGAAAACTTGTTTAAATATAGGGAAATTGGAAGGGGAATTGCTTCTTAAGGATTTTTTATTCAGAAAAAATTGGCCAAGTGCGAGTCAGACTCGCCCATGTAGGTAGTAACTACGCCAAAACACTTTGTTTTTCATAGTGTTTGTATGAATTACAAAGTTATATTTGCGGTTTTAGAAAATATACTGTATCTCAAAAACTGCTGACCCAATCTCATTCTAACTAATTTATTATTTATTATCTATAGCATATATTTGTCTTAGATTTTTCACTCCATTATTATAGAAGTTAGAGGGGGGGGGGGGGGGGGGCACATTTTACCATTTTGGAAGAATATATCTTTTAAACGATTAACTTTATGGTAATGTTATTTTTTAAAGATCTGTCTATAGATACATATGCATAGGTTTCTTGAAAAAATATTTTCAGTTTCAGTTCCATGTATGGGGAGCCCCCTTTTATTTCAAATATTTTTAATTTTTTTCTTAATATCGGAAAGCGGTTTACAGAATACATCTACCTACCAAGTTTGACATGTATAGTCTGAATTGTTTCGGAACAAAACGGGTGTGACATACGGACGGACGGACAGACAGACAGACATGAAACTATAAGGGTTCCGTTTTTTGCCATTCGGCTACGAAACCCTAAAAATACCCAAAGTATACCTGTCGCCAAATAACTTGGCAAGGTTTTGGCGTAGTGGGGGTAAGTTTGCGCATCGTGCACTTAGTGGAAGAAGACGTTAAAGAAAGAAAAGGAATTCATTCGTTAATTCGGTGTTATAAATAAAATAGATATAATACATAAATACATTTAAAGTGAAAAATATGTATTAAAAAAACATTAAAAATAATATGTTCTCGTCATAACAATTAGTTAATAAAACTGCTACCCCTTTTATTCTTCTTTTTTCCCGGTGTCCTAAAGACAGTGACGAATTCGTAACACACCAACCATCAACACAACCTTCCTTAACTATAGTGTCTAACTGTTCTATCTGACGTTTTAATAGTCCCCGTAAAATGGTATTTGGTCCTGGCATTATAATCAACGTAATAAAAACTAAATTTAAAACAACAACTCGTAACAAAATCAAAGGGTACAACTTTCGTGTACGCAAGTGTATTCGGGAGCAAATTGAACGAGAACTACTGACGCACCAATCGCGCGCTCGGAGCGGCGCTACGACATACCCAGCATCCCGCTGACAACCGCTGACACCTAAAAATCAACTTCTGCGCATTGAACGACTCTTGCCAAGTTATTTGGCGTTACCTATATAAGTTAATAAAATCTATTGAGATCCTGTTAACCCAGTGGTGACTTATGAGTAGTAGAAGATCGGGGTTTTGAACGGCAGGCAGATTACTTTTTGTACTTTGTGTGATGATGAATCACAATAGCTCTCATAACAGTGAAGGAATATATCGAGAGTTATTTTGAAATCACAGAGGAACTTTATTTTTATTTAAAAGAATATTGATTATAGGCTCGTGTTTGACCACCATTTCACCTGATGTTAAGCAATGATGTGGTCAGAGATGAAACACGCTACCTGCAAGCTAAGGTATCATTTGTGTAGATGTACAGAAGATAGATTAATCTTGTTCTCTCCACCTCCGCACAATGGCCTCCGTAATCTACCAAATCGTCATAATCTTTCTCCACACCAAGTCAGGTATTTTCCGCACTAGAGCTATAGAGACGTATCTGTATCGAGGCGTAGTCTCACTCGATATTCCTGAAGCACCTCTTAGCACAGATATGCTGTAGAGCTGATGCATAGTAAGGAGTATAAGGTGGATTCTCGGAAGGGAAATGGGATCGAGTTTGGCTGATTTTCAAGAGGTTTGATTCAATTAAAATTTTGGTCTTATAACGTCAGGAGTTTGATCTTTGAAATCTCGATATTACCTACTGAAACACTGATTTTTATTGTGTTACTAGTGGACGTGAGTTTTTTCGCGTGAGTGAGGGGAGATAGATAGTTAGATATATTCTTTATTGTACACCATAACAGTAAAACAATAAGGACCTTGCAACTAAAAAGTGTGATACCATGGGCGGTCTTATCGCTAAAAGCGATCTTTTACAGACAACCTTTAGATAGATTTACCACATAGGAGAAAATAAATACGCGGGTAGTCCACGGTGTACTATTTATCTATATAAAATATAAAAACAATAAATCAAATTCTCAAAACATATAAATATAAAAAAAGAAACAAAGACATTTATAATAACAACAATTTAAGAAGAGAGATAAAGATCCTTTACTAAGTTTAAATAATTAGTTTCCCGCGTAAATCTCGTTGGAATTTCGGGATAGAAATTAGCCTTTATGTTGAAACTATAAACCTCCTCTTTATTCTAGTGAATTCCGAAATCGGTACAGCTATTCTAGTGATAAGCTTAAACACTAAAAGATAAAAAAATATTGTATTTTACTTTCGTGGAAATAAAGATAATAAATAAAATTTTATTTATAAGTATTGATATATCGATTATTTGAATTCATTTTGCGGTCATATAAGCTTAAGATAGAATGTTTATTTAGCTGTATTATTTTCGATTGGAATTCAACCTCATGTTTCATCCCAGTGTTGGGCAAAGGTGACATTCGAACTGTCCTATCCAAGTGAGTTTTGGGCCAAAATAACCGCATTTTGCCCCGAAGGCAACGTGACAGATCTCGTAGAAAACGACGTGACGAGATGGATCAAAGTAATGACCAGTGATCCGCTTTAGTTCTCGTCAGGATAATAAAATAAAATAAAAGAAAGATTTGTAAAAAAATATTATTTGGTAAATCCAGAAATCCTCTGAGTCACATTATTATTTAGTACTCAGACGTAAATAACTAACATGGCCATTATAACCTGGACCTCATCGGCCGACTTATTAAAACGTGGGCGGCGAAAAAGGTCAGCGTAAAACATACTAATATAGAAATAAAATCCTTTTTATACAGAAAATAGACTGATTCCTGATATAATGTCATTTTTTTAGGGGTCCTTACGTATGGTTGAGAAAACAATACCTTGTCAGACTATCCGTCAAGTCAAGTCAAGTCAAGTCACAGCCAATTTATCATAACTAATCTACCAGTAGTACTAATCCAGTTGAAGTTTTTGTGATTTAAAGACGGATTAGGTGAAGCAAAGTCGGATGTGGAATAGTAGAAATAACATTTTGAATACAGAGTCAAATGAAAAGATTAATTAGTCTTGATAGTTTCAAAACAAATAACTCTGAATTATTGTAGAAAATAATAATAAATAAATAAAAATAAATATAAAAAATAAAAATTAAACATAATAATTAACATTAAGCTTTCTAGATCTCTGAAACTACTGATTCTACTACGTCAGAATATTTACAGAAAATTCATTTGCCTGCCGAAGTTACGGCAATGTTCTACCGAGATACAGCGACCCCGGAACGCTAATGCGCTTGAAGGAAGAGGGTGAGTTTTTAGTCAATAAAAGTCCGACACTCCCTTCCGCTTCCCCCAGAGCGGGAGAAGTCATTCGATGATTTTCCCAACCGAAAAAAGGGTGTGCTTTTTTAATTTTATTTCACTGCAGCGAGAGGTATATAAAAATAAGAAATAATATGATTACGGAACTCAACACCCATGAGTACGATTCGCACTTAGGCGTTTTTGATAAGGAAGATGAGTTGATCAATATTGCTCCCTCGGTAGAAAAAGGTCGAAATATCCAAAATTATTGCTTATCTATATGAATGAAAAATATTGCTATGGTGTCGATCAATATCGTGTGATCTCACCCTTTAAAGATTCATTAGTGCGTGACAAATAAACGTAAGTCAAGTGAGGCTATGGTTGTTGAGAATTCACCATTCCCAAAACCTTTACATTTGTTTTTCCAAATATTACTTCTAGAAACAATGAAGGGTGAAATTAGCTAATCCAAATCAAAACTCATTTATTCAAATACATCACACAGAACTACAGAGGCACTTTTAAAACGTTAGAAACTAGTGCACGGTTCACATCGGCCATTCCGCAAAGGTTACACTTGTGCATACTGTTACGAGCTGGGATTTGGGAAAGAAATAATTAACGCCAATTAGACCAAAATTAAAACTTTAATTTAGTAAACACAAAATAAAAATTAACACAATTATTTGCACCACAATACATGTGACTTAACACTTAAATCGCACTGAAATTCACTTGTAGAGATTCTATGATATCGCCTCGTATCTTGTAATAAGACTGACTGTCCGCGTTCCTTTGCAATCTATTTAAACCCCGATCTGTGTTCTAGAACATTCTTGTACAATCGACTCACTGCCTTTACTGCCATGAATATTCCAGAAGCTATTTGAGATACTCAGTACTGCTACTCGCCGCTAGATGGCGTTAGTGTCTCGAACGTATCAGAAGTTAGTCGAAATTTCTCGATATACTCAGTAGCTACTCGCCGCCAGGTGGCGTTAGTGTCTCGAACATTCTAGATGTCGGTTGAAGTTTCTCGACGTACTTAGCTAAGCGACTGGCGTAACAATACTACAATGTAATTACATATCAAAATCTTTACATAAATACAAACCTCCGAAACCCGCGCCCGTCACTCCAATTCGTCATGATTTTCTTAGTGTTTTGACTGACAAGTTCCACAAACAACAAATTCTACAGCAACACGTAGCTGTTATGCTTTAAAAACAATTTTTAATTTCAATTAATACAATAGTATCTTACTAAGGGTATATTATTAAGGGTCTACAAATGTCATATAAAATATCTACGGGTAATTAATTTTATGATTTAAATACTGCCTACATACGAGTATATGATTACGTGAAGCAAAACCTTTCTTCCCCTTTTTACAAAAAAATTGCGGATGGACCTTTCAGTTTTGTGATCTGAACGTTCATGTATTATTTACATAAATCGTGGTCGAATATAATACAGACTATTGGACGACCAACACTTTATAGGTAATTAAAGCCTAAATGGCTATATTGTTTTTTTTTCCCTCAATCAAGCCTGATGGTAAGCGATAGGTGAGGTCTATGATAGAACAAGCGAACCCAGAACGTGCCTGTTCACTTCTGCTTTAAAGGGTGATAGATCATATGCGGTAGGGAACACAGAAGCCGGCAATGAAATCCACAGCTTGGATGTGCGTACAATAAATCAATAGACAAACGGCGATGCGCCATCGTTACATGCATCGTGGACATCCCACCCATACGCAAAAAACGTTTTGGGAATACCTTAATTGTGCGTACGGCTAAGGAGTGGAATTCCTTGTCGGAGTCTGTGTTTCCCGATATCTATAACTTTTTTTTTTTTTTTTTTTGTTTGGGGTGGGAAAATCGTCGAATGACTGAATAGTATGAGTGACTAGGTAAGCGTGCTCCATCTTCAACCACATCATCACTTACCATCAGGTGGTCAACCGCGAACCATCAAAAAAGCAAAAAAGAAACAGCATCTGCTTAACCTTTTCTTTTACATGGAACAACTGCCTATCAGACAACCACGACCCAGTATCCGGTTAACATGATACCGCTTAGCTAGATCAATGCCAGATGAACGGGCTTCTGACCGCCTATAATGACTGTCAAACATGTCGAAATGATAGCCGGGATGAACGGCTTGACGTGGTTTCTGAGGGTTATCACACAGTCAACTTTCAATCTCCAGTCTACTACTGAGAAATTCCTAACAGAAGAACTCAATAGCGCTTTTTGACCGACCCGGGAATCGAACCGAGACCTCATGCTCAACAGTCGCACTTAAGACCACTCCACCTACGAGGCATTTCGTGAGCACATTTTTTTTTGTTTTTATTTAATTGAGAAACAAGCAATTTTACGTACGCCAGCAATGACGCCAGCACATGAAGCTACCCACCCGAAACTTAAATTTTCCCAATCAATCTTGAACCTAATTTGTTTAATGATAAAGTTGAAAATCTAATAAAGAAATTTGACAAATTGTTGTAGCTTGATCCGTTGGCGTTTTTACAATAAGTATTACAAATAAAATAGTTTTACAAAGTATGGGTGAATGTACAATCCCCAACATTTCCACAGTATACTTGTATACACTATTAATTACTTAGGTAAGTATAATTACACTTAAATACCTTAGGCACTTAATTACATTTTAAACTTTTATTCATTGTTACTCAAACATTGAATTTTTTTCTTAAAATTAGTTTGGGACAGAAAGAAAATATCCAACTGAGAAAAGTGGTTACTTATGTTTTAACTAGTCTGCGGAGAGGGGCTCGCTGACTAGCGTTTGTTCGGCATGTAATTGTCGCAAACAGAGTGTAAGCACGCACCCCACGTCTTATTACTGTTCTAGGTACAATGTAAAAATATTATGTTGTTCATAATACAGTCAAACTTATTAGGAACCAATCCGTGAAGCATCATGGTTTGAAGTAGAGGCTTCTTGATTACAAAGTGAGCAAATTAAACTTTTTAGCGACTCTTCGTACGACTGGTATATGAGGTTACATTTGTATTGCACAACTCGTATATATTTACGTTGGACACATATATTTACATTACACAATAAACATAGATTTCAATATTAATAATCGAAAATTTAAACATGGCAAATTAAACTTTTATCTGCATTTATCTTTGACAAAGTAACTTCTACCGGGAGTAGTACCAAGTTAACTCTGGTTACGTACTGAGTGCACCGCGAGGATTGAGGAAACAACTTTGTCCCGGTACGTGCACGAGCCATTAGATAACCCGGGGCCTTGCTAGCAATGCTAAGGATGGTCACCGATTGAGTTAGACTGACTTGACTAATATTAGTCACACTTTATATATCAATAGTGATGTTTTTCAATTAAGTCTGAAATGAAAACTAACTTAACTTTGACCCTTTCTGGAGTCTTAGACTATCTCCATACCAAATTTTGTCGAAATCGGTTTAGCAGATTCAAGAAACGGCAATCGAGAGAGAGAAAGTTACTTTATTAATATTCAATAGTTTTTTAAACATAGCTGAGTAATTGTGATATGCACAGAACAGATAAAATAAGTTAGAAAGGAAATAGTTCCTGTTGGGGATTTATATCCAGATTTATGAAATAAAATGCTTCCGATAACTTAAGAGCTGTATTCCGTGCAAAGACAAGATGAAGAAGACCAAAAAAAAAATGTAATACAAGTAGTAGGTAGGTTGGCCAATCTTAATAGCTAAACGTATGCAATTAGACGTATTAGTGCGTATTGCTTGTTATAAAACTGTAGGCGCTTTGAGATACGCATTGCTGTTTCGAACATCCCCCCGGGCGTTGAGAGCTCATCTCTCAACCACAATTGTCTTCATGAGATAAAGGTAGAGGGCATATCTTGCTGAACGCTCGACGAACCACTCCAGAAGCCGTCTTGATATCAGCGACGCGACTGATGCCGTCAGCTCCAGGGTGAATTTCTGTGATCCTGCCCAATCGCCATTTCAAGGGGGGTAATTTGTCATCCTTGATGAGCACGAGAGTGTCCTTCTCTAATGGTTTAGTGTTAGAACGCCACTTCACTCGCTGCTGTAACTCGGAAACGTATTCCTTGCTCCATCGGGACCAGAAATGTTGCCGAAGTTGGTCTATCCTTTGGTATCTGGTCAAGTAAGTCACTGATCGGTCCTCAAGGTTTGGTGCAGGCAGTGCTGTAAGTGGCCGTCCGATGAGAAAGTGTCCAGGCGTAAGTGGCAACAAATCATTTGGATCCGACGAAAGTGATGTGAGTGGGCGAGAATTAAGTAAGGCTTCGATTTGAACGAGCACAGTGTTCAGTTCTTCAAATGTAAGATTACAATTTCCCAATACTCTCTTTAAATGATACTTAATGGATTTAATGCCGGCCTCCCAAAGACCGCCAAAGTGAGGAGCGTAAGGAGGGATGAAATGAAAATTAATGTCCTCATTAGCCGAATCACTAGATAAGGAATTGCAATTACTCTTTAAAAACGTGCCAATTTCATTATATGCTCCAACAAACGAGGTCCCATTATCGGAGAAGAGATGTTTAGGCTTTCCTCGTCGCGAAACAAATCTACGAAGGACTGCTAAAAAATTGTTGCTTGTTAAATCACCCGCCAACTCGATATGTACTGCCTTAGTTGTAAAACATACAAAAAGAACTATGTATACTTTGTTAAGACGACAACCACGTCCCTGTCTACTGGCTGACATGATTGGTCCAGCATAATCGACACCAACCGTTTCAAAAGGGTAACCCCCGGGATTCAAGCGCTGCTGAGGTAGATTACCCATGATTGGAGACACTACTTGTCCTTTCATGCGACAACATAAAATACATTTATTATAAACTGTCTTAGCTAGGCATCTACCACCAATGGGCCAATAATATTCTCTAATGGTAGCAAGTAATAGTTGAGGGCCCGCGTGCATCAGTTTTTTGTGCATAAATTCAAATAACAATTTTGTGACAATGTGAGTGGACTGTATTAATAATGGATGTTTTTTAGCGTAACCAAATTGTGAATTTGCAAGTCGACCTCCGACATGCATTAATTTATTTTCATCTAGAAAAACGTTAAATTTAATTAATGGACTCTTTTTTGGCAAATCTTTATTATTTAATAACAGTGTGTATTCCGGAAAAGAATCCTTTTGAGAAAGCCTTATAATATAATTTAATGACTGGTTTAACTCATCAGTGGTGAGAAATTGATTTTTAAGTGGTTGTTTTTTGATGTAAATATTTATAAATCTCAACATATACGCCACTGATCGTTTAAGCGTAGTGAAATTAGCAAATCTACTGAATTCTATAACCGTTCGCGGGTTGACTGGTGTAACGAGCAAAGAACATTCTGTTCTAACTTCAGGTAGTTTTTCCTTTGTTATTATAGGATTATTAGGCCACTTTGAGATGTCGTATCTCAAGAATTCAGGGCCCGACCACCACAAATCCAAAGATTGCAAAAGACTAATATCTATTCCTCGTGATATATAATCAGCGGGGTTTAATTTTGTGGGAACGTGCCTCCAGGAGCATGAAGTGGTCTTATCCAATATCTCTGCAACTCGGTTGCGCACAAAGGGTTGTAATTTACTGGGTAACATCTTAAGCCAGCCTAATACGATTGTCGAGTCAGTCCAAAAGGTGATACTTCTGACTTGAGCTCGAAAAGCATAAATCACCTTTTCATATAAACGGACACCAACCAACACTGCACAGAGCTCTAGTCTTGGTATAGTAGTTGGTTTAATTGGAGCTACTCGGCTTTTGGCTGTAAGCAAACGTACCAACACATTAGTGTCTTGACTTTTACTTCGAACATATAGACATGCGCCATATGCAGTTTGTGACGCATCACAAAATATGTGCAAATCTATATATTTGTTTGAATCACAAAGTACAATACGTGGAACACTGATTGTATTTAATAATGCTAAGGAACGTATAATATTAGACCATTCGTTAGATGTATCAGATGGTAACTGATCGTCCCATCCAAATTTATGGACCCAGAGTTTTTGCATGATAGTTTTCATAACAATAATGCACGGAGCTAATAAACCCAGTGGATCGAATATTTGAGATATAATAGAAAGTATCCCACGTTTTGTTATTGTATTACAAACTTTGGGATTAATTGAAAAACATAATACATCAGACTCAGTACGCCAACTGAGACCTAAAGTTTTGCAGGGTTCTATTGAACCAATGTTTAAACTTAATGAAGAATGAAAAAATGAAAAAATGGAAATCAAATAATTTGCAAATAATGTCTGATAATGTAACTCACATTATCAGACATTATTTGCAAATTATTTGATTTCCATTTACGTAATGGCATTCCAGCAGAAGCTAGTTCTGTGGTTACCTTATGGCGTATGTCAAGGACCTCTTCAATTGTATCCCCTCCAGAAAGCAAATCATCGACATAGAAATCATGCTGTATGATAGCAGCTATTTCTTTGTCCTTGCAGTCCAGCCCTATTTGTTTGAGACACCTAGTAGCAAGGTATGGTGCACTGGCAGTACCATACGTTATCGTATTTAATTGGTAGGCTACCATAGGCTTCGAGGGATCATCCCGCCATAGGATTTGCTGTAGATGCCTATCATCTGGGTGTACTATGACCTGTCGGTACATCTTCTCCACGTCAGCAGAGAGAACATACTTATATTTTCTAAATCGAAGAAGAATTGACATTAAGTCATCTTGTACAGTGGGTCCTATTAGTTGCAAATGATTAAATGATATTCCTGAAGTGGTGGGACTACTCGCATTAAATACCACTCGGAGCTTTGTAGTTGAACTACTTTCACGCACAACGCCATGATGAGGCATGAAATATGCGATCTGATGTGTGTTTAGTAAACACTGAGACATATGATTTAACTCGAGATATTCTCTCATAAATTCACAATAACTTGCCTTAAATGATGGTTGACTCTTAAACCTGCGCTCTAAAGAGAACAGACAATGCTTAGCCCTTTGCATGGAGTCACCTAAGTTATCACGTGATTGTTTTAAAGGTATTCTCACACAGAAACGTCCATCTTTAAGACGCGTTGTGTTTTGAACGAAGTGCTCTTCACACAGTTTCTCCTCTGCAGAGTACGATGATGACTGATGGCCAACTTCTTCTAGTTGCCAAAAACGCATTAAACAGTTTTGAATGTCATCAGTACCTGAGTTACTTACTAAAACATTATTTTCGTAATTATTAATCTGCGCAAAATTACACAGTAGGGGAGGCAAACGCGGAACTTGGCCACTATGTCGTATAGGACCTGAAGCTATCCAACCGAGTCTAGTTTCATATAGCACCGGTTTGCCGATCCCGAGGTTTATCTTTTCCGTACCTAAGAGGTTCCAGAAAACGTCTGCACCTATAATTAAGTCCACGGGGGATGGTACGTAAAAGTGAGGGTCAGCTAGACATAAATTACTAGGAATATTTAATCCATTTAAATTCAATTGCCTACAAGGCAATTCATCAGTAATAGAAGGTAAGATAAAACAGCAAATATTTGTAGAAAAGTTTTCATTTAATGATTTTATTTGAACGCTACACATTTTACGTATCGGGGACTGAGATTATTTATGTCCATTAATGACTCGTTAACTTTCATAATCGGTAAGTTTAATAAATTACATAATTTCTCCGTAATTAGGCATGAAGTACTACCACTATCAAGAATAGCACGGCCGAGATGTTCGCGGTTATTGGCATCATAAACCTTTAATAACGAAGTGGCTAATAGGACCTCACCTTTATTTTGTACATTTGTCGTGACTTGCGCTGATAAGGTAACAATATTATTAGGTAATTGATCCGTAGACGTAATATTATCACGGTCACCGTTGACAGGTGGTTTTGATATACACTTCGCTTTGAAATCTGCAATATGAACCAATATGTTGTGCTTGCGTTTACATACTTTGCAACCACTTACTTTACAATGATTGGCATAATGGCCTGTACGAAAACAATTAAAACATAGTTTATATTGTGGCAGTAACTCTAACCTTTGTTCGTTACTAAGTCCCAAAAATTGTGAACAATTATGAAGGCTGTGTTCACCTTGACATTTTGGGCATGATTTTAATGAATTAGAACCACCGTTATTATTCCCACTAGTGGGCGAACTGGTTACCGACACCATGCTTTTATGTTTGTTATTATTCTTAAGATGTGAAATATTATTTGAATTATTTTGTGACACTTCAATCATTTCTATTAAATCTGAACGATTTCTCAAAAAACCTAGGAATATTTCTAGTGTGATCGACTTACCTTTGTCGAGACCACCTTTATATTCTTCCCATTCGCGAAAAGTTTTAGAATCCAACTTACTTGTTACTATATGAATTAAGAGTGTGTCCCAATGTTTTGTTGGTTCTCCTAATGATTCCAATGAACGCAAGTTTTTGTTAACTGAATCGATGATGCGTTTTAAAGTGACAGATGACTCCTTCCTAATTGGCTCAATGTTAAATAATGCCGTTACGTGATTTTGTATTAAAAGCCGCTTATTGTCGAAACGTTCGCACAATATTTCCCATGCCACATTATAATTACTCGCAGAAAACTCTATAGATTGAATTACCACAGCAGCTGAACCTTCGAGAGAAGCCCTAAGGTAATGAAACTTATTGACATCATCTATTTTATCATTAGAGTGTATCAAACTGGAGAAAGTATCTCGAAACTCTAACCACTTCTCATAAGAGCCACCAAACTTAGGTAATTGTATGGTAGGTAATTTAACAAGCCTGTGATTACGCAATCGTGAAGAACAAGTATCACTCTCCGAACAATCATCTTTATGCGTTTTTAAATTACGTGTAAGTAAATCTTGAGCCTTTGAATAGATCTTATAGTATATAGATTCAAACTCATTTCGCTCTGACAGTTGACTGTTGATATCATCAACTAAACACTCCAATTTTAATTGAACCTCGTCATATTGAACAAATAAATTTTCCATCTTACCTAAACGTAGTTGCAATTCGCTTACCTGTGATGGATTTAACAAATCCTCCAAGTCATTAACATAATTAGAGAACGCTGTTAACCGTCCCTTATAACTTGCCCGTCTTTTAATTAACTCCTTCTCCTCCTTGTCAGTCATTTTGAGAAACCGGTATTAACACTGAAATATACAACAAGTACAAATAAATAATGTGTAAATACCTAGCGGTAACTCTTATTACTGGCAACTGAAATACAACAAGTTAAAGTACAGTAATAATACTAATGATCTACCTAACAGATTGTTTTAAACCAAATTACAATGATAAACTTAGCTTTAGAAACTAAAGTGCTATCTAATGAGATATTGATATAATTGTTTAACTAATTACACATCTAGTTCCTGCTTAGCTTTAAATAATACAATAATTCAGTTGCATATAAATTAGCTATCTGGTTCTAACAATCTAAATAAAATAGAGTAGGTAGTTACTGACCTTTAACGATTTTCGGAACTTACTCGAAACATTACCTTAGACCAATCTAATACAGAGTACTGGGTATAATTAACAATATTAACCACACTGAACACTGTATTTATCCTCAATCAGGTATCCAAGACGTCCAGGAACTGTATTTTTCAAATAGAACTTCACTTTGACCCTTGGACTCGTGCTCGGACTCGTACTGGGCGCCTCCAATAATCTTCGATATTGTAAATCCAATACAAATCCGTGATTTTTCTTATTACCGATGATGATTAGTCACTTTTCATTAATATCCGGTTCGTTAGGACCATGTTGGGGATTTATATCCAGATTTATGAAATAAAATGCTTCCGATAACTTAAGAGCTGTATTCCGTGCAAAGACAAGATGAAGAAGACCAAAAAAAAAATGTAATACAAGTAGTAGGTAGGTTGGCCAATCTTAATAGCTAAACGTATGCAATTAGACGTATTAGTGCGTATTGCTTGTTATAAAACTGTAGGCGCTTTGAGATACGCATTGCTGTTTCGAACAGTTCCTGATTTGTATAAGAACGCATGTCGCCGCTTGTCTCCCCACTCTTTAGCTCTACTACAAGCAAGAGGCCCGTTACGTATGCGAATTACGCACACAAATAAATTAGACAGACTTAAATCGAGAGCTTGCTACTGATTGTAACTCACTGTTGATAAACATGTGCCGTGCATCATGGCCAATCAGGGCAAAGGACAAAACGTCAATGGTTGAAATGTGGCGCATGCAGTACATTGTAAGCGGACTTGGTCATTGCGTTGATTAAGCGAGTACACAACGGGCAATGTATACTTTTTGTAACTTGTTGCAATAATGTTGTTAATGTTCGGAATTTGATAGTGATCAGAATATTTTTATGTTTTTTACAAATAAAATTGTAATTAAATGTTATTTTCGACTTACCGATGGAAAGATATACCTCCTCGCTCTATACTTGCGGTCTGACTTTTTGTTTTACAGGTTATAATTGCACAACACGGCATTTTAAAGCAGAACTCTGTGTTCCGAAGTAATCCGAAGCGCACTAAACGCGGTGAATGAAATAATCGGTCGCGCTATGATTTTCGTATCATAAATGTGGCGCGCTCGCCACGCCCTCATTACCATTCCAACCTTATTCATCTATTCCATGGTGATATGTATATTTTTGGTATATTGCGATTTAACTAAGAATAGGATCGACTTAGCGCTATATTGTGACGTCATAGCTGTCAAATTGAACCTGATAGGTAGAGTGAGCAATACAAGTTTATTAAAATATTTATTTACGAATATTGAGCGAAAATCAATTAGTCAACTTTTCTTATTTTCGTGTTCAAATCTTCGATCATTTTGACATGGCTTCTTGGCCTTTGCGCCATGCTGCTTTAGGCTTTACTTTCACGCCAACAATAAAAATAAGAGAGAAAAGTATGATTTTTAAAATAATATGGACTTGAAAAATTAAATATTATATTTAAATTTGATGTGAGACTCGGTTAAACAATTAAATTAAACTAATAAAATATAAACTATAAAAAAAGTAAATTAAACAAATATTTCCAAATAAATTTTCATTGCAAGCCATACATTTCAATTAACATTTGACAGATATAGGTCATGGACTTTCCTATTCTTATTCGAATCGCATAGTAACTAGGTACGAAATAAATTATTTTTACCGTCCTATAGCATAATTTGTTCATAAAGAAACAAGCGACTTAATGATATGCCACAAGCAAAAATACTGTGAAACCTCTGTGCATACGGCTAATTATGTACCTTACGGTTTGGGGAGTACGCACTGCCCAGATACCTATGCAGATTCTAAAACTACTACAAAACAAACTTTTATATACATACTATCGTCTGCCCTCGATTTTGTCCGCGTGGGAAGATTTTCCCCCGATCCCGTGGGAATTCCAGGATCAAAAGTAGCCTATGTCGGATTCCAGGATGTCAACTATCTAACTACTAAATTTCATTCAGATTCGTTCAGTAGTTTTTGCGTGTAAGAGTAATAAACATCCATTCATCCTCACAAACTTTCGCATTTATAATATTAAGTAAGATGTGGAGTAAAAAGGTGCAGACGAAGGCACACATGTATTTTTATAAGGTTACCATTTTTAATGTGTTTAAAAAAATACCAACGGAATAGAGAACCTTGTCCATTACGAACTCGGTTAAAAAGTTAAAAGATTTACCCACAATCATATCAAATTTGCTACGCCTTTATCTCTTCTTAGAAACTAGTTCGAATATTCGGAGCTCTCTGCCAACGGATGTGTATCCGGGTAGACTCCTCATTCCCCCCATTTTTTTGAAAGCCGGATGTCCGGGACACCACTTATCTAATATCCTGTACAGCTGGCGATTTTCGGTAGGAATTTTATGATACAGTTTTCCCTCCAACTGGCAAAGTAAAGAAATATCGGTATTAAGTTCCTGAATTTGACATGAAAAGCCTTTTTCACGACTAAATTAATCTAATTTGATAAAAACAATTGTCCCCTTAAATTTATTCACAGTTCGCTTAACAACGAGAATTTCTTACGCAGTAGGCTAGTTTAACTCCGATTTAATAGGTAAAATTAAATCGGACTTAGTAAGATAATTACTGTAAACAAGCTTAAGTATGGTCGGGTGTCTTAATTTGAACAAGGTAATTTTTAAAGTCATGTAGCGTGCTTATTTTGTTATCAATGCCTTTCATTTTCTGCAAAACGTGAGAAAACTTAACTTAGAGACTATTTTCATAAAAATGCGAGCATTTTTATATACAACGTGTAACGGAAACCCCATATCAATCCAAAAAGGCTGAAGACAACATCTGGTATGGAGTCTCTATGCCCAGTTTCAGCACAAAATAAGAGACTCAAAGAAATGATACGAAATTATCGGTTTAATATGTTTCTTGAATATCAAACATAACAAACGTATCACACACAGCACCACAAGGGTCAATGACTTTCCACGTCACTTGCTTATAACACGATAATTCTCTTCAATCTTCTTAATTTGAAAAATTCAATCTCTGGTATCAATGTATTGAAATTTCTCATTAGTTCCACACCTGAAGACATAGGATTACCAAACCCTTGTCATATCGTTTGTTATCATCCAAAGAAGCCGTGCACTTGGTATGTATATACCCTTTAAATTACACGTTGCATATCTCTTTTATCTATATTAGAAGGTACGGTTTTGATTCATCACATAGGTATTTAAAATTAAGTGGTGGTTAAATATAGCTGCCTGATTCAATCTGAAGCACCAGATTCTATTTATCGTTGGATATAAATTATTAGCCGAGATGAACGGCTTATCGAGCTTTCCAAGGCAAAGAAATATCTGTATATTATGTTAACACGTGTTGACCCATCCACGAATAGACCTAGGACAGCGTTGCTTAACCTTTTGGTCGGTCCATACGGATATAATTAGAATTTATTTCTGAGTATATGGTATAATGAGATCTTAAACTTAAAACAGTTTCACATATAAGTACCTACTACCGTTGCAGGTGTTTTAATATTTAAATTAAAACACCACGACCTAATCCCTTCATCCCCCTTTTACTACCGGTCCACCAGACGTACCGCAGAATACCATCCACACTTGGTCGATATACCGTCTTGTCGTACGAAGCGCTTCTCGTTTACATTTATTGCGTGAACAGCCAAGGTGTGGAACTCTCTGCCGGCTGCTGTGTTCCCTGCCACATATGACCCGTCAGCCTTTAAAGCAAGAGTGAATAGGCATTTTCTGGGCTCGCTCGTAGACCTCATCTTACACTTACCATCAGGTGTGATCGAGGTCAAGAGCGGGCTCATTCGTAATAAAAAAAAATCTTACTAATTAAACTACTATTTAATATTTATTCAGCCATAAGCTCCTATTAATTAATTGCCATATTAGAATACATCACATTGCCAAAAAAACAATAATAAAAGTAACATTCGAGTTAATAATATATAGTGTTGAAAAGTTTTGGGTTTGAATAAATTAATTTCCGACAAGCCCGTGAATATTCTGTAGAAATTTGCCGGCCCATAAAGTGCACCAAGCGGTGACTTTTTCTGGATGTAACGGTGTTTCGACAATGGCTTTTTTATTCAAGTATTTATTTGCAATCCATAATGTACACATACAGGTGGAATAAAATTATAAGAAACAATAATTATGGACCCTGTCGGGCACAGCAAAATTTAAAATAGGTAGGAGAGAGGAAGAGCGCTTTGTTTGGCTTGTGGATTATCATCGCTCCAAATGCGGCAATTCTGCTTATTGACATAGCCATTTAACCAAAAGTGTGCTTCATCACTAAACAAAATGAGCTCGATGAGTATCTCGAAGCGAACCGTGTTTTTCAAAATAAATTTGAACAATTTGCAACCGTTGCTCGGGCGTGAGTCTATCCATGATGAATTTCCAAACCAAACTAACCTCAAATTGACGTAGAATTGTCAAATCGGCTGTCACAGAAAACAGTGTTGCCAATTTAAAGTTCTCCGCCTCTAAAAAAACACCCTTTAGGATAGTTCAGAATTGAGACATCATATAAAATAATGATGGTCTGTATCCGATAGATATAACTTGAGGCCTTTAAGTCAAGAGTAAATCGTAAATAGTAGCTCCATCTTCGACCACATCATCACTTACCATCAGTGACATAGTGGTCAAACGTGAGCCTATTATAAATAAAAAGTTTTTTTTTATCAAACTTCGCATCACAAAATAAAACACAGTCATACAGAATGGAATCAGGAGTTAAATTGCGCAAATCTATATCACACTTAGTTTAAAAAAAAAATCTAGTGTGACGGAACGGTAGCGGGATTAAAACTACATATTTTTTTAAGTATTGGTTTTAAATACAGTTTATAACTACAGAGTTGCCAAGAAAAAAAAGGTTACAAATTTTGTTTCAGTTTATATCATAAATATCATATTTACCTCTTTTTTACCGCCGTCAAATTCTTATTTTTTTTTAAATTACTTTTTGGTCGGACATAACGAGTTTGACAGCAATGCGGCACTATCGATATTATATTTAATCGCACTTTTATGGCGTAACGTAAACAATATTTTAATTAAAACTGTGCTATAGTTCACGTAATAACAACTTGTAACAATATTTACTTTTATGTAGTAATATTGAACTTATAGGCTAAACACTAATAGAGGTTTTATAATAATAAAATACATTTATTTTCTCTTCACAAACTTTTAACGAACATGTTGATATTACAAAGCTAGATTACAATATAGTACCTTCAATTTTAAAATGCTTTGGTCTGTCTTGCTATGAAATATATCGAACGTAGTGATTCATTTGTTTTCGAGCCATTTCATTTATCTTTGTTATTGCTCTCTTTACAACATGGAAATCTTGTAATTTCTCCATATTTACTATACAGTACAGTACTTTATCATCATCCGTTTAGCTTTTTCCTATGTAGGGATCGGCTTCCAGCGCTGCCTAACCGCATGTAGCTGAGTAAAAGTGTTTTACATTGAGTTACTGCCTATCTCATCTCCACAACCCAGTAACTGGGTAACATAATAGCCCTTGACAAGAGTCTTGTCAGATTTTCTGGCCCATAACGATCGTCATAGAAGTAAAAATTAACGCCGGGACGTTAAATTAACGTTCTTCCCGAGGCACGGAGGAATTTCTATATATTAAGACGGTCACCCATCTACAAACTGACCTCGTCAAGCGTTGCTTAACCTCGAATATAAACCCGTGCGGCTGTTATTATTTAGCCACGAGGTCCAATATACAGGGTGGCAGGGACATCAATGTGCAACCACTTACCATGGATTCAGTACATGATTCTGGACCCCCATTCTGCCTTGAAAGTTTTCATCGGCTTTTTCCTAATTTAATTAAGAAAAATCCTTCGCAAAAAAAAACAGTAAATTCACTTATTTCACCTAAAACAGTAATGTAAGTAAAACTCGGAAGCGCTCCGGTAGATGAGCTGTGTTGTCGTCGCAAATTAACTCTAACAAAACATCTGATCAGGTAACCCTTTCTAGTTTTATTTACATTGCTGTTTTAAGAGAAACAAGTGAATTTTATTTTTTAATTAAATTCTCATTGGGTTATACATCTATCCTGTCGCCCCGTTTCGGCTTGACGTTGAGTTCTGGGATACCCTGTATATAAACAATAATTTTATACAGTTTTCAGTAAAAAAATTGCTGAAAATACCTGAAAAATTAAGAAAAACCTGACGAAAAATTCCCACTCAGGGCGGTCCAGAATCATGTACCGAATCCCTGGTAAGCGTTTGTGCGTCGATATCCCTGCCACCCTGTATAGAGTAAGTACATTTTAACAAAATAAAATAACTTACACAAAATAACAAAGTATTACTGTATCAGTAGCGCACTATTTTTTTTTTGTTTTATTAACCCGCTCCGTACCAATCCTAGGCAAAGGCATCTCTCCTCTTCTTCCACTTCTATTGAGACCAAGGCTCATCCATCCAGTTCCGATGGAACCTATCCAGTTCGTCCCACCATCTCCTTCGTGATCTGCTGCGACCCCGCCTCCCTGTCTCAAGGCACCAAGTTTATTTATTTATTTATTATTTATTAAAACTTTATGCAACACAAAATGTACAAAGGCGGACTTAATGCCATAGACAATCTCTACCAGTCAACCAAAGGTGGTGAAGAGATAACATGGCAGGTGTATAAAAAAATAAACAAAGTAGATAATATATTCAAAGTAAGTCTTATTACAAGTATACATATATAATAATAATACATAAATAACTAAAATAAACTTACATACATATTTATCATAAAACATACCAAATATATATAATATATTAATAAAAAGTCATAGAAAAGGGGTTATGAAAACTCTGCTTCCACTATTTGTTTTGAAAATAATCCCGCAACTTTCTCTTAAACGCATTATTGACTGGTGGCCGTCCTGATATCAAGAGGTAGTGCATTCCACAGAAGAATAGACTGTATATAAAAGGAAGAATGAATAAAATCAGAAGTATGAGAAGGACAGAGTAAGAGAAGATTATTGGAAGAGCGCAGACTTTTAGCGTGTGAAGAACATAAAAATTGAAAATGAGAAATAAGGTAAGAGGGAGCGGTAGGAGATTTTAGCAAAGAGAAAAGCGTATTCAAGGCGCGCAAATTTCTTCTCTGGCAAATGGGCAACCATTTGAGCTCGGTTCTGTACCTCGATACGTAGTCATATTTTTTTAAATTGAATATAAACCGGATACAGCTATTGAGAAGCCTATCGAGCTTATCCAGCAAGACCGTATTCAAGTCAAAGTAGCACACGTCACCATAATCGATTATAGGGAAAATTAAAGTCGGCACAAGCATTGTCTTGGTTTTCAGAGGTAAAAAGTTTCTCAAACGATACAAGTATCGCAAAGTCCCGTTAACTCTTTGACTGACACTGCAAACTTGACTTTGCCAGCCAAGCACAGAGTCAAGATGCAAACCGAGATCTTTAACGCTAGAGCTAATGGGGATGATGGTGCCATTGAAAATGATTGGAGGGAGCGAACTAGCTGCCACTCTACCGATCATACGTGAGCTTCCAATCACAATGGCCTGACACTTTGAGGGGTTTACAGACACCCCAAATCTATCAGACCAATTTTTGATAGCATCTAAATCTCGGTTTACATCTCCTATAGCGTCTGACAAACCTTCCACCCGCGTAGATGCATACAACTGCAGATCATCAGCGTAAAGATGATACGAACACCGAAGACAGAGAGTTATAAAGTTTATGAAAATGGAGAATAACAATGGAGAAAGAATACCACCTTGTGGGACACCAGCATTTGTGCAGCAGGTTTGTGTGATTTTGTCCCATAGTTGGTTAGATATGGCAGACATGTCCTGCTCAGTCCCACTTGAGTTAGGCAGTCTTTTGAGCTACTCGTACATCAGTTATAGGTATTTGTTCTGGAACGCAGTATGGTGTTCCGAACACGATCCTTTGATTTAACAGAATTATTATTAACCCCCGACGCAAAAAGAGGGTTGTTATAAGTTTGACCGCTATGTGTGTCTGTCTGTGGCACTGTAGCTACAAAGTGAGGGAACCGATTTCGATGCGGTTTTTTTTTTGTTAGAAAGCATATTTTTCGGCGATGGTTTTTAGATATGTTTTGTCAAAATCGGTTATACCCAAGTCGCGTATCAAATGAAAGGGAATGACGTGTACTATATTTAAAAAAAAAAAAGCTTAAAATAAAAATTAAATTAGTTATTAAAAAACCCCACTTTAAAAAAGATTGTTGCGGTATCGTTATGTAACAAACTTAAATATCGATTCTGAATTGATGATACCCCGCCGTGACTATTTTCATTTAAGCGTGGATTAGAGATGCTTAGAGATTTCATTTCTTTTTAAAGAGAAATAAGTAGCTCCATCGAGACTTGGCTAGTTTTTACAGGATTTTTTTGGTGGGATTTCACTTCTTTTTACAGAAAGCTATTTTTTACTAGATTAGTTTCTTTGTTATAGACTCCAGACCTTTCATTATTGGCGGAGGCACTGCCGTGCCCCCAGATCAGACTCCAGTTCTGTATACATCAATAGAAGGGGCTCATCACACTGAATAACTTTTGTCAAGATGCATTTCCATAATTCCCATAGTTCAGCTAAGCTCTTAGGGCTCTTCATCACATACCCCTGAC
Organism: Tholera decimalis; assembly: GCA_943138885.2. Lineage (NCBI taxonomy): Eukaryota > Metazoa > Arthropoda > Insecta > Lepidoptera > Noctuidae > Tholera > Tholera decimalis. The sequence continues at coordinate 44,703,031 of OW964555.2, read as the reverse complement.
CTTAATTTTTTTAATTTAAAAAAGGGCTAACCACGCTTAACAAATTTTGTGAACACAGCATGTCGATAACTTTAATAGTTTGGCTGGTCTGTTACGGTTTCGCCTCAGGGTCATTGGGTACTCTAGATCTTCCATGATCCTAGTTTTGATAGTTTTCCCTTTATAAGGACAATAAACCCTATCTCTGTGCCAAATTTCAGTTCTCTAGGTTTATGGGAAGTACTACTTCTATTTCGATGATCAGTGAATCAGTGAGTGTCGAATTAGCACAATTTTGCTTTTGCATAACTTAGGAAATAAATAAGCTACAACCATGTGATTTTACTAGATTTTTTTGACTAGTTTATGATAGTTTCAGCGTTCTAAGCCTATCCAGAGGTCCTCAAATAGGGGCATGAAAATACGCCGATATGTTTCCAGAAAATTATGTTACGTCAGTGTTTGCTTCGCGCTCGCCTCGGCAGGGGCACTGCCGTGCCCCCAGATTTAATAACATAATAAAGGTTAAAAATTGTAAGATGTAATATTGTAATTAAAAATAAAATAAAATGAGTAAAAAAATACAAAATCAAATAAAATAGTTATCTAGCAGACCTAATGAAACAGTGGACACTCTTGCATACTGTCTCTCACAGAACACCAAACATGCAGTCAGGAGGGCACTGATCATCTTAAGTATGGATTCAATTCAATTCTATTATCAATTAAGTAATGGCGTATCAAGTCACCAGTGCGGTGAATCCGATGAATTTTCTTGATATAATTCCTCCATTTTGTGTACTCTGTATTCAGCTGTCATTAACAATAATTAATTCTTGAATGTATTTTCAAAGCGTCCATTCAAATACCAATTATTTATTTATCGACTAAACAACATCCGATCTTACTGATTACCAAGTCAACTAACTAATAATAGGACTGCAAACTAAATTAACTTCTCTTGTTCAGGAAATAAGGATGAAAATTTAATGAAGGGCCGTTTTTACCCTCGTCTCTGTAATAGACAATGAATTGATTGATGGCCGGTCTCTAATTGAGTGAAGGAAATTTGTGTATGGGAGGAGGTTTTTATGTGTATGTGTTTTAGGGTCACATATTTACGTATATTTTTTTTCCTGGGTGGGAAAATCATCGAATGTCTTCTTCCGCTCTGGGTGGAGGGGAAGGGTGTGTCAGACTTCTGTAGACTAAAAGCCCACCCTGTTCCTTCGGCTGCCCTAAAGTTCCGGGGTCGCGGTATCTCGATAGAACTTTCCCGCAAACCCCAGCAGGCCCTATGAGGCCCTGTCACGGCCGTCACTGGTGTTCACAGCTCTTTGAGGCACGCTTGGAACAGGACGCGCCGCCGACCCGGGCCTGGTCCTTACCGGACAGTGAGCGACCGGACTGCGTATACCTGGTTCGTTCTTACTTACATCCCGTTTATTGCACACACCAACGACAAGAACTAACTATAGGCAAAACTTGTACATGGTGAGGTCGAGCCGTGTGTACAATGCGACTTGCCAGGAAGTTGATATCGACATCTTTAATACTAGCGTGTCTAAGTTGAAGAAGACAATATGTTGGAATTTCTTTGAAAATATTAAAAAGTTATTTTTAAACAATTTGTACTTATTTAAAAAAAAAATTCTCTCTGTATCTCAGCTAAACTGTCTGTATTATTATTGTATATCTAGTTATTGGTGAAAACTTGTAATTGGCCATATTGTATTAATTATCCTTATTATTTTCTCTGTCTAGCTGTAAGTTTTCCAAACATAATAAAATAAAATAAATAAATAAAGATTATTTATTTATTCAATTATTCAATTCAATAATAATTATTTATTCAATTCAATTCAACGGCTTAACATGTTTTCCGAGGCACGGCCACACCGCCAAATTCCAAACTCCAGGCTACTACTGAGAAATTCCGTACTGAAATACCCAATAGCAGTTTTTGTCCGACCCGGAAGTCGAACCTGATACCTCGTACTCAGCAATCTCGCTTGCAACACAAAAATCTCTGATAACACTTCCTGTATTTTAATTTGATGTTATTCATTTTAGCGCAATTTCATGTGATTAATTTATTTATAAAGTAATAATAAATCGAATAAAGTGACACTGGATTTTTTTTTTCAAATTCTAAATCTTTATTTCAGATTATATAAAAAACCATAGTTGTGTAAGTAGAATGCTTTACTTTTTTTACTTTATAAAAACAAAAATACAATATAGCTCAAAGGTGACTGACTGACTGACTGACATAGTGATATATCAACGCACAGTCCAAACCACTGGACGGATCGGGCTGAAATTTGGCATGCAGGTAGATGTTATGACGCAGGCATCCGCTAAGAAAGGATTTTGCGAAATTCCCACGGGATCGGGATTTACACGGGAAAAACTTCCCACGCGGGCGAAGCCGCTGGCACAAGCTAGTAAGTTATAAACTAGCTTTATGGGAAAGACGATCAATTTATGGGAAACGAGCCTCAGTTAATCGTCATTCCCATAAAGTGAATCATGAAAGCAAAGTTTAATCTCTCCGCCACAGTCGACAGAATGCTGTTGTTACTCGCCCGCACTCTGCTGACCAACGAACAGAGTTTTTTGCCCATAATGGCGGAAACATCTCTGACGCACTACAGAAGCGGGGAAGTTTCAAAAGCATTCTGAAGATATTATTGTATTGGATGCGCAAGATATCCAGCGCCTTCTTGGTATGCTTGACCCAGAGACTGCTCGTGTAGAAAGTCCGGCAGTTCACCTGAAACAATGTAATTTTGACTTCATCACTACCTATTCATTACACTATTTACCGTATTATTGTACCTATATTCTGGCACGTAAATCATTCAGTCAACAAAAAATTAATGGTTATATAAAAATCGACTTTTTGTTTTAGCAGTCTATTCGAAAGTTAAGTCATAAAGGCGCAAAATTAAATTAATTTCAAGTATAAGTAACTTACTACTTCAAAACTAAGATGATTAATCTTCTTACGTTCTTATTGTAAAAGCAGTGGGGCTCCGTGAGTTTTTTTTAAGTTGCTTTCGGTTTTGGGTTGTCGTAAGTATTCTAAAGTTCTCAGGGTTCCAAAATGTTTTTAACTATCTTGTGGTTTTAGTTATGTGTTTGATGTTAAAAGTATTCATAAATTTCTTATTTAGATTTACAATGTTAACACTCCATTCTGTCTCTGCAAGAGTCCGAAATGTACATAAATATCTTCAAATTTTTCATTTTTCATTCATTTTTCTTTTATTTTCGAGCCTTTTGGGGTCGAAACTCTTGGACCATGGGGCCCATGTGCCCACAGCCTTTTTAAAGACATATCGAAAAGGCTCGTTGACGCTTCCCGCGACTCAAAAGCTGGCTATTTCATTGGTAAACGGCTAAGCATTGCCATACAACGAGGCAATGCCACCAGTATCTTGGCTACGTTGCCAGGCGACAGCGTTGAGGATCAATTTTTTGATGCTTTATTCTAGTTTGTATTTTATGTTAAATTAAGGTACATTTTATCTAATTATAATTATGTTATTTTATATACACAATCAAATTAAAATACCTATTTGTGGTTTCCAATAAAAATATTTCTAGATTCATTTTTCATATGTTTCTGCATATAAAATTATGCTGTCATGATCATTTCTATATCTGACCATTCTATGATCCTGGGCTCCAAGATACTGACCAAGCCTAGTTTGGGGCCTTCGGTTACTTCAGTTAAATCTTTGATATTTTTTCTTAATTTGATTTATTTGTCTAAAAATTCTGGCTCTAAACGCGGTTGGTTAGTAACGTACCCATGACACTGCGTTGTATGACAAGCCTTTGGGCAAAGTAATAGCAAGCCCTTCAGTCACGGGAAGCGTCAACTAAATAGAGAGATATACCCTTTATTGTACACCATAACAAAATAAAAAGAGTAATTAAAAAAATAAAAAAAACCCGACTGCAACCTTATACTAAAACTAACTGAAAAGCTAATAAAAACAAGCCCATTTTAAATTAAATAAAAGTTGGAAGCAGACGGGGCATTATTATAGTTTCAAACTCAAATAGGTGCGCCGCCTGCTTTCAACTTTTATTTAATTTAAAATGGGCTTGTTTTATTAGCTTTTCAGTTAGTTTTAGTATAAGGTTGCAGTCGGGTTTTTTTATTTATTTAATTACTTTTTTTTATTTCCAGCTTTTTAGTTTACAGATGTGAAAGATTTCGCAGACGATTTAGTTCTTTATACGTGTTTTTTACGATTTGTCACTTTGAATTACTTTTAACCATATAAGTTGCATATATTTTTGTAATCACCTTTTAAAACCCTTTATTTTGATACCCTACTCGATAGGTTTTGAGAAAAAAAACCGTTTTGAAGGCATAATATGGCGCCAGAAATCCGCCAATTTAGTATTTTTTTTTATTTTGGTATACCCAGTGTCACTCTCACAGTCAATACGAATCTAACGATACCTCTCAAGCTAAAATCCGTCGAGCCGTTTAGGCCACAGAGCGTGCCAAACAATTATACAAACATACATACTCTCGAAAAACATAACCCTCCTTCTGGCGCAGTCGGGTAAAAAAATAAAGAACTTAACAACAAAATATTGGCCAAGTGCGAGTTAGACTCGCCCATGAAGGGTTTCGTAGTCACTATAATAATATAATATCCTAATATGTATATTATTTATATGACGAAAAAAAACCTTACAAATCTCTTAAAACTAGCTTATTTACATTTTTTACAAATACGCTAGATAACTTTGTTTTTCATAGTGTTTGTATGAATTACAAAGTTATATTAGCGGTTTTAGAAAATATGCCATATCTCAAAAACTGCTGACCCGATCTCATTCAAACCAATTTTAGTTGAAATTATACATTAAGATCTATAGACATATATTTTTATTAGATTTTTCACTCCACGATTATAGAAGTTAGAGGGGGGACACATTTTATCACTTTTTAAGCAATTGACTTTATGTAAACGTCGTTTTAGAAACCCGTATGTCATTTTTAAAGACTTGTCTATAGATACCACACACGCATAGGTTTCATGAAAAAAATATATACAGTTTTAGTTCCATGTATCCCCCCTTTGTTTTAAATGATTTTTAATTTTTTGCTTAAAGTCGGAAAACGGTTTATAGAATACATCTACCTACCAAGTTTCACATGTATAGTTCTAATAGTTTTGGAATAAAATAGCTGTGACATACAGACGGACGGACAGACAGACAGACGGACAGACATGACGAAACTATAAGTGTTCCGTTTTTTGCCATTCGGCTACGGAACCCTAAAAAGGGTAGTACAATGGGCAGTCTTATCACTAAAAGCGATCTAACGATCCAGTTACATCATGTTTATTTTATTCTATACTCCGTATTGGTTATTGGTCTTTATAATATGTGTGTGTTGAAAGACTTATCAATATTTAACAGCCTATAATTTTTGTACTACTTTCCTTTGTAAGTATAGTCAACCAATGGTTAAAGTGACGCCTGGAGAATGCAACACCTTTATACTATCATGTGGTTCTCTAGTGACGTATGTGGCTAACCGCAATTGTTGCGATGTAATTTATTTGTGTACATATGAAATGTATACATTGAAATAGCCTTTGCCATAGCATTCGGTAAATACAGAGACAATATTTTACTGCCTCAAAGACGCAGTGATTGCATGCTATTCTCGCGTCAAGGAAAACGTTTTTTTTATGTCTTATTAGCCTACACTGTCCCAATGCTAGACAAAGGCCATCCAGAATTCCTTCCAGACAATTTTTCCCGTACCGCTTCAAACCAGCCCTCGTGGAACACCGGCCGGCCTCAGTGACGCCGTCCATTCTACGGCACGTATTCTGTAGAGAGTTTCACCCAGCAGTCCTCGTGCATACGGCTAACGTATCCCGCCCAGTCTCATTTTATTTTATTCTTTTAAGAAAACTTACAGCTTATTAATAGAATATTCAAATGAGAGTATTTAGGCGATGGCCAATTACAAGTTTTCATATTTCAGCCTAGTAGCCTTTTCTCCACTTTTTTCCCGGCCTAATGTCGATTATATAAGTGATGAGTCTGATGAGTGACAGACTTCTACTTGCTAAAAACTAAATAACTAACTCTTGCGTTTTGGGGCTGCAGCATCTTTTTAGAACATTCACGCAGTCCAAGCGCTGAACATATCCTGGGACATATTTATATATAAATATAATTTGACATACGGCAAATGTGCCGCGCTCAGTCCTATATTATCATGACGGTTTTCAATCTTGATTATCCCATATTTATTAATCAATAGTTCATTAATTTAATGAAACATTCATATCTTTACTACTGGTAGAACCCATTACCTGCTATTAATCTAGCTCCATTTGTTTCCTAAAACCAAATAAAAAAGTAAATTACACAGCAGGTTTCGTGTTCATGATCGTATGATATAACTAAAATATATTAAACTAGGTACCTCAGTGTTATTGAATTACAAGCCCCATATATGGCTAAATTCATTCGATTTGACGGATTTTATTGTTTGGCAGAGCGGCTTGTGGATATGAACAGCCGTATCGTTCGACCTTCACGCAGCAGACACATTACTTTTTAAATTAAATCATCACCCCATATTATGTTAATTATTATCAACCTGTACTATCCAACTGCTTGGCAAAGGTTTTAGTTCCTTTCAGCGGTCACGGTTCTGAGCATCACGTTGATGTCTCGGGGCACCAATTCTGAGTTTTGCGAGCCTACAGTTTTGCGATGCGCCATCGTTACAAATGCACAAAACCTTTTGGGAACACTTTTATTGTGCGTACAGCTAAGGAGTGGAATTCCCTACCAGAGTCTGTATTTCTTGATAGCGATCACCAAACTTAAAGATTCCCTTAAGAGTCCCTAACAATTTTACTGCAAAAAAAGAGAAATTACCTACTTTTCTAGAACAAATATCTCAATAACGGCATTAAATATCAGTTTTTTTTTAAAACAGCGTTAAACATGGTATATTTATCTAATATGTGGTCAAATTAGCATTTAAATATCTACTCAAAATAAATCGAGCAAGCGCATCGATTTATAAGGCATACTTTGAAAATGTTATTACAATAAAATATGAGCTCCGAATTAAAATAAAAAGTAATAATTTGGTAGATAAATATATTGTATTATTCCTGTATTATTCAGAATTAGTTTTTAATTTTCTTTTCAATAACGAATTCTTACTCAAAAGCGACGGTTTTCCAAAGGATTTTATTGAGTTTTCTCTGAGTTTACTACTTTTTTTAAGTACATCTCCCCATTTTTTAATCAAAAAATAATTTGTTAACTTACTAGTGCATTATATGCCCAATGGTCAGGATTTTTTTTTAGATTGTTATTCACCCCCATTAAGCTAAAAAAGCAGTTGTAAAACCTGGTACTACGCGTTTTCGTAAAAACACGTGTTGGTTTTTTTTTTTTTTTTTTTTGATTAGATATTTAAATTCTAATTTGACCACATATTAGATAAATATACAATGTTTAACGCTGTTTTAAAAGAAAAATTATATTTTATGCCGTTATTGAGATATTTGTGCTACAAAAGTAGGTAATTTCTCTTTTTTGGCAGTAAAATTGTTAGGGACTCTTAAGAGTAAATCGGTTACTTTTAGGCAAATGTGCTTCGTCTTCAACCAGATCTTAGCTTACCATCAGGTGAGATAGTAGTCAAACGCGAGCTTACTATTAATAATAAAATATATGTGGGAATGTAAGACAAAATAAACGAATATAACACTTAAGCAAACTATTTATTTCTAGCAAAATAAAATGCTCAATCTTCACCGTCCGTCGTGAATCACCATATACATATATCCTTTTGTTATCCCCTCTCTCACTAGCGCACATACTTCCCTTTTTTCAATCGCTACATTCCATTTTAACAACAATGTTTATTTAAATGATACAATATTTTTTATCCCGCATAGGTATATGTAACGGAAATTAATATCAAAAGCTATATTACATCAACAACGCAAAAAAATATACAAAGTGGTTTTGTTCTGAAACTGAATCTCAACATAGTTGGAAACAGACTATGCAGTTAATTGTTTGGTACATATACATATGTAGATTAGGTTTGCTTAAACTTCACATCACACACACGAGTCTCAATCAGTCTGCCATTTTACGACTGCAAATCAAAGCTGATGTGCAAACTAACTACGTTAAATACTTTCGCCTTTGTACAAATGCAGTAACTTAATTAAAGCACAAGTTTCTGTCTGCACTTTGTTCCCGTGGGAGGGTTTTCTTGCGTTAATCCAGGTGGCGTGGGAGTTCTGGGATTGAAAATGGCTTATGTGATATTCCAGGATTTCAACAATAACAAATTTAATTCTGATTCATTGTTGTTTTTATACAAGAATAATAAAAAATAAAAATGGATTTCGACATAAAAAAATGCATACGTATGCCCATATTGTTGCCATGTTATCTATAAGACAACTAGTGTCCGACTGAAGTTTCGGTTTCGGTTACGACCAAGTTTCGGCCAAAAATCGTGTTTCGGCGTTTCGAAGTTTCGGTTTCGACGGCAAATCGGCCGAACCTTTCGGCCCGTCGAAACTTGCATTCGAGATTTCTCAGGTTACGATCGGTTGTTTTCAGCTTCGCAAACATTTCGTTCGTAGTCGCTTGACCATCAGTGCATTCACGTATCGCGTCTACTTCTACATTTACGTTATGTCACATTTTTGCTTTCTACTTTGTAAACAATGGTAAGCCTCAAATTAGTACCGAATATACGAATGTAACGTACACGAAATATTCTGTCTCAGTGTGAATTCCAATTTAAACCTAACTTATGCACTATTTTTATTCAGTTATATTTGAACCTTGTTCTAGGTACTAATATTATAAATGCGAAATATTGTGAGAATGGGTGGATGGGTGCAAAAGCGACTGAACGTATTTTGATGAAACCTTACAGTAATATAGTTTATATATGGGAGACATAGCTGACATTTAATAAAAAATTTGAGTAATTTGGCATTATATATAAAGCAAGTCGGAGAAAATCCTGTCCTCTGAGAGCTATCTTGGCGTGTTACACAAATATAATGTACAGTGGAATTGTTTGTCGTAAATTATTAAAAAAGAAGTCCGCAAAAGCATCTTTTATGATTGACTGACTGTGACCTTTTTTACGGTAACCAAACTTCATCTAACATAATGCAATATTTGCGAAAGTGTTTTTATAAATCAATCTAAATCTAAAGTACAAAATATTTTTTTGTATTCATTCAGTATTTAGTCTTTGCCTCAGCCTGACAGACCGCTGGGTGAAAATTGGTGATTGCGATCTTTAGTCATGACGGATCCGCCACAGAAAGAAAAGTCTTTGACTAGGTAGTTTTTTATTATAGATGGGCTCAAGTTTGACCATCATCTCACCTGATGGTAAGCAATGATGTGGTCGAAGACCGCTTGCCTAAATGTAACATATTCAGCCTTGACTTGAAGAACTCTAAGCTATCAGGAAACACATGACTCCGGTAGAGAACTTCACTCCTTAGCTGTAGGCAGAATGAAGTACTCACAAAACGTTTTGTACGTATGGGTGGAATGTCTACCATGCAACAATGGCGCATCGCCGTTTGTCTTGTAGTCCGATGATGATGAAACGGGCTTAGTAGAATTAGAATTAGAACCGACTGGCTTGCTACTCATCACCGATGTTCAAGGATCTGGAGCTTTGTCAGAGCTTTGGCTCTTGGGTGGTTTCTCGATAGACTCATACAGAGCGTATGAATTTGGTATTTCACAAAACCCGTCTCAGATATGAGAGCAGGGCTCCATACATGATCAAACTTGCTATTGGATTTTGTACCTGATAGTTATAAAGACGTTAACTGTTTTATTTTAGTCAAAATTACAATGATTAGATAAATATATATGGTGAGATTACTTTAGTTTCTTTGTGAAATTGTAAGACTGTAGAGATTTAACTTTTTTTTGTTCGGATAAGCTCGCTCTTGACCCCAATCACACCTGATGATCAGCATAAGATGTTGTCTCGAACAAATGAGCCCAGAAGATGCCTGTTCACTTATTTTAAGGACTGATGGGTCGTATGAGGTACACATAAACCGGCAGAAAGCTCCACACAAGCTGTGTGCATAATAAATGTAGAAGAGAAGCGCTTAGTACGTCAAGACGGTATATCAACCAAGTGTGGATGGTAGCTTGCAGTACGTCTGGTAGACCGATAATTAAAGGGAGATAGAGGGATTAGGTCGTGCAGCTCCTGCACACAAACTCTGAATCTACAATCTGTAGAAGACCGACAGGCAAGCAACGTATCGCCGGTGAGCCAGGCTGTGAAGATTGCCTGCTCACTTGTTTGCCTTGTATCACTTGTTGCAAGTTGAAATTTTAGTTAACTTTTTTTATTATGATTAAGGCTGTACAAAAAGTACTAAGGCGTCTGCCATTATATATGACGGAGAGGGCACATTAACGTTATCTTTAGGCAAGCCTTCCTCCTCGTACATCTTCAGCAAACAGGAAATAATACCACGAACAGATAGTGTTGATCTTCTTTAATGATTTCACAAACTTTTAAAACCGAAATAATCATGACTTCCTGCGATGGAAACGGATGGAGGTTGTGAGGTTATCTGCCCACGCACACATTCTATGGCAGACTGACTGACACCATGCTACCCCACTCTCACTTGTCAACCAATGACACTTTGTTATCAAATGAGATTACCCCCGACACTGACAGTGACAGCCGATAGACAGAGGCAGATGGAATGACGTCACTAACGCCATCTGACATCAGTGTCACATCAGCGTCAGTGTCAGCGTCAGTTGTCACTGTCAGCAGTGAAAACCGACAGACATTAGCAGATAGAATAACCTCTCTACCGCCACCTCGTAACAATTGTTAGAAGTCTCTTAATATCTACGCCTTGCTGCGACATATATATATTTTTAAACTTAGCGTTGTTACGTAATATTGCTTAGTACCTATACTACTGATAATTTTCTAACAAATAAGATTTGATTTCATTAAAATTTTCAATAAAATACTGTTAATGAGATTAAAACTTGAACAAAACAGGTGTTATTAAACTAGTTTAGTGCTAATATTTCGCAAAACAATCGTAGCATAACTTGTAACAGCAGCTAAAATAAGTCTATAAACCTTTAAATTTCTTGGAATCATGCGATTTGACTTATATTTTTAAAGTTTTGGTTTCGGTCGAAACTCAGACTGAGACCGAAGGTTCGGTTTCGGCTGAAAATCCAGTTTTGGTCGGACACTAAAGATAACACTTTTACACGTCTTTTTTTGTAAATTTAAACTAGATGAAGGCGGATTTTCCTCACTGACCCAGAGGTCAACGTCTCATTCGAAGTCCATACCATAATCCGTGGTGACCGAATCATATTTATTAAAAAAAAAAACTATCGATGTGGGTAGACTTCACATTACTAGAAATCTTGTTAAACCCCTCCAACAAAGCTAATTATAAAGAAAAAAGATGCAAGATCGAACCATCTCAATGAGAGCACAAAGCAGCTCAATAGCCGGATTGGAGACGTCTCATTAATCTGCATGTCTCTGATTTTGAATTGCTATGACGAGCAGATTTGGACAATAAACGAGACGAGTTGAAGGCCAGACTACCAGCGGCCATACACTATTGTTTTGTGAACGGTGTGTCAACGTGCCCTACATGCAACATGGTATTTTCAGCGAAATGTCGGAGAGCTGAACAACCAAGCTCTAATGTTTGAATAAAATAGCCATGATACAGTCGCCGTAGCCGAAATCGGCTAGGATGAACATCACATCACTATCCTAATAGACGTAGCATCAAGTTTAAATACAAACGTGACACGTGCACGAGCCTATGAGCCAATAAATGTGTCAATCAAATCTGTGCGGCAGACGGACTCGCGTGTATGCTGATTGTAACTGTGTTACGTTATGAATGCCAGCTGTTGAAAAATGGGTCATATGTACAATGGCTTCTCACGTTGGGAGAAAACTTAGTTAGAAATTTTATTTTATAGAAAGTCACATCCAACCGACGATTAGTGATATTAAATCGTACATAAACATACACGTATACAACGTGTAATTTAAAGGGTATATACATACCAAGTGCAGGGCTTCTTAGGATGATAACAAACGATATGGCAAGTGTTTTGTAATCCTAAGTCTACTTCTGTAGAACTTATTACAAATTCCAATACACTGATACCAGAGACCGAATTTTCAAACTAAGAAGAACGACAAGAATTATCGTGTTATTGGCAAGTGACGTGGAAGGTTATTGACCCTCGTAGTGCTGTGACACGTTTGTTATCAAGAAATATATGAAACCAATAATTCGGTATCAATTCTTTGAGTCAGTTATTTTGTGCTGAAACTGTGCATAGAGACTCCATACCAGATGTTGTCTTCAGATATGGGGTTACCGTTACACGTTGTATATGACATCATACAATTTTTAATTAATTGTAAATGGGGTTTTAATAAGATTTAAAATTTGAATTATGTATCTAATATTATACATAACGCGGACGTCTCAGACGCGACAAACAGACGTTCGCGATATACTCGAATACTACTGAACAGATTTTCATGCTGTTTTGTCATTATGTATGGTATGCAAAAAGTGTTACAATAAAAGTTGACATCGAATTAAATAGACGCAGCTTCATTATCTGTCAAGCCCTGGATTTCAGTATAATGTACGCACTGGATGTTCTTCAAGGTTAAACAACACGCTGAGGTCGATTCTTGGATGGGTCTAATCTTAAAATCGAGAGATTCCTTCGTACCTCGGGAAGCACGTTAACCTCTCAAGGACCGCCATTATTTACGTCAACCATCCGTCAAGCACCGCGGGCGGGCTCTTATCGTAAGCGTAATCTGACCCCGGTCACAAACGATTTTAAGACTTATCTTCACCACAAATACAGTTTTAAATCGGTCGGGGTTTGGTGGCACAGATTTGTGCCAGCGGAGCTCAACTAATACTTGTTTACTGGCACGTTTTTGTGCCGCTGGGGCTCTAGAGGTTAATGCGTTGGTTCCGGCTGTCATTTGTACATTTTTGACAGGCGTTACGAGTAACTAATCAGAAGCCAGAAAATCTGTCTTTAATTTGTGTTACCCAGCTACTGGGTAACACAAATCAACTGGCTCGTGGAGGTCAGATAAGTAGTCGCGCTATGTAAAACACTAGTACCTAGTTATATCCAGGTAGCAGTCTACTTAACCTTTTTGCAACTATGTTTGGATCAGCTTCACTGGAAGCTAAAGGCAGGCTAAGCAATGATGATTATATGCAGCCAATTATGATTTAATATAATATGTAAGACAGGCCATGATGATGATTACGAGGCAACTAAAAGTTAGTTTGTGTGTTGTGACTTGTGAGTATCTCCCAAGCAATAACTCGGTAATCGAAAAATCAAAATTTTAAAGGAGAAAAGATTTACTGATTTTATCAAATATATTTTCAACGAGTAGGACTATTGAAGTCATTGGTATATTAAATGAAAGCTATTTTTACGCGGAATATGACTGTGACGTTAAAATGAAATTCCTTTTATTAAAAACCTGGTAATTTATGAAAATAAATAATACTTTAAAAAAGTACATAAAATATTACAGTTACTTACGGGGTTATTGCAGTAATTTTATCACATAAAATATTTCGTAACATTATATTATGGACTTTTACGGTGTTAACTTTTTATTGTAGGGCTGATACATAACATACTTTTACGGAGTTATTGTGGTAATCTATACTAATATTATAAAGAGGAAACCTTTGTATTTTTGTATTTTTGTATGTTTGTATTGAATAGGCTCAAAAACTACTGGACCGATTTCAAAATTTCTTTTACCATTACTTAGAGGGATTCTTCCGAATCCGTATAGGCTATATTTTATCCCGGAAAATAGATAGGATTTTTCGTGGTAGTGAAAATTGTGGAGTAAGGCGTCGAAAAAACTGCCGTACGTTAACGATTCTCGCGAACGCTGCCTATATTTAATTAAACATTGCACCCGTGCGAAGCCGCACGGTGGGCTGAAAATCGGCTTTCATAGACTTAGGCATTTTATTTTGCAAGTGCGAGTTTTTTTGCCGGATATCACTTCTATTAGTTATAACAGTATACAAAAATGACACCAGAATTGATTCTGCACAGAAACGAAGGAATTATAATTTTTTTACGAAAATTTTGTATGGAGCTAGTATGAAAAATCGAAATATCTCTAAAACGGCAGCGATAACCGTAATATCCTTATAGGGGGTTATAGTACTAATTATTTATGATTTTTTGACATACGTTACATAATGGTTGTAGATGTCTTTTTTTTTTTAAATCGTCAAAATATTTTTATTTATTTTTACATATTTAAACGTTCCTTTTAGTGTTTAAGTTGAAGAATTCAGAGCTTTAACAACTCTTATCATAAAATAGCATCACCCCTATAGACCTGAAGGACTAGACAGAGGTGTGTAGTGTCTTGTTGATCTTGTAAGATTTCCAACAATACCAAATAGTTGAATATCAGTGTCAAAGTGCCCATGCTGTCGCTTCTTTTTGAAAGATAGGGGAATGAAATTGTTAATTGATCATACCCTAAAAGTATGATTACAACATAACCGGACACATAATAATAATAATATCCTTATAGGGGATTATAGTACTAACATTATTTATTTTAACATATGAAACTGTTCAAAACGATCCATGAACTGTGTCAAAGTTAAGAACATCGTTAGGAAGCATGCTTTTTCCCCAAATATTAAGAATATGTGAAAAAAAAAGACTGTATATAAACTTTTTATTGATAGGTAATTTAAATAAAACAGAAGTAACAAAAATAATATCTAATAAATTCAATTATACAAAATACATATTTGAAACTATAATTTATGAAATTATTAACTAAACATATTGGTACAATAAACTAACATAAATAACAAAAGAACATAAAGAAAAATAATTAAATTTTACAAATTTTCTTTACAACTTTCGTTGTCGGACTCCAATTCCGAGTCAGAATCCAGATCGGATATACCTACAAACTCGAACTCAGTTTCCGGAAACTGTATTAGGTCGAGAGTTTCAGCAAAAAAGGTTGTCTTCCTTTTGGCATCTAACTTCGGCCTTTGTGCACTTAGAAAAGGATCCGAAGAAACAACAAGCATATTTAGGATATCTTGATTAGAATCTTGCCTGCTTCTTTTCCGCGAATGATGTTCCCGGAACCTCCTAAAATCTTTGTTTCGAGACTCTGAGGCTTCTTCCGAGAGAGTCCCAATCGGGACAATATCATTTTTTTCGATTATGTCAGCTCCGTGTATTAATAGTTAATGTACGGTTGATGACATGTAGTACCAGTCGTATAATTCCACGTACTTTTCTGCTGTTTTGCGAGCAAAATCTTTAAATTTGATGACATCGATCTTCTCACCAGATGTTATTGCTTGCAAAATAACAGCAAATCTTTTTATCAGGTTTTGATCCAACCCAGTAATAGCTGCAGTTTTATTGGGAAACTCGAAAAACTTCCTTGCGGTATTCCCGTCATTGGTAGTTCCCGAGCCTTGTTTTACTATATCAATTAACAGATTGAGCTCCTCTTTAAATTTATTTTGAATGTTTTTTTTCTGTTTTGTAACATATCTTTATGCTCATTACTTCTTGCTGCCCACTGTTTGAAGTCAAGTCTGTACGCAATGTGTAACAGACATTCCATGCAATTTATACGGGCATGTAGGGATGATAGGCCAAATTCATATATGTCAGAACACACAGTTTTTGATGTTACAGCATCTAAGTGGTTCACTTCTGTTGGTTTTGCTAAGCACAGGTAGCATGATGCATTTGATCTAGCTTCAGAAAGGTACGTGCAGACTTTTGCGTCGATCATTGTCATCATTAGTTTATGAGTCACCCTGTTACTATTAATGCACTCTGTGGGGTTAAGGGCCTCAATTTCCTCATCCATTTTTCTTTTGTTATCAATGACAACTGCATGGCTTTCTTTTACAAAAGTGAACTGAACCGGACGACAGTAAAAAGTTGAGCATGGTTTCGGGTTTGTCCATATAGTATTATCTCCATCTGTCAGTTTCAGTGGCACCAAGGAGGTCATGAAAATGCTTGAATCATCATGCTCGCCGTCCATTTTCTGCTTGTATCGGCTTTGATTGGAAGCACCATCAAATACCCACTTCGATATCAGCTTTAACTGCTTATTTTCCACATTATCAGAAAGACTTTGAAGAATCCGCTTCACCGTGATGTCAAGTAAAGCTTGAAGTGTAATTCTAGCTGATGAATCCGTAACTGATACTGATTGATTAGGAGGGTAGCATGCAAGCTTAGTTTGTTGCAGTTTATAGTAGGATGGGTAAATATCCTTAGCACCTTCCCGAATGGCAGTCTCTAGCAACGTAATATATTGCCACTTTGAAAGCTTAAGTGAAAGAAGCAATCCAAGTGCTTTCTCTGGTGTAAATATTACTGTTTTCTTAATGCTTTCCTTGATTTTAACGGCAGTTTCTGGATTTTTGATCATATAATTGATTACAGATGCGATATCTTCATAACCTTCTTCTTTTAAACGTGCTGCAGCTGCATATGCCAATTCACAGGAATCCTCGCCTATGTGCTCACTAGATCTTCTCTTTTTCTGTTTGCTTCCCAGATCTTTGAATGGTTTTCGGGACCTTTTTGTCATTGTTCCAACAGTCGATGATGTCGAAGGTTCTGGAGAGACTGAGCGTGCTCTTGGTATCTCATCAACAGTTGGTTCTTGATTTATTAAAGTTTGCACGCAACTCGGCCAATCAATATTTGCTTGCAACCACTCTCCGTACGTATTTCTAAACTTATCAAAGAATCGTTTAGATTTCTGCCACCTGTTTAAAGCAGCTCGCGTGAATCTCCGGCAAAATTCTTTGAGAGTTACTTGATCTTCGGCAGAAAGGCAATCGCCTATGCGGGACACAATTGCACTAAACAATACTTCATGATTAAATGAAGGACACTCACTTTTTAGAAGAACAAACAAATCTAAGTTGGTGATTAAACTTTCCATTCTAAGATTTTGTAGTCGCAAAGCAAATAGTTTTAGTGTTAGCAGTTACACGGTTGTGAACAATCTAAATTATGGAACAAAATTATAGCCCTTTTATTGTATAAAGTCAATAATTAGTTAACTACCCTCATTAAAGTTATAAAAGATATGATCATAAAAATTTATAATCGTCAAAAATATTTCGTAGAACTCATAGTAGAACTAATCAACATTAGCAAATCACATTAGCTCACTAATTATAAAAAGGTGAATGCAGTTCTTAGTTGGTATTGTTGCGAGATATTTCAAATCATTTAATCACTTAATAGGCTCATTAGAATCAGAAGACTACAACCATCGTTCTAATTACTTAATTACTTGTCATCAGACTCATTAGATGACTACACAATATGTTATTTTGTATTTTGAACGTATGCAAGGTTTTAAAATTCCTTTTGTGTCGATATTATTATGTGTCCGGTTATGTTGTAATCATACTTTTAGGGTATGATCAATTAACAATTTCATTCCCCTATCTTTCTAAAAGAAGCGACAGCATGGGCACTTTGACACTGATATTCAACTATTTGGTATTGTTGGAAATCTTACAAGATCAACAAGATACTACACACCTCTGTCTAGTCCTTCAGGTCTATAGGGGTGATGCTATTTTATGTTAAGAGTTGTTAAAGCTCTGAATTCTTCAACTTAAACACTAAAAGGAACGTTTAATATGTAAAAATAAATAAAAATATTTTGACGATTTTAAAAAAAAAAGGCATCTACAACCATTATGTAACGTATGTCAAAAAATCATAAATAATTAGTACTAAAACCTCCTATAAGGATATTACGGTTATCGCTGCCGTTTCAGAGATATTTCGATTTTTCATACTAGCTCCATACAAAATTTTCGTAAAAAAATTATAATTCCTTCGTTTTTGTGCAGAATCAATTCTGGTGTCATTTTTGTATATTGTTATAACAAATAGAAGTGATATCCGGCACAAAAACTGGCACTTGCAAAATAAAATGCCTAAGTCTACGAAAGCCGTTTTTCAGCCCACCGTGAGCCGGGGCGGGTCGCTAGTATCCAATAATTTTACAGACGGTATTGATAAATAACATAATCATTGAAATATTACGTACATTAATGAGCCAATACCAATCTTAAATAACATTGTTATTGTGTATTACGGAATACATATTATATTAAAATGAATTCAACAAAAACTACGTACTCACGTTTACCAAAAACTTCATGAAAATTATTTACGCCAATAACCCGGTAAACGCAACTTACCAAAATAAAATATAATTTTATTTTTCGTAAAGTTCTATAACAGGTTATTTGCCGATATATATTTCTGTCTAAATTCCCAACAATAAACACGTGTGTCACAATATGTTTGTAAAAATCATTAGGAAAAATTTGAAAAAAAAATTGCTAAGGTGTATTCTAGTCCATAGATGCCGAATTTTAAAACCCATAATAGCACATTATCGAGTTATTGCTTGGGAGGGTCGATATGTACTAGCTGTTGCGCGCGACTTTGTTCGCGTCGGAAGTTTTTCCGTGTAAATTTCGATCCCGTGGGAAATTCCAAAAATCCTTTCTTAGTGCTCCCCTAAACACCCCAAGGAACATTCATGCCTTTCAGCTTCTTGTGCCCAGTAGTTTAGGCTGTGTGTTGTCTGTCAGTCAGTAACGGAAGCGTTTTATGTATATTGATTATTCAATGAATCAGTTTATCTGTGAAGCATAGGTGTTTATATAAATAGGGGGTGCGGTATGTTTTATCATAATTAAGACATACAAATTTAAAAGTGACAACCGAATTAGGGAAACATAAGCAGTGCTATTGAAAAATATATTCCTTTTTTTTCTACGTGACAAAAAAATATGATTTTAGTCACACTAATGAACTATAGTAGAAGAAGATATCGCTCTCAGCGATAAGACCACCATTGTGGCCAAATTTTTAGCAATGCAATGCAATGCAATAAATCATATTCTATCTATAGTTTCCGGTTAAATTCAAAGCAATATGATTACAAAAGAGCATACTGTTACAGTCTGAATCATTCGTTCGTTCAATTGTTACCCCGTTCCATGTTTTGATTGGCTGCAACACACGTACACATAGACAACATGTGCGAACTCCGAGCGAAACGTGTTCGAATGCTGCCGGATAGAATTTAAATAGAGAATGTGTATTTTGCATAATGGTGTTACAAAAAAGTTGTTTTGAAAATAGAATTGGCCGAGTGTGGAGTTTTTGTTACGTAACTTATATGAAAATTGATTTGGGTTTTGATATTAAAATTAAATTTATTTATGTACACAAATGAAACTTAAAAGAAGAAACTTCATGAAACTTCTTGCAGCAAACTGCGACAGGAGAATTGACGAAGAGATGATAGACACAGTTATACAATATAGTTAGTATAGTTAATTGCTCATTTTCCCGAGATAGAAAGTAGTTTAAATTTGTTATTTCCGGTTGTAGGTTAAGTATACTTGTGCCAAGCTCCGTCCAAATACTTTAAATCATTTTTGCGTGAATAAAACTCAAAAATAAGATGTTTCTCATTTAAGCTTCCTCGAGGAATGCATCGGGACACTACAAAGCCTATCTCCTCTGAAGCCTCTTTGGCAGCACAACACCTCGCTGCACTGAACTTTATCAACTTTACAAAAAACATGTGTTTCTTTAATAAAATAAAAGTAGAGGCGACTGCAAATTGCGTTTCCGCGAGGAAGCTTCCTCAAGCAACGCTGGTCGCGGCGCTTCTCGGTGTAAACTGGTCTTTAATTACAATAATAAGTTCAGCATAAT
Source organism: Tholera decimalis (assembly GCA_943138885.2). Lineage (NCBI taxonomy): Eukaryota > Metazoa > Arthropoda > Insecta > Lepidoptera > Noctuidae > Tholera > Tholera decimalis. Next base: position 44,683,090 of record OW964555.2, on the reverse strand, counting down.
CGACTGTTTCTTATAGTCAACGCAACATTAAAAATAGATAAAAAAACAGTCTTATAAAAACTAAAATAAATTCGTCAGGGATGTAGTGGTCAGAAATAGACATAATACCGCAGCATCCAAAAACAGAAAAAAAAAATTGCCTTAACAAAAATGAATTGGTATGTAAACCTAGATTTTTAGTTAACAGAAAATGTGTAATTTTGCACCGCCATTCCGCTGCCACAAGTAACTTGAAATCGTCACGAGTCAAAAACTTATCGATATCTATAATAAATAACCATTCTGCATAACATTGTACTGAAAAAGAAAAAAAAATAACACTATATTGACCACCTCAGAGTATTAAATAATAACGAAAACGTATAGACACACACACAAAATATAAACTCTGATGTCGTATTTTTATAAAAAGTATTTATTACATTTATGGAATGAGGACAAACAACAAATCAAAACAAACAAACAAGCTCAAAAGGACCCCTAATTTCATGTAATGGTGGTTGTAATCTATGATAGCGAGTAATATAGTAGAGTTTAGGAAGCTGAAAGTATGTTTATTATGACTTAAAATTCGTAATTGTTTTAGTAAAACTCATTAATTCGAAGGGGGCATTCAATTATTGTCGTAAACCCGTATATAGTTTATTGATGTACCTAATTGAATTAAATTTCTAAATAAATATAAATATAGCCTCATATCATCTGATAGTAAGCGATGATGTGGTCGAATAAATTTGGCCAACAAATGGGCTTTGTAAACTCCACTCTGATGCAGCTATAAATGAATCCTCAAGTGTCACAATCATACGTACAAAAAATATACACCACTTACGCCGATTTCTGATTTGATATACATGATTCTTTTTTTTTTGTTCGAAGCGGAATAGCCCTTATTTTAAACTGAACTAGACACCCAATGAAACAATCTTTCAGGTTAACTTTTCGCTTTTTCGTGCAGTAGAGTCAGTTAAATTTTTGCTTAACAGTTGAATTACATCAGATTTTACATAAAGACAGTCCACCCATAACCACTTCTTATAGTACTTTAGCTGGAAACACAATCTGTTTGTTGAGTAAGAATAAATGAATGTATGCCCGTTTATTACACTAGCTACTCGGCCCGGCTTCGCATGGACTCATGCTACTAATTCACACAAAACCTTAATTCATTATAAATACACTAAAACCTTCTTCATGAAACACTTTATTAATTTTTGAAAACCGCATGTACCTAATCTGTTCAGGAAAACAAATACGTTTGCGATAAATTGTAAAACAATTTGAGGTTATTGCGAATGGATAGACAGACAGACGTGGCGAGAGACTTTGTTTCGTAATATGTCAGTGCAGTGTATGTGAATGTAATAATATAGAAAATCTGTCGTCTCAATGCTTATGTGTCCCACGCTTAGAGAGTCGGGGGTAGTAGAGTGAAGCACAGTATCCCTCCCTTAGGCAGTTCGTGTACAACTACGGAGCGGTAAGGACGCGTGTGCGGTGTGTAAAGCAGGGAGCCGATATCTCGCTATCAGGTGACACACGTAAACATTACAGTCAGGATGGGAAATGGAAACAATCGTTGATCATATTCAGATAGCAAATATACGCTGCAAGTTATGCTTTAATTGTTTCTTTTATTTGTTGCAGGTTGTCTGCGACTCCATCAACCACCAGTTTTGGAGGAGTCACATGTGGAATCTAACCTCTTTGGTCATACCGTTTGAAGCTTGGCGAAATAAGAACTGAACAAGTAAGTTTTTTTATTCAGTAATCTTTAAGGTTTTATTCAATTCTCTAAATCTCGATTAAAACGTACAAAGGGTCGAGTTTCCGACCATAATTAATTTAATGCAAGGATGTTTCTCGCCAGCTGATAAATACCTTAAGTGAACAGAGAGTTCGCTTGTTCATTGCACAAAGAATAGGCGTTGCAATTAATCGTGGTAACGCTGTCCGTCTTCCGAGTACTTTTCCGGTCGACAGCCATATAGAGAAGTATTTCAACGCCTAAGTGATTTTTTTTTTAAATGTTAAATGATTTTAAAATTAAGTGTTTGAATTTTATTACAAAAGTATTAGCTTTCTAAATTCCTCCACCATATATACATAAACTGTGCCTAATTTTATACTACTCGATCAGTGCAATTTTCATAAAAAGATGACAAATTGTTTGCTTCACGAACGAAGAACAATATATTTATTATGGTTCGCATAATGTTTTTGTTTTTTCGGGATAGGGGGAGCCCACTCTTGACCTCAATCTCGCCTGATGGTAAGCGATAGATGAGGTCTACGATGGAACATGGAGAACGAGCGAGCCCAAAAAATGCCTGTTTACACTTGCTTTAAAGGCTGAAAAGTCATAAGTGGCCGATAACACAGAAGCCGGCTGAGAATTCCACAGCTTGGCTGTACGTAATATAAATGTAGAAGAAAAGTGCTTGGTACGACAAGACGGTATATCAACCAAGTGTGGATGGTACCCAGCAATGTGTCTGGTAGTCCGGTAGTGAAAGGGAGATGGAGGGATCAGGTCATGGAGCTCGCACACTACTCATAGTACAATCTGTAGAAAACCGACAGGCAAGCGACGTTTCGCAGATGAGCCAGGTTATGAAGCTTGTCCACTAGTGCCTCGTCGCCTATAAGCTTTTTGGCTCTGCGCTCGATCTAGTCCAGTGCAGTAAGTTGGTATTTTGCAGAGCCATCCCACAAGTGGCTGCCCACAGGAACGGACTTGTACCTAAATTTATACAGATTGAGAAGCTTTTCAAGCGTGAAGTATCGCCTCACCTTGTGTAGGATACCTAGCGTTTTTACTGCAGTCTGAGCTCTGGACTCGATGGTTGAACTGAAGTTGAGGTCTGACGTCAACCCCATGACTAAGGTACTCGTAGTTACAATGGTAGTTAGATCAGGAATTTAGGACATATCCACCACTTTATGCGGCACCCGAATATAATCATTCAATCATCATTAAAACCTAAATAAACTACCTGATTAGTTATGTACCTAATTATATTTAGTAATATACATACTTTCTGAAGCCCTACAAAATACAATTTTATACAAAACATTTTTATTAAATTTTTATCTTTTAATTTCGTTAGCTCTCGCTAAGTAACCACTTCATTAAGTACTTTTTAATTTCAACATTGAAAATTAATATTCATACTGTATACTTAAGTTTAACTTATACAATTTTTCGCTCATTTGATTTAAACGAGTAGAACACCGACAGATAATTGATAAGTAGTTAGGAAAGTAAGTAATACTTGACTTTAGCAGTTAAGTTAAAGCGCAGGTAAGAGGGTAGCTGACTTTTGTTTTTTTTTTTATTAATTAACAGACGAGCTAATTAATAACTAATAACCAAAAGTAATAATAATTAGCTTATAACGTTCTCACTGTGTTCGTTGTCCTGCTGTGTCAAATCCATCCAAAGGTTGTCTGTAAAAGATCGCTTTTAGCGATAAGACCACCCATTGTAACACCCTTTGTAGGTTTTAAGTCCTCATTTAATTCTGTTATGGTGTGCAATAAAGAGTATATATATATCTATCTATCTCCTATCTATGAAATGGAAGGGCCGTAATCCACCACTTTTGGTCCTAAGGCATGGTTTTGGTACGATGTTTCCCGTCTCCGTTTTGAGTGCGGTAGTGATAATATAAATTACACAGTATTGTGACTGGGTTCAAACTTACGACCTCGACTTGTAAGTCGTAAAATATTATAGATGGACTCACGTAGTTTTAATTAGTATATAAATAATTTTCCTTAGCTCCATCGTCCAAGGAGGAGCCAAATATTGTAAAAATAAAATAAAAACAATCTCTGTAAACAATAAAATATTTAAACAAAGGCGCGGACCCCCAAGCCCGCGGTGTAATAACCTTTAAAAAAAAAAAAATTTTAGTCTTCATAAATAGTGAATGGCACCCATCCTTGGATGACGTTACTTAACCTTCAACTTGCGTTATCATCATGACACTTTTTCTATCTACTGAATTACTCGACTGTTTGAATATTGAGTTTCATACTAAATGTATTCTATTGGTATTTGGTTAAAATAACTCTATTATAAGTGTCCACTATAAAAATAAATATAGTCCTTTATATATACTATATATACCGTTATACAATCCATAAATATAAACGTTAAAATATTCATCTTAAATTTCAAAAAGCTACCGTCCAACGTTGTCCTGAGTTTTTTCCACAATTAGTTCAGGTGTGAAAATGTCATGTTGGAAAGGTTAATGTCGCAAAGCCCGTCACACGTCTGGCCGCCCGCCTGTCGAAATGCCCCACGTGTCAGCGTAGTTGAACGTACTTTTTGATTTTCAACCGACGACCAAAAGAGGAGGTTATCAATTCGACGCGTATATTTTTTTTTTTTTTTTATGTATGATCACCGATTACTCGAAGACGGCTGAACCGATTTGGAAAATTCTTTTTGCATTTGAAAGAGTATACTTTGAAATTGGTCCCATTGTTACCAAGTCAGGATCTGATGATGGGTTCCTGGAGAAATCGAGGGAACTCTTCAAATATTATAGGCACACCTATGGCGTTTTGAGTATTTCTTATAGTAACTTGTGCAGTTGCTCTCAAAAAATACCATTTACTGCCAAAAACGAAAATACAAAACTAAAGACACCGACTACCGAAATTAAAGTTATTTTTCACTTTGCAGTGTTTTTGGGAGTCGGTTTAATTTTTTGGTAAAAAGTTTTTATTGGATAGGACTATAGAAAAAATGAGAAATCGGCAATTTATAGCCATTATCATGGTATATACACACATCAAAAGTGTCTAGGGATCAACATATATTTTTGCAATAACTTTTCTCCTGATTGATATTAATTAAAATTTTCTTTAAGGATTCATCAAATAAAGTGTTTTCGTTTGTCACAGTAACGATAAACCAAGTCACCTTTGCATTAATAAAGAAATTTGCCATTTTCCTAATAAAGGGATTTTTGACATTTGAACCACTAACATTAAAGTTCGAAAAAAAAGACTGAAATAACAGTTTTCTTTAAAATTTTATTGGGTAACTTAAACAATTAATAATCCGTGTTTCTACCGCGAACACTAACAACACAAGAACATCGGTTTGGCATACTCAGAATGAGTTCATCCAAATCACGCTGTGGAATGGCCGCCCATGTTCGTTGCAACAACAAAAAAAGGTCTTCTTGCGACTGGATACCCTCCATATTCGGCAGAGCTCTTCTCTGTAGCATATCCCATGCATGCTCAATCGAGTTCAAGTCTGGCGACTGAGCAGGCCAGAGCAGGACATTGATGTTAGCTGCGGCGAGAGTCTGTCTTACAACTCTTGCGGTGTGCGGTCGTGCAATATCATGCATTAACTGAAATAAGGGACCGATTTGCACTTGTAGAGGAACGATGACGTCAGATACAATCGTCTCAGCATAAATTTGAGCGTTGAGGTTGCCTCTGATCCAAATCAACTCAGTTCTTCCGCCGATCCAAATACCCGCCCATACCATGATGGTTCCACCACTATAAGGATGGACTTCCTGGCAGGATTTTAATCGCTGTTGGCGTCCAGGGGTTCTCCAGTGTCGTATAAGTCTTGTATCCGGTCTCATACCAAAACGAGACTCATCAGAAAAGCACACGAAACGCCATTGTTCTTCTGCCCAATTTCTGTGTTCAAGAGCCCATTGATATCGAATCCTACGATTGTGCATTGCTATAGGTGGTACCCGTAGCGGTCTTCGGGAATGAAGGTTCACTTCATGCAAGTGGTTTCTGACTGTTTGGTCGCTAATTAAGTTCCCTGAAGAGTGATGAAGCCTCACGGCTAACATCATGGCGGTTATTGTTGGAGCTCTTCGAGTTAAGATTTGAATGTATCGGTCTTGTCTCCGTGTGGTGCAGCGATACCGTCCTCCATGGCGCTCAGCCACGGTACCAGTGCTTCGGTAACGTGTCCAAAGTCGACTGATAACACTCTGACTTGTATTCAGAGCTAAAGCCACAGTACGTTGCCGGGAACCAGCTTCTATCATTCCCACGGCTCTGAGCATTTCTTCCCTGCTTAAATGACGTCGCCGCTCCATAATAACGTTGGTTTTAATCAGTAGTAGGGAAACAGTAGCACTAATAATGTCTTCAATGCGTTGTATGTTTTTATAGGGAAAATATTGACAGCTGATTTTCATCTTTTACTCGAATTTGATTAACAGTTCCTGTTTTAAATTATGAAATGCACCAAAAAGGATCCATATAAATTTATAAAATCATAAATTTATTACAAAGCCACATCGCAATCTCAAGAAATCCGCATAAAAATGCTTGATCCCTAGACACTTTTGATGTGTGTATTATACCTTCCTGGTTTCATTATGAGTTTATCTAACTATTTATGCCATTCAAAAAGCAAATCAAACTGACCTTATCTCGCAGTGATGTGATATGTTTTCACTTTTATAATTTTCACTCACATAACCATAAAACTTTATTATAATATAACGAATTCACGCACATATTCACCAAAAAAGACACACGATAACACAATAATATGTAGGCAATGTCAACACAAATTATTCCACTTAGACACAATGTTTTTATTTATAACACAACGAAAAATCATGCGGCGTCACAATGGCGTCTCGCTTCAAAAACTTTTTTTTCGTTCATTTTAGTGTTCCCTTTAAAATGTTACTAAAACCGGTCAAGTATGAATCGATTAATCGAATCATACAGCTAAAACGATATAAACGTAAATACCATCGTCCAATGGGAGCCGTGACGTTGTGTACAAACGGTGTACCGTTGACAGTTAGAACACTTTTTCTTATGTACATACGCTGTACTATTGACACTTGAGAGGTTAAGAGTGCACTTTTATGATTTTATACAGACTGAATTTTTCAAGTTGGAGTGAATGGGCAAATCTGAAATTATGAGGTAAAGCGAAAAAAATAAAAGTAGTTTCAGGCCTTGGAAAATTTTGCTAAGGCTTATGAGAAAGGTAATATTAAACTTATTGCATGTTACGAATGAGCTCTTTTCTTTAATTGGCCTTATGTTATCCCAGCGTCAAATTCGTGTTACAGAAATAGCTCAGGAAATCAACGAGGTTGGTTCTTGATTAGAACGACGATAAAAACAAATGTGCAATTTTAATTTTCATTTATATATGTTTTTAGGTGGGTAATCATTTGAGATTTGGCCCATCGCTGAAAAAAAAACACCTTGTATAAAAAACACACAAAGTTTTTAGTTGCAAAAATTCCTTTGAATATGGGGCTTGACAGTCAACGCAATAATCGTCACAAAAATGTTGTCTGGAAATACCCACATGCAGACAATACAATTTCGCCTTTCAGACGAATCTAATTATTTGGAAGTATAATGTGTGAATGAATGTGTCTGGGAATTCGGTTTCCAGGACGAGCGAAGTCTTATTACAAATTACGAATATCTTGAGACAAGAGGCCAATTTTGCGGTTGATGTTGAAATACGCGTGTAACTTTTTTGGGGAAATTGATTAGAACTCTTTTGGTATATCCATTAAACTCGTGGCAAATTTTAAGAAGACCCATTACTTACATCAGCAATAATTACAAAGAAAATTGGTACCGGACATGCAGACCGATATTACTAAATTATACCACTCAAATCTTCCTTCTTTTTCGGGGGAAAAAGCATAAACTGACTCGGGAGGAGCTTTGCGTGAAGCATGAAGGAATGTTAGACTTCTACTGACAAAAATCCCACGCTGTTTCTTCGGTTGCTCCTGCTTTCTTGAGTCTCGATATCCCGGTCGAATATTCCCGCAATCCTGAAATATAATATAGTAATTTGTGTAGCTGCAGTTCGCTTCTGCCTATACTATTGAGATAGCTGGAGTAATTTTATGACTTCGGTACAATTTGAAAAGACGCATTAATTTTATTTTAATGTCTCAAGAATTATAAAATGAATAGTGTGTATCATAGGTGACGAGGTTCTGACAGGCAAGATTCACAGTCTGGCTCACCGGCGAAGCGTTGCTTGCCTGTCTATCTTCTACAGATTCTACTTCGGAGAGTGTGCGCAGGAGCTCCATGATCCCTTCATCCCCCTTTTACTACCGGTCTACCAGACGTACCGCAGGATACCATCCACACTTGGTCGATATACCGTCTTGTCGTATTAAGCGCTTTTTTTCAACATTAATTGTGCGCACAGCCAAGGTGTGGAACTCTCTGCCGGCTTCTGTGTTCCCTGCCACATATGGCCCGTCAGCCTTTAAGGCTGGAAACAGTGCTTGACCGACGGTCGGCGTAGCTATATCTATGCAAGCCTATGAATGCGCACTCAGCTACGCTGACGATTTTCACAACCGACGGTCAGCACTGACGCTCAAAATGTACGGTCAGCGCTGACCGTCGGTCGAGCACTGTTTCCAGCCTAAAGCAAGAGTGAATAGGCATTTTCTGGGCTCGTTCGTTCGATCGTAGACCTCATCTTACACTTTCCATCAGGTGTGATCGAGATCAAGAGCGGGATCATTTGGAATAAAATAAAAGTATTGTATGGAGATCGTGGCTAAATATTAATAGCCACCCGAATCTATATTGAAGGTTAAGCAATGCTTGGTTAGGTCATTCCGAGGATAAGTAACCACCGAGATTCCTCGGAAAACAATTTAAGCCGGTGGCCTCGGCTGTCGTTTGTAATACTTTGACAGTCGACACACGTAGCCAGAAGCCAAAAAACCGATATCAATCTTGCCAAGGGGTATTGCGTTACCCTGCTACATATAATACTAGTACTCATCTGCATCTTTGTAGTTGGATTTGAAGCCTACCCCTATATTTTTATTTATTTTATTTTATTAGGAATAACAAACAGTCACATAATAAAAAATACACAAAATATTACAAAAAAACTACAATTATGTAACCTTCAGCGTTATCCACAACATACACATGAGAAACATATTACGCGCTACAAAAAATAATAATGAAATGAAACATGAAAAACAAGATTAACAAAAATAGTGCACTAGCAAACAATGAAAACAATAATTAAAACTAAGATTCGACTACAAGACAAAACTAATTAAAAGATATGATAATATGTAAGTATCTTAAACAAATCAAACATTTTTTTAAATGCAACAAAGAAAAAAATTGATATTTAAGGAAACAATAAAAACAAATTATAAATAAATACGATGAAATTATAAGTGGCAACATGAAAATTAGTAATCATTAACGTAGATTCATTTTCGTTGATTACTATCAAATATTCGATTGAAATACCATGAAGATGACCCTCTAAACATTGAACACACTACAGTTGAAAATTATTCTCTGGGACAGCGGTGTAGTATGGAGTAGTTATAAGCACAACTTACAAATTGTGGGTTGTCAGTTCGAACCCAGGCACATTACTTTGTATAATTTCCATCATAACCACTGTTCTCAAAAACGATAAAGAAATCGTGAGGAAACCGGAAAAATACCTAAAAACATGCGACATTAACCGGCCCGCACTGACCCTCATGGTTTTATCGTCGTGGCATTGCGGCCCGGCTTATAGAGAGAAGGCCTAAGTGCCTTTTCACATGTACCGGTTACCGGGTAGCCGGCGCCGACTGTCCGGTAACACATTCAGCATTCATACGTTCCGATTATGTGTTATTAGTAGGTATACATAATAGGACGATAAGTACGAGAGTATGAGAATAAACATGCGCGTGCTCTCGCTGTGGTTGTATCTGGGCGACTGGCCGCCGGTGCGACTGAAAGCATGCTGCGTGTTTCATACAGTACTATGCGTCCGGCTGCCGGCTAGCCGGTAGCCGCCAACTGGACGCACAGTGGTAGATCCGGTGAGCACCCGGCGACCGCAAATTACGCCGGTACGTGTGAAAGGTAATGTACATGGCCATACACTTCACCGCCGGGTTTCCGGCGCCGGTTACCCGGCAACCGGTACATGTGAAAAGGCACTTAATATACAGTATAATGTATGTAAAACGTTATTATGTGTCTTATGTATTATCCATAACACAAGGCTACAGGTGACTGTCATCAAGTCGTTACTTTCAGTTTATAGAAGAAATTACTCCTTTTATACGTTGTTATAGCGAAGTATATGTTCTGACTGCATAGTGCTCTTTTATGTCTGTTTAACAGATCGTTCAAATGAGATGATGGAGGACTTCTGTGTTCGTTTTCTATAAATTATCCAAAGGTTGTCTGGAAGATATCGTTATCAGCGATAAGACCACCATTGTAACCATAAGTTAAGCAATATTGTAAATCAGGTGTGTTTAAATTATTGGTGGTGTGTAATAAAGAGTATTCTATCTATCTAATTATCTATTACTAGACTTCGCTTCCGTAGACTTTATCATGGTAAAAACATAACCTCCTTCTTTTGCAGTCGGGTAAAAATTAATCTATACATATAGCTACTTCCAAACAAAATTTGATCCAAATCCACCCAAAACATTCGAAGATTAGCGAGTTCAAACAAACAAACTTTTCCGCTTTATAATATTAGTATAGACTAACAGTTGCCCACGATTTTGTTCGCGTCGCAGATTTTTCCCGTGTAAATCCCGATCCCGTGGGAAATTCCAAAAATCCTTTCTTAGTGCTCCACTACACTCACCAAGGAACATACATGCCAAATTTCAGCTCCTTGCGCCCAGTAGTTTCAGCTGTGCGTTGTCTGTCAGTCAGTCAGTAACAGAAGGGTTTTATATATATTGATAGATCCGTTCTGTAGTTTGTACCTGATATACATAAGTAACTGATATACATCCATCCATCCTTAGCACCTTTTGCATTTATAATATTAAACCATGGACTACTCGCATATTTATTTTCTCTGCTGTGTCAAATCCATGCAAATGTTGTCTATAAAAGATCACTTTTAGCGGTAGGACCGCCCATTGTAACACCCTTGTAGTTTCTAAGTCCTTATTTCATTCTCTTATGGTGTACAATAAAGAGAATGTTTTTTTTTTAATATTAAAATATTCACTAAAAATGTTAAATTGATACGTAAAAGAAACACTGTACACGCGTACGCATTCATAAATAAATTGCGACGTTGCCGTCCTTCAAGTACGTGTGTACAGAGTGTTTCTTTTACGTATCAATTTAAAATTTTGAGTGAATATTTTAATTTATTTATTTATTTATTTATTAAAACTTTATGCAACACAAAATGTACAAAGGCGGACTTTAAAAAAAATAAAACCATTCTGTTTTCGAATGGTAATATTTATTTAGCATGTATGGATGCTATACTATTGCGGGTTCACGGGAAAGCCCTCTGTTAGTTAACATACTGTATATCTACAACGTGTAATTTAAAGGGTATATACATACCGAGTGCACGACTTCTTTGGATGATAACAAACGATGCAAGGGTTTTGTAATCCTATGTCTACATGTGTGGAGCTTATTAGAAATTTCAATACATTGATACCAGATACCGAATTTTTGAAATTAATAAGAACGAAGAGAATTATCGTTTTATTGGCAAGTGACGTGGAAAGTGATGACCCTCATAGTGCTGTGACACGTTTGTTATTATTGGTTTTCAAGAAACATATGAAACCGATAATTTGGGGTCAATCCTGTGAGTCACTTATTTTGAGCTGAAACTTTGCATAGAGACTCCATACCAAATGTTGTCTTCAGTCCTTTGGATATATATGGGGTTTCCGTTACACGTTGTATATTAGTAAGAATGTAAGAAATAAGATACGTATTGCATGAATAATAAATCATTTAGCAACCTTCACGTGAATCTTTGTTATCGGTCGAGGCAGTATCTCAGTATCCGTTCAAGTAGGTATATCTAATCGATACCACAGGTTGATAAAATCTCAATGACTGGGCGCTTATTGAAATTGCAATCAGTTGTGATAACGTTTTGTTTTTTTTTTCTTGCTTTAGTTATTTATTGATTTACTGCCTCGGTGGCCAAGCGCGAGTGAGAGCAAGAGGTCTCAGGTTCGATTTTCGGGCCAGGCAAAAAGTGCTATTAGGTTTATCTGTTAGAAATTTGTCAGTAGTAGCCCGGAGTTTGGAAGTTGGTGGTGTGATAACGCCCGTGCCGCGGAAAGCATGTATAGCCGTGGTCATGTGCCTGATCTCTCTCCGGTCTTGTCGGATTGCCGTCACATCAGACAATGAGAGTAAAGGAACAGAGTGCACCTGTACCTGCACATACTTGTGCACTATAATATCTCCAGCGCAGATGGCTAATCGATTATGTTATTGGCTGCCTTGGTCGAAATCCACTAGGAGAACCATTGATGTATTAAAAGGAGGAAGATATGTTACTCTCTAACATCGCAATCAGTAAACCTGGGCTCGGTAAATTGTACCAATAAAAAAAAAAAAAAGGTGTACTCACGTAGTATTAAGTAATAAATAATAAGTAACTTCTACAGCTACAATACTGTAAAACGTAAATAATAAAATTTTTATAATAAATATTTTCTCAAAAAAAGGGGCGGACCTCAATGTCCGCGGTGTTAAAACTTATTAAAAAAAAAAAAAAAACCTGGGCTCGGCGCACGAATACATGCACGGTAACTCACACATCTGTGTTCAGTGTCGTCATCAGTCCCAAACCTACAGTTACCGATAGACAAGGATAGAGATAGGAGACGGCGCTGTAGTGCGAGCGAAATCGCCTCAGCTGCCGAATGTTTGCGCTTATGACTGAAATAAGATTACATGTATTAGGTAAGGTGTCTCTTATTTTTCTTCCTGGTGTAATTATAACACTGTCTAGCTACACAAGAAGTTATTTTGATGCGTATTTATTCCAAAAAAATCCTTAAAAGCACGAAGAGACGACAATTTCTTGAGCTGTGTGATGAACAACGTTCCGTACGCGACTGAGAGTGAGCGCCCGCCAACTACGGGCAATCACTTAGTTTTGTAGGACCAAACGCTGTGTCTAGTACCGTATCTTCCTCCTTTTAATATATCAATGAGGAGAACAATTATTATTATGATTGATTTGGACAAAATCAGTAACATGATCATTTTTTCATTACGGATGAGCCCGCTCTTGACCTCAATCTCGCCTGATGGTAAGCGATAGATGAGGTCTATGATGTGACGAGCGAGCCCAGAAGATGCTTGTTAAATAAAAGACATTCTTAAAGCTAAAATAACAAACATGTAACTCACCTACTTCTCTACATATTAACCAAGGACACACTAACTACACACTAATACACAAAATAAGAAACTATTTTTTTTTATAGTTGATAGGCTTGCATTTGACCATAATCTCACCTGATCTTAAGCGATGATGTGGTCGAAGATGAAGCACGCTTGCCTAGAAGTAACCTATTCATTCTTGACTTAAAGACTCCCAGGTTATAACTATCAGGAAACACAGACTCCGGCAGGGAATTCCACTCCTTAGCCGTACGCACAATTAAGGTATTCCCAAAACGTTTCGTGCGTATGGGTGGGATGTCCACCATGTAACGATGGCGCATCGCCGTTTGTCTTGTAGTCCGATGATGGAACAGGCTTGGCGGAATAAGACTGTGCAATTCCATCGCACACTCCCCGAAATGTAACCGATAGAAAACTGACAGGCTTGCAACACGTCGCCGATGTTCTAGGTACAATGGCTTAAATTTTATGTATTAGGCTAAGGTTTGTTTATTGTAATAATTAATAACGTGGTTGAACAATTCTGCAAATGTCTGCTCACAGATTCATTTAATGTTTACAGCAATCTGAGGAAAATGTTGTGGGTTGCGTAGTAGATAAGTTTATAGTTTAAGACATTTTTGTTATTTTTTAATACGCAACTGTTCATTTTCCCTAAATTAATAAATAAAGGAAGTAATAACAGAAGAGGAAGGTGAAAAATGACAAAATGTCTGCGGCTTTTTTCATAAATAACTTTTGTGATAAAGCAAATATATATTTAATAGTTTTTGTCCGCGACTTAGTTCGCATAGTAGGATTTTCCGCGTCCATTGTTTTCCAGGATATGAACTATTTACTTAGGTACTTAATTTCATTCAGAACCGATCAGTAGTTTTTGCGTGAAAGAGCAACAAACATACACACATCCTCACAAACTTTCGCATTAAAATATTAGTAGGATAGTAGAATGTCAAACTCTGTAAAGTGGTTGTTTTAGGTGTCGAAAAGGGAACGAAGAGGTGGATGTACCACGGCGTTAATCAAAGACGACTACGTATATTACTTAGGTTTTAGAAAACACGTAATTATGAAGGGTACACGCAAACAACTGGAAATAAATATTGGAAGCAATTGATTTTGAGAAACACGCAACTGAAGTTTAGAAATTATTATTTTTACTTATCGTCGCTGTAGAATGAATAACTCGTAGGTATTTAAAAAAAAAACATTTTTTCCTTTTTTTTTGTAAAGATCGTATGGAAACCACGTATTTTATAATACGGTGAAACTGTAAACCCAGTATAAAGACTACAATCGCCATCTATGGAGTTAAACGAAAACCTCTTATCTATAGAGATAGGAGTTTAAACAAAAACTACGTAGATTATAAGAACAGAAAACCAACCTCTTATATCATTTCTCTGGCATAATCCAGTTAAGTAACGCATTGATTAATAACATAAATAAGTCCTTTTTATCATTCAAAACATGAGACAAAAGCACATAAAAATATTTTAAACATTGACAAAATTAACCGTTTTTTTTCGTTTCCTGTGATGTTTGGATTTCTGTTATCATTCTACAGCGACGTTATGTTGAAATACGCAGTAAAGGCTTCAAAAGAGACTTTGACCACTAAGTTCGTTTCGATGTTTCTTTCTGGGTAGTCAGCTGGGAAACACCAGCATGTAGGTAGTTTAAATTGAAAACAAAACAAAATAACTCGTAATAGTGTTAATTATACACAATTTGGAAAATAAATAAGGATTGGAATTCTCTGCCGGAGCCTGTGTTTCCTGATAGCTATAACCTGGGAGTCTTTAAGTCAAGAATGAATAGGTTACTTCTACGCAAGCGTGCTTCATCTTCAACCACATCATCGCTTCATAATATCAGGTGAGATGGTGGTCAAAAGCGAGCCTATATTATCAATAAAAAATACTACGGGAAAAGCTGGTACAAATATAATAATCATTTTAGTATTTTATTAAGTCGTCTTGGCTTATAAGAACAAATAAATAAAATAGCACGTAATAAATTCTCACACGATAGTAATCTAGCCGTAAGAAACAAAACATTTAGAGTCCGGAAATGGCCAAAACGGCTATGAATATACAAAATATGAGCACACTATCCTGAAAATGCTGAAATTTATTAGTGTGCTAGCCATTATAGACCATAAAAATGTTTAAAGATGATATTTTTGCCGTTGAATAATATCCACATTTATACAAAATCAAGTATTTTCTTTAAAAATGTAATACTTTTTTAGTTTACATTGGGAACTTGTGTTTGACATGTGGTACGTGTTTAACCATTTGAAATTTCTTATTAGCAGTCCAGGATCAGGCTTTGTGCCCTAATCTTGGCAATAGACTCACTTCTACTATATGGTAATTATTAATCATGACTGATAGACTGTTGAGTATTCTCCACGAATGAATTTGTATATATATTAATTTGACATAAATGTTGTATCCTGCGATAATGAACTTCACTGCAATATTAAAATTTAACTATTAAGTTTTAATATCGCAGTAAATTTCAGGTATATTTGCCCACTCTAACTCTCTTCTCTAATTCTACATTTTATAAGTGCCCATGTAGGCGTGTCTGAAATAAAATATCTAAAGTTTGAGTTTGAAAACAAAAGAGTTATGTAAAATTTCATATTCTCTTCACATACAGATTTCCACAATATATTCACCCATTTTGTATGAGACTAATTTAAGAACATTGTTAGCATAACAAAATTGTTTGTTAGTTTCCCAAACAAATCTGTGGTTGGACCAGACTGACCTATGTAAACAATGAATGGTCAAAAAAGGTTTTACTAGAGGTTTTGATAAAATACTGTTTATGGCTGGTATATTTTTAGGACCTAGTTTTTTAGTACATAGATTTAGGTGCCTTATAAAACCAGCTACAGAACTTCAGTAATCTATGTCTGCGAGGAATATTTTCAAATCAGTGGGCATTTTTATTTATATTGTGTTATTCTATTATCTTTACGATAAAATAAAATTGAAGTGTCTGTCTGTTATTTCAAAATGATTGTGTTTTCTCAAGTGCTTATTTAATATATGTATTTGGAAAAAGGCTTAGTAGATAGTAGTGAAATCATTCAAATCTATTCATCTATTATTCTATTCATTCATGTCGGTTTGTGACAGTATTCGAATTTACATTTTAACCTTTACAGCGCATACAAAACTAGCTTTTGTCTGTGACTTCGTTTATGTGGCAGAAATTTCTCACGTAAATCCTGGTCTTGTGGGAATTTCGTGAGAGAAATATTAGGTATAAAGCTTTGTGGCAAGGCCTATGTGTCATTGTAGGATGTCAAGTATCTACTTTTCAAATTTCATTCAGATCCATTCAGTAGTTTTTGAATAACAAAATTCCATACATCTAAACATCCATCCACACAAAAATTCACATTTATAATATTGGTAAGATTAATCGTCTTAGATTGGCGGTAAACACAACAGCATGTTTCAACAAATCGTATATCAAGCTACAAGTAAATCAAGTTGTCTGCAGTCTAATTCCTAGCTTAGGTTAGCTCCAGACTAATAGCTCAACAGGGCTTTGCACTCAACATGTCTGGTCCGACAGAGATCGCTCTAAGCTGAGGTCAGACATGTCTTGCTCAGATTTAGCAGATAACTAATGACCACGATTGTGTAGCTCACTTTGACGTTACCTACCTGTCAAATCAAATACAGGATCTTTAAGTCAAGAGTGAATGGCTTACTTATTGATAAGCGTGTTCCATTTTCGACCCATACGCACTAAACGTTTTGGGAATTGTTTCATTGTGCGTACGGCTAAGGAGTGGAATTCCCTGCCGGAGTCTGTGTTTCCCGATAGCTATAACCTAGGGGTCTTTAAGTCAAGAGTGAATAGGTTACTTTTAGGTAAGCGTGCTCCGTCATCAACCACATCATCACTTACCATCAGGTGAAATGGTGGTCAAACGCGAACCTATTATCAATAAAACAAAATTATTACTAGCGTCTGCCTCCGGATTCACTCGTGTGAAATGTCTTTTATTTTATTTATTTATTGACACACCAGTGACATATTCAGCTTAAACGAAACATGGTTTGTAACATATATTCTTATATAATATGAATATGACTATTGAAGGCGTGCACATCACTTGTATAACAAATTAAAAGTAACATTACAATTTGAAGGAAAAAAAATATGAAACTTACAAATTAAATCAAGTTACAGTGGCTACGCTTTCGCACATTATTAGTATACAAGAAAGAATAAGTGAAGTATTTAAATATTATAGTGTTTTCCAGCTTGGTGGACGTGACAGTGAATACAAAAGCACGATGTCTTAATTTACTAAAGAGAAAAAAAAACATGACAACAGATAAGCATGTAATAAGAATGAAATTGAGTTAAATAGATGACACAAAGTAATTATTGAACACTTAGGAACCAGGAACCGTTATATTACGTCTGAATTCCATAAGTTTGTTAGAAAATATATCTAAACTGTTTGTGCGTATGCACAGCTTATTGTACGCGGACAGAAATCGGTTTAATGGAGCGGTGGAGCCTAGTTTAGTTTGACTTTTTGAGACTTCAAACGAGTTTGTTTTATGACTCGATTTACAACAAAAATACCTGCCTTTCTCCAAGGTCTGATCTATCTCTGTACCAAATGTCATTAAAATGTTTTAAGTGTTCAAGATGCTTTAATTACTTAATTAAATCTTCTCTCTTCGGATTTTTCGACCCATGGACATTTGGTTGATCGATGTTTTCCTTTACGATTTTGAGAGCAGTGATAATGACGATGAAAAATACACAAAGAAATGTCTATCACATTTCTTTGTGTATTTCTTTACACATTTTTTTTTGTGTAGGATCCCAACAAACGTGAAACTTGTACCTAATGTTACAGAGAAATTTGCTATTACCTGTCATGGAGCGTTATTGGCGCCTGTTGGCAAATAAGAACGCAACCATGTTTATAAGTTGGCAATATTTATAATTCTGTGTCCTATAGATTATTATACTCTTTGCTCTGTGTCTATACTCTATGGGTAATCTCTCTATGGTTCATAGCTTGTAACTTTTATCTTGTCTTAACAATAAACGTTCGTTGCATTTTCATAGTAATCGTTTATTTATTTCCACTTAATTATCAACAGCGCCGAAGTCTCTCGGGTGTTGTAAGTATGTCTATTTTTATTAACAACAATAATCGTTGTATTTTTTCACATAAAGCCTCCATGCAGGCCTACATGGGCTCTTATAAAACGTCCGAAGTTAGTGCACAGTTCGAATTGGTCATTTCCTATGGAGAAGAACCGACAAGAAATTCCACGGTTACTTTTTTCAAACCATAATTCCAATCGTGATTCTGTTACATACTTTATCAAAAGGGATTCAAAAGTTATCTGATGTATCTAATAGAAATTAATTGGAATAAATTACTAACGTACTTTGAGGTTTAATTGATATAATACAAACCCACAAATCATTCATTCTACATAATTCACGTTGTATAGGGAAATACCTCTCTAACGTTTCAGTATTAATTGATTACTCCCAAACATACCGAATCTTATCTGTAAATATTTTCTGAATATAAATAAATGTACTTCAATATTCTGATATTCCTTTAAGTAATGATTTGTACGAATTTCTGTGAAAGAAATTCGGTAAATATTGAAAAGATAATCAGAGGAAGGAAATTTCTAAAAATATCAAGTTACCTTATTATTTACGGAAATATTTGTTGTTACACTGTAGTTGGGCAACCTGTTCGTAATAAGTAAGTTAATGGATTCATTCCTCGATTCCTGGATCGATGTTGTTCTGTGGCTTGTTTCCAATGGCGAGTTCTCAGAAATACTCTGAATAAAGTTCCAATTCTGTTTTCATTTATTAAAACTTTATGCAACACAAAATGTACAAAGGCGGACTTAATGCCATAGGCATTCTCTACCAGTCAACCATGGGTGGTGAAGAGATAACATGGCAGGTGCATACAAAAAAACTTTTATTACAAGTGCATATATAACTAGAATAAACTTACATACATATTTATCATAATACATACCAATAATATATCATATAGGTTTATTAATAAAAAGTCATGGAAAGGGGTTTATGATAAGTGATCTTTATTTTTGCAAATTGGTTATTAAATAATACTTTTACACGTCATTTTTTTCGTAAATATTAAGTAGATGAGGCCGGTGTTTCCTAACTGACTACCCTAAGAAGAAACACCGAAACAAACTCAGGGGTCCGTCTCTTTTAAAGTCCATACAATCTACACTGATTTAATTATATGGGAACCTTGTAGGTTTCAGTCTGTGGCGGTCATTTGAAGAAAGATGCTCACAGATTTGAGTGGGCCTGTCCATACAGTGCAAGCATTTGTCAAATGACGTATAGCTTAACTTAGAACAAGGAGCTTAACGATTTGACGAACAATACGAAGGTAAGGACGTTCGGGTATGCCGCAAAAAGCACTCAAACTGCCAGACAATCATGTTTAACTCGAATAAGATAAGACCGCCATTGTAACCATTTTTTTTGGCATCACCAATAGGGTTTTCAAACTTTTCCCCGCCCAGCTTATAGTGCTAATGACTGCCATCTTCAATGGTGCATTGAGCAATAATATGTTCCCCGCAACCTGGAAACAGGCCACCGTCATAGGTATTCCCAAACCAGGCAAGCCCAAGTCTGACCCGTCTAGCTACCGTCCCATTAGCTTACTCAACGTCCTTGGTAAAATCTATGAAAGGCTTATATATAAGCGGCTCAAAGATTTTGCCGAAGCAAAGAGTCTTATACCCAATGAGCAGTTTGGATTTAGAACCGAACACTCATGTATCCAACAAGTCCACCGCATCATAGAACATGTCAGCGCCGGCTTCCAACGGGGCGCAATAACGGGAGCCTTATTCTTCGACATAGCGAAAGCGTTCGACAAAGTCTGGCACAATGGCTTAATCTATAAGCTATACCAACTCGGCGTGCCTGACCGTCTCGTGCTCATCCTACGGGACTTTTTATCGAATCGCACCTTTCGTTACCGAATTGAGGGGGAGCTTTCCTCCCCCCATCCCATTCGCGCAGGAGTTCCTCAAGGCTCCGTACTATCCCCCCTCGTTTTCACGCTATTCACTAGCGATATCCCCAAGCATAAAAATACTCAGCTAGCCCTATTTGCTGACGATACGGCTATCTATTATACCGGTCTTAAACCCGATGCCATCGCTCGCACTCTCCAAACTTCCGCAAACACTCTGGCCAAGTGGTTCCGGAAATGGAGAATCGAAGTCAATCCAGACAAAAGCCAGGCAGTCCTCTTTTCTAAGCCGCGGATAAACCCACCCTCCCCCCGTCCGATTACCATGTACGGCAAGCCGATCCCCTGGGAAAAGCAAGCCAAATACTTAGGCGTGGTCCTCGATAAACACCTTTCCTTCGCTGAGCACATAAAGCAGGCACGTTCGCGCGCCGCTTTCGCTCTAGGTAGGCTCCACTTCATTCTTAGCTCCCGCAGCAAGTTATCACTCAGGTGCAAGCTGCGTATTTTCACCGCGGTCATCCTGCGTTGTTTTCGCACACGCAAAGCCCTACCTCCTCCATAAGATACAGACCCTTCAAAACCGATTCCTCCGTAGAGTCACGGGAGCCCCCTTTTATGTTCGAAATGAGCTTCTTCACGTAGACCTCAAGATGCCCACCATCCAGCCGTTCATGAAACGTGTCTCCAAGCGTTTCTTTGATACTGCAATCCAACATAGGAATCCCCTTATCGTATCGGCCGCCCAATACGAACCCTCGCGTATCTCTAAGATTCGCCGACCAAGGCATACCCTTGTCACTCCCGATGACGCAATCACCCTGCTCCAAGAGAGCCGTAGGGAAACAAGTACAGTGGCACACAAAAACAAAAACCGACCGTCCTTCCGTCCTCGCCGCCGAGGCCCGCCGCGACGTCCCCGTAATAGTCCGCCCCGACCCTTGCCAGAGCCAGCCCGCGACGCTGAGCCAGTAGCTTTAAATTCCCTTATATTATTAATCAATCAATATACATTTAAGGAAAAGTTGCGTGATTATTTTCTTAACAAATAGTGGAAGCAGAGTTTTCATACTTTCTTTACTTCTTTACTTTCAGACTAACTGCCAAAGGCTTGCACTGACAGGATGGGTCTACTCAAATCTGTGTGTGTTCTTTCCTCAAAAGGCCATTTCAGACTAATCTACATAATCCTCATAAACGAATGTGAATATGTGAATTATGTAGATAGATAGAATATACTTTAGATAGATAGAATATACTTTATTGTACACCAATAATTGAATCACACTTAAATAACAATATTGTAAAAAAAAAAAAAAATGATTTTTTTTTTTTTTCTTTTTGTGTGTGGCATCTCGCAGGTCAACCTCTGAGGTTGTCGGCTGCTTAACCGGGCTTGCCTGTGGTTGCCTTAATTAATAAATTAATTAAAAGGCAGGGCTTATTAGAAATTAGGGCAGCTAGGGACAGGCTGGATCATATCATTTAAATGATATGATCCAGCCTGTCCCTAGCTGCCCTCCCACTGCGACGCCCTAAGCCGAGGTCCGTACCCCACAGGGGGTGCCCTTAGCGTGTAGTCGCCTAGTTTGTAAGTTTTCTAATAAGCCCTGGCTGGAGGCTTTAATTAATTTATTAATTAAGGCAACCACAGGCAAGCCCGGTTAAGCAGCCGACAACCTCAGAGGTTGACCTGCGAGATGCCACACAAAAAAAAAAAAAAAAGAAAAACCATTTTTTTTTTTTTTTTTACAATATTGTTATTTAAGTGTGATTCAATTATTGGTGTACAATAAAGTATATTCTATCTATCTAAAGTATATTCTATCTATCTACATAATTCACATATTCACATTCGTTTATGAGGATTATGTAGATTAGTCTGAAATGGCCTTTTGAGGAAAGAACACACACAGATTTGAGTAGACCCATCCTGTCAGTGCAAGCCTTTGGCAGTTAGTCTGAAAGTAAAGAAGCAAAGAAAGTATGAAAACTCTGCTTCCACTATTTGTTAAGAAAATAATCACGCAACTTTTTCTTAAATGCATATTGATTGGTGGCCGTCCTGATATCGAAAGGTAGTGCATTCCACAAAAGAATAGACTGTATGTAGAAAGAAGAATGAATAAAATCAGACGTGTTGTTAGGATCTCGTGGCTATATAATAGCCACACGGGCCTTCAAGGTTAAACAACGCTTGGTGAGATAATCTTAATCTTTTTTTTTATAATAGTTTTACGTTTGACCACCATCTCACCTGATGGTAAGTGATGATGTGGTCGAAGACGGAGCACGCTTACCTAAAAGTAACCTATTCACTCTTGACTTAAAGACCCCTAGGTTATAGCTATCGGGAAACACAGACTCCGGCAGGGAATTCCACTTCTTAGCCGTTCGCAAAATGAAGGTATTCCCAAAACGTTTAGTGCGTATAGGTGGGATGTCCACCATGTAACGATGGCGCATCGCCGTTTGTCTTGTAGTCCGATGATGGAACGGACTTGGCGGAATTAGATTGTGTAATTCCATTGCACACTCTCCGAAATGTAATCGATAGAAAACCGATAGACTAGCAACTCGTCGTCGATGTTTAAGGCTCTGGAGTCTTAGCCTCGATAAACGGACCAAAATTGAGGGTGGAAGTTAGTGTTACCCCAAGAAGCTCAGTACGATCGGTTATCGGCAAGGTTACATCACGGAAAGTAGGAGCCGGTTTGAATTGGCTGCCTTATGCATTTTGTATTGCCTAAGTTATGACGGGGCCTCATAGGGCTATACCTTGCCGGGGTCGCGAGAATGTTCTAAAGAGCTACTGCGACCCAGGAACGAAAGGGCAGCAGAAGGAACAGGGTGGGTTTTTAGTCAGTAGAAGTCTGACACTCCCTTCCGCTCCACCCAGAGTAGGAGAAGTTATTCGATGAATTTCCCATCCGATAGGTATGCCTACATTCAAATCACATAGGTACTCAAACTGGTCTATTCCCTACATATTGTTACACAGAATATAAGTAAATAGCTGCTCGAGGATCTCGGATTATATTGAATTTTCATCTAGCTCCCAAACATCACGCAAACTCATGTAGTTGCCTATATCTAGGTACATACGTATACGTATCGGCGAAAGTGGTAACATCTGGCGCGTATTTAATATTCGTCTGGAGTCAACATCTCTCGTGTATGTACAGTCAGAGCCAAAAAAAGGTTACAATTAGAGGTCCTTGTTAAATATGTAAATATTTCTCTGTTTTATATTCCGTCCTTTGTGTCACCCCATAGAATGCTTTTTGTCCATATTTATGTAACCCAAATAGTGAAGGATAGTATTTTATTACAACACGGTTTTCTGCAGCCTTTTTTCGGTGGGTAAATCATTAAATGACGTTTCCACTCTGGGTGGTATGGGAGGGAATTTCAGACTTTTACTCAATAAAAACCCACCCTGTTCGTTCACTTGCTCTTGTGTTAGAGGGCTGCGGTAACTTGTTAGAACATTCCCGCATCCCCGGCAATCCTATCGGGCCTGTCAATAATATTATTATATAATATTTAGACCCTCATTGGGCGTCCCACGATGTATCACAAGGCTTAAAAGCGGGTTTTAGTTTGTAATTTATCGTAACTCGTACACAGAAATATTGCCTAGTAATTAATCCGGTCTAAAGTAATAAAACCGCCTTCGTATCCGAACAATAGACATTATTGTAAACGAACTGTATACATTAATTGTGTTATTTTGGTGAGTAAAATAAAGTATGTTTCATTCAAAATTGAAATAAAACCTAAATTAAAAATACGGCATAAAAATGGGATCATTAAAAAAGATAAAAATTAACTTGATAAATGACAATCTACAGGAGATGAGAGTACGTGGAGCTGTGGGGCTTGTGGTTAAATAATAAGAGCCTTGATCTTGATTTTAAACTGTTAGTAAAACGTCAGTTATTGGATTCAATGCTCTTACGTTTTTCTCCGTTAACAAGCCCGTTCCATCATCGGACTACAAGACAAACGGCGATGCGCCATCGTTACATGGTGGACATCCCACCTATACGCACTAAACGTTTTGGGAATACCTTCATTGTGCGTATGGCTAAGGAGTGGAATTCCCTGCCGGAGTCTGTGTTTCCCGATAGCTATAACCGAGGAGTCTTTAAGTCAAGACTGAATAGGTTACTTTTAGGTAAGCGTGCTCCATCTTCGACCACATTATCACTTACCATCAGGTGAGATGGTGGTCAAACGCAAGCCAATTATCGATAAAAAAAAAGTTCTCCGGAACACTTAGAATCAAGGTAACATTACATTGTTGTGTGTTATATGTAGTTCGTGGCTAAATAATAACATTCGCATGGGTTGACTTCAAAGTTAAGCAACGCTTCAACGCACTTTCAATGATTGCCAAGATCAGTCCATGGATAGGTAAACATCTTAACACATCCAAATTCCTTAATATTTGAAAAGCTCGTTAAGGCGTTGATCCTAGCTGTCATTTGTATATCTTTAGTCGCCATGGGTTATCGGATACAAGAAATTCTGGCCCCAGTATTGCCAAGGAATATCGCGTTACCCTGTTACTGGGTTATATAGGCAGTCGAGCTGTGTAAATCAATAGTACTCAGCTGCATCCAGTTTTAAGTTTTTAAGCTAACAACATGGTCACTAACAGTATCATTAGAACTTAAAACGGGATATTTACCATGTGTATTTATTGTTTCGAGTTTCCGATATTTTGGCACTGTTGCAAGCGCCATGACGCGACCGACGCCACGGATGGACTGAAGTTATTGTGGGTGGATGTTTATGAGCGGACGATACGGTTTACCCTCTGTTTCGTTCGTTAACAATAAATACAAATTGTATCCTGTTTTAAGTTCTAATGATGCTGCATCCAGTTAGAATGGAAGTTGAGTTGGTTGATGGTTGGGAAATTGGGATTGGCTTCCAGGGTAACTGGAAGTAGTTAAAGAATGATTATTCTACAAAGAACAACTGTCATCTTGTTGATGGAAGGAGAGGTAGAGACATGCCAAAGAAAAGATAAATGTATTGTGTGAGGAATGATATGAAAGAAAGGAGCAAATGATGCTGTGATATCTGATATGGGATAGTGGGAGAAGAAAACGTGTTGCACCAACACTAAGTAACTGGAATAAGGACAGGAAGACAATGATGATGATAACTGTCATCTAATATACGTAACCCATTGACTGGGTAACTAAAGACACACCTACACATTTTTGTCCCTGACTGTACACGTAGTTAAGTATGTGCATAACTAAGGCAACGTTCCCTTTAGAGCTTGAACCAAGTAACGTTACTTACTAAGTTAGTAATAAAAGTGAGAGCTAAAGTTGTCTGTATAGATGAGCTAAGTTTCAAAAGCGTGAAGTATGGAGCTCAAATTTTAAGAGATTTAGAAGTTTTGAGATGGATCGGAATTATAGGACTTGAAGTTTATTATGAAGGATCTTCGTGTTTTTGTTGTTGTGCGCTTAATATGGGTAGGTCTTGAGTGATCCTAGCGGTACTATTTTTTTTAATTATTATTATTTTTTATAATGTTAAGTATGGAGGATGTCGTTCTCATGAAGACAATATTAACAATGAGAATGACATGACAAATAAAAAATGTGATCATGTGATAGAAAAATCTAATTGTTCTTAGTAGTTCTATTGCTATCGAGTATTTTTTATACTAAGTATATAAGGGTTATTGAAGGAACACCGTGGATTTTAGTCATTAAAGGGTGACAGTCCCTCCCACCCTGCCCGGGGTGGGAGGACTTATTTGATAAATTTACCACGCAAAAAAAAAATTATATGTTCCATAGTTCACACACATTATTTACATTTAAGTTGGCGCCAACATAAACTCATCAGAGTTTTACCGTGCACCAAAAAAATCGACTATACAATTTAACAATATTAAAAATACTTGTTTAACAAATAAAATTACATTAGGGTGTTTAAGCTAAAAAGTAACAGTTATTTACTACAACTAACGAGCACACTTGGGTGACCATTCTGGTCGGACGTTTTTTATAACAAAAGTGGTGGTATAATGTTATACGATACAGGTTTATTATATTGACGATACAGATTATTTTACATCACCCTTAATATTACACACTTCTCAAACACTGTCTAAAACATTGTGAAATACCTGTACTTGTTTAAAATTTGCATGATACAAAAGCGGTCATTGTTCTTTACCTAATTAGAATTCATCATTATAATCATGAGTGAGAACGTTCGAGGCTAGTCATGACCAGCTGCTCGCCGCTGGGACTCAGGCCTCCTAAATATTAGAGGGAATGAGCTGTAATCCACTACGAGAACTCAATGCGGTTAAGAGCCATTAGACGTTTTTTCGCATATTTCTAATATTTCAATCGCCTGCTTTACCATCTTACGTCATACTTTGAATTTTTAAAATACATGTCTAAAATAGATCAATTATTAATGAAGTGTTTCTTCGTTTCACATTTACTTAAAACATGTGCATCGCTTTGTGGTGAGTAATCTCCCAAAAGTAGTTTACTGAAAAATCATCGTAGAGTCAACTTCAGATTCCGGAATCTATGTCTAATGTTCACAAATTCAGGGGAAAAAAATATGGATAGTATAAGACATATACTTGATTTGTAAACTAATGTTCAATATTCAGGATTATTTATTGCATTATTTATAAAAAAAATAAAAACTATTGTCTATTTTTAGGTGCTGTAGCGCAAATTTATCGCGATTATTCGCATTTAATAAGGCGTAATTTCGATAAAAAAATTACGTCAAAATAAACTTTGTTCTGTGAAGAATTCAAATAAATAGTTTTTATGACAATGCGATCATGTAATTTTGTAATAACATGATTTTAAGAACGCTCAAAATTACTATATATTACGTTGCCCAAGCTAGCTGCATTCACAAAATCGATTCTGCTCCGACGCTCGCCCGCGACAGTCGTGCCGCTCCGCGCTCTCGATCGTTCCGTGCCTGAGTCATCGCTCCGTTCGTCACGCCCGCCGTGACGTCACTCGTAGTCGCCGACTACGACGCCTGGTCCGGATCCGCCTTTTTCGAGGCGGTGAAGGATATCGTGCTTCTCTAACAGAGATTGTCAAAACAATTTGGTTTGGCCCCTTCAGGGTAAAACCACAGTTTCGTGGTCCTTGGTTGGAAACCTCACGGTGTCAACAATACCAAGGGGGTGCTGACCCGACGCACCCGCTGATCCCCTTCAGGGTGAAGCAGTCAATTGGAGTCGAGTGCTAGGTTTTGGCCTTGGGGGATCTCCTAGTCAAACCTAGTTACTGAGTTCTCTTCACAGCATACACACCTAGTGTCGGTTGGGTGTATCTACCCCTTCGCACTAGACCCAATAGGGCCTGGTACGCACATTAAGATTGGCGACCGGATTACAAGCTTAGGGCACACCATTAGGCACACACCTCCCTGCTATCCCCGCAGGGAGCGAACTCACCTCCGGGTCATTCCCGCCCGGAGGGTTAGGCAAATAGGGCCCCTCAGGCCACATCAGACGGCAACACAGCTACCGAGTTTGTCTGGGTTTCTCTTCTCGGTAGCGAAGTGTTAGGAGAAACTCCGGGGCAGGGCTCTTTGGGGACCGTCTGCTCGGGGAGCTCACGTTTGACGTGTCTCCTCGAGGCGCTTATGTTAGGGTTAGGAGATTAGGATGCCCACCTCTGTCGCCTCCAATATGGAGGACAGGATTGAGGATCTCGTGTCCAAAGTAGATTCCCTAACGGTTCGGTTAAATAGAACAACCGATATATTAGGAAAGATCCTATTTGAAAACCCCGCCCTACAAAGGAAATATGAGGAGGAGATTGACTCCTTACCCCCCGCGGTGTTTCCCTCCCCACAGCCAGATTTAGGTCCCACCCCCGCGCCCAACGCAGATAGGTCCCCCTCCCCCCCAGACGTCGAAATGGACTCTGAGGAGGAGGAACAAGAAAAAGAGGGCTCGGAAGGCGAGCGCTCGGAGCGCGCAGAGAGCATACACTCTGAGCGCTCGGAGCGAGCGGAGTCTGAGCACTCCTCCGACCAAACCTCTTCCTCCGACGAGTTTATCCTCGTCGAGGGAAAGAGGAAGAAGAGGTCGCAGGCCTCGTCCTCCACTCAGGCCCCTAAGGCCAAGAAACTCTCCCCTCCCGAGCCAGCACGCTTAGTGCAGAGCCAGCCCTCCTCTTCCTCGGCCACTAGGCCCAGCCCTACCCAAACCCCAGTCGTCAGCGCCTCAGTGCGCAAGACCATCCCTCCCCCACCCATCTTCATCCATGACAAGGGGGCTTGGACAAACGTGTCCAAAGCGTGTGGCGAGCAACGCATCGCCTACACGAATGCCCGCGCCGTTCAGAACGGCATAAAAGTAGGGTTAGCGACAGCTAACGACCACCGCGCGCTTTCGAAGCTACTCAAGGCTCGAAATATCCCCCACCACACTTATACGCTCCATGAGAGCAAGCCCGTTCGGGTGGTCCTCTGCCGGATCCCCAGTGAGATCCCCACCACCGAGATCGTCTGCGACTTAGAGTCACAGAACATCCCGGTGATTGAGGTGCACCGTATGCACGGCAGAGGTGGCAGGGCGTCTAACAACGTCCTCGTCATCTGCCACCCCGTCTCCGAAGGTCCCCACCCCATCTTTGCGCTGAAGACTGTATGCAGTCTTTCAGGAATTCTCATTGAGAAGCCACACAAAAGTGGCACGGTAGGCCAATGCCACCGTTGCCAGTTATACGGCCACGCGCAACGGAATTGCTTCGGCAAACCCCGGTGCGTAAAGTGCCTGGGCGATCACGGCACCGCGGAGTGCAGTCGCCCAAAAGATAGGTCCCAGTGCCCAGACCCGCCCAGCTGCGTGCTGTGCGGGCAATCCGGCCACCCCGCCAACTACCGAGGCTGTCCGAAAGCCCCGAAAACCTCCGCCCCTAAACTGGCAACGCGCGCTAGCGCACGCCAGGGACGAGAGTGTCCTACACTCTCGTCTGAGCTCCCCCAGACCCTCAGTCCCCAGCGTCCAACTCCTTGGACGGCGGCGAATCACGCCCAAAACTTCCCGGCACTAAGGCCGAAAGTCCCAGGGCTGATGGATCAACCCATCATGCCCCCCGCTCCGGTCGTTGTGGCTTCTCAGCCTCCTCCTCCCCAGTCACCCCCTCGCTCAGATGAGCCGGAACTCGATCCGTTCCTCATCCTAGCGAATACATTTAAATTCTTCAAGTCCCCCCGCGCCATCCAAATGGCAAAGGAGGTCGTGGCCTGCAAAAGCATTGAATCCCTGATTCAGGTATACTATCAGTATCCTGATGTAAAAAGCCATTTTGACAACCTTTTTAAACAGCCATAATGTATAACACGGCTAGTAAGAGATTAAAGCCCCGATCCCTAAAGCTAGGTTACTTCAATGCCAATGGCATCACCAATCAACGGGACGAGATCGCGACTTTCCTTCGCGATCATAGTCTCGACATCCTTCTGGTCCAAGAGACCTTCCTCAAACCCCACCTTAGGGATCCCAAGGTAGCCAACTACCGGCTAGTTAGGAACGATAGGACTAGATGCCACAGAGGTGGCACTCTAATATATTATAGGAACTCCCTGCACTGCATCCCTATGGATCCGCCGCCCCTTGCCCACTTAGAGGTATCCGTTTGCCGGCTAGGCATGACGGGCCATCCCTCTATCACAATAGTATCCGCGTATCTCCCACCGCACAGCGACGTAGATTCAAATTCTTCGATAAACGCCTCACTACGAAGCGACCTTACAGCCCTTCTTGACATGAGTGACTCCGTCCTTATAGCGGGGGATCTCAATGCCAAACATCCCGCATGGTGTAGTCGTATTACCAACCCCCGTGGGAAGGTACTATACGACCTTTGCACACCTCTCCACATAGATATCATAGGTCCTATGCGGCCTACTCATTATCCGTTCGAGCCATCCCACTTGCCCGACGTACTCGACATTGCCCTCCTGAAGAATGTGAACTTACGTTTGCACTCTTTAGAGACGGTAGACGAACTTGACTCTGACCATAGACCGGTGATCTTGGAGTTAACTCCGAGATCGGGTCCCTATGACCCTAACCGCCCCCCTCCCACACAGGTGATCACTGACTGGAGGAAAGTAGGCGAATTGCTGAAATCCAACACGTCTCCTCACCTGGACAAGATCCCTGACCACATCCAGTCCGCCGCCGACACGACGGCTGCGATCGACTCACTCACGGAGCACGTACAATCTGTCTTGAACGACTGTTCAAAGGAGATTCCGGTGTCAGAGCACTGGCGCCGGAAACTCCCGGACGATGTACGGGCCCTGCTGACTGAGAAGAGCGCAGCAGTCCGTGCCTACAGATCTTTCCCCTGCCAGAATAACAAAACTTTCATGCGGTACTTACAGCGCAAAGTAAGTAACAGCATCAGAGAGTGGCGTGAAGCCGGCTGGGACAAGACCCTGAGCGAACTGGAACCCACCCACCATGCCTTCTGGCAACTTCAGCGGAATATGCGCGCCACTGAGGTTGCCTCAATGCCTCCCCTTATCCGCCCGGACAAAAGCATTGCCTTCGACGACGAAGACAAAGCCGAATGCCTAGCCGACAGCCTGGAGGCACAGTGCTCTCCCAGCTCCCAACCAGTCGACCCAGCCCACCTTGCCCACGTGGATGCTGAGGTCGAACGTAGATCTGCCCTACCCCCTGTCGAGGACCCTGATGCTCCCCTCCCCCCCGTCACGGAAGACGAGGTGGAGGAGATCATCAAGAAACTCAAACCTAGGAAAGCTCCCGGGACTGACAGACTGACCACTAGGGCACTTAAACTCCTCCCACGTACGATCTTAGTCCTACTGACTGCCATCTTCAATGGCGCCTTGTCCAACAACTTGTTTCCACAAGCTTGGAAAGAGGCTATAGTGATACGTATCCCAAAACCTAAAAAGCCCAAGAACCTCCCGACTAGCTATAGACCCATTAGTCTGCTCAGCGCCCTCGGCAAGGTCTACGAGCGGATTATTCTTAATCGGCTCAAGGACTTTGTCGAGGCTAAGAGCCTAATCCCTAACGAACAGTTTGGCTTTAGAGCCCATCATTCCAGTGTCCACCAAGCCCACCGCATCGTAGAGCACATTAGCGGCCGTTTTCAACGCGGTCTGGTGACGGGGGCCCTATTCTTTGATATAGCAAAGGCTTTCGACAAAGTCTGGCACAATGGCTTAATTTATAAGCTTTACCAACTAGGTGTGCCGGACCGTCTCGTGCTCATCATTCGAGACTTCCTGTCGAACCGCTCCTTCAGATATCGTATCGAAGGAGCGCTTTCCACTCCCCGCCCTATCAGAGCCGGCGTCCCTCAGGGCGCCGTGCTCTCCCCCCCACTCTTCACGCTATTCACTAGCGATATCCCCAAAAAGCCCCCAGTAGAGTTATCCCTATTTGCCGACGACACGGCCATCTACTACTCGGGACATAATCCCGTTAGCATCGCTCATACTCTCCAGACCTCAGCCAACGCACTAGGCGATTGGTTTAGGAAATGGAGGATTGAGGTAAATCCCGACAAAAGTCAAGCAGTCCTGTTTCGCAGGGCTCGCCAGCATAAACAATTCACCCCCCCACGCCCGATCACTATGTTCGGCAAGCCAATCCCTTGGGAGAAGCGAGCCAAATACTTAGGTGTGATCCTCGACCAGTTCCTCAACTTCAGTGAGCACATAAAGTCGGTTCGCTCGCGAGCCGCTTTCGCTCTCGGTAGGCTCCACGCCCTGCTGAATAAACACAGCAAGCTCTCCCTTAAATGTAAAATCCGAATATACACGACATGCATACGTCCTATCATGACGTATGCCTGTCCGGTGTTTGCTCATGCCAGTCCAAATCAGATCCATAGGATGCAAGTCGTTCAGAACCGTTTTCTCCGAAAGGCCACGGGCGCGCCCTGGTTCTGTAGGAACGAGGATCTCCACGTAGACCTCAAACTCCCGACCATAAAGCAAGTGTTGAAACGCATGTCAGTGCGTTACTTCACCTCTGCTGAGACCCACACTAACCCCCTGATCGTATCGGCCGCCCGATACAGACCCTCCAAGATTTCTCGGGTTCGTCGCCCGCGTATCATCCTAGACGAGCCTGACGACCCCACCACCATCCGACAAGAGAGCAGTAGGGAAACCAGCACTCTTAGAAAACACATATACAGAACGCGTTCCTTATTCCGGCCTCGCCGACGAGGCCCATCGCGACGTCCGCGTACTTGTAATGAAAATCCTCCCCGACCTTTGCCAAACGAGCCAGCCCGCGATGCTGAGCCAGTAGCAATAAATACTCCCGAAAATAATATGACCCAGCCTGTCCCTTTGCTGCCCTCCCAAAATGACCCCGCTATGCCGAGGCCCGTACTCCACAGGGAGTGCCCTTAGCGTGCGGTCATTAGTTTTTAAGTATATTTTAGTTTGTAAGCCCTGGCTGGGGGCCTTTAATTTATTAGAGGTCACCACAGGAAAGTCCGGTTAAGTAGACTCACAGCCTTAGTGTGCTGATCTACAAGTGGCCCTACCTAAAAAAAAAAAAAAAAAAAAAAAAAAAAAAAAAAAAAAAAAAAAAAAAACTAGCTGCATTCAGTACGGCGCGAGCGCCCTCCGAGGTAGGACCTATGTCAATTTTTTCCGCGTCCCGACAGTCGAGCGCACGTATTGAGAACGCTAACTATACTACGACTACGCGGGTTTTGATACTCGTATTTTTTTTTTTTTGTAATAAATATTTTTAGTGCTTTATACGTAATTGTTTTAGCTATGGAGAATAGGCACGGTGTATACCATTGTGTCAAAAAAGGGAAACGCAATAATTATGCATCATTAAAGAATGCACATGAAGCAAGGTACATCTTTTTTAACCGAATTCAAAAAAAAAGGAGAAGGTTCTGAGTTCGTCGGATTTGTGTATGTATGCTCCCCGATTACTTGAAGACGGTTAGACCGATTTCAATTTTTTTTTTTTTTGATAGGGTATACTTTCTTATTGTTTCCATTGTCATCACGTCAGGATCTGATGATCGAATCATGGAGAAATCGAGGGAACTCTTCAAATATTATAGGCACACCTATAGCGATTTGGTTATTTTTTGTAGTAACTTGTGCAGTTGCTCTTGAAAAACACCATTTAGTGAAGTGGAACTGATGATGAAGACCACAGATGGCCACCGGAACTACTCAATAATAAGTATTTCGTGGGTTGTGATTCGATTACTTGAATATGGCTAAGCACTTTATGCTCGTTACAATGCATAATTATGGTGAAGTAAAGCTGATGGTGAAGTACCAGGAGAACTCCTCAAAAATTAACGGCTCTGCATCGGGAAAAGCTACATTTTGTATAAGGTGATAAGTAGTTGACATTTTGGCTTTTGTAACTTAATAAATTACAAATTAAAAAGCGTTAAAAACACTTTTTAACTAACTTTTTGGAAGTCGGTGTCCAAACACGAAAATACGAAAAAAAAAACCGACGAACGAAAGCAAAGTCGGTTTTATTTTTTGTTTAAAAGTTTTTTGCATTTATAATATAAAGTAATACTTTGATGTAGTCTAAATTTAGGGCTACCAACGTTTTGAGGAAAAAAAATCACATTTAATCACAAAAGATAGAAGCACTTAAGAAATTAAACCCTAACTGTTGTTCAGTACTGTAGAACTATAAATACAATTTAACGAATGTCATATTTCTTTATTGATTTATTTTTAAACCTACTTAAAAAAAAAAGGAGGAGGTTCTCATTTCGACTGTATTTTTGTAGTAGTTTTAGTAGATGGCTAGACCGATTTAGAAAATTCTTTTTTATTTGAAAGGATTTACTTCAAGGTGAGTTCCATTATCATCAAGTTAGGATCTGATGATGGAATCATGGAGAAATCGAGGGAACTCTTCAAATATTATAGGCACACCTATAATAAGTATTTCGTGGGTTGCGATTCGATTACTTGAATAAAATTTCTAAACAGTTTATGCCCGTCACACTGCATATCGTGAAGTAGAGCTGATTTTGAAGTACCAAGAGAACTAAACGCTATCGTCCCTGCATTAGAAAAAAAAATGTTTTTCAAAAGGTGATACAAAGTTGACGTTTAGGCTTTTAAACTGGGTAAATTACAAACCAACCCACTAAAAAGCGACATATAATCAAACTTTAAAAATAAAACACTGCAAAGTGAAAAATTACTTTAATTTCGTGAGTCGGTGTCTTTGGTTTTGTAGTATCGTTTTTGATAATGAATTCCGAAATTAAAGTTATTTTTCTCTTTGCAGTGTTTTTTTGTAAGTCGGGTTTATTTTTTAATATAAAGTTTATTTTATTTGAGATAAAATAAATAAATAACAAGATACCACGGCCACGGAACTTAAGGGCTGCTGATGGAACAGGGTGGATTATTAGTCAGTAGAAGTCTAGCACTCCCATCCTCCACCTAGAGCCGGAAAACTCATTTATTGCATTTTCCACCCCAAAATAAAAGATAAAATAAATTTTATTGCAATCGTATTAATCCTGTAGCTTTAAACCTTGGGTTTGATGATGCAATGGAACTTTCGAACGCAAACGTAAATATTATTTGGACTATTTATTTATGTAGTTACTTCAATTTAGGTGTTGAACCGAATGGTCGTCATCAAGCATTGTCTTTTCAGTTCCCCTTCAGAGTGACTGTGTAGTTTCTAGTCCATTCAGTGGTAAATTATTATATCTTATCTTAAATTTTATAGGAATAACTACCCGTTACATTAGACATCAGACTTGACGATTTAGCGGAAGTTTAGAACGCAATAGTAAATACTTTTTGGACTTTCTATATTTATTTAGTTCTGAATTTAGTTAATACGAAACAGCATTACTTATATAAATAGGGTCTTCTAAGGCGTGCCTTTTGTTTGGGACCCGGTATTTTGGTAATATTGAAAACGCCATAATAACAGAAAGATAAAGTAGGTAGGAAGTTATCAGAGCTCGAATAAAAGGTACCTGGTAAAAAAGCCGAAAAATTTAAGATAATACACTTCTGGACACATCTATTGGCCCACCTTGTATTTTCAGTTTCGTTTGGTCCTAGCTAAAATTTTATATTAGGTCGAGCAAAAAGTTTTTATGCAGTTTTGAACCTGGCACATTCACAATTTCATTCAATAGTCTTTTTTTGAATTTCGAACACAGAATTTAAAGAAACAAAAGACAATTTGGAGCCTGTTTGTTGATATCAAACAATCGAATACTAAGAAAACTTGGTTTTATTGGTTTACTTGGATTTAATTCTTGAAAAAGTGATTGATATCTTTGCTTTTGCAACAAACATTACTTATTCTTAACATTAAGGTGAGGTTCTATCAATAATCTATGGATACTTCACCTGAAGTCGCCGCCCAAGCTGTGGCACTTATTCAGGCCGGACACAGCCAAAGAAACGTGAGTGCTCAACTTAATTTAAGTCGATCTGCGGTCCGAAATGTTTATCGGAGGTACCTAGAGACTGGCGGCTTTGTTCGTCGCCAAGGAAGGCCACGATCTCGGGTTACAACTGAAAGGCAGGATCGATTCATCGTGACGACCAGCTTGAGAAATCGTCACCTTACCTCCATTGAGATACAAAACCAACTTCGCGACTTCCACGGAGTATCTGTGAGCGCTCGAACTGTTCGGAGAAGGTTAAAAGAACGCGATATGGTACCACACAAGCCAGCTTGGATTGGAATGGGCCCAAACTAAAGCGAGCCCACCGAACAGCGCGCCTTCATTTCGCACGCAGTCATTTAAATTGGACACAGCAAGATTGGAGCCGTGTACTCTTTTCTGATGAGTCTAAAATTGTGTTACATGGCAATGATGGAAGGAAGAAGGTCTACCGGCGTAAGGGAGAACGTTTCGCACAATGCTGCTTTGAAGAGAGGGTTGCTTATGGCGGTGGCTCATGGACTGTCTGGGGCGGTATATCCGCGAGCGGCAAAACTCAACTTGAGGTTGTTACAGGACCACGGCTGCCAACATTAAATGCTGAAAGATACATTCGTGAGTGCTTAGAACCTCACGTGATACCATACGCGGACTATGTGGGCCCAAATTTCCTTTTTATGCATGATAATGCAAGAGCCCATGCGGCCGGCATCGTCAGGGAATATCTTCGGGATGTGAACATCACAGTTATGGACTGGCCAGCCAGAAGCCCAGACATGAACCCCATTGAGCACATGTGGGACGAGCTAAAAAGGCGTGTTAGGGCTCGTCAGCCAGTTGCCCAGACGATGCAGGAGTTGAAAACTGCCATAGAAGAGGAATGGGAGATGATCCCTCAAAATTTCATAGAGCGGTTGATAAACTCTATGCCTAATCGTATGAGAGCTGTGGTAGATGCCCATGGAGGCAACACGCGTTATTAAATTAAACCTTTATTTGATAAAACATGTTTTTTATTCAAAAATTAATTGCCTTTAACAAGGCGCATATCCGACTTGTTAGGCGTAGGTCCATGTCGTATGGTATTCTGAATTCAAATTTAAAACTATACGATCGAAAAAGATGGTAAAATGTATCAGGTTAAAACTGCATCAACAGTTTTTGTTCAATCTAGCAATCATATTTCGGTAGGGGCCATCGAAACCTAAACTCTAAGGTGGGCCAATAGATGTGTCCAGAAGTGTATATGTAAATAACGGCGAAAGTCTAAACTATATATATGAAACAGCACCAGTGTATAATCATATATACAACGTGTAATTTAAAGGGTATATACATACCGAGTGCACGGCTTCTTTGGATGATAACAAACGATATAGCAAGGGTTTTCTAATCTTTATGTCTACATGTGTGGAGCTTATTAGAAATTTCAATACATTGATACCAGAGACCGAATTTTTCAAATTAAGAAGAACGAAAAGAATTATCGTGTTATTGGCTAGTGACGTGGAAAGTGATGATCCTCATAGTGATATGACACGTTTGTTATTATTGGTATTCAAGAAACATATGAAACCGATAATTTGGGGTCAATTCTGTGAGTCACTTATTTTGAGCTGAAACTTTGCATAGAGACTCCATACCAGATGTTGTCTTCAGTCCTTTTGGATAGATATGGGGTTTTATTACACGTTGTATATGATTGCATAGGTAGAAAATTTTGAACGTACAAAAATCTTCAGATATGTAGTGCAACAACTACTTGTATGAAGATAAACTAACTAACTAACTTTAGGGTAATATATTTTAAACATGTTATACAGGGTATAATGGAATATACATAAACCCTTAAATGGGGTAATTGTACTCATTATTATGAACGTGAAAATCATCATCAGCTGTTTAGTAAATTTTGTCCAGTTATGCACACTTATAAATGAACGAGGTCGTCTATTCTTTTTCGCAATTTTAAGGTTGGTCCCATAGTAAAAGATATTCATAATGATGATTACAATTACCTCTTTTCCAGTTTTACGTATGTATATTTCATTACAAAGTTAAAATTCTGAAATGCAAATTTTTATTTTTTAGAATAATTATAAAGTGCATGGAAGGCGAATAATAGATTGTCAGTACTTTTGGAGTCAATTAATCAATATAAGCAAACACAGTGAAAAGTTCGGCTACAATATGAGCTATCTAAAAATAGAAAAAGAGAAATGGATGGGTCTCATATCCAAATTTTACTTGAAATGTAAGATGTGTGTATCTAGCTTTATTCTGAAAACTTCAGACCCCAACACAACTGAAAAATCTAAACTCAATCAAGGCGCGGTATATGGTTCAATTATGACAGGAATATATATATTTTTGTATAGACACACCAACACTTTTTCTTACTTGTAACCTATTTGTAGAAATAAATATCATTTACAATTTAACGTAAAAAATAACCTTCCTTCTGAAACAGTTTATTAAAAAATAAATATCGGAAACTACAACTCATAACTTACGTGCGTACGTACGTACGTACACAAAAAGTGTGATTTTTCTTAGTTAAGTAACACCGATTTTACACTTTTGAGTTTAATTTTGTTGAAGTTGGTTGTCACATAACTTCCATTTTTCTTTTAAATATATACTTTATACATATCTTTCATTTTTTAAATCTTAAGTCATTTAAGTAATCAAATCTCTTTCTTATAAAGACGATTATAACAGCTCAAGATTGTTTAGTCCGACTTGACACTCTCTCTCTACACTATTAGTGTTGTTTATGTGTGCGTCGCCACGCAAACATGCCGATTTTTACCTAAACTCGAGCGTTCAAATTTTGAAAAATGGCTCTTAATCAAAACAAAATGAGAGGATAGCAATAGATGATGAATCACAACTGTTTACATTTTTGTTTCCATATTTGAAAAATGTGTTAATGATGGAACGTTAATATAATAAGACAAACGGTGATGCGCCATCGTTACATGGTGGACATCCCACCTATACGCACTAAACGTTTTGGGAATACCTTCTTTGTGCGTCATTGTAGTCCGATGATGGAACGGGCTTGGCGGAATTAGATTGTGTAATTCCATCGCACACTCCCCGAAATGTAACTGATAGAAAACCATCATCACAAATCATTACGAATTTATTCTTTTTTTTTTCGAAGGTTTTCGGAGAAAATATATCTACAGCGCCTATTTCAATTATGACACCTATATAAGAAGCCTAAGTTCTTATAACCCTTAATAAAAATTACCTATTTTATGTTGTTTGACACTCAAATATTTGTTTATTTTGAAATCCTTCCTTAAATATGAATAATAACTAAGTATTTAAATAAATAAAAGCGGTATTTATTGCAGAACAAGTTCATAACATTCAATGTTCATTCATAAAAATAAATAAATTAATTCTATCAATAAATTAAAAAGATCATCAATATTTTAAGTGGTCAATACTTTTCATGCCGACAAGTACAAGGGCATTTTGACGACGTAGTATCTGGTATTATTATTCGGGTCCTTGACACGAGCCGAGTTGTCACTGACCCTAATAAGTTCCTTAGTTTTATAAATCGAGTATGAATAAAAAACTCCATAATACTGCAAACGAAGAGACAATAAGATTAATTTAATATTGTGACGTCAATTTTTGCAATCTGTGCCGCGATTGATTCGTTTTCATATCGTCAAGTGATGGAAAGGCCTATATATATACAATACCAGGGCAATATGCTAGGCAATTAAAAACGACATGACACGCAATAATCAGGCTAAATAAATCAACCTCCATCATTCGAGAGCAATAATACCGAAATAATTGCCTTAATTAGTGTTTGTTGAAATTAAGAGCTGGATTTAATCGATTTAACAATTAACAAAACAATTAACCACAACTCATGATGTAATAATATAAAGTGGAAAAGTTCGTTTGTTTATTTAAATGCGCTTATCTTCGAAAATACTGGGTGGATTTGGATGTAATTTGGTTTGGAAGTAGCTTGAAGCTCGAGAAAGGTTAAACCTAAACTTCTTCATTGGGCACGCCACGATGGCGGCAGTAAATCCCCTCTTTGAGGAGTGGCTAACGAGGCGTAATGGCGTCCTCACCTTCCGCCTGACGT
Organism: Tholera decimalis; assembly: GCA_943138885.2. Classification (NCBI taxonomy): domain Eukaryota; kingdom Metazoa; phylum Arthropoda; class Insecta; order Lepidoptera; family Noctuidae; genus Tholera; species Tholera decimalis. Next base: position 44,643,246 of record OW964555.2, on the reverse strand, counting down.
AGGTGCTCACCGGACCCGGTTGTTTTGGGAGTTACTTGTGTCAGATTCGGCGGGAGGAAATGCCCGGGTGTCACCATTGCGAGGATCACCCTGAGGACACGGTGGAACACACGGTGGAGGTTTGCCCTGCTTGGGAAGAGTTCCGCCGTGTCCTCGTAGGGGTGATAGGCGGCGACCTCTCGCTCCCAGCCCTGGTTCAATCCATGGTCCGGTGCGAGGAGGCATGGGAAGCAGTCACCTCCTTCTGTGAAGCAATTATGCAAGCGAGTGGCGGGACGCGCAAGGAAGAGACGGGACTTCAAGGCCCTTACAGCCCTCGCGCCCCAGCTGCCGCAAGAAATGCTACGGGCGTCGGGAGTCGCAGGGTGACTCCCAGCCACCATAGGCGCGAACCTGTGGGTTACGAGCAAAGGGTAGCTCGCCGGCCGAGTCTTTGATGTGCGTCGTGTTCCACGCGCGCCTCTAAGAGTGTCTGCAGCAAAATTGTAGGAGCCCACAAGGGTGCCGTTGCCTGCCGGGGTTGCGGAATTGTTTGAAAGATTTACCGCGGGCTTGAAACACGAAGGGCATATGATGGAACACGAATGGATTTTAGTCAGTTAAAGTCTGACACACCCTCCTGCTTTACCCAGATTGGGAGCCAGTCATTACATGGTTTTCAATACTTATAAAAAAGGCTACTTCATAGGCACGACCTGCTTAAGAGCGCGCCTAAAGCCAGCAAAATTTTAGAATTCACCCGCACTGTCCTACCCGCTCCTCACATCGAATACGATCGCGCGTGTACCTACGCGCTCGCTCGACGCGTATCTTCTGTAGTAAGTATACGTATAATATTCAGATGAAACAACTGTATTCAAAGTATGACTGCGTTATACAATATTACGAAATGTTATTATGTGTACGCGAATAATACGTAAATAGTAAGTTAGTAGGAGGTGACTATACCACTGATACTGAACACGAATCAATATAAAATCAATACCAAAAGGTAATATTATATTATGTATAATATAATATTATTTTGGCGCGTGATTTTGGTGTGGCGTAAATAATGGATAACTCTGAAACTGTCGATTGGCCAGATAATATCTATCATTTATCCCACTTATATCGTCATATGCCCATGGATGACCAAATTATTGATATTTTTAATATTTTAAATAAAAATCGTACTTACTCTTACAAAATTAGGTACCATTTCTAAAATTGGTGATATTTTTTTCATTTTGTTTTTTTTTTTTATATCAGTCCTGAATATTTGTATTATCACATCAGTATCAAGATTTTTTATTACATTCTAAATCAATATTGCAAAAAATAGTTATTCTTAAATTTTAACATTTTTTTCTACGGAATTACGCAATTTTGGGCCCCTGTATCTATAGTTGCAAAACTTCTGAAAAATTCGGAATAATTCCGGAATACTTCTGGGAAAGTTTCTTTAAATCAGAATTATTCAAAATGAATTTAAATAAAGCCCTCTGTGCGCCGGCCGCTGCCGCCGCGCTGCGATGGCGGTGCGGGGTGCGGTAAGAGGGGAGATGCTCCCCGGAGAAGTTTTCCCCCCGCGAGAAAGATTCGTACCCCGCAATCGAATGTTTCCGAATATTTCGCCCGAATAATTCAATCGAAATTAACGTGTTTGTTTGTTGTGTGGTGGGTGGGTTAATTATTGTTCAGTGCGAGACTACGTACGATACAAGAGTAAAATATAAATGTTTATCTATACTAATATTATAAAGCGGAAAAGTTTGTTTGTTTGTTTGCTTGAACGCGCTAATCTTCGAAAGTACTGGGTGGATTTGGATGAAATTTGGTATGGAAATAGCTTGAAGCTTGAGGAAGGTTATAGGCTACTTTTTACGCGACTGCAAAAAAGGAGAGTTATGTTTTTACCGTGATAGAATCCACGGGAGCGAAGCCCCGCGTGAGTACTAGTTTTATTATAAATGGGATTGATTAAGTATATGTTGATATTTTTATAGGTAGATATGTTAGCCTGCGATTAACAGGATTTTTATTCTTTTGTTTCTAGGTAGGTACTCTACTTATTTCGAAATTGAATGCTATTTTTATAAATGTCAGTAGTTGAATAAAAAACCAGGCCTAGCATATTTTATTTGTTTTTTGAAAAAGGGTTACCTATGTTTTTGGTTAGTTTGTATGTAGCTCTGTACGCATCGCGAGTATTCGCGAGTCGCATAGGTAGGTATTAATCATTACCTACCTACTTAACGCGTTTAATAGCCCAGCCAATAAAAACAATTAAAGGCAAACCTTGCAAGCAAACACGTTTTGATGCGGTTTTCAGAAAAGTATTTGTTATACTTAGGTAGGAGCAGGTTTTGGTATATTAACCGACTTCAAAGGTCGATTTTCCTGGTTTCTTTTGGCAGTTGAAATATTCCCAAAGTTTCGGAATATTTCGGAATACTTCCGAAGTATACGACGGGAATGATTCGGAATTATTCCCGCCAGACTATATCGAAAAAAAATGTACTACACTGCGGTGGCTCATTATTTTAGACTAGCTTTTGCCCGCGACTTCGTCCGCGTGGAATAGTTACTTTGGGCTAACGTTAAATTTAAGCCCGATTTTGAAGCATTCTTCATTGGTGCTCCGCTCCTATTGGCCTTAGCGTAATGATATATATAGCCTATAGCCTTTCTCTATAAATTGAGTATTTAATTAAAAATATTTTTTTTAATTCGAACCAGTAGTTCCTGAGATTATCGCGTTCAAACAAACAAACAAACTCTTCAGCCTTATATATTAGCATAGATAGCTGTTGCCCGCGACTTCGTCCACGTTTCCGTCGTTTTTCGTAAAAAAAAGTAGCCTATGTCCTTCCTCACGGTTCAGTGATTTAGATGTAACACACAGATTAACTTTCGTAATTTAGTAGGGAAATATAATATGTTAATCTATAATACTGTTGAAAAATATATTTCATGTACAGAATTGACCTCTCTACAGATTTATTATAAGTATAGATAATTGCCTATTTAATGCAAATTCTAAAATGGTATAATAATAACCAGTATCTTGATAAAGTACAAAGTTATTGCTGTTCGAATCTTAAAGGAGAATTTTTATATAAATTTGATTTCAAAATTAAATTACTTTAACACTGCTGTAACTAATTTTAGACTCAAAGAGAATGAGAATTTCCTTAAAATTTGATCACTATGGGTTTGTTGACACCATAAAAGACATTAGTAATTAAACAAATTTATTAAAAAAGAAAATATACAAGATGTTCGAAGTGGGCTCCTTCAGCTGCTATACACGCTCTACACCTTCTTATGAAGGACCGTCTCAATCGGCGCGCAAATCCTGCCGACGATATTTCGTCAGCAGCCGAACGTATGCGTTGTCGCAGCTGTTCAACTGAAGTGATTTCTTCTTTATAAACTACCTCCTTTAAACAGCCCCAGTAAAAAAGTCCAATGGGTTTAAATCTGGCGAGCGAGGTGGCCACATTCTGAAAATAAAATATTATTTCAAAACAAATTCCTTGTTATACAATCACGTCCACAATAAATTGATCTACAAAAATAGGGTTTAAATACCTAATGGGCATACTTAAATAGGTTCGTAATCGATATAAATATATTTCATCGAACAAACACGGATACCAACTAAAAGCTTGTGTTTATTTTGCATATACTATTCTGCCCGCGTTACCTACGACTACGAGTGACCATAGAAATATTAAATAAGAAGTGGTATAAGTAGATAATTTTTTTTTTTATATAGGATACTCGCAAGATCATTATTGTTGTCCATCCGTGTATCTAGATTTTTAGAAGATCTCATAACTACCTACATTATGGGAAAATGATCATAAAATTGTATCGTGAAGAATAACATAACAAAATAGCAAAAGTAAATAGCTACCTATTATGAATGTAATTTATTACCTATTATCCTAATAATCTAATAAAGTACCTACCACGAATTTTTGATATCGTCGTGTCTGGGTGTTTATCTATATATGTATGTATTTAAAAATATATTTGTCTATGTATATCAGCTGTCTGACACCCATAGTACAGGGTCTTCCTAGTTTGGGGTCAGACAGCCGTGTGTGAAATGTCCCCACATATTATTATGTCTAGTTACCTACTCGGCCCACGAAAGTGCGTAGGTAAACGAATTTAGATCTTGTGTCTCTCAAAATAAAATCTAAAATCACCTGCATAAACTTTCTCGAAAGTATAAAATGTATTTTTATTTTTTCAGTATATAACAAACAAGTAACTCACAAACTTACCTTCGACAATTAGCCATCCTGTCAATTTGTAACTTTTTTAGTTCTCTTTCAATGTTTTTTTTTGTTTCCCATTTCACTATTTAGTTCGAACAACAACAACAATTACGATTGAAATGATTATAACTCGGCGCAGCTAAAACACTTGAGCGTAGTCCTCTCGTCTCAACAGAGCGGTAGCGACTGATGTGTGAAATAGAAATATGCTTGAAGCTCCCGCAACGAGCGACGGAAGATGACTTCTTGCGCGGAATAAAAACGTAGTATGCGCCAAAAGTGTTTTATCGTAATAAATCCAAAACTAAAAGGAATTACATAAAATGCCTAAGCAAAGCCTTTACTCTTGTATAAATATCATTATTTATCAAATTTTTGTCGCAATAGGCATTACCATATCGAGTACAAAACGGAAAAACATGAGAATTAGAGGTTATTTCGTGATTTTTTTCTACCAAGGAAATGTTATTATTTTATGTTTTTTATCAGAGAGAGCCCTTGAAAATATGATGTAGTTATTCATATATTTTTATTTTAAGATTTGGTCTGGAATTTTTCATGTAAAATCAAATAGAAAATTGGTAATTTTGCTTTATACGCGCTCTTAACATGACTCTAATTTCGCCCGTTACAAAAGAAAAGATATCAAGCCTGCGACCCTATAACCCAGTACCTTTCTAGTATATGCCTCGTATGTGTAACTTGTAGATAGTTCAGGAAAATGAACACTGGACCATCTCTGTGGTTTATGCTCCACTTCTGCTGGTTTGAATAGTGGAAGTTTTTGCAATCTCTCACCAATATTTCGTAGAGCTTTTGTACTAATTCTAGTTAACGTTTCATAAAATTAAATTAAATTAAATAATCGTTTATTTCAGTCATTGGCACCCATAAAATTAAAATTACAATTAAAATTAAAATACTGACATAAAAAAAAAAAAAAAAAATATACATATACTTATTAATGAAAAGAGATAAACAACACTAAAACTAAATCACAATAATCTATTCCTATCGACAGAGCCAAATAACACTAAAACTAAATCACAATAATCTATTCCTATCGACAGAGCCAAAACAAATGCGCCACCGTTCAATTGATTGATAATATCTATCTACTTATTCGATACAAACAAAATAATCTGCAAAATCAGAGCACGTTGACTGCTCAAAACACATAATAACTTTATTAACAATGCTCATTTTCCAAATAATAGTGTTACATCAAACCGATGGAGCCATATTGCAATTGACATTAGCGTTGATACGAATACACACATGCATTGCCCTCCTACACGTCCGTATTTGTTTTATCTATCTAGCTAAGCTAGCTAATGCTTGCACTCTATGGACAGACCCACTTAAATTTGTGAGCATCTTTCCTCAAAAGATCGCCTCAGACGGTAACCTACAAGGTTCCCATATATTTTTAACCAGTATAAACTGTATGGACTTTAAAAGAGACGGACCCCTGAGTTTGTTTCCGTGTTTCTTCTCAGGGTAGTCAGTTAAAAAACACCGGCCTCATCTAGTTTAAATTTACAAAAAAATGACATGTAAAAGTGTTATTTAATAACCAATTTGCAAAATAAAGATCATTTATCATTAGCTATTTAATATGCATTCAGTCATACTTCCACTTTTGTTCACCCGAAGGCACATTAACCAAAACGTGGCCGACATACTTAATGTAGGTACCAACTTATACGTTAAATGCGAAAGTACACCAATTTACCACATTTTACCAAGCTTTGCAAGTGTTTATCTTTCTATATTGACTTGAAAAATATTTGGTTTTACAAACCTCATTCAAATTTCATCTTTGAAGACCTATTTTTAACGCCGCGCACGTATAAGTTAGATTTTTTTTTAGTTCCAGTTCCATGTATGGGGAGCCCTTTATTATTTTATAATTTTTATAAACATCCTAAAGCAGTTTACAGAATATATCTATCTACCACGTTTCAACTCAGTAGTCCTAATAATTGTAGTTTCGGAATAAAATGGCTGTGAATGGACAGACAGACAGACAGATGGCATGAAGAATTTATAAGGGACAGTATTTGCCATTCGGCCACGGAACCCTAAAAACAGATATATTTAAGCATCGATACCTAAGTATTATTGCACCATTCACTCCCTTTTTCTCCACTCAAGGTTTTGAAATGGGGCAGGCGTGATATTGAATCCTATGTGAATGGAGTCTCGGGGATATCAAGTAGAAAATAATTATTTAATTAGTTGCATATAATGCAAAGGCCGGACAGCCAAACACTGTACACTGTATACAAATGTATCTGAGAAATTAAACAAATCTTGTATTTAAAAAAAATCCGAATCCCAATCAACAATATTCGAAGGCACAGCAAAATAGTTATCTGAAAATATTATAATATTAGCAACAATAATTAATGTTGAAATTTAAGAAATAATACAACAAGCATTATTTTGATATGAAATATTCTGTAAGCCTTTAAAGCAAGAGTGAACGGGCATTTTCTGGGCTCGCTCTTTTCCTCGCATACCTCATGTTACACTTACCATCAGGCGAGATCGAGGTGAGAGTGAACTCATCCGAAATAAACAAAATTTAGCAGGTCTTTTAATCTCAAACATTTTAGGTGTGTGTATTTTACGCCTACGTGTTGTAAATCTAAATATATAAAAGCGAAATACCACTCACTAATTAATCACGAAATCTCAGAAACTACAAATAGTAGGGCTTTCAAATTTTTCATGGGGGTTCCTTGTAGTACGTAGATGCTCGCTAAACTGGGATTTACACGGGAAAAACTTCCCACGCGAACGGAGTCGCGAACAATTGCTAGTAATGTAATAAGCGCTACCCTCAGCCTCTAAGAATAGGGTTGTTAAAAGCCAGGCTGCGACATATAATTTTCTTATCAAAAACCCTCTTTACTAAAGGAAGGGTTAATGAACGATGGGTCGAGATGTGCAAAACGATATGGTTTGAACGGTTGGGATAAAGGCATATCGAGGTTTTGTGCAAGAGGATACTTAAAATTAATTGGGTCACGAGTAGCAAGAAGATTAAGAACCTCTTTGTTTGATATGGAGATTGAACTCAGGATTATAATTCCATTTATTACTATTGGATAAAATATATTATTTACATTTTTAAATACACTTAACTAAAAAAAAACAGTAGCTCACTGGATCGGGAACGGGGTCCAAGCTACCGGTGGTCAGGGCTCTTGAGAGAGGAACCTCCTAACAATTCACACCGTGTCCAGAAGCACCTACTGCTTTCTGGATCAATCCCTTTATTATTATTATTTTATTTTTTCAAAGAGAAATAGCAATGTGGGTAGAATTACTGGCTGCCTAAATATGTCTGGACTTTATTGTTTATTTCCATCATTTATTTTACTATACCAACATCAATTCTTCAAATATACATTTTAAATCATAATCCACCTATAACATTCACATGCTGGAACACAGACCACTTCTCTATAAGAAGGAATAGGCCCTTACTTTAAACACCACGTGGGTTCAGAATTATAAATATCGATGAATGAATGAATATCGAAATATCTTAAAATTTTTGGTCCTGGAACATACCGGTCTCATCATGATGGTTTCTTTCATCATTTTTACAGCACTGGCGATAATTTTCATTACACAAAGTTATTTAATTTACCATAAAAATGCGTTAATCAATGTTAGTTATTCGACTTATGTACTAAAATACTTAAAATACAAATTATAATAAAGCATCAAAAAATTGATCCTCAACGCTGTCGGCTGGCAACGTACCCAAGATACTGGCGGCATTGCCTCGTTGTATGGCAATGCTTAGCCGTTGACCAAAGAAATAGCCAGCCCTTGGGTCGCTGGAAGCGTCAACGAGCCTTTTCGATATGTCTTTAAAAAGGCTGTGAGCACACGGGCCCCTTGGTCCGAAAGTTTCGACCCCAAAAGGCTCGAAAATATAGTTGTCACCGAGATGACTATATTTACGCCGCTTGAGGTTTTCCGCAGCCGCAGCGGGAGCGCCAGCACAACATGATGAACTGGGAAGATGGGATGGCGCGACAGTATCGACACAAGTTGCGTCCCACACTAAAGGCCTACCCATCTTCCAAGGAAACAATGACATGCCGTCCGATCTTTTGCCATCGTCACGCGCCAGTCCTTTGGGTTTACACAAAGTAATGGGAATCTCGAAATCATGAACGTCTATCGTGAAATCTTGGATGGGTTCGATGTGCGTGACCTACAATTCCTAAGGCGTGCCTGTGACCAATAAACCACAACTACCCTTTTGTTTTGATAAGTATCCGTCTTCTGAATATCAGACAGAATTAGTGATCCTATAAAGGGATTGTGGAACTTTTAAAAGTTAAAAGACGCCAGCAATTAAGACTTTTGATGTCGTTTCAGTAACCATCCTTAACAATCTCAACTCCATTCCTCCAAGCTCTAAAATTTTAACAGCCATAGATGCATTCATAACTATCAACCCTTAGATAGGTGGGGAAATAGTTCTCGGACGTGAACCACCCTTAAGAGAGGTACGTAACGAAGTTTGTTAATTACTTAGGCCCAGTAGCCATCAAGTTTGATGGGCTAAGATTAATGGGGCCGATATAGCATTCGATGTTAGAAACGTGTTATTACATCCTACTGCTATTAAGTTAGATGGTAGTATAATTCAGCAAATTACGTTCTAACTGCAGGGGCATAAGTCTTATTTTTATGAGAGGGAACAGCTGCTAAACCTTTATCAAGCACAAGTTCGGTCATGTATGGAGTACTTCTCTACATCTTTGGGACGGATCTGCCAAATACCAGCTTGATGCACTTCAGACTATCGAAAAACGGGCTAAGAGGCTCATTGGCTACAAAAAACTGATCGAGACAAAGCTTCAGAGCCTTGAAAATCGGCGACGTGTTGCAAGCCTATATCAGTTTTCTATCGGTTACATTTCAGGGAGTGTGCGATGGAATTGCATAGTCTAATTCCGCCAAGCCCGTTCCATCATCGGACTACTAGATAAACGGCGTCGCGCCATCGTTACATGGTGGACATCCCACCCAAACGCACAAAATGTTTTGGAAATAGTTTCCTTGTGCGTACAGCTAAGGAGTGGAATTCTCTGCCGGAGTCTGTGTTTCCTGATAGATATAACCTGAGAGCCTTTAAGTCAAGAGTGAATAGGTTGCTTCTAGGCAAGCGTGCTTCATCTTCAACCATATCATCGCTTAATATCAGGTGAGATGGTGGTCAAACACGAGCCTATTAACAATAAAAAAAGGGAATAGGCCATAATCCACCACAAGGCCCAGTGCGGGATGGTGAATGACACATGTCTTCTAATTTTTAGTCCTATGACGGTTTCATCACAATGTTTTCCTTAACAATTTATTAGCAGTGGTAATTATATAAAATACAAAAAGTAATGTGCCTGACTGGTTTCGAAACCACGACCTACAACTCGCAAGTCGGACACTTAACCATTAGGCCACCACTGCTCTAATAGAAAGAAGAAAAAAATGGCCAAGTGCGAGTAGGACTCGCCCATGAAGGGTTCCTTAGTAACTATAATAAATATAACATACTTAATATATTTATATGAAAAAAAAACCTTACAAATTTCTTAAAACTAGCTTATTTACAATTTTTACAACTACGCCAAATATGTTTTTCGTAGTATTTGTATGAATTACAAAGTTATATTTGTGGTTTTCGAAAATATACTGTATCTCAAAAACTGCTGACTCGATCTCGTTCAAACCAATTTTGGTTGAAAGTTTACATTAAGATCTACAACATATAGTTTTTTTTAGATTTTTCGCTTCATTATTATAGAAGTTAGAGGGGGGGACACACATTTTACCACTTTGGAAGCGTATATCTTTTAAACGATTAACTTTATGAAAAAGTCATTTTAGAAACTATAATGTCATTTTTAAAGACATACTGTCTATAGATACCACACACGTATAGGTTTCATGAAAAAAAATATTTTCAGTTTCAGTTCCATGTATGGGGAACCCCCTTTATTTAAAATATTTTTTAAATTTTCTCTTAAAATCAGTAAGCGGTTCACAGAATACATCTACCTACCAAGTTTCACATGTATAGTCCTAATAGTTTCGGAATAAAATGGCTGTGACATACGGACGGACGGACACACAGACAGACGGACAGACATGTCGAAACTATAAGGGTTCCGTTTTTTGCCATTCGGCTACGGAACCCTAAAAACATGAATAAAGTCGAGAGAGAGAGAAAAGCGACTTTAATCCTCCAGCTACCTTTATTTGTAAGGATTTTATCGCTTATTTTTCGTGTATTTGAAAATAAGGTCTTGTTTTCGTAGTGGTTGAATTTTCACAGCGTTTATTGAAAGTTCCAGGCAATCCTATTTTAAGATTTGCGTAAAATGTTTCAATAGCAATTCAAAGAAGTAATTCGCTTGATAGCTTTTTATTGATTTTAAAACATTTTGTATCCATTGGTGCTTCAAGTTGACATTAAAGTACTACTTTATAAAATCATTTACATTAACCGGAAATGAGAAAAAAAAAACTGTAAAAAATTTAATAATAAAAACGCACTTCCAAACAGGAAGATGGATGAAAAAATACAATATCTAATAAATAATCTTGACCGAAATATGATGGATCATTTTAATATTCGCAAGAACTGGGTCATGTTAATTTCATAGCACCTCTCATTTTGCTTGAAAAATCGGAAGAAAAAACAACCGTAAAAATGCAACAGAACAATATTCATTCATCATCTTTCAATCAAACCAAGAGTGTACGCGTTGTTGAGTGAAACGCACACACCTTGGATGTAAGATTGAAATGAAACGTCACTGATAGCTAAATAGGATGACATTATATATTGATCACTGAACTATCACGTAACTATACAACGTGTAATGTAAAGGGTATATACATACCAAGTGCACAGCTTCTTTGGATGATAACAAACGATATAGCAAGGGTTTTGTAATCCTATGTCTACATGTGTGGAACTTATTAGAAATTTCAATACATTGACACCAGAGACCGAATTTTTCAAATTAAGAAGAATGAAGAGAATTATCGTTTTATTGGCAAGTGACGTGGAAAGTGATGACCCTCATAGTGCTGTGACACGTTTGTTATTACTAGTATTCAAGATGTGAAACCAATAATTTGGGGCCAATTCTGTGAGTCACTTATTTTGAGCTGAAACTTTGCATAGAGACTCCATACCAGATGTTGTCTTCAGTCCTTTTGGATAGATATGGGGTTTCCGTTATACATTGTATAAAATATTAAAAATAAAAATCTTTTATTTTCAGGCTTCTAAGGCCCATAGTGTTAGACAAACAATTTACTTAATAACTATGTTAGTAATAAACAATTAGGCATACACAGACAATTATAAAGGACGTAATAAAACAAAACATAATAAACAACTCACAATCACAGAAAGGTTTATCAAGCCCCACGTCTAACATGTAGTTTGATAAATTTATCCATTGTAGGCCCTTCTAGTCTTTTCGCAAAAACTTTCAGAACGCTATTGTTGCTTCCTCTCACTCTGCGTATTGTAGACGCGACTTTCTTGCGCATGGTCGCATAATAATCATCCGTATGCGCATCCGCGAACATCCCAGACGCACTATGCATCCAGACACACTATGCCAAAATGTGTGAAAATGAGAATGTTAGCTAATGAATACGATGTATGAACCTTGAACGAGTACTGACGCGTAACTGTATATTTTTTACGAATCAACGGAGAAAAGCTTATTCTGCGTTGCGCGCATGTACGATACGTGACTCGTACGTAAAGAGAGTACTCGTGTTTTACATAACACCTCAGCGAGTGTTGCTTAACCTTGAATATTGCCCCCAAACCACGAGCTCCTAAACATTATGTTTGTAAATTATGTAAGTTTTCCAGACCTCACTGAAGTGCAGCTAGATAAGCTTGAGCGACTCCAAAATTTCTGTATCAGATTCATATTTGGTTTGCGCAAATATGATCATGTTTCTGAGTTTCGTATTAAGCTCAAGTGGCTGCCTATTCGTCTTCGTCGGAATGCGCATAATTTATCATTACTTTACAATATTCTGTTCAATCCAAGAATTCCCTTTTACCTCAAACAACGTTTTAAGTTCCTTCATGACACACATACTAGAGATTTGAGATTATCGGTTTTCAATGCCTGCACATTCTACAAAATTTTATGATTCATCGTATACGGTGCTACTCGTCTGTGGAACGCATTGCCGTTGTCAGTTAGACAAGCGCAGTCACTTGATGCTTTTAAAAGCTCTGTTGTCAATCATTTTTATACACTCCTATGATTTTACCTTGTATTTCTCTCCCTGACATATTTATATATACAAAACACATATATTTATTTATACTTATTTATGTATTGTATATATGTAAATAATTATATTAACTACTTTAGTTACTTTTTTTGTATGTTATATATTTGAAGTAAGTACACTGACTTTCCCCTCCCATCTTTGTTTTATGTTCTTAAAGTCCATCCAAAGGTTGTCTGGAAGATATCGCTATCAGTGATAAGACCGCCATTGTAACCATTTTTTTTGCATTATTGTAAATCAAGTGTTTGTTTAAATTATTGGTGTACAATAAAGAGTATTCTTCCTATCTATCTATCTACCTAAGCTTGCTTGTATTTTTTTTTTTATTAAAAATAGTTTCGCGTTTGAACTCCATCTCACCTGATGGTAAGTGATGATGTGGTCGAACATGGAGCACGCTTACCTAAAAGTAACCTATTCACCTATTCGTAAAGACTCCTAGGTTATAGCTATCGGGAAACACAGACTCTGGCAGGGAATTCCACTCCTTAGCCGTACGCACAATGAAGACGTATTCCCAAAACGATGGCGCCACTATGTAACGATGGCGCTTGGCCGTTTGTCTCATAGTCCGATGATGGAACGGGCTTGGCGGAATTAGACTGTGTAATTCCATCGCACACTCCCCGAAATGTAACCGATAGAAAACCGATAGACTTGCAACTCGTCGTCGATGTTCAAGGCTCTGCAGCTTTGACTCGACCAGTGCATCGTTGCCAATGAGTCTCTTGTGTAAATGATATTTAATTTTTTAATTTTTCTCTACCATAATCTCATCAATCTTCTAGAAACTTCACTCATAAAGTTGAAGTACATTGCTTATGTATTTTTTATTTCCAGACCAAAACATGTTAAAAAAATAAAACAATGTGAAGAAACTCATTTCTTTCAATTTCTTGTATAAAGTCATTTCATTTTGTAGACTTCTCTAAAAGTCGTGTAGTGGAACATTTGTACAAATGGGACGATGTTTCAAACGATAGAGGCAAATGTCTTGGGGGAAATTCCTACAAGTCTGTCGCAAATTAATCAGGAAAGATAAAAGCCTTAGGAAATACAATTCGTATCTAAATTACCTTTTAGATCCCGAATGAGCTGATAGCAGATACTTTGTAGGCAAAGATTATCATTAATGTGATCTGTATAATCAAGATAATCTATTGATTTGAGTCGAAGCTGGTACGGTTCGTACAATTTATTGAAATATCTTGCTTGTTGAATATTCATGGCGTCTTCAATTTTCATTTGCAAATATAATCTAGGGATGAAATAGAAGATAGATCTTTCTTTATTTGAAATTCGACCACAAAGCTCAAGGGAAGACTTTTTCAGAGATTTTCTTATACGCACTCTTAGAATGGAAATAACCTAAATTCCTGTAACTTCTGAATTTTATATAAATTTGCCTTCTAAATTAATCTCGATCTCCGAGGTAATAAAAGTTCGAAGGATCATTAATAAAGAGACGGCGGATATATAATATACAGCATGTAACAAAAACCCTGTCCGATCCTTGAGAGTATTATTCGGCATCGTACTGCGTACACATATACGTAGCCATTTAATGGATTTGAGATTATTATTTTTCCCCTGTGAGTATAATTAAATTTAAATAAAAAACAAAAACTGATCAAAGGCAACACTGATCGCTCGACGTTCACATGTTACTGCCTACAGCTTTATGTCAAAGAAGCCACCTGACCGGGTGGAGTGTTGTTAACTTATGAAAATTTGCCATATTCAGTGTTAAATTTCGCATGGATTATAAAAGTAAAAATCAATAACTTTTGGTTTTTATGAGTTACATTTTTAAAATCTTTTGTTTCTAGTACTTATGTTGAACCAGGAATATGCCTATATTGGATCGGACTGGGTTTTCGTTACATATTGTATCGGTCACATACATTAAAAAAAATTACCCAACACAGGTTTTTGAAAAACTTTTTTCTCAACCTCAATAATAACAAGTTTTGAGTCAGGTGAGTTTCATTCTACGAGTGTAATATGAAGTTTCGGGAACCACGTTTTGACTGTAAATCCCAATCAAGAATATAGAAGACAAATATAAGAATAAAAATACTCAAACATCAACAAAAAGCCACAATAGCCTAAGGCGTTACACTTGTGATCGAGAGTTCACGCGTTCGAACCCGACACATTACACTATTGCCGTGAACCCACTCAAGGCACAAGCATATTAACTTAGTTGGAGGGATTAACAAGGTTGCTAGTGATGTGAATTCTACTCACGTTGATAGTTCTTTCATTATTAGCTGACTATCTTACTGACCGCGGTCAATGCGTCAAAATTGGCCAATACGTTAGTTCTGAGCTAAGAATCAGTAATTACGGAATACCACAAGGTAGTATTTTAGGTCCTACTTTATTCCTAATATATATAAATGACCTCTGCAGCATGGCGCTCCAAAATGGTATAATACTCTCATACGCAGACGACACAGCACTATTGTTTTCAGACAAAACTAGAGATGATGTATATAAACAAGCCCAGAACGGTTTTAATATAGTTTCTAAGTGGCTACAGGATAATCTACTAACACTAAATGCCGATAAAACTAAATACATATTATTTACTCTTAGAAATACTAACCTGCCAGTTACTAACATAAACATTTATGCGCACAAGTGCAGCACGTATGCTGACAATGCATGTGGTTGTCCTACGTTAGCAAAAACCGATTATATAAAATATCTAGGTGTAACGATTGACACAAATCTAAATTTCCGTAAACACATCGATTTATTTTGCACTCGAATACGTAAATTAATATATATTTTTAAATATTTACGAAATATAGCAGACTACAATCTAATTAAACAGGTTTATTTGGCTTTGTGTGAATCTATTCTCAGTTATTGCATAACATCATGGGGTGGGGCAGCTAAATCAATCCTTTTGCCATTAGAACGTGCGCAAAGAGCGGTCCTTAAGGTAGCCACTTGTCGTCCATTTAGATTTCCCACACATGAGCTTTACAAGGCATGTAAGGTACTGACCGTGCGGCAACTTTTTATTCTGAATATAGTACTACTCCAACACAGTAAGCTTCCTTATATCCCTATAGATAAGAGAAGAAAAGACCTGGTCTGCATTAAGCCTCAAACTAGACATACTTTTACACACAATTTTTTTGTATTTTTAGGTCCATATCTATATAATAAAATCAACAAGTCTCTAAGTATTTACAGTGTAAGTCGTAAAAAATGTTGTGATATGTTGAGGGAATATTTAGCGACATTTAATTATTCAGATACAGAAAAATTGTTAGATGTTACGCAATAAATGTAATAGTGTTTATTTAGTCATTATTTATTTAAAGTTAAGATTATTTTTCCTCTGTTTAGATTATTTTAATATTTCACATAAAAAGCAAGCTATTAAAGTATAATACGTTAAGTAACAATGTTGGCTCTATGTTCTGTAATCTATTGTTCACCAAGTCACTCAGCGCTGAAAAGTGATGGCCTGAAACACAGGTTTGAATAAACTTACATCAGGCAGGTCGCTATAGTATTTTTAGACTATTAATCAATATTATATAAGTTATCCACTAGATGATTTATTTTAGACCCACTGTAACAACTTCCACTTACGAATTAATATGTACCTAACCTTAAAAACTGTAACTTCCATGTAATCTATATTGTGTGAACTTATGAATAATAAATTATATTATTATATTATATTATATAAAAAAAACTGTTAAAAGGAGTGTTGATCGTCAGCCAACGAGATGGACAGACTAGATTATTAACAGTTCCTAGTTTATACGTATTGGTACTCTTAACTCATTTTGCCAAGTATTTACATGAATTTGAATCACAAGAGGACCGTGAGATTAGAGAAAGAACACGAAGAAAAATTTTTAAATAACTAATGGCACCCAAATTTAGCATAGTAAAACATTGCTGGAAATATCAAGCTGTAGAAATATTTAACCAGGTGCCTTCTGAGTTAAAGACACTAATTTATGACACCCACTTGTTTAAAACAAAATTAAAGGCCTTTCTATTAGAAAAATGTTTGTAGACATCTCGGATCTAAAACCACATAGTAATAAATAAATTATGTATATCTAATATTTCCGTTTTAATCATTTGACATTATATAATATTTTTTTTTTTTTACTTATTTACTGACATTTAATACTATTTTCTTTGACATTATATTTAAAACGTAAACATTATAGGGATAGTTATGTAACTCTTTGAGATAATTTTTAATACTAATTGACACAAATGTTACCTTCATAGTTGTATTTTTATTTTTGTATATTTCTTATAATTAATTGTATATTCAACACAAATGAATTGTTAATGAATAGGTAAAATGAAGTAATAATTGGTAATTTGACACAAAATATTTTTATGATTATTTTTATGATTGTTATTTTTTCTGTTTTAATGTATTTTATATAATTGCAAAGAATTAAAGTTCAGTAATTGTTTATATAAATGTATAGTTATAGAAATTCAGACATGATGTAAAAATCGTTATTGAATAAATAAATGAAATGAAATAGAGCATGGATACCGGTTTTCGATAATATCGAAAAACCGGAATATCGGACCATAAATCCGATATTGAAAAAAACGATATTGGATTTCAAAAATCGGTTTCTCGATATTTTATATGAAAAAAAAAATCAGACGCTATAGAATATTTTTTGCTTATTTCATTGAATTTAATTATTTTAAACAACACCTATCGGTTAATTATAATAATATGTATGCTACAGTGTTATTTATAAATGATTGTTTCCATATAAAAGTGTACAACACTTGGGCCGGCGCCCAGCATTAGATACATACGTGCAACAAAATAAGATCGTATCTCAAAGACATTACCTTAAATGCCCTCTGCGACTTTTTTATATGTTTTGTTCCTGTTGTCTTCCACAGATTGTACTTCGGAGAGTGTGCACTCTCCGAAGTACAATCTGTGGAAGACAGAAAGGAAAACAACGTTTCGCCGATGAGCCAGACTGTGAAGCTTGTCTGCTAACACTGCATCGCCTATGAGTCTTTTAGCTTTGCGTTATCCGAGTCAAGTGCAGCAAGCTGGTATTTTTCTGAGGCAACCTACTAGTGACTGCAGTACTCCATACACGAACAGACCAGTGCTTTATACAAATTCAGAAGCTGTACAGGTGTGAAGTATCGCCTCACCTTGTGAAGGATTTCCAGCTTTTTGGCTGCAGTCAAAGCTTTTGGCTCAATGGTTGTGCCGAAGTTTAAAAGTTAGACGTCAACTCCATGCCCAAGAGCTTCAGACGCCTAGACGGTCGGTAACTGATAGGAATAGATGCACCTCGGAAAGTAGGAGATAATTTAAATTGGCTCCTTTTAGCAGTAAAGAGATAAACCTGTGTTTTCAAAGCATTGAATTTGACCAGATTGTCGGGTCAAATTCATTTGCTCCAACATGGCCCTTCTAAGCCAGTCTGTTTCATCCCTGCTAGCTCTAGCACTGGATAAGTATATCTTTAAGTCTGTGCTGTCATCCGCGTACCTAAGAGCTGGAGCAGGTCTTTGATATGCAGCAAAAAATAGTCGCAAAGAGAACAGACCTCTTAAGAATACCGCATTGACATTGACAGCCAAAAGATCCGATGAGCAGCCATCGATGACCGCTTGGATTGACCGCTCACTTAAGAAGTCAGAAATCCAGTTGCAGAAGCCAGCAGGAGCATTATATGCCAAACTGACACCCAGTGCAATTACGGCGTTCCTGATCAAACAATGTCCCATTAACTGGAGTGTCCAAATGACCCAAAAAAGTGTACATTAGAAGACGCCACTGAACGAGACCTGCTAGCATACCTTAGGCCCAGGCCTAAGGTATGCTAGCAGCTTATTATTGAGTACCTTATCCATCACTTTGCAGATTCTGGAGGTTTTTTGGGTACTGGTTGCACATCCTGGTTACTTCGAGGACACTGGCACCACTCTAATTGTAAGAGTGTGATACAGGTGACAACTCCAGAGCACAATTTTTTAAGACTCGAGCAGGTATTCCGTCCGGCCCGCTGGCTTTGTTCACGTCTAGTCTGCAAAGGGCTTTATGGATCTTTTAAATGTGAATTTCTAAAACTGACGTTCCATATTTAAGCAATAGCGATCTCGTAAATTGCCATAGTCTTCGTCTTTAAAGCCATAACATGACTGTGTAGTCACCTCTCCAATAGAATATCTAGTTCTTTGCGTTTATCGTAATATTTACTTATACAAGGTGTAACAGATTAAGCGCAATACCTCAGACACCCCAATTACAATATTAAATTATAAGTCTAAAACAACATCCGTAACTAAATAAATTAAAACCAAACCTACACATTTTTTATAAAATAGTTATCCTTACTAAACGCAAAACGTATGAGCGTCATACAATATCCTTACGCAGACGCATGCACCCATGCAATGTTAGCGGACGACACGCACACGAGCATATTTCCTTGAATTAAGGATTGTATTAATATGTCATGATACTGTGTTTCCATTTTATAAGTTAAATTAAAAAATTTTTCGTCAAAATTTAACACATATTTTTGTGACGGAAATCGATTCAGAAGCCGATTCTGAACCAACTACTTTCAGGAATCGCGTTTATTCTGTGACACGTTGTATATTATATTACTCAATTACTTATTTTAACTTGTGTTGATGTTTTTATTTAATGACATAGCAGAGCATGTTAAGAAATTTATATTTTTTGTGTATCATACTTTTAAATTCGAATTGATATAAGATTGTAATGAAATATTTTTAATAATAAATGACGGTGATTTTGTATTTCCATAGCACACTATAATACAGTCGGATATATACATAATATCGGAAAAATATCGAAATACCGGAATACCGATATTAAAAATTTTTACATCGAAACAAAACTGGTATTGGGAAAAGGTTCCGATATTCCATGCTCTAGGACAGACGACATTGTTGCTATCCATTGGGGTAATATGTATTACGTACTAGAGGAGCTATCCTAAACAAAGGATATGTTCCATTTTGGCAAGAGTTTAAATTTAATTTCGCTGCAGCGCTGAAACTATAATTAGTCGTATAACAAAACAATAAAAACACGCAGCGCTAAAGCGCTTCTAAAGTGTTGTTTTCTCGCGACCAAAAGGTCGGGAGCACCGTGATTGATACACATGGCGCTTACGCGTTTTGTTCAACGTTCTGCTATAATATGTCACTTATATAGATTAAACTGCTGACTGACTACAGAAGTGACATAGCTTTATACCTAGCAATCTTCATTCGCACTCTTTTTTCATACTTTATTATTAATTAACTTTAACCTAAAAGTACTTAAAATAAAACAAACTTTTGTTTTTGTATACTTATATAATGAAACACGCGAAAATGCAACGAGCACATTAATATAAGTATGACTGGATGGTAACCTGGTCTCTTCACTACGGTTGTTTTGGACAAATTTTATCCAATTTTCTCTATAGTTAGTATAGTTGTCTTACAATATGCAATAATTATATTTTAAGGTTTCAGTTTTTATCCTTTTTCGTTGAATAACCACAGCCAGTTTTTTTTATAAATATAAGTATGTTAGATAATTATTTTCCGCTATAAAAATAATTGTCAGCTTATTCTACCTACGCTCATTACACAAATTGTCACATCTTAATTTTTAGTCTATGACACATGGCGTCTGCCAAATATCTTTTTTCAAATTATATCCTAAAATGCATATCTAGTTACTCCCCGATGAAAAGTTATTCCTTTGCACTTCGCCGTATTAATTGAACTATTAGTGCAATATCGTAAAACATACGACGGCGTATTTAATGCGTTTGAACGTTTTTTAATGGCTTATGCGCTCAAGATCTGACAAGCGACTAAGTGAAGTGCAGTCAATAGACCGTACTTGAACGGAACGCTGTAGTGATGTGTAGTGACTTTGCTAGTAGGTAGTACATATTACCTCAATGTTGCTATCGTGAGTTTTTCCTGGATGAGTCTGGCACATGAACGTGGAGCTTGGCACAAGCAAAGGGAGGCCCAGCAGTGGGTGAAGTCAGGCTGTGAATGATGATAGTTAAAAACAAGACTCAACTGTGTATCCCCCATTATCATTATTTACTTATCCAGAACATGCGATCTCCTTCCTGTCCTTCGACCGTAATCCCCGTTTGCATAATATTTTTGTGGCCGCCGCGCCGACAGCGATAAGCCGCTTCAACTGTAATAACAAGATGATGAATCATCATGGGAATGCGTCGCTGAAAGCGCTGCCTTGCAAATCTAATCCAGGCCGATCATTGATCAAACAATGAAGGATTATCGAAACTTTATTGCGATTTGCCTCGAGTTAGTAGTGACGGCGGGAACGAAAATAATATACATTTTGATGGCTATTCATGGATTAACATTGTAGCTTTTATAGCCTTTAATTTTGGGCTTCTGAAGTTAATAGCTTTTAGTTTTAACTATAAAACTTATTCATAGTATTTATACTCTGCATTATACCCTTATCAATTTATATTTCAAGACCATTATTTTCCCAACTATTTTGTGGTTGACTTACCAGTCTAACCAGACGTGTGCGTGTGGATTGAGTGCTCCTTTTTAAAAGTTAACTATATTTTTACGAAATCAAGAAAGAATGTAAGAAAGAATTGTGAAAAGTTCATAGTGAAGATAAAAAAAATGTGAAACCTATGGTGAGAAAGTCATGGTCAATTATCTAGAACACTCTATCTGCTAGTCTGAGAACATACTCGTGTTTCAACATATACACATACTAGATATATTTTTAACATTTTTATGTGAAACTAGTACTCACGCGGGGCTTCGCTCCCGTAGATTCTATCACGATAAAAACATAACTCTCCTTTTTTGCAGTCGGGTAAAAAGTAGCCTATAACTTTTCTCAAGCTTCAAGCTACTTCCATACTAATTTTCATCAAAATCCACCCTGTACTTTCGAAGATTAGCGCGTTCAAGCAAACAAACAAACAAACTTTTCCGCTTTATAATATTAGTATAGATAATTGTATTAAATTTTTGAAAACTATTACTTTAAAAATATAGTTAAGTTTTAAAAAGGAGCACTCAATCCACACGCACTCTAACCAGACGTAGCTGAATGCTAGTGTTTCACTTGGAGTGACTGCTTATGGCCAGTAACAGGGTAACACGTTTACCCTTACCACCTATAAAAAACTAGTGTCATATTTTCTGGCCTCTGATTACCCATAACGACTGTCAAAGATCTACAAATGTCAGCCAGGACCAACGATTTAACTCACTGTCTGAGACTTGGCGGAATCTACATAATATGTTAGGACCCATCCGCAGATCGTCATCGGCAAGCGTTATTATAGAGACAAGCTTCTCATTTACTTAATATCAAGCCAGTTAAAATATCCCATTAACCTCTCAAGGACCGCCATTATTTACGTCAACCATCCGTCAAGCACCGCGGGCGGGCTCTTATCGTAAGCGTAATCTGACCCCGATCACAAACGATTTTAAGACTTATCTTTACTACAAATACAGTTTTAAATCGGTCGGGGTTTGGTGGCACAAATTTGTGCCAGCGGGGCTCAACTAATACTTGTTTACTGGCACGTTTTTGTGCCGCTGGGGCTCTAGAGGTTAATATCTAGTACGTCTTTTTAGTTAAGTTCTGTCTATGAATAAATAATACAACGAAAACTTGTTACGCAAGCATAGCCAAGACAAATCATTATAGAAAGCTCCAACCCAAGTTCCCACGATAACAACAACGCAAAGTACCAAGTGCTGACGCTGCGCCTCAAGTACTTTTCATGTGAAGACCACACCACCCGCATCGCGCGATCGGTGGGGACAGAATCCAACAGAATGGAGTCAATCACTTACACAAACACTTCTTAGCTGTAAGTTTTAAATTGTAATTCTTAAATATAATTGGTTGGTTTCTCTTGCATTCTTCGCTGCCACCAAACATTATTAACTCAAAAACAAGTTTAGAAACAATACAGAATTGAATTATTGTAATTCTTAAATATAATTTGTATTAAATAAATTGGTTTCTCTTGCATCCTTCGCTGCCACCAAACATAATTAACTCAAAAACAAGTTTAGAAACAATAGAGAATTGAATTATTGTAATTCTTAAATATAATTCTATTAAATAAATTGGTTTCCCTTGCATTCTTCGCTGCCACCAAACATAATTAACCCAAAAACAAGTTTAGAAACAATAGAGAATTGAATTTATGACCGGTTCAGATTTCCAAGAACGGTTGTAGCAAGCAAGTCCAACAGGTGAATTGCTCATTCGCCGAAGCTTACCGGTTAGGCCACAAACAGACGAAACGAAATAGGGTTATTTCCAACACAGTACAATTATTAACTAACATGGTTCTGTATACATCAGTCCATATATAAACTCTTTGATGTTAGGTTTCGTGTCGAAATTATGAAAGTTTTGATTCATCACTTCAAAGTGTTAATTTATTTATTTGTGAATGGGTTTCTTTTTGATTTATAACATGAATTCACGTTTATTAATAAAATGTGTGTAAGTGGCGAATACATTTCTTTTTTGTGTAAATTGTGCTTCAGTTCAAGTTTCTATATTCAACCATAATTAACCAGAATTATAACGCGAGTCTTTAAGTCAACAGTGAATAGGTTACTTGTAAGTTATAAACTATAAAAAACCATTACAAATTTCTCCTGTATCGGGAGTACATTTTTACAAACACCTAGACATGGATCAATTACATTTAGGCCATACAAACGTTTGATCCGGTGCGCACAATGCAGCGATTGATCTCTCAACAGGTATGTCAACCATGCATCTCATTTATTGGTAGAATAATAATCACAAAATATTTATTCTAAGGAAAACAATGTCATATTTTTACAAAGCAAAACGTGTTTGACCTTTCCATTGCCCAGGGCTTACAAGACATGTAGCCAAACCCACGTTACCAAGGAGATAACAACAAAAACATTTAATTTAATTTGATTGCCAAGCTTTTGTTTAAGTTATTAAAATATTAATGTTAATATTTTTCTTTGCATTTCACAATATTGATAATTAATGGTAACAGAAAGTTTATAGCTACGGAAATATTAAGTATCAAATCTGTTAGGGCACAGCAACATTATTATAATATAAAAAATTTGAGTCAAGGTATAAAGTAAAAAAAAAACCATTAAAAATACAAAAAACATTAACAATTATTAAATACATATTCTTGAATTAATTCTATTTATTTACACATTCTTAAATTATTTGTATTTAGATATTCATTAATGTCATACTTAGTTTTATTCAATAAGATATCTTTCATAACAATATCAGATCTCGTCCAACATATTTTTCGTATTGATAAATCTGATAAAGTTAAAACTAGACAATAAAACTCAGTGTATTTGATTAAATACTTCTGTATTTATATTATATATTATCTCTTTATTTCTAATTATATACATACAAATTACATTTTTAAATATTTCTATAAAACATTTAAAAATATAAAAAATAGTAGCCCACCGGTATCGGGAACAGGGTCCAAGCTACCGGTTGTCAGGGCTCTAGAGAGAGGAAACTCCTAACGATACGCGCCGTGTCCAGGAGTACCACTTTCTGAAGCAAGCCCTTGATCCAGCCGCCTAACGAGAGCCTCCTAAGGTGTTGGTCGAGGCTCTTGGCTATTAAGCCATTGGCTGAGACGACTATCGGTACAACGACTGCCGAGTTCACATCCCACATGTCGACAATCTCATGCGCCAAGTCAAGATATTTGATTTGCTTATCTTTCTCGGCTTTCACGAGGTTCTCGTCATGCGGGATGGTTATGTCGACAATCATGGCACGCCTCTCGTTTCGGTCCACCACCACTATATTAGGCCTATTGACTACAATAGTCCTGTCAGTGATGATGGACCGATCCCAGTATAATGTGATATGGCCATTATCGAGAACTGGGTCGGGCACATACCTATAGTACGGCACTTCCGATTCTACAAGAGAATATTTCAGAGCAAGTTGCTGATGAATAATCTTGGCTGCAAAGTTATGCATATGCAAGTATTCTCCATTAGCAAGACGAGAACAACCAGAGACAATGTGACGGATTGATTCACCCGGACGGTGACATGCCCGACACATGTCAACCGTGCCATCCTTCACAATAAATTTCCGGTAGTTGTTCGTCATGATAACTTCGTCCATAATTGCACGGACAAAACCTACGGTTTTCCCTATGAGAGGTCACCGAAGCGCAACCAAGCTACGGACGCTAACTGGTCTACATCGGGTCCATGAACGGCCCGGAAAAAACGTCCGTGTAGCTCCTTACTCTGCCATATCCTCCTTCGATCGTTAGTGTCTAGCACTGCAGGTTTGCGCCAGTTCTCATTAGCCAAGGAGAGCGGGGTGAGTCCCTTGTCCACCGCTACTACATCTCGATGCATACCCACTGCAGAAGCAAGAAAATATTCCCTGAGACTGCATACCTCGCGGTTGTGGAGAGGTTTAGCATTCAAAAAGCCTCGACCTCCACATTTCCGTGGGATATACAG
This sequence comes from Tholera decimalis, assembly GCA_943138885.2. NCBI lineage: Eukaryota > Metazoa > Arthropoda > Insecta > Lepidoptera > Noctuidae > Tholera > Tholera decimalis. The sequence goes on along the minus strand of OW964555.2, from coordinate 44,618,029 downwards.
TCTCATTACCGATGAACGTGGGTGATGCATTCGATATGCAGTCAGTAGTGTACGTACTCTCCTATCCATGGCGTCAAGTTCCGTTTGTGTCCATTTAAGTACACCGAAAGAGTATATCAATACTGGCATGACCCAACCATTGAAAGCACGCACCTTGTTCCCGCCCGAAAGAAGGCTATTTAGTACCTTTTTTAGGCGGCCAAAGAAGCGCTCTGTCAACGATTGCTTCATGTCAGTTACATTGATACCTAACGCCTCCGACATACCCAAATACTTGTAAGTTTCGGTTGGAGAAAGGGACCTCAGGTTTATTGAATTCGAGAGTTGAGATCCCACGGATTCCACAATCTCCCCTCGCTTTACATGCATAATCGCACATTTGTCGACACCAAACTCCATCCTGATGGCACTACTGAAAGTTTCAGTTACCTTCAGTAGTTCTGTCAGTTGTAGACTAGTGGCGCCAAAAAGTTTTAAATCATCCATGTGAAGGAGGTGAGAAATAACTTGACCACCTCTTTTCAACCTATAGCCTAGTCTTGAATTCTCCAGCAGTGTGCTTAGAGGATTCAAGGCTAAGCAAAACCAAAGCATACTCAAACTATCGCCCTGAAATATACCTTGCTCGATCCTTACCGGTTCGCTGTACCTTGGGATATATCGACATCCTGGATAGCGAAGAACTGTCCTCCATTGTCCCATACATGATATCAGAAAGGTGCGTAAAGTTGCATTAATTTTATACAATTCTAGCACCCTCATGAGCCATGTATGAGGCACTGAGTCATAGGCCTTCTTGTAGTCTATCCAACATGTCGACAGATCTTTTTTGGAACGTCGAACCTGTTGGCTAATGGCCATATTAATGAGAAATGGCTCCTTAGTACCGCGGGACCCATTCTTACATCCATTTTGAGAGGTAGACATGATGTGATTGTCGTCAATGTGTTTGTTAATTTTAACCCTCAAAATGGATGTCAGAACCATATAGATCGTTGGCAGACACGTGATTGGTCTATAATTTTTGGGTTCCGCGGTGCTACCAGATTTGTGGAGGAGGTGGGTAACTCCAGTGGTAAAGAACTCGGGTAGTGAGCCAGATTCTAGGGCAGATTGGTACTGAGACGCCAAGCGAGCGTGCGATCTTGTTAGCCACTCGATCCAGAAGTTATGCAGTCCATCCGGCCCTGGAGACTTCCAATTAGGCAGCGGACCGACTGCATGGGCTATATCTTGGGGGCTGATGATGATTGCCCCCATTTCTTGTATTGGATCGCACGCTTGCTTGACCTTCCTGGTCCAATCACCTTCGGTGTGACTGACAGGTACCGACCAGATGTTGCGCCAGAACGTACAGAAGGCGTCATCATCGGGCAGGTACATATCAGTCGCACCTTGGTCCGGTCGCTCCCAAGCTCTATATACCCACCTTTCGTTATTTAGGCATGTGCGATTCTGGATGAATCGCTCCACTCGCTGTCTATACCTCCGGATACGGTTTGTCCATGCATATACCTTCTGCTTTAGGAAGTTGATGCGCTCTGTGACACAGGACATATAATTTTGTGGGTGAATATTAGTTCCCAAAAACGCCCGTCTCACAATGCGCATCACTCTCGGGCGAGTGTTGCCCTCCCTAAAGCAAACAAGTTTTCCAATGAGTGCCCTGGCCTCACCAATACGGCGCTCGATCCTACCTGCCAAGCTGGCACAGCGGGTTTAGGTCGTGTAGCTATGTCATTAGATTTTAACATTAGCTACACGACATGCCGCGACAGCTGCGCAGTATAAGACAGAGTGGGTATCGGCGAGGTCTTCGCAGTTATCAAAATAGTCTGACAACTGCGAATCCAGAGCAGCCACCAGTGCCCTATTCCTATTATGCATGGGCAAACGAGGTAAGCGTGGTCTTATTTCAGGCGGCATGTTGCGATATTCCCGAATAGCACACTCCAAAGCACTCCTCAATTGCTCATTATACTGGGTACTTACGTTTGTAACTCTGTCACTACTCTCCTCAACTTGAGAGTTGGGTTGTGGTGGTGCCACCACAGTCGGCGTCGGATGTGAAGTGACATAGCTACTAATGTCCGAACGGAGGCCATCAAGTACGGCTTCATCCAACATACGGTTACGTTGGATGACACGCACTTGATCCGATAGTCGCTTGGCCGAAACGTTGACAGTTGGCTCAAGTACCTGAAACAGAGTTAAGTAACAGTTATTATATTATTTGTTATCCATATCATACATAATAATAACCCTTCAAATTCATGATTCAAAGAAATGTGCCTGCTCCTTTTTGCTTCTTGGCGAAGACACTGTCGTACCCCCAAAAGTAGTCGTATTTATCTTTGACTGAATACTATGTTTGGGTACAAATTTAGCTTTGGGCTTTAAATTCTTTCATTGCTTACAACTAAGAACCCTAGAACCAGAGATATCGTTTCTTCCATTTACAATGTCTTCAGTCACAGGAGTAATTAGGATATTTTTGGAATTAACAAGTTTTAACAATATTTTCTCAAACAGAAAGCCTGCGGGCGTTGCCCTTTATTCGTTTATTTACTTAGAGACTTGTATCTTATCTTCTTGTTTAAGATTTATTTTCTTTCGTCAGCGATGTTACTTTGAATATAAATAAAATTTGTTTGTTACCTACCTTTGATCTTTTGCATACATAAGAATCCTAGATACGCAGAAACTTCAACTTCATATTCCCTAAAATTAACATATCAAAACAAGCCATACGAAAAGTCGTAACATAAATCAAGGAAAACTATTTACTATTACGGCTTCTACTAAAAACTTCGCTAACGACTACGGTAGTTTGGGTTTCCTTAGCAAATTCGTAAAGCCTTACGGTAACCTACGTGTATTCGTAAATGACGTCACTGTCCCTGAATAGCTTTTATTCTTGGTAGGTAACTGTTACAAACGATAAGGAAAAGGTACCAGTTATTGTTATACTCGAAAAAAAATAGATCACCTGATCACCTGAGGCAGGAAACATGTTGGTATGCGCACCACAAATGACTTGAAGTTGACATTGCGATCCGATTCCAGCAGCTGCACTCTCGGCGCGTATTTCAGCCTTTGGCGCACATACGTAACGATGTCTTCCGCGTCAGTGGTGTAGTGAAGACGGGAAATGTGCACCGGAGTATTCGGCTTCGCGGCACGCAGTTTCTCGTTGGGCTCCGTAGGAGCCTTGCCACAGCGGTTCTTACAGCTAATCTACCAACCACCCAGATAGATAGATATACTCTATATTGTACACCATAACAGAATAAATGAGGACTTAAAAAATACAAAGGGTGTTACAATGGGCGGTCTTATCGCTAAAAGCGATCTTTTACAGACAACCTTTGGATGGATTTGACACAGCAGGAGAAAATAAATACGCGGGTAGTTCATGGTGTACTATTAACTTATATACAATAAATAAGTAATAACCTACATACTCAATACTACTAATATACATAAAAAAACAAGGCTGAGGTATTATACATGTATAAAAAAATAGTAACAAATTAAAGAGAGAGATAGAGATCTTTTACCATGTTTTTGAAAGAAAGAAAGGTTTGTGCTTGTCTTACTGACACGGGAAGAGTATTCCACAGTCGTACTGCTTGAGCTCCAAACGACTTACCAAAGTAATTATTACCTGCAATCTTGTTAACGTACAAAAAATGTGTCATAAAATGAGTAAATAACAGTAGTGAAAACCGCTAACGCTAACCGCGACGTTTCCATACAAAAATAACAGTTTTCATCGAATCGCTCCTAAAGTGCTGGTCAAATAAAAAAGTGCAGTAAAAATTTTTGTTGTTCTTTAATAGAGGAATGCAACTGTATATATAATTTTTTTAATTAATTATTTTTTTAATTTTTGATTCTATGTCCAACCTTTTGTATGGGGACGTGCCACTGTGCACCGTAGCGATACCGATAGCTGATAGACCTCAACATATTTGGAAAAAGCTTCGGCAGAAGAAGAGTTCTGTCATGTCACCACTATTTTTAATTGATGTCTCTAAGTAATTTTAATATGTCTCGTAGTTTGTCTTCATTAAATGAAATTCCTTTCTGGAATGTAGTGCTCTTATTAATTTGTTACTTAATTGCCGCCTGTTCTTAACCACAATATAGAACAGTACAGAAACTAATCCTAGTTGAGGACATAATTACCCACGCTCCATTGAAGCAATAGGGTTGTAACTTTTAATGATTTTGGTATTGTTTTTTTTTTTCATGTTTTTGTTCTGTAGTGATCAATCCATCGAATTTTAATAACTACCTAGCTTACAAATACAATTTAAATAGGTAATCTCATGGTATCGGTTAATCTTAGCAAAAGACGAAAGTTTAAATACGAAAAACCATTTAATATTAACATTTTGTTTATTTACATTTTGTTACAACTGTTGCACTATCGGCTTTAAATATCCTCATAAACGCCGCATTCTGGATTTATAAGTAATAAGATCACGAATTTATTATGATCACGGACTTATAATTCGATAACGATTATAAGTATAACAATAAATAAATCATTCTTACCTTTCAAAATCAGTAGGAAGTTTGAAATACGATAGCTAACAAAGCAATACGTTCGTGGCATTTTCGGAGATAAATAAAATTTAAACGTGACCACTCGTCTTGACGCGGCACGCACTACTGAGAGCACCGCGACCCGCACTTAGGAGTCTCGTCGGTGCGCGTGTTTGTGTGAGTGTGCCATTTCGAGCGTTTGTAGGTAGTTTCCGTGCTGTCCATATTTTTATACTGTGCCCTAGCTTTCTTTACGACAATAGCTATCGCAAATTGGGTCAATATTTCTAATTGACCTTTATTTGTGTTTAGGTTGTGTATTTCAGTCGTAGTTGCTAAATTTAGAATCTTATTACTTTCTTGTGAAGGTATATAAAATTACTAGGTTCTAGGCTTTGATAACGTGAATTTTTTTTTCAGCAAATAGGTAGCCTATTCATGCTTCCTTTATTGTTGATAGGCTTACGTTTGACCAGCATCTCATCTGATGTTAAGCGATGGTGGTCGAGGATGAAGCACGATTGCCTAGAAGTAACCTGTTCTTCGCATCAAAATCCACATTGATCCATTTTGATGTGAAAGAACAAGAAAAAATTTATGAAAACCACTTTTGCTTCGCATTATCACGAGTACATAGTTGCAGGAACTTTTGGAATATCTAACTTGTGTGGCAATGTAGTAGTGGAATTTGCTGGATTTTGTGTTTCTTAATAGCTATAACCTAGGGGGCTTGCGGACGGCGAGCAGGGGTAGCTCACCGTCCGGTATGGACCAGGCCCGGGTGGGCGGAGCGTCGTGTTCCGTGCGCGCAGCGCGCCGGAATGGGCTGTCAGCTCCAGAGACATCAGACCATTGCCTGCCGGGGTTGCGGGAATGTTCTAACGAAATACCGCGGCCCCGGAACTTAAAGGCAGCTGAAGGATCAGGGTGGGTTTTAGTCAGTCTGTCACTCCCTTCCGCTTAACCCAGAGCGGGAGAAGTCATATGATGATTTTCCCACCCAGATCGCGAAAGAGTCGAAAGAGTCGCGTCAATTATCGGCCGGTTGCGCAGGAGTTCCATTGGCATCCTAGGCACATTAAGTAGCAAAGTGGATAGTTCATTTGTAAAGCACTGGGCGCAAAGGCACGTGCCTGCTTTTACGAGGCAGTGTGTGTATTAATTATGTATAGTTTAAGTTTACTAACATAGTTTTTTAAGTAATGCTCCTAACACTCTGGATTCTTTGTATTTGTTGATCCGAAATAAAGAAATTATATATATAAGTCAAGAATGAATAGGTTACTTTTAGGTCAGCATGCTTCATTTTAGTTCATATCATTGTATCAGATGCACGCGTTTGTCTACCATCTGGTAGTCAAACACGAGCTTATACATAATAAAAGAAAAATACTCAGCGCAGTCTGGTTTAAACAGCAGCCAATAAGCAATGTTATCAACAAACGAACTTATGAAATCGAAAAAGGTTTTTCTGGAAATTGCAATTTTCGTTCCTGGAAATTCCAAACAGTCAAGTTTTTTAGGTTTCATACTCCATACGACTGCAATGAAATTGGATATTTGAGATTTTCATACCCATTTTAATATATTTTTCCAAAGAAAAACTGTTAACGAGATTATATTGAGCTGTAAAAGTATAAACGATACATTTGGCGTAGTGGATGAGCTATCGACTCCTGCGCTACATGTCGCGGGATTGATTCTCGTACTAGGACAAATGTTTGTATGGGGTACAAATATTAATTTTTCCGGGTCTGGGTGTTAATTAAGAAATTCCTAAAGTCATCGTCGAAAGAGAATATACATATGTATTGTATTTTTGGAACGAAGTTACTTACCGCGCGTTGCGAAAGGGGTCTAGACGAAAAAAATTAAGATGAAAAGTTGTAACGACACTTTTTGCTATAGTAAGCTATTGTAAGCCGTGCGGCGTGCACATGCTTCTCTGACTGTCTCTCTCTCTCTCTCTCTTATAGAAAGCAAACCAGATATTTTCGTTTCGCCTTTCGTCCATTTTTTTTAATTTTCTTTCTTTCTTTCGTCTTTGTTAATAATAAAAAATATTATGATAATTTAATAAATAAAATTTTATTACAATTCCTTCACTAATTAATCGAAAGAAACTTCGTTCCATCCGGGTGTCCCTTGATACCTCTCAAGTTTTTTTTATTTTGTATTTATGTATTGTGTTTATTTTTTTTTGCTTAAAAATAACTTATTAGGTCTAGTGAGCAGCTACGAAATATTTTTTTAAATATCTTCATTACCGAAATTAGATCATAGAAGTAAAAGCTATAAAGTTTTAAAATTGGTCATTAGAACAAGAAGTCCGACAAAGACTTTACGTCAGTCTATAACGCCCATAGAACTGCTGTAGAAAAATCGTTTTCGCGAGAAAGAGAGACACACATATTCCTTTTAAATTGTGATAACTTTTCGTTGGTATTTCGATCCGGGGTTGCGGGAATATTCTAACGAGATACCGCGGCCCCGAAACGCAGGAGCAGCTGAAGGAGCAGGGTGGGTTTTTAGTCAGTAGAAGTCTGACACTCCCTTACATTCCACCTAGAGCGGGAGAAGTCTGATGTGAAGAGAAATTTGATGGTTTTTACACCGAAAAAAAAATGTTTTTGTATTTGGATAGATTTCCGCGCTGTTTTCACTTTACCGTCCATTGCATGAAGCGTTTAAGTACGCATCCCTGATATAAACTGTAGTGTTGCGTGTGACAAAAGTATCTTTATTGGCTTGGTATCACACCAGTAGCCGGGTAGACGTCCGTCCTCGCCCACGGCTCTCACGTAACTGTCTACCCGCAACCCGTGGGCTCGACACAACGTCATCTTTATGATTAGGTTCACAAACACTACAGAAACCATTTCCGGTTCCGTATGTAAGAAAATACATCAACAAGTAACCTACGATCGAACGAGGGAATCAAAAAAGATGCCTGGTCAATCTTGCTTTAAAGGTTCACGGGTATTTAAGAAAGCATATAAAAAATTGTCATATATTTATATAGGTATATATTTTTACATTTTATCATGGTCATATTTTATCATCATTTATGGTCTATATTTTTTTTATAAAAACATCAATGGTATGTCTATGGTTATAAAAAGCGGAAACATACCTAATACGTGCGAGCAAAGCTTGAACTTATCTCTGTCCTTATTGTTTCTGAAAAGAGTTTAAGGCGAAAGGATAGGCCAAACTACAAAATAGACCTCTCTTTGAAGGACTACTACTACTAGACGGATGGACCTAATAGATAAAAAAAATACCTAATACGCGTAACATATATGAATTTAAATTTTAAGTTTAATTTTTTTATTATTTTCATACTTTTCTCGGAAAAAAAATGAATATATCCTCTTTATTTTTGCAATAATTTGCTTACTGCTTTCAAATGACTGAACCGATTTAAATATTTCTTTCACGCTATTATAGAGAATTTATTGTTTTATTAAATTTAAGTTCAAAATTTTACAAAATTATTACTTACGTGCCGTTAAATCAATAATACTATATTATTTACATTCGCGCCCGGCGCGCGCGCTCACTTATACGCAAGGGCAAGTCTCACCCTAGCGTTCGCACGGTGAGGCTGTGTCGCATGTTAGCGCGCCCCGCTCTTTAAACTTTGCGTCAAAGAGTAAACAGCGTAGATAGTACGTTTGGTACAGTTGAGCTATTTAAAAATCGGACATTTCGTTTGCGCTTGGACATATGTGAATATTTAGTTTTAGTGTTGATTGCGAGTGGACTAAACTAAATGTTAAGTAAATAAAGATATTATTTTTATATTTTAGTTTTTATTGTTTCGTAGCCAAATGACACAAACCATTTTTTCTCCAAATCAATTGTTTGAAATATTATTATTATTTAGCCTGCACTGTCCCACTGCTGGGCAAAGGCCAATTCTTAAGGAAGACATCAAGTTCGTCTCGCCATCTCCTTGGTGGTCTGCCGCGACCTTGTGTCCCTGTTTCAGGGCACCAATCTTGAGGTTTACGGGCCCACAGCTCGTTCGGCATGCATATCGTTCGTTTGAAATATTATTATTTATTTTATTAACACTATGAAAAATAAAGTTGAAAGCAAAACTTTGCTTGCTACTACGGAACTCTTTATGCGCTAGTCCGACTCGCCAAAATCGACCAACTAAAAAGAGTGACATAATTTTTTTTTACCAAAAATTATGTCACTCTTTTTAGTTGGTCGATTTTTAATTACCTAGTTACAAGAGCCTAAATTTCAACTACTTATAATCATTTACAAAATATTGCTTTTCCCAATGTTGGGCCATTAATTGTAGAGGAGTTCTCCTGGTACTTCACCATCAGCTTCACTTCACCATATGCATTGTAACGAGCATATTGTGCTTAATAACCACATTCAAGTAATCAAAGCGGAACACATGAAATACTTATTATTCCTACTTATATATTGAGTAGTACCAGTGGCCATCTGTGGTATTCATTATCAGGTCTACTTCACAAATTGTGCTTTTCGAATGCAACTACACAAGTTACTATAAAAAATACTCAATTCACTATAGGTGTCCCTATAATATTTGAAGAGTTCCCTCGATTTCTCCAGGATCCCATCATCAGATCCTGACTAAGTGACAATGGGACCAATTTCGAAGTATACCCTTTCAAACCAAAAAGAATTTTCCAAATCGGTTCAGCCGTCTTTGAGTAATCGGTGACCATACATAAAAAGAAAATATACGCATCGAATTGATAACCTCCTCCTTTTTTGTCGTCGGTTGATAAAAGCGTTATTATTTATTTTCACAAAAACAAATTGATATTTTTTATATTTTGATTCACTCTAACTACAATAACTGTACTCACTAAAAAATATTTTGTTCTCAAATAAGCATTGCAAATGTTCTGAGTCCGCCTATATTCAATCAATTTATGATGATAAAAGCTAATAGGTAGCGACAAAAATGCTTCGAACGCATCTGCGTCCGGTGATACCTTATGACTTTTGGGGAAGTGCGCGGGCGCTCGGGGTGGTCAGCACTGGCCGCTTGTTTCACGTTCAATACTCAAGGACGTTGGGCTATCCTTTCAAGACTCAAGATTCAAGATTCTTTCGCCTTAATAATTGGGAAAAAAAAAATTATGTTCAATACGTTTTTCTTTCTAAATTTGTAGTTCTGTAGGTGCGTGCTTAGCGGTGTAACTTATTTATAAAAGTGGCTTAACACGCAAACAATTTTATTATATTCGACTCATCATAGATTCGAAAAATAATGTATCAAATATATAAACAATTTATTAAAAATGCAAAAGAAATACTCTCTTGATGTAGACTTACAAATAATTTAATATATCACTGCAGCTCAAAATCGATTATAAACGATTATAAAACACTCCAAGCTACTGCAATAAAACTTCCTTCAAAGCTGTCTGGAAATTCTTATATCTATAGGATAAACATTTATAATATCAATAGTTAAGTAAATGGCCTCAAAGAACAATAAATAGAGGTACACCTATAAAATTAAATGACGTTTATTTGCAATTTTAAACACTTGGATTTGAAAAGGGATGAGTACTTCTGAGTTTGTTTCAATGTTTTATTCTTCTTATAGTAGTCTGATAAAAAAAAAAGAAAAATAACTTTTTATTTAATAAATCACGGGATTTTTCTGCTCTTTTTCTCATCGAAAGTTCTGTAGTGTGTATGGTCACTCGTTCAGACTTTTTTTTGTGCATAATGAATTTCGTAATCAGTGACGTGCCCAAAATATTATGTCGCGTGACATCAGTGGCACGCGTGTCATTGGTTCGCCATCACTGCTTAGGCATTAAGTCCGTCTTTGTACATCTTCTGTTGCATAGTTTTAATAAATAAATAAATTACTCAAAGTAATATGCCTGCAGACTGAACTAACTCCTTCAAAAAATATCGTCTACAACTTTGAGTGTAGAATCTCCGATCTCAATAGAAGTGGGTGTTACACGAGTACAAAGGCCAGGTTATTGGCTAAACAGTTAAGAACTCTTATCTCTAAAGCCTTTCATTATACGATACTCTTACTACCCGATAACCCTTTTATCTTCATCAAGTACTTGATCCATTTGTAAAAACATCCAGAACCCAACCGCACTCTAACAGACACCAACCGACCCAATTATCAATTGAATTTAAACCTTAAGTGTAGAAGATGTAGTTTAAATTTGCACTACAGATATTGTCCAAGTTCAGGAGCATCAAACTAAATTGAAACTTACTACTTTGTTGATAAGATCTAATATAACGGTGACAAACATATAATTTTACATTCTTATTTAATGAAAGTTCGTGATATATTGATATACAAAAACCCGAGCTGCACAGTCTCGAATAAATGTAACGCTTGAAAATGTCGCCAATTATACCTTCGTAGTAATAGTTATGCTTTAAGCATATGTTTTTGCAAATTCCACCTTACGACAATTATTTAAAGTCGTTTTTACAAAGCAGTGTGCGAAAAACAATAAAATTTGACGACTGACGTTGGACGGTAGTACAAGGCATTGAGTGGAGCTTACTTATTACTTTGTTTTTTTTTTTTATTGAAAATTATTATTTATACAGGTTATGAGACGTTGAGTGTGCATTTTGGGCTTTGTTTTTATTCATATATCAATGTCGTGATAACGCTAAGTTTAGCAAAGTTGGTCGGTCGGACCAACGGCAACGGTTTGACGTATTTTACGAGGCACGAAGCAATCACGATACATTAACATTGCCATAAATCCGCGGGCTAACTTCAAGATCTACCCATCCGTTCGACTGTTATTATTTAGCAAGATTCCCTCTGTACTAATAAGACAACAATAACTAATATTAAATATGTAATAGAATGAAAATAGTTGTCAAATCACACTTAATATATTGAATGTTTACTTAGCCCTCATTCTCTTCCTCAAAGAGCAGTTAGCAGCATTAACGGGACCCGATTGGACCTTTATTTGCCACGGTTACGGGAATATTCTAACGAAAGGAGCCAATTTCAATCAGCTCCTTTCCATGGTGTAACCGTGCCGATAATTTATCGCATCGAGCTTCTTGGGGTTACGTTAACATTTTGGTCAGTTTATCGAGGCTAAGGCTCAATTGGTTGCCAAAAAATGGGAATCCTAGCAAAGGTGAGATGGCACTTCACACCGGAACAGCTGATCAACCTCTATCAAGCGCAAGTTCGGTTGTGTATGGAGTACTGCTCTCATCTCTGTGACGGATCTGCCAAATACCAGCTTGATACACTTGAGTCTATAGAGAAACGGGCCAAGAGGCTCATCGACAACGAGAAACTGGTCGAGACAAAGCTCCAGAGCCATAAACAAATTAAACATTAAAAAAAACGAGATACCACGCGTGTTCGCATCCGGAACGCAAGGGCAAATAAAGGAACAGTGTGGTTTTTTTGGCAATAGTAGTCTGACACTCCCTTTCGACTCATTCATAGCGTAATGAATCATTTGATGCTTTGACTACCGACAAAAAGGGAGCATTCTCTTCTACTTTCATGTTCCCGAAAGAGTTTGTATTGATTGCAGCTGGTTAACACGATACCTCTTTGCGAGACTAGTGTCACATTTTCTGGCTTCTGACTACCCGTAACGACTGCCAAAGACGTCCAAATGACAGCCGGAACTAATGGCTTAACGTATTTTCCGAGGCATATTACACTGCCAACTTCCAAACTCCTTAAGCCAAGAAAAAAAATGCATATTCTCGTACAGGTCGCGTCGGTCAGTGATAGACGACAACTAGGCTTGCCGTTCGGGCCGCTTCGATCATACATCTAAATATATATAACTCAAAGGTGACTGACTGACTGACTGACATAGTGATCTATCAACACACAGCTCAAACCACTGGACGGATCGGGCTGAAATTTGGCATGCAGGTAGATGTTATGACGTAGGCATCCGCTAAGAAAGAATTTTGCTAAATTCCCACGGGATCGGGATTTACACGGGAAAAACTTCCCACGTGGGCGAAGCCGCTGGAACAAGCTAGTTTGATATAAGTCTCAATTTTTTTTTGAGGTTGGCTTCCCGTCAAACCAACAATTAAATTTGGATAGAACTGTGATTTTTGCTTGGCCTAAAGGGAATGCTCACTGACGGTCAGCACTGACCGCGTTGGCGTTCAACGTGTTAAGGCAACTGCCTTAACACGTTGAACACCGCCGAGTCCCACCGCCGACGATGAATGATTAGCGAGTAGAGCTAGCATCTGGAAACGAGTTGGTGAGCAGCGAGCAGCGAGTGTATTGTTCCGATAGTTTTGGCGCTGGGCTATAAGCGAGAGTACGAGTGCGACGAGCGATTACGCGCTAGTTGGTCCGCGGGACCGCCAGTAGGTCTCTGGGCGTGAGTTCTGACCGCCAAGCGAGAATCGCTGAGCGAGTATTATCTTTCACAGCTCTTAAATAAATATTCTTATAGAAAAACCCAATAACACTTTTTGCCCGAGAATCGAATCCGAGGCCTCAAGCTAAGTCATGCTTGGGTTCACTAGACCAACCAGGCAATTATTAAACTATTATTAAATTAAATTATTATTCTTTAATAATATAGAAATTTCATGGGTAGGTAGGTCCTCGGAGAGATTAACAAAAACCTGTATTGTTTCATCCTCACAAAATCACGACATTTCCCCTGAGGGTTGTGGGAAGTCTAAGTGATTGAACCAGGTGTTGCTATATCGGACTACGGAAGTAATATGATTTTGGTACGCACTCAATGAAAATGAAACAGCTTTTTTTCTGCCCGGTACTTCACACGTGTGATTTTTTTTTTGAGGAAAGTCTTATCCAATGTTTTTCTGCGAGGTCTTATCTATCTCTGTTCCGAAATTCATCAAAATCAGTCGAGTGGTTTAGTTTTATTCACAACTAATCTCTTTTAAAGAAACCTAGGTTCAGTAAATTTACTTACACCATCATCGCTACACGGTGATTTTTCCACCTATACCTACGCACAAAACGTTTTGGGAATATTTTCATTGTGCGTAAAGATAGGGAGTGGAATTGAATTGAAGCCTGTGTTTGTATAGCCTGGGGGTCTTAATGTCAAGAATGAATAGGTTACCTACTCATATATAGACGTACTTATCTTCAACCACATCATCGCTTACCATATGAGATGGTGGTAAAACGCGTCTATCCTACCTACTAGTATTATAAATGCGAAAGTTTGTGAAAATGGATGTTTGCTGATAAGTAACAAACTGAATTATAATGAAACGTTAGAATAATATAATTCCCACATTAGAATAACCCATAGGTTTTTTTGTGGAGCGGAAGGGAGTGTCAGACTTCTACTGAACTAAAAATCCACCCTGTTCCTTCAACTTCCCCTACGTTCCAGGGCCGCGGTAACATTTTAGAAAATTCCCGCAACCCAACACGTAGTAAGGGAGTAAAGGGAAAATGTTGGAAATTTCCAAGCGAACGAAATAGCGGGCAACAACTAGTAAACAATTAATAAAAAATGTTGGCGATTCATGATGTGAATAAAACAATTTAATCAAAATACTACGGATGCGCAATACCACATAGCAATCGAATTGTTTACCCCTGCATATTGACGTTAATGCAATAACAAACTTTTACAAAAGAATGTTTACACGTTGGAATTTAATTAAAAGTACGGTAAATTACTTTTATTTGACGTATAGAGTAAATTATTCAGGTAGTGGAAGTGGATAACGAGGTAGGAAGGGCACATCATCGCTTATCATCAGGTGAGATGGTAGTCAAACACAACCTTATTATGAATAATATAAAAACCATTGTACCGATTAGGCTCGCATTATTTTTTTTTTCAGCGAAATGAAGGAGTCTATATCTAATTTATCTCTGAACTGAATTAATTAAAATCTGTTAAGTGGTTTGGACATAAAAGTGTAACAGACAGATATACCCAGTTACTTTCGCATTAATAATATTAGTAGGGATAATCATAATGGTCGAGTGGTTTAGGCGTTTGCCTTGTGTCCTGGTGGTCTTGGTTCAATTCCCGCGGGAAGAATACTTTGTAAAGTTGTTTCCAGTTTGGCTAGGACATTACAGACCTGAATTACCTGATTGTTTGATAAAAAGATGGTTCCGTGCTTCGGAAGGCACGTATAAGCCGGCGGTCCCTGTCGCCAAATGACGGTCGTCAAAATAGACCACGTCAGAGGCCCTTGAGGTGGTCTAGAAACTCTGACACTAGGGTGTATGGGGTCGTAAGAACTTACTCCCCACACGATAAGGAGAAGAAGATCATAATAGTGTTTAATAATAAATTGAAATCTTTATGCAGTCTTACAGCTCCATTTTTCCCACAGGTGCGGTAAGGTGGGATATCCCTAGCTTCGTAAACACGAGATGTGTTGCGTATTTTCATATCATTCAGTACTTTCAGTAGTGCTTTCGCTATGTCCTTCAAGTATGTAGATCTATATCAAATCTTCGCCTCGTAGATGCAATTTAATCTTGGAACAAGCATGCCACCGAAAAAGAAAAAGATTTAGATTCAATACAAAAATCTAGCATTTAATCAAAAATATTGTAGCATAATTATGCGCAATCACGTGGCGACTCAGTCGCTCACCAGCAACTGCTGGGTGCGGTTGTATTGAACTGTTGAGTGCTTTGAATACTCTATATGCACGTGAGAATGCAAAATATGTTTTATTGGATCCCGAGACATTACAAACATCTTCGTTTTCTCAGGAAATGAGGAAATTCCATACTTTTGCCATTCACTTACTTTGTAAATTTATGATTTTAACGACAGCGCACAGGTAGGCGCTAATTTCGACGCAATTTCTTACCTAATTAGTATACCTCATTAGAAGTCCTTGACATTGGACACCGGAGTTTATAGGCTCATTTCCTGCAATGTTTGTTACCAGCAGGGAATACTCCACGCGTTCACGAAATTAAGGGTCTTGACAGACAGACATTCGGATTACAAAGTGATCCTATAAAGTTTCTGTTTTTTCTTTTGAGGTGCAGAACCCTAAAAACAGATAAAATATAATAATATATGTTCTTGATTTTAATATGGTTTGACACTATTTATATGTAACTTTCACTATTTATATCTATACTAGGTTATAGATATAAATAGTGAAAGTTAAGCCGATCAATTGTTTGAATTTATATTTTTTTTTGGGTCACATACCCAAAACAAATGAATTTTATTGTATTTATTTAATTTGATAAATTAAGTCAGATTTAATAATCCAATAACTAACTAAATCTTTAATAAAAGTCTGTTACTACTGTAACAGAGGCGGATACATACTATAGAGTATTTTTTTTATTGACAGTAGTTTTGCGTTTGACCACCATCTCACCTGATGGTAAGTGATGATGTGGTCGAAGATAGAGTACGCTTACCTAAAAGTAACCTATTCACTCTTCACTTAAAGACCCCTAGGTTATAGCTATCGGGAAACACAGACTCCGGCAGGGAATTCCACTCCTTAGCCGTACGCACAATGAAAGTACTACGACGAATAATTAAAAAAATGTGATTATTTCGCCTATGCTGTTCCATTGCTGAGAAAAGGTCTCTCCCAAAACTTTCCACACAAACTTGTCTTCTGCCTTCTTCGCTAAAATAATATTACTATTACTAAAAATAATGTTAATTCTGTCAAAAAACAGTTTTTCGTAATTGAATGTAATACTACATTCATACACGCAGCACCACTCTCTCGTTCGAATTTATGCATAATTATGCAAAATGTGATGCAATACAACTTGTACAAAGGTTGTCTGTAAAAGATGTAACATCCTTTGCAGTATTTAAGTCCTCATTTAATTCTGTTATGGTGTACAATAAGGAGTATATCTATCTATTTTGCCTCATGCAAATGAAAACTCTACTCGATACGTGATTCGCCTCTCCACGGAGCCATCTAGAGATGTCAACGCCCCAACCGATAGATCTCAGCGCTATTTTTATTGAGAGCCCTGTCTCAATTCAACCTTATGAGGTTATCGGTTGCTTAACCAGAATTTCCTATGACGGCCTTCACTATTTATTTATTAAAACTCTATGCAACACAAATGGTACAAAGGCGTCACTATAGTCACTATAGGCGTCAATTACGTTCCCCAGCTTATAAGAAACTTTCAAACTAAGAGACTAATCGCCAGGGGCGTGCATAGGATTATGACAGGGCATGCGGCGGAGTAAAAACACATAAAAACTTCTTCTTTTATAGATTTTTAGCATAGCCACAGCCACGCATCGTAGCATGGTGGCGATGCGTGGCTGTGGCTATGCTAAAAATCTATAAAAAAAGAAGTTTTTGTGTGTTTTTACTCCGCCGCATGCCCTGTCATAATCCTATGCACGCGCCTGCTAATCGCTAAGGGCATCTCCCGTGGGGTACGGACCTCGGCGTAGGGTTTTGCTGGGAGAGGACAGCTAGGAGTGGGCTTCAAAACATAATTTCATTTCATTAAAAATTCTTTCGAAGAGCACGCTCTCCACTTCAATGGATTCACCACAACAGCGGAAAAACCACTGATTTAGTCGAGAGGGCAAAATGACTAATAATATAAAATCATATTACCTTGTTAAACAGGAAGCTGTCAGTTTGTCTAATTAAGGCTCATTTACTAAAGAAGATTTACAACGTAATTAGCCTGACCTTTCATAATAATTTAGCGAAGTGGATCCGGTCTGTGTTGGACAGAAACATGTTAGACGACACTTTGAACCTCCTTTTTGTTCCGTTATTTTTTACGTTGTCAAAATTCCATTTCATAAGGTTTTCCGTCCTAGGAAAAAAAACGCACTCAAGATCCCGTTTCTTTTTTCGCCCGCTTGTGTAGCTGGTGTGTAATAAAAAAGAAAGAATAACATTTATTTGGCATCAGTTCATCATGCCCGCACACGTAAAATAATACAAATAAAAAAAACCGGTCAAGTGCGTGTCGGGCCACGCGCAGTGTAGGGTTCCGTAGTTTTTATAACAGCCAAGTGCGTGTCGTATTCGCTGACTGATCGTTTCGTACCATGCTCTAACTAAAAGCCAAATATGACTACCTAACTAATTTGACTTCCTATACAAATCCTCACCTGATCCGACAATTTTGCACGGAAAGTTTCAATTTTTTTTTAGAGATTTGTATAAAACTTGTCATAGCCGGTGTTTTGAATTTAAATACGGACACAGAGCTACACTACTCAATCGTCACAAGAAGCTAGCACGATACAACTGGCGCTTAGCGCCATCTATCGACATTTCTATAGAGTTGTTCGAAATTTTCGAGTCAAATACAATTGGTCGACTATTACTCGTAAACTTGTAAAGCCCACTTATGTGTGATAGTTTTCCTTTAAATTTCATTATATATAGGTACTACTGCCGTGATATTTGAATTTATAACTATAACCGATTAGTTGATAGAGGGGGGGGACACTTGACTCTAACGAAAATTGGTACTTTAAAGCTTGATAAGTCACGAACGGTTTACTTAATCAAAAAACGATCTTATCAAACCCCTAATATTTTTGAAAGACCTATCCAACGATATCCCACACTATGGGAAGAACGAAAAAAAAACATTATCATCCCACTTTACATGTATGGGAAAAAATAAAAAATAAATAATAAATAAAAAAAAAGTATAAAATATAAATAAATAAATAATAAAAAAAAAATTTTTTTTTCAAAATTTTATTTTACCACTTTTTCGGCGTCATTAACGTGTATACTCATGCCAAAGCACAACTTTCTATTACCAATAGTTTTTGAGCTAAACCGCGGACAGACGGACATGGCGAAACTATAAGGGTTCCTTGTTGACTACGGAACCCTAATAAAAAGCGAAAAACAAAAAAGTCAGTTCCTTATAACTGCCATATATTATTTCGTAGGTAATAAGCAATTGTACTCTTTTGTCTGTGTCATGTGTGTACATAAATAAGTAAATATATAGCTATGGCAGTTGTTACAGCTATTTGACAGAACATTTTAAAAAAGTGAACCAATGTGGGTAGAATTCACTTTACTAGTAATGTTATCATTAGAACTTAAAACGGGATATTTACCATGTGTATTTATTGTTTTGAGTTTCCGATATTTCGGCACTGTTG
Source organism: Tholera decimalis (assembly GCA_943138885.2). Lineage (NCBI taxonomy): Eukaryota > Metazoa > Arthropoda > Insecta > Lepidoptera > Noctuidae > Tholera > Tholera decimalis. The sequence goes on along the minus strand of OW964555.2, from coordinate 44,599,349 downwards.
CAAGCGCCATGATCACGGATGAACTGAAGTCATTGCGGGTGGAAGTTTATGAGCAGACAAATCGGTCTATCCTCTTTCTCGTTCGTTTTATGTTAGCGACACCGCTACCACTGTCACATGTATCACTAAACACTCGATTCTGTTCCCGACACACAAAACTCCCATTCCATAAACGTCCCATTTTCATAAACGTCAGGATGTGATTATGGGATCCTGGAGAAATCGAGGGAACTCTTCAAATATTATAGGCACACCTATGACGTTTTGGGTATTTATTATAGTTACTTGTGCAGTTGCTCTCAAAAAGTACCATTTGAGGAAGTGGAACTGATGATGAAGACCACAGATGGCCGCCGAAACTACTCAATAATAAGTATTGAGTCGATTGCGATTCGATTACTTGAATACGGATGTTAAGCACTTTATGCTCGTCACAATGCATATGGTGATGTAGAGCTGATGGTGAAGTACCAGGAGAACTCCTCAACAATTAACGGCCCAGCATTGGGAAAAGCAATATTTTGTAAAAGGTTAGAAGTAGTTAACATTTAGGCTCTTGTAACTAGGTAAATTAAAAATAGACCAACTTAACCCATTTAGACCTACCGTCTCACATACGATACACCAGAAATCATAAATTATTTTGAAGTACCCTTGATAAGAATTTGTTTACATCTGGTGCAAGTGTCAAGTGGAAGGTCTAAACAATACTACAAAAATTGATTTAGTGTTATAGTTGGCTTCAGAAAGTGCATACCTACCTGTTTTAATAGTGATTTGTTCTTTTCAATTTTATGATGTCATCAAAACGGTAAGAATTCATTATTATATCCCAAAAATTCGATATATTTATCAATTTACAGTAAAAACAAATGTCAGAGAGTAAATCTGTTGAGTTATTTTTATCGTTTTATTTATGTTAATATATTTTTTTACTCATGAAAAGTAGTGTATCGTATTTGATACAGTAGGCTTATATACATGTTATAATTGTCTTTTTCCGGTTTTCAGATTATTGTCACTGAACGACATAGTTACGCTTTTGGACGACGACGAAATTAAAAATACGGGTACAGTAAATGATATTTACTTGCTTCCACCTGTAAATGCAAATGAGGAATTGACAGATGAAGATTCTGGGGATGAAGATAGCGTCCAAATCAACAACCTACCACCAAGCTTGTTGAGATCAACTGCAGTACTAATCTAAATGCCAGATACGCAGAATTGGGCCTGGGTGCCAGTGTGGTTCTCACATACACTGATAAACTTAGCCAGCTTGGTCTCGGAGGAAATTACCATTTGTTCATAGACAATTTTTTTTCTGGACTTCCATTGATTGCTGAGCTAACTAAAAGCAACATACGAGTAACAGGGACTATTAGAGAAAATAGGACCAGTAATTGTCCTTTATTAGAAAATAAGGAGGCTAAAAAGAAGGAAAGATGTTTTTTCGACTATCGTGTCTCTGATGAAATTATTATTTGCAAGTGGCATGACAATAGTATGGTGACAGTTTGCTCTAATGCGATTGGTATAACCCCCTTACACAAAACAGATCGATATTCTCAAAAAGAGAAAAAGAAAATAACCGTTTCGCAACCACATTTGATACACCAATATAATCAAAATATGGGAGGTGTTGATCTTTCTGACCAAAACATATCATCACTAAGGACTAGTATTCGCGGTAAGAAGTGGTATATGCCACTCATCTTGCACTGCATTGATATGTCACTCCAGAACGCTTGGCTTCTCTTCAGATACAATGGTGGTAGTATGGATATGCTGACATTTAGGCGCCGCGTAGCAATTGCACTTATAGAATCAAATACCCTAAGAAGTAAACCAGGGCCGAGCAGACCATCGTCACTAATAATGGATGTCAGATTTGATGAAAAAGGTCACTATGTCATCAAACAACCAAAAAATAAAAGAACAAAATGTGGACTGTGTCATCGATTGTATCCTGCAAGATGCGTCAAGTGCGATGTTGGTCTACATATTTACTGTTTCCTTACGTATCACACCAAAAAATAGTATATGTGCTGTTTAACATCAATAAATAATTCTGTGTTAACTTTGGTATTTTTGCATATGGATAAGCCTACTGTATCATATACGATACGGCCCTTTCCACCTTCCCTATGGAATTTATATTTTTTTGAGTATTTTATTTCTCTTCTATGACACCCTATAATCTAATAAAAATAGATAAAAATACTACAATTAGAAAAAAATAGTTTCAGGTCTAAATGGGTTAAAAGAGTGAAATAAAAACTTTATACCAAAAAATTAAACCGGCTCCAAAAAAACTGCAAAGTGAAAAATAACTTTAATTTCAGAAGTCGGTGCCAAAAACGAAAATAGAAAACTAAAGACACCGACTACCGAAATTAAAGGTATTTTTCACTTTGCAGTGTTTTTTTGGAGTCGGTTTAATGTTTTGGTAAAAAGTTTTTATTAAGATACTGTTCTAGTGATACTGATAGTGACCATGTTAGCTTAAAAACTAGTAATGTTGTTAACCCTTCCAACTAAGCTTAATGTGCTAGTGTCTGGAGTAAATACTCTATTGCCCTTAGCATTCGCCCGCAACCCTGGAAGCTTTAAACAAAAAATAACTACTTACTTTGACCTATCAACCTACCTATATTCTTTATTTAACTAGATGTTCATTCTTGCATGCAGTATGTAGCACTGCCCTCCCGCGCACAAATATCTGCACATACAGAAGGGATGCAAAAAAAACATACCACATGCAAGCGAACCACACTCGACGCGTGTTTCGCCCCTCCGCGGAAAATAATTATAAGCGTACATAAAATAAAAATAAGCGGAGGATAATAAATGAAGTAAAAAAATAGCTTTTTAAACCGATTTCAAAAAAGGAGGAGGTTCTCAGTTCGTCTTGAACATTTTGTTATGTCTGTTACTTCATAACTCGAAGATGGCTGGACCGATTTGGAAAATTATTTTTTGTTTGAAAGGGTATACTTTCTAGTTGGTCCCATTGTCATCACGTTAGGATCTGATCATGAAATTATGGAGAAATCGAGGGAACTCTTCAAATATTATAGGCACCGCGTTTTGGATATTTCTTATAGTACCTTGTGCAGTTGCTCTTGAAAGGCACCATTTGGGGAAGTGGAACTGATGATAAAGACCACAAATAACCACCGAAACTACTCAATAATAAGGATTGCCATTCGATTACTTGAATATGTATGCTAAACACTTTTATGCTCGTCATAATGAAAACAGACTTCAAAAAATAACTTTAATTTCGCAAGGCGGTGTCAAAAAAAAAAGAAAATTCAAAACCACTAACACCAACTACCGAAATTAAAGTTATTTTTCACTTTGCAGTATTTTTTTCGGAAGTCGGTTTTTTTTTTTTTTTTTAAGTATTTTTGATACCTTAATAGCAGCCTGGCGCAAAAGATCATAAAATAACAAATGACGCACAATTTCAGTACCTATCTACAAACATGCGTAGGAAGATAGACCGATTCACAATGTTATTCTTTAATTTCGAGATAAACAAAGAAATAATTAAACTACAATACGGCAAATTGTTTTAAATCCATCTACTTCGTTTAAATTATGTTCCGCAAACAGTCGGGAATTTGTAAAAATATGTATGTTGAAATTATTTGCTAAAATAATCAGAGGTGGCGAAATTAGAATTTGTATTAAACGCAAATATTTATAAACAAAGTTTCAAGATATTCCCTGTTTCCTGAGAATTCGTCTGGGAAAGCCAGATTTGTGATTATTGAAGCTGCTTTTAATTTTACCTATGGAGTCGTAGGTAAAATTCATTTGAAAATATTTCTGCAATATTGCGATCTCTATTTTGAGATCCAGAATACCATGTAGCTGATATTTTCCATTACAATATCAGTTTTTCCCAGCATGGTAAAGTGTTGAATTGTTCATAAACTGACTTATCTTAATTTCTTCTCCTACCCTGGGTGGAGCGGTAGGGAGTGTCAGACTTATACTGACTAAATCCCCATAATCCAATTTTCTTTTTGTTAGCCGGGTCCGTGGTAATTGAGTAGTTGTCTAATATATTAGTAGTAAATATTGGATTATATTATTTTGTATGACTTTACAGTAGGTTTATGTTTTTGGAGGGTAAGGATACTTACGGGAATGATGTAGGTTATGAGTCCCTTCGATATGAGTACCCAGAGCGCCGGTTCAGACGATATTTCCTCCAAGTTCACGAGAGTAGAGAGAGTTTGAGGAGTCACTACACGACACTATTTGGTGGTCACTTTTTAGAGTCTTCGCGGGGGCGCGACCGCACGATTATAGGTGTCACTTGATACCGAGCGTGATTTGCGAGAGATTGGGTAAGGACTGGCGGAGAATCTTAGCAATGAACGAGCGTGTAACGGAAACCCCATATCTATCCAAAAGGGCTGAAAACAACTTACATCTGGTATGGAGTCTCTATACAAAGTGACTCACAGAATTGACCCCAAATTATTGGTTTCATATATTTCTTGAATACCAGTAATAACAAACGTGTCACAACATTATGAGGGTCATTACTTTCCACGTCACTTGCCAATAAAACGATAATTCTCTTCATTCTTCTTAATTTGAAAAATTCGGTCTCTGGTATCAGTGTATTGGAATTTGTAATTAGTTCTACACACGTAGACTTAGGATTACAAAACCCTTGCCATATCGTTTGTTATCATCCAAAGAAGCCATGCATTTGGTATGTATATATCCTTTAAATTACACGTTGTATATTATGATGAAAAAATTATCAACGAACTTATCAACAAAAACTCTTCTTTATGAATGAAAATGTCAGAGTTTACTCTTACAATGTTCCTGCCCTAAAAAATAATGCTACGACCATAGCCAATCCAACTTTTCTTTTGATTCTCACATTTTTGCACGCATATTTATGAGCTAACTTTTTGCGCCCCAGGGAGTCCGCAACAATATTCTTTTATAGTTACCGGTGATATGCTTCATGATTTTGTCATAAATCAGTCTCGCTTCGGATAAAAACAAAAAAGTGGTCAAGTGCGAATCGGACTCGCCCGTGAAAAGTTCCGTATTAGAAAATGCGCTATCTCAAAAACTGCTGACTATATCTTATTTAAACTAATTGGAAGTTTTTATGAAGGTCTATTTATACTAATACTATTTTTTTTTTGTTTTTTACATTGTTACTTTAAAAGTTAAAGAGCTTTTATTACTCTCTTAACTTAAAAGTTAAACACACTTCCATAGTGGTACAATGTGTGTGTCTGCCACATATTATACCACTATGAAAGTGTCTTTCGAACGGTTGAGTTTATGAAAATGGTTTTACGAAATTCAATATTATTTAATCCCTGATAAAGAACTATCTAGGGACACCACACTCTTACAATTATGATGTTTTTTTTTTAGTTACGTTCCATTTATGGAGAGGGCTCACCGTACATAATCTTAATATTTTTTTATTTTTGTATGAAAATCGTAAAGCTGTTAACAGAATACCTACCAAGTTTCAATAGTGTAGTCCTTATCGTTTCGCATTTAAGTGGCGGTAACATACAGACGGACAAACAGACATAACGAATCTATAAGGGTTCCGTTTATTGCCATTCGGCTACGGTACCCTAAAAACTGAAACAGTTACTTAAGTTCCTCGTCTTGTTGGGGTTTGGAGATAGATACTTATACACATATAAATCCTCTCCCTCGTCTTCGTGCGGCCCTACCATTATACCCTTCGGAAGCGTGTTTTGTTTTTGATTGCTATCACAACCCTTTATTTTGCCTAATATCCGTTTAAATGCTGTGAATAGTGGCTTTTATATTACTTTGTTTTGTTCTTTATCTCAATAGTTAATGTCAATGAAGTCAAAGCAATGTTAAGAATAACTTAATGGATGAACGAATTATATGAAAGGAATGAGTGAATGAGAGATTGACAGGTGGAGATTGAAAGGAGTGAACGAATAAAAGCTATGGGGCCAACCGTAAGTCATATGAGGCAAGACATAAATAATGATGATTACTTATTTTACTCTTGCTAGAATTGAAGAATTTAATACAGAATTTAATTCAGAAACACCTCATTTAAAAATTACAAATAACAGAAAAATACACAATCATTCTGAAATTATTATTTGCAATAATATTCTCATATTAATATGTAGCTGGTATATTAAGTGTCATACTAATGACGACATCACATTATAATTATATGCTTAGTATAGTGCATTCTCATACACTTCCATTTTAATATGGTGATAACAAATATAACTATTGATTACAAATTAAGAGGACTACAAGAGCCAACTGATTTTGCTTGATGCACGCACACATTAACGCAATCGAAGTGTACGCCATCTAACGACGACGCTCATAGTACTAACGGTTTAACGAGATTACGTTTGAGTATTCTAATAGGTGGCGCCAAAACAGCGATAAGTAAGTTATAGATCTAACAAACAACTAGATGGAACAATTAATTTATTTTTATTTGTCTTTTGTGTTATTTGTAAAATTCAGGATATGGATGATTTAAAATTAAACTAGTAAGTACTACAAGCAAGCAATAAAGTGCTCAGATGAGTATGTACATTTATCAATAACTTCACGACCGTGATCATTCTATGATGCCACAGTTTCCAATATAAAAAAAAAAAACAAAAATGTTTGTAGTAATACTGACATTACAAATTAAAGCGGGACATTAATTACCATGTTTGTTATTTGTTTCGAGTTTCGATTGTGAAACAACTGAAAAAATGCGGAAAAAGTTAGCGAGAGCAAATGCTTACTTTGTTTACAACAAATATATTATTTGTGCCAATATATAGTAGTAAATATCCCGTTTTAAGATAGATTTAGTGACTTGTGTCAGTTTTAAAAGTTTGCGTGAAAATGTCAATTCTAAATTTTCTAGTTCTGTGGTTCACAAGTTGGTACATTTTGGATTTCATTTCTTTTTTGTATTTCATTTCGTAAAATTGTTGAGCTACAAATAAAGATTAGGCAACTAACATTCATACACACCTATTCTCTTACTTAGTATTATGTATGATAATAAGCAACATCTGAATTTTCAGATCAATCTGATATTTTGCACATTACTGCCCATATGAATAAACCGCGATCGTGAAACAAAATGTTTCTTACTTTTTATTCTTTATTATAGCCTAGATAATGTGTCGATACTTACTCATTGAAAATAACTTCGGCATTGACATTTTCTCCTATAAAAAATCTAAATGTTTCTTTTTTTATTCGACAAGATATATTTATATTTACAAAAATATCTAAATATAATATAAAAGTACTTTTAATAAAAAAGAAGTCACAAAAGACATCGTAAGACCCTAGGTTTGATCCAAAACACTTACGGTTGCTAATTCCAATTCTCTACTAAACATGCTAATAGAACGTTGGTAATCGAATTGAAATAACTGAACGTATTCGAATAAAATAAAGAGCTCAATACTGAGACGGTTCCAATAATGTGTAATAATTTTAGAAGTAATTTAGTAATCTAAAATATCTTTCATATGTACGGCGTTTGATTTATATGAACGTTTTTTAGTCTTTTAACTGGTTTCACTTTATTTCCCATATTTATAAAATAAAATTGAAATCAAAGTACCCTATTACGCTATTTTAACCTAAAGTATTTTAATATATTTACAAGAAAGAAGATTATTTATAGAAAGATGATATAAAACAATGAATTTATGAATAAAATAATGAATTTATAGTTGAATTCTGAGACGAAATAAATCGGCGAGAAGAGCGACACGTCCATATAGCAACGGGCGTTGGCCGGCACTGTCTCACTGTGTCACTGATTTGTAGAGTTACCGTACGCAAGAGATGAAATTACCGTATTGAAACAAAAATTGCCGTACTTTTTATTTTATTATTTACATGAAAAAGAGAAATATGGGTATGAAACACAAGTCAAACAAAAAAAAAACTTCTGTTTATGAAAAAGATGCCACTGAACCTATAGATTTGATTGAAACCACAGATCACTCCTCTCCTCCCATCAAATCAATGAATATTATTTTCATCAGGGCCAATCCAATCTTTAAATTCGTCTACTGATTTCTATTGTGTCCTATACTTTTGGGCCCTGTGTTTGGTTTTCTTACATTTCTTAGGTGTTGACGGACCTGTGGCATCTTCTTCTGAATTCGAGGACATTTTGTAAATATCACCGGCCACTGCACTGCGAAAATACTGTTCAAAATTAAAAAATAAGTTTTAACTCGATACAAACTAAAAAGTAGTGATGAGAAACCGATTAGCACTATGGGGTTCCCCGAATACCAAAGACAATAATACAATAATGTAAAGTTGCGTTCATTTTTACGCATACGCTGATTATGTTTCATCTACAATTTACTTAATTTGCATTTCATAAATACGTATATAGTAGCTAGTGGTATACCCAATACTTCCTTATGCTATGATTGCTTAATTGCCGTATTTTAGTGTACGGCAATGATCACTCTGCCGTATACCGTACAATTCGCCTTAAAAGAGCCTGAATGCCGTACGAAACGGCAATTGCCATACAAACGGCAACGCTGGCTACACAGGCGTTTACGCACACATGCGTACGTATTATATTGCAAAATAAGTATACGCAATTTACTGAAATATATTGATTGGATTAAAAAAATAAAACAGTATTACGTTAGTATGTTTCTTGTTGAATAATTTGTCAAAAAACTTTTTACCAAAAAATTAAACCGACTCCCAAAAAACACTGCAAAGTGAAAAATAACTTTAATTTCGGTAGTCGGTGTCTTTAGTTTTGTATTTTCGTTTTTGGCACCGACTTCCGAAATTAAAGTTATTTTTCACTTTGCAGTGTTTTTTGGGAGTCGGTTTAATTTTTTGGTAAAAAGTTTTTATTTCACTCTTTTTAGTTGGTCTATTTTTAATTTACCTAGTTACAAGAGCCTAATTATCAACTACTTATAACCTTTTACAAAATATTGCTTTTCCCAATGCTGGGCCGTTAATTGTTGAGGAGTTCTCCTGGTACTTCACCATCAGCTCTACATCACCATATGCATTGTGACGAGCATAAAGTGCGTAACATCCATATTCAAGTAATCGAATCGCAATCCACTCAATACTTATTATTGAGTAGTTTCGGCGGCCATCTGTGGTCTTCATCATCAGTTCCACTTCCTCAAATGGTACTTTTTGAGAGCAACTGCACAAGTTACTATAATAAATACCCAAAACGACATAGGTGTGCCTATAATATTTGAAGAGTTCCCTCGATTTCTCCAGGATCCCATCATCAGATCCTGACGTTTATGAAAATGGGACCAATATCGAAGTATACCCTTTCAATCAAAAAAAGAATTTTCCAAATCGGTTCAGCCGTCTTCGAGTAATCGATGATCATACATAAAAAAGAAAAAAAATATACGCGTCGAATTGATAACCTCCTCTTTTTGTCGTCGGTTGAAAAATCAGAACGATCGTATGTATTTTATTTAATATGGTTTTTATTCGTTAAAAGATTTTTTTGGAGGTATCTTTGTGAATTTTTTCTATCAATTAAAATTTGTTGTATTATGTTTTCAACACACTACTTAACTAGATTATATATCCTGAAGAATATCATATATTTCTCTGATTGTGTTAACGACAGTGAATCATATACTTTAAAGCATTATAAAACTCGCGTTTAGCTCTTGTAGTCCCCTTAAGATAAATAAAAGACCATTTCGACATGTAGCCTTTTTAGGGTTCCGTAGCCGAATGGATAAAACAGAACCCTAATAGTTTCGTCATGATTGTCTGTCTGTCCGTCCGTCTGTATGTCACAACCATTTTATTCCGAAACTATTAGGACTATATACATGAAACTTGGTAGGTAGATGTATTCTGTTAACCGATTTCCGACAAAAAAATATATATATTAAATTAAGGGGGGCTCCTCATACATGGAACTGAAACTGAAAATATATTTTTTTCATAAAATCTCATCAATCATGTGTGGTATATATAGAAGGTCTTTAAAAATTACATTGAGGTTTCTAAAACCGCTTCTTCATAAGGTCAATCGTTTAAAAGATATACGCTTCCAAATTAGTAAAATGTGTCGTCCCTCCTTTAACTTCTATAATAATGGAGGGAAATATCAAAAAAATATATGCTGTAGATCTTAATGTAAACTTTCAACGAAAATTAGTTTAAACAAGATCGAGTCAGCAGTTTTTGAGATATAGCATATTTTCTAAACCTAATCTTCAAATATAACTTTGTAATTCATACAAACACTATAAAAACAAAGTTATTTGGCGTGGTTACTACGGAATCCTTCATGGGCGAGTCACTCGCTCTTGGCCAATTTTTTTTTATTTTCTCGGGTTATCAAAACTTCAATCTATCATCGAGTGATTTGATGAGGAGCAAAAACACAGATTTCGACAGATTCATCAATCAAACACACACTTTAAAGTACATTAAAAACCACTCAAATCTCCTCAAGAAAATTAAAAGCATGTCTTACGAAATACACTCAATCTACCAGCTCTCGGAACTAGCAATAATAAACAATATTTTTACTGAGAAAATATTAGTCTCATCACTAAACTATTTCAGTTACTGACAAGCTGATATGTTGGCTCACAAATAAATCTTTTTCTTGTAATAAATATGTAAGTTAAAGATGAGGAGTCAACGTGTTTATCTGGGTCGAATTCTCATGTATCGAGTCATTCCATGTTAAAAATATTAAAGAGCTTACTGGCTAACGTAGATTCTGAATAACTCTACGTTCAATAAGGTTGCTTCATGAATGAGTTTCTTAAAGGGATTATTAATTTGAGAACATTGAAAGGTGGTGATAATTTTTATTTTTGAGCATATTACGGACTTTTTGGGTCTTTTTGTGTCTGACTTCTATTGTCCAAAACCCCATCCTGTTCCTGCCGACAATGCCGATACGAGTAGGCAAGAAATAACAAGTTTGAGATTTCGTTTCGGACACATCCCAATAAACAGTTTTGCTGCAATAATTATTGCGTGAAGTCACATCTCCAAACTGCACGGAACGCAGCATTGTCGAAAATACTTATCATATTATAGTGGTGTGTGACTAGAATGAAGCGGAAAGATATTTGATTCAAAAATAACTTTATATAAATTTTAATGAATAAGGTTTATGTTATTACAATCCTAAGCTTTCCAACCTTTAAGACTACTGGGATCATTTATAAATTAGGTATTGTGCGGTGATTTAAAGTTTTGCAAGTATCAAAATGTTTATATGAGGATGGCATGTTTGCAATATGAATATTACATAAATATACTACTAATAATTTGAATACTTTTTTAAAATTGATAAAAGGCTCGTGTTTGACCACCATCTTACCTGATGGTAAGTAATGATGTGATAAAAAATAAAAAAAATTCACATTTATTTATTCAGAAACATTTATTATAGTTATTATAATACCCATATGCACACTACTTAAGGTGACAACAAGAGCCTAAGTACTATGTTTTCATAGTTTTGGACAAGATTCCCCCCGTGTTTTTATCTCTGTATTTAATTTAGCGCTTTTCTTTTATTATTTTTTGTAACCTATGACAGTTAAACATTCTTAATTTTCTAGAAGGATAGATAAGCATCTCAAAAGATCTTTGAACAAACAACGCAACTTAAACCTTTTAGAAAAATCACACAAGTAAAGTAAACGTAAACAAAAAAGAACCGGTATAAATTTGCATTAATTCCCGCGTTGTAAGATGATTATTTATTCAATTGCGTTCAATTTTAGATTTTCAATAATTATTACATAAATGAAAAATACGTCATTTGCTTATCCTCCTCATGAATATGTTGAAATGAAATGAAATATTTATTTTTGTAAATTGGTTATAAATAACACTTTTACACGTCATGTTTTTTTGCGTGTTTAGTTTAGCTAGATGAGGCCGGTATTTCCTAACTGATTACTCTGAGAAGAAAACCCGAAACAAACTCAAACCCGAAACAAACTCAGAGGTCATAGTCTCTTTTAAGGTCCATACAATTTGTATTTGTATTTGAGAAGCATGTAGGTTCATGTCTGTGGTGTTCTTTTGAGGAAATAACCACGCAAAGAGCGGACCTCTCCAACAATTTGACGAACAATACCAAAATAAGAACATTAGGCCACACAAGTACTCAAACTGCTTGACATAATTAAATAAATTATAGTGAAAGTAACACAAAGAATAAACAATAACCTACATAGTCCTCACATTTACAATAATGAAATAATAATATAAAACAAAAACAAAATAAATAGGTACTTACAATACTTAACAAAGCAAATATTTTAATCAATAAAAAAACAAATAAAAAAGGCTCACGTATATCACTGGAGCAGCTCATTCCCAAGCCTTCTTGTTCTCAAATCTTTAACTGTGTAAAAAGCTTTCTGACATAGCTTAAGTTTTATAAATAATTTTAATTTATTAATCACATAAAAAACAATACTTGTCAAAAAAACCAAGTCTCGCAACTCAATTCTTATACCGTAAAAGGTTGTGAGATCCATAATACCAAGTCGGTAATTAATTTATTTAGTCCCTACTTAAGGGACCTTCTGTCTTAAGTTGTTACTTAATTATCTAACCTAACAACATCTTATAGTGACCACATCAATATTAATTTTTTTAACGTTTTAAATAAATAGATTGACTCTGCCATTGCATGAAAACACAATATATCTCACAAGTAATAAATATATAAATTAGATTGTTTAATGCGATTGCCAAGTCAATCTATTTATTCAAAACGTAAAAAAAAAAATATTGATATGGTCACTATAAGATGTTGTTAGGTTAGTTTAGATATTACACGGATCTCACAACTTTTTACAGTAGAAGAATTGAGTTGCGAGACTTGGTTTTTTTGACAAGTATTGTTTTTTATGGGATCTTATTACTTTTTGTAGGTAGTTCTGCTTCTAGGCAAGCGTGCTCCATCTTCGACCACATCATCACTTACCATCAGGTGAGATGGTGGTCAAACGCGAGCCTATTATCATTAAAAAAGAAAACCGAAATTGAAAAATATTTTAGTTTTTCCTTGATTCATACACTAAACACTAATTGTATTCTAAATTTGAAGCTTCTATGTCTACTAGAAGTGCCTTAGACTTTTGATGATCGGTCAGTCAGTGAGTGAAAAAATTAAGAAACTTTGACTCGTTATAATTAGATAGATAGATAGATAGAATACTCTTTATTGTACACCAATAATTTAAACAAACACTTGAATGACAATAATGCAAAATATGGTTACAATGGCGGTCTTATCGCTGATAGCAATATCTTCCAGACAACCTTTGGATGGACTTTAAGAACATAAAACAAAGAGGGGAGGGGAAAGTCAGTGTACTTACTTCAAATATATGACATACACAAAAGTAACTAGTTAATATAAGTATATATATATAGATATATATAATACAATACAATACATAAATAAGTATAAATAAATATATATGTTTTGTATATATAAATATGTCATAAGGAGAGAAATACAAGGTAAAATCATAGGAGTGTATAAAAATGATTGACAACAGAGCTTTTAAAAGCAGCAAGTGACTGCGCTTGTCTAACTGACAACGGCAATGCGTTCCACAGACGAGTAGCTTGCACCGTATACGATGAATCATAAAATTTTGTGGAATGTGCAGGCATTGAAAGTGTCAAATTTACCGATGATCTCAAATCTCTAGTATGTGTGTCATGAAGGAACTTAAAACGTTCTTTGAGGTAAAAGGGAATTCTTGGATTGAACAAAATATTGTAAAGTAATGATAAAATATGCGCATTCCGGCGAAGACGGATAGGCAGCCACTTGAGCTTAATACGAAACTCAGAAACATGACCATATTTGTGCAAACCAAATATGAATCTGATACAGAAATTTTGGAGTCGCTCAAGCTTATCTAGCTGCACTTCAGTGAGGTCTGGAAAACTTGCATCAGCATAGTCAAGAATAGGAAGAAGGAGAGATTGGGCGAGCGCAGTTTTAGTGGCAGTTGGCAGGAAATTGCGCAGTCTACTCAAAGACCCCGCAGATGCAAACAGTTTACGACTCACTTCTTGTAACTGAGGACCCCAAGACAAGTCCTTATCTATGTAAATACCCAAGTCTTTTATTACATCACTATAAGGTATTACTGCACCATCAAAAACAATTTGGGGAAGGTTCACCCAGTCAACTTTGGATCGCATTCTAGAGCTGCCAACCACAATGACTTGGGTCTTCGCAGGATTAACCTTCAAACCATGATCCAAGCTCCATTGAGAACTTCTTAAACTACTGGTTCAAATTGAATGAAATTTGAAATATACCGTGTATATTCAATGCCTGCTTGGTTACTGAAAATTCAGGCTTCTAGTTTTATCCAAAGCGAAGTTATAGGGGTTCAAAAATGGCCTGAACTGCTTCGAGAAAAGTACGGCTGAGCCGCTTTTTTGCTCGACTTGGCGGGGGTACTGCCGTGCCCCCAGATACTTAGTTTTTGAATATGGCTAGGAATTTTATTATAAAAATGTATACATTGGCGTATACGTTAGGGTCGGCTTCCAGACTAACCAGATGCAGTTGAGTACTAGTGTTTTACATCAAGCCACTGCCTATTTAGCCTCCACAACCCAGATATATAAATGACAACCGGGAAGAACAGCTTAACGTAGATATAGATAGATATATTCTTTATTGTACACCATAACAGTAAAACAATAAGGACATTACAACTAGAAAGGGTGATACAATGGGCGGTCTTATCGCTAAAAGCGATCTTTTACAGACAACCTTTGGATGGATTAGACACAGGAGAAAATAAATGCGCGGGTAGTCCACGGTTTACTATTTATCTAACGTACTTTTCAATGCATGGAGGATCTCAAAGTAATAAAGATAACATGAGAGAAGAGAATTGCTTTAACCTTTTATTTCCGTGCGGCTGTTATTCAGTCACGAGGCTCTCTACTTTGCCGGATTCGGTGGGAGGAAACGCCCGGGTGTCACCACTGCGAGGATCGCCCTGACGACACGGTGAAACATACGGTGGAGGCTTGCCCCGCTTAGGCAGAGCCCCGCCGTGTCCTCGTAGAGGCTATAGGCGGCGATCTCTCGCTTCCGGCCTTGGTTCAATCCGTGGTCCGGAGCGAAGAGGCATGGGAAGCAGTCACCTCCTGCGAAGCAGTTATGCAAGCGAAGGAGGTGGCGGGACGTGCGACGGAGAGGCGAGCCCTCACAGTCCTTGCGCCCCAACCGCCGCAGGAGACGCTCCGGGCGTCGTGAGTCGCAGGTGCGGGCCTGCGGGCTGCGAGTAAAGGGTAGCTCGCCGCTCGACTGAAACCAGTCCCAGATAGACGGCGCGTCGTGTTCCATGCGCGCCTCATAGATTGTCAGCAAAATTGTCGGGGCCCACAAGGGGGCCGTTGCCTGCCGGGGTGGCGGAATTGTTCGAAAGAGTTACCGCGGCCTCGGAACACGAAGGGCAAATACGGAAATCGGATAGGTTTTAGTCAGTAAAAGTCTGACACACCCTCCCGCTTTATACAGATCAGGAGGCAGTCATTAGATGATTTTCATCCTTAAAAAAAGGCTCTCTACTTTTCACTTCGTGACGAACGATAACAATTAAGTGTCAATTAATTTTTGGATGCTAATTGACGGATCAAATAGTTTATTTCAGGAAAATTACTCTATTTTATAAAGAGCGCAATTATCTTATAGATCCATTTTCTCTTAGTTGCTGGAATATTTATAAATAAGAAAATAAAAACATAATCTTGTTTTTCCAACCTCGATTTGTAAAAACACCCACGTCAAGTCATAATTGTGTTAACACTCCATTATTTAAGGAAGGAGGAAACAAACGGTTATTCGGACATTCCGAGATTAATCTTGGGAATGTCTTCCTCAATGGCAAGACAGAATTATTAGATTTACGTTTGTACGTCTTGCTTGTATTTATCTAATTAATTTGTTGATGGCTAGGTGGAGAGTAACCGTGGAGTTTCTTACCGGTTCTTCTATATAGGAAACGACCAATTTCGAACTGTTATCTAACTTCTGATGTTTTATAAGTACCAACTCCCCATGTAGACCTAAGTGAAATAAAATATTTTGAGTTTTGAAGTAATTACTATTGAATTACAATTTTTTAGATGCATGTTTTGGTTCATTTATTTATTTTAGTTCTTTAAGAATTTTAATTCAAGTGTATATACATCAACATTTTTAAGGAAAAATCGCTGAACAGCTATATTAATTGTTTTACAAACACGACGTTTGAAGTACTTTTTTGTATTAACGATCATATCATATTTTCGATGGGGATCATAAACATGAAAAATTAAATGGCGTAATAAATAAATATTAAACACAAACATTGACAGAAAACACAAAAGAGATACGAATAAGTGTTTACGTCAATTAAAAATTATCTATCCTTTTATTTAAAAGTTATTTAGTGCCTTTGTTTTCCAAACTAGGTGTTGGTTATTCAAAAATCTGCTTAACTATAAAGATCTCCTTAAGCACCAGCGCCAAAAAGTGATCTGATTTAAGTACACCATACTGAAACGGTTAGTCGCAGAAAAAAATGCCGATTCTCGATATCTTAACAATATATCATAATTTACTTTCGACCAAAATAGCGGATGAACCATAACTTTCCACTGTCGATATGATTATCTAGTAAGATTCTATAGTCCAGTTTATAGATACAGTAAGTATCTTTATTCGACTTTATAATCTCATAAAAGTTAGCAGTAAAAATGTAATCCAAACCAACAGACAATTTAAATAATTAACGATTTTATTTACATTATCAAACTGTGGCAGTTGCTGGTAATAAAACCACATAAAATAAAGATATAAAGTGGACTGTATTTTGAATTATGCACAATAAAAGGAACAATGTTACACCGACAGGTTGCGAATGGTGACTGAATGAATGGAATGGTAATGAGTGAATAATTGGTATGTATGCTTCATACACAAACAACTTATTATATTTTCAAATAAATTAGATTTGAAATACCGACAGCAACATCTAAAAAAACCGATTCTATTCGACCAAACCACACATTAAATATCTCGGTATCTTATGACAATATTGTCGGGTATCGTTTGGGACATAAGTAATCCCAGATGAATCGAGTAATGTTTAAACATCACATAAAATCACCGACACGTGTGTATTCCCTTATTTACACGTGGCGATGTCTCGAATGTCCATTGAGACACCTGTGGAGACACGTGCAAAGAATCGTTCTTTATTACTTACAAGTTTATACATACGGGTATCATTTTCTTAGAAAGTTTACAATACGGGAAAATTCTTATCTTACCTAGTAAATGTTTCATGTGTTTAACGTCTTCTCAACTTTAACAAGGGTCAATAGCGTAATGACTAAGGTGTCCGAGATGTATTTTTTTTAAATATATTATATATTTTACACTGCATACTATCATTACAAGGTAACCTAATGCGATGGTGTACCTATTCTAGTAAATGATAAATGTTCTTTATTTTGCAAACTGGTTATTAAATAACACTTTTACACGCATTGATATATTAAAAGGAGGAAGATACGGTACTAGACACAGCGTTTGGTCCTACAAAACCAAGTGATTGCCCGTAGTTGGCGGGCGCGCACTCTCAGTCGCGTACGGAACGTTGTTGATCACACAGCTCAAGAAATTCTCGTCTCTTCGTGTTTTTAACGATTTTTTTGGAATAAATACGCATCAAAATGACTTCTTGTGTAGCTAGACAGTGTTTTAGTTACACCAGCAAGAAAAATAAGAGACATGGGTCATGGGATCACTTATTACGTACTTACCTAATACATGCAATCTTATTTCATTAATAAGCGCAAACATTCGGCAGCTGAGGCGATTTCGCTCGCACTACAGCGCCGTCTCCTATCTCTATCCTTGTCTATCGGTAACTGGAGGTTTGGGACTGATGACAACACTGAACACAGATGTGTGAGTTACCGTGCATGTATTCGTGCGCCGAGCCCAGGTTTACCGATTGCGATGTTAGAGAGTAACATATCTTCCTCCTTTTAATACATCAATGTTTACACGTAATTTTTTTCGTAAATATTAACTAGATGAGGCCGAAACAAACTTAGGGGTTCGTCTCTTTTAAAGTCCATACAATCTATACTAGTTTTATTATAATATGGGAACATTGTAGGTTTCAGTCTGAGGCGATCTTTTGAAGAAGATGCTCACAGATTTGAGTGGGCCTGTCTATACAGTGCAAGCATTTGTCAAATGACGTATAACTCGCCTCAGAACAAGGAGCTTAACGATTTGATGAACAATACCAAGGTAAGGACGTTTGCGTAGGCCGCAAAAAGTACTCTAAAATAACCTACAAAGTTCACATATTCACAATCGTTTATGAGGATTATGTAGATTAGTCTGAAATGGCCTTTTGAGGAAAGAACCACATAGATTTGAGTAGACCTGTCTTGTCAGTTGTCCTTTGTCTGTTAGTCTGTAAGCTCAACTTAGGACTGCTAAGGAGCTCAACGATCTGACGAACAATGCTAAAGACGGGATATTTGAGTAGGTCGCGAGAGTACTCAAACTGCCAGACATCGTCGTAATAAAGAGACAGAAAATTAAAAAAAATTGGAAAAAATAAATAAAAAATAAAACACATAATCCTCGCATTTAAGTACATAAATGTAAATAATTAAAAAATATATTTTACTTTAAAAGTAAATATCAATGTCAAAACGAATATACAAAAAATAATGTCAATTTGTATAAAATAAAATACAAGAAATTGTGACTGTAAATAACACAAACGCTCCCTGTATAACATTGAAGCAGCTCAATCCCAAGCCTTTTTATCGTCAATATAGTCTTTAACTGTGTAAAAAGCTCTCTGGCAAAGCTTACGTTTTATGACTAATTTAAATTTTTTGAGACTCAGTTCTTGCAAATTATTTTTTAGCGGCTGAGCAAAAAGACCTCAATGTCCTTTTTGTTTCGGTCAAGGACACTATTCAATCGCTTGAGTCAGAGAATATTAAACTTCGTTCAGATATTACCAACCTCACACGACGTATGCAAACGCATGAAAAAATATCACGAAGCCGCAATATTGAAATTCACCGTGTGCCAGAAAGAGAGAATGAAAACCTGATTACGATATTTAAGAACTTGTGTAACGAAATTAAAGTATCAATTCCTGACACAGATTTACAAGCGATTTGCCGGTTTGCTAAGATGAACAACGAATCGGATTGTCCCAGAAATATACTGGCTACATTACCATCTGAAAGACACCGTGATAATCTTCTCTCAGCCATCACTCAATATAATAAGAGCAATAAAAATAGCGTCTTGAACTCGTCGCACCTAGTTATGCCTGGAGAAAAACGTACTATTTACTTGGTGGAACATCTTTCACCGGAATGTAAGAAACTTCATGCCGCAACTAATTTGGCAGCTAAGGAACGCTCTTATAAATTTGTATGGGTTAAATATGGTTGAATTTATGTTAGGAAAACTGAGCAGGACCAGGCTATACAGATAAAACACATCAGTTGTTTAGCTAAATTCACTTAAACGGGCACGTGTATTGTTTACTATTTGGATCTGTTTTCTGTAATCTCTTATATTAATTTATTATCAGAATGTAAATAGAATAAGATCAAAACTAGAGGATTTTTATTTTAATTCACTTAATTGTAATTATGACATAATTTGTTTAACTGAGACGAATTTGAATTCGGGTATTTTTGATAATCGGTATAACGTGTTTCGAAGAGATCACGAAAGTACATGTGTAAATAAGGTTGGTGGAGGAGGTGTTTTAATAGCTATTAAATTTTTTTTTTCCAAAAAATAGAACCGACTTCCATATCAAAACACTACAAAGGCAAAAATAACTTTAATTTCGGAAGGCGGTGTCATAAACGAAAATATATACAAAACTAAAGACACCGCCTTCCGAAATTAAAGTTATTTTTGCCTTTGTAGTGTTTTGATATGGAAGTCGGTTCTATTTTTTGTAACAAATTTTTTTTGACGCTTTTTAGTGGGTCGGTTTGTAATTTATCTAGTCACAAAAGCCATAATGTCAACAACTTATCACCTTTTACAAAATATTGCTTTTCCCGATGCATAGCCGTTAATGTTTGAGGAGTTCTCCTGGTACTTGACCATCAACTCTACATCACCATATGTATTGTGACGAGCATAAAGTGTTTAACATCCGTACTCAAGTAATCGAATCGCAATCGACGAAATACTTATTATTGAGGAGTTTCAGTGGCCATCTGTGGTCTTCAACATCAGTTCAACTTCCCCAAATGGTACTTTTCGGAAGCAACTGCTCAAGGTACTATAAGAAATAGTCAAAATGCTATAGGTGTGCCTATAATATTTGAAGAGTTCCCTCGATTTCTCCAGGATCCCATCATCAGATCCTGATTTCGTAACAATGGGACCAACTAGAAAGTATACCCATTCAAACGCAAAAAGAATTTTTCAAATCGGTTCAGCCGTCTCCGAGTTATGAGGTAACATACATAAAAAAAAAAGTTCAAGACGAATTGTAAACCTCCTTTTTTTGAAGTCGGTTAAAAAACAATACAAAGTGGTAAGGCATTCCTCATGGGACAGCAGAGTGGAGGATATTTGGGTGAGTGTTTTGCCTAGCAACTAGCGTGAGTTTCAGTACAATCTTCGTGTATGTTACCTTCCCCCAGATTTACCTATTAATGATATTGATCCATTTTATACGAATACACAAAAGATTGTTACAGATTCTCATAACGATTGCCCAAATTTAATTATTGGGGATTTTAATGTTCCGGGTTTGCTATGGATTCAAACGCCATCGGGCAGCGGATTAGTGAATGCTGCTATAGCTAATGATAGGAAGTCTTCTTTCTTACTGGATCTATTGGCATTTTGTCAATTGTAACAATTTAATCACATACCTAACAAAAACAATCGGTATTTAGATCTTGTCCTCTGTAGTTCAGAAAGTGTCCAAGTTTTGCTTAATGATGACCCGCTCAGTAGGGTTGACGATCATCACCCACTTTTGAGTATAATTATGAAAAGCAGTGTTCCTACCAAACAAATGAAACCGAATAACATTAAACGGTAAAATTTCCGAAAGTGCGACTATGTTAAGGTAAGGGCGGATCTCGCAGAGGTTGATTGGTCTTGGTTAAAGTTGTCGACTGACATCAACCATGCACTAGAAGAATTTTACAGGGCTCTGAATACTATAATCAGCAAGCATACTCCTACAACCAAGTTGAGTGAGTCTGCACAGCCACTATGGTACTCGCTATCTCTTAAAAATGTCATAAGGAAAAAATAAATATCATAGGCGCTTCAAAAAGTATAACAACCCTCGTGATTATGACACTTTTTCAATGTTGCGTAGTAGGTGCAAAACCCTTACAAGGGAATGCTATAGTTCCTTTATAAAATCCACTGAGGACTGCTTGCCTGACAATATCAAATCGTTTTGGAAGTTTGTCAACAGCAGGAAAAGTGTGAATGGTTTACCTCAAACGATGCAGTTTCGTGGAGTAGTTTCATCGGATAGTCAAGATATCAGCGAATTATTCTCGAAATTCTTTAGCTCCGTATTTGATGACACCTCTAGATCTCCCCCTAGTACTGAAGTATGCGCCGGTGTCGAATGTAACTCTTCACTATCGGAGATTTATATTGAGCATGATTCTGTTTTGCGTTCATTAAAATGTTTGAATCGCAATAAATGTGCTAGACCGGACGGAATCCCTTCTCTTTTTCTAGTCGATTGTGCTAATGAACTGTCATTGCCTTTGTGTTACTTGTTTAATCGATCACTAAAACTGGATGTGTTTCCTAATTTTTGTAAAAAGGCGCACGTAGTGCCCATTTATAAGGAGGGTGACAAGTCTGATTGCACAAATTACAGACCCATAAGTATACTATGTGGTTTGGCAGAACTTTTTGAAGCGTCCTTATATGAGCATTTTTATTCACACATAAAACCGTATCTTTCCCTTTTCCAGCATGAGGAAAATCAACCCTTACAAACTTACTCGAATATAAAAACTATCTGTGTACTGCCTTCGCGAAAGGTGGTCAGGTTGACTCAGTCTATACTGACTTTCGTAAGGCGTTTGATAAAGTTAACCACGAAGTACTGCTTTTGAAGCTCAAATCGTACGGTATACATGGCTCCCTGTTTCGACGGATACAATCTTATTTAAAAAATAGAAGCCAACTTGTGTCGGTTAGAGGATACTTGTCGTTGCCAGTTAACATTACGTCGGTCATTCTACAAGGGTCGCATTTGGGACCCTTACTTTTCATCATTTTTATTAACGATCTTGTGACAAAATTACAGTGTCCCTGTCTGTTATATGCCGATGATCTGAAGTTATTCATGTTCATTAGTAATATCTCCGACTGTGAGTTCCTTCAAAATGATCTGAATATTATTTCCAACTGGTGCATTTTTAACCGAATGAATTTAAACATTAATAATATATATGACTACAAACTCGAAAGTCAATCATTAGAGCGAAAGCATGTAGCCAGAGATCTCGGCGTGTTGTTCGATGTGAAACTTTCTTTCTGAGAACATTACGAAAGCATCACGAATAGAGCATTTAAGCTTCTCGGTTTTATATACAGTACTATCCTTTGGGGATTTAAAAACCTTCATAGCTTCCTATTACTTTACAAAAGTCTTGTAAGAAGCATATTGGAATATTGTTCGGTAATTTGGTCTCCGTACTATGCAGTGCACTCTGACAGAATCGAGAGCGTTCAAAGAAAGTGTTTAAAATGGGTACCGGTATGGCTTCGCAAGAACACTAAAAACTTATTCGGATCGCCTTAGTAAGTTTAATTTGATGCCTTTGCATGTTCGTCGCAAGCAGCAAGATTTAATAAACCTTCATAAGATCCTACACTCCACACTGAACTCATCCACCCTGCTGTCCTCTATTAATATTAATACTAGGTATACCTCCAGAATGCCAAGAACTTTTTCACTTCTGGTATATAGAAATAACACCTCTTCATACAACCCTATCGTTAGAATGTGTCGCCTTTATAATGAAATATCGAAAGATACTAGAATTAGTAATGACATCTTCAATGCTCGTACCACAGCTTTTAAAAGACTTGTAAGTGCTCTTACTCTCTGTTAATGTTTTAATATATACTTAACACTGTTTTACACTAATTTAGTTTTTAAACACTTTTTCTGTAACCTATTGCTAGTAGTTAAATTTATATTTCTTTTTTGTTGTTGTTGTCATGTTGTGCGATTACGCTCTGGGTCACAATCAGCCCAAAACATATTATGTGTATTTGTTATAAATAAGTGGATTGTAACCTGTTGTAATTGCCTTGAGAATAAATAAATAAATTCTAGTATTTACGTTATGGATACTCGTATCACTGTATTTTTTAAACAGATTAATATTTTTATGTGCATAGGTACAAGAGATACTCATAAATATACTGAGAGGGCACAGTCATTAATTAATTTCTTTAAATTTATTTCTGAAGGAGTGCCGTGGTCTTAATTTATAAATAGCACGAATGGCTCTTTTTTGTAACACAAATATTGTATTTATATCGGCGGCATTCCTCATAACAAAATGCCTTATGACATTACACTATGAAATAACTGAAGTACACTAAACGGGCCGTCTCTAAATCAGTTAGGCCACGAATTATTAGAACGGCAAATGCTGCAGAGCTAAGTTTTTTGGACAAGTTATCTACATGGAGGCCCCACTGAAGATTCACATCTAAAGTAATGCCTAAGAACACTGTGGTATCTTCGGGTTTTAAGCTTTCGCCCTTTATTGACACACTTGTGTTTACTTGTTTAACATGCGGTAATGTAAACTTTATGCACTTAGTTTTTTCTCGTCAAACATTTTTTTGTAACAAATTACAAATTATTGTAATCAAGAGGTCGCGTGTTCAAACCACACCTATTACACTTTTGCCGTGAATCCACTCCAGACAAGCGTTAACAATATTGCTAGTAATGTGAATTCTACCCACATTGCCATGTCGAAATCGGCTTCTGGTCTAACCGTACGCAGCTGAGTACTATTTTTTTAAATGGATTAAGCTGGGTAACACCATATCCCCTGGCAAGACTATGTCAGATTTTCTGGTTTATGTTTATTCGTCACCGCTGTCAAAGATGTATAAATGACAGTCTTTTTAGGGTTCCGTAGTCAACAAGGAACCCTTATAGTTTCGCCATGTCCGTCCGTCTGTCTGTCTGTCCGCGGTTTAGCTCAAAACTATTGGTACTAGAAAGTTGGAATTTGGCATGAGTATACACGTTAATGACGCCGAAAAAGTGGTAAACTAAAATTTTGAAAAACACAAATATTTAGGGTACCTCCCCTACGTGTAAAGTGGGATGATAATTTTTTTTTTCATCATTCCCATAGTGTGGGATATCTTTAGATAGTTCTTTCAAAAATATTAGGGGTTTGTGAAGACCGTTTTTTGATTAAATAAACCGTTCGTGACTTATCAAGCTTTAAAGTACCAATTTTCGTTAGAGTCAAGTGTCTCCCCCTCTACCAACTAAACGGTTATAGTTAGAAATTCAAATGTCACGGCAGTAGTACCTATATAAAACGAAGTTTAAAGGAAAACTATCACAAATAAGTGGGCTTTACAAGTTTAGGAGTAATACTCGACCAATTGTATTTGACTCGAAAATTTCTAACAACTCCATAGAAATGTCGATAGATGGCGCTAAGTGGCAGTTGTATCGCGCTAGTTTCATATTTAAATAAGTTTTATTAAAAAAAAACATTTTAACAAAAAAAAATCCGACTTACAAAAAACCACTAGGTAGAATGTGAAAAATAATTTTAATTTCAGAAGATGGTGTCTTTGGATCTGTATTTTAGTTTTTTCCCACCGACTTCCGAAATTAAAGTTATTTTTCACATAGTAGTGTTTTTCGGAAGTCGGTTTTTTTTTCAATTCCCATTGGTTCCAGCCGAGGCTGTTACAATTCACAAAAGCCAGGGTTCCACATTAGAAAAAGTTGTTGTACATGTGAAGCCCGGTAATTCAAGTCAATGTCAATGTTATATGTTGCTTGCTCACGTGCCACATGTGCTGAAGGTTTATTTATCGTTACTGAATGTTTTCATCCTCCACGTCCACCCTCCGATCAAGATTCAGTCATAATGGAAATGGAAAAGCTGCGTCGAAATCCTCTAATACCTATGTATCGATTTTTGAGGGAGCCCCACAGTTCATACCAAATTATGTTCCATAATATTCAATCCTTACGTGCACACTTGCAAGATACTGTAAGCGATCCCCAAATATAAGGAAATAATTAGAACAAATGGCCCTAAACAGTCTAGTTCAAACCCAGGTTTTGGTGTGTGTGCATGGGCAAAAAATTATATTGAATATAATTGCGTATATAATTAGCGGAATGTAGTGTGGCTCAGGTGTAGGGCTTAGTTGTAACTAGTTAGATAGAAGCCGACCCCCAAAAAGCCGAAATAGATGATGCTATACAAAGGCTAGGCGCGAGCTTTAATAATACGTCATCGATACATTGAATACACACATAAGCTTTATTTTAAAACAGTTGCGTTAAGAACAAATCGGTGATATTGAGGGTATTGAACTGTGAACAAATAAACGTTTATAAGTGGCTATTAATGAAACGGTTCAGAGAACTAAACATAAATGTGCATTAGATAGATAGTTACTTTATAGTTCACCAAAATTTAAACACTCCTATTTAACAATATTGTTTAATTCTATGGTTACAATGGCGGTCTTATCATTATGCAAACATTTCAGCATCACATAGCTATTATCATCATCTATCATCTACTTCAACCTTTTCCCCAGTAGCGTAGCTAGGCGTGGGCTAAGTGGGCCTTCGGCTACGGCCTCCTGCATAAATGGATCTTGCGAGACCCCTTAAAAGTCCCAGGCTTTACCAAATATGGGTAACTAGCTTTGCCTGCGGCTTCACTCGTGTGTTGAGTTCTGCATCAGGGGTTCCAGTTAACGAAAGCAATTATTTTATTATTAGCACAGACTTAATAGCTATGTAACAAAAAAGTTTAATTCAAATCCATCTAGTAGTTCTGGAGATTAGTGTGTATAAACAGACCACCCTTATTTGTTTTTTGTAAATAAATCCAAATACATAATATATATCCGATATACAGACACAATTTTTTACAGTTTATTATATTTTTTGATATTAATAAAACCTTTATTTTTACAAATCTATAGGCATTTCAATAATTTCCCACCGCGCAATAATAGTGTAGATATGTATCAGGATGGATATAGTGGGTAGATCCCAAACGAAACAAAAGGGGCCTCACCGACGTGACTTGGGCCTCACTGACGCGACCTCGCCCACGTTTATTTAAGGCCAAGCTACGCCTCTACTTTTCCCAACTAGGTTGTCGTCGGTTTAAAGTCTAACAGGATTCAACTGAGAACTATTGTTTTACATGGTGCGACTGCCGCCACAACTCAGGAGCTGATTAACACGCCTTGGTAAGGCTGGGGTTAGATTTTCTGTCTTCTACTACACTTAACGACTATCAAATATGAATAAATAATAATCGAATCCAACGGCTTAATGTAATTTCCAAGCACAGAGGAATCATGATCTGTTAGGACGGTCAAGAATCCACAGACCGACTTTGGCAAGCCTTAAAGACCGACTCGATAATAAATGTCGCAATTTATTGTTTAGGGATGTACTTTTCCTCCTTGCCGGACTGCTGCCCTGGGATCTGGAGGCGACTGCCCTCCAGCGCGTCTATGAATGGCGCGTGGAGGCGCAGCGCCGGGGCGTATCCCCGCTGCCTCGAGAAGTCAAGGCGCGGCGGGAAGAGCTCCGGCGCGATCTCAGGGCAGTATGGAGGGAACGACTGTCGCAACCGACGGCCGGGCACGCCGCAATTGCGGCGGTAAGACCCCTCTTTGAGGAGTGGCTAGATCGGCGTCAGGGCGTCCTGACCTACCGCATGACGCAGGTCCTCACCGGACACGGAAGTTTCGGGAGGTACCTGTGTCTGATGGGTAAGGAAGAGACGCCTGGGTGTCACCACTGCGAGGGTCGCCCTGAGGACACAGTCGAGCACACGGTGCAGGACTGCCCAGCTTGGGCAGAGCACCGACGTGTCCTCACGGCGACAATAGGCGGAGACCTCTCGCGCCCGGCCTTGGTCGAGGCCATGCTGCGGGGCGAGAGGGAGTGGGAAGCGGTCGCCTCCTTCTGCGAAGCAGTCATGCTTCCGAAGGAGGAGGCGGGCCGCATGAGGGAGAGGATGGCGTCCTCCCTCCAGCCCAGCCGCAGTGGTAGACGCCCACGGCGTCGGACGTCGGCCGACGATCTCCGGCCACCGTAGGCGCGGGCATGCGGGCAACTCGCTGTCCGACCATGGACCATGCCCGGGTCGACGGCGCGTCGTGTTCCACGCGCGCCTCAAAGAGCGTCAGCAACATGACGAGGCCCCCTCTGCAGAGGGCCGAAGCCCGCCGGGGTCGTGGGACTCATCCCGTTACCGTGGCCCCGGTATGTAAAGGGTTATTGAAGGAACACCGTGGATTTTAGTCAGTAAAAGTCTGACAGTCCCTCCCACCCTGCCCGGAGTGGGAGGACTTATTTGATAATTTTACCACGTTAAAAAAAAAAAAAAAAAAAAAAGGGATGTACTTTTCCATCACCTCCTCATCATCCTTTTCGGCTAAGGAGTGGAATTCCCTGCCGGAGTCTGTTTCCCGATAGCTATAACCTAGGGGTCTTTAAGTCAAGAGTGAATAGGTTACTTTTAGGTAAGCGTGCTCCATCTTCGACCACATCATCGCTTACCATCAGGTGAGATGGTTGTCAAACGCGAACCTATTATCAATAAAAAAAACCTTCAAACTACTTTATGTTAATTGGATGTTATTTAACCGTGTTGCATTAAAAAAAAGAAATTGAAAGAAAGAAAACTTGAAATCTGAAACTTTTATGACTGAAAACTAAGACGCGATATCAGTCAATTTTAATAGAATCAGCGGTTTTTTGATAAGCGCTCACAAAACCTATCATTTTGCCGGAGAGCGGCGCGTCGATGGCTTTATGTGAAAAAATGTAATTCCCGTAAAGTGCAAGCCACGCCAGCACTTTGGAAATTCATACGATTTTATCCGTTGCAGACTTCAAAATGGGTTGAACGTGTTCTTTGTTCGTTTTCGTATTTTTCGTCCTTTGCTCTTCAAGTTTAATAGACTTTAAAATATATTCTAATATGGGTATCTACATACAAACTAACAAACAAATTTGACCTCCGGAACTGTCTCCGGAAAAATATATTATTTGTGCACTATTTGTGTTTAATATACGCTATAAATTATTTAGAAATTCACGCGGACAAAGACGCTGGCGAAGTGCTAGTAGTTTATAAATGAATAAAATAAATAAATAATTATTATTCCACTGAAAGACAATCATAACGTTATATATCACAAAACACAGGGTTATAGGATGGACACCATCTGAAAACGTATCGGTTGAACGAACGCGGTCGACGTCCACGCTCGTTCTTAATGTCCTTTTGCGCCCAGACGATTTGTCCGGCATTGTATTCCCAGTCTCTTCAAACTTCCACACCCAATGCTTAATTAGATTGGCACTTGGCATATGTATGTACCTATCTGTTTTTACAAAGCGAAAATAAACCCAACCTCTTCCTTCAGTTACTTTACGGGGCCACTGTATCTCAATTAAATGTTTCTGAAACCTGGCAGGCTAGGCCCTATCGAGCTCCAGCTTTTCATCTTCAAACTTATAAAGATGAGGATCTCAGTAACTTGCAGGTTATTCTCCGCAGAAAACGACAAATTTCGAGCCGTGCCCTAACTGCTGACGTTTTGTAAGTGCCCATAAAGGCCTATTTGAAATAAAACATTTTGAGATTGAGTTTGAGTTTAGGAAAAGTTATTAAATGGGGACATGGTAGTTAGCTATCAACCAACCTCTTATCAAC
This sequence comes from Tholera decimalis, assembly GCA_943138885.2. Lineage (NCBI taxonomy): Eukaryota > Metazoa > Arthropoda > Insecta > Lepidoptera > Noctuidae > Tholera > Tholera decimalis. The sequence goes on along the minus strand of OW964555.2, from coordinate 44,570,228 downwards.
CAACAAGTTTCATGACCAGCCAAGTAATAAGATCAAACACTTTCAAGTTCTATAACCGTAATCAAACAATCAATATAAGTAACACAAGATTTCCTCGATAGAAGTTAAAAATAAACTCACGAAAACAATTCTTCACAAAAAGTACGATGAACCCGGTACAAAAATACCTCAATACAATAACAATTATAAATTAAAATCTACATCAAGGAAAGCGATCAATGAAACCATTAATTGCAAGTAGATTTTATACATATACAAGGACAAACTGTTCTCTAAATAGCTTTGAGAGTGGATACGATAAACAAATTTAGTACGCCAATACATTCCTTGTAATTTACAACGGCCATTTTCTAAACACAAACGATTTTTTATCTTCTAAGATGGGTTATGGTGTAGTACAATGTATGGTAGGCATGTGAATAATCACATAGATGTAGAATGTAATATGTTGGGTGGCAGAAATTTAGAAGTAAGAAATAAGCAAAGGTCGGCGTTGTGATCGAGTGGTTGCTGGTTTATGGAGAATATAATTACCCCCACCCATTTATATTTATTGTAATAGATAGTATTTTATTTATATGTGCCAAGTTGCCTGAAATATACAACGTGTAACAGATTGAGCGCAACACCTCAGACACCCCAACTAGAATATTAAATTATAAGTCTAAGACAACATCCGTAACCAAATAGATTATGTTATTGTGCGTCACACAATATCTTTACGCAGACGCATACACTCATGCAATGTTGGTGGCCGACGCGACACGCACACAATTTCCTTGAATCAAGAATTGTTTTAATTTGTCATGATACTGTGTTTCCATTTTAAGTTAAATGAAAGATTTTTCCATAAAAATTTAACACTTATTTTTTATGACGGAATTCTGAAGCCGATTCTGAATCAACTACTTTCAGGAATTGCGTTTATTCTGTTACACGTTGTATAATTATGTTAATTTATTGATTGATTACACTATTGCCGTGAACACATTCCAGACACAAGCATATTTAGCGTATTTGGAATCGTTAACAAGATTGCTAGGAATGCGAATTTTTGCATTGCTAGTTCTCTTTTTAATGAAAAAATATAAGGAGTATTGAAAATAATCACTTTGATAACATTTAAAACATATCATTAGAACTTGAAACGGGATATTTACCATGTATATATTTTGTTTGGAGGGCCTGGAATCCAGTGGTTCAAATGTGTAAAAACCGAGAAAGTTCACGAGTCGATACGGTGAGTTTTTTGTGTCGGGAACAGAATCGAGTGTTTAGTGATACATGTGACAGTGTGTCGTCTTATTTATTTATTTATTTATTTATTTATTTATTTATAACAATCTTACCTACACTATCATTACAGATCTATGATCCAATGCGACAGAATGGCCTTACTAATTAAATCCTAAATCTACACCTTATACCTAGTTAAAAAATATCTTAATCTGAATAACTTATTACATATAGTGTAACTTTTGCGAATTCACTCAAGTTGCACCACAATACATCAACCCTCCCGTGAACCTCATTCACCACGCGTACGGCTCTAGTGAGAGGAGTTCTCGCCAGTAGGTTGGTCCTGGCTGCAGGCACAGCGAGCAGGGGCGGGCGGTGCCGCCTCCACACGTACCGGTCGGGCACACACAGCTGTAGGTATCGCAGCACTCCCGGGTTATGCGCCATGCCACGTAGTAGTTTCACTACATACGCTACGAGCGAAAACTCCCGTCGTACTCTTAGAGTGTTATACCCTACCATACCCAGAACAAATAGTGTAGGGTACATCAATGGGTATAATGGATATACCCCATACAGCTTGTAATACAAGTGTCTCGTGAACTTGTTTTGGATACGTTCCAACATAACACTATATTTTGCCTCATGAGGAGCCCAAATGAATGCGCTATGTTCGAGGTGACTTCTAATTAATGCGTCATATAGTACTCGTAGTGTCGTGATGTTGGTGAATCCTTGGGACTGCCTGAGTACGAAACCTAGGTTTCTGTATGCCTTCTTACATATCCTATTGATATGCTCACGGAAGGTTAGTTCCTGAGAGAAGACTACCCCTAAGTCTCGTACCTGAGACACTCGTTGCATCGGCACATCCTCAACCTTGTACTGATAACTCAAGGGAGTTCGCGCGCGAGTGAACGACATCACCGAACATTTAGCAACATTAAAATGCAGTTTGTTGTCATTGCTCCATTCGACCACTCTGTTAATGTCTTCCTGTAAGTGTTCACAATCAGAGTGATCCCAAACCTCGAGCAGCAGTTTCAGGTCATCCGCAAACAATAAACAAGTCCCATGTCTGACGACTTCCGGCAAGTCATTTATCATTACAATAAACTCGAGAGGCCCTACATTGCTGCCCTGGCTCACGCCCGATCTCGTGTAATATGGTTGAGATACACAGCCATTGTAGTCGACATATTGCTGGCGATCCTTCATATAGCTAGCGAAAAACTGTAGCACAGGTAGTGTACATCCAATTTTCGCGAGCTTCCTTAACAAGATGTCATTATCCACCGTATCGAACGCCTTTTTAAAATCGAAGTACGCAGCATCTACCCGTACCCCCGAGTCTACTGCCGGCACCACCTGTACCATAAAGTTAATAAGGTTTGTAGCAGTGCTGCGTACAGGTCGGAATCCATGTTGCGCATCTGATAGACGCGCACGCATTTGTTCCTGAACGGAGCGCTGAATAGCCGACTCGAGTACTTTAGCAGGCGTGGAGAGTACAGCCACCGGTCTATAATTACAGGTATCTGAACTTGGTTTTCCTTTAGGAACCGGAACAACGCGCGTGATCTTCCACCTTTGAGGGAACGTGGCTTGTTTTAAACATGCATTAAAAATGTGAAGTAATGGCTCCGCCAGTACCCTCCCGCAGTCTCGAAACAGAAACGCTGGTATCCCGTCTGGGCCAGACGAATGTTTTGGCTTGAGACTCCCAAGCGCCTGCTGAACCTCCGCGAGACTCAGCGTCTCAACGTGTACCCGTGCACTGGTCGCGCCGAACTCCGCCGCCGCCGCGCACGCGTCCAGTTTAGGCGGCTCCTTGCTGTACACAGACTCAAAAAAGTCAGCGAACTGCACAGCACACTCATCATCTGTTAGATGTTGACCTTCTTTTATGATACTCTGCTTATTTAGTGTTTTTCTTTTCGATCTTATATACTGCCAGAACGATTTCGGATCCTTTACAAATTGATACTGAATTTTATTTTTATGTTGTATATGCGCAGTTTCTATCAACTTTTTTATAAGAGTTCTACATTCCGCAAATTTGTGATAATCATTATCCAACTTAGTTTTTTTGAATTTTTTGTGAAGTCTGGCTTTAATTTGTATATTTTGTATATTTGTATGATTTGCGGATGGGATCGCTGCATACTGCACTAAATGTTTTTTTTTCGAGGAATCACTGACTCAGTTTACACAATCACAGGAACTGACACCTAGTTTAGGAGGCAGGGTATTTCCATTGTGTTGGACTGCATTCGGTGTATCTCTTCCCGATTTTAAGAAAAATAAAATATTTAAAATTAAGGGGGCTCCTCATACATGGAACTGAATTTTTTTTATGAAATCTATGCGTGTGTGGTATCTATTGTTACGTTGTTTTTTTTTAGCTTGGCTTACCTGCGTTGTAAATTGTAAGGTTTCCAAGTGAACTGTTTTCTCTTATAAGCTATCACAATAAATTATAGGGATTACATCGTAATCAAGTTGTGGTTATATTTACATTCTAAATGTCATTCCATTGTAGGTCAGTTTCTGACAGTTGGTGGCGACATCTGGCGGTAGCTGATTTGCAGTTTTAGTTCTGTTCGATATTAATTAATTTTAGCAAATTGATTGAAAGACACCGATATTAGTTCGGTGTCTTTCAACCAATGAATTCACGGCACTAATGTGGAGCCGCCACTACGCTTTTGCCGTGAACTCACTGCACACACAAACAAATTTTCCTTATATGAGGAGTTAGCTAGATCGCTAATAATGAGAGTTCTACGCACATACATACACTAGTTTTTTATTTTATTTATTATTACATTTTATTTTACTAATATTGCAGCATAATCTCCGTTACAAGGAGGTGAACATTTATCTATCTATACTTATAATAAATCTGTAGAGAGGTCAATTCTGTACATGAAATATATTTACAAAATAACTATCAGGGGGTGATTAGGGATCGATACTGATGCCAAAAATGCAATTATTTAAATTTTTGTCTGTCTGTCTGTATAACCGTTATAGAAACAAAAACTACTCGACGGATTTTAACGAAACTTGGTACAATTATTTTTCATACTCCTGAGCTGGTTCCTACAATCAATAGGAGCAGAGCAGTGAAGGGAAATGTTGGGAAAACGGGAGAAATTACTCCATTTATTAAGCTTCCGTCGCGAGTGCAACCTTAATGGTTAAAGCTACACAGAAAACATTTATGACGGAAATGTTCTCCTTAAAATTATATAAAAAATATCCCGCGACAGCATATATCTATATTTTATGGTTGACTCACAATAACACGTGTAACTCCCGATAGCTTAGCAGTTCGAAGCTTTCTGATTATTTATTATTCTGCTCCGAAATTTAAAACCACCACAACTTTGCAATGGAACTTGGCTAAAAGTAACCCAGTTGTAACAAAATATAATCGAGGCTCAAATTTTAACAGGTTGCGGTGCAGGAGAAACCGTCTTTATTCCCAGAATTCCCACAATACCAAATAATTTTCCATTCCAATTTAAAAGAACGCAATTCCCAATATCGGTGTATTATGCAATGACAATTAATAAGGCTCAAGGGCAGACTTTTCGTATTGCTGGAGTAGATCTCGGTGTCAGTTGTTTCTCGCATGGTCTGTTGTACGTCGCTCTTACCCGGGTTAGCAGTTCTAGAAATCTTTATGTTCACGTGCCGTACGGGTCAACTTTCAACATAGTTTACCCGGAAGCTTTGCGCTGAAGTATTTTCGTTAAGTAAGTATTTTCGTTATATAGGTACTTAAGTCTCATGTGCACGTGATCTAAACAATATTACCGATACATTAACTTAATAACTCACAAGGAGTTACACGCTTACGGAGTCGCGGGCACAGCTATTAACAATAATATTGTGCGGTTCGGTATTGAGATATTTTTCAACAGTATTATAGATTGACATATTATATTTCCCTACTAAATTACGAAAGTTCATCTGTCTGTTACATCAAAATCACTGAACCGTGAGGAAGGACATAGGCTACTTTTTTTTTACGAAAAACGACGGAAACGTGGACGAAGTCGCGGGCAATAGCTATCTATACTAATAATATAAGGCTGAAGAGTTTGTTTGTTTGTTTGAACGCGATAATCTCAAGAACTACTGGTTCGAATTGAAAAATTATTTTTTAATTAAATAGTCAATTTATAGAGAAAGGCTATAGGCTATATATCACTACGCTAAGGCCAACAGGAGCGGAGCGCCAATGAAAAATGCTTCAAAATCGGGGTTAAATTTAACGTTAGCCCAAAGTAACTATTCCACGCGGACGAAGTCGTAGGCAAAAGCTAGTTGTAAATAAAGAACTTCTACTAAGTTTTAATGCGACAGTCCAATCACCGAAAAATATATAAATAATACCGAATCCAATCAACACAAAGAAACATGCATGTTCTACGAAACTAACAGGCAATTTCAATTGGTCGGGTTGTATTTTAGCGGTATAAAGCGCTGTAATTTAATTTTTTGTGGTATTATAACGCTTCCGATTCCTGGAACGTAAACATTTGGGTCACCATTTTGAGGCAGGATTGTTTGTACTTTGAAATGTCGTTATCGTGATAATAACAGTGCAAAGGATTTGTTGGTTTACACTCGCGTTCCACAAATTCGGTAGAACGTCATTGAAAGGTGATTTTGTTGATGAGGCTTTTTCTCCTTGTTAAGGTACCTATACCTATTAGCAAGTTAAAGGCAATACGCCTTTAACTAGCTAATATAAATGTCGATTTTTGTTTTTGTCCTTAAAGTCCTAAAATAAATAGCTTATTATCTAAGTACCCATCATCCTCCGCACAAACTGCTTCATAATCGAAGAGCATAAACTCTTACCTACCTTTGTCACGATGCTGTTACGACTGTCTCTCACTCTCTTCAGAAGCGAAGCTGTTTTCTTGGTAGTGGGAAAATCGTCAAATAAAGACTTCTACTGATGGTGGTTTTAAGCCCATCCTGTTCCTTCAGTGGCCCTTGTGGTCCGGGGCCGCGGTATCTCGTTAGAACATTTCCACAGCCCCAGCAGTTCGGATGAGCTTGCGCATACATACTCTGAGGCACTAAAATAATGACAGACAAATGGATCGCCCTTATAACATAGGATTTTTCCTAGCATAAGGGCCATCGAACAAAAATAACATGAAAATTCATATAAGATGTACAAACGCCAGCACATCAACCTACCCCAATTTGTCAAATTTATTTAATAGATTTTCAACCTTATCACCATAGTGGAAGGTTAATGTTCGATTGGTAAAATTTGACAGATAGAGGTAGATTGACCTGCTGGCGTTTGTACATCTTTGTAAATTCTAGATATAAGTTTGCAATTCTTATTATTATATTAAAAATAATTCCAAAACTGTTTTTCTTATTTGATTCAAACCCTAGATGTTTTTTTTTTATTCATAATGAGCTCACTCTTGACCGCAATCTCGCCTGATGGTAAGCAATAGATGAGGTTAAAATTTTAGGTACAGCTTTTCGTTACTGGCTTTGATGGATTTTTCTTTAAAATCAGCGGCATAATACAAGATGAGCTAAGATTCATAAATACAAATAATAATCTCCTGTCAAAGTAATAGACACATAAATAACTTTTACGGCTGCCCACGTCACGGCAAATGACTAAAGTGAATTTACATATGAAATATTTTAGTTGTAAAACGCAAGTAGATACAAAGATAAATATTTAGGTATACGAAAATTTAAACTGGAGTGATTCAAACGAAATGATTTTTCGCTAGATTCACAATAGGAAGGCAAATAAATAATCAGAGTATTTTTTATCTGTAGATAATACTGTGTATATGTTTAAGCTTAATGTGAGGTCTTAATATTGATATATAAGTCCTCCCACCCTGCCCGGGGTGGGAGAACTTATTTGATAATTTTACCACGTTAAATAAAAAAATTGTCTTGATATAATTTCTTAATAATTTCGCAAAAATTTAAACATGACTTACCTAGTACAATATTATGGACTCTTTAACGTATACGTACCACCCTACTGTACTCGTATTCTTGCAAATAAATAATATTCTATTCTGTTTAAAATACACTTTTGATATAGATGAAGAAATAAACATTGCTACTTCTTGTAAAGACATTAAGATAATTGAAATGTATAACTTAAACAATAACAAGACAGATTTCAAAGTTTCAACAGTTATTCACAGCAGGTTTTCAGAAACTTCATAAACAGAACAAATACAAAGTACCAAGACACAGTGAAGATACAAATTCAACAACTCTAAATCATCCAACGAATGATCAAAGCTTCAGACCGTATTTCTCATAAACATTTAATGGAATAAATCTAATAGATACTTCAATAAATTACTCAGAAAATTCAGTTGGATTTTTACCAACGATACTTGTAATCTGATTGCTCCAATCGATTTGGGCGAAGATCTGAAGTAGAAAGATTGCCTTCGGTTGCAAGATCGGATAGATATCAGCTATCTCGGGTGGGCTATTAAGGGTTTTTAAATGTCACTAAATGATAAAGTTGGGAAAAGACGTGGAGATCAGAACGCTGCAACTTTGAGCCATGACGATGTTAAAATTACTTAGTTGGCTCAAAAGTTGCAGCGTTAGTATCATTCATATCATTTTTTTTTTAATAGTTGATAGGCTTTTTTTATTTTATTTTTTTTTTGGGGTGGGAAAAACATCGAATGACTTCTTCCGCTCTGGGTCAAGCGGAAGGGTGTGTCAGATTTCTACTGACTAAAAACCCACCCTGTTCCTTCGGCTGCCCTAGATATCCGGGGCCGCGGTAACTCGGTAGAACTTTCCCGCAAATCCCGGCAGGCAATGGTCCTATGAGGCCCCGTCACTGGTGTTGACAGCTCCTTGAGGCGCGCGTGGAACACGACGCGCCGCCGACCCGGGCCTGGTCCTTACCGGACGGTAAGCGACCCCTGCTCGCCGTCCGCAGGCCCGCACCTACGGTGGCCGGAAATTGGCTCGCGATCCTCGACGCCCGGGGCGTCTCCCGCGGCGGCTGGGGCGCGAGGAAGAGAGTTGCCTCTCCCTCGCGCGTTCGGCCTCGTCCTTCGCTAGCATGACTGCTTCGCAGGAGGAGGCTACCGCATCCCATTTCCTCTCGCTCCGTATAGTCTGTACCAGAGCAGGGCGCGAGAGGTCGCCGCCGCCGACCGCCTCTACGAGAACACGGCGGTGCTCCGTCCAAGCAGGGCACACCTCCACCGTATGCTCCATCGTGTCCTCCAGGCGGTCCTCACAATGACGACACCCGGGCGTGTTCTCCCGCTGAATCCGGAACAGGTACCTCCCGAAACAGCCATGTCCGGTCAGCACCTGCGTCAGGTGGAAATAGTTGATAGGCTTGCGTTTGATCATAATCTCACCTGATGTTAAGCGATGATTTGATCTAAGATGAAGCACGCTTGCCTAGGAGTAACCTATTCACTCTTGACTTAAAGACTCCCAGGTTATAACTATCAGGAAACACAGACTCCAGCAGGGAATTCATTGTTCTACTTTTTTATTTCAAGTTTGTATTGATGTACATACCTTTATCTGCTTACGTTTCACCAACTATACCAGGGTTGGCTTTTAGTAAAACCAGATGTAACTGAATACTAGTATTTTACATAGTCACTGCCTATCTGAACTCCACAACCCAGTAGCTAGGTAACTGGTACTGGGTGGTTCTGCATACCCGTAACCACGGAATAGATGAATAAGGTTGGAATGGTAATGTGGGCGTGGCAAGCGCGCCACATTTATGATTCGAAAATCATAGCTCGAGCGATTAGTTCATTCACCGCCTTTAGTGCGCTTCGGACTACTTCGGAACACAAAGCTCTGCTTTAAAATGCCGTGTTGTGCAATTATACCCTGCAAAATAAAAAGTCAGACCACAAGTATAGAGCGAGGAGGTATATCTTTCCATCGATAAGTCGAAAATAACATTAATTACAATTTTAATTGTAAAAAACATAAAAATATTTTGATCACTATGAAATTCCAAACATTAACAACATTATTGCAAATAGGTTACAAAAATATACATTGCACGATGTATACTCGCTTAATCAACGCAATAACCAAGTCTGCTTACAATGTACTGCATGTGTCGCGTCCTCAACAGTTCAACCATGGTCGTTTCGTCCTTTGCCCTGATTAGCCGTGATGCACGGCGCATGTTTATCGACAGTGAGTAATCAGTAGCAAGCTCTCGATTTAAGTGTGTGTAATTTATTTGTGTGCGTAATTCGCATACGTAACGGGCCTCTTGCTTGTAGTGGAGCTAAAAAGTGGGAGATAAGCGGCGACACGCGTTCTCATGCAAATCAGGAACTGTTTCCTTTCTAACCTCTTTTATCTGTTCTGTGCCCGTAACGACTCTCAAAGATGTGCTAATTTAGACGGGATCATAGGTTAACGTGGTTTCCGAAGCACTGAGAAATCTCGATATAATGTTAGGATGGTGACCCATTCCCGGACTGACCTTGGGAAGATTTGAATATAAACCTGTGCTGATTATGTGCTGTGATGTTATTATTTATCCAAAAACATCTCTCACTCGTCACATTCTCTGTTGAATGAATCTATCAATTTTCATCTAGCGCAAATATTGCACTATTTATTCAATGACTAGCTGCTGCCTGCAACTTCGTTCGCGTGGGAGGATTTCCCGCATAAATCGCGATCCCGTGGGAATTTCGGGATGAAAAGTCCGGAGATTAGCATGTACAAACAGACAGACTTTTTTTTTTGCGATGTTACCGTTTCTTAACCCGACTCAGTTATTATTTTTGTATAAAATTTAAATGTACAGACACACTTTTTACTGTTTTATTATATGTATACATATAGATAAGAAGACTAAAAATGTGTGGTGATGATTGAAATAAAAGTTGAATGTATGATTTCCATCTCACTCAAGTTGTAAAAGCCAAGCAAGAAAAGGGTTATGATGCCATTTATGAGGGTGGTCCATAAACCGCTATAAAACCCTGAGTAGTGGAAATATATGGGATTTTATATAATACGAGTACTTACCTAGAATGCTGACAAGGAATTGTAGGAGTATTTCCTGTCTATATTATCTTGGTAAGTATTTAGTACTTAGTTAAGGCAAAAAGTGATTGAATTTTTTAAGCTTATATCATCCAAAAGCATGATATATGAGTGTGCGATGGAATTACACAATCTAATTCCGCCAAGTCCGTTCCATCATCGGACTACAAGACAAACGGCGATGCGCCATCGTTACATGGTGGACATCCCACCCACACGCACAAAACGTTTTGGGAATACTTTCATTGTGCGTAAGGGTAAGGAGTGGAATTCCCTGCCTGCCTTTAAGTCAAGAGTGAATAGGTTACTTTTAGGTAAGCGTGCTCTATCTACGACCACATCATCACTTACCATCAGGTGAGATGGTGGTCAAAGGCGAACCTATTATCAACAAAAAAAAAAATGTAAGCAGTGGATGCCCAGTAGTCACAAATCCTACTTACGAGGTTTAGGTTGTGGGTTTTAAACCAGGCAAGCTCATTACTTAATGAAACTTTCACCATTACTGCAGCTGCGAAAACGGTGAAGGAAACCAGCTTGTCTTCAGACCAAATAATCTAAAGACGTATGACATCCACTAACCTGTACTATGCCCGCATGCAGGCGCGTGCATAGGATTATGACAGGGCATGCGGCGGAGTAAAAACACACAAAAACTTCTTCTTTTATAGATTTTTAGCATAGCCACAGCCACGCATCGCCACCATGCTACGATGCGTGGCTGTGGCTATGCTAAAAATCTATAAAAGAAGAAGTTTTTGTGACCGATTACTCACAAAAACTTCTTCTTTTATAGATTTTTAGCATAGCCACAGCAACGCATCGCCACCATGCTACGATGCGTGGCTGTGGCTATGCTAAAAATCTATAAAAGAAGAAGTTTTTGTGTGTTTTTACTCCGCCGTCTTATGACGGCGGAGTAAAAACACACAAAAACTGCAGGGGCGTGCATAGGATTATTCCTATGCACGCCCCTGCCCGCATGGTGGATTACGGCTCATTCTCTTTAATAGAGGGGAAGGATTGTTATAGGCTAGTTGTGTTTCGTAAATGCATATACTGTAATCATATATTTTTCGTCCTTGATAGGCTTGCGTGTCACCACCACCTCACCTGAAGTTAAGCGATGATGTGGTCGAAAATGAAGCACGCTTGCCTAGAAACAACCTATTCACTCTTGACTTAAAGACTCCCAGGTTATAGCTATCAGGAAACACAGACTCCGGCAGAGAATTCCACCCTTTAGCTGTACGCACAAGGAAAGTATTCCCAAAACGTTTTGTGCGTATGGGAATTATCAAATGATACCAATACAATTATTATGTTCTAACGCTAATTCTTTTATCAGTCTTTAAAAATTATGTATTCATAATCAAAATTTTAAATTTGAAAAACCTCTAAACTATTTCTGTTAAATTGGCTAGGTGTAAATAAAATTCAAACCTAAATTCTGAACGCAATGCGAAAATAAAAATATACCGCACACTGTCCCGCTATGATTTTTAACGGCTTCCGTTTTCAAACTGTTCAGTCGTTGAATAATTTAATCATTCGCTTGTCCAGTCCCGTTGAAAATGCGGGGACAGAAACTTTTTGTGGCAAATTGAAAATATTCAATAGCACAGAAATAGAATTTCGGGTCATTAAATGTAGTTGTGCTAAATGTAAGTAGGGCAGTGAGGACGGTGATGTGACTTACAAATGATCTGGAACATTAAACATGCCGTAAACATAATGCAACTCTACGCGAACACTCAATATAAATTCCTTCACTTCACATAACTGCGGTGCATAGAAATCTTTATGTATATCAGCAATAACGAGAGCCATTACGTCGCGGCTGCATACCCATTTAAAGCTTGAAGAATCAAGTTTTATTTTATCATCTGGTAAATGCAACATTTATAGTTTATGATCATGTGTAAGCATCATCGGACATTTTGTGTTTACTTTAGATTAATGTATCGATATTTTTAGGGTTCCGTATCTAAAGGGTAAAATCGCAACCCTATTACTAAGGCTGTCACCAGGCTGTATCTCAAGAACCGTGATAGCTAGACAGTCGAAATTTTCACAGATGATGTATTTCTGTTGCCGCTATAACAACAAATGCTAAAAACAGAACAAAAAAACATATTTTAGGGGGCTCTTATACAACAAGTGATTTTTTTGCCGAGTTTTATAGATGGTAGGGAAACCTTCGTGCGCAAGTCCGACTCGCACCTGACCGTTTTTTTATTATTATTTCGTTTGTTTCACTCCAGTTTAATTCTTTGTGTAAATATTTTTCTTCGTACCTACTTGCATTTTACAACTAAAATATTTTAGGTGTAAATTCACTTTAGTCATTTGCCGTGACGTAGGTAGCTGTAAAACTTAAATATTATTATTTATGCTTTTTGAGGTACTTCTTGCACAAAGATTTGAGCGGACCTGTCCAGACAATACAAGCATTTGTGAGTTATAGTGTAGCTCAACTTACAACTTAAGGAGCTCAACGATAAAACCTATTTATTGTACGTACAGCTTTTATCTTCTTTGTTATTCATTTCTCTTTCCCAGTATTCATTTCAACGCATCAAGAGCAACTGAGGAGTCTAGAATATTTAATAAAGTTATTTTCCTTTGTAATGTCAAGAGCATTAGGTTCTAGAAGTACTTGAGTACTGTTCGTAATTGTTTCAGGTTTTCCAGTGGTTGTTCATGAACGTTTCATATTAAATTTTATTACGTTGGTACGTGGCTTGGAGCTAACCTTCAGTTTATATTTTACATTAAGTTTTCTTAAAAGAAACGTGCTCATGTTTAAGGGATAGATGATTTGTTATGCAATCTACTTTACTGAAATAATTTATAAACATTAAATACTCAGAATGGTACTTGTGGCTAAATAGTATATTATTTATTATTAGTAATATTGTTACAACGACTTGACATACAACATAGATTATTACTGTTATCATGACATATGAGTGATATTATCCCTGGATTTGACATTGCATATTGTAATTTTATATTTGTATCTGGCATTAATTTTGAATTTTTTTTAATTTTGAAATTTTTTTTGCTACATTTTAATTTTATTTTATACTAGTATTTGCGTGTTGCGCGAGGAGCAAGCACCTCACGTGCTTGTGAAAAAAAAATGGGGGGGTGATGGGGTTGCACAATTATTTCGACTAAAGCATTGCCCCTCTAAATGAATCTGAAAAAAAAAAATGTTCCAAGTCTCTTAATTTCCGAGATCCGCCTAAAGGGGGTGAGAAGAGGGGCAAGGGGGGCGACTTTGAAAAATGGTTTTTACTTTACCGAGCCTCCTCTATAGGAATCCGTAAAAAACAAAAAATACGGGTCTCGTAGTTTCCGAGATACGATAGGGAGGGACGAGAAGGGGGGTGAAAAGGGGAAGTTTGGCACTTTTCCCGTAGGTTTGATAGTTACTTGTTTACGAATCTGTCAAAATATACCCACCTCCCCATCCACCATCTGGGAGAACAATTATGTCAGTGAGTGAGTGAGTCAGTCAGTCAGTGAGTCAGTGGTAATTTAGCTTTATATAGTATAACTAGTATTTGCGTGTTGCGCGAGGTGCAAGCACCTCGCGTGCTTGTGGAAAAAAAAAATTGGGGGGGGGGGAAGTTTTTCCCGATCCCGTGGGAATTTCGCAAAATACTTTCTTAGCGGATGCCTACGTCATAACATCTACCTGCATGCCAAATTTCAGCCCAATCTGTCCAGTGGTTTGGGCTGTGTGTTGATAGATCACTATGTCAGTCAGTCAGTCAGTCACTTTTGTGTTATATATATTTAGATTAGAGTTGACAAATTATGTGACTTGATTTTTATATTATTTTTTTGACATTAAAATTATATTGATTTTTATACTATTCTCACATCATAATATTATAATTAATTGGTTACTTAAATTTATTATAATATATTTGCACGCCATATTATGTGGCAAACATGATTGTACTTTATTTTCGTTGTTATCTTTTTTTTTATGGGGGTGGGATAATCATCGAATGACTCCTCCCGGTGTGGGTGGAGCGGGAGGGAGTGTCAGACTTCTACTGACTAAAAACCCACCCTGCTCCTTCAGGTGTCCTTAAGCTCCGGGGCCGCGGCATCTCGTTAAAACATTCTCGCAACCCCGGCAGTCATTATGTTATCTTGCCTGCACGATTTTTTAATTCTTGTATGTATACACATGTTTACGCAAATAAATAAATCTAATCCAATCTTATACAGGGTTAATTGTAAAACACCGAAAACCTCTCAGGACTATGTTACTAACATCACACAGTGTGTTTTTTACCTCAAAAAAGTGACATTTTATTTTTATTGCCCAATCCTACTAAGCTTTATATAATGAATATATGACGAGAACTCCCAGATGACAAATCTGAAAACTTGATTTTTAAAAAAATCTTAAAGTTTTCGTGACCTTCACGGTAAAAATATTGAAATTAATTCTTAAAAAAAAAGTTAATCAGAAATCAGTGTTAAATTTAATACAGGTATTTGAAGCGATCTTAGGCGCGTATCATTCCGTTTTTATTTCACCAAAATTCATGAAAATATTCACAGAAAAAAATGTTTTACTGAATTTCGTATTTATTTTTTTATTCCTTTTATAGCCCGAAGTAGAACCTCTACCTAGAACCAGTAGATTCCTCATACTAAGGTTTATCACCCGTAAAAATACTACATTCCACTTCGGCGGAGGTTTTGAGAAAACTATTTTCAAAAATATATGTTAGGGCTGTCAACTATTTTGACCTTTCTATTTATGATGTGAAATCTTATTTTAATTTGATATAAACTGCTTGTTTTAGAGTCAATACAGATAATATTGCAATCAGTTGGTGATGTGGTACACTTTTTAAGTGGACAGTAAAAATCACAAATATGTGATACTAGCTTCCGCCTGCGACTTCGTACGCGTGGGAAGCTTTTCCCGCGCAAATCTCGATCCCGTGGGAATTTCTGGATAAAAAGTAGCCTGTGTGTTATTCCAGGATATCAACTATCTACTTACCAAATTTCATTCAGATCCGTTCAGTAGTTTTTGCGTGAAAGAGTAACAAACATCCATCCATCCTCACAAACTTTCGCATTTATAATATTAGTAAGATAAGATTAGTAAGAAGAAAGATTAGTAAGAAGAAGATAGTAAGAAGTAAGAAGTATTTATAATATTAGTAAAACAAATTTTCGCATTTATAATATTAGTAAGATAAGAAGTAAGACTATAATGTACCCTAAGTGCGGCCCTGTAAAGAGTGCATCCCTGGTACCCTTTTCACCCCGCCACCCTCGGAGGCCGGTCGCGCACAGTCGCACACGCGCCCTGCAGTCACAAAAAATCCTTTGCGCGCGTCACCCGTGACAGTCTCTGTGCGCCAGCGCCCTTTTCTTAGGTTCCTTGTATACGTAATTGTAACGTTATAGATTTACTCTTAATCATAAGATGGTGTACCTTTATGAATAAAGTTTTATGTAACGTTATACTGGCTTCCAACGTATTGGCCGAGGTTCGAGACTGTTCGATAGTGCACGGGTCTTATAATGAACAATGCCGCCGCGTAAAGTTCGTAATAACGAATCCAGTTCGGATGATGAACCTGTTACTGTGACGGAGACACCTGTAGCTCCGGTGCTTATGTCTGAAACTCAATTAGCGTCGCTCCTGGCTGCCTTCTCTTCGGCGCAGGCCGAGGCAAACCGAAAGCTCGTCGAGTCTCTATTGACATCGCACTCAGGGACGCCGCCCAGTGTGAACTCCGGCACTGAACCGTCACCGTCATCGTATTCTGGGAATCTCGTCAAATTCACCTCGCGCTTCGATGGTTCGTCGGAGTATCCGGAGGCGGTCGAGGCATTCATAGACGCCGTCGAGATGTTTATGGATTGCGCTTCGGTCAGCGATGAGATGGCACTTCGTGGACTCCCCATGTTACTTCATGGGCAAGCAGCAGTTTGGTGGCGTGGCATCCGTCATGAAGTTAAGACATGGCCAGAGGCTGTCAAGCGCCTGCGTTCGATGTATGGCATACCACGGCCACCGTACAAATTATACAGAGATGTTTTCACTGCTGAGCAAGGGTTGGAACGCGCCGACGTTTCTATCGTAAGATTACGATCTCTGTTGGCAAAACTACCGTATCAATTACCAAAGAAAGCGAGACTGGACATGATTTATGGTCTACTTCACAAGAGAATCAGGTAGCGGTTACCAAGAGACTCTGTGAGTAATATTGAATCGCTGATAGAAAAATCTCGCAGTATAGAAGAATCGTTGTCGCAGAACTCCGCGTCGCTGTCGTCGTCGTGTTTAACTACGAGGCCTGCCCGCGTGCTCAGCAAGTGCGCGCAGCAACACGTCACTCCGGGATCAAGCTCGACGCCACCGCCGCAGGTTCGCGCCACCCGCGCCCCTACTGCGCTGCGCAGTCCGCTCGTGAACGAGCGCAATCGCCGCGTAGTGATCAGTATGTGAACAAGTGATAACAGTGATAAGAAGTTGTTCTGCGTGTATTGTAAGGCGCGAGGACACGTACGAAACTCCTGTGATTAGCTAAGTAAACGATCTCTTTCTACTAACTCTGGCACATCTTGCTATAATTGTGGTGCAAAAGGTCACATTAGAGTTAATTGTCCTAAAGGTAAACAAGATAGCGCCGGAGATAGTAACTCAAATGTTAAGTCAGAAAATGTGTTTTCTTCTGTTTATATAGATAGTAAGAAGTTATGTTCGCATTTTGTTAACGATAATAATAAGCAGGGTCGGCCTATCGTGCGCGTGTGTGTACAGGGATATCAGGGTACCGCGTTGGTGGATACCGCCGCGCGTCGTAGTACTGCAAGTCATTCTCTTTATTCCTTACTGAAATACTGACTTTATGAATAAAGTTTTATGTAACGTTATAATAACTATTTCCCTATAATTATATTTTTCCGATGAAGTGTTACATGTAGCGCGGGAAGGGGTCCACCCTCGTTAGGCTTTTGCTGAAACCCCGCGCTTATACATGTAACATGGAGGAACGGGGGTGAGGCACCATGGAGCCATTCCAGACCCATGGCGCCATTTTGCCTCAGCAGGGGCTTACCCAACCTGCTGGGGGATGTCCGTTCGGGCCCCGACCGGCGGACTCTGGGCTAGGGGGACATGAGGGCGCCAACCCTCATGTCGGTACACGAGTGGCAAGCGAAGCTGTGGACTGTGCCACAGCCGACACCTCTCAACCTCCGGGGGTGTCTTCAAATAGGCAAGGAGGGTGCACTAGATTTCACTTATATGAATGTTTCTCTGAAGAAAGTAAAAAAAGAGGAAAAACGGCTCACCCGAAGATCTCACTTATTCAGAATTATTGAAAATAATTATCCGGGAACTTGGACCTAATTTAAAAGCTTTATCATCAAATGACACAAAGATACTTATTGACAAAATCAGATTTTTCCTTACTAAAACGATGAAAATGTTCAGGGCTTGCAAAAGCAATAAAAAGCTCTTCAAAAAAAGGCATAAGACATATTTAGAAAAGTCTTTTATTGATGACTTACCAGAACATTTGAAATGTCATACCCACGATCCACACGAGACCACTAGCGTGTCTATTTCTCTTGAGCCTGAGCCTTCTCCAGAGCCCGGACCTTCAGGCAGTTCTCAGAACAGAAGTTTAGGCTACAGACAGGAACTAAGGTCGAAGAAACGCATGGAGGAATTCATGCAAAATGAACCGCCAGCCAAACTCATCAAAGGTTTTATTTCGGCAATATCAGCTCCGCCAGAAAATAAAATGACCCCAAGATCTAAAAAAGACCTAGAAACAGTTATTCAGTTATGTCTTGAATCGCCAACCCGGGCTTCGGAGGTTTACAAAAAAATTTCATCAGAACCACAACCCTATACTCCCTAGGAGGCTTTGGGAGTGATGATCGATAGAAAATTAAGCGTGGAAACCTACAAAGACATACAACGGGATCTGAAAAGTCGGGGTTACCCAGTTTATCCACCATATTCTCAAGTGTTTCTGGCAAGAAAAGCATGTTATCCTACAGAAGAAATAAATTTGTCAGATGTTGAAGCATCAGTTTCTTTGAAAGGGTTGCTGACAAACACCTTAAAAAGGATAGTGCAAAGTAGCGAAGAGAGCTTTACAGAATATTGCGATCGCAAAAAAATTACAGAATTGAATTGCGTGTTTGAAGGATCTTGGGGATTTGACGGCAGCACTGGACAGTCGTTTTATAAACAAAGCTTCGGTCGATCTGATCAGGACCCTCTTGCTAATGAAAATAGCCTGTTTGCCACCACTTTTGTGCCCCTGCGTATTCAAGCTGATAAAAGTTATGCAATCTGGCTTAATCCAACACCCCAGTCATATCGTTTTTGCCGCCCCTTACGCATCCAGTACAAAAAGGAAACAAGTGATTTGATTCTCAACGAGAAGGCTTGGGGAGAAGACCAGATAAGAGATTTAACACCTATAACTATACAGACAACTAAAGGGTACACAATAACTTTTACTTGCAATTTAACATTGAGTATTATAGATGGAAAAGTTTTAAACATAATCACCGGAACCTCCTCACAATTACGATGCCCCTTCTGTAAGTTGACATCTAGCAATTTTAATAATTTGGAAATGTGCTATTCTAAACCTACTATAAAAGAAAATATGGAATACGGCATAAATCCACTCCATGCTTGGATTCGTATTTTTGAGTTTTTATTGCATCTCGGTTACAAAAACGATCCAGCTGTGCAGAAATGGCGAATCAATAAAAACACTGCAGAGAGCCGCATAGTGGACGAACGAAAAATACGAATTCAGGGCGAAATAAGAAGCAAAATGGGATTATTGGTGGACATAGTGAGGCCTAACGCAGGTACCACTAATGACGGCAATACTGCTCGAACTGCTCTGTCAGATAAATACCGGCATATGTTTGCAGACATTTTAGGACTCCAATCTTGGCTATTAGATGACCTGTATAATATCCTGGTCACAATAAATTGTGAGTTACCAATAGACTCCACCAAGTTTGGCACCTATTGCAAAGCAGTAGCGGAAAAATATGTCGCGACATATAGCTGGCATCCGATGACGGTGACTGTACACAAAATTCTAGTGCACGGTCAAGAGATCATCGATTCCAATATCCTTCCGGTAGGCATGCTCTCCGAACAAGCAGCTGAATCAAGAAATAAATTCTGGCGTAGAGACAGAGAGCAACATTGCCGGAAAATGGACAGGAAAAAAACCATGCTTGATCTCTTTCACCGTGCGTTAGAGTCATCGGATCCGGTGATTTCAATGCTTCGCTTCCATCGTCGACAAAAGTTTTCTCGGAGTCTTCCTCTACCAGCTGCCGTGCGAAATCTGCTGAAGGCTGTTGATCATGACAAAACAGACTTGCATGCACAAGAAGACGAGCATGCCATTGAGCTAGAGTTGTCACAGGCGGATGACAATACTGATGATGAGAATCTAATAATCTTAAGTAATGAATCTAATCTAATTGAGTAAAATAATATTGTTGTAAAAAAATTATTGTAAGTATATTTTTCTTGTAAACAAATTTTCTTGTAAATAAAATATCAAACGTTAATGTTAATGTATGTACACCTTTCTGTTTTTGTTTTTGCACTCCTTTAATTTATTTAGTAATATTGAAATAAGATTAAAATTGTAATTAGGTTTAATTCTATTATTAATAGGCTCTGTATGTAACACCAGATTATGGAAGAGGTCTTTTGTTACAGGTATCTTTTTACTTAAAAGAAGATGTCTGCAATGTTTTTTGTTAAAACCAGTTGATTCTGAAATATACTTTTTATTATTATTTATTACTGTATTATTACTGTAAATACATTTGTTAGCACCCCCTACTTATCTCAATCGGTCGAGAAATTATAGGCACTTTAATTTTGTATGGCGGCCATCTAGTTTTTCGCCATTTTGAAAAAATAATGGTGATTCGTGAAATTGCCAAAGTAGCTGATCATTTTTAGTTTCAGCACCGACACACCAAGTCTTACCGTTTCAGCGGGCAGCCGGTCCACTCCCTGATGCCGAGCAGATCTTCAGGATTTCGAGGTTTTCCCATACCCACCGGATGGATCCGACCAACTTCCCCATACATCATTTTCACCCCATTGCGCCTTCTGGGAGAGCAATTATGTCGATCAGTGAGTCAGTCAGTAGTAATGAAGCTTTTTATTAGGTTTCCGTAGCCGAATGGCAAAAAACGGAACCCTTATAGTTTCGATATGTCTGTTCGTCTGTCTGTCTGTCCGTCCGTCCGTATGTCACAGCCATTTTATTCCGAAACTATTAAGACTATACATGTGAAACTTAGTAGGTAGATATATTCTATAAACCGCTTTCTGATTTTAACAAAAAAATTCAAAAAAATTTAAAATAAAGGGAATACATGGAACTAGAACTGAAAATATTTTTTTTTCATGAAACCTATGCGTGTGTGGTATCCATAGACAGGTCTTTAAAAATGATATAAAGGTTTTTAAAACCACTTTTTCATAAAGACAATCGTTTAAAAGATATAAGCTTCCAAAGTGGTAAAATGTGTGTCTCCGCCCCTCTAACTTCTATAATAATGGAGTGAAAAATCTAAGAAAAATATGTGTCTGTAGATCTTAATGTAAACTTTTAACCAAAATTAATTTGAACGAAATTGGGTCAGCAGTTTTTGAGATACAGCGTATTTTCTAAAACCGCAAATATAACTTTGTAATTCATACAAACACTATGAAAAACAAAGTTATTTAGCGTAGTTGTAAAAATGTAAATAAGCTAATTTTAAGAAATTTTTAAGGTTTTGTTTATTCGTCAAATAAATATACATATTATATTATTATAGTTACTACGGAACCCTTCATGGGCGAGTCTGACTCGCACTTGGCCAATTTTTATAGAATAAAAAGATGTTTTAAATTGTTTTTGTATTCAAATTTTATTAATTTACGCTACGTTCAGCTATGGTAATTACGCACACCGTTTCTTTAAGTTTTCCATACAAAAAAAATATTAATGAAAAAGGACATTTCGATGTGACCTTACTGTGACAACCCTAAATTTATAATTTTGACCTCAAGACAAAAAAATATATTTTATAAAACCTACGCCGAAGTGGAATGTAGTATTTTTACGGGTGATAAACCTTAGTATGAGGAATCTACTGGTTCTAGGTAGAGGTTCTACTTCGGGCTATAAAAGGAATAAAAAAATAAATACGAAATTCAGTAAAACATTTTTTTCTGTGAATATTTTCATGAATTTTGATGAAATAAAAACGGAATGATACGCGCCTAAGATCGCTTCAAATACCTGCATTAAATTTAACACTGATATCTGATTAACTTTTTTTTTAAAAATTAATTTCAATATTTTTCCCGTGAAGGTCACGAAAACTTTAAGATTTTTTTAAAAATCAAGTTTTCAAATTTGTCATCTGGGAGTTCTCGTCATATATTCATTATATAAAGCTTAGTAGGATTGGGCAATAAAAATAAAATGTCACTTTTTTGAGGTAAAAAACACACTGTGCATCATAATCAACAACTTTTGTTCTATGACTTTTAAAAATTCGTCATATTTTAGTTCACCAGATTTTCATACAAAAATAAAAATATTTAAATTGAACGCCCTAAATGTTACGAAGTCTATGCGAAGCAAAAGAAAACGATTTATACTATCACTTTCTTTTGTTTCGCATAGACTCTACATCATAACATCTACCTGCATGCCAAATTTCAGCCCGATCCGTCCAGTGGTTTGAGCTGTGCGTTGATAGATCACTATGTCAGTCAGTCAGTCAGTCAGTCACCTTTGAGTTATATATATATAGATTGTTGGTCACACGGGATTCTCTATTAGAAATCCCGGGAAGATCAGAGAGGAGACATTTCGATGCAAGTACATAAATAACTCTACCTAATTCCGACTTCTGTTTATGAGTCGTTATGCAATCAAATTTACAGAAATAATTGCATAGCTATTTATCACTTTAAATACGCAACACCCATTTGACACATTTTGAGTGTCTATTTAATTTAATAATAGTTAATTTATATTGCTTCATAAATAACGTTTCTCTAAAGTGTCAAGTCTATAATTAATTTGGCAAACATATTTCTTTGAATGTGTATTAGTATACCTGTTTTATGTATATTTTGTGAAAATGAATGATGTTTTGAAAAGAGTAACCGTGGAGTTAAAAAAATATATTACTTCCCAGATTTTTTATATATTTTTTTTCGCTTTCCAGGCAGGTTCAAAATATTTTATTTTACATGGACACTTATTTAAAAACTTGAGAAGCTAGTACACGGTTCGAAATTGTGTGTCTATGGACACCTTGTGAAAAATTTTTTTTTTTCTCATACTTATGAAACCTGTTTTATGAAACAGGTTTCATAAGTATGAGATGACAGTAAGTATAGACCAATTAATACAACACAATAGAATTACAAATAAAAAATTTAAATACGAATCTAAGAGACTGTCTATGGCAGGGATGGCGAACCAATAGCA
Organism: Tholera decimalis; assembly: GCA_943138885.2. Lineage (NCBI taxonomy): Eukaryota > Metazoa > Arthropoda > Insecta > Lepidoptera > Noctuidae > Tholera > Tholera decimalis. Next base: position 44,547,327 of record OW964555.2, on the reverse strand, counting down.
CGCGTGCCACTGATGGCACACGACATCATATTTTTGGCACGTCACCGACCACGAAATTCATTATGCACTAAAAAGAGTCTGAAGCAGGTATTTTGTGACGAGCGAACGCGAGTGAGCCTACGCTACAGAGTATTCGAAGAGAAATATTGCAAAAATATTTTTTGAGTTGATACCATTACCATTATTTTCCAATAAACACTAAGTCAAAAATATTTGAGGGCACGTCTATGATCTCATCAAATATTTCTTTAGAAAAAATGGTACATTGATACATAAAGGGTCGCCTACCCTGGTCTATGGCATTAATTCCATTGTACCTAAGTCATAAAGTATTAATAAATAAATCACAGCATTTGGATAATTTACGTCTGTACGCATTCTCATCTCGCTGCGTATACGACAGAATGCTCCGACAACAATTCGTATTGATGTAGCGTTCCCGACATAACTCTGTCATAACCCATGTTATTACTGCTGCCGTCTTGTGCTGGCACAAACCTCGGTCTCATACTTAGGATTCCGGGACGTTCTCTGAAATAAACAAATGAAAACGCTTTTTACACGAGATAATGGTTTTGATATAAAAAGGCATATTAATTTCAACTCTGGGTAGTACTTGGTTTAAATTTTTGTGGAGGGGAACAATTCATTTTGTGAATTTATGAATTTGTTTTTTCTAAAGCAATGTGTTTCGAATTCACATTACCAGCAATCTTAATTGTTAATCCCTTCAACTAAGCTAAATATGCATGTGCCTAGAGTGGGTTCTCAGCAAAAGTTTAATGGATGAGGTTTGAACCCGCGACTCTCGAACCTGCAACTTACATAAAATTGGATTTCTATACATACATTGGTATACACAATATTAATTTAATATACCCATAAAGTATTGAGAAATGTTTGTAAAAGACGTACAGGGCTAAGGCTACGTTTCCACCAGAGATGTACGAGGATGCGTAGCGAGGGATGTGTTTGTAAAGAACCAATAGAATCACTTCATTTACCTCGCCTCGGTCAGCACAGCTCTGGTGGAAACGGCTCAGCGGAGCTAGATTTTTGCACATACAAAACAAGCGAGGGATGTGTGCATTTTCACAGCTCCGCTACACATCCTCGTAGGCACATTTTCATCGCACAGCTTTGGTGGAAACCCCCACATATTTTCACAGCACAGCTAGACATCCTCGCACGACACATTTCCATCGCACATCTCTGGTGGAAACGCAGCCTAATGCCTTACATGAGACGTTATAAACAAATGAAAAGGTGATCGAAGTGAAGTTATTTATACCTACTATTTTTGATTTTTTTTTATACAACGTGTAACAGTATAAAAGCAATTCCTGAAAGTAGTTAGTTCAGAATCGGCTACTCAAACGATTTTCGTCATAAAAAATAGGTGTTTTTTGATGGAAAAATCTTTCATTTACACACACACAAAAACAGTATCATGACAAATTAAAACAATCCTTAATTCAAGGAAATTGTGTGCGTGTCGCGTCGGCCGCTAACATTGCATGAGAGTATGCATCTGCATAAGGATATTATATGACGCACATACGTTTTGCATTTAGTAAGGATAACTATTTTATAAAAAATGCCTACGTTAGGTTTCAATTTATTTAGTTACGGATGTTGTTTTAGACTTATAGTTAAATATTCTAATTGGAGTGTCTGAAGTATTGCGCTTAATCTGTTTCACGTTGTCTATTTTATGACTGTTACTATGTGAAAGTAATAAGCTTAACACTGCACGTCATTTAGAGAAGGCAATACTAATGCTAGAAAAAAATATTTTCCCCAGAAGTTATTTACAAATAATTATATGTTATCTCGTTTAAGTATCTATTAGTTTCAATGTGTTTAAACCAAATTATTATATTATAAACGTATGTTGATATTGTAATATTACTTTCACGAAAACAATATGGCAAACAAAACAATATCGAAGTCATACCAATCATTTTGTTTTCTACCTTAAGAATAGCACTTTTTCAATGGAAGCGTTTGGCGTAACGAGTTTGGCAAGAAGTTTCTGCTGGCGTAGACCCAAAATATTTGAAAAGGCTGAGGTTAATATGAATATTTAAGAACGCCTAGATTTGTTATTCGATTATTATAGTTAAAATAAGTACTGAAAACTTTGCCAACATGAAATGTTCATCGAACAAATGTATTCAGTATTTTCTTAAAACATAATACAAAACCAGCCTGTAACGACACTGCTGGTATATAGGCCTCCCCTCAGTGGCTCTGGTTAGTGCAGGTTCCTAAATTATTTATTTTCTTACAATAATTCATTATTTTATTTAATGAAGCTACACTCGCTTTTTAGTAATACTTCAGTCTAAGGGTTAGTAAAATAGTCATGCTAGCGAAAGAGGAGGCTGAACGCGCAAGGGAGAGGCAAATCTCTTCCTCGCGCTCCAGCCGCCGCGGGAGACGCCCCGGGCAATGGGCATCGGGGATCGCGAGCCGATCTCCGGCCACCGTAGGCGCGGGCCTGCGTTCGTAGAGCAGGGGTAGCTCACCGGCCGGTAAGGACCAGACCCGAGTCAGCGGCGCGTCGTGTTCCGCGCGTGCCTCAAAGAGCAGTCAGCAGCATTGACGGGGACGATAGAGCTACTGCCTTACGGGGTTGCGGGAATGTTCTAACGAGATACCGCGGCCCCGGAATGCAAGGGTAACAGAAGGAGCAGGGTGGGTTTTTAGTCAGTAGAAGTCTGACACTCCCTTCCGCTCCACTCCACAGCAGGAGGAGTCATTTGATGATTTTCCCACCCAGAAAAAAAAGAAAGGGTTAGTAAAATAAAATGTAGTATTTGTCACAAAATTCTTAGCGATGTGGTTTATCCGGACGCATCAAGACATTAATGAAATGATTTATTATCTGATAGCATTTTTGTATAATAGAGCTGTCTGTTATTATTTTCAAAGGAGACGGTCTTGTTTCTTATAATCACGTAGAAGTCATTTGTTTGCGCTTCAGCGAACATAGTTGAAGTGCAGTGCTTCAAAACATCTCGGCAGTCCCAACAACACTGAAATCGCTACCCCACAAGGAGTCGATGTAGAAGTTTCGGCAGTAGACTATGACTTCATCACCTGCTTAGTTTTTTCGGCGCTCGAGTCGCTTCTTACCCCTTCGCCCGCTATCAAAAAGTAGCAAAGCCAACAGTAGTGTTTCCTCGTCAGAATCCATTTTGTTAGTAATTGTAAAACAGCAACGCAACGATGTGAGCTAACATGGCACTGTCCAAATTGTGACTGACTTGACTGAAGGGGGTTAAACGCCAAGGCGAGCGCCGCGCGCTCGCTGCACACACGTCACACGGCGGCAACACGCGACGCTTACGCAGGGTGCTCGCGTCGCTCACGCGGCGCGCCCGCGTCACTCACACGCCCGAGTAACGCGCGCACCTAATGTGGGGGAGGCCTAAATGGTCATCCATATACGACCAACCCTAGCAAGTGTTTCTTTATCTTAAAGATCGATCCGGCTGTTATTATTTAAAAACCTTTGTCAAACTCGAAACGAGTCTGGAAAAGATTGGCTGGCTTGAAAAAACAACCATAAAAAGAAACTTTTCTTTACTTTGTGATCCTGGATACAAAACAAAATATTGTATGCCAAGCCATTTTGATAAAAATCGTAATATAATGTCAACATTTTTCGGTTACTCTAAATAGGTACCGCCACTAAACTTGGTTGGCTTTTTTGCTATCCAAAAATAATAATCAGGCATCTAAAAAATTGTTCTGCCTCACAACAACTGTGCCTGCGACTGCGGTCATGTGGGAGGTTTTCCCGCGTAAATTCCGATCCAGTGGGAATTCCGGGATAAAAAATAGCCCACATATTCGGCAACAGATTCGAGCGCAGAGCTAAAAGGCTTATAGGCGACGAGGTGCTGGTGGACAAGCTTCATAGCCTGGCTCATCGGCGAACCGTTGCTTGCCTGTCGGTTTTCTACAGATTGTACTTCGGGGAGTGTGCGCGGGAGCTCCATGACCTGATTCCTCCATCTCCCTTTCACTACCGGTCTACCAGACGCACGGCTGGGTACCACCCTCACTTGGTTGATATACCGTCTTATCGTACCAAGCGCTTCTCCTCCACATTTATTGTGCGCACAGCCAAGCTGTGGAATTCTCGGCCGGCTTCTGTTCCCCTGCCACTTATGACCTTTCAGCCTTTAAAGCACGAGTAAATAGGCATCTCCTGGGCTCGCTCGTCACATCTTAGACCTCATCTATCACTTTCCATCAGGCGAGATTGAAGTCAAGAGTGGGCCCATCAGTAATAAAAAAAAAACATCTTTCCTGCTCTTCTGATGAAAGTCCAATCAAAATTTGGATCAGCTGTTCCAGATATTAGCATGGAAAAACAGAAAGAAAGCTAAATAAAAAAAATATTCTATTATGAATATGATAGGTACACAAACAAACTTTTTTTTATCAAAATAATTATAAGCACTCGAGGTAAAAACAACGCTACTTTTGATATCACAGACAGACACATCAATTATATTTACCTTTATGTATAGAAAAATAAAACAACGCATCCGTTTTTTAAGAAGATCAAATATAACGATAACATATGATACCATGTCGTAAGCAAGGATTCCATTTCACGGACTAACAGAATAACAATGCGAAGGAACGATTCGTAAATTGTAAATTATGCGAAAAAGAAAAACCCGAGAATAAATTGGGCTGTTAACAGAATCTGGGGACAAAAACATTTATATAACTGAAAAGTTTGAAAAAGTGATAATGCTTCTTGTTTTTCTACATCCCATAGAAATATAATAAAAAAGAACATTAATAAGGCTTTATAATAATCAAGTTTACATATAAATGTTATATCCATCATTTGTGAAACTGCTGTAATATATTCCTGTTCTCGATAAACTCTGTTCCAAAAGGACACTTTAGTGTTACCCTTTCGGTAATATATTTTATTCAATATGTTCCCTAACGCGTAAAAGCACTAGACAAAATAATATTTCATAAGAATCGCTACGACCTGATAATCTAGATGAAAAAGTAGAGAAGACACATTTGCCGCATGGGGCTTCTTTCTATTATATTGGAACAAGATTATGACATCATAAGTGGATATCGAGATAAATGTGTCAGCTAGTCTTGGTCAAATATTATGATGATAGTAATTGAATTTTTTTTTCTCTTTGTTACAGAAACTATCAAGATATGAAGAACTAAATTGATTAATTCCAAGATGGAGTCGACAGAAGACGAGTTCATGAGCATATGCCTGAACTTGACAAGTGAGGAGGCATTACTTGGAGGCTGCAACTACAGCAGCGAATATGAAAACGGAGAACTCCTGGAGAAAGTTGTCTCGAGGGTCGTGCCCATCTTCTTCGGCTTTATCGGAATCGTTGGATTAGTTGGCAATGCTTTAGTCGTTCTGGTCGTCGCCGCTAATCCTGGCATGAGATCCACCACCAACCTCCTCATCATTAACTTGGCAGTCGCTGATCTACTGTTTGTAATCTTCTGTGTACCGTTCACTGCGACTGACTACGTCATGCCTCGTTGGCCCTTCGGGGACTGGTGGTGCAAAGTCGTTCAATACTTCATAGTTGTCACCGCTCATGCTTCGGTCTACACCCTCGTCCTTATGTCTTTAGACAGATTCATGGCTGTTGTACATCCCATAGCGTCCATGTCTATAAGAACAGAAAAGAATGCTTTATTAGCTATTGCCTGTATATGGGTGGTGATATTAACCACGGCCATCCCTGTGGGTATCTGCCATGGAGAGAGGGAATACTCCTATTTTCATAGAAACCATTCATCCTGCGTGTTCCTTGAAGAGCAGGGTTATAGCAAGCTGGGTTTCCAGATGTCTTTCTTTTTGTCTTCGTATGTGATTCCGTTAGCTTTGATTAGTGTGTTGTATATGTGTATGCTGACAAGGTTGTGGAAGAGTGCCCCTGGAGGAAGGGTGTCTGCGGAGAGTCGGAGGGGGAGGAAGAAGGTCACAAGGATGGTTGTGGTCGTCGTTGTGGTGTTTGCTGTCTGCTGGTGTCCAATACAGGTGAGCTACTGAATCTCTCAACCTTTATTGTTAATTACGAATATATATTTATGATCATCAAAAATATTACTTGAGCTAGCATTCTCAGCAACTTAGTACACGATGAGAGTCAAAAATCAAGCATACATAATATATATATTGTACCTTCATACAGTCAACTCTCTGCATTTCCTTTTTCTTAGAAGTAAGAAAATGGCAAGAATCAAGGCACTCACTATATTATTTCTTACGTTTAAAATGACACGTGCTTAAACTAAATAAAACTGGACTACAAACAGACAGGCTTGACTTTAACGAGTTAGAAACTCTCAAACTACCAGGAAAACAGAGGATAAAAGCTAGTTTATGATATTAAATGATGTAAGCTGCTATAGATGTTACATTTTTATGTGGTATATCACCTCATTAAATGAATTCGCTTGCGTTTTCGATTACTATATTATAGCTCAGGTAAATATTATTAGAACAAGTAAAGCTTCGATCAACAAAAAGTAAAGACATTGATTTCAAATGTAATCAACTATATCGTAATAAACGTAGTTTATGAATTTAAAAAGCCCAACTCCATTCCATCATCAGACTACGAGACCAACGGCGATGCGCTATCGTTAAATGGTGGACATCCCACCGGTAGTATTTTCATTATTTCCACAACTAAGGTGAGGAATTCCCTGCTGAAATCAGTGATGCCTGATAAATATAACCTGGGCATCTTTAAGTCAAGAGTGAACAGGGTAATTCTAGGCAAGCGTGCTTCATCTTCGACCATCCTCGCTTACCATCCGGTGAGAGACGAAAAACGCTTATCAAAAATAAAAAATATCATTTTGCAATACTGCTCAGATATAACAGATAGTGTGATCATTTATAGCTTAAATGTTACCCAAACCTATAACAATGATATATTGGTTATGTAAAAAATAATATCTAGCTTACGATTGTTTATACTTTAACGTATAATAATTATTTTAATGTGACTAATGAATATATATTCAAGAGTGTAGCAAAATAATTGATGTGTAATTCGAGAAAAGATAATTAGGATCCGATTACTTTCCAATCTAATCCGATTATCTGATACTTTTTCAACCGACGACAAAAAGAGGAGGTTATCAATTCGACGCGTATATATATATATATATGTATATTTTTTTTTATTGTATGATCATCGAGTACTCGAAGACGGCTGAACCGATTTGGAAAATTATTTTTTTGTTCGAATAGGTATACGTCGAAATTGGTATCATTATCACCAAAGTCAGGATCTGATGATGGGATCCTGGAGAAATCGAGGGAACTCTTCAAATATTATAGGCACACCTATGGCGTTTTGGGTATTTCTTATAGTAACTTGTGCAGTTGCTCTCAAAAAGTACCATTTGGGGAAGTGGAACTGATGATGAAGACCACAGATGGCCGCCGAAACTACTCAATAATAAGTATTGAGTGGATTGCGATTCGATTACCTGAATATGGATGTTAAGCACTTTATGCTCGTCAAAATGCATATGGTGATGTAGAGCTGATGGTGAAGTACCAGGAGAACTCCTCAACAATTAACGGCCCAGCATTGGGAAAAGCAATATTTTGTAAAAGAATATAACTAGTTGACATTTAGGCTCTTGTACTCTACTAAACTAGGTAAATTAAAAATAGACCAACTAAAAAGAGTGAAATAAAAACTTTTTACCAAAAAATTAAACCGACTCCCAAAAAACACAGCAAAGTGAAAAATAACTTTAATTTCGGAAGTCGGTGCCAAAAACGAAAAACAAAACTAAAGACACCGATTACCGAAATTAAAGTTATTTTTCACTTTGCAGTGTTTTTTGGGAGTCGGTTTAATTTTTTGGTAAAAAGTTTTTATTACGTACCGATCTCAGCTTTCTCATCCCTCAGAATATACTTTTCTGCAATTATCACAGATCGAGTATTTTGTATCGTCACTGAAGTAGTTTTCTTTTTAGACCTAGAATAATTGTTTTGTGAGCTGAAGCAAAAATCTTACGTTAATTTTAAAGAAAATTAAAAAGAAAATAATAATGGTTGAAAAATCACTAGAAAAAAAAACGCTTTTATAAATGCACGTAAAAAAAATTGTTCGCGCTTTTCCTTTTTTTGTAGTCTCCGTTTTCTTTGTGTTGCCGTTTCTTTTTTTTGTAGTTTTAGCCATATTATTCCCATGAGTAGTGAACAATTAAACGGCAGATCTCCCCAGAGGATTTGAAAGTGACATCTATAAAAAAATAAATCTATGGATTACGCGGTATTAGGTTTGTTATAACCTTGAAACCTGATCGTGTTCAAAGTCCATTACGTGGCCTTTCTCACAAGTGCAAACACGACTATGATATGATATTCTATCATGGAATGCCAATGCCTATCTTCCAGCTTCATCATCAGACCTTGAAACCTAATTATGGTCAAAGTTCATTACAAGATTTTTCTAAATAATCCAAAACAGCTATGATACGATTTTCCATCATGAAGTTGCAGTTCATATCTTCCGGCTCCATCATCAGATCAGTTCTACAGTACCATATTATTGTATTGTCATCAGAACTACAAACAGCTGACAATTTTTATAACGCTACAACGCTTGGAAGATGGTTAAATTAGTTACCTTATATTCCATTACATAGTTACATACAGGTCGACCTAATAAAAGCGTGTTAAAAATACGGTTATACATCATCTACTTAACATTTTCTGAACTATGTTGGGGCCGGCTGCTAATCTAACCGGATGCAGCTATTAATAGTATAATTATAATTATAATCATAATTATAATTATAATCATAATTATAATTATAATCGTAATTATAATATTGGTGTCTTACATGGAGCGACTGCCTATCTGACCTCGACAACCCTAATATTGTTACACCAGTCGCTTAGCTAAGTACGTCGAGAAACTTCAACCGACATCTAGAATGTTCGAGACACTAACGCCACCTGGCGGCGAGTAGCAGTACTGAGTATATCGAGAAACTTTGACCGACTTCTAATACGTTCGAGACACTAACGCCATCTGGCGGCGAGTAGCGGTGCTGAGTATCTCAAGTAGCTTCTGGAACATTCTTGGCAGTATAGGCAGTGAATTGATTTTACAAGAATGTTCTATCTGATACTTTTTCAACCGACGACAAAAAGAGGAGGTTATCAATTCGACGCGTATATATATATATATATATATTTTTATTGTATGATCATCGAGTACTCGAAGACGGCAGAACCGATTTGGAAAATTATTTTTTTGTTCGAATGGGTATACGTCGAAATTGGTATCATTATCACCAAAGTCAGGATCTGATGATGGGATCCTGGAGAAATCGAGGGAACTCTTCAAATATTATAGGCACACCTATGGCGTTTTGGGTATTTCTTATAGTAACTTGTGCAGTTGCTCTCAAAAAGTACCATTTGGGGAAGTATAACTGATGATGAAGACCACAGATGGCCGCCGAAACTACTCAATAATAAGTATTGAGTGGATTGCGATTCGATTACCTGAATATGGATGTTAAGCACTTTATGCTCGTCAAAATGCATATGGTGATGTAGAGCTGATGGTGAAGTACCAGGAGAACTCCTCAACAATTAACGGCCCAGCATTGGGAAAAGCAATATTTTGTAAAAGAATATAACTAGTTGACATTTAGGCTCTTGTACTCTACTAAACTAGGTAAATTAAAAATAGACCAACTAAAAAGAGTGAAATAAAAACTTTTTACCAAAAAATTAAACCGACTCCCAAAAAACACAGCAAAGTGAAAAATAACTTTAATTTCGGAAGTCGGTGCCAAAAACGAAAAACAAAACTAAAGACACCGATTACCGAAATTAAAGTTATTTTTCACTTTGCAGTGTTTTTTGGGAGTCGGTTTAATTTTTTGGTAAAAAGTTTTTATTACGTACCGATCTCAGCTTTCTCATCCCTCAGAATATACTTTTTCTGCAATTATCACAGATCGAGTATTTTGTATCGTCACTGAAGTAGTTTTCTTTTTAGACCTAGAATAATTGTTTTGTGAGCTGAAGCAAAAATCTTAAATTAATTTTAAAGAAAATTAAAAAGAAAATAATAATGGTTGAAAAATCACTAGAAAAAAAAACGCTTTTATAAATGCACGTAAAAAAAATTGTTCGCGCTTTTCCTTTTTTTTGTAGTCTCCGTTTTCTTTGTGTTGCCGTTTCTTTTTTTTGTAGTTTTAGCCATATTATTCCCATGAGTAGTGAACAATTAAACGGCAGATCTCCCCAGAGGATTTGAAAGTGACATCTATAAAAAAATAAATCTATGGATTACGCGGTATTAGGTTTGTTATAACCTTGAAACCTGATCGTGTTCAAAGTCCATTACGTGGCCTTTCTCACAAGTGCAAACACGACTATGATATGATATTCTATCATGGAATGCCAATGCCTATCTTCCAGCTTCATCATCAGACCTTGAAACCTAATTATGGTCAAAGTTCATTACAAGATTTTTCTAAATAATCCAAAACAGCTATGATACGATTTTCCATCATGAAGTTGCAGTTCATATCTTCCGGCTCCATCATCAGATCAGTTCTACAGTACCATATTATTGTATTGTCATCAGAACTACAAACAGCTGACAATTTTTATAACGCTACAACGCTTGGAAGATGGTTAAATTAGTTACCTTATATTCCATTACATAGTTACATACAGGTCGACCTAATAAAAGCGTGTTAAAAATACGGTTATACATCATCTACTTAACATTTTCTGAACTATGTTGGGGCCGGCTGCTAATCTAACCGGATGCAGCTATTAATAGTATAATTATAATTATAATCATAATTATAATTAAATCATAATTATAATCATAATTATAATTATAATCGTAATTATAATATTGGTGTCTTACATGGAGCGACTGCCTATCTGACCTCGACAACCCTAATATTGTTACACCAGTCGCTTAGCTAAGTACGTCGAGAAACTTCAACCGACATCTAGAATGTTCGAGACACTAACGCCACCTGGCGGCGAGTAGCAGTACTGAGTATATCGAGAAACTTTGACCGACTTCTAATACGTTCGAGACACTAACGCCATCTGGCGGCGAGTAGCGGTGCTGAGTATCTCAAGTAGCTTCTGGAACATTCTTGGCAGTATAGGCAGTGAATTGATTTTACAAGAATGTTCTAGAACTCATAGACCGGGGTATAAATAGATCGCAGAAGAACGCAGATGGTAGTCTTATTATAAGACTTTTCTACAGTTTTATTATATGTATATATACGAGGCGATATAACCGAAACTCCACAAGTGAATTTCAGTGCGATTAAGTGATAAGCGACAAGTATTGTGGTGCAAATAATTGTGTTAATTTTTATTTTGTGTTTATTAAATTAAAGTGTTAATTTTGGTCTAATTGGCGTAATTATTTGTATCCCGAACCCCAGCTCGTAACAATATGATAATATAATTATTATCAAACAGTTTTTAATATAATTGTAATGAAATGATATTTTAGTGTAATTTAATTGAATAGAAATGTAACGTAGATATAAAATTAATTGAATAGAAAAAGGAAAAAGTGTTAAGCACGCAATGCTATGAATGCTGAGCACTTCTATAAGTGACGTGCTCACTATACCTACAAATGTTTGTGATTTCTGTGTATGTCTTAGTGAGTATGTCTAATAAATAAATGAATAAATACTTAGTCAAGACATCCACAGCCTGACCTTAGAAAGAGGTGCTTAACTTTGGTGATCAAGATACTTGCTTTGCGACGAGCGCGGAATATGATATTAGGTATCTATGTTAAAAGAACTCAACTACAATTAAGTCCGTCCTTCATCTAATAGTTTAATATTAAGTTAGTAAGTAGACTCAAAATGAGCATGCTGACACTGAAATACAAGACTCTTCGCAAAAATACGAAGTAGATATTTTTTTAGTCCGAGTAATAAAATTTGTCTGACCCGAGGAATGAATGCCTAAAATTAAATTAGGAATTACTACCCGACGAATAAATCCGGGCTGGATTTAGGAGCAGCGTTTAGTCCATGTAATGTTCTTGTAGTTTGTCTTTATTATCGCTTTTATATCTTTTTCATCAGATTTAGTAGACGCATTGGCTGAATGAGAAAATTATTTGCTTTTGGATATTATTATTGTCTCAAGATAAGATGGAAATGAATTGACGTTTAACGTGATCCTACAAATGAGTCAATATTTAAGAAATATAAATTGGTGGCGTGGCTGGCTAATTTAGTTTATTTTAGTGGACTGTATTTGCGGTGCGGAATGAAACGATTGACAAGCGCTTGGATCTAGGAACACAAGTTGCAGTTGTGTTGGACAGTAAATGCAACCCGATAATTTAAGGATAGCAGCGCACAATCCTTTGATGGAGCCACGTATCTTCGTCGTCATCGGGGCAGTAGGCTTCAATTTGCTGTGCTCACAAAAATCAGACACTAAATACAAACACAAATTTATTGTTGTTACTTAGTCCGTGAAAATACGATGAATCCAATTGTCAATTGTTTTTTGACAAGCGCACGCTTAAGCTTTGGTTTTCTAGGAAAGCGGTGCCGTCATATAGCGGCCGTAATATTACGGACGCAAAAAGGCGGCCGTCTTTACGGTGACGACATGTGGAAAGTTCCACGGCCGTTTTAACACAGTCTGCTTCATCGCTATCAATGAAACGTTCACGAAACCATCTGTCACCGACAAGACGGCCGTCATGCAAATGGCGGCACCGCTTTTTGACGTTACGGTGTCAGTTACCGCTCTCTAGGAAACCGCGCCATTTTGTTTACATAGACAACGTTCTAGTGACGTCATTCACCGCTGTATTACGGCCGCTATATGACGGCACCGCTATCCTAGGAAAACAAAGCTTTAGAGCCATCTGCACTCGCGGCAGTCATTCGGAAGTAGTTTGCACCAACAAAAATGGCGCGGCCAATCCTCGCGAGGTGTGTGCGTGGGAAAGGGAAGGTTTAGGAAAGCGAATGTCAATCGAATTCTGCATGTTGGCGCAACCATAAATACATGGTCATTTATTATTACTGAAATATAATGAATTTTATACAAAGTGCCTACATATATATGCATAAACAAACTAAATATCCATAATATTCTCACTGTAGGACACAGGCCTCTTCTTTATAAGACCGAATGGGCCTCGAAGGTTTTTGAATGTCGCATGTCTTCGAATTGTTGATTTTAGATAAATAGATAAAAGGAAAACGAATAAGGACTTAAGAACTAAAAAGCGTGATACGATGGGCGGTCTTATCGCTAAAAAGGATCATTTACAGACAACCTTTGTTTACGCTGGTTCCCTTACGTTTTCTTTCACCGTTTTGAGAGCAAAGGTGATGATGTAAATTACACAAAGTAACGTGCTTGCTTGGGTTGAAACCCCCGGCCTTCAACCCGTGAGTCGAGTTGAAAGGCTGTGAGCACAAAGGCAAACGATTCATAGAATTTTTGTTTGGGTTCCTCCAACGACACAAAGGAGAATGCCAAGGCTTCCTTCAAAACTCAGCCAGAACCGATAAAGATAAACTATATATCATAAAAAAGGAAAATAATTATATAATTTGACTGTATAGATAGTTTTCTATAAGAAGTACACCAAAAAAGTTATAGTTCTTTCAAGTTGACCACTTAATATTTCTAATTTTAACGATAACATGAACTAAACTATAAAATTATTGAATAATGACTATTGAAATTGGTAACAAAGCAATAAACAACACTAAACTCAAAAAACACATAAGACACTTCGTCGCTCGTCATAAAACGCGGGAAAAGTAAAACTTTTGACAATGGGGCGTGCAAGTGAAAGCTAATCGCAGATGGCGCCACCACCGTAAGAACCTTTGTCACTGTCAGTGTTAGTTAGATTGTGAGATATTATATAGTTATCTGTATCATCTATGGTTATCTGTGGTAATATTTTTTATTTTCATTTAATTGATTTCAATTGATTTCTGTACAATTTTCCGATTAAAGAACATAATACATGTACTTTAATCGAAAAATTCTCAATAACTGTCTCTAATTTAGGAATTCATTACTGTTCCATAGAGAAACTGCTTTGATATTGGTAAGTGTGCTACTAGCGCCACTTTGACAGTTGCACGCCCCATTATCAGTGACAACTACAAGATTAAGTGTTACCAGCACTAAATAACTATTTTAAACTGTATCAATAATTTAATTGAATTACTTTAAATTATTATAAGATGTTAATAAATATAACTTAACATTATTAATTATTATACGAATTACGAGTTATGACTTTAGTAACTAAAAAATTCACTTACATAGGTTCAAAATGATATTAATGTAATCGATTTGCAAGTGCCATTTCGTATCGATATTATTTTATTTTGGTATTGGCAACATTTATAATTGAAATTGTAGATAGAAAACGTGTTGATAAATTGAATAACTATTTAAAATGACTTTTAAATGGTGCACTTCTACAGATTTTATTAATACTGTATAATTCTTACAATTTTATATAATGAATTATCATTAATTTAAAAAATCTGTCGGACGCTACAGGATTGAGCCGAAACTTGGCATTCACCTTTGATCAATATCTCTTAGCCTATACCTATTACCTTATAAACGGATGCAGTAAAGTATCACTTAGTATTTTACAAGGAGCGGCTGCTTATCTTACCTCCACAACCTAGAAGCTTGACACGATACCTCTTGGCAAAACTGGTCTCACAGTTCTGGCAGGCCTCCGTCAATCGCTCAAGGTCGCGCGATAAGTACCTGCCGGCTAGACGTGTGTTCGAACGCACAAGTGGCAGAGGGGCGCCGCACGCCCGCCTGTGTAGTTACGCGCGTAGCCCATTTACCCATGCAAAATTCTCTCGCGTATATTTCTGGGTATTTACTTTTTAAATGCAACAAAAAACATAATTGTCCAACTCTCGCAGACGTATTAAAAAAATACTAAATGTGAATAACTCTGGAATGTTCACACATTTCAAAGCATATAACAAGAGCTCTTCCTGTTATGGTGGTTTGAAAGTACCACCGGAGACGTTCAATGACTATGTTAGAAACTTAGAAGATTAGAAATTGCATTTATACAAAACTTTTCATCGAACTTGATAGGACGGCCTGGGAGCAAATTGTATGATGTATTAAAAATCAATATAATTTAAGTCTTTCTGTCCATGCTTCCCACATGATTATTCGATAAAACTTTTTATTAGATTCCGAATTTTTGCCGTTATCAAATTTACAAATGCAACGTTTAGAGAAGGTAAAAAAAGTAATTAAAAAAATATTAAAAAACCCGACTGCAACCTTATACTAAAACTAACTGAAAAGCTAATAAAAACAAGCCCATTTTAAATTAAATAAAAGTTGGAAGCAGGCGGGGCCCATACCATTATTATAGTTTCAAACTCAAATGGGTCCCGCCTGCTTCCAACTTTTATTTAATTTAAAATGGGCTTGTTTTTATTAGCTTTTCGGTTAGTTTTATTTAGCTTTATTTAGCTTTATTTTGATACCCCACTCGATAGGTTTTGAGAAAAATAAACTTTTTTGAAGGCATAATATGGCGCAAAAAATCCGCCATTTTTTTTATTTTTTTTTATTTTGATATACTCAATGTCACTCACAGTCAATACGAATCTAACGATATCTCTCAAGCTAAAATCCGTCGAGCCGTTCAGGCCACAGAGCGTGCCAAACAATTATACATACATACATACATACTCTCGAAAAACATAATCCTCCTTCTGGCGCAGTCGGGTAAAAAGCAAATTGACCATTAAAATTTTATAAAATTAAATCATTTATAAAACATTTTTGTATTTCTTTTCATTGGGTTAAAACCCTAAGGTATTTTCATACCGTCCGACGTCATCGCCCGCTGTGCACTTGAAACGCGCCGTTGAGTCAAAGCAGTTAAGCTCATATTTCCTCGTGTCGCTTGACAGCTAGAAAGTTTAGTTAATTATAGCGTAGGTATTTGTCGTTTTGCAGGGAAGTGATGTATCTGTTACGTTAGTAACTTATTAGTAATCTTAGTAACTTATTAGTAATCTGTGGTTCTGGCTTCTACAAAGGACAGCCGGGGCCAACGGCTCAACGTGCTTTCCGAGGCACGGAGAAATCTCGATTTTTAAATAGTCAATTCATTATAAAAATTATTTATTATTTTGATATTATATTAACTGTAATTATGATTTTATAATGACTCTATTGTGATATTAATTTTAATTTTAGTAATATATTTAATTTAATGATTTGATTTTAATTAATTAATTGAATTCTTTGATTTTTAAATAACAATGTTTTGATTATGGCTTATATTTCTAATGTGGATTTTAATTATGATTGTGGTTAAAACTTAATTATGCTCAGAATAATTAAGTAGGTACTGATCTAGTTATAAGTAGGCAATCATACAACTCATGTGTAATGCATGATGTGCTTACCTATAAGAAATTGATACACTTGTCCTTAAATCTACTGAATGTTATCTCATATATTTGTATCAGTCTATTCAATTGTTGGTAAGCCAAATAAATAAAATAAAATCCATGGACTGACCTCGCCAATCATTACCGAGTTTTTTATTTTTATTAAGTATGATCGCTTTGTCCATAATTAAATTAAAACATCAAAGATTAAATGTTTGTTAAGAGGGAGTGATAAGTCCGTTTTTTTTTTATCGTCAAATTAAATCCGAATGGATTTCAGAGTGCCAAGTAGGTATGTAATATCAGCTCCCTAAGAAAACTGAGTGCTGTTGATCCAATATTTGTCGGGAGCCATTAAATTGAAGATCCCTTTCTACACTACAAAATCAATTAGAAATACGATCGCTTTGGTTAGTCGTTATGTGGTATACCAATAATTTGAATAGGGACGTAATTTTCTTCAATTATAATTTCCCAATGAGCAATTTCTAACGTTACCAATTGTTCCAATAAATTATAGTTACTATCTGTAATTAAATTATTCAAGAGGGTGGATATTCAATTAAAATATGTTGGGACATATATTAATGTCTCTTTGACGAGTTATTCAAGGATGTTTAGTATCAAGATTTGCTCAAAAAAGTAAAACCTTGATTAATAGTTTATTAATATTTTTGTATTTTCTTGTTAATGAGTAATTTCTTCGTTTTATTGTTTTGTGCTATTGTTTGTAGTCAATTAGCTACGTTTGTATTTCTAATTAGAAATTGGGAAAATAACTATGTACCTATATATTATTATTGTAGCTAGATTATTTAATTGATTATTGGGTACACGTTTGTGGGAGGGCCTATAAAAACATAGGAGCGTGTATCACGATTTCGTTCCATATCCTACTAATATTATGAATGCAAAAGTTTGTTAAGATGGATGGATGTTTGTCACTCTTTCGCACAAAAACTACGAAACAAGTTTAGATAAAACTTTAAAATAATATGGCTTAAACATAACGTGACCATACGTCCCGCTTTGGGCGGGAATGTCCGGCTTTTGGGCTGTCTGTCCCGCTGTCCCCAACGAAAACAAAAATATCCCGCTTTTACAAGGTCAGGAACAAGCGAGAGCGAGCGACTGACATGCGAAAAATTTACCGAATACTTACTAATCCTAACTCCTTACTATATTATAAATACAAAAGAAACTCTGTCTGTTAGTTATATTTCACGCCTAAACCATTGAACAGATTTTGCTGTAGTAAAGTAGTTTTTTGTCGCGAAATTATTTATAAATTTTATTTTTAGAGTAATTTGGCGTAAGAATTAAGATGTCAGTGAGGATAAGATACCACAATTATTTAAAGTTACATTATAAACCATAATTTGTATGTTGCTCTTAAATATGGCATCTTACACTGACTTGTTTTTATTTATATACAAAATCCCACATGCTGGGCGTCCCGCTTTGACACGAAAAAATAATGGTCACATTACATATACATCAAAATAACACATTTATAAAAAAAATTGTGTAATATAGCCATTATATGATGATAAGTAAGTAAATTCCCAGCCCTCTAAAATGCTACCCAGCCAAGTATCTATTTAAACTATATATCAATTCCTAGTATTCCTAACTGATGAACTGAGCACTAATTCATCTTCAAAGGGATACAATTTGCGACGAATTAGTTAAAATAGAACTTCCAACCTAAACATCTGCTATGAGAAGTCTACGACCCTATTGTTCCTTTAATTAATTTATTTCCAACATTATAGGGATGCCATCGTTTAGCGACGACATTAAGGGTAATCCTACGTTTACCCTTTTTAATTGCTTGATTATCTTTATGGCTTATTTAAGTGCGGACTGGGTGACCTTTACTTCTTATTCATGTTTAATTTTGCTGAATAAATAATAATCTTCATTATTTCAGGAAAGGCGTGATTTTAAATACATAAGCCTTATAAGACTTAATAAATTAGATTATAACTAGGCTATATTGGGTAATTGCTTGCCGGGGTAACGAGGATATTAAATAGATACCACGACCCCGAAACGCAAGGGTAGCTGAAGGTACAGGGCAGGTTTTGTAGTCAACAACAATAACAACAGCACAGGTTAAGCAAAACTTGCCGTATGTAATATGGTTGATATGGTCACTCATCCACGGTCTGTGGAGTATCATGTTAACTAATGGAGATTCCTTGGGTATACTACGCCAGCTCGACAAATAAATGTGCGCTTAACTTTTAAGCCTGCAATACATGTTGGCCGAGCGTTGTCGAGTGAAGGCCAATACCAACATGTAGACAGTACATTTGCCTTGTCTTGCTATCGCTCGGTGTCACTTGCCTAGTTGGCCGAGTTTAGGCCAGCGCCAACGTGTATAGATCTCATTTGGTGCAACTTGTCTTCGCTCGCCGTTGCTCGTGATCACTTGCCTCACTTCGGATCGGTGTCGGTTTTTGGTCACAAATCAATTGCGCTCGCCTGCGCTCGGCCAACGTGTGGGCAGCTCTACAGACCCTATTCTACATTGGTCGTCTGCATTGGCGTTCGACGAACTTGTCGAACGTGTGGACACGATTTCTTGCCTTGTACCTATTTGTCAACGCTCGCGTTGGCCTACGCTTGGCCAACATTTATTGCAGGCTTTATGCGACAAAACTGTATTGCGACTCACCATAGTTCGAATGCACGCTTGTGCGACATACTGTAGATCGACATCACGCTAGTACGATGTCGTACGAACATGATGTCGATCTTCAGTGTGTCGCACAAGCTGCAAGACACATTTTGAAATAACATGACAGAATCCCTGCTGCAAATATCGTCAAAGAAGATTTAAAACACATGCTTCGGTCGGAGTTACTATATTGATATAAAATAATTAATTTATTATTTCATGCAAAGATGATGTAAAAAAACTGAATAGCTTAGTGCACATCACGGTTAGTTCAGAGCTATTACGCCTACAATTAAAAGTTCAATTTAAATTGGATTTTTTTATAAATTTGGATAGACTTATGTAAGCCATACACGCTACGGTCTACCGGAGAGGTTATCTGTGCAGGTGTGCTTGCGCAGGTCAACCGAACATTGGTAGGACGTTCCGGTGTACCGGTCCGGAGCGGTCTTCAGTTCTTTTTGCGATGGCATCGAATGAGGACGATGACGCGCTGGCATTGCTAGGCTTTACTTTAATTTTGAAGATAAAGATACAAGATAAAAGTTATTGTCGTACTGTCGCACTACCGTAGTGTCGTACTACTGTCGCGCAATCGTTTGTCACACTAGCGTGATTTTGATCTTCAATGTGTCGCACCAGCGTGCATTCGAACTATGGTGAGTCGCAGTACAGTTTTGTCGCATAAGCGTTAAGCACACATCCATTTATACTACAGTACTGCCATCTTGTTACCAATGGCCACCTTAAACTTCGATTTGAATACTGTAGCCTATAGCATTGATAACATTCATATTGCCACATCGTTTGTTACCGAACCGGGTCAGTGTTCTAAGTACTTAGGAGTTGCAAAAACTATGCACATCTTACACATGAACATACGCAGTCTAAATTGTAACTTCGATGAACTAAATGTTTTATTAATGAGCATGGACTTAAACTGCGATGTAATTGTGCTATCAGAGTGCTGGCTGAGTAAAGTTACGAACATACCCGAGCTTCCTGGCTTCGATTCGCATAAATCCAAATTTTCCAATCAGAACGACGGAATGGTTGTTTACGTATCCGCGCAGCTTGATTCTTATACATGTACTGAACCTCCTTTTGTTGATGGAAACTGTCTTGTACTTAAACAACAGAGTAGAGCTACTATTGCTATGTATCGTTCCTCTTCATATAAACAAATTGACAGTTTTTTGAATAGCTTAAATGATGTCCTATCTTCGTTAAGCTCATTCAAAACCATTGTTATAATGGGGGATATCAATATCAACATCAGCCCGAACAGATGTGATCTCCATGCAGACGAGTACCTTCTGACAGCCTCGCTTGGCCTCCTACCAGCACATGAGATACCTACCCGGAGCAAGAGCTGTCTCGATCATGTAATGCTTAAAACTAATCATATCTCAAAGGTTTTTGTGTTAAATACATGTATTACTGATCATTTTCCAACTTTGCTCTGTGTTGATCTAAAACTAAACCGTAATAAAACTATGAAAACCGTGAGTAGATTAGACATAAAATCCGCAAAAACTGATGTTAAAAGTACAGATTTCACCTCAATTCTTTCATCAAACGACGCTAACTTTGCAGCCGAAAACCTCGTTTCCATTAGAAATCGTGATAAATTGCACATGGAATCAAAAAAAGACATTGAGAATATGGTGAAGCGTGTCACGTACACTAGGTAGCGTAACTATTTGGGCACGCCGCAATCGCGGCGATAAGTCCCCTCTTTGAGAAGTGGCTGGAGAGAGGCCACGGCGTCCTCACCTTCCGCCTGACGCAGTTGCTGACCGGAAATGGCTGTTTCGGGAGGTACCTGTTTCGGATTCAGCGGGAGGACACGCCCGGGTGTCATCATTGTGAGGACCACCTGGAGGACACGGTGGAGCATACGGTGGAGGTGTGCCCTGCTTGGGCCGAGCACCGCCGTGTCCTCGTAGAGGCGGTCGGCGGTGGCGACCTCTCGCGCCCTGCTCTGGTTCAGACTATGGTGCGGAGCGAGAGGGAATGGGATGCGGTCGCCTCCTTCTGCGAAGCAGTCATGCTAGCGAAGGAGGAGGCCGAACGCGCGAGGGAGAGGCAGCTCTCTTCCTCGCGCCCCAGCCGCCGCGGGAGACGCCCTGGGCGTCGGGGAAGTCGAGCCGATTTCCGGCCACCGTAGGCGCGGGCCTGCGGACGGCGAGCAGGGGTCGCTCACTGTCCGGTAAGGACCAGGCCCGGGTCGGCGGCGCGTCGTGTTCCACGCGCGCCTCAAAGAGCTGTCAACACCAGTGACGGGGCCTCATAGGGCCATTGCCTGCCGGGGTTTGCGGGAAAGTTCTACCGAGTTACCGCGGCCCCGGAAATTTAGGGCAGCTGAAGGAACAGGGTGGGTTTTTAGTCAGTAGAAATCTGACACACCCTTCCGCTTGACCCAGAGCGGAAGAAGTCATTTGATGATTTTACCACACCAAAAAAAAAAAAAAAAGATATCGTAACTATTGCAATTTACTTTTAAAAAAACTAAAGAAAGTCCACGAGCAGGATGAGTTTGAAAAGGCAAAGGGTGATCCTAAAGCTACGTGAAATGTTATTAAGAATATTGCTCAGCTTAATCAGCAAAAACCCGCACCTGATGAATTGCTAAATATTTCAAATGATCCAATTTCTTCCTTAAATGTTGTTAATGACTTTTTCGTTAGCATAGGGAAAAATTTAGCTCTCTCTATAATTTCTAAGCAAAAACAGAGTAATTCGAATACTACCCCGACTCCCTTTTCACCTGCAAGGAATAAACAGGTTCTTAACATGACAGGTAACTCGATGGCTTTGCTGGATGTTGATGAGAGAGAGGTTGAGATAATTATAATGGGTCTTCGCAACAATTGCGCAGTAGGATGAGACGGAATCTCAGCCAATTTTCTGAAAGAAATACGAACATTTATTTTGCCTTCCCTTACACATGTTATTTTGTGTTTCTCGAACGGTGCATTTCCTAGGGTATTCAAGAGAGCTCTTGTGCATCCTATCTTTAAGAGTGGGGATAGAGGCAGTGTCACGAACTACAGACCGATCTCAGTGTTGACCACAATCTTTAAAGTTATAGAGAAAGCACTCAATATAAGTTTAATTAGCTTCTTAAATACGAACAACATTCTTTCACAAAATCAGTTTGGATTTAGACGTGGTAGGTCTACTGAAGATGCTATTATTGATTTGACAGAACATATCAGTAGGAAACTCAATTCTGGCAACAAATGCATCGGTATTTTTCTGGATCTGTCTAACGCTTTTGACACTGTCTCCGTGCCCATCCTTCTCGATAGACTAGAATCCATAGGAATTAGAGGGGTTGTTCTTGATATCTTCCGTAATTATCTTGCTGAACGCAGTCAGACCGTTAAAATCGGTTCTCTTATTAGCAATGAGCAGCGGATCACTTACGGTGTGCCCCAGGGCAGTGTGCTGGGTCCCTCCTTGTTTTTAATTTACATGAACAATCTATGCATGCTAGCTCTGCCCCATACTAAAATTCTGTCATATGCTGATGACACAGCACTGCTAGTTGATGGTTCGAACCGGGAGCAAATCAAAATATACGCTGAGGACAATCTTAGACTAGTTATGGATTGGTTGTCTGATAAACTTTTAACACTTAACCTTGATAAAACATCAGTTGTATGTTTTTATTTATCAAAAAAATTCCAACCAGAGACATTTTCCATACGGGCACATGGCTGCGATTCTGCAAACCCCTATTGCGATTGTTTGTCCATTGAGAGCAGCTTGAGTGTAAAGTACCTTGGGGTTCAGGTGGATTGTTTGCTAAGCTGGAAAAACCACATTGATGCACTAGTTCCCCGTATCCGTAAACTCATTTATGTGTTCAAGAGTCTCAGATCTGTAGCGGATACCAAAACATTGAAAACAGTTTACTTTGCGCTTGCCCAATCTTTGCTGGGCTACTGTATTTCTGCATGGGGTGGCACCTTTGCAGTCAGTATGTTACGTCTAGAGTGGGCACAAAGAGCAGTCCTAAAAGTCATGTGCAGAAAACCCTTCAGGTATCCACCACACTTCTTTTCAAAGAGTGTGAGGTCTTAACGACTAGACAACTATTTGTGCTCCAAATAACTTACGCAAACACACCACCATATCACAGGCCTTAAAATTACGAGAAGGAAAGCGCAAAAGAACGAGGTTTTGCAACACGGAGAGGCACAAATCTACTCTAGCTCAAAGGCATTACTGGATTTTGGGTTCACATGTTTATAATAAAATAAATGCGGTCTTGGATATCTGCCTACTTACCCGACATCAATGCAAAATCGCTGTTAGTGACTGGCTTAAGAGTCTCAATTATAAGGAATCTGAGAGACTTATCAAATTGGGGTGACTCTTAGAATCATCAAATGTTACACATACACAATCGCACACCATACACACAGTTGCAGTCTATACACATTATCACACACTCTACATACAGTCGCGCACTACACACAGTCGCACACTACACACGGTCGCACACTTCACATACAGTCGCACACTATTCACACCTGTTTTGTCTTGTATAAGTTCAATGTTATTTTAATATTTTTGTTATTTTAAGTTATTGGTAAATTATGTTAATGTCTTTTTTTATATAACTTTTATAGGGTGATATTATTTGGTCCGGAGGAAGGTGACGGCATTCGTGATACAGGGTAATACTAGTACGAATGCCAAAGCACTCCTTTGTTAAGATACTATATTATGTACCTACAAATAAATAAATAAAATAAATTAAATTTGTCAAATCAAATCAATCAAATCAAAAATATTTATTTGCCAGAATATGGTACAATAGATGTTACAATTCCTGGTTACCAGCATATCCTGCCATGACATGGCGTACAAATATGTCTTAAAAAATAAACACAATACTTGTATTAAGTATTATCTTATAAATAATTACAATTAGGATTAAAAATATCTAAATCTAAAATAATTAATTTATATAATTAAAATTGTATTTTAATAATAATAGAATATGAATAGAATTGTAATTGTAGCATATGATCGAATAACCGTTGATTTATTTTATTACATTAGTGACTTATCCTCTAAGTATTTTTGAACACTATAATAGTTTTTTTCTAATAACAATCTGAACAATAATCTTTTGAATAGCGGGAATGGTAAATCCTGAATGTTATTTGGCAAAAGGTTAAATATAATAATTGCCATGCAGTATATATTTCTCTTAAATAACTTTAACTTTATCTGTGGTAATTTGAATTTATCTTTGCGCGTGTTCTGCTGTTTGTTTTGTAACTGTTTTTTTTTTCAAATAAATTATATTTTTTCCTGACAAAGATGCATGTTTCAAAAATATATAATCATGGTAAGGACAGTATTTTATGCTTTTGAAACAATGGTTTACAACTATCTAAAAAATGGGCTCCACACATTGCCCGAATGCACTTTTTTTGTCCTTTAAAAACTCTCTGCACGTCTACTGAGTTTCCCCAAATTATAAGACCATATCTGAGTACAGATGCTACATAAGCATGGTAAGCAACTACTGCAGTCTTTAGATTAATCGTTTGTCTTATTCTTTTTAAAACATACACAAAGCGATCTATTTTGTTTATTATTTTATCTATGTGTGGTTTCCAACTATAATTTCTGTCCACGGTTATACCCAAAAATACACATGAATGAATAGTTAAAGAATGGTTGCAAAAGCTCAACTACACGGATACTGAAAAATTACTTAAATACCAGTAAAATCACACAATCTATACACACAAAATTACACACATACACACACCCATACATAAACACACACACACACACACACACACACTCAATCAAACACACAAGGTCATAGTCAAAATTATTAATATTTTATTAGTTATGTTTAACAGTTATAAATGTTTTTGTTATTTTTTTTTTTTTTTTTTTTAGTTTATCGACATCTGTATCTCTTTTTTTTATTGTTAGTGCATGGTCTCTTTTTTATGGTTAACTTAGCTGAACCAAATTGTAAATTCTCAGGGGTGGGGACCTGGTGATCTGTAATACAGGGCCAAACCTAACTCAGACACCAGCTCCTCACATATACAAAGCTGTAACATATTAAGTTATTTTGATAAAAATGTATATACCTGTATTGTTAGGAGAAATAAACGCATATATTATATTATTATTATTATTATTCATTAACAGAGCTTAAGACGGTATTGTTGTACTGAATGTCTAGGCTATCTGTGTTTGTGTTAATTGCTTGAAATTTTATTATATTTGATTTTGTGATATTTATTAACCGACTTCTGAAAAAGGAGGAGGTTCTCAATTCGGATGTTTGTTTGTTTTTTTTTTATGTTTGTTCGGGCATAGCTCCGTCGCTTGCCAACCGATTTGAAAAATTCTGTTTTTTGTTGGAAAGGGTATACTTTCCAAATGGTTCCATGAGAATTTTATCGAAATCGGACAAGCTGTTTCTGAAAAATCAACACAAGTCTAAAAAAATATTTACATTGATGATCTTTTCGTTTACTCTGCATTGTGTTTGTTGTTCGCACGTTTTTAGTTTTTTGTAGTTGACATTTTGGCTTTTATAACTAGATTAATTACAAATTGACCCACTAAAAAGCGCGAAAATAAAAACTTTTTTGCAAAAAAGTAAAACCGACTTCCATATCAAAACACTACAAAGCCAAAAATTATTTTAATTTCGGAAGGCGGTGTGAAACAATAAGAAAATACAAAACCCAAAAGAAAAAAAAAAAATACAATACAACACCGACTACCGAAATTAAAAATATTTTTGGCTTTGTAGTGTTTTGATATGGAAGTCGGTTTTACTTTTTTGCAAAAAAGTTTTTTTAAGTTATTTTTGTCCAGCCAATCAGTTGCCTTGTCCAATGCTTCAATAATTCGTTTTTCCAAATTTTTGTTATTGTCACTTTTAATAATTAGTGTTGTGTCATCAGCAAAAAGTACGCACTCTTCCTTAATCGCTTCCGGTAGGTCGTTTATGTATACTAGGAAGAAAAGAGGAGATAAAATTCCTCCTCGAGGTGTACCAAAAATGTTTTGTGTGTATTTAGATCTAAACTTTTTTTTGTTCCTTTTGACAAGTTCTTGTTATTTATACGCATTGCAGTCGGTCAGAAAGAAAGCTTTTGATCCACTCGTTAGCTTTCCCACGTACTCCATAGTGAGAAAATTTTGTGAGTAAGGTTTTGTGGCAAACAAAGTCAAAGGCTTTTGTCATGTCAAGAAAGACACAGCCTATTTTAGATTTTTGGTTTAGACCTTCGGTTACTTGTTTCATTAAGGAGAAACATGCTGAAGCCGTAGAGCTCCGCCTCCTAAACCCAAACTGTTCTTTTTTAAGGATGTCACAAATGATGTCAAAAAGTTCTCTATTTTATTATACATGTCGACAGATCAGCGGGCCTAGACAAAATCCATTTTCTGTAAGCGTTAACGCCAACGGAAAAATTAAATTGTATGGAGTTGACATTTACTAACACGTGACAATCACGTGACATGTGGTTAGCAAATGTCAACTCCATACAATTTAATTTTTCCGTTGGCATTAACGCTTACAGAAAATGGATTTTGTCTAGGCCCGCAGGGGTGTCTTCATTATTTCGTTGGTCTGTCATGATGGCACGTGGAGTCATATTTTGTGAAAGCGTCAATGAGAACAAAGACATACTCTTTCTTATCATTTTTGCCACTTAACTTGCCTGTACCATCAATATGAAGGGTATGCCAAGGGATCGCAATTTTAGGAATGGGATGTAATTCCGCTGAAACTTTGCCTGAGTGCGATTTGGAAATTTTGCAAACAACACAACTCTCAACAAATTTCCTAACAAATTTTGCCATATGCTGAAACCAATACAAGTCATGTATTTTTTTTTTTCAAGGGTTTTGTCCCATCCTAGGTGCATAAGGGACTCGTAAGTGGTGCTAACAATAGACCATCTCAAAGTTCTAGGTACTATAGGCAGACATTATCTCCTATTGTTGCGCTGTATCTTACAATGTTTTTAAAATTACAAAAAAAAAAACCAGATCTGATCTCGTAAGTTTTTGCGATATCATTGTCAAGATTCCCGTCTTTAATTTTAACCATAAGCTCAGAGATCTCATCATCACGTTGTTGCTCAGCCAGCAACCAATTCGCAGAAAAATTCCTGATATTGATATGCTTCTGCTCTACCTTTCTAAATGGGGTTTTGTCAGGTACGGGATTTCGAGAGAAAAAGTCAGCATGTTGCATCCGTTTTCCATCAACACGAATGATGTTGAAGTCAAACGACTGCAAAAATGCCCACCACCTATGAACCCTAGGTGTGAGATCTAGCTTTTTACGAGTGGACTCAAGAGCGTGACAATCGGTCATGACTGTAAAATGGTTGCCGTACAACGTACAAGTAGTGACTAAAATACCGAACTGCATTCCCAACTGCGTGAGTCTCCAACTCATATGAGTGGTATTTAGACTCTACAGCTGTGGTGCGTTCAATGGAATCTGGATGAACTGGTATTTGTTGGATTGCACTAGCCATATAAAGAGTAGTGAAATAATGAGTACCGTGAAGCCTATTAATTTGGTCGGAAATCAATGGTAATGGAAATCTGTCAGGTACTGTGTTATCGTTCAATTCGCGATAATCAACGCACATGCGGTCGCTGCCATCCTTCTTCTTCACCAGAAGAATAGGACTTGCGAAAGGTGAGGAGCTTGGGCGGATAACATTAGAGGAGATTAGTTCTTCAATTTTATTACGCACTACCTTTCTTTCCTGGGGACTCAACCGGTAGGGACGATGATAAACTGTCTTATTGGGATCTTTGAGTCTTATTTCCATAGGGTCAGTATTAGCGGGAGAGCTAGGTGTTCCAAAAATAAAATTATTTGAAAATTGATTTAAAATTAAAATAAGTCTTGCTTTGATATCCGGAGAAACGTCCGTATCAATACCATTAAATTTAACTGCATCTGACTCTACATTTAAAATGGTACGTAATTCAATACTTGACTCAAAGTTTTTCCAGTAACCTTGTTTATTTCAGCATCCTGAAAATCTTGTTTCATCCTTTTTAGCATCGATTTCTTTGTCGTAGTCGGGTTTTAGTTTTTTTTACTTTTTATTATTTAAACTATTTTGGTGTTAAATCACTGTGCTTCTATACTATTTACTTTATTTTTTATAAGTTCAAGTGAAGCCCTTTCAAATGATACTAAACACGGTATATCTATCTTCCTTTTATTTTTTACACATGACTGTTTGACCGTTAGAGGGCGCCACGTTAAACATAAGCAATATTTTTAATTTGATAAGTACAAGTGAAGCCCTTTCAAATGATACCAAACACGGTGTATCTATCTTATTTTTATTTTTACACATGAATTTTTGTCCGCTAGAGGACG
Source organism: Tholera decimalis (assembly GCA_943138885.2). NCBI lineage: Eukaryota > Metazoa > Arthropoda > Insecta > Lepidoptera > Noctuidae > Tholera > Tholera decimalis. The sequence continues at coordinate 44,518,690 of OW964555.2, read as the reverse complement.
CCACGTTAAATTTAAGCAATATTTTTGATAAGTACAAGTGAAGCCCTTTCAAATGATACCAAACACGGTGTATCTATCTTATTTTTATTTTTTACACATGATTTTTTGTCCACTAGAGGGCGCCAATTTATATTTAAGCAATGTTTTGGAAATGTGCACGTGACGCCCTTTCAAATGATATCAAACACGATGTGTTTATCTTATTTTTATTTTATAACACAACACTTTTTGGGCCCTAGAGGGCGCCACATTGAGTTTTGTGACAGGTCACGCCTATGTTCAGCGGACGGTCAAGACGGTTCTAACGATACCTCATTTGTCGAGTTCTGATAAGCAGCTTTGGAGCTATGAGGGAACAGATGAACATACACACATACATACATACATACATACATACATGCATACATAGCCTGTCAAAATCATAACCCTCCGTTGGCTTTGCCGTAGTCGGGTAAAAAAAGGAACAATGATACGATAGGTTGCGAATGGTGACTGAATGAATGGAATGGGAATGAGTGAATTATTGGTATGTATGCTTCATACAGAAAGTACTTTGACTCGTTGGTCCGGACTGTCATTTGAACATCTTTGACAGTCGTTACGAGTGGCCAGAAGCTAGAAACATCAAACACTGTCAACACAACAAATACACTAATACTCCGCTGCATTCGTTTAGTCTGGAAGCCGACCCTAATATAGATGAGAAAAGGCTAAGCAGATGACGGTGAAATGTCTGACACTTCCGGTGTTAGACTTTGTCAGACAAGTCTAAATCTTTTGCCCACCCTATTTTTATCTCCAAACTGTTGGCATATTTATTAACAAGTTGCAACCACGTCCACACACGTCAACAAATGTTGCTGAATTAAACTTTTGAAACTGATATAACAAACTATGCAATTCGTAGTATTGTTAAAAATATGTTGACACCAACTCAGAAACACGTTCATTCAACTTTCTGTATACCGATAGATTTATTTACCACTAGCTTTTGCCCACAACTTCGTCCGCGTGGAATAGTTACTTTGGGCTAACGTTAAATTTAACCCCGATTTTGAAGCATTCTTCATTGGCGCTCCGCTCCTATTGGCCTTAGCGTAATGATATATAGCCTATAGCCTTTCTCTATAAATTGACTATTTAATTAAATAATATTTTTTCAATTCGAACCAGTAGTTCCTGAGATTATCGCATTCAAACAAACAAACAAACAAACTCTTCAGCCTTATATCATTAGTATAGATAGCTGTTGCCCGCGACTTCGTCCGCGTTTTCGTCGTTTTTCGTAAAAAAAAGTAGCCTATGTCCTTCTTCACGGTTCAGTGATTTTGATGTAACAGACAGATTAACTTTCGTCATTTAGTAGGGAAATATAATATGTCAATCTATAATACTGTTGAAAAATATCGCAATACGGATAATATTATTGTTAATAGCTGTGCCCGCGACTCCGTCAGTGAGTAACTCCTTGTGTGTTATTACGTTAATGTATTGGTAATATTGTTTAGATCACGTTCACATGAGGCTTAAGTACCTGTAGAACGAAAATACTTCAGCGGAAAGCTTCCGGGTAAACTATATTGAAAGTTGACCCGTCCGGCACGTGAATATAAAGATTTCTAGAACTGCTAACACAGGAAAGAGCGACGTACAACTGACCATGCGAGAAACAACTGACACCGAGATCTATTCCAGCAACACGAAAAGTCTGCCCTTGAGCCTTATTAATTGTCATTGCATAACACACTGATATTGGGAATTGCGTTCTTTTAAATTGGAATGGAAAATTATTTGGTATTATGGGAATTCTGGGAATAAAGACGGTTTCTCCTGCACCGCAACCTGTTAAAATTTGAGCCTCGATTATATTTTGTTGCAACTGGGTTACTTTTAGCCAAGTTCCATTGCAAAGTTGTGGTGGTCTTAAATTTCGGAGCAGAATAATCGGAATGCCAATTTTAACTTTGGTGTTTCTATACCGATTTATATGATTCTTTTTTATGGAATAGTTAATAATGTTAACTTTTTCAATTAGGGGTGACTGAGAGTGTTATAAACGTAAGAGTAGACAAATATTATAATCAGAAAGCTTCGAACTGCTAAGCTATCGGGAGTTACACGTGTTATTGTGAGTCAACCATAAAAGATAGACATATACTGTCGTGGGATATTTTTTTATATAATTTTAAGGAGAACATTTCCGTCATGAAATGATTTCTGTGTAGCTTTAACCATTAAGGTTGCACACGCGACGGAAGCTTAAAAAATGGAGTAATTTCTTCCGTTTTCCCAAAATTTCCCTTCACTGCTCTGCTCCTTTTGATTGTAGCGTGATGAAAAGTATACTTTAACCAGCCCAGGAGTATGAATAATAATTGTACCAAGTTTCGTTAAAATCCGTCGAGTAGTTTTTGTTTCTATAACGGTTATACAGACAGACAGACAGACAGACAGACAGACAGACAGACAAAAATTTTACTGATTGCATTTTTGGCATCAGTATCGATCCCTAATCACCCCCGGATAGTTATTTTGGAAATATAATTCATCTACAGAATTGACCTCTCTACAGATTTATTATAAGTACCTATATGATGACATGACTGGAATAAAGTTTATGAAGAGTACACAGAGAGTATTTTAAGAGTATTTATACATTATTGATTGTAGTTCTTTTTTGAATTGATGTTAGGCTCGTGTTTCATCACTATCTCACCTGATGGTACTACTTACCTAGAAATAACCTTGTCCCTCTTGACTTAAATATCCCCAGATTGTAGCTATTATTCATGTAGATACTTAAGTATCCCGTCTACTGTATACCACGCTACTAGAGCGAGATTATTACTGGTCAGGATACAAGTTCATATCTGGAGTGAGGCCATTGAGAGGCACGGGGAAGCAGTTGCTGTTTGCTAAGCTTCCTTCTTTCGGTTTACCCACTCAACTTTGCGTTTGGATTGAACACTTCCTGAGAGACCGGTCCATTCGAGTGGTTGTTGATGGCTGCTCGTCTGGCCAATTGGCTATTAATGTCGGGGTCCCTCAGGGGTCGGTTCTCTCAGCAACTTTATTCTTGTTGCACATTAATGATCTGCTTATGCCCGGTACCTTTGGGTATGTAGATGATAAAACAGTTGTTGAGAGATATGTGTCCAGCATGCGTGCTAGTGAGTCACAGATCCAGTCTCTCCGTGAGGATATGGTTGGGTGTTTGAACTTGTCCTTGCAGGCTGTCTCCGAACGGGGTGATGCCAACTTGGTCATGTTTAATGTAGCTAATACCCAGGCGTGTCTCTTCTGCGCAAAAAGGAGCCAATTCGAACCGCAAAAAAGTTGGAAATCCTAGCAAAAGTGAGACGGTACTTCACACCGGAACAGCTGCTCAATCTTTATCAAGCCCAGGTTCGGTCGTGTATGGAGTATTGCTCTCATCTTTGGGATGGATCTGCCAAATACCAACTGGACGCCCTTGAGTCTATCGAGAAACGGGCTAAGAGACTCATTGGCAACGATGCGCTGGTCGAGTCAAAGCTGCAGAGCTTTGAACGTCGACGACGAGTTGCAAGTCTGTCAGTTTTCTATCGGTTACATTTCGGGGAGTGTGCGATGAAATTACACAATCTAATTCGGCCAAGCTCGTTCCATAATCGGACTACAAGACAAACTGCGATGCGCCATCGTTACATGGTGGACATCCCACCCATACGCACAAAACGTTTTGGCAATACTTTCATTGTGCGTACGACTAAGGAGTGCAATGCCCTGCTTGGGTCTGCTTTTCTCGACAGCTATAAGGGGGTCTTTAACTCAAGAGTGAATAGGTTTCTTCTAGGTAAGCGTGCTCCATCTTCGACCACGTCATCACTTACCTTATCAGGTGAGATGGGGGTCAAATGCGAGCCTATTCTGAATAAAAAAAAATAATTAGACTGATGAATTCGGCGTTCAAATATTATTTGCTTATTTAACAAATATCATATGAAGTTATACTGAGACTACAATAAAATTAGTTCTGAAAATTAGTCTGGTAGCTAACACCGACTTAGTTAGGAAATGGCTACATGTAGACATAATAATTAGATAAACTACTTCTATATATGTATATAGAAGTAAATGCTACACCATGGACTACCCGCGTATTTATCTTCTCCTGCTGTGTCAAATCCATCCAAAGGTTATCTGTAAAAGATCGCTTTTAGTGATAAGACCGCCCTTTGTAACACCCTTGTTAGTTTTTAAGTCCTTATTTAATTCTGTTATGGTGTACAATAGTGTATCTAACTATATATAATTACTAGCATATGCCCGCGACTTCGTACGCCTGGAAAGGTTTTCCCGCGCAAACCCCGATCCCGTGGGAATTTCTGGATAAAAAGTTGCCTATGTGTTATTCCAGAATGACAACTATCTACGTACCAAATTTCTTTCAGATCCGTTCAGTAGTTCTTACGTGAATGAGTAACAAACATCCATCCATCCTCACAAACTTTCGTATTTAATTTATAATATCTAAATCTAAATATATATAACTCAAAGGTGACTGATTGACTGACATAGTGATCTATCAACGCACAGCCCAAACCACTGGACGGATCGAGCTGAAATTTTGCATGGGGGTTTCTTTTAGTACGTAGATGCTCGCTAAGACGGGATTTTGCGAAATTCCCACGGGATCGGGATTTACACGGGAAAAACTTCCCAGGCGAACGAAGTCGCGAGCAACTGCTAGTTAGTAAGATAAGAAGTAGGATTAGTAAGATAAGATAAGATAAGAAGATCTATCTTCTAATACTATACGCGTACAGGCAATAAAGTATTTCATCTATAAATCACTATTTCACTATACAATAGTGCACATATACATTTAATTCGTCCATCAACAGCAATATGTGGTTTCGTTTGACGCCAAAGCATTTCATTTAAGCATTCTCAAAGCTTGAATTGTTTTGTATTTAAGCGCTTTAACGAGCACAAATAGCGGTCTACACACATTGAATTAAGGGCCGAACGGTTGGATTCTCGTCACAATACGAATTTTAATTCTTTTGTGGTGAGGGATCCTACTGAACATCTGTCGACCTTCATGACGGAAGAGTTTTGGCCGAAAGGTGTTGTGTTCCGGAAATTCCGTGGACAGATACCCGATATTGCGTGACACATGACTCCGTTACAGACTACTCGTGTGAAATAGTATTTATGTTAATATGTATTAGTTTATTGATAATAAGTAGTAAATAGTAGTTTTATTGTGTAATTACACAATATGTATTAGTTTATAGTCACTAATTATGTATGTATAGTTTTCTATGGGTCTTTGGTAGCCTGAAATACATAAATTACATTTTGGAAGTACTCATAGATATAGTACCTTTATATGATTTCCAATTTTTTAACCGACTTCTAAAAAAGGAGGAGGTTCTCAATTCGGGTGTTTGTTGTATTTTTTTTATGTTTGTCCACGCATAATTCCGTCGCTTGCCAACCGATTTGAAAATTTTCTAAAAAAAAATTTTTGTTGGAAAGGGTATACTTCCCAAATGGTCCCTTGAAAATTTTATCGAAATCGGTCGAGCCGTTTCTGAAAAATCAACAAAAGTCTAAAAAAAAATCTACATTGACGATCTTTTCGTTTACTCTGCATTGCGTTTATTGTTCGCGCATACGTCATTTACGAACCGATTTGGAAAGTATTTTTTAACCGACTTCAAAAAAGGAGGAGGTTCTGAGTTCGTCTTGAACCCTTTTTTTTTCTTTTTTTTTATGTATGTTATATCATATCTCAAAGACGGCTGAACCGATTTGGAAAATTCTTATTTAGTTTGAAAGGGTATACTTTCTAATTGGTCCCATTGTCATCACGTTAGGATCTGATGATGGAATCATTGAGAAATCGAGGGAACTGATATGTACGTGAAGCACTTTTTGCTCGTCACAATGCATATGGTGAAGTAGAGCTAATGTTGAAATACCAGAACTCTTCAAAAATCAACGGCTCTGCATAGGGAAAAGCAATATTTTGTAAAAGGTGATAAGTAGTTGACATTTTGGCTTTTGTAACTAAATTAATTACAAACTGACCCACTAAAAAGCGCAAAAAAAAAACATTTTTGCAAAAAATAAAACCGACTTCCATATCAAAACACTACAAAGCCAAAAATAATTTTAATTTCGGAAGGCGGTGTGAAAAAAAAAAGAAAATACAAAACCAATAACACCGACTACCGAAATTAAAATTATTTTTGTTTTTGTAGTGTTTTGATATGGAAGTCGGTTTTATTTTTTTGTAAAGAGATTGGACAAAACCAACTACAAATCAACACAGCTGTAAGAGTCAATAGCCTAGGGGCTATGGTGTCGGACTTGGGATCGAGAGGGCGCGGGTTCGAACCCCACCGATTACACTATTAACTATTATTATTTAAGGGGTTAACAAGATTGCTAGTAATGTAAATTCTACCCACATTGCTAGCATTTTGTTAAAGACAAACAAAGCTACATAATACTTCTGTACCATTCCGGTCCGATCAATCTCTGTATTGATTAGCCCTCTGCGCAGGAGATAATATAGTGCACAAGTGTATACTTATTGAAGTGTAAATCGGGCTTTAGGTCGTGTGGAATTTCTGTCCCATCAATACAGTAGCCAGTTAAGAACTCAGACAGTTAAGTAATAAGTTGTAAGTAGCGTCCAAACGTAGGCGAGTGAGTAGTCATTAGTTGCCCGAGAAGAAGAAAAGAAAATAACACGTGTTCGCGGCCGCAACCTACATAGTTATGGACTGTACTAAACTCGCCCGTCTACATGCCAGCCAGTTAAGTTGGAGGGGTGCGGGAGACGCGAGAGAGGGGGCTACTTCGCACTGGACTCGCCGAAAAATAGGATCGCGATCTATTTAACTCAACTTAATCAACAACTTACTATTTAACTCGCTTTTGCCGTTCAAACTACAATAACAACTTAACTCGCCGATGACGCAAGTTAACTCGCTACTGTACTTATTGAAGTGTAAATCGGGCTTTAGAGAGATTAAGTGCAAGAGCAATGGCTTGACGTGCTTTCCGATGCAAGAGGATATCACACTTCCAAACCTACTGAGAAACTTCTAACAAAAAAACCAAAATCACATTTTGCCCAACCCGGGACTTCAACCTGCTACTTTTACAATTTGAATATATATATATATATATTTTTTTTTAACGTTACTACTATTTACAAATACAGCCTGCACAGCTTTATACAAAATTCTAAAGGACATTTAAAGGATGGTTGTAAAATAACATCAGCTTACTAAAATATGTTCAGGTAAAAGCCTCACAGGTTATGAAAATAATTATAAACCCAGTTGTCCGCAGCACGTGGCTCTCAAAATAGAAATACTTCAATCTCACACAAAAAGTGAAGCTTTCATAAATTTTATGGTATGCTTCAAACTCAAAATAAAATATACAAAGTGAATTATAGAAAACAAAATAGAAACTTCCATACACCCGTCCACGTGTTAAACTGATTTGCACTTGAATGTTTCCATATCACAAAACAACAAGAAAATCTCATATTTTGACTGTTAACAAGCAACGAAGAAATTGGATGGGTTTTTAGTCAGTCGAAGTCTGAATCTCCCTTCCACTCCACCTAGAGTGGGAGAAGTCATTCGATGATTTTCACAACCGGAAAAGAAAAGTATAAAACCCGCAACTTTTTTGCGAAGGTTTCCAGTCTTTTTCAAGCGATGAAAAAAAAGCCTAAAAACTATTCTATACAATATTCTAATCAATCAAATAAAATACAAAATATGCTAAAATAGTGTTTTCTTTTCTCGTTTTTTTTTTTATTGCGTTACTGTATTCAGTAATGGGCCCAGTGATTATTGCTGAGGCCGCTGGATTACGGGACCCACCTGATACAAACGTAATCTCCAATTCCGTTGCACCTGCGTTTTTTGTCTCTGCACAATTTTTTTCTTTTCCGGTGAGAATATCATCAAATGACAGGCCTCATTTGATGATTTTTTTACTTGTAATTAGTGTACTTCATAATTGGCGTAAAGTTTAAGTCATAATTTTATATTATACTGGGAGTCGGGCTTCGCTCCGGTGGACTTTACCCCGATAAAAACATAACTCTCCTTTTTTCAGTCGGGTAAAAGTAGACTATAATCTTCCTCAAGCTTCAAGCTACTTCCATACCAAATTTCATTCAAATCCACCGAGAACTTTCGAAGATTAGCGCATTCAAACAAACAATCAAAGTTAAATAACAATATTGTATTTTTTTTTATTCAGAATAGTCTCGCGTTTGACCACCATCCCACCTGATGGCAAGCGATGATGTGGTCGAAGATGGAGCACGCTTGCCTAGAAGTAACCTATTCACTCTTGACTTAAAGACTCCCAGGTTATAGCAATCAGGCAACACAGACTCCGGCAGCGTTCAAACAAACAAACCATTCCACTTTATAATATCGACGGTTGAAAGGCTAATTGATCTAAGCGACATTTTGTAAAACTTGCAGGAGGACGGATCAAAGTTATTTATTTTGAAAAAAAATTCATAAAAAAAACAACCATTTGATAGACTTTTATTTATTTAACACAGTATATCTCTAATTAAGTAAGGAAGTTTTTTAAGTTATTACTGTTGGAAATTGTGTATTATTTTAGAAAATTTATGTTGGTTAGCCCAAAATGCATCAAATTTAGTTATTTTTTGCGAAAGGCAAAATGGTTCAAATGCCTACCGTAAATAAAATAGCTGAAAGTAAACTAGCTCAAGTTTTAACCTAGAATAAAATAAAACGAGAGAAAATGAATTTAGCGCCAAGTCAACTGATAGTTGAATATACCCAATGAGCATAAGCAACATGATGGTGTTGCACCAGAGTGAAGTAGTTTGATGCAGATGGCCCATTAAAGGGACTGCAGGATGAAACAAAATGAACCCTTACTAGATTATAGTAGATATTGATGCTTAGGCTATCATAATTCAAAACAGTTTTGTGTAGAGGTATCATTCAAGATGTCGATGCAATATGTTTTGGAACAAGGTATTAGATAAGGTGGTTTATCATCCTAAGCCTAGGTAGTAGTATCACCAATTACGGAAGCCAGAGAGGCGGAGCTGTACAAGGAGTACAGAGCAGCGAAGACCGTCCTCAAAGAAGAAATCCGGCGGGCCAAAGATCTGGCCCGCAAGGAGATGTTGAAGACTCTTAATTGGGACCCGTGGGAACGTCCATAGAAAATGGTGCGGGACTAACTCCGCACCTGGGCTCCCCCGCTGACACCAATTAGTAGAGGACGTGGTGAGCACTCTGTTCCCCTCGCGAGGTGGGCATACTCCCCTGACCATGGCTCCGCCACTTGCGGTGCCCGACGCGGGCCACAGTGACGACAACACTTCAGAAGTGACCGAGGTAGACCTGAGAGTGGTGGTACGCGGGCTGAATGCCAAATATACCGCCCCGGGACCCGACGGCTTCCCTGGCAAAGCCTGGGTCCTGGCCTTGGAGCCTCTCGAGCCTCAACGGTTAGGGTTCTTTAACGCATGTTTGGAGAGGGACCAGTTCCCGCTTCGTTGGAAGACGGGAAAACTGGTCCTAATCAAGAAACCGGGGCGCCCGGGGTGCCATATCGGCCTATTGTGCTGCTCGACGAAGTGGGCAAAATCTTTGAAACAGTTATTGCAAACCGCCTCGTTGGCCGGATCTTACGGATAGCCAAATTGGTTTCCGCAAGGGGCGCTCGACGGTGGATGCAATCATGCGTGTGAGGGCTCTCTCGACAGACACCGCCAATGCCTTTAACACCCTGCCCTGGAGTTGCATACGGGTGGCACTCCGGTATCACCGGATGCCAACCTACCTCTGTCGTGTGGTTGAGGCCTACCTGATGGACAGGGCCGTCATTACTCTGGTCACCAAGGAGAGTGGAACCGACGAGAGATGTCATACGGTGTCCCACAGGGATCGATTCTGGGGCCACCCTTGTGGAAAATCAGTTACGACTGGGTGTTGCGCGCCAACCTTCCTATAGAAGTCAGCGTAGTCTGCTACACTGACGACACTCTGGTCTTGGCGCATAGAAGGTCGCACCAGGCGGCGGCCGAAGTGGCGATGCGAGGGGTTGCGACGGTCGTAGAAAGGATCTGACAACTGGGACTCGAGGTGGCTCTGCACAAGTCCGAGGCCATGTGTTTTCATGGCCGTCGGAACGCGCCACCTTCGGGTTCCCAAATAACGGTGGGAGGGGTTCGCATCGGCGTCGAGACGACGAAGAAGTACCTGGAACTTGTCATCGACAGCCGGTGGAACTTCGTCAAACACTTCCGACGTTTGGCTCCAAGACTGGACCGGGCGGGGGCTGCACTCAAGCGGCTCTTACCCAATCTAGGGACGCCAAACGCCTCCTTCCGAAGGCTATATGCGGGGATTGTGCGGTCTATGGCCCTTTATGGGGCCCCTCTGTGTTCGCTGAATCTGCTGTGGCGACCAGCTCACCAGCTGGTCGCGTCTCAGAGGGTCATGGCTATCCGGATGATCCGGGGATACCGCACGATCTCTGGGGAGACGACGAAACTCCTTGCTGGATTGCTGCCGTGGGATCTGGAGGCGGTAGCCCCCATGCACGTGCATGATTGGCGCGTGGATGTACTAAGCCGGGATGAAACTCCGAAACCGCGGCAAGTCGCGGCTCAGCGGATAGAGCCCCGGTGCGATCTCACGGCAGCATGGAAAGAGCGGCTGTCGCAACCGAAGGCTGGGCACGCCGCAAACGCGGCTATAAGTCCCCTTCCACCTGACGCAGGTGCTGACCGGACATGGCTGTTTCGGGAGATACTTGTTTCGGATACAGCGGGAGGACACGCCCGGGTGTCGTCATTGTGAGGACCACCTGGAGGACACGGTGGAGCATACAGTCGAAGTGTGCCCTGCTTGGGCGGAGCACCGTCGTGTCCTCGTAGAGGCGGTCGGCGGTGGAGACCTCTCACGCCCTGCTCTGGTTCAGACCACGGTGCATAGCGAGAGGGAATGGGATGCAGTCGCCTCCTTCTGCGAAGCAGTCATGCTAGCGAAGGAGGAGGCCGAACGCGTGAGGGAGAGGCAACCCTCTTCCTTCTCACCCCAGCCACCGTGGGAGACGCCCCGGGCGTCGGGGATCGCGAGCCGATTTCCGGCCACCGTAAGCGCGGGCCTGCGGACGGCGAGCAGAGTCGCTCACCTTCCGGTAAGGACCAGGCTCGGGTCGGTGGCACGTCGTGTTCAAAGAGCTGTCAACGCCAGTGACGGGGCCTCATAGGGCCATTGCCTGCCGGGGTTTGCGGGAAAGTTCTATCGAGATACCGCGGGCCCGGAACTTTAGGGCAGCCGAAGGAACAGGTGGGTTTTTAGTCAGTAGAAGTCTGACACAGCCTTCCGCTTAACCCAGAGCGGAAGAAGTCATTCGATGATTTTCACACCCGGAAAAAATGGTAGTAGTATCCACGGAATACCACGGAATACATTGTACTTTAGTATCACTTTCCAAATAAAACAACAAATGAATTGATATTAGTTAGTGTTACTCAAAATAGCCGAAGTGACATTACTGATTATCCTTAATAGACGCTTAATGGATCAAGAGACATAGTTAATTAATATAACTTAATGCAAAATGGTTCAAGTAACACGGTTTTTTAATATAGTTGAATGCAAAATGGGCCAAACGACATTGCTTATTTTTTTGGTTTATTGCAAAATAGGCCAAACGACAAAATCACAAGCATGGCGAAAAAGCTAAATGCCTTAATCGACACACGTTATAAAATTTTGAAAAATCAAAATAGCTTAAGTCATCGAGTCCTCAAATATATCTAATTTTGTGTCTTATAGATCAATGAGCTTAGAAATAAGGCCTGTTTTGCAGTGGGTGCTAAGCGCCAAAAAAGTACTCGAAAAAATTTGAAACCTGACTCAAACGATGGAGAAAAATTTGCTGATTCCGAATATGTATATAACTCAATATCGCAAAAAATGTCGCTTAGATCAATTAGCCTTTCAACCGTCGATATAGATATTTTCTACCTTTAAGGCCGTGCGCGCACTGCCTTGCGGTGGCCGCAATTCCGGTAGTTCTACCGCACCGCAAAATCTGTGAAGTATGGAGTTTCATAGAAGTGCGCGCACTGCGGTCAGTCTACCGGTGCGGTAGAACTACCGGAATTGCGGCCACCGCAAGGCAGTGCGCGCACGGCCTAAAGACTCAGGAGTATCTTACTGATGACTTAGGATCCATAACAATTCGATTCATTTATTTGTATATGTAGATGTAATCAAAATGTATGTATGTAATCAAAGTTGGGGTCGGTTTCCAGGATAACAAGATTAACTCTACTAACAATATATTGTAAATACTAGCTTTTGCCCGCGACTTCGTCCGCGTGGAATAGTTACTTTGGGCTAACGTTAAATTTAACCCCGATTTTGAAGCATTCTTCATTGGCGCTCCGCTCCTATTGGCCTTAGCGTAATGATACAATATAGCTGTGCCCGCGACTCCGTCAGCGTAAGTTAATGTATTGGTAATATTGTTTAGATCACGTTCACATGAGGCTTAAGTACCTAGAGAACGCTTCGACCGCGAGACGCGTCGAGCGCGGCGACCGATTCTCAAAAATAATCCTTATAGCATGATTCAGTATTCACGCGCGATGGCTTATTGTTATAAGCGTATTTCATGTATAACTTTGGTGTTTCTATACCGATTTATATGATTCTTTTTACGGTTTCGTAGCCGAATGGCAAAAAACGGAATCTTTATAGTTTCGACATGTCTGTCCGTCTGTCTGTCTGTCTGTCCGTCCGTCCGTCTGTCACAGCAATTTTATTCCGAAACTATTAGGACTATACATGTGAAACTTGATAGGTAGATGTATTCTGTGAACCGCTTTCCGATTTTGAGAAAAAAATTAAAAAATATTTAAAATAAAGGGGGGCTCCCCATACATGGAACTAAACCTGAAAATATTTTTTTTCATGAAATCGATGCATGTGTGGTATCTATAGACAGTTCTTTAAAAACGACATCGGGGTTTCTAAAACCACTTTTCCATAAAGTCAATCGTTTAAAAGATATAAGCTTCCAAAGTGGTAAAATGTGTGTGTGGCGGACACAACCTCTAACTTCTATAATAATAGAGTGAAAAATCTAAAAAAAATATATGTCTGTAGATCTTAATATAAACTTTCAACCAAAATTAGTTTGAACGAAATCAGTTCAGCAGTTTTTTAGATACAGCATATTTTCTAAAACCGCATATATAACTTTGTAATTCATACAAACACTATGAAAAACAAATTTATTCGGCGCAGTTGTAAAAAATGTAAAAAAGCCAGTTTTAAGAAATTTGTAAGGCTTTTTTTTCAAAACAAATTTATTTGGCGCAATTGTAAAAAATGTAAATAAGCTAGTTTTAAGAAATTTGTAAGGTTTTTTTTTTCGTCAAATAAATTTGCATATTATATTATAGTTACTACGGAACCCTTCATGGGCGAGTCTGACTCGCACTTGGCCAATTTTTTTATGGAATAGTTAATAATGTTAACTTTTTCAATTAGGGGTGACTGAGAGTGTTATAAACGTAAGAGTAGACAAATATTGTAATCAGAAAGCTTCGAACTGCTAAGCTATCGGGAGTTATACGTGTTATTGTGAGTCAACCATAAAAGTTAGACATATGCTGTCGTGGGATATTTTTTATATAATTTTAAGGAGAACATTTCCGTCATGACATGATTTGTGTAGCTTTAACCATTAAGGTTGCACACGCGACGGAAGCTTAAAAAATGGAGTAACTTCTCCCGTTTTCCCAACATTTCCCATCACTGCTCTGCTCCTATTGATTGTAGCGTGATGAAAAGTATACTATAACCCGCTCAGGAGTATGAAAAATAATTGTACCAAGTTTCGTTAAAATCCGTCGAGTAGTTTTTGTTTCTATAACGGTTATACAGACAGACAGACAGACAGACAGACAGACAGACAGACAAAAATGTAACTGATTGCATTTTTGGCATGAGTATCGATCCTTAATCACCCCCTGATAGTTATTTTGGAAATATATTTCATGTACAGAATTGACCTCTCTACAGATTTATTATAAGTATAGATGATACTGGGAATTGCGTTCTTTTAAATTGGAATGGAAAATTATTTGGTATTATGAGAATTTTGGGAATAAAGACGGTTTCTCCTGCACCGCAACCTGTTAAAATTTGAGCCTCGATTATATTTTGTTGCAACTGGGTTACTTTTAACCGAGTTCCATTGCAAAGTTGTGGTGGTTTTAAATTTCGAAGCAGAATAATAATCAGAAAGCTTCGAACTGCTAAGCTATCGGGAGTTACACGTGTTTTTGTGAGTCAACCATAAAAGATAGATATATGCTGTCGTGGGATATTTTTTATATAATTTTAAGGAGAACATTTCCGTCATAAATGATTTCTGTATAGCTTTAACCATTAAGGTTGCACTCGCGACGGAAGCTTAGAAAATGGAGTAACTTCTCCCGTTTTCCCAACATTTCCCTTCACTGCTCTGCTCCTATTGATTGTAGCGTGATGAAAAGTATACTATAACCAGCTCAGGAGTATGAAAAATAATTGTACCAAGTTTCGTTAAAATCCGTCGAGTAGTTTTTGTTTCTATAACGGTTATACAGACAGACAGACAGACAGACAGACAGACAGACAGACAGACAGACAGACAGACAAAAATTTTACTGATTACATTTTTGGCATCAGTATCGATCCCTAATCACGCCCTGATAGTTATTTTGTAAATATATTTCATGTACAGAATTGACCTCTCTACAGATTTATTATAAGTATAGATAAAAGTAACTCTATCTGCCTGTGTGCTACGCTTTCACGCCTAAACTACTAGACCAATTTTGATGAAATTTGGCACAGAGATAAAGTTATGCTTCGACATAGGCCATTTTTTATCCCGGAGAAACAGCAAATACCGCGCGGGAAACGCGATAACGTCGTGTAATCCGCGCAGGTGTAGCCACGGGCGGAAGGCTAGTTAAAAATAAATCAACAGCCTAACTCAGTACACAAGTCGGGGGCCGCGGTAAAAAGTTTTTAAGTATTCCCGCAGGCCCTGGTATAAGTTTACTAGGGAAAACAATGGTTTTAGTCAAACTTTTGACATACCGCCGCGCGGGAAACGCGATAACGTCGTGTAATCCGCGCAGGTGTAGCCACGGGCGGAAGGCTAGTTAAAAATAAATCAACAGCCTAACTCAGTACACAAGTCGGGGGCCGCGGTAAAAAGTTTTTAAGTATTCCCGCAGGCCCTGGTATAAGTTTACTAGGGAAAACAATGGTTTTAGTCAAAGTTTGACATACCGTGCGTACCATTTGCGCGCTCTTGGACGGCCATTCATGAGGATTTCAACGTTGAGATAAAGGTGTACGTTTTTCGGCTTAAAATTATGATGATGGTGATGATGATAAACTTAAGCAGGTCAAGTTGTGTCATTTCCTATCAAAATCAATCAAAAGCCTTTATTTACTGATAAAAAAACTGCTGAACCTAAACAAAAATTACATTATTGCACTTCGCCGTCTTCTAAAAAGAGTGTCTGGGATCCTTTAAGGAGTCTTTGTTTAGGTTTCTTTTGGATAGATGTTACCATTCCATCATATAATTATCATATAATATATAATTATTACTTTATTGACATACGTATATTAAATTGAATTTTATAATTTTCGACAAAGTTCCTAAATAGGATTGTATTATTTTTATTGTATGACTTGAGTTATTTAAGAGAAATATATACTGCATGGCAATTATTATATTTAACCATTTGCCAAATAAAATTCAGGATTTACCATTGCCGCTATTCAAAAGATTATTGTTCAGATTGTTATTAGAAAAAAACTATTATAGTGTTCAAGAATACTTAGAGGATAAGTCACTAGTAATGTAATAAAACAAATCAACAGTTATTCGATCATATCCTACAATTACAATTCTATTCATATTCTATTATTATTAAAATACAATTTCAATGATATAAATTAATTATTTAAGATTTAGATCTTTTTTATTCCTATTTGTAATTATTTATAAGATAATACTTAATATAAGTTTTGTGTTTATTTTTTAAGACATATTTGTACGCCATATCATGGCAGGATATGCTGGTAACCAGGAATTGTAACATCTATTGTACCATATTCTGGCAAAGAAATATTTTTGATTTGATTTGGTTTTGAACGCCATTATGGGCAAAACATAGTGCGCATATTTTTCAACACTGACTATACCTATACCTAACCTATAACCTAACTCTACCTATGTTTGACAAAATAAATGATTGATTGATTTTATCAGCGCGTCCCATGACACAAAGGCCTCCCCCAGGCTTCTGCATGGTCCTGTGCAACTCTCGTCCATAACTCCATAAGGCGCTAACTGTCTTCGCTATGTCGTCATCCCAGCGTTTCAGCTGCTTATTTCTGATCGTCATCCATACTACATATAATAAATATTATAAATGTGAAAGTAACTCTGTCTGTCTGTTACCTTTTTACGCCTAAACCGCTCAACCGATTTAGATGAAATTTGGCATAAGAATAGCTTAGGACCTTGGAAAGGACATAGGATAGATTTTATACCAGATACCCATGGGATCGGGATTTACGCGGGAAAAACCTCCCACGCGAACGAAGTTGCGTCCAAAAGCTAGTTTCTTACACCCTCAAGTAACATTACCTCCTGTTCTGTTCCAGATAATCCTGCTGGTGAAGGCCCTGGACAAGTACAACATCACGTACTTCACAGTGACTGCGCAGATCGTGTCGCACGTGCTAGCATACATGAACAGCTGCGTCAACCCTGTGCTGTATGCCTTCCTCTCTGAGAACTTCAGGGTCGCGTTTAGGAAGGTAAGGAAATTCCATTTTTTTTTCTGGGAGGCAAAATCATCGTATGACTTCTCCCGCTCGTGGTTAAGTGGAAGAGAGTGTCAGACTACTGACTACAAACCCAGCCTGTTCCTTCAGCTGCCTTTAAATTCCGGCGCCGCGGTATCTCGTTAGAACATTACCGCAACCCCGGCAGGCAATGGCCTTATGGGGCCATCACTGGTGCTGATAGCTCTTAGAGGCGCGCGTAGAACACGACTCGCCGCCGAATTCCTATTAGGAATTGGTATCAGTATTAACGTAATAACTTATTTGATAACTTCAATGCGATTCTGCGCAAGAAGACAGCATCTTTGCTAAGATGGGTGAAAAAGAGTCCCAACACCATGCTGAAAATGGTGGCGGGGAAATCTAACTCGCCAATTCTTAGTCAGAGAGACTAGAGACTATAATACTAAATTATAAGTTATTGTATGGTATTGTATTGTATATATGCGGACACTATATCGATGCAAAGTTATCTGAAATAAAATATTATCTTATTTTTAGTATAATAGAGGGCATTCAGAAATTGTGCATCTATATTACCTACACAGTGTGTTAGGTTAAACGAGGGACTTATTGAGGGAGGGTATTCAGTATTCGATTCTCGTCCCAAATATGTGAAAAACCTATAACTTAAATTTTTGACGTAATTGTCCATTATAATACATTTATCATGTACACTGAGGCGCAAGAGGTGAATGAACTTGTAAACAGTACCTAAAGTAATCACGTGGCAAGACACGGCCCGATCCTGCCAAAAAAAGGAAGCTCGTGTGTAAACTCCGCCCCCGCGGGAGTCCCCCGAGGACTTTTGGTATGGTTCTGTCTCTTATTTATCAGTGTTTTTTTTGTTAATATTTTTATTTGTATCATGTAAGCATACACTATTGTAGGTTTGAATATGTCCCTCGTTTAAAGTAACATACTGTATATTTTTAATATGACAAATTATTGTATATAAGCTGTAAAGTTATATAAACTTAAAGAGCAATCAGCAAAATAACATTTTCACTGCTGTGACATAACTATTTTCTCTAAGGCTGAAAGAGTGTGTGTTCAGTGTGGGTTAGTGAATGCCACATGTCGTCGAATTTTTGTACCTAGAACATTTCCTCACGATGTTTACCTAACCGTTTTGAGAGCAGTGGTAGATGATATGTTACACAAAGTAATATAACTGCGTGGGTTCGAAGCCAGGACCTGCTGTAAGTCGTAAGTCGACTAACAACCGTAACGACTGTACTGCCAATGAACGATCAATGACTTCTAATTCCTACTAATATTATAAATGCGAGAGTAACTCTGTCTGTCTTGGTACAGAGATAGATTTGACCTTGGAAGGATAAAGTTTACCTTTTGTAGTTGAAAAACTTTTCACGAGAGCGAAGCCCACTCTCATAAAACCCACGCTTACCCAAAAACCCATAGCACCCACGCAAACACAATACACACATACACACACGCACTCCCTTACACACACACACACACCCTCACACACACACACACACACAAACACACCATTGTTAATCATATTATGTTTAAGTCTAAATTGCTTTGTTAAATTCATCATTTTTTACTTTTTATTTTATTATTATTATTGTTTAAGCTCTTCCAGCATCATTTATTTTTGGCTTAAAACTGTAACCTATTGTCATGGGGAACAACCTGGTTTTTTTTTTTTTGGTAGGGCCACTCGTAGTTTAGCTCTATACGGCTAATGTACTACTTAACCGGTCTGCCCTGTGGTGACCTCTAATAATTAAATTAAAGGCCCCCAGCCAGGGCTTACAACTAAAATTTTACTTACAACTAATGACCGCACGCTAAGGGCACTCCCTGCGGAGTACGGGCCTCGGCATAGCGGGGTCATTTTGGGAGGGCAGCAAAGGGACAGGCTGGGTCGTATTTAGGGGAGTATTTATTGCTACTGGCTCAGCATCGCGGGCTGGCTCGTTTGGCAAAGGTCGGGGAGGATTTCCATTACAAGTACGCGGACGTCGCGATGGGCCTCGTCGGCGAGGCCGGAATACGGAACGCGTTTTGTGTTTGTGTTTTCTAAGAGTGCTAGTTTCCCTACTGCTCTCTTGTCAGATGGTGATGGGGTCGTCGGGCTCGTCTAGGACGTGACGCGGGCGACGAACCCGAGAAATTTGGGAGGGTCTGTATCGGGCGGCCGATACGATCAGGGGGTTGGTGTGGGTATCAGCAGAGGTGAAGTAACGCACTGACATGCGTTTCAACACTTGCTTTATGGTCAGGAGTTTGAGGTCTACGTGGAGATCCTCATTCCTCAAGTACCAGGGCGCGCCCGTGGCCTTTCGGAGAAAACGGTTCTGAAGGACCTGCATCCTATGGATCTGAGCCGGACTGGCATGGGCAAACACCGGACAGGCGTACGTCATGATAGGACGTATGCACGTCGTGTAAATACGGATTTTACACCTAAGGGAGAGCTTATTGTGTTTATTCAGTAAGGAGTGAAGCCTACCGAGAGCGAAAGCGGCTCGCGAGCGAACCTTCTTTATGTGCTTAGTGAAGTTGAGGAACTGGTCTAAGATTACACCTAGGTATTTGGCTCGCTTCTCCCAGGGGATCGGCTTGCCAAACATAGTGATCGGGCTGGGGGGGGTGGGTTGTCTATGGCGAGCCCTGTGAAACAGGACTGCTTGACTTTTGTCAGGGTTTACCTCAATCCTCCATTTCCTAAACCAATCGCCTAGTGCGTTGGCTGAGGTCTGGAGGGTATGAGCGATGCAATCGGGACTTTTTCCCGAGTAGTAGATGGCCGTGTCATCGGCAAATAGGGCTAACTCTACTGGAGGGCTTTTTGGGATGTCGCTAGTGAATAGCGTGAAGAGTGGGGGAGAGAGCACGGCGCCCTGAGGGACGCCGGCTCTGATAGGGCGGGGAGTGGAAAGCGCTCCTTCGATACGATATCTGAAGGAGCGGTTCGACAGAAAGTCTCGAATGAGGAGCACGAGACGATCCGGCACACCTAGTTGGTAAAGCTTATAAATTAAGCCATTGTGCCAGACTTTGTCGAAGGCCTTCGCTATGTCGAAGAATAGGGCCCCCGTCATCAGACCGCGTTGAAAGCGGCCGCTAATGTGCTCTACGATGCGGTGGGCTTGGTGGACACTGGAGTGATGGGCTCTAAAGCCAAACTGCTCGTTAGGGATTAGGCTCTTTGCCTCGACAAAGTCCTTGAGCCGATTAAGAATAATCCGCTCGTAGATCTTGCTGAGGGCGCTGAGCAGACTAATGGGTCTATAACTAGTCGGGAGGGACTTGGGCTTTCCGGGTTTTGGGATACCTATCACTATAGCCTCTTTCCAAGCTTGCGGAAACAAGTTGTTGGACATGGCGCCATTGAAGATGGCAACCAGTAGGACTATGATCGTACGTGGGAGGAGTTTAAGTGCCCTAGTGGTCAGTCTGTCAGTCCCGGGAGCTTTCCTAGGTTTGAGTTTCTTGATGATCTCCTCAACCTCGTTTTCCGTGACGGGGGGGAGGGGAGCATCAGGGTCCTCGACAGGGGGTAGGGCAGATCTACGTTCTACCTCAGCATCCACGTGGGCAAGGTGGGCTGGGTCGACTGGTTGGGAGCTGGGAGAGCACTGGGCCTCCAGGCTGTCGGCTAGGCATTCGGCTTTGTCTTCGTCGTCGAAGGCAATGCTTTGATCCGGGCGGATAAGGGGAGGCATTGTGGTAACCTCAGTGGCGCGCATACTCCTCTGAAGTTGCCAGAAGGCAAGGTGGGTAGGTTCCAGTTCGCTCAGGGTCTTGTCCCAGCCGGCTTCACGCCACTCTCTAATGCTGTTACTTACTTTGCGCTCTAAGTACCGCATGAAAGTTTTGTTATTCTGGCAGGGGAAAGCTCTGTAGGCACGGACTGCTGCGTTCTTCTCAGTCAGCAGGGCCCGTACATCGTCCGGGAGTCTCCGGCGCCAGTGCTCTAACACCGGAATCTCCCTTGAACAGTCGTTCAAGACAGATTGTACGTGCTCTGTGAGTGAGTCGATCGCAGCCGTCGTGTCGGCGGTGGACTGGATGTGGTCGGGGATCTTGTCCAGGTGAGGAGACGTGTTGGATTTCAGCAATTCGCCTGCTTTCCTCCAGTCAGTGATCACCTGTGTGGGAGGGGGGCGGTTAGGGTCATAGGGACCCGATCTCGGAGTTAACTCCATGATCACCGGTCTATGGTCAGAGTCAAGTTCGTCTACCGTCTCTAAAGAGTGCAAACGTAAGTTCACATTCTTCAGGAGGGCAATGTCGAGTACGTCGGGCAAGTGGGATGGCTCGAACGGGTAATGAGTAGGCCGCATAGGACCTATGATATATATGTGGAGAGGTGTGCAAAGGTCGTATAGTACCTTCCCACGGGGGTTGGTAATACGACTACACCATGCGGGATGTTTGGCATTGAGATCCCCCGCCATAAGGACGGAGTCACTCATGTCAAGAAGGGCTGTAAGGTCGCTTCGAAGTGAGGCGTTTATCGAAGAATTTGAATCTACGTCGTTGTACGGTGGGAGATACGCGGATACTATTGTGATAGAGGGATAGCCCGTCATGCCTAGCCGGCAAACGGATACCTCTAAGTGGGCAAGGGGCGGCGGATCCATAGGGATGCAGTGCAGGGAGTTCCTATAATATATTAGAGTGCCACCTTTGTGGCATCTAGTCCTATCGTTCCTAACTAACCGGTAATTAGCTATCTTGGGATCCCTAAGGTGGGGTTTGAGGAAGGTCTCTTGGACCAGAAGGATGTCGAGACTATGATCGCGAAGGAAAGTCGCGATCTCGTCCCGTTGATTGGTGATGCCATTGGCATTGAAGTAACCTAGCTTTAGGGATCGGGGCTTTAATCTCTTACTAGCCGTGTTATTCATTATGGCTGTTTAAAAAGGTTGTCAGGATACTTAGAGTATACCTGAATCAGGGAATTAATGCTATTGCAGGCCAAGACCTCCGTTGCCATTTGGATGGCGCGGGGGGACTGGAAGAAACTGAAAGTGTTCCCAAGGATGAGGAACGCATCGAGTTCCGGCTCATCCGAGCGAGGGGGTGACTGGGGAGGAGGTGGAGGCTGAGAAGCCACAACGACCAGAGCGGGGGGCATGATGGGTTGATCCATCAGCCCTGGGACTTTCGGCCTTAGTGCCGGGAAGTTTTGGGCGTGATTTGCCGCCGTCCAAGGAATTGGACGCTGGGGACTGAGGGTCTGGGGGAGCTCAGACGAGAGTGTAGGACACTCTCGTCCCTGGCGTGCGCTAGCGCGCGTTGCCAGTTTAGGGGCGGAGGTTTTCGGGGCTTTCGGACAGCCTCGGTAGTTGGCGGGGTGGCCAGATTGCCCGCACAGCACGCAGCTGGGCGGGTCTGGGCACTGGGACCTATCTTTTGGGCGATTGCACTCCGCGGTGCCGTGATCGCCCAGGCACTTTACGCACCGGGGTTTGCCGAAGCAATTCCGTTGCGCGTGCCCGTATAACTGGCAACGGTGGCATTGGCCTACCGTGCCACTTTTATGTGGTTTTTCTATAAGTATGCCCGACAGACTGCATACTGTTTTTAGAGAAAAGATGGGGTGGGGACCTTCGGAGGTGGGATGACAAATGACAAGGACGTTGTTTGACGCCTTGCCTCCTCTGCCGTGCATACGGTGCACCTCAATCACCGGGATATTCTGGGACTCTAGGTCGCAGACGATCTCGGTGGTGGGGATCTCGCTAGGGATCCGGCAGAGGACCACACGTACAGGTTTGCTCTCATGGAGCGTGTACGTGTGGTGGGGGATATTTCGAGCTTTGAGGAGCTTCGAAAGCGCGCGGTGGTCGTTAGCTGTTGCTAACCCTACTTTTATGCCGTTCTGAACGGCGCGGGCATTCGTGTAGGCGATGCGTTGCTCGCCACACGCTTTGGACACGTTTGTCCAAGCCCCCTTATCATGGATGAAGATGGGTGGGGAGGGATGGTCTTGCGCACTGAGGCGCTGACGACTGGGGTTTGGGTAGGGCTGGGCCTAGTGACCGAGGAAGTGGAGGGCTGGCTCTGCACTAAGCGTGCTGGCTCGGGAGGGGAGGGTTTCTTGGCCTTAGGGGCCTGGGTGGAGGACGAGGCCTGCGACCTCTTCTTCCTCTTTCCCTCGACGAGGATAAACTCGTCGGAGGAAGAGGTTTGATCGGAGGAGTGCTCGGACTCCGCTCGCTCTGAGCGCTCAGAGTGTATGCTCTCTGCGCGCTCCGAGCGCTCGCCTTCCGAGCTCTCTTTTTCTTGTTCCTCCTCCTCAGAGTCCATTTCGACGTCTGGGGGGGAGGGGGACCTATCTGCGATGGGCGCGGGGGTGGGACCTAACTCTGGCTGCGGGGTGGGTGGCAACGCGGGGGGGTGTATGAGATCGGGATTGACTTTTATGGAGTCAATCTCCTTCTCATACTCCTTTTGTAGGGCGGGGTTTTTATTTAGGATATCTCCTAATATCACGGTTGTTCGATTCAACCTTGTCTGTAGGGAGTCTACCTTAGCCATGAGAGTCTCCACTATGTTTTTCATGTCCTCCATGTTGGAGGCGATAATGATGGGCATCCTAATCTCCTAATCCTAACATATGAGCCTCGAGGAGACACGTCAAACGTGAGCTCCCCGAGCAGACGGTCCCCAAAAAGAGCCCTGCCCCGGAGTTTCTCCTAACACAATGTTACCGAGAAGAGAAACCCAGACAAACTCGGTAACTGTGTTGCCGTCTGATGTGGCCTGAAGGGCCCTATTTGCCTAACCCTCCGGGCGGGAATGACCCGGAGGTGAGTACGCTCCCTGCGGGGATAGCAGGGAGGTGTGTGCCTAATGGTGTGCCCTAAGCTTGTAACCGGTCGCCAATCTTAATGTGCGAACCGGGCCCTATTGGGTCTAGTGCGAAGGAGTAGATACACCCAACCGACACTAGGTGTGTAAGCTGTGAAGAGAACTCAGTAACTAGGTTTGACTAGGAGATCCCCCAAGGCCAAAACCTAGCACTCGACTCCAATTGACTGCTTCACCCTGAAGGGGATCAGCGGGTGCGTCGGGTCAGCACCCCCTTGGTATTGTTGACACCGTGAGGTTTCCAACCAAGGACCACGAAACTGTGGTTTTACCCTGAAGGGGCCAAACCAAATTGTTTTGACTATTCTCTGTTAGAGAAACACGATATCCTTCACCGCCTCGAAAAAGGCGGATCCGGACCAGGCGTCGTAGTCGGCGACTACGAGTGACGTCACGGCGGGCGTGACGAACGGAGCGATGACTCAAGCACGGAACGATCGAGAGCGCGGAGCGGCACGACTGTCGCGGGCGAGCGTCGGAAGCGGAATGAATGAATGAATGAACAACCTGGCTCCTGCAATACAGTAAATACTAGCGCAGGAGCTAGAGACTTCTTGAATGTACTACATAAAACTGTCAATAAATAATTATGATTATGATTATGAAGCTGCGGGCCAAAGCTAGTTTCCTATATATATTGCTATTGCGATAATCGGATTTGCTGATAAAATAGCTATTTATTAAAAAAATCTGGACTCTTTTATAATGTAACTCTTTCAAAAAATAAGATAATCGTTCAAATGAATATAAGTATAATAAGTCTGTATCTAGCTATTTATACCTACCGCTTTTATCGTACAATCAACTTCGCAAACCATTAAGTACAATCTCCTTCAGAATGTTAATTCTGTGCGTGAACTGAATATAGTGAATTATTAAACCGAAATATTATAATAAAACATCGTTTGACCTCGATTTCATTATCATACTGCGAAGTGTTTAGTGTATACCTATAAAAGTGAAAGGATTATGAACGAAGCTTTATTGGTGTGATTAGAACCAGCGTGGTTTGGTACACTAATTAACTTATTGGGTTTAAAAGCATTTTGCTTACTTTTTGCTTACTTTATTGGGAATAACTAATTATTATTCCCCAAATATAAAAGTATATCGCATATATGTATTCGCAAAAGAATTTTCTTGGACATCGTAACAACGGCCTAAGTCTAAGCTTTACAGTTTACAATCACTTAATTTTGGTTAACAGTTCACTTCAAGCCTACTTTTAGTAAATTCTCACGATGGGATATTTGCAGAAAAGACCGGTAGATCATCCTGAACAGACAGGGTTGCGAAAATGTTCTATCCATTATTTTACATGTAGGTACGGAAAGACGTATTCAGATAGGCTGTCGATACAGCCTATCTGAATACACCTATACGGACAGTTCTAACGAGATATCACGACCCGGAACACTAAGCCAACTGAAAGAACAGAGTAAGTTTTTAGTCAGTAAAATTCAGACAATCCCTTCCGATCCACCCAGTTCGCAAATAGCCATTTAAAATTTTTACCACCAAAAAAATAAACCAAAATGTAAGAAACACCTCCAAACTCCCAATATTTTGTCATGTTTTAAAAATTAGTGGTGGCTGAGATGATATTGCAACTGTAATTTGAACAACGAATATATAAATATAGGTTGTAACCTGAAAATTTAAAATTCATGTCACAACTTAATATATTTTTTTTATTGATAATAGGCTCGCGTTTGACCACCATCTCACCTGATAGTAAGTGATGATGTGGTCGAAGATGGAGCACGCTTGCCTAGAAGTAACCTATTCACTCTTGACTTAAAGACCCCCAGGTTATAGCGATCAGGAAACACAGACTCCGGCAGGGAATTCCACTCCTTGGCTTAGCCGTACGCACAATGAAGGTATTCCTAAAACGTTTTGTGCGTATGGCTAGGAAAGGTGAAGTTTCTGTGACCTTAATAGAATAGTAGATAGAAAAAAGAAAGAAAAATATGTATTTGGTCCATGCATAAATACACATTTTTATGTGCTCTTTGCTCGTTTTTTTTTCTTACTTGTTATTAAGAAAAAAAAAAACTTACTGCTAAACACAGAAAAAAGATAATGCCGTGGGTCTCACGGCTACAACAAAAAGGCTCGTAACAGCAAAAAAAATTCTGACGCTGGTTTTCAATCAATCGAACCAAGTGTTGAAGTGACAACGAATGTCAATCAGCAACATCACATAATTTTACTTCAACTTTAGACATTCAGTTCACGTAACATGAACGTTGAAGTGAGTTTATAGAGAATGCGGTTCCTCCATAGCACCGGCTAGATTGACAGTAAACTTTGCCAGACACATCACCTAGACTGTCATAGTGGAGTTACTACAGAACATAAAAGCTGTACCTTATATACATTCAAATAACGTACTAAAACAGCAATTCACTTTATACTATGTACACATTTTCGAGTGTTCTTTTGTTCCCAGACGGTTGATATCAACAAACACTTCTAGCCGAAATAAAACAGTAGACGTAGGAAAATAAATAATGTAATATGAGCGACGAGATCAAAGTTCAGCTCGAAGGTGAAGTGAGGTCACCAGCTGGCTTCAGCTTTATATTTTTGGGTATAAATATGGACGAGATATACACAGATTTTAATAAAACAAAAGGCGAAATTTGTTAGCCGTAGGTATTTATATCTTCCGGGGTTGCGGGAATGTTCTAACGAGAGACCGCGGCCCCGGAACCTAAGGGCAGCTGAAGGAACAGGGTGGGTTTTTAGTCAGTAGAAGTCAGACACTCGCTTCAGCTCCACCCAGAGCGGAACACGTCATTCGATGATTTTCCTATCCAGAAAAAAAAGATTATAGGTATTTATTATCTTTAACAAGACTGGTTGTCATGCTTCTGATGACAAGTAAGATTTAAATTGAATTTCGAAGCACAGATGAGACTCGATTTGTAATGGATAACACTTATCCAAAGATTGATCTCGACGAGTGGTGCTTGGCTTTAAGATCGTTCCATTAGGCTGTGGTTGTGCCAGTGACGGGGCCTCATAGGGCCATTGCCTGCCGGGGTTTGCGGGAAAGTTCTACCGAGTTACCGCGGCCCCGGAAATTTAGGGCAGCCGAAGGAACAGGGTGGGTTTTTAGTCAGTAGAAATCTGACACACCCTTCCGCTTGACCCAGAGCGGAAGAAGTCATTCGATGATTTTCCCACCCCCCAAAAAAAAAAGGCTGTGGTTGTGACTTCACAAGCCTTTATTTAAGAAACACTTACTTTAATTTTCTTTATTTAATAAATACGATGTGCAAGTTATATAATATTTTGGGAATACTTTCATTATGCGTACAGCTAAGGAGTGGAATTCCCTGCCGGAGTCTATGTCCTGACAGCTACAACCTGGAGGTCTTTAAGTCAAAAGTGAATAGGTTACTTCCGCGTTAAGCGTGCTTCGTCTTCAACCACATCATCGCTTACCATTAGGTGAAATTATTTCTACATAGTTTCGTACATACTTGTACATGTAATAAGGAATATTCTGTTATCAATTTGAATTTCACAATTATATTATTAGTCCAGGATTTCAATTTCCCAGTTCATAAAATTTCCCCACAATTTTCTCCGAAAAAATCCAAAGACATCTGAAACGAATTAATTCCACGGTTTAATTAAAAAATCCTCCTCGCCACGCTTTTATCTCCAGGCGACAGGATTATTACCAAAATGTCTAGTTGAGATCAAATTTTAGTACAGTCTCTCACAGTTTTTCGTGGAAAGACTTTTTTATTTGAAACGGGATGTCGTACAGCTGACGCTTAAACGGTTATTGGTGTCGCAAAAAACATAGTATTTTCTTTTGTGAAACCTTGTACTTAATCAAGTTTTGGCTTCGAAAATGCTGAGTCATGATAAAGCTGAGGCGTGTGATGATCAATCTCATTTTTTTTTTAATTTTCATGCAATCTTTTTTCGTGTATCGTGTGTGATCATCAGTGATCGGAGTAGGTAGATTGATTTTTGGTACTTGTATCATAAATGCACACAGAAAGAATAACATGGATAAGCCATTTTCCCGGAAAGTAATTCCGGTATTTCCGGATTCAATTAAACATTGTTAATGTTGGTAGTGATATTATTCCTACTCAATTCAAAATTTAAAGGAAGGTATAAAAACTAAATTAATTCATTATTTATCTGTTGAATAATAAAAACAATCTAATTCCGATCGAAGCTTTAATTTTTATTTTTTTATTTTTAGCCTTTTATGGCTAGAACTTTTATAGATAGACATAAATTGTTGCACTTAAATTTAAATATTTTCATAGTGGTCATGGTAATTTGCATTAAGGGTAGAATAAATGACAGGGCCCCATAGAGGGCCAATGCCTGCTGGGGTCGTGAGACTGTTCTAAGGATGCACCACGACTCTGAAACGTAAAGGGCATACGAAGGAGCAGGTTGATTTTAGTCAGATTTTAGGACCAAAAAAAAATATGAAGAATAATAAAGAATAATATTGCTCATTTTATTACAATTCCTGCCTTTTTTTTTGAGGATGGCAAATCATCAAATGACTCCTTCCACTCTGGCAGAAAAAAATTCCTACATAAGTTCCGGTTTTTTTTTTAATAATCCACCAATTCCGGAGGAATGTCCATATTAATATATACGTTTCGGATCAATGACCCCATTTCAATCTACCTACTCCGATCACTGGTGATCATTTAGAACAATTTAAACCCACATATACAATACCCAGATTTGTAGGTAATAAAACATTTATTCCGATGCGACGCACAGCGCAGTAGCCAATCACTCACCACTGCGCTAACAGTTGCGTCACTCTGTATTAAATCATAGGAATTTAAAATCTCAAATTTAAAGTCTACAAAACCAGAAATACACATCCTCTCTATGAGAAGGAATGGTCCTTAATCCGACCCGCGGGCCCAGCACAAGTTGGTGGATATCGTATGTATTCGGATTTTCGGTCGCAGGACATGGCAGTTTCCTCAGGATATGTATTTTCCGTCAATGTTTTGAGAGTCTCCCGGCTTTGAACCCACAACCTACAACTTGAAAGATGTACTTGTAACCACTGGGCAATCACTGTTCCATATCTAGAAACAATCTACAGTGTTTTATACATTTTATGTTTCTGTAAAACTTGCCGTGATGTTCCTTGAGCTATGTTCTTAATATTTTCGTTAACTGTAATGTCACTCGTATAACAAATATAAAAATTCTTCCCGATCTAAAAAACTCGACCACAAAAACACAACAGCCCCACCCGGCACTATTACTACGAATCCTTTACTTTTATTGCTACATTTTCAGATTATCCTACCAGCAACAGAAGAAATATCCGATAACATAAATAGTCCTTTCATCTTTTATCCGAAACAACCACAAAAGAAAAAAAAATATCAGAAGTTCCATTTAAAACTTTTTTCACTTATACACCGTGTAATTTAAAGAATATATATACATACTAAGTGCAAGGCTTCTTTGGATGATAACAAACGATATGACAAGGGTTTGGTAATCCTATGTCTTCATGTGTGGAACTAATTAGAAATTTCAATACATTGATACCAGAGACTGAATTTTTCTAATTAAGAAAATTGAAGAGAATTAATGTGTTATAGGCAAGTGACGTGGAAAGTTATTGACCCTCGTAGTGCTGTGACATGTTTGTTATGATTGATATTCAAGAAACATATGAAACCGATAATTTCGTATCAATTCTTTGAGTCACTTATTTTGTGCTGAAACTGGGCATAGAGACTTCATACCAGATGTTGTCTTCAGCCCTTTTGGATTGATATGGGGTTTCCATTACACGTTGTATTTTAGTTACTAAGTAGTTAGTTTAATAATATAAGTTGATCTCATTTTGTTTTATTTTTTTCTGATCTCTCATTAAAATTTGTTCTGATCCCAACATTTTATTAGTACTATTGTGTTCCACAACTCAGGTCCCGAAGATACAGTCCTAGCCCAGATAGATGTTAAGTTGTGTTGGGATCACAAAAAAAAAAATTAAAAAATCGAATATCGGGTTCAATACATTCATTTTACAGTATATCAAATAAAACATACAAGTGACTATCCTTATACAGGTGTGCCTAAAATAAATCTTTTTCCTCCAAGGTAAAGTTATAAGAAAATAAGTCAATTAACAAGCGACCTAAAAAAAATCATGACAAAAACTTTCAGCTTAAAAATAAATTGATCTTCTGTCATTTCTGTGTATAATCTTGGATGTTGCATTTGAGGCTTTATTCAAAAGAGGATTTATTAAGGGTCAAATCCTTTTCATTAATCGTTTGAAGTAGGCCTTCTTTCATGCCTGCTCAGTCCCTAACCTTAATTAGATTGGTCGTTAGCCATAAAACCCTTTGGGTACCGCAATATTCCCTTGACGTCTTCAATTGCACCAGTTTTCAACCGTGGGTCGAAAATGTGCTCTTTTCCTTATATAAACAGACGGATATTTAATAAAAATATTGCCTTTTAGGTCTGAATGCTGGTGGTCTTTTGATTGGTCTTTATTTCATGGTAGCTTTGTGGTGTTGTTCTTATGTTTAAAAAAAAAACAGTTTTATGGGTTAAGGGATATTACTGTTTGGGTGACAAGCGAAATTAGCTTTTGGTTTGATGAACTGTTTAAGCAATTTAAGAAAATCTGTACTTGCTGGCTTAATATAGTTGTAATGTCATATAGACTGAGAAGATTGGCGCTGTATGCCGAGATACAGGTGTTTCACCTAGTTTAGCTGCAGATGAACCCATATTATACTGATGTGCCAGTTTTAACTAATATTGTAATTATTCAGTCCCAAGCCAGCCAACGGTAACTGGTATGCTGAACTGTCCACGGTACGTGGAGCTTTGACGTTGCTTTACAAACACAATATGGGCTCTTAACCGCGTAGATTCAACAGGATTTTAATTACAATCAATAAATCGATCTCAACAAACGGCGGACATTATTTCAACAGAAGTAAGGTTATCTGTCAAGTCAAAGTTAATAGAAAATTCTTTATGTCAAAAAAGGTGCGTTCGGATATTCTCTTCGGACGGAACAGTAATCCTTTTTACCCGATTGCAAAGGAAGGGTTATGTTTTTCGCGCGTATTTTGTATGTATGTAACATTCTTTATTACCTCATATCTCCAGAACCACTGAATGGATTTACATAATTGAAGTATCGTTCGATTTGTCTTAACAGCCCAAGTGTTCTTAGATAGGCGATATTTTAAAAAATCAAACAGGGTGGCTGTGCGAAGCCATTATATATACTGAAAAATTGTTTTTTCGAATACTACAATATCAAATGTGTGGTGGGTGTCAAATTAAAGGACTCAACATAAGGATTTTAAAAAGGTTTTTTATGTTATCATTAGTGTGATACTAGCAAAAATAATACAATGAGAAAGTTTAAAAATATGGACTTTAGACTTTAGCTCTTTCACTTTCTGAATCCGGTGGGGTGCCAACGACCGGGAAAACTATTTTTTTAAATCAATATTTAAACTAAAAAGCCGAAAAAAAGTTATTCAAAAAGTCTAAAAAACCCGACTGCTCAACTGAAATGCAAGAAACAAGCACATTTATATTTTAAAAAGTGACAGTCAGGTGGGACCTATCCCATATATTATGTTAAATTGGGTCCCGCTTGACTGTTTTGTGTGTTTTAGACATTTTAAATAACTTTTTTTTTAATGCAAATAAATAAATCTAATTGTAATAACTATTACTTAGGTTTGTTGAATAATCTTATTACGACGCTTGTGGGAACGTTTTTGCGAGCACTGCTTAGAAAAAAAACTATGACAACCAGGATATACGGAAAATAACTGTTAGCATTCGTTATATTGGGCAGTTAATATGAATGTGGATATGTAAACACTTCAATACCCATAGTGGGAAGGTAGAGAATGTCTCAGGCATAAAGTCTGCCTGTAGGCAATTTTGTTTTAGTATCATGACGTTTTTATAATTAAATAATTTAATTAATAGTAACAATAATTTATGTCTAATTTTCCCAAAGTGACAAACCAAAAATGGAATTACACAGCCAGTTTTCCGAAATAACAGCACATATTACTTTTGGAAACAGGCCAAGTGAGAGTCGGATGCGTAGTGTTCCGTTCTATCATAAAAGGAAAAAATCACATTATCATTATTTTAGCTAAAAGACAACCGCTGGTTTTTTTACAGGATTGCCGCCGTCTCACCTTATGGTAAGCGATGATGTGGTCGAAGAAGAATTACGCTTTCCTAGAAGTAAACTGTTCACTCTTGGATTAAAAGACGATAAGATTTAGGCCGTATTGTTTCCGAAATAAAAACCTGATCGATGTCGCTCGCACTCGCTGGTGGAGCACTTAAATACTCTTCAACGCCATGTTGGTCAAAGGCCTCCGCAAGTACCACCAAATCGAATGTTCCTGAACGTCTCGCATCCAGCGGATCTTCACATCTTGCGTCCACCAAATCGGTTGCCTATCCAACGCAGCGTCTGAAAAAAAGGAAGTAGATTGAAGCTAGGGAATACCCTACGCCCGGCATTGGTCGAGGCCATGCTGCGGGGCGAGAGGGAGTGGGAAGCGGTCGCCTCCTTCTGCGAAGCAGTCATGCTTCCGAAGGAGGAGGCGGGCCGCGTGAGGGAGAGCAGTGGTAGACGCCCACGGCGTCGGACGTCGGCCGACGATCTCCGGCCACCGTAGGCGCGGGCATGCGGACAGCGAGTAAAGGGCAACTCGCTGTCCGACCATGGACCATGCCCGGGTCGACGGCGCGTCGTGTTCCACGCGCGCCTCAAAGAGCGTCAGCTACATGACGAGGCCCCCTCTGCAGAGGGCCGAAGCCCGCCGGGGTCGTGGGACTCATCCCGTTACCGTGGCCCCGGTATGTAAAGGGTTATTGAAGGAACACCGTGGATTTTAGTCAAGTTCAACTGAAATGCAAGAAACAAGCACATTTATATTTTAAAAAGTGACAGTCAGGTGGGACCTATCCCATATATTATGTTAAATTGGGTCCCGCTTGACTGTTTTGTGTGTTTTAGACTTTTTAAATAACTTTTTTTTAATGCAAATAAATAAATCTAATTGTAATAACTATTACTTAGGTTTGTTGAATAATCTTATTACGACGCTTGTGGGAACGTTTTTGCGAGCACTGCTTAGAAAAAAAACTATGACAACCAGGATATACGGAAAATAACTGTTAGCATTCGTTATATTGGGCAGTTAATATGAATGTGGATATGTAAACACTTCAATACCCATAGTGGGAAGGTAGAGAATGTCTCAGGCATAATGTCTGCCTGTAGGCAATTTTGTTGTAGTATCATGACGTTTTTATAATTAAATAATTTAATTAATAGTAACAATAATTTATGTCTAATTTTCCCAAAGTGACAAACCAAAAATGGAATTACACAGCCAGTTTTCCGAAATAACAGCACATATTACTTTTGGAAACAGGCCAAGTGAGAGTCGGATGCGTAGTGTTCCGTTCTATCATAAAAGGAAAAAATCACATTATCATCATTTTAGCTAAAAGACAACCGCTGGTTTTTTTTACAGGATCGCCGCCGTCTCACCTGATGGTAAGCGATGATGTGGTCGAAGAACAATTACGCTTTCCTAGAAGTAAACTGTTCACTCTTGGATTAAAAGACGATAAGATTTAGGCCGTATTGTTTCCGAAATAAAAACCTGATCGATGTCGCTCGCACTCGCTGGTGGAGCACTTAAATACTCTTCAACGCCATGTTGGTCAAAGGCCTCCGCACGTACCACCAAATCGAATGTTCCTGAACGTCTCGCATCCAGCGGATCTTCACATCTTGCGTCCACCAAATCGGTTGCCTATCCAACGCAGCGTCTGAAAAAAAGGAAGTAGATTGAAGCTAGGGAATACCCTACGCCCGGCATTGGTCGAGGCCATGCTGCGGGGCGAGAGGGAGTGGGAAGCGGTCGCCTCCTTCTGCGAAGCAGTCATGCTTCCGAAGGAGGAGGCGGGCCGCGTGAGGGAGAGCAGTGGTAGACGGGTTATTGAAGGAACACCGTGGATTTTAGTCAGTAAAAGTCTGACAGTCCCTCCCACCCTGCCCGGAGTGGGAGGACTTATTTGATAATTTTACCACGTTAAAAAAAAAAAAAAAAAGAAAAGGGAATACCCTAAATGAAAAAAGAAGGGTTATGTTATCTTTGTGATAAAGTTCACAGGAACGAAGGCCCGCACGGCTGCTAGCTTATGTACAGACGCCAGCACATCAAGCTACTACAATCTATCAAATTTCTTTAATAGATTTTAAACTTTATTGCTGAAGAAATTAGGTTCAAGGTTGATTGGGAAAATTTGACAGTTTCGGGTAGCTTCATGTGCTGGCGTCTATACATTAAGTAAGTTTTTATTCTGCAATTTCAGCGTTCTGCCTATTACGATTCATAAGATACAGTCCGTTTACAGACTGAAGGAATGGCAACTTAGGCTTAGGTATAACGTATCCTAAAACCCAACAGCATAAAAGCCTTAAATGTAATTTTTGCAGTCCATTAAAGAGAGCTATTTATTTCAAAATTCTCCCATTAATCATTCTTTTTTGATACATGGCTGTCACGAAAAATAACGTCTTCAGTTACTTAACGACCATTTTGTTTCTTTTTCCAAATCTTAGACAGCTAATGTCACTTCGTGTCTTAAGAAATATTTAATGATATGTCATATTTGCAGACATAACCAGTTCATAAATAATTTATTTCATAGGCACACCAACGACTTGTTTACAATTGAATAAGTCGCTGCATTTTTGTATTAAGTTTAAACTTTTTGTAGAAAAATATAAAACGTATTCAAATAGGCATGTGGTTGATTTATGCTGATGAACATTCTGACCTGCTCAGTGAACTGGATCAAGTTCACTTCACATAACTATATTTGAACGTTTTGTTTTAGAACACCTACTACTGAAAATATAATTTACTAGTTTTTGCCCGCGATTTCGTTCGCGTAGGAAGTTTTTCTCGCGTAAATCCCGATCCCGAATTCCGGGATAAAAAATATGTTATTGCAGGATGTCAACTATCTACATACCAAATTTCATTGAGATCTCTTCAGTAGTTTTTGAGTAAAAGAGCAACAAACATCCTCACAAACTTTCGCATTTATAATATTAGTAGGATGTAACCTTTTTCAAGAAAGTTTACCTCGGCTTCCAGCCGAGCAGCATTACCTAGTGACGGGGTCTTATAGGGCCATTGACCGCCGGAGATGCTGTAATGTTCTGGAATGTTCCGCACCACTCAGAACGGGAGAAGTCAATTATGAATTTCCCGCCCGGAAAAAAAAGAGGGTATAGGTATATCTTTAACAAGACTGGTGGTCACGCTTGTGATGACAAGTAAGGTTTAATTTGAATTTCGAAGCAGAGATGAGACTCGATTTGTAATGGATAACACTTATCCACAGATTGATCTCGACGAGTGGTGCTTGGCCTTTAAGATCTTTTCATTAGGCTGTGGTTGTGACTTCACAAGCCTTTATTTAAGAAACACTTATTTAGGGGGGAAAATCATTAAATGAAAAGCAGTCGTTTGATGATTCCTACTGTTTAATAACTCATTGTATTCCGTCAGTTGCCTTTGCAATCCTGGGCCGCGGTCGTTAGAATATTGCCACAACCCCGGCAGGTAATGGCCCTATGGGACCCCGTCACTATTGCTGACAGTTCTTTGTGGCTCGCATGGAACACGACGCGTCGCCGATCCGGGCCTGGTTTTTACCTGACGGTGAACTACCCCTGCTCGCCGTCCGCAAGTCCGCGCCTACGGTGGCCGGACTCCAGACACAACTATGTTTTCATAGTTGTGTCTGGAGTGTGTAGCTTCGTCGATTACATCATCGATTACAATTTTAGATTAATGCTTTATACCATTATCAGACCATATAGCAGCAAAGGCTACAGGCATGAGATCGAACCCAAACAGGTACTGCTCGGTGTGAAGATTTGCGACATGATTATGTTATGTTATCATTATGTATAGGTACACAGAAACATATCTAGTGTTCATTCCGCCAAAACTTGGTCGGTTGGTACTGCATACTGCATGCAAGATTCATTTAGTTTTAGGCGGAATTTACACTAGGTAGATACCTTTCTGAAGTATTCGTTTGGTATGAACTTCCGTAAAGTAACGCCTGATTTCATTCTATATACTAAGCAATACTTCTAGTGTGCCTTTACGAACAGGCTACAAAGTATTTCCCATGTGTAAAAAGTACACGAACAGTTTAATTCACCGAGGAAAGAAATATTTACTTCCAATGAAAAAATATGTGTTGATAATCCCCAACTCACGAATAACATAACACAATGTAAGTACAATTCACTTGAATATCTCTCAGTGTTCATTGAGCATGAATAAATACCTCTCCCTTCGAAGAAGTTGTTTCAAGAAACACTTACTACTTAAGAATTCTAAATAGACATTTATTTTGTTGTTCTCTGATCGGCTTTATTTGCTGAAAACAATATTATTTGTGAACCTATTTTCGGCAAAAAAAGTAACCAGAACTCAAGAAGCTAAAAGGGGGCTTAGCGTGTCATAAAATGGTTGTACAAGACACAATGCTTTCCCTGAATTGAATTAATTAATAAAACCTCTGTGAGGGATATGCATGATGTAAGTGATGAAATTAAATGAAATATCTGTTTTTCTTAAATGGTTCTTAATAACACATTTTACATGTCATACAGGTATTATACAACGTGTAATTTAAAGGGTATATACATACCAAGTGCATGGCTTCTTTGGATGATAACAAACGATATGGCTAGGGTTTTGTAATCCTAAGTCTACGTGTGTAGAACTTATTACAAATTCCAATACACTGATAGCAGAGACCGAATTCGTAAAGAATTATCGTGTTATTGGCAAGTGACGTGGAAAGTTATTGACCCTCGTAGTGCTATGACACGTTTGTTATGATTGGTATTCAAGAAATATATGAAACCAATAATTTGGTATCAATTCTTTGAGTCAGTTATTTTGTGCTGAAACTGTGCATAGAGACTCCATACCAGATGTTGTCTTCAGCCCTTTTGGATAGATATGGGGTTTCCGTTACACGTTGTATACCTAGCTCTGTAGGCAGGGCTTCTGTCTTGTTTACTAACCGACTACTTTAAGAAGAAACACCGAGACAAAGCAGGGGTTAAGGTCTCTGTTAAAGAACCATGTAGGTTTTTTGTATGTGGTGCTCTTTTGAGGAAAAATATAAATAAGACATAAATTTTATTTGAATATATATGTTTTTTTTATAGAATTGATATTGTATTTTTTTTGTTTATTTTTACCCTTAATTTTTTAAATTAGTTTTTGCAGTAATTTTAATTATTGTTATGCTTTAAAACTATTACTATAAACTAACTAAATATATTTATAACTATAAAAAATGTATGTATCACATTTTTACAACCATGCATGCCGTTAAGTAACTTGTTTACACAGGTCTATTAATGTATGTTTATATGCATATCAATTTATAAAAAAGTTGTTGGTGTGCTTTGGAAAAAAAAATAAAGAAGCCCACAGATTTGACCGGACCTATCCAGACAGTGTCAGCATTTGTCAGTTATCCTGAAGCTCAACTTAGAGCTGAAGGAGCTCAACGATTTGACGAACAATATCATACCTATATTTGTAAATATTATCAGCACGCGGCTGTACAACTAGTTACTAGTTCGCCGGTTGAACTAATTTTATCTAAAACAGACTCTATAAACGTTCCGTCCCTAAACATGTTCGCTATGATAAAGCCATGAATATGAGCGTGAATTAATTCAGCAGCTCGCCGTCACAACTTGTTTTCCCGCTTACGAATTAAGTAAGCTTGCATGCTGTGACCCAATTCATCGTATGTCCTGACGTTAGTGACGTCACATTATGAAGCGATGTGACGTCACCGCAAACGTTGTCTTTTCTTTGAGGATTTAATCGGGGTTTACAATTTGATGTGTTCTTTCTGCATACCGTTAAACTTCAAGCAAAAACATTATAATGATGGCTTAATTTATCTATATTATAAATAAAATTAATTAAATTGAAGTGTCCGTCTGTGATTTCAAAATACATAACTGTCATCATAGTTATTTACACGATATTACAATACTAAAAAACTTTTGTCTACAATGCGTTCAGCTGTTCAGGAGATTATTCTGGACAAAAAGGAATATATCCGATTTTAATGGGACTTTTACTGGAAGATAAAGGAGGCAATTCATGATTTTATTCCAAGTCCCTACAATATAAGAATTTACGCAGGAAAACTGTAAAGGAAATACCGACTCTTACTTTTCGTACTCGAAGACATAGATGTAAAACTTCTCATAAGATATTCGAAAATACCACAAAAGTGCTACTCACCCCTGATATTTAGAAACAAGTTATTTTTCAAACCGTTTATAAACTGCAGTTATTGGCTATCTGAATAAACAAAAACCTATCATAAATCTATATTATACTATAATTTGAATTGGTATTCTAAGAGCTCATAACATGTTGTAGTTTTAACATAATATTTAGATAGATAGATAAAACATTTATTTGGTGACAACAGGAGACACAAAATACAATTTAAATAAAACACGTAAAAACAGAAAATAAAACGTATAGTTAGTAGGAACAAACATAATGAAATAAAGTGAAATTTCGTACATTAAAAAAAAAACATTTAAACGAGACGAGTGCGCTGTGGGTCTCGAGTTTGCACCAAATGGGTGCCCAGCTCAGCATGTACCTACAGGAGCTGTACAACAGTTACACAGCTCCAATTTTCCGTCTCTTTCTTTTATTGCCTGTTAGAAAGAGATAGCTCATTTTTAGGGTTCCATAGCAGAATGGCAAAAAGCGGAACCCTTATAGTTTCATCATGTGTCTGACGTCTGTCGGTCCGTCCGTACGTCACAGCCATTTTATTCCGAAACTATTAGGACTATACATGTGAAACTTGGTAGGCAGATGTATTCTGTGAACCGCTTTACGATTTAAAAAAAAAATAAAGTAATGGGGGCTCCCCATATTTTATACTAGTACTCACGCGGGACTTCGCTTCCATGGATTCTATCACGGTAAAAACATAACTCTTCTTTTTGCAGTCGCGTAAAAAGTAGCCTATCTACCTACCTTTCTTAAGCTTCAAGCTACTTCCATACCAAATTTCATCCAAATCCACCCAGTACTTTCGAAGATTAGCGCGTTCAAGCAAACAAACAAACTTTTCCGCTTTATAATATTAGTATAGATGGAATTGAAACTGAAAATATATTTTTATAAATGACATAGAGGTTTCTAAAACCACTTTTTCATAAAGTTAATCGTTTAAAAGATATACGCTTCCAAAACTTCTATAATAATGGAGAGAAAAATAAAAAAATATATGCTGTAGACCTTAATGTAAACTTTCAAAGAAAATTGGTTTAAATGAGATCGGATCAGCAGTTTTTTAGATACAGCATATTTTCTAAAACCGCAAATATAACTTTGTAATTCATACAAACACTATGAAAAACAAAGTTATTTGGCGTAGTTACTACGGAACCCTTCATAGGCGAGTCTGACTCGCACTTGGCCATTTTTTTTTGTAATTCAGTGAGCAACAAAAGTGTAAGTGATAATGTAGTTAGAATGTGTAGCTAAGAAACTAATCACGTTTTTCTTGAATGTATATCCGTTTTCCTTATTCGGCGCAATTACTTGAGTTTATTATGCCCGAATGGCTCAAGAAAACTCATGTTACAGCCCTTAATCAACTTTTACCTTCTAGGCCTAGTAATGGTACGATAACAAGCTCGAAACTGTGTGCTTAATTTATTGTACGAATAAAAATGTGGTATTTCTGTAGAAGTTTACAAAAATCCTTTGATTTGCAGGTACTCATATTTATTTCAATTAAATCCTATCTAATCTACCTGTTATTTTGTGTATCCACACAAATAAAATAAAGAAATAAAAAACCGGCCAAGTGCGTGTCAGACTCGCGCACGAAGGGTTCCGTACCATTATCCATAAAAACGGCAAATAAATGAAGTTTGCTGTATCGGCACCCCTTAAATATTTATTGAGTTCTGTTTTCAGTATTTGTTGTTATAGCGGCAATAGAAATACATAATTTGTGAAAATTTCAACTATCTAGCTATCACGGTTCATAAGATGCAGCCTGGTGACAGACAGATGGATAGACAGACAGACGGACAGCGGTGTCTTAGTACATAATAGGGTCCTGTTCTTACCTTTTGGATACGGAACCTTAAAAATGAGGACAACTTCATACGCATTGAAAATACCCCTGTATTAAAGGAAGAATTACCTACTAACGGCCCGGTGTTTACGGACTCGACTTACGAGTTTGTAGGGCGTGAGGTCGAACCCAGCCAGGCACATTTCTTAGGGCAAATTATATCATCACTACTGCAGGAAATTGGCATCAGGACAGTTAATTCGAAGACATGTGATATCCGGTTGATGGATGGATGGCATTGGGATCGCGGAACGGATTACAGACCACTTACTTTAAAAGAGTTATATCGCCCAGTAGTGGAATCATTAACTATAATCTGATTATATATTAATACAGCATGTAACAAAAACCCTGTCCGATCCTTGGGATTATTATTTTTCCCCAGTAAATATAATTAAATTTAAATAAAAAATAAAAGCTGTACAAGGCAACACTGATCACTCGACGTTCACATGTGATGAGCCGCTTGAGCGGGTGGAGTGTTGTCAAATTATGCAAATTTGCCATATTCAGTGTTAAATTTCGCTTGGATTATAAAAATAAAAAATCAATAACTTTTGGTTTTTATGAGTTACATTTTTACAACATTGTTTTCTATTACGTATGTTAAACCAGGAATACGACTTTATTGGATCGGACAGGGGTTTTGTTACATATTGTATACAGGGTTATTGGTAAAACACTAATAACCTCGGGGACTATTTTACTAACATCATAAACTACAACTATTTTTCTATGACTTTTTATAAAACATAGTACATTACCCAAAAACAAACCTCCACTGTCTTTTGTACTATCAGTTTACCTACATTACTAGCGATTTCTTTTGCTTTGTAGAGTGCACAACGTTTAGAGCGTTCAATTGAAATATTTTTATTTCTGTATGAAAATCTGACAGACTAAAGTATGATGAATTATTAAAAGACGTAGAACAAAAATTCTTGTTTATGATGTTACTAACATAGTACTGAGAGGTTGTCAGTGTTTTACCAATAACCATGTAGATATTAATTAAAAGTTAAAATAGGAGAAGCACTGTAATGAACCACTCTCATCATCATCATCATTTTCAGTCTTTTAGGGTCCAGTCTTGGACGTAGGCTTCTTCCAATGCCCTCTATGCTAGGCGGTTTTGTGCCCTCAACATCCAAACTTGCCATGCGTGTCATCTCATATCGTTCACCCATCTCTTTTCAATATCAAACTATAAATAAAATAGTAACTACTGTTGCGTGCTTTTACGTTTATTGTGTATTGGTAGTTCTTCAACTACCATACCAAACACATGGATTTTCTCCATTCTGACATGACAGAAAGATAATCCAAAAAAAAACAAACACGTTTTCACATTATTATGTTATGAATAATTTATGAAATAGCCTTTTGAGGAAATAACCACACAGATTTGAGTAGATTCGTCCTGTCAGTGCAAGCC
The DNA here is from genome assembly GCA_943138885.2 of Tholera decimalis. Lineage (NCBI taxonomy): Eukaryota > Metazoa > Arthropoda > Insecta > Lepidoptera > Noctuidae > Tholera > Tholera decimalis. The sequence goes on along the minus strand of OW964555.2, from coordinate 44,477,134 downwards.
TTTGTCAATTAGTCTGTAAGCTCAACTTTGGACTACTAAGGAGCTCAACGACCTGACGAACAATTCCAAAGGAGAGACATTTGAGAAGGTCACGAAAGTACTCAAACTACCAGACATCGTCGTAAGAGAAAGAAAAAGAATATAAAAAATGATAATAAATGGAAATAAAAACACATAATCCTCACATTTAGGTACATAATTATTAGAAAAAAGATATTATACTTTACAAAGTAAATATTCATGTCATAATAAATAATAAAAAAATTATTTCAATTTGTATAAAATTAAAATACAAGAAATTATTATTGTAAACAATACTAATGCTCCCTGTATATCATTAGAGCAGCTCAATCCCAAGCCTTTTTATCCTCAATAGTATTTAACTGTGTAAAAAGCTTTCTAGCAAAGCTTACGTTTTATGACTAATTTAAAATCTGTGAGGCTCAGTTCTTGCAAATGGTAGGGTAGTTTATTATAAAAACGTATACACTGGCATTTAAAAGAACCACATATTTTCTTGAACCTTGTTTTTGGAATGACAAAGTTGTGTTTATTTCTAGTATTTACGTAATGGATATCACTGAATGTTTTAAAGAGATAAGTAATATTTTTATGAGCATACAAGAGATTCGAGAGGGCACAGTCATTATATTCATTTCTTTGAGGGAGTGCCGCGGACTTAATTTATAAATAGCACGAATGGCTTTTTTTGTAACACAAATATTGTATTTATATCAGCGGCATTCCCTCATAGCAAAATGCCGTATGACATCACACTATGAAAATAACTGAACTACACTAATCGGGCCGTCTCTAAATCAGTCAGGCCACGAATTTTTCGAACGGCAAATACTGCAGAGCTAAGTTTTTTGGACAATTTGTCTATATGGGGGCCCCACTGTAGCTTCGCATCCAATGTAATGCCTAAGAACACTGTGGTATCGTCGGGTTTTAAGCTTACACCCTTTATTGACACACTTGTGTTTACTTATTTAACATGCGGTAATGTAAACTTTATGCACTTAGTTTATTTCTCGTCAAGCATAAGATTATTGACATTAAAACAATATTCCTAGGATCACTTAGAAATACATTAATTTACCACTGCACGTTAAAAACCTGTAACCACTCTATAAAAACAATAGTTACAAATCCCCTCGTTTTATGCAAAATATTTTATCGCATCAAATTATTCAAACAATAGAGGTTAAGTAAAGGTTATTGCGGCCATCGGATGGGTGAGCGATCGTCTGACGCTTAGTACTTTGATTGAGTGGTGTTTGACTTGACGAGTATGCGGGCTGTTTATTGAAATTGTTTGTGAATGTTAAAGAGCATTCACCTTTGTGGTAATTTTTATGGGTTGTAGGCTTGCTTTTAACCATCATCTCATCTGATGGTAAGCGATGATGTGGTCGAAGACGAAACACGCTTACCTAGCAACCTATTAACTATTGGCTATTCAGATTATGGTAGTTGTCCCACCGCCGACGATGAACGAGTAGTAGAGCTAGCATCTGAAAACGAGTTGGCGAGTAGCGAGCAACGAGCGTGTAGTTCCGATAGTTTTGACGCTGGGCTATAAGCGAGTGGGCGAGTGCGACGGGCGATTACTCGCTTGCTGGTATGCTGGACCGCTAGTTGGTCACTGGGCGTGCTGACCGCCAAGCGAGCATCATTGAGCGAATATTATGGCTCTTGTCGCTCAGCGACAGAACTTGTGAAGCGAGTTTTCGCCGGCAGTGTGAACAGTCAGAGAGCAACTATTAATATATGCATCTCTTTCGTTTACACGGAATGTATATTTCATTGTGCGTTTTTTGAGCGAGTAAATCGCCGATAGTTAGTCGTTTTCTCGCCGGCAGTCGGACACCTGCCTATAGCTACTACTCTTCCGCTCCACACAGATCGGGAGAAGTCATTCGATGATTTTCCCATCCGGAAGAACACACAGAAATTTTCAGAAAAGTAATTGGGACCTTTTTTTTTTTTTTAACGTGGTAAAATTATCAAATAAGTCCTCCCACCCCGGGCAGGGTGGCCTGCCCCCATTCCTTCTTCATTTTTTGGTGTGCCTCGTCTTGCCAATTCATGAAGAAAGCATTCGAGGCATCCTACCATCTTCGCCATGGTCTGTTACAACCCCGTCTTACTGTCTTATGGCTCCATTCCAGTGATATCCGGGCCCACAGCTGTGACGGCATACGGCAGACATGGCCCAATTAGTTAAATTATCGGGATGTTAGTCAAAAAGCAAATTTAGTGTGTGCAGTTGCACCATAATGTCAGAATGGGGAGAATACTATCCATTAGCTATCTGATTATGTTTTAAAGCCAGGACCGTCTATAAGAAAAAGAAGAAAAAAAAACGGGTTGCACTCCGGGAGTGCCAGCAGAAGTGAAAACTTGAATACTAACGTTGTGCATTTTTGATATTTTGGAATGGTTAGGGAATAATTTTGCATGAATTGCTTTAATTATCAGTATAAAAGTACTATCATTTATGTGGTAGAATACAATATTTATTTATTGCGCTATCGTACACAAACATGACAATTTATATTACATTAAAAAGTTTATCTCTTAGACTCTCCGTCCGTCTTACGAATTTTCGATCAGGTCACGTGTCCTGACGCGAGTTTAACATTTTTTACCCATTACAAAAAAGTGCACAACGCCGCTAAAGAAGTTTTCACTTCAAAAATCCGCCAAAAAAGCGCACATCATAATACGAATGCTTCATAAGTCCACAAATCTTATCCTGCCAGCCATACCTAATGATATTAACAACCTCTAAAACAGCCTAAATATAGCAGACACGGACATTAGCAATTCCGTTTCCAATGTCATACCATAGACATAAAACAAAAGCCTGTTCTCTATAGCATGACGTCAGACAAGAACTGAAAATGACAACCAACATTTGTCAAAACAAATGAATGAATGATATTATAATTATTTGCAAGAATATAGGTAACTAGCTAACATTAGTTCTATCGTAAAGATTTTTAGGTTTCACTGCATTCACATTTCAGCCATGCAAATACTTAGATTACATAAACAATGACGTCTATCAATTGCTCATTGATACCAACAATATTTGTCTATATTTTTGTCGAGCAAAATTTATACTTTTAGCTTAATTTTAGCTTAATTCTTAATTTTAGCTAAGTTAAAAAAATAAATTTACTGTATTTAAAGTAAATTAAACTAATTTAACTTAGCTAAAATTAAGAACTAATGAAGTCGTAGCGCTGGTGGCACGAAAATCCAGAACTTCTATACAAGTCCGTGGCGGTGAAAAGGTATTCAATCGTATATAACTCACTGATTAATCACGAAATCTCAGAAACTCCAAGTAGTAGGGCTCTCAAATTTTGCATGGGGGTTCCTTTTAGTACGTAAATGCTCGCTAAGACGGGATTTTGCGAAATTCCCACGGGATCGGGATTTAAACGGGAAAACTTCCCACGCGAACGAAGTCGCGAGCAACTGCTAATAATATTATATAGCAAACATTTTGTTAATCGTCCTAATTTTCGAAAGTACTGGTTTGATTTAGATGACATTTGGTATGAAAGTCCACGGGAGCGAAGCCCCGCAAGACCGCTAGTATTAATTATAAACATCATAGTTGATACGACAGAGGGGCACTAAATTACACTAAGTATACTATACGTGTTTAGTATTAATTCGATACTAAAAATAAAAAGTGCCATAAATAAGAATCAGCCTATCGAAAATTAGAATAAAACCCATCCACCCTTTGTAAATAAATGTGACTGACCATAAATACCTAGGTACAAAGTGGCAATGTCGCGCGGCGTGTTTTATCTCGTGTCGAGTTGAGCGCTGGTGGCGCGGGCGGCAGGGCCACCGTTTGCGCTGGCTTTTATGTTAGGTTAGAGCGGCAACTACGTATAGTAGGTTAATATATTCAAATTTATCGTTTTGAGGTGCATATCCCATCATATGCGTGTAGACATAATCAGCTGTTAGGAAAGTTACATCGTGTTCAAACGAGGCAAAAAATTAAAAAAAAACATTTGTGACTAAACTACTGACCCGTTTTAATTGATTTTTAGTACAGAGCCTGGAAATTGTACCTAGTATAGGCAGTTTAAATGAAAGCCTCTCTATTGTATCAACTCTGTATATAATTATAACTAATGCATGCTAAGTTTACCTTTCAGCGATTGTTACACCCCGGTCTATTTTTATACATATTGTATTAGCCACAAAACTAGTGTAAGCAAGTATCGGTGAATCTTTATTAATAAATAAATAAACTCGCGTGTCACAAATTCGATTTTAGATCCGGGACAAATGTTTGAATTGCTTACAAATATATAGTTTTTCCACGTCTGCGAGTTTCTGAAAATGCCCTCACGATACAGGAAACATTTATAGTGTGCGGCAACAGCAATAAAAAATTGCGAAGGATTGTATGTCTATCTGCGTGTCTGTATCAGTTAAACGGTTGAAACAAATTTTAATGAGATTTGGCATGGAGATAGTTAAAGACCAAAGGTTAAAAGTAACAAATAAAATGTAGCAAATAACTTCGTTCAGTTCTCACAACTTAATTTAATCCCTATTAATATTATAAATACAAAAGAATATTTCTTTTACACTTTCATATCTACATCGATTAGACTGTGGAAAAGGACATAGGCTACTTTATATAGGTGAATAAAAATAATTCACACGAACAAAACCGTGGGTGTTCTTATCCAATGTATAAAGCCAAGTCGTGCACCATATCTGAAGGTCGATGCTCGCCACATTATTCCATGACTTCCGACAGATCCATCAATCAACAGCTCTGGTTTTCAGAAACTACCGTTCATAAATATTTATAGACTTTTTTCGACATATTGTATTATAAACCTAACACACACTAAAATACTTCATAATTCAGAAATACTATTAGAAAACTTTCATTATGCGTACAGTTAAGGAGTGGAATACCCTTTCGGACTGTGTTTCCTGATAGTTATAACCTGGGGATATTTTATTCATGAGTGAATGAGTTACTTCTAGTTAAACGTGCTTCATCTTGGACCAAATCATACCTTACCAAGGACATAGTAGTCAACGCGAGCCTATTATCAATAAAAAATAAATGTATCAATGGATGAGTATGTACGAACAAGAGCAGTGACGGTCCAGTGGTTACAAACACGACTTACAAGTTGTAGATCGTGGGTTAGAACCTAGACAGGTACAACTTTCAAAGCACAACTCACACCGGTCCTGCGAAGAGAATAACGTTCTATTACCTCTCACAAAAAGGAGGCCTATGTCCCAACTAGTGTTGCCAGGTGTCCCGATTTTCGCGGGACGTCCCGATTATTAGGGGTCTAGGGACGCGTCCCGATTTGCCGCTGATCGGGACGCCAAATTTCGCGAAAACTAAAAATATTAACAACAAGCATTATTGTTAAAAAAAAACAAATTACGCACCACATTATCATGTTGGTTGTAACAATGCGCTCAAAATAACAACACGCATCAGATCACTAGTGCTATATTTTGTTACTTTACTTGCTCCAGAGGCCTTAGCCAAGTAACAAAATATTATTACTACAAATATTATTATTACTATTCAACAGCATCAGAGACACGATCGTGTCCGTTTACACTTTGGCTTTGCTCAGTCAATCGATTTTTGTTTTCTCTATCAAAGACACGCCTGTGGGCGCATACAATTTGGCTTTACTCAATCATTGATCTTCGTTCGTCCATTCATTCGGTATCCGTCAGATCGTAATAATTATTACTGCGGTTCATCGTACGGATTTTGCAATTTTAATAGCAAATAAAATGTTTTTTTTTTAAACCCGTGGTGATAAACATCCAAACCGATCTGTTAGATATAAGAATATGTTAATGTTGCCCTCTCTTTCGCGCATGAAATTGCATTCAAATAGTCCTTATGTTATGTCGATAAAAATATATAATAAACTTCCGGATATCATAAAAAATGTAACTAGTGAAATATCATTTATTAATCAACTCAAGCAGATATTATTTAAGAAAGCATATTATTCAGTGAATGATTATTTGAATGACAATAATATGTATGAATTGACATAGAATAATTAAATTAATTAGTATGTACATTGATCTCAATATACCTATATGATTTATTTACTTGGACATGTTAATAATTAATATCTCGACTAGTTTTTTATTTTGAAATTATTCTATTGACATTGTTATTATTATTTTTTATTAAGCTATTGTTTTTTTTTTATTAATTTATTTACTTTTTTAATAATCTATTGACTTTTTTTATTAACATTTTGACTTTTTTTTTTTAATTTATTGACATCTGAAATTTTATTATTGTAAATGGAATTAATTTAATTTTTGCTGTGCCCTACAGGGTCCATAATTGTATCTTAGCTTTAAGCAATAACTGTAACATCCAAAATAACATTATGGTATGCAAATAAATATATGAATATGAAAAATATAAATAGTTTGCAGATAAGCATTAAATTTTAAGGTTTTATAGGATGCAGTATCATGTCTTGAATACGAATAATTGCTATGTGCATCAGCAATTGTTTACTTAATATTACCATTATTTTGTGACCTTTTGAAGGTAAGTAAGCAATTGAGCTGAAGTCTGAGGATCGAAGATGAGTTTGTGGTATTCACATGCAGCAACTTATTTAAAAAATTGTCTGATGATAAAGTTACGAAAATAAAAAACGATTATTGTGCATGGTACAAAAATGTCTCATTACACCAAAGACCAAATATGAACTCAACGATAACAAAATAGAATTATTTAAAAAAAAAATAATGAGTTCTTCAATATGGATCAATTTTTTTAAAATTAAATATAGGTTCGCGTTTGACCACCATCTCACCTGATGGTAAGTGATGATGTGGTCGAAGATGGAGCACGCTTACCTAAAAGTAACCTATTCACTCTTGACTTAAAGACTCCTAGGTTATAGCTATCGGGAAACACAGACTCCGGCAGGGAATTCCACTCCTTAGCCGTACGCACAAAGAAGGTATTCCCAAAACGTTTTGTGCGTATGGGTGGGATGTCCACCATGTAACGATGGCGCTTCGCCGTTTGTCTCGTAGTCCGATGATGGAACGGGCTTGGTGGAATTAGATTATGTGATTCCATCGCACACTCCCCGAAATGTAGCCGATAGAAAACCGATAGTCTTGCAACTCGTCATCGATGTTCAAGGCTCTGGAGCTTTGACTCGACTAGTGCATCGTTGCCAATGAGTCTCTTGGCCCACTTTTCGATAGACTCAAGCGCGTCAATTTTGTGTACAGTCAAAGACTTGGTGAAAGTAGCAGTGCAGAACAAAGATCTGACGCCGCTATAAAAATGGCAAATCATTTTTAAGGAGAATCAAGACCGCAAATCTTCTAAAGTTATTTTCTTTTTAACCGACTTCAAACTCAACTTTTTTTTATGTATGTTACCTCATAATTCGAAGATAGCCTGACCGATTTGGAATTATTTTTTTCGTTTGAAAGGGTATAGTTTCTAATTGGTCCCATTGTTATGAAATCAGGATCTGATGATGGAATCCTGGAGTAATCGGGGAACTCTTCAAATATTATAGGCACACCTAGCGTTTTGGGTATTTGTAGTAGTTCCTTGTGCAGTTGTTCTTGAAACGCACCATTTGGGGAAGTGGAACTGATGATGAAGACGTGTTAGTGTGTGTTATTTTATTTGGTCCAATAGGTAGTTTTTCAAAAAATATTGGTCACTTATTTTTTGCTTTTTTAAGTCAAGAAATTTCACAAAGATGGAAAGCTTCAAAGTACAGGAGTGGGGGCTGCTGACGCCACACCTTGCTAAGAATTACCTATACCGAGGTGTGTGATCACACGAAATTTCAACTCACTGTATCGTCTTAATTTTTCAATTACGTGAATAAATAAAAAATATGTGTCCAATGTTTTTTTGTTAAACTACGTGACGGACTAAATAAAATATTTTAAGAAACTACCCTATTTCCGATTATTAACTATACCATCACGCCACTCATATTACTAAGAAATAAATAACTTCACATCCAATTTTAAACTAACTGTTTATTGAATATAAAACAAACAAGAAAATTTATCGGATGCTGATCACTCATCTCCTGAAGATTAAAGGGAATGGTGGTGTTTCATTCGATTTGGCGTTCTGGCGGATTGCCAGATGCCAGCCTAGTTCATAGTGGGAGTTGTTGAATGCTAGTTAAATTGGCACTGTTTACGTTTATGTGTCAATAGTCAGTTCATTTTATAGTGAAATCTCGTTGAGTTTTGATTGATTAAGAACTTCGTTAATAGGTGGGTATTTTATGAGACGTAGATGATGTTTATGATAGTATTAAAATACTCTCTAAACTGCCATGTTTGTAACATTGCCCACGAACTTTTTCTGCTTTGTGATTGCATTTTTTCAAACACCCAGACCTGGAATAACTATTTGAAGGCCATGCAAGCATTTGTCCCGGTGCGGGAAGCAAACCCGGGATATGCAGCGTAACAGCACATTTAAGTACTGCACCAATCGGGTTATCAGTACCATATGTATGTTTTACGTCTTTACCTGTGTCTCGGTATCGTTGACCGAATGTCACTTGAATACTTTCAACGTCAAATCGAAAACTGTAAAATCCAAAACTAGCTACCCGCCACAGGTTCGCCCAGGTGCAATGTTGATACAAATGTTGTCAGTTTGGAGTGGTTAATAATGTTTTTGAGGAAAATTCAACTCTTTTGGGACTAGCTGAATGGCAAAAATTTCATACCCTAATAAGTCTTTAAAAATCTTTTTAACAAAAAATTAAACCGACTTCCAAAAAAATAACTGCAATGTGAAAAATTTCGGTAGTTGGTGTCTTTGGTTTTGTATTTTCGTGTTTGGCACCGACTTCCAAAAGTTGGTCGGTTTGTAATTTATTATACCTAGTTACAAAAGCCTAGATGTCAACTACTTATAACCTTTTACAAAATATTGCTTTTCCCGATTTCCCGGCTGCTAATTGTTGAGGAGTTCTCCTCGTACTTTACCATTAGCTTCACTTCACCGTATGCATTGTGACGAGAATATTGTGCTTAGTAACCATACTCAAGTAATCGAAGCGGAACCCATGAAATACTTATTATTGAGGAGTTCCAGTAGCCATCTGTGGTCTTCACCATCAGTTCCACTTCACCAAATGGTGTATTTCGAATGCAACTGCACAAGTTACTGTAAAAAATACTCAAATCGCTATAGGTGTGCCTATAATATTTGAAGAGTTCCCTCGATTTCTACAGGATCCCATGATCAGATCCTGGCTTGGGACCACACGGGTAGCACCAGCTTTCAAATAAAAAAATAATAATTTAAATCGGTTCACCCGGTCGAAAGTTCTCAGGTAACAAACATTTAAAAAAATACAGTCGAATTGTGAACCTTCTGCTCAAGAGACACAGAAAGTTCAGCGGCTGTCTTTTTCAAACTTGAATGAGGATTTTCAGTCTCTATTTACTTCAGTTGCGATGTTAACTTCAGTTGAAGACGTTGATGGCCTACCAGAGCGAGGCAAATCTTCCATCATATCTCGACCGCTTTTGTACGCTTTAAACCATAAGCACGTTTTTTGATAAAATGAGATTGTGGTCAAACGCAAGCCAATCAGTAATAAAAAAAAACAATTCACCATAAGCCTTTTGTAACATTTTCAGAGACTCCCAACCAAAGGCTATTTAAGCTAAGAAGCATTGCTGCAACCGCACTAAAATGTTTCAATTAGTTCGAAAGTTCTAAGCGTACAGAGCTTGGTAGGATAAAAGGATCTCTGACAGACTACCCTCTTTCAACAACGTAATTCCTGCAAGGTGACACTTGCAACCTCCAGGCTTTAGAAACAAACTAATAACGCTAATCATGATAGTATATTCTAGATGATATTATTTATTCTGAAGACATAATTGAGGAAAATAATCAACTCGATAAAGATTTCAATTTTATGAAATATGTATTCATCAACTTTCTATTGACTGCGCAAAGTACATAACCTTTCTTAATATAGAAACACCCTGTGTTCTTACTATATTAAAAGGCCTTGTTTGAACGTTCTCCAAATATTATAACAGAATAAGAAAACTTGGAGAAATTCTACTCAAAAGAAATATTTACTCGCTCAATCAAATACAACGAGAAAAATGGCGAGAAAGGGATTTTGTACCTTATGCGCATATGCAGTAAGTGTATACTACAATATGATTTTACAACCCTTGCTGTATGTCTCAATGCCCAATGTTCCGCGGTAGAGTCATGTTTTAATTCGGGCCAGATCTCTTCATCCTTAAAACGGGATATTTATTTACCATGTGTATTTATTGTTTCGAGTTTCCGATATTTCGGCACTGTTGCAAGTGCCATGATCACAGATGAACTGAAGTCATTGTGGGTGGACTTTAATGAGCAGACGAATCGTCTTCATTCATTCTCGTTCGTTTTTTGTGATCACTGTAAAATAAACCACTGTCACATGTATCACTCAAAACTCGATTCTGTTCCCGACACAAAAAAAACTCACCATGTCCACTCGCGAACTATTTTGAACACTTTTACGGATTTTACACAATTAATTTTAATGTTATAATGATACTGTTACTGACCATGTTAGTTTAAAAACTTATATCTCATAGTTCTTTTATCGTTTTCCTCATCACGTGGGCCTACTAGGACAATCCGGCTTCGTGTTCAACATTTTTTGGTAATTTAAATGACGGACTTAATATATTTTTGGAAAATATTCTATTCTACAACGTGTAACGGAAAGGGTATATACATACCAAGAGCACGGCTGCTTTGGATGATAACAAACGATATGGCAAGGGTTTTATAATCCTAAGTCTACCTGTGTAGAACTTATTACAAATACCAATACACTGATACCAGAGACCGAATTTTTCAAATTAAAAAGAACGAAGAGAATTATCGTGTTATTGGCAAGTGACGTGGAAAGTATTGACCCTCGTAGTGCTGTGACACGTTTATTATGATTGGTATCCAAGAAATATATGAAACCGATAATTTGATATCAATTCTTTGAGTCAGTTATTTTGAGCTGAAACTGTGCATAGAGACTGTGCATACCAGATGTTGTCTTCAGCCCTTTTGGATAGATATGGGGTTTCCGTTACACATTGTATAACTGGTAGCAATAAAAATACACCAAACCTAACACCATACAAAACTTTCACCAGTGTGAAACCAGGTTGGATCGCCAGTTTGTTATATAAAAATAATACAATAACTTTTATTTCCAAGAAAACAAGAAAAACATTTACAGATTTTTAGTGTATCACTGGATCCCGCACAAGATACTTACCCCTGTCTCGCAGGATCCAGTCTCTCTCGACATAAATGGTTAAAAACTTTATATGGACACAAATGCAACGATTAAGGTAACAAAGCATGTGTAAGTGTGCCTGATGTGAGGATAAGTTCATGTAGTAATAGTGTAATAGTGTGTATGTTAGAACTTGATAGTTAAAAAAATTTCGGTTCCAGAGTAGTTAAGACCCAGTAGCCAATTTATTACATATTTCTTACAGCCAAACTTGGTCATGGAGAGGATAGGAGAATCCTTTATTGCCAAATTTAAGTTTGCAAAAGGCTCTGTTCCACTTTGGTTTTCCACGCGATGAAATGCATCGCCATTCTAGATTCAAAGCTAAAATATAATATGTTTGAAAAGGAATCTCACTACATTGCCGGGCTCTACAGTACTGTACCTACACATTCCCCGATGAGTTCTGTTACTCTAAAACTTACTCCTTCAGGGTCTGGACGTAATTCAATAACGTGTGCCACACGATTTCCGTGGAAATGACCGACGAGAAATTACTGAGGGTACCTTTTAATATTACTTAAGTGAATAGTAGTGGTGACCTAGTAGAATACGGTACCAAGTTGCGAATGGATGGTTGTGGGTTCGAATTGGCAAAAGACATATTACTTTGTGTAATTGTCCATTGTGATATCATCACCACTGTTTTCAAAGTGGTGAAGAAAAACATTGCCAGGAAAGAGAATTAACAGAGAAACATATTGATAGATAGAATATACTTTATTGTACTTTATAACGAAAGATATGATTCAGGCCCGTTGGTATAGTGGTCAGTGGCCCTGACTGCTATGTGCAAGGTCGTGGGTTCGATTCCCACCTAGAACAAATGTTTGTGTGATGAGCACGGTCATTTGTTCTTTGTCTAGGTGTAATTTATCTATAATATGTATGTATTTAGAAATATATATGTATGTTTATCAGTTGTCTAGTACCTATACCACAAGCTCTGCTTAGTTTGGGACTAGATGGCGTTGTGTGAATAAGTTGTGGAATATTATTATTATTCCATTGATTAAATCTATGTACATATAAATTACATTTTTAAATATTAATATAAAAAATAAAAACATTTAAAAATATAAAAAATAGTAGCCCACCGGTATCGGGAACAGGGTCCAAGCTACCGGTGGTCAGGGCTCCATAGAGAGGAACCTCCTCACAATACGCGCCGTTTCCAGGAGTACTGCTCTCTGTATCCCCCTTATTATTATTATTATTTCACGCGTAACAAATCCCCATAACTTGAATATGAAGATACCTACTTCCAAACTGACTCGTCCTCAAAAATATATGTAATAGTCCCAAACAAATGTGTTCAAATTTGAATTCAGTCATTTCTAGGCATGGCATTAATTTATTTTTAGTTCAAAACAAGTTGTTTATCTCATGTTCAAATAGAGGTAATTTTATCCATCACAAGAAACTTTCACGTCAAATAATAGTTTCATAAACAAACTTTGATAAGCTTTCGTTATCGGATCTATCTTTCAGCGAAACTTCAATTTATCATGTGCCTGGAATATTTATTATTCCTATCTACTGGCGGATTGATCTGACTTTGTATACTCTACACCTGATTCATTCGGATTATTGACCGTTAGAAAAACTAATGAACTTTTACTTTCGCAACGTATTACTTTCAAGGTTGAAGCGGAGGTACGTTTGATAATCGGTCGTAATCTAGTTTCCATACTTCTAAGTGATAAGGGTGATCTGCCCCAAACATTTTTTTTTTACTTTTTGATGAATTTTTTATTTATTTTATGTTTTGGCATTAAAAATACATACAGCCGTTAATTTTCAGCCTTCTATCATCAACCCCTATTTTTTAATCTAATCATTTTTCGACTACGAGTTCATCGAGTATGTGAAGAATATGCCAGTGAGCATGGTCTTACATATAATGTAGTAAAAAGTAACTGTATGATATTTGTGAGCGGTACGAAGTACCTGCTAGAAGTACCACCTGTGTACCTCAAAACTCAGGGCACATCGATACGGCCGACTTACGAGATCACGCAGATATTGAACGGGAACGGAAGGCACTGTCAAGAACATGATAGCTCGCAGGTTTGCACGTAGGTCAGTTGAAGTATAGACTCTCTTTACTTTACTCTTTAGAGCGTATTGTATACCTGTATCCTGTATATATGTGCAAACTGTGGACTAACCACACGCAGAAAAGTTACAGTGTTCTCCGTGTACAATATAATATGCGTTTAGGGCAATTTTCGGTCTGACCCGCTTCTGCAGCGCCTCAGGGATGTGTGCTGAGAGGCGTACTAGCTGTTTTTCTGCAACTATGCGTAAGCGTAGTGCATCCCTGGTGTGTGGACTAGCTCCAACACTATTTTGAAATTGATAGCAGGTAGACTAGACTGTTCCTATATACGACATTGTTGTGGGAAAAATGTCGCGTGTGGGGTGGAATAGCCTATATCAGATTTGCATGTTTTTCTTTGATTTTATTATAATTTTTGTTATTTTTTATTAATTTGTGTTGATGTTTAAGGTAATTTATAATATAATGTATACAATCTGTAATGTATGTGTCTATATAGGACTTTTGAATCCTGGATTAAACATAATTATTTTATTTTATTAATTTATTTAAGCCTGGTCGATAACTGATCAAATATGGCTAAACAACGTTTGCTGGGTCAGCTATTAATAATATAAACTTTATTTCATAAAAGCGATTGTAAGGAATATAATTACATTAGGTTTTTACATAAATGACTTACACAGAGAGTTGCTCGAAAATACTGGTCCCCATCATACTTGGAATTAAGGGTAGGCATGTGATGATCCAATGGCATTTTTCTTGGGATTAAATTTTTTTGATATTAGGGCAATCCAAAGGTAAGATAAGTTATTACGTTACGGAGAAATTTGTAAATTATAATAAATCTATGTATATCGAATGGATTTTTTAAAGAGAACTTGCAATGTGAGTTTTTAACATGAGAAGCATTCTTGTTAAAGAGTGTACGACTAAACGCCGACACTACGTTGACAGACTGAACACCGACAAGACTTTACTTCGACGGGACTCTTTGCCGACAGGATACTTCGCCGACGGGACACTTCGCCGACAGGACACTTCGCCGACAGAACACTTCGCCGACAGGACACTTCGCCAACAGGGAACCTCCAACTAAGATAAATATGCTTATGTCTGAAGTGGGTTCACGGCAATAGTGTATTGGGTGGGGTTTGAACCCGCGACCTCTCGATCACAAGTCCAACACCTTAGCCACTAATAGAGAGATAGCCTAGAGCGGGAAACCACTGTGGAATTGTTCGAAAGAGTTACCGCGGCCTCGGAACGCGAAGCGCAAATGACGGAACACGGATGGCTTTTAGTCAGTAAAAGTCTGCCTCCCAGTCTGGGCAAAGTGGGAGGGCCACTTTGCCCAGACTGGGAGGCAGTCATCAGATGATTTCACACCCTTGAATAGAAGAGTGGGAAGCCACTCATTACATCTAAGGGCCTATGCACACCACGTTTTTTAAACGCGCCGTTGACGCGCGTTTCTAGCAATACAGACGCGCGTTAGCATCACGTTTGTATCGATACAAACAACAACAACAAACTGCTCTGCAGGATAAAAGCGCGCCCGCGTTTCCAAAACGCGCGTCGAAAGCGCGTTTAAAAAACGTGGTGTGCACAGGCCCTTAATCAGTAAAAGTCTAACATACCCTCCCACTTCGCCCAGATCGGAGGGCAGTCATTGGATGATTTCCCACCCTTAAAGAGTTGTGTGGGAAGCCACTTATTATATCTAAGTAACTGTTTTATTACACGTACAAATAAATATGAATGTTACCAATATAAGGAAACTGGTTTAAATAAAAGCGATCCGTTTTCATAATGCCTATGGCAATTGCGGCCTTTGTTGATACGGTCTCCGGTAGCAGTAGTTTGATTGAATTTTGAGACTTTCGAGGTTTCACAATGTTAACGCGTGGGAAGTATGAATAAGTATTTGTTGGAACTTCGGAATTACTCCATTACAATTCTACGTACCTACTTATATGATGTTTGTAATAGACGTGTGTATTTTCAAGATTTGGTGTGGGTTTTCGAAATTATAATAAAGCGTAGGCACGAGTTGTAGAAAACAAAGGACATTGTGTTTAACTTGTAGAAACCATGTAGAAACTTTTGTATCTAATCATATAGGTACGCAATTATTATACAAAGTTTATTTTCCTTTTCTCTTAATTTTTTTACTTAGCCATTGATGTCCCACTGCTGGGCTAAGGCCTCCCCCAAATCCTGGTGGATTAAAAAATATTAATCCTCAAAACATGCCAGTGTCATCACTGGCATGTTTGTTTGTGTGTAATGTTCCGGCATTTTCGAAGCCGGTTACCAGACTTTTTTTTTCATTTGTGATATATATTAGTTTATTTATATTTATTGTAATATGATGTTTTTTTATTGATAATAGGTTGGCGTTTAACCACCATATTCTAATTGTGATCTAATCAATGTCTTAATGCTATACAAAACATTGATTAGATCACAATTAGAATATGCTTCACCTATCTGGAATCCTTTGTACAAAAAGTACGGTGCTGGCTTAGAAATGGTACAGAAAAAGTTTTTGCGTTCTATGAACTACAGGTGTTATCACTCTTAAGTTTCCTACACACATTTATTAAATAAATATCATGTTTTAAGTCTAGAGTACAGACGATTGTTTCTGTCAGTAATGATGTTGCATGGTTTGTGCAACAACAGATTTGACTGCACAGATTTAACAAATAAATTATGTTATACAGTACCCAGAACTGTTATCCAGCGCGGAGTGCGCGTGCCTCGTCTGTTTCATACAGAGTCCTGTAAAACTAATGCCGGAGTGCGCGTGCCTCTGCGTCGTATTGTGGACATATATAACTCGCACTTCACACGGCTTGATATATTTTGTCTATCTAATAAGCAATTTAAAGTAGAAGCTTGTAAACTCTTGTCTGAGATTTAATTTAATAATATGTTAATCAGTTACGGATTTATTAGATAATGTTATTTTAACTATTTCGTTTTTAGCTTTAATGTGTCATTGTAACTTTCATTTCTTTTGTTAACCTGTGGACAATGGTGTGGGTTGCATAATTGTTTAATTAGTTATACGAATTTTAGTTAATATGTTTTTATTATGTAACTGTTATTTGTCCCTAAATAAATAAATATCACCCGATGTTACGCAATGATGTGGTTGAAGATGAAGCACGCTTATCTAGAAGTTTTTTTTTTTTTAAATAGGGTCGCGTTTGACCACCATCTCACCTGATGGTAAGTGATGATGTGGTCGAAGATGGAGCACGCTTACCTAAAAGTAACCTATTCACTCTTGACTTAAAGCCCCCTAGGTTATAGGTATCGGGAAACACAGACTCCGGCAGGGAATTCCACTCCTTAGTCGTACGCACAATGAAGGTATTCCCAAAAGTGTTGTTAAAACGTTAACCTACTTTTTACTTTGTTTATTTTGTATATTTTAGAATTGTGTCTTTTAATTTTAGTTACTGTCATTGGTTGTAAACATAACCGTTGTAATTAAATAAATAAATAAATAAATAGTTGTACGCACAATGAATGTATTCCCAAGAAGTTTTGTGCGTACGGGTGCGATCTCTACTGGCATTATCATTTTGTGTCTAGACAACTTGATGATGTTTTTAAATACAATCGTTTTATCAAGAGTACTAAACGCCTACGACTTGAACTCATAACTATGATCTGGTAACTCATATTTACAAATTTATGTCCACTAAATAAAAATAAAAATATAATTTTGTAAGGAGGCCCCTAAACGATCAATAAAATTAATATTATTGACCGTTTAGGGTTAATATTGAAGATTGCGAAATGATTTAACCAAAGTTTGAGCGTGTTTAATTTTTATTGCAATATATTTTTCCATTGCTTTGTGTAGGGTTAGTATTGTGTAACACGCGCGAAAACATTGCACACTTCGTTTATTGTGCAATATAATTCATCGTTTAGATTTTGAGCACCTTTCAATTTAATTGTACCATAAAATATATTGTACAATGTTATTTATTGTATGGTCTATGGGCTGCGATACCAAATTTTTACGACGGTAAAATGTGTTTCACAAGATTTTTATGAATTAAATTCATCCCCTAAAGAAAAATAAATAGATGACATATTGTTTGGAATTTCTTCATTTTATCCATTGAGCGTACGGCTCGATTTGCTATAAATAGCGAAATGAAAATTACTTAACGAAACAAAAGACGGTAGCGAGTCTAGAATTTATTTCTACATAGAATTGTTTTAGAGTCAGACCAAGCACAATCTAAAGGTTCCGTAGAGATGAATATTTTACGAACTTATGCATTTTGTTGAAGTCATTGATTTAAAAGAGCTTCAGCCCGCGGCTTTGCTCGAATGAAAAGGCTTTTTCAACGAAATTAAACTATCTTCACTGAAAAAATCCAACCGTAACTTAGTTTTAACATGAAAGAAGAACAAACTAAAGAACACTCGTTCGCATTTATAATATTTAACAAATCCCACCTACCTACAAAACTATGCCCTGTTATTATACCCTGTTGTCATTTGACAGGTAGACAGTATTTAAGAGCCATTTCAAAAAATTTGAACGCTCGTGTTTAAATAAAAATGTCTGCGTGGCGATGCACACATATACAACACAAATAGTGTAGAGTGAATGTCGAGTCGGACTAAACAATCTTGAGCTGTTATAATCGTCTTTATGAGAAAAAGTAATTTGATTAATTAAATGACTTAATATTAAAAAAAAAATTAACACATGTATTAGTTAAGAAAAATATAAGTTATGTGACAACCGACTTCAACAAAATTAAACTCAAAAGTGTCGGTGTTATTTAACTAAGAAAGATTACACTTCTTGTGTCGATGATATTTATTTTTACAAATAGGTCACAAGTAAGAAAAAGTGTTGGTGTGTCTATACAAAAATACAAAAAATACGTTACACTTTTTTAAATACGTGAGGAATTTGTGGCTAAATAATAGATAATAATAGCCTTATAGCTCGATCATTAGGTTAGGTTAGCATAGGTAATAGAGGCGAAAGTACTCGCGTCGTTGTATCGATGGCGCGAGGAAGAGCGGGCACGGGGCTCGAGGCCGGTGCAGCGGCAGATCGCGCTGCGCCGAGAGGAGCTCCGTCAGGTCTTGGTGGCGGAATGGCGGCAGAGGCTTCTGCGCCCTACCGCCGGCCTCGCTACCGTCGAGGCGATCCGGCCAGTACTCGACGACTGGCTCGGGAGAAGGCACGGCTCCCTGTCGTTTAGAGTGACACAGGTGCTGTCGGGGCACGGCTGCTTCGGCAAGTACCTGTGCCGCATAGACAGGGAGCCGGACGCTCGGTGCCACCACTGCGTCCATTGCGGGGAGGACACGGCGCAACACACGCTCGCCGAGTGTGTAGCTTGGGAGGAGCAGCGCCGTGTCCTCACAAATGAAGTAGGAGGCGATCTGTCGCTGCCGGCCGTAGTGCAGAGTATGGTCGGCAGCGCAGAGTCGTGGGACGCGGTGGTGTCCTTCTGCGAGGACGTGATGTCGCAGAAGGAAACTGCGGAAAGGGAGAGGGAGATCTCCACTCCCTTCCCTGGCCGCAAAAGGCGCACCGGGCGCAGGGGAAGGGCGGACAACGCCCTTTTCCAGCCCCCATGAATGGGCCCAGGGGTGAGGGACTTGGGGAAGTCCCCCGCCCCCTATTCGATGGACCCGAGTCGCAGGCGCGCGCGGGTGTCGGCGCGCGCCTCTGAGGCGATGCACGGGGTAGTTCAACACCTCACTACCCCGTGCAGGAGGCGAGGCCGGGACAGACCCGGCCAGCACTAGTGCGGGGCTGCGGAAGAATTAGGTTTCCCGCGGCCTCCCGCGCACGTGTGAGAAGACACCGGGGTGGTTTTAGCCGGTAAGAATCCGGCACGCCCCTCCGCCATTCCCCAGGCGGAGGTAGTCCATGAGGATTTCCCCCCGTTAAAAAAAAAAAAAAAAAAAGGTAATAGGTTAAACTCCATGCCGAGATCTGTCCATGGATGGAAGACTATTTTAAACTAAATCATACATTATCAGCAAGTAACATGCCTATGTTAGTTTTTAAGCTAATATGGTCACTATGTATGTATGTATGTATGTATATCGGACAGGTATCCGCAACTCCACGGCCAAGCGCGTATTTTATTTTATTTTATTTTATCTTTTCATTCTATCCATGCCAGCTCCTCCAGGAAGGCGAGCAACGCCCTTGTTTTGCTTACTGTTTCTCGGAGGGTACCTGGGTTGCCGAAGAATACCATGGTCACTAACTATACTGTTATTGACATTGTTGAAAAAACGAACGAGAAAAAGGGTAGACTTCAGTTCATCCGTGATCCGCTTGCAACAGTGCCGAATTATCGGAAACCCGAAACAATTAATATACATGATCAATATCCCGTTTTAAGTTCTAATGTTAGATTACACGCATGTTGATGCCAATCAAGCAAAGTCGAAGTCATTTAGTTTTTGCATTCGTTTATTTGGTTTAGAAATTTATAATTAAGTTTTACAAATAATGCGTACGCGCGATTCGGCCGCAGAGAAAAAAGGGAAGAGAAGATGGACGCCACAGGATCTCGTCATCGCGTCGCGTTCCATCTTGTGTGGTGATGCTCGGTTCGCGAGCATTAGTGCGTTCCGGTTTCATTGTATACAACGCAAATAATGTATAGTATAAATCAGTGAAAGAATTTTTGAAATCGGCCAATAAGAAGAGTATATTTGCCTATCCATTACAAACAAACAAAAATCAATACTTTTCTCTTTATGTTTTTAATGGATAATTGGAATTGGAATTGTTTGTAATGGATAGGCAAATATACTCTTCTTATTGGCCGATTTCAAAAATTCTTTCACTGATTTATACTATACATTATTTGCGTTGTATACAATGAAACCGGAACGCACTAATGCTCGCGAACCGAGCATCACCACACAAGATGGAACGCGACGCGATGACGAGATCCTGTGGCGTCCATCTTCTCTTCCCTTTTTTCTCTGCGGCCGAATCGCGCGTACGCATTATTTGTAAAACTTAATTATAAATTTCTAAACCAAATAAACGAATGCAAAAACTAAATGACTTCGACTTTGCTTGATTGGCATCAACATGCGTGTAATCTAACATTAGAACTTAAAACGGGATATTGATCATGTATATTAATTGTTTCGGGTTTCCGATAATTCGGCACTGTTGCAAGCGGATCACGGATGAACTGAAGTCTACCCTTTTTCTCGTTCGTTTTTTCAACAATGTCAATAACAGTATAGTTAGTGACCATGGTATTCTTCGGCAACCCAGGTACCCTCCGAGAAACGGTAAGCAAAACAAGGGCGTTGCTCGCCTTCCTGGAGGAGCTGGCATGGATAGAATGAAAAGATAAAATAAAATAAAATAAAATACGCGCTTGGCCGTGGAGTTGCGGATACCTGTCCGATATACATACATACATACATACATAGTGACCATATTAGCTTAAAAACTAACATAGGCATGTTACTTGCTGATAATGTATGATTTAGTTTAAAATAGTCTTCCATCCATGGACAGATCTCGGCATGGAGTTTAACCTATTACCTTTTTTTTTTTTTTTTTTTTAACGGGGGGAAATCCTCATGGACTACCTCCGCCTGGGGAATGGCGGAGGGGCGTGCCGGATTCTTACCGGCTAAAACCACCCCGGTGTCTTCTCACACGTGCGCGGGAGGCCGCGGGAAACCTAATTCTTCCGCAGCCCCGCACTAGTGCTGGCCGGGTCTGTCCCGGCCTCGCCTCCTGCACGGGGTAGTGAGGTGTTGAACTACCCCGTGCATCGCCTCAGAGGCGCGCGCCGACACCCGCGCGCGCCTGCGACTCGGGTCCATCGAATAGGGGGCGGGGGACTTCCCCAAGTCCCTCACCCCTGGGCCCATTCATGGGGGCTGGAAAAGGGCGTTGTCCGCCCTTCCCCTGCGCCCGGTGCGCCTTCTGCGGCCAGGGAAGGGAGTGGAGATCTCCCTCTCCCTTTCCGCAGTTTCCTTCTGCGACATCACGTCCTCGCTGAAGGACACCACCGCGTCCCACGACTCTGCGCTGCCGACCATACTCTGCACTACGGCCGGCAGCGACAGATCGCCTCCTACTTCATTTGTGAGGACACGGCGCTGCTCCTCCCAAGCTACACACTCGGCGAGCGTGTGTTGCGCCGTGTCCTCCCCGCAATGGACGCAGTGGTGGCACCGAGCGTCCGGCTCCCTGTCTATGCGGCACAGGTACTTGCCGAAGCAGCCGTGCCCCGACAGCACCTGTGTCACTCTAAACGACAGGGAGCCGTGCCTTCTCCCGAGCCAGTCGTCGAGTACTGGCCGGATCGCCTCGACGGTAGCGAGGCCGGCGGTAGGGCGCAGAAGCCTCTGCCGCCATTCCGCCACCAAGACCTGACGGAGCTCCTCTCGGCGCAGCGCGATCTGCCGCTGCACCGGCCTCGAGCCCCGTGCCCGCTCTTCCTCGCGCCATCGATACAACGACGCGAGTACTTTCGCCTCTATTACCTATGCTAACCTAACCTAATGATCGAGCTATAAGGCTATTATTATCTATTATTTAGCCACAAATTCCTCACGTATTTAAAAAAGTGTAACGTATTTTTTGTATTTTTGTATAGACACACCAACACTTTTTCTTACTTGTGACCTATTTGACGATTTCAAAAGTTGTAGTGTCTTGCCTCTTACACCATAATGTTCGAGTTTAATAAGTAGTAGATTATGATCTATCGTGTCAAAAGCGGAGCTGAGGTCGACAAATAGTCCAGCTACTTTCAGTTTTTCATTTAATTTACTAACTATGTCATTTATTAAAGTGGTCATAGCATCCGAAGTGCCTACACCTTTCTGGTAACCAAATTGTCTCTGATTGATTATCTTGTTAATACTTAAATGTAGCATCAGTCTAGTTTTAATAATTTTTTCAAAGAGTTTTGATAAGGTTGGAAGTAGGGATATGGTGCGGTAATTTTTCGGGTCAGTCTGAGTGCCCTTCTTGAGTATCGGAATCACCTTGGCCAATTTCAACTGGTCAGGAAAAATTGACTCATTGATACATTTATTGAAAAAATTAGAAAGAGGAGATGCTAATACGTCTATATTTTCCTTTATAATCGATATTTGTACATCGTCGAAGCCGCAAGAATATTTGTTAGCCATTTTATTAACCAACTTAATTATTTATTTGGCTTAATTGGCTTGAAAGTCATGTCACTTTCAACTCTCTTAGTTGTATTGATTAGATAAGTCACTGCTCTATCTTCATCTTTACTTTCAACTGATGATTTGAATAAAAAACTATTGATAAATACATTGGCAACATCCTGAGGATCAGTAATAACCTTATTATCTACATTTAAAATAAGATTTCTACTTTGCTTGTTTTTCTTCTTCTTCTTTATATGTTGGTTTACTATTTTCCAAGTTTCTTTCACTATATTTGATGTGCTATTTAAATACCTAGATATAGCTTGCTTTTTGGCTTGCTTAATTACTTTCCTATAAATATGAACGTAATTGGTTTTATAATTTGTGACACTGACATTCCTAAGTGTTCCAGAACACAGGACTCGTTTCATTTTGCTTGATACTTTAATACCTTTTGTGATCCACTTTATTCTATTATTGTTGTGCGATTTTATCCGAATTGATCTTTTGGGATAACTATCTTGGAATATTTTATTGAAGTGGCTTAGAAATTGATTTATTCCCAAATTGATCCAATCTTTGTTAGAGATTTTTTTTTTGAAAACAGAGTTGTTATTCTCATTAAATAATCTTTTAATTAATGTAGTGAACTCGAATCTTTTATTTATTTTTTTATTTCATCAAGAGCTAAATGACAAAAAAGTCCACAAAACATTGTTGTATGTAATTACTATCGATATTTGTGATTATATTATCTAAACACGACTGAGAGTTATTTCGTATAAAGATTATGGTCAAACGCCTATCAACTATAAAAAAAAAGAAGCGCTTGGTACGACAAGACGGCATATTAACCAAGTGTGGGTGGTACCCAGCAGTGCGTCTGGTAGACCGATAGGGGTACATATTTTTATTGTGTAGTGGTCTTTTGAGGAAAGATGCACATAGATTTGAGTAGTCCAGTCCTGGGATCAAAAATCCGAAGACACATGGCACCCACCAACGTACACTGGGCCCGTGTTATGGACTACGGCCCATTTCCTCTCACAGAGAGGGCAGCTGAGTCCAAGCAGTAGAAACGTAATAGCCTGAATTATTATTATTATATTATAAAGAAAAGTAAAAGCCAACATCTACGAATGTATTAATGATGTTGTAAGTAAAGTATTCCTTTTTATGGTCTTGTGTGTACAAAATTATTTCCTTTGAGTATTTTTTTTTAATTCCTTATTTATTTATAGGGACTTTTACGCATAGCGTATGTCAGTCCCATCGTATCCTGAACAATTGTACCTTCACAATATGTGGGCCATGAATTTGAACAAATCCTTTGCAGCGTCGCCATTTGGTTGGGAGAGAATCGTATGGTAAGTACTCATGCCTACATCAGTTCTGTTCAAATTCAGAGTTCTCAATAAATAATTTCTACTAGACTCATACCGGACACTTTCCATCAATAAATATTGCAGGTCCTCGACAACTCCACATTCCTCACAATTGGGTGAAGCGATATTCTTCATCATGAAGGCAAATTCTTTGCATGGAATCCTTTGAGTATTATTGTTGCTTTGTTTGTTTTGTAACTCAGTTACGTGAATACATGTTTTACCGAGGGAAGATACGCCTAAGGCGAATGGTACATTTGCAATTGGTGTTAATTTCCTATTTCATCAAATCAAAGCTTTACAATAACTGTCAAGTAAAAACACGATTTTTTTTATTAATAATGAGCCCGTTGTTGACCTCGATCACACCTGATGGTAAGTATAAGATGAGGTCTATGATCGAACGAGCGAGCCCAAAAAATGTCTATTCACTCTTGCTTTAAAGACTGACGGGTCGTATGTGGCAGGGAACACAGAAGCCGACAGAGAGTTCCACACCTTGGTTGTGCGCACAATGAATGTTGAAGAAAAGCGCTTAGTACGCAAGACGGTATATCGACCAAGTGTGGATGGTATCCTGCGGTACGTCTGGTTGACAGGTAGTAAAAGGGGGATGAAGGGATCAGGTCGTGGAGCTCCTGCGCACACAAGTACAATCTGTAGAAGATAGACAGGCAAGCAACGTTTCGCCGGTGAGCCAGGCTGTGAAGCTTGCCTGCCAGAGCCTCGTCACCTATGAGCCTTTTAGCTCTCCGTTCGATCGAGTCAAGTGCAGCTAGCTGGTATTTGGCTGAGTCATCCCACAAGTGACTGCAATAGTCCATACAGGAACGGACCTGTGCTTTATATAAATTTAAAAGCTGTCCAGGTGTGAAGTATCGCCTCACTTTCTATATTGTTCTATTTCTAGTATTCTTGTAGATTTGTTTGTTTTGTTACTTAGTTATGAGAATATATGTTTCACTGAGGGAAGATACGCCTAAGGCGAATGGCACATGAGCTTTGGCACTTGGTGTTAATTTCCTATTTCATCACAGCTTCACAATAACTGTAAAGTTACAATACGAAAATTTTAAAGATTTCTTTGAGAAGAGTTCGTGGCTAATTAATTACAGCCACACGGCATGATATTAAAGGTTGAGCACTGCTTAGAGGTCGATCCGCGAATGGGAGACTATTTTCATATATCCAGATTTCTCCGTGCTTCAGAAAACACGTTGAGCATAATGGTCTTGGCTGTCATATGTCACATACATCTTTGTCAGTCGTTACGAAATTCTAACACCAGTCATGTCGAGGGGAATCATGCTCTGCCGGGGCTGCGGGAATTTTCTAAAGAGATACCAAGGCCACGGAAAGCAAGGGCATCTCAAGGCTTTTTCCAGAAATTAGAGAAGCATAATTTATGTCACTTATCCTTCAACTGCACACTGCACAGTAGCATCCGGCTCTATTGGCGACTGTGACTGCAACGCCATTGACAGAGTCGATACCACAAAATATCTAGGCATCATAATTGACGAGAATCTGAATTTCAAAGCACATATTCGAACACTCGCTAAAAAAACTCGCAAATTTATTTACATTGCAAAACTCTTATGAGCCAGTGCTCCAAAGAACATAGGTATTCAGGTATATATCTCTTTATGCCAGTCTGTCCTTCAATACTGTGTCAGTGTTTGGGGTAGCGCCGACAAATCGTGCATGCTGGAGCTAGAACGAGCCCAGCGTGCTGTTCTCAAGGTACTTCTAGGAAAGCCTCGTCGATTCTCTACGGAAGAACTACATAGGGAGGCAAGGGTTTTACGCGTTCGTCAACTTTACATCCTATGGTCACTTTTAAAACTTATTAAAGTAAACATTAGACGCTCTAGTTGCAGTAAAAGAGGTAGGAAAACTGCAGAAAGAATCCTGCTTCCAAAAACCAAAACCCTCTTTGCTGCTCGGCTTTCATCATACCTACCCATTAAAGTATTTAACGCTATAGGCAAAGTCTTCAGTATACCCAACAACTACTATGAGGCCAAAATCAAACTAAAGGAATGGTTGTTGGACCTGACTTATGAGGAAACTGAAGGCTTTCTTTATAACCCATGTTGATACCCTCATACCTCAGCTGTAATACACACTCTCACTCAATATCACACACACACCCACTCTTACTCACCTATATGTTGTTTTTGTACCTTATGTGTTTTATTTTTAAAGTCATAATTATTAGTTTCTTTTATAATATTTTCGGTTTATAAAGTATATTTTCTGTTTATAAGTGTATTCGTTTTAGTTTTTAGTGCGCTAGCAGAACAGTGTCAGATAAAGACTAAAAGAGTTGTATGGGTCACCAAAATACTGGCTGTGCCTAGTTTGGGACCCGCTGTGTAAACCTGTGGCATGTAATTTATATTCTGTCAACGAACTAAATAAATAAAAATAAAATAAATAAATAAATAACTATCTTCACGAAAAACATCCAACCGTTATTCAGTTTTTATAAGAAAGAACTGACTAACAAGCACTCTGGCATTTATAATATTAGAAGCGTTATGACGTTCTCGTCTAAGATTTTAAGAACAAATCCCAGTTATTGTACCTAACTGCCGGGGTTGCGGGAATGTTCTAACGCGGTACCGCGGCCCCGGAACGTAAGGACAGTTGAAGGAAAAGGGTGGGTTTTTAGTCAGTAAAAGTCTGACACTCCTTTCCGCTCTACCCAGAGCGGGAGAAGTCATGCGATAATTATTGAAAAAAAAAAAAAATGGGTATCGTGTTACCCAGTTACTGGTTCGTGGAAGTCAGATCGGAAGTCGCTCCATGTAAAACACTAGTTCTCAGCTGCATCAGGTTAGACTGGAATCCCAACATAGTTGGAAAAAGGCTAAACAGAGAGACTTTTCTTGGTTCGACTTTTAAAGAAATTTTGTTGAGGTAGCCTCGTCACCCAAAACAATTTGTTTTACATCTTTCTTTGCAATTCTTTCTTTCTCAAGGCCTTTCTTAAATCTAAATGAAGTCAAGTGGTAATGAAACAATTCTAGATTGTAGTTAAAAAAATATCATGTCAACTCAATTGGAATCTTTCAACAGCAGTCGGTTCTGGCTCAATGAACTTAGTTCCACTTTTCGCCATGTTTATTTTTAAGGTTCCGCTGCCAGATAGAGAAACTCATATCTGTTGTTTTGGTATTTTAGTTAGGAGCTGTTAGCATGATATTGGTGATATTTGGATGGCAGTGGCAATTTTTTTTTTTAGTAATAGTTTATTCTAAAATTGCCACTGCCATCCAAATATCACCAATATCATGCTAACAGCTCCTAACTAAAATACCAAAACAACAGATATGAGTTTCTCTATCTGGCAGCGGAACCTTAAAAATAAACATGGCGAAAAGTGGAACTAAGTTCATTGAGCCAGAACCGACTGCTGTTGAAAGATTCCAATTGAGTTGACATGATATTTTTTTAACTACAATCTAGAATTGTTTCATTACCACTTGACTTCATTTAGATTTAAGAAAGGCCTTGAGAAAGAAAGAATTGCAAAGAAAGATGTAAAACAAATTGTTTTGGGTGACGAGGCTACCTCAACAAAATCTCTTTAAAAGTCGAACCAAGAAAAGTCTCTCTGTTTAGCCTTTTTCCAACTATGTTGGGATTCCAGTCTAACCTGATGCAGCTGAGAACTAGTGTTTTACATGGAGCGACTTCCGATCTGACTTCCACGAACCAGTAACTGGGTAACACGATACCCATTTTTTTTTTTTCAATAATTATCGCATGACTTCTCCCGCTCTGGGTAGAGCGGAAAGGAGTGTCAGACTTTTACTGACTAAAAACCCACCCTTTTCCTTCAACTGTCCTTACGTTCCGGGGCCGCGGTACCGCGTTAGAACATTCCCGCAACCCCGGCAGTTAGGTACAATAACTGGGATTTGTTCTTAAAATCTTAGACGAGAACGTCATAACGCTTCTAATATTATAAATGCCAGAGTGCTTGTTAGTCAGTTCTTTCTTATAAAAACTGAATAACGGTTGGATGTTTTTCGTGAAGATAGTTATTTATTTATTTATTTTATTTTTATTTATTTAGTTCGTTGACAGAATATAAATTACATGCCACAGGTTTACACAGCGGGTCCCAAACTAGGCACAGCCGGTATTTTGGTGACCCATACAACTCTTTTAGTCTTTATCTGACACTGTTCTGCTAGCGCACTAAAAACTAAAACGAATACACTTATAAACAGAAAATATACTTTATAAACCGAAAATATTATAAAAGAAACTAATAATTATGACTTTAAAAATAAAACACATAAGGTACAAAAACAACATATAGGTGAGTAAGAGTGGGTGTGTGTGTGATATTGAGTGAGAGTGTGTATTACAGCTGAGGTATGAGGGTATCAACATGGGTTATAAAGAAAGCCTTCAGTTTCCTCATAAGTCAGGTCCAACAACCATTCCTTTAGTTTGATTTTGGCCTCATAGTAGTTGTTGGGTATACTGAAGACTTTGCCTATAGCGTTAAATACTTTAATGGGTAGGTATGATGAAAGCCGAGCAGCAAAGAGGGTTTTGGTTTTTGGAAGCAGGATTCTTTCTGCAGTTTTCCTACCTCTTTTACTGCAACTAGAGCGTCTAATGTTTACTTTAATAAGTTTTAAAAGTGACCATAGGATGTAAAGTTGACGAACGCGTAAAACCCTTGCCTCCCTATGTAGTTCTTCCGTAGAGAATCGACGAGGCTTTCCTAGAAGTACCTTGAGAACAGCACGCTGGGCTCGTTCTAGCTCCAGCATGCATGATTTGTCGGCGCTACCCCAAACACTGACACAGTATTGAAGGACAGACTGGCATAAAGAGATATATACCTGAATACCTATGTTCTTTGGAGCACTGGCTCATAAGAGTTTTGCAATGTAAATAAATTTGCGAGTTTTTTTAGCGAGTGTTCGAATATGTGCTTTGAAATTCAGATTCTCGTCAATTATGATGCCTAGATATTTTGTGGTATCGACTCTGTCAATGGCGTTGCAGTCACAGTCGCCAATAGAGCCGGATGCTACTGTGCAGTGTGCAGTTGAAGGATAAGTGACATAAATTATGCTTCTCTAATTTCTGGAAAAAGCCTTGAGATGCCCTTGCTTTCCGTGGCCTTGGTATCTCTTTAGAAAATTCCCGCAGCCCCGGCAGAGCATGATTCCCCTCGACATGACTGGTGTTAGAATTTCGTAACGACTGACAAAGATGTATGTGACATATGACAGCCAAGACCATTATGCTCAACGTGTTTTCTGAAGCACGGAGAAATCTGGATATATGAAAATAGTCTCCCATTCGCGGATCGACCTCTAAGCAGTGCTCAACCTTTAATATCATGCCGTGTGGCTGTAATTAATTAGCCACGAACTCTTCTCAAAGAAATCTTTAAAATTTTCGTATTGTAACTTTACAGTTATTGTGAAGCTGTGATGAAATAGGAAATTAACACCAAGTGCCAAAGCTAATGTGCCATTCGCCTTAGGCGTATCTTCCCTCAGTGAAACATATATTCTCATAACTAAGTAACAAAACAAACAAATCTACAAGAATACTAGAAATAGAACAATATAGAAAGTGAGGCGATACTTCACACCTGGACAGCTTTTAAATTTATATAAAGCACAGGTCCGTTCCTGTATGGACTATTGCAGTCACTTGTGGGATGACTCAGCCAAATACCAGCTAGCTGCACTTGACTCGATCGAACGGAGAGCTAAAAGGCTCATAGGTGACGAGGCTCTGGCAGGCAAGCTTCACAGCCTGGCTCACCGGCGAAACGTTGCTTGCCTGTCTATCTTCTACAGATTGTACTTGTGTGCGCAGGAGCTCCACGACCTGATCCCTTCATCCCCCTTTTACTACCTGTCAACCAGACGTACCGCAGGATACTATCCACACTTGGTCGATATACCGTCTTGCGTACTAAGCGCTTTTCTTCAACATTCATTGTGCGCACAACCAAGGTGTGGAACTCTCTGTCGGCTTCTGTGTTCCCTGCCACATACGACCCGTCAGTCTTTAAAGCAAGAGTGAATAGACATTTTTTGGGCTCGCTCGTTCGATCATAGACCTCATCTTATACTTACCATCAGGTGTGATCGAGGTCAACAACGGGCTCATTATTAATAAAAAAAATCGTGTTTTTACTTGACAGTTATTATAAAGCTTTGATTTGATGAAATAGGAAATTAACACCAATTGCAAATGTACCATTCGCCTTAGGCGTATCTTCCCTCGGTAAAACATGTATTCACGTAACTGAGTTACAAAACAAACAAAGCAACAATAATACTCAAAGGATTCCATGCAAAGAATTTGCCTTCATGATGAAGAATATCGCTTCACCCAATTGTGAGGAATGTGGAGTTGTCGAGGACCTGCAATATTTATTGATGGAAAGTGTCCGGTATGAGTCTAGTAGAAATTATTTATTGAGAACTCTGAATTTGAACAGAACTGATGTAGGCATGAGTACTTACCATACGATTCTCTCCCAACCAAATGGCGACGCTGCAAAGGATTTGTTCAAATTCATGGCCCACATATTGTGAAGGTACAATTGTTCAGGATACGATGGGACTGACATACGCTATGCGTAAAAGTCCCTATAAATAAATAAGGAATTAAAAAAAAATACTCAAAGGAAATAATTTTGTACACACAAGACCATAAAAAGGAATACTTTACTTACAACATCATTAATACATTCGTAGATGTTGGCTTTTACTTTTCTTTATAATATAATAATAATAATTCAGGCTATTACGTTTCTACTGCTTGGACTCAGCTGCCCTCTCTGTGAGAGGAAATGGGCCGTAGTCCATAACACGGGCCCAGTGTACGTTGGTGGGTGCCATGTGTCTTCGGATTTTTGATCCCAGGACTGGACTACTCAAATCTATGTGCATCTTTCCTCAAAAGACCACTACACAATAAAAATATGTACCCCTATCGGTCTACCAGACGCACTGCTGGGTACCACCCACACTTGGTTAATATGCCGTCTTGTCGTACCAAGCGCTTCTTTTTTTTTATAGTTGATAGGCGTTTGACCATAATCTTTATACGAAATAACTCTCAGTCGTGTTTAGATAATATAATCACAAATATCGATAGTAATTACATACAACAATGTTTTGTGGACTTTTTTGTCATTTAGCTCTTGATGAAATAAAAAAATAAATAAAAGATTCGAGTTCACTACATTAATTAAAAGATTATTTAATGAGAATAACAACTCTGTTTTCAAAAAAAAAATCTCTAACAAAGATTGGATCAATTTGGGAATAAATCAATTTCTAAGCCACTTCAATAAAATATTCCAAGATAGTTATCCCAAAAGATCAATTCGGATAAAATCGCACAACAATAATAGAATAAAGTGGATCACAAAAGGTATTAAAGTATCAAGCAAAATGAAACGAGTCCTGTGTTCTGGAACACTTAGGAATGTCAGTGTCACAAATTATAAAACCAATTACGTTCATATTTATAGGAAAGTAATTAAGCAAGCCAAAAAGCAAGCTATATCTAGGTATTTAAATAGCACATCAAATATAGTGAAAGAAACTTGGAAAATAGTAAACCAACATATAAAGAAGAAGAAGAAAAACAAGCAAAGTAGAAATCTTATTTTAAATGTAGATAATAAGGTTATTACTGATCCTCAGGATGTTGCCAATGTATTTATCAATAGTTTTTTATTCAAATCATCAGTTGAAAGTAAAGATGAAGATAGAGCAGTGACTTATCTAATCAATACAACTAAGAGAGTTGAAAGTGACATGACTTTCAAGCCAATTAAGCCAAATAAATAATTAAGTTGGTTAATAAAATGGCTAACAAATATTCTTGCGGCTTCGACGATGTACAAATATCGATTATAAAGGAAAATATAGACGTATTAGCATCTCCTCTTTCTAATTTTTTCAATAAATGTATCAATGAGTCAATTTTTCCTGACCAGTTGAAATTGGCCAAGGTGATTCCGATACTCAAGAAGGGCACTCAGACTGACCCGAAAAATTACCGCACCATATCCCTACTTCCAACCTTATCAAAACTCTTTGAAAAAATTATTAAAACTAGACTGATGCTACATTTAAGTATTAACAAGATAATCAATCAGAGACAATTTGGTTACCAGAAAGGTGTAGGCACTTCGGATGCTATGACCACTTTAATAAATGACATAGTTAGTAAATTAAATGAAAAACTGAAAGTAGCTGGACTATTTGTCGACCTCAGCTCCGCTTTTGACACGATAGATCATAATCTACTACTTATTAAACTCGAACATTATGGTGTAAGAGGCAAGACACTACAACTTTTGAAATCGTATATAAAAAGCATACGAATGTATGTAGAAATTAAAATTATAGACGAGAATAATCACGAAGTGGTACACAAATCAAAAATGACAAATTTAAAACGTGGCGTGCCCCAAGGATCAATTTTAACTTAACTTCATGAGTAAAACCCAACCAAATGAGAAAATTGTTGTTTTCGCAGATGACACAAATGTTATAATTGGGGCAAAAGACATTGAAGAACTGACACTAACTGCAAACATAGTTATAGGAAAAATGTGCGAATGGTTTACAGCAAATAACCTGTTACTCAATACAAATAAAACCAACGTCATGTTATTTAAGACTACCGGTCGCAATAATGACGACTTGAATATAAAAATAAATGGATATAATATTAAATTGGAGGACAAGGTTAAATTCTTAGGTGTTCACATAGATTCGCACTTAAATTGGAAACCAGAGCTTGCTGGTATTAAATCATCTATATCGTCAGCATGCTACGCGCTTAGGAGCCTTAGGGATGATTTGGATATAAAACAGTTAAAGGTTGTATATTATGCGCTAGTCGAGTCTAGGATAAGGTAAAGCATCAACTCTGGGGAAATAGTTACTGTTATAACTGGCAGAGAGCATTCATCCTACAAAAACGAGCCATATGGACAATGGTTAGAATTTCCCAATGTGTCTCATGCAGGGATTACTTTAAAAAAATGGCTATGTTAACAGTTCCTTGTCTATATATGTTGGTACTCCTTACTCAGTTTGCTAAATATCTACACGAATTTGAAACACAAGAGCACCGTGAGATTAGAGAAAGCACATGTAGGAAAATTTTTAAACAACAAATAGCACCTAAATTTAACATGGTAAAACATAGCTGGAAATATCAAGCTGTAGAAATATTTAATAAGTTACCCTGTGAGTTAAAGACGCTGATTTATAACACCCACTTGTTTAAAACAAAATTGAAGGCCTTTCTGTTAGAAAAATGCTTGTATAACATATCGGAATTAAAATCACACAGTAATAATTGAATTCGTATTTCTATTTTTAATCACTTGACATTATATAATTTTGACTTTTTTTGCTGACATTTGACATTAATTTGCTTTGACATTATATTTAAAACTTAAACTTTATAGATTAATGTAACTTTTTGACATAATTTTTAGTAATGATTGACACAAATGTTATCCTAATAGTTGTATTTTGTATTTTTCTTGTATATAACTCATTACTAAATGTATATTCAACACAATGTAAATTGTTAAGGAATAAATAAATGAAATGAAATGAAATGAAATCTCACCTGATCTTAAGCGATGATGTGGTTGAAGATGAAGCACGCTTGCCTAGAAGTAACGTATTCACTCTTGACTTAAAGACTCCCAGGTTATGACTATCAGGAAACAGACTCAAAAAAAACAAACACAAAAAAAAAAGCCGTACGCACAATGAAAGTATTCCCAAAACGTTTCGCGCGTATGGGTAAAATGTCCACCATGTAACGATGGCGCATCGCCGTTTGTCTTGTAGTCCGATGATAGAACGGGTTTGGCGGAATAAGATTGTGCAATTCCATTGCACACTCCTCCACATTTATTGTGCGCACAGCCAAGTTATGGAATTTCTGCCGGCTTCTGTGCTCCCTGCTACTTATGACCTTTCAGCCTTTAAAGCAAGAGTAAACAGGCATCTTCTGGGCTCGCTTGTCCCATTGTAGACCTCATCTATCGCTGATCATTAGGCGAGATCGAGGTCAAGAGCGAGCTCATCCGTAAATTTTTTTTTAAAGATTTGACCATAACAAATTGAATGGACAATAAGAGACGTTGACCTCTGAGTTTGTTTCGGTGTTTCTTCTCAGAGTAGTCAGTTAGGAAACACCCGCCTCATCTAGTTTAACTTAAAACAACAAAAAAAATGATGCGTAAGTGTTATTTAGAACCATTTTGCATAAATAAATATCATTTCATTTCGGCAACGTTGTTGCGATAATCCCTTGATTATATTCTCTGTACTAAAGAATAGATCAAATATGATATTTTTTTAGTAGAAGGAATCCTATTTTAGGTGACGTGTGTATTTGTATTGTATTGTTTTATCTTTGCTGAACTAATAAACGTATTTGTATTCTTCTGATTCATGTCGTCATAAAAATACAGGTTCTGTGATACTGTATAAACGAAGTACTTTTTCAATTTATAACAATGCTCAGGCAATTTTTAATTGAAGGCTCACGTTTGACCAGCTGATGGTAAGCGATGATCGAAGTGTGATTGAATATGAAACACGTATACCTAGAAGTAACCTAATCATTCTTGACTTAAATACCTCCAGGAATTCTACGCTATAGCTCAATGAAAGTATTTCCAAAACGTTTTATGCTTATGGGTGCTAATTAAATTTAACAAAAGTTCTTACGCGTCAATGTGTCAATTCGGAAATTTACAATTATTACTAATGATCTTTAAACGCTACGACGATAAGGTTATATAACTAACCTAAAAACATAACTTAACCTAAACTCAAACTAAACCCCGGCTTTATTAAATTCGGACTCCGAACGAAATGAGAAACGACACTAATATTCACTTCTAGCCTTGTAAACTTCGGACATTATTAAACAAATCCCCGTTTGTTCGCAGGTAATGTACTGCCCGCCCCCCTACAACGATGGGATGTCGGGCCGGCCTCAGGCCACCAAGACTACTCGTACAGGCAACGGCAACTCTTGTCACGATATCGTCTGAGACTCAGTTAAAAACAGGACACGTTATAGCACCAAGGACCAAGCTACGGTAGTGTGAACGTGCCCTTATGCACCGAGAAATGGACTGTCAATAGAATATACACGATGTACATATTTCCCTTAGAACTTATAGATGTAAACCTTATCTTGTTACGTAGTAAAATGTATGACTTATGTTCTATAGAATTGTAATATCATATTTTTAATAATTGTTCATTTAAATTTTTTGATGTCTCTTACTAATTTCTATATTTCGAGCCCCAATATGGAAGTAAGTATGATTTATCGAAAAATAAATAAATGTAAATATTAAAGTTTCGTAATGATTATTATGATGTCTTAAAGTTTATGTAATAAAAATTTTAGTCAAACTAAAATGTACGAATTAGTTATTAAAATAAATAGATTATACATCGAACTATACGATAGATATAAATTGTAAATAAAATTTTAAAACTTTGTATTTACCGAAAATTACATTGAAGTTGTAATCTTTTAATGTAAAACTACATGAAATTATAAAATATTAAACTTTGTAACTGTCAAAATAAATAGTAAAAAAAAAAACTTAGTTTGAAATTATAAGATGTTATAAATGTATATAAATATTTATCAAAAATTACGTAAATGTTATGTTGTATTAATTTTAAGTGAATTTATGTAAAACGCTTTAAAGTTAGTTATTATAAATTAAATGTTTTGATAATAATTATTGGTGTTAATTCTTTTCCTCAGAACATTATTCCACGTCATGCATGGCTTTCAGTCTAACTGGATGCAGTTGAGTACTAGTGTTTTACGTGAATCGATAGCTTATTAAACCTCCACAACTCGGTAGATGGCTAACAGGGTACCACTTGGCAAGACTGTTGTCAAATTTTCTGTTTTCTAACTGACAATGACAATGACAGCCAGGACCAACAAATACAAATACAAATATGACGGCGTTTACGTCAAACGTCAGATTAACAAGACTGTCAATGTCAACCTAGCGAAGCGTCATTGTCAATGGTTGTGCGGGCGGCCATCTTAAACACACCAAATAGTAAAGTAATATAGAGGGAAAAGAGAGCTATCTTCCGTGATAAAATTGCAAACCTATTTCAATACGCCATCTGTAAATTGACCCCAAACTAATCACATAACCACACACACACACATAGCTATTTATATGCATGCTACATGTCTAATGGAACGTTTCGTCCTATCTCTGTACCATGTTTTAGTAGAACATGCTAAAGAAATAGAACGAAACGTTAAACAAAACAAAATAGTCCCAAGGAAATATAGATAAAGGTAGAAAGAAAACAAAGAATTATTATATATTACAAAATACGCATACGCAGAATGCAACAAACCGCCATATTGTGATTGTTTATTTTCAGTTCAAGAACTGTCACTTTATACTTCCTAAGTAGAATCTGGCACCAGGTCTTTTTAAATAAAGTTGATATTTGTGCTTTATCTCATTGTATTTCATTTATGTGTCTATTTCAATTTGTAAGAAGATTTTAATATTTTTCTCAAACTTATCTCCAACGAATATTACATCAATAATTTTATTTCAAATAAAAATTTTTGATCGCGATATAGCGCCATCTGTTGATAATTTAACGTACCCGGTAGACAGTAAATAGTACTGGGGCCAACTTCTAGATGGCAACTCTTCCTTTACTTCGCTGTCAAAATGTTCGTAGTGTTCTCCCTAGAGATGGGTTGTACTAGGTAAATTTGGGACTAGGTGCACCTATTCTTAGTATTTAAAAATACGTGATCCAGATACCTATTCCACCTAGTCCACCTAGTCCCTAGTCCACCTAGTATCAATTATTACTTATCGAATGTGGTCATGGTGCACGTACTTAGTCCAAGTAATTTTTTTATTGTGGCTACTAATTTTGCAGGAAACTGCTAAACAACAAATGAACACGGTATTTTGATTAAATTTTACGATGACGGTCTTTAAGCTTCACGGACTCACCTCGTTGCCACTTCTCCTGTACTTGATATTTCTATTAAACTTAGGGTGTTAGCACCAGCAATCAGTGATAAGACTAGGTTGGTACACTAGGTACCAACCAGTCAGTAATCATTCGATCCGAGAATACTCGATCCGAATGAGTACCACCTAGTCTCGACAAGACTAAGTATTACGAAGTATCTATTTACTTAGTCTTTTCGAGACTAGTTGGTACTCATTCGGATCGAGTATTCTCGGATCGAATGATTACTGACTAGTCTCGAGTATTTAAAGATAAAGATGGGAAGACTACGGAATAGCGTAGTTAAAAAAGGACAGAATATATATTCTTGCACAACACGCGTGCGCGTTGCGTTACTTTTATGTACTTTGAATTAGGGTTTAAATTCAAGTGACTGACAAACGAATGATTTTGACAAACATGAATGAGCGGTAAAGCAGGTTTATAACGTGTTGAGTGAATGGAATGCAATTACGCGTTAGTACTATGAAGCCTAAGAGCAGTTGGATTTCGCAATACTTCATGATACTAGGTGTTCTCAAAATGAGAATAGGTGCCGCCTAGTATCGAAATTTACCTATTCTTCGGATCTGTTCTAGTAGATACGACTCATCTCTAGTTCTCCCCCTGAAACACAGTTTTGAACGAGACGGCGTCCGCGCACCACGCTTGTGACGAATCGCTCAGAATCTTCGCCATCACGCTATTTCAAGATTTAATTATGTAGATTTCGTATAGTAGTAATCGCTAATTACCTAATTACATCGTGATTCCTGTGAATAATTATTAAAATACGTCAATTGTGACCCGAAGCATTTTATTCTTATTTTCGCGCCCACCTACCCACATAATTAGAAGAAGATGAGTTCTGGTGAAGGGCCTCCAGCCTCCAGCCGTTGTGCCTCTTCAAATATATTTATTGGGACAAAAAGCAGTTTACAAAAGTTTGTGTACGTTCACAATCGCATTGAAATACTGTGTCGCGACCATTAGCGCCCACCTCCAAAAGGGGAGACTACAGCGTTCCATGAATTAACATAAAAGGAAAAGTAACAAAAGTACGTATTTTAAATTATGGAATATATGAGTGTGTGAATGCGTGGAATGTAAGTGTAGTGTATGTATGTGTAGGCATGTGAGTGAATGTGTAAATATGTAAATTTAGGAATGTGCGTATGTTTGTAAGTTTTGGCAGTGAGGAATGAAAGGGACGTTTTCACTTTTTTTCTGTCTTTTTTTAGGTTTTCACAACATGTTCTCCACCAACGGCGTTCTTTACGAGCAAAGACTATAATATTCTCTATGTTTACGAGGCACAGAGGGGTCTAAACATATTATGATGGTCACCTTTCTCGGAGTGACCTCGGCATGCATTGATTTACCTTGAAAATCAACCAGTGCTGTTATTATTTAGTCATGGTTTATTATTGTCAATGTCTCCGATGTTGGCTGAAAGAAAGGAAAGTATTAATTTACATATTTTAGTTGAGCTACACGATAATTGACAAATGCTTGCACTGTCTGGACAGGTCCGCTCAAATTTTGTTGGAACATCTGGAACGCATGATCTGTCTTCGACAGTTCCTATCCAGCGCCCCTCTTATGTTGGTGTAAAATATGGAAGACAGCAAACCTATCGCTTGATCCGTCGAAATCTTAGTGAACGCCTTCGGTGTTCCTAACCAGGATCAGCTTATCTGCTCAGGAAGTTATTTAATTATCTTGTCTTTTTCGTTGTTTTTACTTTCACTATAATTTATTTAATGATGTCAAGCAGTTTGAGTATTTGTGTAGCCTACCCAAATGTCCTTACTTTGGTACTGTTCGTCAAATTGTTGAGCTCCCTAAGTTGAGCTACTCGATAACTGAGAAATGCTTGCACTGTCTGGACAGGTCCGCTCTTTGCGTGGTTATTTCCTCAAAAGAATACCACAGACATGAACCTACATGCTTCTCATATACAAATACAAATTATCTGGACTTTAAAAGAGACTTTGACCTCTGAGTTTGTTTCGGTGTTTCTTCTCAGAGTAGTCAGGAACTTCCGGCCTTTTTTTTTTTTTGGGGTGGGAAAATCATTGAATGACTTCTTCCGCTCTGGGTCAAGTGGAAGGGTGTGTCAGATTTCTACTGACTAAAACTTCGGCTGCCCTAAATTTCCGGGGCCGCGGTAACTCGGACAGAACTTTCCCACAAACCCCGGCAAGCAATGGCCCTATGAGGCCCCGTCACTGGTGTTGACAGCTCCTTGAGGCGCGCGTGGAACACGACGCGCCGCCGACCCGGGCCTGGTCCTTACCAGACGGTGAGCGACACCTGCTCGCCGTCCGCAGGCCCGCGCCTACGGTGGCCGGAAATCGGCTCGTGATCCCCGACGTCCAGGGCGTCTCCCGCGGCGGCTAGGGCGCGAGGAAGAGAGTTGCCTCTCCCTCGCGCGTTCGGCCTCCTCCTTCGCTAGCATGACTGCTTCGCAGAAGGAGGCGACCGCATCCCATTCCCTCTCGCTCCGCACCATAGTCTGAAACAGAGCAGGGCGCGAGAGGTCGCCGCCGCCGACCGCCTCTACGAGGACACGGCGGTGCTCCGCCCAAGCAGGGCACACCTCCACCGTATGCTCCACCGTGTCCTCCAGGCGGTCCTCACAATGACGACACCCGGGCGTGTCCTCCCGCTGAATCCGAAACAGGTACCTCCCGAAACAGCCATGTCCGGTCAGCACCTGCGTCAGGCGGAAGGTAAGGACGCCGTGGCCTCTCTCCAGCCACTCCTCAAAGAGGGGTCTTACCGCCACAATTGTGGCGTGCCCGAACTACCGGCCTCATCTAGCTAAACTAAACACGCAAAAACCATGACGTGTAAAAGTGTTATTTACAATCACTTTACAAAATAAATATTTCATTTCATTTCATAGGAATGTTAATTTAGGATTCCTAAATTTTAACTCACTTTACCTACGACTTGTTCGCATGGATTTCGAAATAATTGATAGCCCCTTACTACTATTTTTTTTTTTCGAATCAGACCATTACTTCCGAAGATTGCCCGCTACATACAAACTTACAAATTTTACCTTTTTATAATATTAGTACAGATAACTCTGTATTCAACACTACACTATACAAAGTATAAACGGTCTTTGACAGGAAAAAGCGTAGGTGTGTTATAAATGGTGACAAAGGAAAACCCAGACGGTTTTATACAATTTTAATTAATGGACCAATCCGTTTACGAAGCGGTAATTAATTAAGATTAGGGTAAGAACTTCCTAAGTTTAGTAATGATAATAATCACCAGTAACAAATGGCTTATTTTAATTGTAACGATGAATAATTTTAGAAGTACCAAATAAATATTTTTACTAAGATTGTTAGTAAGGTCCCCCGAAGGGCAACGAAAAAGGATCTGCTCAACATTGCCTTGCGTGATCGAATCAGAAATGAAGAAACCTTAGGGATAATAAATGTTAACGACACATCACGAAGAATTCTGTCCTTCTAAAGATTATCTGTAAAGAATTGCCCTGTACAATAAGAATGTTCTTTGTACACTAGATTTGTGACACGTATCATGGGTTCGATTCCCGCAAAGCGAATAATGTTTGTATGGCATACAAATAGTTGTTCCGGGTCTGGGTGTTCATAGGAGGAATCCTTATGTGCGTTAATTTTTAGGGTTCCGTATCCAAAGGGTAAAACGGGAACCTCTCAGTACGAAACAAAACCACGGGCATGCTAGTATTACCTACAGTTAATACATTAGTCAACCCTTCGATCAGTAATGGTGCTATTTTTGATTGAAGAGTCAACCAGTTTGTCTACACCAAACCGTACCTTCTCCTGACAAATAGAAATAATAATGTTCCAAGTGATACAAATACTTATTACATTTCAGAAGCCCCATATAAGTATATCATTCTTTAGTTCTAGCCGACAAACCAAAGAAGCGCCTGTCTCAAAACATAACATAATGTATCACACACTACAGTGAAAGCTTTGTTCAATAAAGATTTATAGTAGTAATAAATTAGAGTCCCGTAAAATACGGCCTTATTTTACTACCGGACAATTTATTACCATTAGTGACTCACCAGGAAGTACTTAGTTAGTTTCACGGCTTTTTGTATGTAGGTAATTAAAGAGGCATAGTCGGGAAATTTTATTACCTACTTTTGCCATGAGAAGTGTGTTTTAGAAAGACTGGGAGTCTTCTCTCGCTCTCTCTCTCTCTCTGGTCGGTCCCTCATATCTAAAGACCCTGGTTACCATCAGAATTGCGTCTAGAACGCGTTATCTCCCTTCATCAGTTTCTATCCAGTGCGTCTCTTATGTTCGTGTAAAATATGGAAGACAGCGAGCCTTTTGCTTGATCGGTCCACCGTTCCTAACTAACCAGGATCAGTTTTTTTTTTAAATAGTTTCGCGTTTTACCACTATCTTACCTGATGGTAAGTGATAATGTGATCGAAGATGGAGCACGCTTACTTAAAAGTAACCTATTAACTCTGGACTTAAAGACTCCTAGGTTGTAGCTGTCGGGAAACACAGACTCCGGCAGGGAATTCCACTCCTTAGCCGTACGCACAATGAAGGTATTCCCAAAACGTTTTTTGCGTATGGGTGGGATGTCCACCATGTAACGATGGCGCTTCACCGTTTGTCTCGTAGTCCGATGATGGAACGGGCTTGGTGGAATTAGATTGTGTAATTCCATCGCACACTCCCCGAAATGTAACCGATAGACTTGCAACTCGTCGTCGGTGTACAAGACTCTGGAGCCAAAGCATTGGCAACGATGCATTGGTCGAGTCAAAACTCGACCAGTGCATCGTTGCCAATGAGTCTCTTGGCCCGCTTCTCGATAGACTCAAGCGCGTCCAGTTGGTATTTCGCAGATCCATCCCAAAGATGAGAGCAGTATTCCATACACGACCAAACCTGGGCTGGGCTTGATACAAATTGAGCAGCTATTCCGGTGTGAAGTACCGTCTCACCTTGGCTAGGATTTCCAACTTTTTTGATGCTAACTGAGCCTTAGCCTTGATATACGGGCCAAAATTGAGTGTGGAAGTTAAAGTCACCCCAAGAAGCTCAATATGAACGGTTATCGGCACGGTTACACCATGGAAATTAGGAGCCGGTTCGAATTGGCTCCTTTTTGCGGAAAAGAGACACGCCTGGGTCTTAGCTGCATTA
This sequence comes from Tholera decimalis, assembly GCA_943138885.2. NCBI lineage: Eukaryota > Metazoa > Arthropoda > Insecta > Lepidoptera > Noctuidae > Tholera > Tholera decimalis. The sequence continues at coordinate 44,434,828 of OW964555.2, read as the reverse complement.
AACTTGACCAGGTTAGCTTCGCCAACCATTCGGAGACAGCCTTCAAGGTCAAGTTACCTTATCTGCTCGGGGAATTTTTTAATCATTATCAAATATTGAACGCGTAAGCTATTGTTGAAGACATTACTGCTTACCGCTTAACGATATGGTCAGCTTCCAGTCTTACTCAATGCATCTGAGCACCAAAAAAGTGAAATACTAATTTTTCGGGTGAGTGCAGAAGTCTACCCAGCTGTTACTTTGATTGGTGTTATCTTGAACCATGTTTATCAGTTTAATATTTAGGCCACATTGTAACTGATGATTTAAGGGACAGTCTAGATATTGAAAGGGAACGGAGAGCATTGGCAGCGACGTGTAATATACTGCAAGGTTCTCGCGTTATACAGGTGCCGTTAAAGGTACACTTTTCAAAGCTTACTGTCAAACTTTTTACACGTGTAGCCTTTGGACTAGTTGTACCCTAAAATCTGTCAATGCACTTCGTGTTCAGTACAAGAATGCATTTTGCATATTTTGCTGCGATCAGACGCAAGCGAGCAGCGTCCTTCCTCAGCAGAGTGCGTGCTAGCACTAACAGTCTCCTGTGTGTCATTGCCAGTAAATTAAACTGTCCCATTATTCACTTTTTGAGTCAACTACATGTACGTACATGTAATTGATTCAATATTTTAATTTTAATTTTGTTTTTATAAAGTTACTAACATACTTTTAAGTAGTGCTCCTGACGATAATTAGGTATTAATTATATTGGTTATGGGAAGAAAAACCTGAAATAAATGATTTTATTATTATCTATTAAATGGAGCAACTGCCTATCTATCCTCCACAATCCAGCAATTGGGTAACGTGATAATCCTTTGTAAGACTGGTATCAGATTATCTGGCTTCTAACTTCTCGTAATGACGTCAAAAATAAGAACGTCTTCATGTATTTTCTGAAACACGTCGATATGTTAAAATCGTCATCCATTCACAGACCATATATAAGACAATATTACCCCGTGTTGCTAATATTTCAGCTGAAGCGTTTTGTGAATGCGAGCCAATAAATAATTTAATAATATCATCACAGTACCAAAGTGATAGCCTATTGCATGAGTTTTCAGCAGAGAAAATTGCGAAATATCGTGAAGATGATTACAAAAGCCTGGAAAACTAGATGACGACCACTCTAATAAGAGCGTAAGTACTGATTGAGAAGAAGAATGATCGTTAAGTATAAACTAGACATATTCATATTTAAATACTAGCTGTGCGCGAATTCATGTGCGTGGTTATAAAAAACTAAAATGAGTTGCTTAGATTACAGTCAATACCATGTGTTCTTATTTTGATTTAAGTAACCAAACTTTATCTACTTTCGGAAATGAACAATCGAAATGAAGCGTAGATCTGTACGGAAAAGAACATGAATAAATTCCATGTAGAATCTATTAAATCAGTACGCAATCACAATCACAAGATTGAATTTATTATGAAAGAAATTATACAATGCTAAAACATAATACTAATTAAAAGAGATATATCATAAAGATATTGTCATAAAAATCGTACAAAAACTTACACAACGCGATGTGTCACAACATGAACATACCTAAACCTAAGTAAGGCTGTACTCCAGACAAGTCAAATAGTACCTACGTTCTACACAAAGGGACGCTGAAAGCTCCACATTAAATGGAACAGAGCTCTCCAGTCAACGAAGGCGTTGAAACCTTTGAGAGCACCCGTTTCTTAGAACTTGAGCAGACATGTCCGCCCGCCTTTGCTACATTTAAAGTGGGGATGGTCAGTTTCACTTGTCTACTTGTAAATAAATGTCTTGAAACACACAGTAGAGAACAAGCTCTTTGGTATATATCTATACTTCGAATTTCATAAATGTATACATACATACATAGTTGTATCTATGTAATCGTTAAAAATCTCACGTCATAGTGATTCGACCGAGTTTCGAACATAATATTCAGAATGTTTCACTTTTTTTATTTGAGTTGAGTGATTATTGGCAATATGTAGAAAAAGGCCAATTATTACAAGCTTCCGCTAGTGAACAGTTATGTAACATACTTAAAGGCTTATACTACCTCAAATGGCTTAACATGATCCTCCGTTATGTCGAAAATACTGCAGCAATAATTTTGAAATAAATATATGATAAAGTTGAGGATTAATGTTAGGTACTAAGTTTGACGAAAACACGATTCCCTAAAATTTTCTTGATAGAAAAAAATTCCAAAGTTACCTCCAAACCGAACAATAAACCGTTGATATTCAAAAATAACTTCAAATTAGATAATGAAACTTTGCATATTAATAATAATTGAACTAACTATAAAGCAGGTCTTAAGTTATTTAGTTTTTTTTTTTTAATTTTCCATTATTTTCACCGTAAAAAGAAATAAACTTAATTATCGGTGTCTTGGAGTCTATTCCCTGCCACCCTGTCTCGCTTGCTAGCGTGACCGCGGCCAGTCTGCGAGCGAGATAAAGAGTGAGAAACGCTGAGGTAGTATAGGCCCTTAAGACAGCGGATAGTCGTACAGTCATAAACAAATATTAAGAAGTAAAACATACCTAAATCTGACCTTAAATAAATCTCTCTGCAATAAATATGTAATCTTTCTGCACTCATTTATCTAAACTTTAACTGTGCCAAATTTAATACTCCACCGTCTGCGTAATTCTCGTAAAAAGGCGTATATAGTTTTTACTTAACGTACATATTAATAGGTGAAAAAGTATAGGTCTACGTTATATTGAAATCAATACATATTGGAATATAATAAAATATTTATTCATAAAAAGAGAGATCGTTACATAAAATGTATCTGCAAGGTAAGTATGTATGTACTATAAAACAAAATCTTCGACTAAGTGGGTGCTAGGCTACTACACTACTTTCAAAGGTATATTCAGTATGTTAACTAACAGATGGCGTTCCCGTTAACCCGCAATAGTATAGCGTCCAAACATGCTAAAAAAATATTACCATCCGAAAACAAAATGCTTTTATTTTTTTTATATTAAAATATTCACTAAAATGTTAAATTGATACGTAAAAGAAACACTCTGTACACGCGTACTTGAAGGACGGCAACGTCGCAATTTATTTATGAATGACGGGCCGCGTGTGCGTCGATTTAATTGATGTGCTTATACTGTTGCGGGTTAACGGGAACGCCCTCTGTTAGTTAACATACTGTATATACAACGTGTAATGGAAACCCTATATCTATCCAAAAGGACTGAAGACAACATCAGGTATGGAGTCTCTATGCACAGTTTCAGGTCAAAATATGTGACTCAAAGAATTGATACCAAATTAGCGGTTTCACATGTTTCTTGAATACCATACATAACAAACGTGTTACAGCACTACGAGGGTCAATAACTTCCACGTTACTTGCCAATAACACGACAATTCTCTTCGTTCTTCTTCATTTGAAAAATGAATCTATTGAAATTTCTAATAAGTTCCACACATATAGACATAGGATTACAAAACCCTTACCATATTATTTGCTATCGTCCAAAGAAGGCGTGCGATTGTTATGTATATACCCTTTATGTTACACGTTGTATATGTCGCAGGTTTTTCATAAAATTAGGTTTTTGATCAAAAACCTAGGTTTTTGTTGAAAAACCGGAAGATTACAAATTTTAAACTCAGTTTCATCATAAACCTGTAACAATCCAGATTTTTGATCAAAAGCCTGAACTAGTTTAGGTTTATGATAAAGTTCATGTCAAAATCACGAGTTTGCTTTGTTTTATGACAAATAAATCAATTTAAAAGAGCATATAAAGTCGGTTCGCTCGCGAGCCGCTTTCGCTCTCGGTAGGTTACACTGCATGCTGAATGCACACAGCAAACTCTCCCTAAAATGTAAACTACACATTTTTACCTTTTTATTTCTAAAAGACTGGCTGCCTCGAAACATCTATTCAAGTATCAACTACTGCCTTTAACGAACCTGTATCGACAAATGAACTGAGTTTGCGTGAAATTACTTCAAAGATGTCTTTATTTGGAGGCCAAGGTTTTAAAAAATGCTCGTGCGAAAAATCTAAAGTATGCTGCAAGACAAATCGATGTGCATGCAAAAAAAGTGTTTTATGCAACTCTAGATGTCACAAGTCAACAAACTGTTATAATAAATAAAGCATACTAGCAGATTTATAAAAAGCAAGCACGTGGTAAACGTTTCTTTAGTCGTATTTAATAGTTTTTTTTTTATTACGAATGAGCCCGCTCTTGACCTCGATCACACCTGATGGTAAGTGTAAGATGAGGTCTACGATCGAACGAGTGAGCCCAGAGAATGCCTATTCACTCTTGCTTTAAAGGCTGATGGGTCATATGTGGCAGGGAACAACAAGCTGGCAGAGAGTTCCACACCTTAGCTATGCGCACAATGAATGTTGAAGAAAAGCGCTTAGTACGACAAGACGGTATATCGACCAAGTGTGGATGGTATCCTGCGGTACGTCTGGTAGATCGGTAGTAGAAGAGGGATGAAAGGATCAGATCGTGGAGCTCCTGCGCACACTCTCCGAAGTACAATCTGTAGAAGATAGACAGGCAAGCAACGTTGCGCCGGTGAGCCGGACTGTGAAGCTTGCGTGCCAGAACCTCGTCACCTATGAGCGATCGAGTCAAAATAGTTACGAAATTTCATTTTCGCGGCTTATCAAAATCAGATTAATATAGGTACGTGAACTTGAAACATTTCATTTCATAATTGGATTGAAGGAGGAGTATATTGATTGGATCATGGATGTAAAATTTTGATAAATAAATAATTGTTTTCTTTCTATTAAGTTGCAAATGATGATGGAATGTTTTATTTATTTCATTTAAATTGATTTATTTGTCATAAAACAAAACTTTATAATAAACCCAGAGTAGTTCAGGTTTTTTATCAAAAATCTGGATTGTTACAGGTTTATGGTGAAATTGAGTTTAAAATGTGTCATCTTCCGGTTTTTCATCAAAAACCTAGGTTTTTGATCAAAAACCTAATTTTATGAAAAACCTGCGACATATATAAAGATAAGACAAAGTAGCTGATAATAAATTCATTAGCCTCAGGGGCTCAAATTAAATCTAATACTTTGACCTCCTGGTGAGTGATTGGGGTCGTGAGCTTCAGAATGGGGAACTGGCCGCCTACTGACTGAGCTACCGGGCACAGTGGAGTCAGGAGGGGCAATTTTGTGTCCACGTGGATATGACCGACAGGCGTTGCACAAAGAGCACCGAAGTGATCTTATAAGAAGACCATGAGCTTCCCTTGATGTGATGGTGACTACCGAGGTGATTTTAGTGAGGTGAAAATGAAGGTGTACAATATACTTTATTGTACACCTTACAATATTTATATAGATACAAAAAATTTAAGCAAGTGTACAAATGGGCGATCTTATCGCACATGGCGATCTCTTACAACATTTGGATGGACAAACTTAAAGGAAACAGATTAAGGGCTGTCAGTGTACAAACATCATAATATTAATTGAACATAATAATATAAAATACATACAATACCAAAATCATATACTAATAAATATTACATGTATAATTGAGAAAGAAGGGGAAAAGTTATAGGGAAACGTAATGCTTCTTCACTATTCTTTTGAACGCTGTGGTAGCATTTGAGCACGCCTCACTTCTATGGGTAATGTATTCCACAAACGAGCTGCTTGTATAGTAAAGGCTTTGTCAAAGAAAGAAGTGGAATGCATACGAATACTTAACTCTAGATTTCTTAGAGGTTCGGTCTTGATCGAGCAAAAACAACACTTAATGTAATTCAGTTCCTGTAACAGGTTTATCACCTAGCACGGGAGTCAGGGACTGAACTGGTTTTTTGTTAAAATTTTTAGTGCAAATAAAGATTATATTATATTATTATATTAATTCAAGAAAGGCTTTGGAGGCAGAGACGTCTAACTTTATCTGCTGTGTTATACAAATAAATTTTTGAGACGTCTGACATCTGAATAGCAGATAAGCTTCTAGAATGCTAATGAGTTCAAATTACGAAGTCGGCGAACATATCTATAGTTATCTCCGTATATACTTAGGGTAGTACGCCGTCACAGTTTAAAAATCCATACAGTAGCGAAGTGAACTTTTTTATCGAGAGACACTGCTGCGGTGTACCTATTAACACTTATACAACGTGTAACAGATTAAGCGCCATACCTCAGACACCCCAATTAGAATAGTAAATTATTAGTCTAAAACAACATCCGTAACAAAATAAATTAAAACCAAACCTAACCATTTTTTATAAAATCCTTATTAAACGCAAAACGTATGTGCGTCATAAAATATCCTTACACAGACGCATACACTCAAGCAATGTTAGCGGCCAACGCAACACGCACACAATTTCCTTGAATTAAGGATTGTATTACATTGACATGATACTGTGTTTCCATTTTAAGTTAAATGAAAGATTTATCCATCATTTAACACCTATTTTTTATGACGGAAATCGATTCAGAAACCGATTCTGAACCAATTACTTTCAAGAATTGCGTTTATTCTGTTACACGTTGTAATAGGTTGGGGAAAAAGTTTCTTCGCATTTTTAGGATAATTCAAAACATTTTTTAATATAGTTTATTTACATTTAACTAAAGTATGTAGGTACCATTTTGTTCGATAACTTTTTGCCATCTTGTAGGTAGGGACATGATCCCATTGTTATAGAAATTTTGGGACTTCTAATCAAAATACCGCGACAAGTGGTTTTGGCAGTCCTCTGGTGATGTTAACCTGACACTGTCTAAAGAATTCTGAAGAGACCGAAACAGGTGGAAATCTGAAGGTGCAAGGTCAGGACTATACGGCGGATGCATTAACACCTCCCAGCCAAACTCTCTTAATTTTTGCTGAGTGGCTAAAGATGTGTGAGGTCTAGCGTTATCATGATGAAAAACCACACCCCTTCTGTTGATTAATTCCGGCCGCTTTCTCTCAACTTCTTGCTTTAATCTCATCAGTTCTTCGCAGTAGAGGTCAGAATCGATGGTCCTACCTGGTGGTAACAGCTCATAATGAATAATGCCTTTCCAAACCCACCACACACACAGCATCACCTTGTTGCAAGTTAAACCGGGTTTCGCCACAGTCTGTGAAGACTGACCGGCCTTTGACCACGACCTTTTTCGCACGTTCATGTCGTACATGATCCACTTTTCATCACCAGTTATCAGCTTCTTCAAAAATCGTTCGGTTTCATTACGTCGTAATAAAGAATCACAAATGAGTACATGGTTCATTAGGTTTCTTTCAGTGAGCTCGTGAGGTACCCAAATATCGAGCTTTTTTGTGTACCCAGTTTTGTTCAAATGCGCCAAAACTGTTTTGTGGTCAATTCCCAGTTCTTCAGCTACGTCGTAACTACTGATATGCTCTATGATCATGCTCCACTTTTTCAAAAATGGCATCCATTTTATCCGTAACAGGGCAACCAGAGCGACGTGCATCTTTGACATCAAAATTTCCGGACTGAAAACGCTTAAACCAAATTTGTGCTACTCTCACAGACACTGTACTAGGTCCATAAACAACGCATATTTTTTTCGCGGCTTGCGTTGCATTTTTTACCTTTTTTGTAGTATAATTTTAAAATGTATCGAATTTCTTCATTAGATTCACTCATCTTGACAGAACGAAAAAGAAATGAAAATCACACATTTTCCTAATTTGAATTTGGAATTATATTCTTTAAAATTTAAATTTTCAATGATACCAAAACCAGCCAGATACAAATAGTATAGCCAAAGAGATTTTATTACATGTTCATACATACTATAATGCGAAAAGACTTTTTCCCCAACCTTATATATACGATGAGGTGCTAGAATTGACGTAATATTGTTTTTAATTAGCGCGTATATCACTATAATAATAATTCAAGCTTACTTGTTCGGGACGATAGGTCGTGGTGAGCAAACAATGAAAGAATAGTGGACTGTATAACATGTAATAATGTAAAAAGATGATTAATTACAAACAGTACGGTTGGTTTACAATACGCGGATTAAGGTTACGGGAATATAATATGCGCGAGCGCAGCCGTGCTTAGAGATGTGCAGCAGCTGACTGTGTAGCATGGGGGCGCGCGCTCGGCCGTCGACCGTAGCCCCGGTGCGAGCCGTTGCCCCGCACCCCTTTTACACTACCGCTGGCGCGCGGCGATGTAGAGACGGGTGGACTCAACATACTCCCCCCGTTGAAGAGTCTTCAACCGTAGCTACTGGCAGCGGGCAGATGGTGTTGAAGGCGCGCCGGATGACACCCTTTCTTGTGTGGATGTCGGCGACCCTCGCGACGCCGTCTCTGCCTGGGAAAACATGTGTGATGCGTCCTAGAAGCCACATAAGAGGAGGTAAGGTTTTGTCCTTTATGCCGACTAATGTACCTTCCTTGAGCTCGCCAGACGACCGGCACCATTTGGATTTCTCTTGGAGCCACAGAACGTAATCATGTGAGAAACGAGCCCAGAAGTGTTGCTTCAGGTATTCGATACGGCGAAATCGTTTTAGGCTATTGACGTTGGCGTTCTGGATCTGTGGATGGAGACAGCATGATTAGAGAACGACCAATAAGGAAATGTGCTGGGGTTAAAGGAACGAGGTCGGAAGGATCATTGGATAGTGGAGTGGCCTTGAATTCAAGGTAGCTTCAACTTGAATTATACAGGTAGCCATTTCTTCGAAGGTCAGGTTTGTTAAACCCAAAATGAGTCGTAGATGATGTTTGTTGGATTTAACTGCAGACTCCCATAACCCTCCGAAGTGTGGCGTATATACAGGTATAAAAGAAAAGTTTATGCCAAGGTCGATGGTGTTTAGGTTTAGGTCTTGCGAAAGCAGTCTGGCCAACTCATTGAAAGCGCCAACAAAGGTTGTACCGTTACCGGAAAAGATGTTTTCCCCTTCGAGCAATAAAGCAGTTTAATGCAGCTAAGAAAACTTCCTTTGTAAGGTCCAACACAAGTTCGAGGTGGACGGCTCTCGTAGTTAGACACACAAACAAACAAATGAAGCATTTGATGAGCCTGCATCGTCTACCTTTCTGGTTAGCTATCATGATGGGACCGGCGTAGTCTACCCCTGTATCTAAAAACGGAAACTCTAAGTGTAGACGCTGCTTTCAGAGATTACCCATGACAGTTTGAATGGTGTTGACCTTGATCCTGCAACATTTTACACATTGGTGTTTGATCTTTGTAGCCAGGTTCCTCCCTCCAATGGGATAGTAATGATGACAAATAGTAGCCAATAAAAGCTGTGGCCCAGCATTTAAGAGCCGTAAATGAAACATGTTAAACAAAAGATGCAAATTGTATGAGAACTAGATAATAGAATTGGATGCTTAATGCTATAGTCATAAAATGAATTGTTTAATCTTCCTCCAACACGAATGAAATTAGAAAGAGTTTCAAAAAAGTTAGAATCAATTAAAATTGTTAGTTCAGTGAAAGTTAGTGAACCAGACTCAAGTGATTTTTATTGCATGTGTGAATGAACCGCATGACGTATGCCGTCACATGTTGTAATGTGTTAAGGGTTGAGAATTTTGAAAATAACACAGCAATAGGATTTTCAATAATGTGACTAGAAACATGACAAGAAGCAACTGTTTCCGGTAAGCTATTATAATTATGATGTGATCCAAGAAACTGAGGCCATGAAGACATATCTTTTCTAAGATATTGTGGTCCTGACCACCACAATGAAGACAACAACGGCTTGTCAGTATTAAGTCCATGCGAAGCGAGGTTTGCGGGATTTTCTGCTGACGGAACATAGTGCCAAGCCTCTTCTCCTGTGCGGGCATGCGGACAGCGAGTAAAGGGCAACTCGCTGTCCGACCATGGACCATGCCCGGGTCGATGGCACGTTGTGTTCCACGCGCGCCTCAAAGAGCGTCAGCAAGATGACGAGGCCCTGTAGAGGGCCGAAGCCTGCCGGGGCCGCGGGACTTATCTCATCACCGTGACCCCGGAACGTAAAGGGCTATTGAAGGAACACCGTGGATTTTAGTCAGTTCAAGTCTGACAGTCCCTCCGGCCCTGCCCGGGGTGGGAGGACTTACTTGATGATTTTAACACGTTAAAAAAAAAAAAAAAAAAAAAGCCTCTTCTCCTACAGTTTCCTGAATTTCAGACACTTGATGATGAACGAATGTCTTTAATTGATTTGGTGGAGTAGCTAACCATCCCAAAATGATGGTGGAATCACATCAACAATGGACTTCATCAAAATGCAAAGAGTTTTCATAACCTTCTATGAATTTTTATTAATATATTATATATATTTGGTATGTATTATGATAAATATGTATGTGAGTTTATTATAGTTATTTAAGTATGTATATACTTGTGCCAATTGCCCATATTATCAACTTCTCCCTCGATTCCGGGCAATTTCCAACCCTGTGGCGAATGGCTTACGTTCGTCCACTTCCTAAAATATCCAATCCCTCCTTGCCTATCCATTTTCGACCAATTTCCATTCTTCCTTTTCTGTCCAAAGTACTAGAGGCCTGCATTCATAGACAGTTTTCTGGATTTGTTCACCGGAACAATCTTGTTAGTCCATTCCAGTCTGGATTTAGACCAGGCCACAGTACGGCTTCCGCTCTCCTTAAAGTGACTGGGGACATTAGAGAGGCTATGGAGAACACAAAGGTTACTGTTTTGGTGCTTATTGATTTCTCCAATGCTTTTAATGCCGTCAGTCATGATATTCTCCTATCTATCCTGTCACATCTCATGGTATCTTCTGAGTCTCTGGAATGGTTCTCTTCTTATCTTCGGGGACGTCAGCAGTCGGTTCGTGTCGATGAGAATTCTTCGAGTTGGCGTGACTTGGATGCTGGTGTCCCACAAGGCGGTATTCTTTCTCCGTTATTATTTTCAATCTTCATAAACTTTATAACTCTCTATCTTCGGTGTTCGTATCATCTTTATGCTGATGATCTGCAGTTGTATGCATCTGCGCGGGTGGAAAGTTTATCAGACGCTATAGGAGATGTAAACCGAGATTTAGATGCTATCAAAAGCTGGTCTGATAGATTTGGAGTGTCTGTAAACCCCTCAAAGTGTCAGGCCATTGTGATTGGAAGCTCGCGTATGATCGGTAAATTGACAGTAAGTTCGCTCCCTCCAATCATTTTTAATGGTGCCGTCATCCCCATTAGTTCTAGCGTTAAAGATCTCGGTTTGCGTCTTGACTCTATGCTTAGCTGGCAAAGTCAGGTCTGCGGTGTCAGTCAAAGAGTCAACGGGACTTTGCGATGTCTGTATCGTCTGAGGAACTTTTTACCTGCAAAAACCAAGACAATGCTTGTGCAAACTTTAATTTTCCCTATTATCGACTATGGTGACGTGTGCTACTTTGACTTGAATGCGGTCTTGTTGGATAAGCTCGATAGGCTCCTGAACAACTGTATCCGGTTCATATTTAATTTAAAAAAATATGACCACGTATCGAGGTACAGGACCGAGCTCAAATGGATGCCCATTCGCCAGAGAAGAAGTTTGCGCGCTTTGACTACGCTTTTCTCTTTGCTGAACTCTCCTACCCCTCCCTCTTACCTTATTTCTCATTTTCAATTTCTATGTTCCTCACACGCTAAAAGTCTGCGCTCTTCCAATAATCTTCTCTTACTCTGTCCTTCGCATACTTCTGATTTTATTCATTCTTCCTTCTATATACAGGCTATTCTTCTGTGGAATGCACTACCTCTCGATATCAGGACGGCCACCAATCAATATGCATTTAAGAGAAAGTTGCGGGATTATTTTCTTAACAAATAGTGGAAGCAGAGTTTTCAGAATCCACTTTCTATAACGTTTTATTATTATATATATATAATATATTTTTGGTATGTATTATGATAAATATGTATGTAAGTTTATTCTAGTTAGAAGTATATGTATATATACACTTGTAATAAAACTTTTACGTTGAAAATATTATCTACTTAGTTTTTTTTTTTTTTTATGAACCTGCCATGTTATCTCTTCACCACCCATGGTCGACTAGTAGAGAATGCCTATGGCATTAAGTCCGCCTTTGTACATTTTGTGTTGCATAAAGTTTTAATAAATAAATAAATAAATATTATCTACTTAGTTTATTTGTTTTATGCACCTGCCATGTTATCTCTTCACCACCCATGGTTTACTGGTAAAGAATGCCTATGACATTAAGTCCGCCTTTGTACTTTTTGTGTTGCATAAAGTTTTAATAAATAATAAATAAATATATCAGAATTAAATCTGAACTCACGAACCACCGATACAAACTACAAAACTATCGAACTGAATCCTATAAAATTTTACACTGCATAAATTTAATTAAAGTACCTACTACAAAAAATTAAGTTCCTCGCATGACTTTTGGAAATTCGCCAGAAGCTGGCTATCAAATATAACGACTGCAGTTCGCCGCTGGTTTTCTATGAGTTGACTGTGTTTTGGTCATTCGAAGTTTGAGACAGTCAGATTAGAAAATACATTGACCCAATTGTAAAGCAGCAATGCTGTGGAAGTGGCTCAATAGGAATGACCCAATAATACGTTATTCGTTCGTTCTCATTGGATTTAAGATTGTGGATCGAAACCCTTGGAACATTACTTCAGGACTGCTTTCATAATTTGTATATAATGTTGTGTAAATATTGTGTATGATGATAATTTAATTTAATTTTAATAACGATTATGACATGATAGTTTTGACATTTTTCTAATTTGTAATTATAAACAATGTAATATGGATCTTTGGACATCTGAATTAAATGATTTTTATTTTTATTTATTTTTATAAGAGTGAAGGAAATTTCCGTGAGGATTTCAATTCACGTCTGTGTTTTTTTACCAATATAAAAATAATACCTACACGAATTTCAATATCAACCTCGCAAATGAGTTTTTTATTGCAAAACTATATCTTACTAGCTATCCGCAATTTAGAAATTTTGATGAATCTATTCCAAGAAAATCGTTAATTTTTTCTTGGTAATAGAACCTAATTTGCTATTGTTAACAGTAGTTTATCTATGTTAAAGTTCATACAGATCTGTTCAGCTATTAAAAAATAAAAATACAATACATCCAACCATTATCTTTGCTGTCAGGCTTCAAAAACCAAAAGCAATCGCGCTAACACGATAGATATGGGTACGAATAAAAAACTTGATAACCATCAAAGATCAAAGTTTCATTATAATTGAGCAGCGTTGACTCCAGCCAAATGACCTTTACATAATATCACATAAAACAAAAGCAAATCTAGAACAACAACCGCTTAAGGTATCTACGTCGCGCGTCGTCTGAAATTTAATGTCAACTCGAAAATTTCTGCAAGTCACTACGCGGTAGCAAAAATCTTGTGGCAGTGAAGGATACTGATCCATCAAAACTTCACAGACGTTATTAAGTATAAATCGACCTTTAGATATACTCGTAGATTAGCCGATAACTCTTCTTTAGTTGTACCTATATGACGTAATCAATCAATTAGGTTCATGCTGCTGGGTTAAAGGTCTCCTCTATTTTATTTATTTTATTTCATACAGAATATGACTATAAACAAATACATATTTTATAATCTAAACTAATATTATAAAGAGGAAACAATTGTGTTTTTGTATGTTTGTGACGTTTTCACACAAAACTACTGGACCGATTTAAAAAATTAATTCTCCATTAGAAAGCTGCATGTTCACTGAGTGTCAAAGACATTTTCAAAAAATGGGGATCCTTAATAAAAATGCAATAATGTAACCCAAGGTGTGAAAAAAATTGTCATAAAAAATCTGTCACTGTCTAAACTTCTAAACTAAAATTAAAGAGGAAACATTTGTGTTTTTGTATGTTTGTAACGTTTTCACACAAAAACTACTGGACCGTTTTTAATTATAATTTTTTTTTCACCATTAGAAAGCTGCATGTTCACTAAGTGACATAGGCTATATTACATTTTCAAAAATTAGGTATCCTTAAAAAAATGAAATAATGTAACCCAAGGTATGAAAAAATTTGTCATAAAAAAACTGTCGTCGCGTGCGCTGCGGAAACTATTGATGATAAAACAAAAAAATGTTTTACAGTATTGTAGATCTATAAAAAAGTCCAGTATACCATATGTCCAACTATTGTAGTTATGCCACTATAACTACGTTTTTACATTTTAAAAGTCGATAAAAGTGCCGACAATAATCAAACCATATTATTCATACCACTGTATTAATCCTTATCCCATTAAATAATATTTTATTAAAGACCGTTTCAATACCTGTAAAATACTTTTTAAATTATTAAAATCGGACATTCCATTCCAAAGATATAACGAATTTAAAAATGTAAATCTATAGAAAATAATGCAATTATATTAAGCGCTTCCGTTACTGACTGATTGACAGACAACGCACAGCCGAAACTACTGGGCGCAAGAAGCTTTTCAGTCCTATAATGTGCCGAATTTCTCATTTCCTTTCACAAATTTAACACGTAGGTACTTAGTAGTAATTGTCGAGAAGTTCTAGAAAACAACATTTTGTAGAAATAATTAACCAGATTTTCAACCCCGTCACTGAATAATGGCAATATGGTCTTATCAATATCCTCCTGGTCAGAAGGGGCTTTCCTTAAAATTATACCATTGGTGCAACTCAGTATCGGACTTGTGATCGAGAAGTCATAGGTTCGTCCCCACCCACACACGATTGCCGTGAACCCATTCTAGACACAAGCTGCGTAATTAGGGGTTAAAAAATTGCTAGTAATGTGAATTCTACCCACATTGCTAATTTACTTAAAAAAATGTAAGCAGCGTGATATTATACTATACAAGTTATCAATGGCAATCTCCATTGCATAATGTAGGGACACATAACATGATATGTACGTGTACACATATACCTATACTTACATATAGATAAGTAGAGACGGCTGCGTCCCGTCGCCTAAGCTTACAGTCGTGAATACACCTAGTAACTATTAACATGCCTTTTACTTACCTTCATAATTAGGATATATATATATATATATACTCCCAAGTATACAGATTCCCTAAAGTGGTGACCCCGACTGAACATTTAAGTGTCGTGTTAATAATTATTTTGGACAATGAATCCTCAAGTTGTAACCCCGCATATTTCATACCCGCCGGTGACTCCTCAGAAAAATAAGCCCGAGACGCGTGACGAAGCAGCGTTAGCGAGCATCACAGTGTCCTCGAGAATTCCCGATTTTTGGTCGGACCAGCCACGACTGTGGTTCGTCCAATTTGAAGCTGCGGTAGAAGGTCAGAAATTAGACAATGAATCCTCAAGTTGTAACCCCGCATATTTCATACCCGCCGGTGACTCCTCAGAAAAATAAGCCCGAGACGCGTGACGAAGCAGCGTTAGCGAGCATCACAGTGTCCTCGAGAATTCCCGAATTTTGGTCGGACCAGCCACGACTGTGGTTCGTCCAATTTGAAGCTGCGGTAGAAGGTCAGAAATTAAGCGATACCGCAAAACAAAACTAGTGGTGACCAAACTCAATAAAACCGCCATACAACAAGTAAGCGATTTATTATTGGCACCACCAGAAAGCCGGAAATATAATTCGCTCAAGGACAGATTATTACAAGTCTTTGAAGAATCGGAGACGCGGCAGTTCCAGAAGTTGGTAGGGGAAATGGAGCTGGGAAGTCAAAAACCTTTCCAGCTATTACGAAGGATGAGAGATCTCGCAAGAGGAAAAATTCCAGACCCCACACTCCAAATTATGTGGAATAGCCATCTTCCGTCGGCAGTACAAGCAGTTTTAGCTGTGACCGAGGTGAAGGACCTGGAAAATCTAGCTATCGTGGCAGACAAGGTCATCGAAGCGACAAAACCTGCCGAGGTGGCAGAGGTTTCGTCTAACTCATCGGGTACGGACTCTGGCACCAAGGACCTGATCGCGATAATGAAGAAGTTGAGCGCCGAGGTAGCTCAATTGCGTCGCTCACGACCACCGCAATCAGTTAGGGGCAGACAAAGGCAGCACGACCGTTCAAGTTCAAGGTCAAGGAACAGAAGCTCCATTAGAAGTCGCAAGCATCCAGATTGGTTGTGTTTTTATCATCATCGGTATGGAGTCAAGGCTGCAAAATGCGTTGAGCCCTGTAATTGGAAGAAGGAGAAGCTAACCCCTGCAGCGGAAAACTGAGTGCGATACAACCAAGGGCGGAGGATTGTGTTGGTGTATGTAATTACCGCCTGTGCGTAACGGACAAAAAACAGGTCTAAAATTCTTAATAGACACGGGCGCCGATATTTCAGTGATTCCAGTGTCAAAACAGTGTGTGTCTAAAAATAGCGCGAGTGATTACAAAGTGTACGCGGCAAACGGCACGGAGATAAGGACCTATGGTACATGTACTTTAGTTTTAGATCTTAATTTAAGGAGAGCATTTAGATGGACTTTAATAGTGGCAGCTGTTAAACAACCTATAATTGGTGCCGATTTTTTAGGCCATTATCGGTTGTTAGTTGATTTAAGCTCACGGCAATTAAGAGATCAAATTACTCATCTAAACGTTCTCACTTCAATCGTTAGGCATAATTTGTGCGAATCATCCCTTAAAACATTAGATTCTAGGAATATATGGCATGATTTATTATCAAGATATCCAGATTTGTCTAAGCCTGTATCATATAAAGATACACCTAAACATTCTGTACATCATGTAATTCAAACGTCTGGACCACCTGTTTACGCGAAAACGCGACCCCTACCCCCGGATAGGTACTCTAAGGTTAAGGAGGAATTTCGGATAATGACCGAGTTAGGTATCTGTCGACCGTCCAAGAGTGCTTGGGCAAGTCCCTTACATGAAGTGCCGAAAAAGAACGGTGAACTTCGTCCTTGCGGCGATTATAGACGATTGAACGCTATAACTAAGCCCGATCGTTATCCGATTCTTAGAATTCATGATTTTAAGTACTTATTGGCAGGTAAAAAAACTATTTTTAGTCGTTTGGATTTAAAACGAGCCTATCACTTTATTCCGTTATCTCCAGAGGACATAGAGAAAACTGCGATCATAACACCGTTTGGTTTGTTTGAGTTTCCGCGTATGACTTTTAGATTGCGCAACGCTGCACAATCTTTTCAAAGATTTATGGATACAGTCGTACTACGCGATTTAAATTTTTTATTCAATTTTATTGATGACGTCATTATTGTAAGTGAAACTCTCGAACAACACAAAATGCATTTAGATATAGTTTTCCGAAGATTTAATCAATACGGTATTACGATCAATGTTTCTAAATGTTTATTTGGCAAGTCTAAGCTTGAATTTCTAGGTTTTCAAGTGTCAACGGAGGGAGTTCGTCCACTTGATGACAAAGTGCAAGCTGTGATGAATTTTCCAAGACCTGAAACTGTCGGTCAGTTACGACGTTTTCTAGGTATGATTAATTTTTACCGTTCACATATTCCTAGGGCTATCGAATTTCAATCGGAACTAAATAAATACTTACATAATTCTAAAAAGAATGATAAAACTATTATAGAGTGGACTGATAAGGCCAACGAGGCATTTAAGAAATGTAAGGAGAGCTTACAAAGCGCCGCTACATTATCTGATCCATTGCCTGATACTAAATTAGCGCTAATGACGGACGCTTCAAACACTAGTCTTGGTGCAGTATTACAGCAAAATGTAGATAATAATTGGCAACCACTCGGTTATTTTTCAAAAAAACTAACGCAAACAGAAACCAAATATTCTACTTACGATAGGGAATTGTTAGCAGTATATATGGCCATCAAACATTTCAAAAATATGATCGAAGGTCGACCATTAACAATATATACAGACCACAAACCCCTAATTTATTCTTTTACAAAACGTAGTAATGATAAAGAAAGTCCCAGAAGGATTAGGCAACTCTCTTATATCAGTGAGTTTACCACGGATATCCAATATGTTAGTGGTAAGCATAATGTCGTAGCCGATGCACTCTCACGCGTTGATACCATAAAGTGTCCCACGATCCTCGATTTCACTGAGGTAGCTAAACTGCAAGATAGCGACGAGTACCTACGTCAAGCATTGTGCGCATCGGATAGCAACTCTAAATTGCAATTTAAGCAAATATGTTTGCCGGACTCTGATTCAATGATTTATTGTGAGACTTCAACTTTGAAAATAACACAGCAATAGGATTTTCAATTCATCAAAATGCAAAGAGTTTTCATAACCTTCTATGAATTTTTATTAATATATTATATATATTTGGTATGTATTATGATAAATATGTATGTGAGTTTATTATAGTTATTTAAGTATGTATATACTTGTAATAAGACTTTTACTTTGAATATATTATCTACTTAGTTTATTTGTTTTATGCACCTGCCATGTTATCTCTTCACCACACATGGTTGACTGGTAGAGAATGCCTATGGCATTATGTCCGCCTTTGTACTTTTTGTGTTGCATAAAGTTTTAATAAATAATAAATAAATATATCAGAATTAAATCTGAACTCACGAACCACCGATACAAACTACAAAACTATCGAACTGAATCCTATAAAATTTTACACAGCAATGCTGTGGAAGTGGCTCAATAGGAATGACCCAATAATACGTTATTCGTTCGTTCTCATTGGATTTAAGATTGTGGATCGAAACCCTTGGAACATTACTTCAGGACTGCTTTCATAATTTGTATATAATGTTGTGTAAATATTGTGTATGATGATAATTTAATTTAATTTTAATAACGATTATGACATGATAGTTTTGACATTTTTCTAATTTGTAATTATAAACAATGTAATATGGATCTTTGGACATCTGAATTAAATGATTTTTATTTTTATTTATTTTTATAAGAGTGAAGGGAAATTCCGTGAGGATTTCAATTCACCTGTGTTTTTTTTACCAATATAAAAATAATACACGAATTTCAATATCCACCTCGCAAATGAGTTTTTTATTGCAAAACTATATCTTACTAGCTATCCGCAATTTAGAAATTTTGATGAATCTATTCCAAGAAAATCGTTAATTTTTTCTGGGTAATAGAACCTAATTTGCTATTGTTAACAGTAGTTTATCTATGTTAAAGTTCATACAGATCTGTTCAGCTATTAAAAAATAAAAATACAATACATCCAACCATTATCTTTGCTGTTAGGCTTCAAAAACCAAAAGCAATCGCGCTAACACGATAGATATGGGTACTAATAAAAAACTTGATAACCATCAAAGATCAAAGTTTCATTATAATTGAGCAGCGTTGACTCCAGCCAAATGACCTTTACATAATATCACATAAAACAAAAGCAAATCTAGAACAACAACCGCTTAAGGTATCTACGTCGCGCGTCGTCTGAAATTTAATGTCAACTCGAAAATTGAAGGTTCACTTCATGCAAGCGGTTTCTGACTGTTTGGTCGCTAATTAAGTTCCCTGAAGAGTGATGAAGCCTCACGGCTAACATCATGGCGGTTATTGTTGGAGCTCTTCGAGTTAAGATTTGAATGTATCGGTCTTGTCTCCGTGTGGTGCAGCGATACCGTCCTCCATGGCGCTCAGCCACGGTACCAGTGCTTCGGTAACGTGTCCAAAGTCGACTGATAACCCTCTGACTTGTATTCAGAGCTAAAGCCACAGTACGTTGCCGGGAACCAGCTTCTATCATTCCCACGGCTCTGAGCATTTCTTCCCTGCTTAAATGACGTCGCCGCTCCATAATAACGTTGGTTTTAATCAGTAGTAGGGAAACAGCAGCACTAATAATGTCTTCAATGCGTTGTATGTTTTTATAGGGAAAATATTAACAGCTGATTTTCATCTTTTACTCGAATTTGATTAACAGTTCCTGTTACAAATTATGAAATGCACCAAAAAGGATCCATATAAATTTATAAAATCGTAAATTTATTACAAAGCCACATCTCAATCTCAAGAAATCCGCATAAAAATGCTTGATCCCTAGACACTTTTGATGTGTGTATATATACTCCCAAGTATACATATCCCTAAACACAATCTTAATAAAAGACGACCTTTTACCATACCTGCCAAAAAATATATATTTTGAAAAAAGCTGCACCTTCGTGCTCTTTCGACTGTACTTTTTGTCTTTTTAACTACATGTGATACTAGTACTGTGAAATGTGAACATAAAGGTTTTATTTGGCTAATTTAACAGTACATTTGATTAAAAAAAACTAGAATAAACTAAAAACCAAATTAAAGTATTAAAAAAATAATTCCTCAACGCTGTCAGCTAGTCACGTAACCGGGACTGGAAGTATTGCCACGTTGTATGGAAATGCCAAACCTTTGGCAATAATGATGTACCCAGCCTTTACGAAATCTCTTGAAAATGCTACTAAAACTAGGTCACCCAATGTTTCGACCCCTAAAGAAATAAATAAAGACATTATAGGTAGCACCTAATGGATGTAGGTAAATAGGTACATTTATCATCACGAAAGCATTATCAATAATGAACACCCACGAAGTGAAATAATTGTGTACCTGAGTTAATAATGTTATTAAGTGATTGTTATCGGCACCTTGATTAACTATTACAACGCTTTCTTTTGTCTTATCTCTGGCATGAAATCATAGAAAAAGTAAAGTCTATACACGTGATGTATTGCCAACAAAAATGTTATAAAGTGAATAGCGTGTTGTAAATAGGAGCACTGTTTATTTTATTTCTCGAGATTTAGAGAGTTTTTTTTTTTTATTGATAATAGGCTCGCGTTTGACCACCATCTCACCTGATGGTAAGTGATGATGTGGTCGAAGATGGAGCACGCTTACCTAAAAGTAACCTATTCACTCTTGACTTAAAGACCCTTAGGTTATAGCTATCGGAAGACACAGACTCCGGCAGGGAATTCCACTCGTTAGCCGTACGCACAATGAAGGTAGGTATTCCCAAAACGTTTAGCGCGTATAGGTGGAATGTCCACCATGTAACGATGGCCCATCACCGTTTGTCTTGTAATCCGATGATAGAACGGGCTTGACGGAATTAGATTGTGTAATTCCATCGCACACTCCCCGAAATGTAACCGATAGAAAACCGATAGACTAGCAACTCGTCGCCGTTGTTCAAGGCTCTGGAGCTTTGATTCGACCAATGTATCGTTGCCAATGAGTCTTTTGGCCCGTTTCTCAATAGACTACAAAATATCACATATAAAAATACCAAATATCGAGATGTTGGAAGTGACTACTCTTTGGAAGCGCGCGGAACACCACGCGCCGTCGACGCAGGCCAACGAACGGACGGTGAGTCACCGCTGTTCGCCGTCCGCAAACCCGCGCGCACGGTGACCGGAGATTGGCTCGCGATCCTCGACGCCCCATTAACAAACATAACTTTGCAATATAACTAGTTCTAAATAGTTACCTTTGAAAGAAAAGGTCGAGTGAGCAATTTCAATTATTGTATGGGAAGCAAAATATAACTCCACTTTTCCCTCTGAACATTTTTCCGAAATAATCCTTAACTGACTATTAAGCGGTATTTCGCGTACCAAGTTTCATTAAAATTAGCTCCATTAGTCCAAGAACAAGAAGATTTGCCAGTTTATGTGTATTAAAGTGATGGGTAAAAGGATACTTTTCTTCGGTGAGAAAATCATAGAATTACTACAAATTTCATTCTATCATTCATTTATAAAATTGCCTAAAATTTTCACCAAAGCGTGGTCTGGAGGATGTTGTATGTCTTTGGATTTTCAGCCCTAGGATGTATTATTTTAAGAGCAATGTTGCAAATATGCACAACGTAATGACCCTGCCTCGGTTCGAACTCACGACTTATTACTCATAAAACATGCCAGTCACCACTGAGCCATTACTACTTTGTCGTCTTCGTCATCTTCTTTAACTTTAATTAATATTGTTACGCCAGTCGCTTAGTGTAGTACGTCGAGAAACTTCGACAGAAATCTAGAATGTTCGAGACACTAACGCCATCTAGCGGCGAATAGCAGTACTGAGTATATCGAGTCGAGACACTAACGCCATCTAGCGGCGAGAAGCAGTACTATGTTTCTCAAGTAGCTTCTGGATTATTCTTGCCAGTATAGGCAGTGAGTCGATTTTACAAGAATGTTCTAGAACTCATAGACCGGGGTATAAATAGATCGCAAAGGAACGTAGACAATCAGTCTAATTACAAGATACGAGGCGATATAATCGAAGCTATACAAATGAATTTCAGTGCGATTTAAGTATTAAGTGACAAGTATTGTACTGTGAATAACTGTGTTGATTTTTGTTTTGTTAATTATTTCTATCCCGAACCCCAGATCGTAACAATATTGATATGTGAAATTGAAAAAAAAAACACGATATAATGTGAGCTTTATTCAAAATTATTGGAATTATCTTAATAACTGGAGTTACTAGCATTAAAAGGCTTTTCCTTAATTACATGTCAATCGAATAAAAAAAGCAAGTAATTTGTATTCTTACACGAATGATTCAAGATAAGGCGTGTATTACACAGTTCCGGTGTATAAATATAGTCAAGTTCTCAGCAATCGCGTGCAAGATGTGAACACGATAAGTTAGGGAATGAAGTAACGTGCTTTAGTAATAATTTCTTAGTTTTGACAGGCCTGTTGGTCTAGTGGTCAGTGGCCCTGACTGCTATGTGCAAGGTCGTGGGTTCGATTCCCACCCAGGATAAATGTTTGTGTGCTGAGCACGATCATTTGTTCTTTGTCTGGGTTTAATTTATCTATAATATGTATGTATTTAGAACTATATATGTATGTTTATCAGTTGTCTAGTACTCATAGCACAAGCTCGGCTTAGTTTGGGACTAGATGACGTTGTGTGAAAGTTGTGGAATATTATTATTATTTTAAGACATTTTTGCCTTAGTTTGCAATTTATTTTGTGGTCGACAAGTTTTTCATGACACGGAGTTAGTAATTACGGCATTGGAGTATATTTTCTTCTTTGAAAACCTTTCGAAATTGATAATAATAGGTACATATATCTTCCCAATGTTATTTTTGTTAGTGACGTCATACTTATAGTAGTGACGTCACCATGTCAGTACGTGCACCTTTTTCTGTTACATAACAATTTCGCTCAATACTCTGTATGTTTGAATGGTTTGTTATCTAAGGGATGTAACAATGTAAAATTAGTAGAATATCGCTCCTTTTTATGTATTTATATGTATTCTAAGGAAAAGAGCGTATGGAAGGAATTGGGGGAGGCCCTTGCTCAGCAGTGTGACAGCATAGGTTTAAAAAAGCCCTATATCCTTATTATCATCATTATCTACCTTTACCCAACTATGTTAGTGTCGACTATACAGTGTGTTAGGTTAAACGAGGGACTTATAGAGGGAGGGTGTTCAGTATTCCATTCTCGTCCCAAATATGTGAAAAACCTATAACCTAAAGAACTATGGCGGATCCTCTAACAAATTTTTGTTGGCATAATTTGGTAGCGTCTATTAATGGAAAATATACAAGAGTATAGAGTTTCAATTCATGATCACTTTTGCCTTAAGATCCACTATTAGAGGAACTCTTGAAAAAAAGATATTCGTTGAAGAAGTTTTAGAGGTCTCAGACTTGATTATAATCCATGATTATATCCATAGTCGACGATAGTGTGAAAAACACCTAGTAGTGAACCATTGTCATTGCCAGGGGTCTCCCACCCGCGATCTCACGGCAGCATGGAAAGAGCGGCTGTCGCAACCGAAGTCTGGGCACGCCGCAATCACGGCGATAACTCCCCTCCTTGAGGAGTGGCTGGAGACTCACTCACTCACACGCTGCGTCCTCACCTTCCGCCTGACGCAGGTGCTTACTGGATACGGGTGTTTTGGGAGGTACCTATTTCGGATTCACCGGGAGGACACGCACGGGTGTCGACAGTGCGTGGACCACCCGGAGGACACGGTGGAGCATACGGTGGAGGTGTGCCCCGCTTAGGCAGAGCTTCGCCGTTTCCACGTTGAGGCTATCGGCGGCGGTGACCTCTCGCGCCCGCCCCTGGAGCGGAGCGAGTTGGAATGGAATGCAGTCACCTCCTTCTGCGAAGCAGTAATGCTAGCGAAGGAGAAGGCCGAACGTGCGAGGGAGAGGCAACTCTGTTCCTCACGCCCCAGCCGCCGCGAAAGACTCCCCGTGCGTCAGGGATCGCGAGCCGATATCCGGCCACCGTAGGCGCGGGCTTGCGGAAGGCGAGCAGGGGCAGCTCACCGTCCGGTAAGGACCAGGCCCCGGTCAACGGCGCATCGTGTTCCACGCGCGCCTCAAAGAGCTGTCAGCACCAGTGATGGGGCTATTGTCTGCCGGGGCACAACCCCGGTAATGTTCTAACGAGATACCGCGGCCCCGGAAGTTAAGGGCAGCTGAAGTAACAGGGTGGGTTGAAAAGCATGTACAATGAATTTTATAATGCAGATCCATTTAGGCCGCGGAGATCACTTTCCATCAGCCGGAACATCTGTTTGCCATCCTTTAATATGGGTCTTAGTCGTATTAAATAAATAAATAATATAAAAGTAGGTAATAGGTACTTATAAAAAATTAAAGAATTTGTTTTATATATGTGTGTATTTATTGTTCATCTTCTCTTATGATAATATCGTCCTAAAAACCTGCTGGTGGAGTAAAAGTTGTCTGATGTCTGACCCATCCGAGATACCACACATTAGACACGCATTACGTCTTCTGGTACTTGGTCCAGCTTCTTCACTACCAGAAACTTCTCTTTGTACATTAGTATTTACAGCAGCCATTGCAAGATCTCTGCAAGTCTCACACACATAATCATCTTCCAAAACCTAAAAATAAAAATTGATTATGTTCATAAAACCGAAACCAATAAATGTGTACAAATGTATTAATGTATTTTTTGGGGTATGTTGATATGTATTTACAATATATATATATATATTTGTCAGATCCATTGGGTTAGTAACAAAATTCTTATCGTTAGTATTTAACCACAAAAACGAAGTGAAGACACGAGACTAGCAACGTCACCAGTGGGCTGTCATGCCTCCCAGCAATAATACGTTCAATGCTGTTGGTGCTGTCACAATAAAAGCGAATTCTGTATAAAGTATACTAGATGATCAAACGAACTTACCTGTGTGAAGTTCGATCATTATTATACGAAGTGCTTCGTTCGAAGATATATTTACCATGCAGCTTTCTCGAGTCACTCGGCAACTGTACGCAATTTTCAGAGCTAAAACTAAACAGAAGTGTTAGTGTGCGTTATCTGTGTCCTTACGCGAACTGTCATTCTTTTTAGATTCTTGCAAGGTTATCTCAATTTTACCTGGGGTGAGGTGGGTAGGGAACATATATCTTCGAACGAAGCACTTCGTATAATAATGATCGAACTTCACACAGGTAAGTTCGTTTGATCATCTATTATACTGCGTGCTTCGTTCTCGATATATTTACCATGCAGATGTTTAGAGATATGGTAAAGTTGAGAATTGAGATGACCCTGACTCCTTGTCCTTTAAAATAAATATATTTAAGTTTTCAAATCAACATTGTTTTATTCATAAACATCTTAAATTTAATTAACAATCAGTCATCGTGTTATTAATCAATTAATCAGCCTTATCTGGTATATAATCATCTGCTTCTTTTTTTTTTTTTACAAATTAATAATGGCATGCTTAAGATCACAATGTCCATAGAGACAATAGTGTAAGCTAAAAAATATATATATTATTATTATTATGCATTAAGCACAGCATTGGCAAATTCTCCTGAATTCAGAATTGGCCGGTTATAAAATTTCGCAAATGTTAATGAGTTATTTGTCCAACTGGCAGTCTGTCTAATTACATATAATGAAATTCCTTTTGACCTAGCCTTGGATATAGAGGCGTGTCGTGTACTATGGCCTGAGAAGACATACGTATCAATACCGCAGTCTGAGAGCGTATTCTTAATCCATCTACCAATAGTAGAAGCCGAAACCAGTTTATGGGGTTTTTTAACAGACTCCAAAAAAAAAGGAGGAGGTTCTCAATTCGTCTTGAACTTTTTTTTTTTTTTTTTTTTTTAAGTGATAAAAACATGTAATCATTATGACCTCCTATCTCTCTAGTAAATCTCATGTAATCACACAGTGTTTTGGCTGGACAAATCTCAGTTTTTTTTTTTTTCAAAAAAGGGTAGGAAAAGATTAGGCTGGGTTCTTCCCGCAGCCGAAGTTTTAGTTGTATCAGTAATGGCAATATTGACACAACTTTCACTCTGTGTTATATTGGATATTTTTATTAAAGCTAAGTTTAATGCCTGTTGAGCTGTGCTTAGTGCAAGCAAAACCACCAGTTTCTTTGATATACATTCAAAACTTAATGTCATTTTGGGGGTCCAGTTGCATAATACGCTTAGAACATTATTTGGGTCCCATGTACTTTGGTATTTTGCTAATGGCGGTTTCGACTTATAGAATCCTTTGAAGAGCCTCTTAATACGATCATCCTCCCCAATTTTAGAGCAATAATAATAATCAAAGATAGAGCTGACTTATGAGGGTTTAGGGTCCCATAGGCAGCTCCAGAGTCAAATAATTTTGTTAGGAAATACATAACAAATGGTATAGATGGAGTGAATGTGTTTATACCATGTTCCTGACAGAAGGTCCACCAAACAGTATATGTAACATTATATTGTTTTAATGTATTATGTGAAAGGGATGCAAACATGACATCTATTATTGATGTTGGGGGAATAGCTCCTTTCAGCCAAGCTTGCCTGATAACATTCCTGCAATCAAGGTAAGTTGATGGTGAAGAGGGTGATGGTCTCTAAAAGGAGAATATAAAAGATATTTTTGAGGTTTGTAATATATAAGCTTTGAGACAAGCATAGTCTGCATTAAGGGATACCAAGGTTGTGATGGCCAGTGGGGCATGATCATAATACCTGGTGCCTTCTCATTTTTTATTTTTTGTAAACATTTTTATATTAAACTGAATGGAGGAAAGGCATAAAGGAGATATTCCGTCCAACACAAGGTAAAAGAATCAATGTTCATTGCTTCTGGATCTGGTTTCCAGGAAACATAAGAAATACATTTAGCATTAGTGCGGTATGCAAATAAATCTATTTCAGGTTCACCCAGCACAGATACAATTTGTTGAAATGCCAGTGTTTAACTCCCATTCTCTATCTGGATTGATTTTATGCGACTCTTCATCAGCCTCTTTATTTTCACTAAACTTAATGTAGGAGGCAACTAGCCAAATATGTCTCTTTTCACACCACTGCCATATAGACCTGGCCAAGTTACTTACATGAGGGAACTGAATACCACACATTCTGTTTACATAAGCTATGGCAGTCTTATTATCTACATGCAATAGAATGTTAAGGTATTGCTTGTCCTTTACAAAAACTTTTAATGCCATAAATAGTGCCAGTAATTCCAAATAGTTTATATGGTATGTTTTCTCATATTCACTCCAAAAGCCATGTGCTCTTTTGTTTTTATAAACAGCTCCCCATCCAGACAGGGACACGTCAGTGAACAGTTCAATATCATGTTTATGATGAGCATGTAAAACAGTATGTAAAAGTATTCTACTAATACTATTACATACTGAATATACTGGTGGAATGTTAATATTAGTACTATTCGTACTAATATTAACACTCCACCATTGCAGATCTAATTTTATATCTGAATGTAAGTATATTTTCACATCATAATAATTGTCATTGTTTTTAACTAAATATTTGTACTTGTGATGTTCAAAAAATGTTGTGTAAAGCCAACCATATGTGGTAGCTGGGCAGGCTGCAATTAGTATTCCAATTAATTTTGCCAGATCTCTTATAAGACAGCTATCCAGGTCTAAGTACTTCTGAACTAATTTTTTTTTACTTTGTTTATGGGCAATTGTAATGACATATTTTTTGTATCAAACACAAAACCTAGAAATTTGCAAGACTGTGATGGTATTATTATACTTTTATTAAAATTTATAACAAATCCCAAGCGCTTCAAGAGAGCTATTGTTTCTTGAACATTTTGTAAACATGATTGATAACTAGATCCTATACAAAGTAGATAATCTAGGTATTGAACTGACCTGTAACCCTTTTATTTTAGATGTGTCACTACAACCTTCATAATCTTTGTGAAAATATTAGGTGCAGAACACAGGCCATAAGGGAGGGCCTTAATTCATATAATATGACTCTTTTAAATCTATTTTCGCCACGGGCGATTGCCTGGAGAAAGTAAAGCTATTGCTGTCCTATGGTCCTCCATTTTAAAATGGGATGTTTCTACATATTTATTCAATGACTTTAAGTTTAGTATGAATCTTTTTGTACCAATATGCTTTGGAATCAAAAATATAGGGGAGATAAACTGGTCTTTACATGGCATGCAAGGGAATATAGCTCCCTATTTTAATAAATTGCTGATAGCAGTATGCATATCAGTATATTCTTCAGCAGGTATTACTGAACGGGGGAGTGTCATTGAATTCTGTTAAAGTTTCTTTACAAAGGTAACTGAATATCCTTTGATATAATTAAGTACAGATTCATCTTTGCAAATTTTGTTCCAGCAAAATAAAAAATGAGTCAGTCTTCCAGCATGACTTACCTCTATGTACAAGCAGGAGGTTTCTCCTGTGAGGCTTTAGTTTTCTTGGTAGTGGACTGATAATAGTGGCCGTGATGTTTCCAGGCCTGTACAGAAAACTGGTTCCTTTTGGGTCCATAACTGATGTCCTCTGATTGTAGCGAGGAGGACCTTGCAAGTTTCTCTTATGATTTGCTGTATTGTTGTATTAGATGAATGTAGGTTTCTTGATAGACTGACCACTTTGTTGGCATATTTTCAAAACTTTGATCTTGTCACTAAGATTAACTACATATATATACTCGTCTCCATCAACATCTTTGATAGTACTATAAAAAAAAATTGTCTATAACAGGGAAAATTAAGTTTCTTCTTGACTTAGTCTGTACAAAATGTAGATCCGTCAAGATCCTTCCAGCATCACTAAGTAGTGACATCAGTTTCAATCTGTCCACTGTATCATTATTTATCAATAATGATATTGCATTACTGACTATAGACAGTCCAATGCCTAGCTGGTTTTGTTCCAACTCTATCTTTATGTCTCTTCCGACAGTTTTTCAAAATATTGCTCCAAATACGAGCCAAAAGGCAGGACCATATGCAGGTTTATCTGGCATGAGATCACCCAGTGCTAAAAGTACCTCCAAAATCATTGTAGGTATTGCTGAGGTAGGCTCAGGATTCACCACAGGAGTTGAGTTGGAATTTTCTACAATCCGAAGTCCAGGTTCTTCTGGGACCAGATCTGTCATAGGTCCTGGTGACATATCTCGTGGTAATGTTTCAATGATTTTGACCTCGTTCGAAGTGTTATCAGTATTATAATCTGAAAAACGAAAACCATAGGTACCACTGGGAATTTGTACTAGCGATTGCTAAAAAACTGCTTATTGAAGCCTCACGGACTTCACATAAGTCTAAAGATCTCGTCCGTATATCTCGTATACGACCCGCATCTAGGGATCTCGTCCGTATATCTCGTATACGACCCGAGTCCAGTGGGAACGTCGATGTATCTCGTACACCACCCGTCCCTTCCGGTACTAAGGTTATGAAAAGACCTTGTGGCTTTTACTGCTATGCAAGCCAGTAGCCGTACCGGTATAATAGCAATCACAAGACAACCTTTCGTTACCTGGAATATTAGAACTTGAAGTATCACTTCCACTTTTATAGTCATCTCGACGACGACAACGACGCTTCAGTTTTTGTTCAATTTTTCTTATTTTCTTTTTGTAGTATTGTATATCTTTTTCTTCGTGGCGCCTTATAGGCATAGTTGTGGTCTAATGTACACAATTTTAACTTCTTAACACTCTTTACACCAATAATTCGTAGAACACAGTATCAGTTGCCGCGCAAACGAAAAGAATGACAGTTCGCGTAAGGACACAGATAACGCACACTAACACTTCTGTTTAGTTTTAGCTCTGAAAATTGCGTACAGTTGCCGAGTGACTCGAGAAAGCTGCATGGTAAATATATCGAGAACGAAGCACGCAGTATAATTTCTTATTTCTTACTATAGTAATATTATAGATTCTGTTCTAAGGATAGTGAATACGCGCCAACAATACTTACAATTCGAGGGTATACCCAGCTGCAGATTACAGCAGTGACTGGCGTGTCAAGTGCCAATGCGGGGTGTCGACGCAAGCTATTGACACATATGCGGCAGTTAACACACATTATGCGAGTAGGCATTACACGACTTCCCATTGTGATATACAAATGAATGCACAAAGTCCAAAGTATCAGGTAGAATCGTAGTCCAAATAAGTCAAAACAAAACGTCGTCTTCGTAAAAAGCAGCTGATCGAAATCCTTAGGCAAGCACTAGTCGCAAGGAAAAACTCAGTTTATACACAAAAGCAGTTAATAATTTCAAAAGTACGGAAACACAACCGACATTACACCAGATAGCGGCAGTTGTCAATACACCTTACGCAGATGTCAATGTCATGTCGTATTGTTGCCATACTTTGCTTGTAGTATGACTTTATTTTAGTATTTATTTAATCAGCAGAATTCTTAATAAAAATCTGCAATTATATTTATTATAGTTTATCAATACACTTGTATAGTATGCTTATGTGATAAGGAGTTTAAGTAAATTGGAGTAGATTTACTAATATATGGCAGAGAAGCCAGCAGAGAACTTTCAAGTGAGACAATATTAAGCTAAAAGATATGAAGTCAAATTGTAAAGGAAAAAAATAATCTAATCCCTCGATCATATTAGTCAGTTGTGTTTCCAAAAATATTATATTTTATATTAGAGTGGGCAATAAGCATATCTTGAAAAAAACTAAGAAATTATTTTATTAACATTTGCAAACATGACATTTGTAGACGCTCAAATATTCTATCAACAATTTTTTCGCCATTGTTCTTTTTGACGTAATTGTCCAATATAATACATTATATCATGTACACTGAGCCGCAAGCGATAAATGAATTTGTAAACAGTACCTAAACTTAACACGTGGCAAAACACGGACCGATCCTGCCAAAAAAGGAAGCTCGTGTGTAAATTCCGCCCGCGCGGGAGCAGGAGAGCGAGTTATTAGTATCATGTAAGCACACACTATTGTAGGTTTAACCCTAGAAACCTAACGTTCACTTGCCCCCTTGAAACCCTAACCATTCGTCGATTCGACGAGTATTTTTTGGGGTGCTTTAATTTCAAATAAAAATAAAAATTTTCGTTATATTTTTTGCACATACATCTGGTCCGACTATTATTCTATAAAATGAAACAATAAATTGATGTATTGTAACTAATTATATTTATTTTATCACACTTTTAGGAAAACACTAGTTTTTACGCGATCACTGGAGACTCGATATTAAACAAAAATTTAATTAAAAAGGAAAACAAAATGTAGCCTCTTCTTCTTTGGCAATCTTTAATAACAACTTTCTAACCTATATATAAAAAATAAAATAATATTAAATTTGCGAAGCGAATTTCGTACAAAAATCAACTTAATGTTCGCCACAAATTGCAGTGGTACATTTAGTGCATAATTACTTAGTTTTGCGTCTTTTAGTGCATAGACAGAGACCACAGATTTTTCTTTATGTGTTGTTTGGTGGGGTAGGTCGCTGCTAGATTGTGGCTGGCTCTTTTCATGACTTTTGCCATACCTTACACTTAATACATCTGAGATCTTGGCTTTGATCTGAGTTGGCATGGTGCGAATTTCCAGTCGGATTTTGAGCCATGGTTTTTCAGGTTCGCAATTTAAAAATGCAGATTCTTCATGAAGTCACGATGTTTTAATCGTTTTTGACCTGATACTGAGGCATTGTGGCAGTTAGTTATGTAACTCAATACATGCTATACCTACTTATCGTTCCATAGAATACACACATTGGCCATCGATTGGCTTTTCTGCTGCTTGACATATCTGAGCACATTTGATCGAAGGTCTGAGCTCACTTCTGGTTGTGGTTCCTGCACATCATCCATCAAAACCGGAGAAAACCGTTCTAGAATAACTTCTCCGCCGGAAGATTGTTCTATCTGATGATCACTTTCAAAAGCATCAACCTCCTGAATATCTTCCGTTTCACTATCTGGTATGTCCTCCGAAGCCCTGATACCTTCTTAATCCAGTAACAAACGAACAATAGTTTCATCTACCATCTGTAATTTTCTCGAAGATATGTTGAAATTTCCAAAAATCAAAACAACATGAATTGCAAATTTATACACAAACCATTCGTCGAAACGACGAACAATATTGTAATATCTCGAAAACTATTGTACTTACCCGCTGGAGCCTTGCACGTCGCGAAAGACCTAGGAGAACACTGAGTTTACAAGCAATGCGGTTGTGATCCCCGTATGCGTCGATAAGTGATAACTAATTTTCTGACGCATGCTCGTCGAATCGACGAACGTTAGGTGTCTAGGGTTAAATATGTCCCTCGTTTAAACTAACATACTGTATAACTAAATATTCTGTGAATACTACAATATCGAGCAAAAAAATCATGTTGGTTGTATGGGAGCACCCTGTAATATTTATTTAATTCTTTTTTTTCGGCAGCTGAATACATCTGTGAAAATTTCAACTGTCTAACTATCACGGTTCATGAGGTACAGCCCGGTGACAGACGGACATCCAGACAGACAAATGGACAACGGAGTCTTAGTAATAGGGTCCCGTTTTACCCTTTGGGTACGAAACCCTAAAAAGTCCTACCGTTTCCAACACACAAGATCGAGCTAAGTACTTTTATAAATAATGTTACGTTCTTGGCCCAACATTGCTAAGACTCAAAGTGCTATGATTCAAGATAATAGGCCATATTGAAAACCTACGCTAAAACTTACAATAACCTTCTTCTAAAAAATGCGTAGTACTTGTAATATCTAAGACCGTTTATCCATTCTCCTCATATAAATAAAATTAAAGTGTCCGTCTGTGAATTCAAAATAAGTAAGTTATATCAAGTGCTTATAGTTATTTATACGATACTAAAACTTTTTTTACAAATTTTCACAATATGTCTGTCTTTCTATTTGTCCGGACTAACCTCTTGAACGACTGAACCGATTTTTATGAGACTTTCACTGGAAGATAAAAGAGTTTATAGGGCAATATAAAGCCGGCAGTATATCCTGTAGGAAAAAAGCGTAGGTATAAATAAATAGATAAAATATACTTTATTGTACACCAAAAATTGAAATACACTTACGTAAAAATATTGCCAGAACTTTGGTTACAATGGCGGTCTTATGGCTGAGAGCGATATCTTCCAGACAACCTTGCATATTATACATACATAGCACGCGAACAAATTCGCAGGAACAGGTAGTCTTTCTGATAAATATGTGGCGCGCTTCACTACATCTAGCCCTTTGTCATGTCTATGATGAAGAGGCTGTTAGTGTCAATATCTGTCAGTAATAGATGTGCTGGAATCTTCTAGACATTTTGTAACAAAGCCTTTTTGATGGAGAAAGACACCATTTATTTGCCGTGAGAGCCTTTCGGGGTCGAAACTCTCGGACCGTAGAGCTCTTGTGCTCACAGCCTTTTCAAACATAGATCGAAAAGGGTGGTTGACGTTTCTCGTGACCCAAATGCTGGCTATTACTTTGGTCAAAGGATATGTCTTGCTATATGACGTGTTATTTGAAGCTTTATTTTAGTTTGTAATTTAATTTAGTTTCTAAAGTATTTCTTGGGTAGTACAGCTATAGAATGCGTAGCCTGTGCCAGAAAGTGCTCAATCTTTGTCCACTTTTAAAACTATTATACAAACATAGTTGGGAACATGTTAGACAATCTGGTGAAGGTACATTAGAAAAGTACTTATAAAAAGTTTAAAGTTCTGGACACGTCTATAACAGCTACACCTATTTCAATCAATCATAATGTAATATATAGCGTTTTTTAGGGTTCCGTAGTCAACAAGGAACCCTTATAGTTTCGCCATGTCCGTCTGTCTGTCCGTCTGTCCGCGGTTTAGCTCAAAAACTATTGGTAGGTACTAGAAAGTTGTACTTTGGCATGAGTATACACGTTAATGATGCCAAAAATTGTAAAATAAAATTTTGAAAAAAATAATTATTTAGGGTACCTCCCATACCTGTAAAGTGGGATGATAATTTTTTTTTACGTTCTTCCTATAGTGTGGGATATCGTTGGATAGGTCTTTCAAAAATATTAGGGGTTTGGTAAGACCATTTTTTGATTTAGTAAACCGTTCGTGACTTATCAAGCTTTAAAGTACCAATTTTCGTTAGAGTCAAGTGTCCTCCCCCTCTATCAACTAAACGGTTATAGTTAGAAATTCAAATGTCACGGCAGTAGTACCTCTATATAACGAAATTTAAAGGAAAACTGTCACACATAAGTGGGCTTTACAAGTTTACGAGTAATAGTCGACCAATTGTATTTGACTCGAAAATTTCGAACAACTCTATAGAAATGTCGATAGATGGCGCTAAGCGCCAGTTGTATCGTGCTAGCTTCTTGTGACGATTGAGTAGAATAGCTCTGTGTCCGTATTTACATTCAAAACACCGGCTATGACAAGTTTTATACAAATCTCTAAAAAAAATTGAAACTTTCCGTGCAAAATGGTCGGATCAGGTGAGGATTTGTATAGGAAGTCAAATTAGTTAGGTGGTCATGTTTGGCTTTTAGTTAGAGCATGGTACGAAACGATCAGTCAGCGAATACAACACGCACTTGGCTGTTATAAAAACTACGGAACCCTTCACTGCGCGTGGCCCGACACGCACTTGACCGGTTTTTTTTTATTTATTTAACCCACGTATGCTTTTACATTTCACGAGGCATAATTTCGGAGAGCTCTACAGCGTGTAATTTAAAGGGTATATACATATCAAGTGCATGGCTTCTTTGGATGATACCCAACTAGCACAAATGGGCTGCATTAGAGCTTTGGAGCGTATCCGATTATTACTTATGGTAATAGACGTAAGCGCTAGAGCGTCTACTACAGACTTAAAGCAGCCGCTTTAGCGCTATTTGGGCGCCATTTTATGCAACCTAAAGTTCCATTTAACCTGCACAACGGTTGCATAAAGGTTCCTTAATAGCTATAACGATTTATTAACGCTATACTAAAGCTCTCTTAGCGCTACTTTTGAATGATTTTGAACTACTTTGAACGAATGAATTGATTATAGTTCTTTATTGTATATCTTCAGTTGACATTGTGTGTGAATCAAGTATCAAGTTGTACTTGACTTATTTTGATGAAACTTAACGTAATCATCTTAGACAGAATGGAATCAGGCGTTACTTTGTGGAAATTCATACCAAACTAATACTTCAGGAAAATATTTAGTGTTAATTCCACCAAATACTAGATGATAAATGACGACTGCTGCGTTCGCGACAGCTGGATACTATATTTGAACTTTCTAAGTCATCTGGAAGTGGGTTAGGTTTTATATCTATCTATAGATCAGTCAGTCAATCAGTCATAAAAATGACGATTTTTGGATGTTAATATCTATATAACCATTTAAGCTGTATTTATAAAATTTGGGATACTAGTTTATCTAGGGGGTCTCATTATACAACGTGTAATTTAAAGGGTATATACATATCAAGTGCACGGTTTCTTTGGATGATAATAAACGATATGGCAAGGGTTTTATAATCCTATGTCTACATATGTGAAGTATAATAGAAATTTCAATACATTGATACCAGAGGCAGAATTTTTAAATTAAGAAGAACGAAGAGAATCACCGTGTTATTGGCAAGTGACGTGGAAAGTTATCGACCCTCGTAGTGCTGTGACACGTTTGTTATGGTTTGGTGTTCAAGAAACAAATGAAACCGATAATTTGGTATCAATTCTTCGAGTCACTTATATTGAGCTGAAAGTGTGCATAGAGACTCCATACCAGATGTTGTCTTCAGCCCCTCTGGATAGATATGGGGTTTCCGTTACACGTTGTGTAAACCAAAATAGTTTTTGAGTTATGAAGGGGTCAAAAGTGGTTCCAAATGGTTCGTGTAATATACTCACGGCCGCTGCTCGCCAGTTCCCTTTGCTTGAACTTGGCTTGACACGCTCCCGCGTGTCTAGATAAAAGCGAAATACCATTCACTGATTAATTACTAAATCTCAGAAACTACAAGTAGTAGGGCTCTCAAATATTGCATGGGAGTTCCTTTTAGTACGTAGATACTCGCTAAGACGGGACGAAATTCCCACGGGATTTACTCGGAAAAACTTCCCACGCGAACGAAGTCGCGAGCAACTGGTAGTATGCCTATAACATCCTGACTTGGTCTGTATTTCTTTAAAGCTATAACATAGGGTTACTTAAGTGTAAGTAATCTTTTTCAACCACATCACTGCTTACCATCAGGTGAGATGGTGGTCAAACTCAAGCCTATCATCAATCGTCAATAGCCGAATGGATAAGGTGTCGGACTCGTGATCGAGAGGTAGCGGGTTTGAATCCCACCCATTACACTATTGCCAAGAACCGATTCCAGACACAAGCATATTTAGGGATGTGATACGTGATTTCGAAAACGAAGTACCGAAGAACACGTCCTTCACGAATACGTAACACTTAACAAGAATGCACGCTACCACGAAAAACCTAACGCCGTAGCCATGGGATCTCGAATAACTAAATCTTTAATTTCACCTACTCGAATCACTTTACAACGAATGCACACAACAAAAAAAAAACTCAGCAACGTTGGCATGCGATCTTGAATAACTAAACCTCGAAAAGTCTTCATAAAATGTCTTTATTAATTTAACAATAAAACATTGCTTTTGAAAAAACTGAACACCGTAGCCATGCAATATCGAATAACTAAATCTCTAAAAGTCTTCGTAAAATGTTTTTATTAATTTTACAAACAAAGATTGCCTTTGCTATTTTAAACGATAAAAGAACTCATATTTCCCATAAGGAAATAAATCATTATTTGGTTGATTGACACATAATAATTATGACATGATATGTTTTATTTTTCTCAAAAATTAATGTTTGAATAAACAATATCATTTAAAATAGCAAAAGCAATGTTTTATTGTTAAATTAATAAAGACATTTTATGAAGACTTTTCGAGGTTTAGTTATTCAAGATCGCATGCCAACGTTGCTCAGTTTTTTTTTTGTTGTGTGCATTCGTTGTTAAGTGTTACGAATAGGTGAGATTAGAGATTTAGTTATTCGAGATCCCATGGCTACGGCGTTAGGTTTTTCGTGGTAGCGTGCGTGAATATGAAACACTTATGTTTCGTATTCGTGAACTTACGGGGACGTGTTCTTCGGTGCTTCATTTTCGAAATCACGTATCACAACTAAGCTAAAAGCTTAGTTGGAGGGGTTAACAAAATTGCTAGTAATGTGAATTCTACCCACATTGCTAGTTTTCTTTTAAAAAAAAAATCAATAGAAAAATCTCATGTCCCAACTTGCGCATTTTCAACCGAGTACTAGTTTCTGACATAATATCAATAATCAGAATTATCACTAGGCGTCCAACTATCTAACATATTGGACATAAATATAAACGCGGCCGTCAGTACGTAGCCGTGATTAAGGCATCTTGGAGCACATTAGCGTTTTTAGACAATTAATAAACGTGAAAAGACGTGAAAATTCAATTAAAACGAAAGGTGAGAAGGCGCCTGAACATCGAACGGGCAACATGTCAGGATGAT
Organism: Tholera decimalis; assembly: GCA_943138885.2. Lineage (NCBI taxonomy): Eukaryota > Metazoa > Arthropoda > Insecta > Lepidoptera > Noctuidae > Tholera > Tholera decimalis. Next base: position 44,396,962 of record OW964555.2, on the reverse strand, counting down.
TAATTGTACTTTGTAACCCGAGTCTTAAAATCAATTAGTTTCGCTTCAGTCGTCCAGAAAAATGAATTCTTATAGCCGAAGAAATTTTCTTGTGTAAATTGACTTTTGATTTGCTGGAAAAACAGAATTGGGAAAATTAATTTTTCTTAATGTTCGATCCCGAGCCCAGTGCAACGGAACTGGTTTTTCGAACTGTCCGCGAATACGCGGAGCTCTAATTTACGTTGCTCAGGCTCTTAGGCCTTATTTCAATAATAATAGTTAAAGTTTACAATATGCACACTTACCGAAGGCTGGATACGGCGGCGCCAACCTGTTCTCAGATCACGTCCGTGGTGTGTGGGTCAGTGTATTTGAGTGTGTAATGTTGTCAAGTGGTGGTGGATAATCACAAAAGACGCAAGTTTCCACAGCGTGGTCCAGCGTGGTTCGCACCAGATTGCTTGCATGCAGCTACTTATCACCAACATTCACGGGCCGGTTCAATCTAACCTCAATTCGGCGTTATTGTTCAAAATATCCCAGTTTTTCACTCAAAAGGGGATTAATCAGTTCAAGATTTACTAGATTACGACCAACTTGTCGATAGCAACTAGGATTCAATCGGATTCGCAATTACACTCAATATCAATAAAAATCAATCTCTCAACGCGGAGTTTTTGCTAACCAGAAGTAAGGTTATGTCAAGTGTCAAAGTCAATAGACAATTGCCATACCAAAAAAGATGCGTTCGGTTATATGTATGGGACGGAACACTTAAGTTTATGTGGGTAATGCACTGCCCTGCTAATCCAAAACACTGTAACTATCGAAAACCACATTTGGAGATATTTAACGATATAGGTTTTTAATTTATTTAATTTGAAAATGATACCGTGTTTTTTTGCTTGCCTTATCTTGCAGAATATACATTGTAATGAAAAAAAATGTAAGTCAGGGGTGTTAAACAGACTTCAAAGAAATAATATAAAGCTGTTAAGTAAAAACCCTGTAAGTCGACTAACAGTATTTTGAGTTGGCACGGCAGCGGCAGTACAGTTCCTGTATGGTTGTATGATCTATTTGACGAGATTTGAGATTCCGTGCATCATAAAACAAGTTAAGACGTTGGTCTCGGCTGTCATATTTTGTACATGCAAACCCAAAAACTAACACTGGTCTTAACAAGGGGCATTGTGTTCTTCTTCTTCTTCTTTGGTCTGGTTTCCGCACTTAGTCTCACGAGACGCACGAGACCATTGTGCGTGAGCCGTGTCGGCCGTCACTCCATCCAGCCAACGTCCCTCTAAAAGCAGATCAGGTCTCTCGGTCTATTCAGGATGCCTGTAAGGGAATTCAATGACACGAGGGTTTGTTTTCGTATGTCTGTGATTTCCGTGTACACTAAAAGCACGTGTCTCACCGTTTCCTCCGTCCCCATGCATGTCCTGCACAGAGGACTGTCTGTTATATCTATTGTGTGGTAGTGTTTGTGGGGCATTGTGTTATTTACACAATTAATTAGGTTAGTCTGGGACATAGATGGTGAGCAGATGGTGATTCGATGAGATGACGACAGAGAAACCTTAAGGTCCCCATAGGGCTTTGGATGAAAACGGAGGTTCCTACAAAAACAAAAGGGAGCAGCACTGTACCGATGGCATTTGCTTTATCTTAAGTCCATAGCGTCACTTTCACATGGCGTCTATTTGATTATGTTTTTAAAAACTTAGATTGACATAATTTCATCCAATGAGATACTACATTCCAGCGAGCCATATAAAAACAATAAAAACTTATTTCATTACTACATATTAATAAAAATTTAAGTATCTACCTCTGATTTCATATTAAAGTATTTGCCAAACAGTATCCCCAATGTGTTTAAAGTACAGTGTGCTGTTGGATATTCAAAGCAAGCTAATATATTTTTTTAAAAGGCTCATTGGCAGCGAAGAACTGGTCGAGTCAAAGCGGAACGCCAGAAACTTGAATATCGACGAAGTGTTGCAAGTCTATCGGTTTTTTATCAGTTACATCGTTGAGCTCCTTAAGTTCTAAGTTGAGCTACATGATAACTGACAAATGCTTGTACTATCTGGACAGGTCCACTCAAATCTGTGTGGTTATTTCCTCAAAGAGCACCAAAGACATAAACCTACATGTTTTTCATATGATTGGACCAACACAAATTGTATGGACTTTAAAAGAGACGTTGACCTCTGAGTTTGTTTCGGTGTTTCTTCTCAGAGTAGTCAGTTAGGAAACACCTAGCTAAACTAAACTCGCAAAAAAACATGACGTGTAAAAGCGTTATTTATAACCATTTTACAACATAAATATTTTTTTTCATTACATTTCGGGGAGTGTGCGATTGAATTGCACGATCTAATTCCATCAAGCCATCCATCATCGGACTACAAGCGTGCTGGCGACGGCAATGCGCCATCGTTACTTGGTGGACATCCCACCCATACCTATGTACAAAACGTTTTGGGAATACTTTCATTGTACGTACGGCTAAGGGATGGGATTCCCTGCCCAGAGTCTTTATTACCTAATAGCTATAACCTGGGGGTATTTAAGTCAGAAGTGAATAGGTTACTTCTAGGCAAACGTGCTTTCTCTTCGACCACATCATGGCTTACAATCAGGTGGGATAGTGGTCAAACGCTATCATGAATAAAACAAGTTAATTCTTGTTATAAAAAATATACATTTGGAAAACGTTTTGGGCGTGTATACATTTAGTTCAAGATGGAGAAGTTGAAGATGGATGGATGGATCTACCTATTGTACACATTCGTCCTAACATGCTGTAGTTTCATACAATTTACCCGACGTTACTCTTCCAATTCCATACATTTTGCCCGACATAGCTGTCCCAATAGCCGCGCTGGGTACCTAATGTATAGAACATTAGGTATCCAGTGTGGCTATGTGTCTTATTTAATAACCAATTTGCAAAATAAAGATCATTTGTCATTTATAGAGATGAAATAAAGACCATCTGAATAAAAAGTATATGAACTTAAAATATCTCCGCTCTCTGACTTGGGACTACTAGACCACGAAATGAGTCTTAGTAGGCATTTGTTTACGAAACCAAAAATAACTAACTAGACGTTTCTGTAGTTGAACGATTCGATGTTTTATTTATAGAGTACTTTCGTATTACCCAAAAAATATGTTATTTACTCACTACTCAATAGTCTCATTTCAAATACTTTTTACTCAGAATCAAAGCAAGATGGACCTATCTTTTTGTAATCGCTACCAAGAAATGTTTTGACAATCTGTGAGTAAATACTCAACTTGAAGTCCTTCAAACTAGTCAATAAATCTGTCTGAAAAGGTATTTTTATCTCTACCTTTTTCACGCGGGTTCACTCACAGGACTTGTCGTAGTGTATCAACAATACGAGTGGTTCTTCCTTTGTAAGATATATCGTTATATAATGTGTGTAGATACTTCTTTCCAGGGATTATACTGAAGAATGGTTCATTTCGACATCTCACAGAAACTTGCAAGTCTTGGTAATAAATGTAAAGATATTAGAAAACTTTTAATAGTCTTATTATTAAAGAAATGATACCTCTGTAATATTAATACTAATTAATGGATTATAAGTTAAACCGACGAAACATGAGGTTAAAAAGTTTATTTTTTTTATGTTATTTTTTTTATTTATAATAGGCTTGAGTTTGACGACCATCTTACCTGATGGTAAGTGATGACGTGGTCGAAGATGGAGCACGCTTACATGAAAGTAACCTATTCACTCTTGACTTAAAGACCCCTTTTTTTTTAACGTGGTAAAATTATCAAATAAGTCCTCCCACTCCGGGCAGGGTGGGAGGGACTGTCAGACTTTTACTGACTAAAATCCACGGTGTTCCTTCAATAGCCCTTTACGTACCGGGGCCACGGTAACGGGATGAGTCCCACTACCCCGGCAGGCTTCGGCCCTCTGCAGAGGGGGCCTCGTCATGTTGCTGACGCTCTTTGAGGCGCGCGTGGAACACGACGCGCCGTCGACCCGGGCATGTCATCTCGCCTGATAGTATGCAATAGATGAGGTCTACGATGTAACGAGCGAGCCCAGAAGATGCTTATTAACTCTGTTTTTATGAATTTGAATGCATAAATATTTGCATGCACACTCTACATACCTCTATGCCTCTCATACTCTACATACCTCGTTGTGAGCAAGAGGTCTCGGTTTCGATTCCCAGGTCAAGCAAATGTACTATTGAGGTTTTTATATTAATTAGTCCCTAGAAATTAGCCCCTAGTTTGGTAGTTAGCGGTATGATACTTCCGGGCCTCGGAAAGAATGTAAAGATCATCATCATCATGTCATGCGTCTGATCTCACTCTGGTCGTGTCACATTTCCGTCCCGTCGGGCTATGAGAATAAAGGAACAAGAGTGCAACTGTACCTTGAACTGTAACTTGTAACTGTACCAGGAGGACTTTAAATACTTTCTTTATACAACGTGTAATTTAAAGGGTATATACATACCGAGTGCACGGCTTCTTTGGATGATAACAAACGATATGGCAAAGGTTTTCTAATCCTATGTGTATATGTGTGGAGCATATTAGAAATTTCAATACATTGATACCAGAGGCCGAATTTTTCAAATTAAGAAGGACGAAGAGAATTATCGTTTTATTGGCAAGTGACGTAGAAAGTGATGACCCTCATAGTGCTGTGACACGTTTGTTATAACTGGTATTCAAGAAACATATGAAACCAATAATTTGGGGTCAATTCTGTGAGTTACTTATTTTGAGCTGAAACTTTGCATAGAGACTCCATACCAGATGTTGCCTTCAGTCTTTTTGTATAGATATGGGGTTTCCGTTACACGTTGTATACACTAAACTTTCTCAGGTACGTGCATTAAGTTTGTTCATTCATTTCCATGATAAAAAAAAACTTTATTCGCAAGGAATATCAACAGATGACAACTCCCGCTCTAGATGAAGTGAGAAAGAAATGTCAGAAATCTGCTGACTAAAAACTATCTTGTTAGAGCATTCCCGTAACCCCGAATGATAAAGAAATCGCGTGTCATTATATATATATACGTTATAACATACTTGATATACCATCTTGTCACACCAAGCGCTTCTCCTCCACATTTATTGTGCGCACAACCAAGCTGTGGAACTCTCTGCCGGCTTCTGTGTTCCCTGCCGGCCGACAGAAAAGCTGAAAGGTGATAAGTATGACCTTTCAGCTTTTAAAGCAAGAGTAAACAGGCATCTTCTGGGCTCACTCGTCCCATCGTAGACCTCATCTATCGCTGACCATCAAGCGATATATCCGTATAAAAAAAATAAAATTAAATACTGTTTGGAATCTTCATATTGTCCTTTACTACCTTTTGCATACAAACAAACAAACTACATACTCGTATATTATATAATCTTAGTAAAATATTAGTTTAATCTTCATTCCTTTTCAACGTGTTTTTAAAGAGTTTTATAAATAGAATAAGGTATCTTTCTCAGACGAAAATTTACTGATAAAATTGTTTGAGTCACTCTACCGAGCTACTAAAGTACTGACTTAGTGAACTCACTTCAGTGGATTTTTAATAAAAAGAGGATACTTTTCTCGTCAATGAGATGATTAATTACTTCTTTATTACCTCTAGAGATAAATCAATATTATTAGACAAAGGAACCTGATTTATTTGTCTTTGTGACTAAAGCGTAATTAACACTTAATTTCTGACCTACCTTCTTTAACCTTAACCTTAGGTAGGTTTCATTGTCCGATGTCGTAGAAGTGTAGTGGAGTGGTCATTGATGGCTGTTCGTCTGGCCAATTGGCAATTAATGCCGGGGTCCCTCAGGGGTCTGTTCTCTCAGCAATTTTATTCTTGCTGCACATTAACGATCTGCTAATGCCCGGTACCTTTGGGTATGCAGACGACAGCACAGTTTCTGAGAGATATGTGCCCAGTGCGCGAGCTGGTGGGCCACAGATCCAGTCTTACCATGAGGACATGGTTGGGCACTTGAATTTGACGTTGAAGGCTGTCTCCGAATGGGGCGATGCCAACCTGGTCAAGTTTAATGCAGCTAAGACCCAGGCGCGTCTCTACTCCGCAAAAAGGAGCCAATTCGTACCGGCTCCTACTTTCCGTGGTGTAACCGTGCCGATAACTACCAACTGGAAGCGCTTGAGTCTATCGAGAAACGGGCCAAGAGACTCACTGGCAACGATGCACTGGTCGAGCTCCAGAGCCTTGAACACCGACGACGAGTTGCAAGTCTATCGGTTTTCTATCGGTTACATTTCGGGGAGTGTGCGATGGAATTACACAATCTAATTCCCCCAAGCCCGTTTCATCTTCGGACTACGAGACAAACGGCGAAGCGCCCTCGTTACATGGTGGACATCCCACCCATACGCGTAAAACGTTTTGGGAATACCTTCATTTTGCGTACGGCTAAGGAGTGGAATTCCCTGCCGGAGTCTGTGTTTCCCGACAAATACGACCTAGGAGTCTTTAAGTCAAGAGTGAATAGGTTACTTTTAGGTAAGCGTGCTCCATCTTCGACCGCATCATCACTTATCATCAGGTGAGATGGTGGTCAAACGCGAACCTGTTATCACTAATAAAAAAAAACATTCAAACTACTTTATGTTAATTAGGTGTTCTGGGCTGATAAAATATAAAATTATTGTGCCATCGACAAAAGGAATAATTGTCCATGTCCGTCAGCAGGATGCATCTCATAAAACTGAGTGTCACTCGTCGATATACTGCAGCTATAACAAAAAAAAAGAAAATATAATATACCACTTCGTGTGGGAGCTTTTTCCCGCGTAAAGGTTTACGCGGGAAAAAGTATAACAGTAGTAACAGTATTGAGGTCAATACTGTGAGAATTCCGGGATAAAAAGTAGCTATACCAAATTTCTACCAAATTCGTTCAGTAATTTTTGCGTGGAAGAGTAACAAACATACATCCCTCCTCACAAACTGTCGCATTTATAATATTAATAACGTAAGTATGACTACCTCTGCCCGCGTCTATAGATATATGCTGCAAGCTATATAATATGTTACTCGTTTGAATACTTTTTGAGCTCATCCATTACAAACAAACAAAATAAGTCTCGTTTACATTATAAAAGTATTGATCATAGATACACGTAGATGGTCTGATTTTAACAATCCAGGTTCATCGAAATTCTTCTCTGTAACGACACTTCATAAGACTTGGAGTCGGTGGTATCCGAGTCGAGTTCGGTTCAGATTTGAATCTTATCGTAACCTCAATCTTTAGTTATCATGAATTTTTAACAATCCAGGTTCATCGAAATTCTTCTCTGTCACGACACTTCATAAGACTTGAGTCGGTGGTATCCGAGTCGAGTTCGGTTCAGATTTGAATCTTATCGTAACCTCAATCTTTAGTTATGATGAATTTTTAACAATCCAGGTTCACCGAAATTCTTCTCTGTCACGACACTTCATAAGACTTGAGTCGGTGGTATCCGAGTCGAGTTCGATTCAGATTTGAATCTTATCGTAACCTCGATCTTTAGTTATGAAGAATCGACCAGAGAGACAGTGAGAAAGAGAGAGAGATAAATAGATGTAAAAACTCAAAGGCCATTTACACAGATGTGACAAATACGGCTTCGAGTCTAACTGGATGCAGTTTAGTTGGTAGTCTAGTCTAGTACTTGTAGGTGTACTCGCCTTTTCTAGCGTTTTTATTGTTCAACACGGTGCGTGCGGCGTACTAAATCAGGGATTTTCTGAAAGAGCTATACAAGACAGCAGTGCGTATTAGATGTGTTGGTAACGTTTTAACGATTAAAACCAAATATCTATAATTAATAAGATTTTGTTTTTTTTTTGGCAGAGGTTCTAAGTTATCTTTATACAACGTGTAATTTAAAGGGTATATACATATCAAGTGCATGGCTTCTTTGGATGATAGCAAACGATAAGGCAAGGGTTTTGTAATCCTAAGTCTACGTGTGTAGAACTTATTACAAATTCCAATACACTGATACCAGAGACCGAATTTTTCAAATTAAGAAGAACTAAAAGAATTATCGTGTTATTGGCAAGTGACGTAGAAAGTTATTAACCCTCGTAGTGCTGTGACACGTTTGTTATGATTGGTATTCAAGAAACATATGAAACCGATAATTTGGGGTCAATTCTGTGAGTCACTTATTTTGAGCTGAAACTTTGCATAGAGACTCCATACCAGATGTTGTCTTCAGTCCTTTTGAATAGATATAGGGTTTCCGTTACACGTTGTATATGTCAGATTAGGTATAGTTTTTATAAAGGACATTTTTAATTGGAATGTGAGAACACTGTTACAAACTCTTAGATCCATTTTTGATCTTTAATTACTTTGTCTTATGTTAATTAGCCTATACTATCCTTTAATACATATACTCGTACTATCCTAACTTAAATACAAACTTCATGAAATTAAATTATGTTTTTGGAAAAAGTGACCACTGAGTTTCTTACCGGTTCTACCTATAGAAAAAAACAAATTCAACCGTGCACTAAGTAGCTTCAGACGGTTTATAAGTGCCCATGTAGGTATATGTGAAATAAATATATTGGATTGATTGATTCTTTCCTGCAGCAATGATAATTATAAAAAAAAATCATTTATTTCAGGTCCAAGACCCATATAAAATAAAATAAAAATACATATTCAAACAATTGGTCGGCTTCCTAATTTAAAATACAAATGGAGTAATTTACATACAAAGTCAATTAAATTATTAAAAAGTAAATAAAATTATGTCAAATTAAAGTCACATTAAATTACCAAACTACAGCTATTACAAAGAAAATGTCAGGTTATTTTTCTTTTATTCACCTTAACAATATGCCGGTCACAACAGTGCCTCACATATAGACAATCAAGCCTCCCCGCAATCATTGCCAGGACAGAGTTGGAGCTGCCTCACACCCTGCGCACCAAGGACGCGCACCGCTTGCGCATGGTGGCGTGGAAGCAGTCGGTTCGCGCTTCCGCAAACATGCCCGAGGCGCTGAAGAAACGAGCCAGCCCCAACACTGCCTTGAACGCATTGTTATACTGGACGCGGAGGGCATTGTAGCTAGCTTGTGTGTAGCGAGCCCATAGGCTGCACGTGTACAAAGAGGTGCAGTACGCCTTGAAAAGGGTGATCTTAACTGAGTTAGAACAACGTGCAAACTTGCGGGCGACAAAGCCCTCCGCTCCCATTATGCTGAGATGAAAATGGCATCCGTCAACATTTCAACCACAGCATGCATTGCTCTAACTCGTCGATCGACCCATACTCGATTATTATACGGCTACGATTATTACAGTGCTTCTATAATCACATCAGTCATACAATCCCTGAGTCACCACGATGAACGATATTATTATCGTCTGGAATATTTTAGTGTCTGCCAACTGTAAAAAAAAACTAAGAATACATTTTTTTTTACATAGGTTGAAAATATATGTATCTATGTTGTAGCTATCTGCAGCCGAACTAGGCAGAGTCTGTATTATGGCTATCAGCGCCAAACCCCTCGAATATTATTTATTATATTGTAAAAATATAGTTCCATTTCAAATCCCGCAACAAGTCCATGCTTTAAAATATTCGAAAGGTTTAGTTACTGTACCTACTCAAAAATCTTTGTCAATAACCTCCTTTTGAGCAAAGGGAAAAATCTATTGCTATCGTAAAACAAAGTCTGGAGCAGAGAGATTTTATTGAAAATCGCCTGTATTTGTATCAGCCATATGAGCTGCAACGATATATTTAATTCTAAATAGGCTGTATAAGTTTAGGCGGTACAAGCGTCAGTGCTTATTTTGATTCATCATTTCATGAGACAATGTTTACACACAATTCGGAGAGCTAAGCCTTTTATTATATTATTTTCCATGACACGCACATATAGGCATACACTTAAACACGAACTTCTTAACTATTGCGTGCTCTAAAAGTAAACAATAAATCCAGGTATAAATCCTTTCCACCCAATGAAGCCACAGGTGAAACCAAGAACGTAAGGCTTAGTCCTCGCTGCGACATTTCACCGCGCGTTTTTTTTTGTCACAATTCTGTATTAAGTTCAATCCTGTAGGAGTTACCTGTAGCTGTTGTACAGTTTAAAAGCGTCAATATACTAATGGCTAAGGTGTCCGTCTTGTGATCGAAAAGTCGCGGGTTCGAACACCACCCATTCGCTATTGTCGTGAACCCCACTCCACAAGCATATTTAGCTTAGTTGGAGGGGTTAAAAAGATTGCTAGTAATGTGGATTCTATACATATTGCTAGTTCACTTATTAAAAAAATAGGTGAAATGTATATGACGGAGAGCCGGCGTCGTATGTATTTTTAAAAACTGTGACGTCAGCTCTGTTGACGACACGAATGTTGTCTTGATGATCACTCATGTTTGATTTTCAAATAAAAGCACTTGTTAATGTTACCGGAGACTCGTTTATTCAACTGAGAGCGTAACGACTTTACAGAGGGGTCCGCACTGTCCAGCGGCTCGAACAAGAATGAATCTGAATGAATCTAGCGCTCACAGTGCGGCCTTATATAGAGGGATTGTCACACATGTACCCACATTTTCTAGTTAAATATTAAACTACTTAAATTACAATGCTTTAAGTTAAAACATGTTAAACGTTAATTTTACATCTTAAAAATCAATTAATAGTTTGTAAAACAATCAAATTAATAAACTTTAATCATTTCAATTATTTTAGTAGAAAAATTATTGTATTTGCGCAGATATATACATAATTTAGGTATATCAAACTTTTTTTGATGTTTCATTTTAGTAGTTTATCGTCGATCTTCAAGGTAAAGTAATGCTTGGCGAGGTCTGACCCTGGATGGTTGAACATCCCGACATATCGGGATGTTTTCGTGCCGCGGAAGGATGTTAAGCCGTTAATCTTTGTAATTTGTACATCCTTGATAGTCGTTACAGGCAGTCAGAAGCCAGTAAATCTCACAGTAGTTATGCCAAGGAGTATCGTCACGGTAATATTATCATACAGTATTTTAACTCGGCCGTATCTTAGAAATAAATGCCTACAGCCGCGCGGTACGTAAACGTGCGACAGGGCTGGCCGCCTCCAGCATTTTAATTACATTTGCCTACTTTGCGTTTCCATTTAGTTTTGTGATTGTAAATATACTATTTTATATAAACAAATAAAATAGTTTGTGAATTGAATAGGAAGTGTTCAATAAAAATGCATGTTTTTTTTTATTGGTAGAAAATAATTATTAAAAAAACATGTTTATATTTTTTCTTGTATTATTCATACACACAGTACAATAAACAACTATTATTAATAATAAAATACCACGTCTTTACTTTGAATTATACAAACTAACAAAACAAAACACACATGCCCCGAGGTTTTAACACAAGCGTACCTACCGTTATCATGATTCATGAACCGCCTATAACTACCTATTTCACTCGTGTCAATCACTTTCCTTTACTCTATTCACTTTATTTATTAATCCAGACATCATTTTTTTCCGGAGATAAAAGGAAATACTTATCCATTAAAAAGAAACACATTATGTACATACCTACTAGTAACTAAAATTATTTTAGTCTTAGGTACCTTTCAAAGTTTCCAGGTAATCTAAAAAAAGTTATCTCTTGATCCGTTATTGACGAATTCATGCAACCAAAAACTGCACAATATATCCTACTCGTCATATTAAATATGTACTAGAACTTATTTATAGCGAAAAATCGCGCGGTTATTGTTAAAAAAACAACACACCGTCCGTTGGTCACTGCGGCACAGTCGCCGGTCGCGACTGTCATCATCCCGAGCGCACCCCGAGATCGAGGCGCGTAGGTATAGCTCGCGCTTCGTCCGTTTGTATGAAGTCGGAATACTGTATACATAATATTACCGTGGTATCGTGGTAGAAAACAAAAAACATGAATAGTGCGGCGCGCCTATCCTAATAAAAACATAATCCACTACATTATATTTCTTTGCTAGAACAATTTTTTTCCACCTGGATATTAAGTAGGACTCTACGTATTATCTACTGTTTTATCTGCTACAAAGGTGTCGACGAGCCCAGACAGCACTTCAAAGCGATCTGTGAAAATCACAAAGACATTGTTAAGTAATAATCTTTGTTAAAAGCGTTCTTAAGTTCCTTTCAAGACGCCGTCTTTCGGTTAAGTGTAGAAACTTCCTGACAAACTTATCAATAATGAAGTTTGTTAGAGGATATCCCGTTAATAATTTAGTTAGGATTATATCAAAGGTAAATTTATGTTTGTCTCGGTTGGAATTTGTAGCCAGAAAATGTGATACCAATCTTGATTATCGTATTACCCAGTTACTGGGTTGTGGAGGTCAGATAAGCAGTCACTACATGTAAAACACTAATACCTTTTTAAGTCAAGAGTGAATAAGTTACTTTTAGGTAAGCGTGCTCCATCTTCGATCACATCATCACTTACCATCAGGTGAGATGGTGGTCAAACGCGAACCTATTCTAAATAAAAAAAAAATAAAAAATAATAATAATAATAATAAAAAAACTTAGCTGCATCTGGTTAAACTGGAAGCCGACTCCAGCATAATTAGGAAAAGACAATTTATATAATTATAGCCAACTAGCTTTTGCCCACAACTTCGTTCGCGTGGGAGGTTTTTCTCCGCGTAATTCTCGATCCTGTGGGAATTCCGGGATAAAAACTATTTTATATCCTTCCCAGGGTCTTAAACTATTTCCATGCCAAATTTCATCTAAATCGGTTCAGCGGTTTAGGCGTGAAAAGGTAACATACAGACAGACAGAGTTACTTTCGCATTTATAATATTAGTATGGATTACAGATTTTTCGATATTTCATCGCGCGATTTTTATAAATCGCGCGATGAAATATCGCAGTGTGGATTAGGCCTTAGAGATTCAGTTTCCGAACAGAGCAATAAAAACAAACCAATAAGTATATAAGCGTAGTAAGGGTAGTTCGAGCGCAAAGTTTTTTAATATCCCCGTTCCAGTGAGGTTCAGCACGGAACTTAATAGGACATGGTATTACCTTTATAAGTTAACTCCAACCAATAAAATAGTTGTTCATGGTTTATTGACTAAAGAGTTGGAGCGTATCTCGTATCGCGGAAGTTTATTTTTGTTTAGGTCGATATATTTTGTTAGCGAAAGGATTTTTGTAACTTTATTGTGGTTATTATTAGAACTTAAAACGGGATATGTATCATGTGTATTGGCATATATTACGGTACTGTTATAATATATCCCGTTTTAACTCTTAATAATACTGTCAGTGACCATGTTAGCTCAAAAATAAAGAAGTTGCAATGTAAACTTAAAGGTTTATTCATTAGCTTTCTAATGATACCACTAAACAGGATTCAAAATGCTGAAAAGGATATTTTACGACATGAAATGAAACTTACAAGTAAAATTGCGACTATTACATTTACAGAAGAAGACATTGAATTGAAATAAATCAGGAAATTATTAATAAAATCTTTATTAATACGGAGTGTTGCTTCCCATAGCTGTAATTACGGCTCTTTATCAGTTTTTATCGACCGTACCACCAGAAATTCGTCGTAAAATTAATTTTACAATGAATTTCTGTGGTATGGCATACCACACCTCTTCGATGGTTAATTGCAGCCCTTGAAGGTTTACAGGAGCTGGACTTCTTGCTCTTACCCGCCTTCTAAGCTCGCCCCAAACCTGCTCGATTGAGTTAAGACCAGGACTGCGAGCCGGCCACGCATCCACGTTAATATTGGCGTCTTCCATATAATCGCGAACTATCCTAGCGACTTGTGGCCTGGCATTATCACCTAGGTAGAAAGATAGATAGAATATACTTTATTATACACCAAAATTTAAACACAACTTATTTAACAATATTGCTTACTCTATGGTAACAATGACGGTCTTATCGCTGAAAGCGATATCTTCCAGACAACTTTTGGAAGGACTTTAAAAACTTTAATTAAAGTGGGGAGGGTTAAATCAAATATTAATTAAATATTTTATTTAAGTAATTTATTAATATCAGCATCAGCATCTGCTAATACAGTAAAAACCTGCATCAGCAACTGGTTCGAAGTATCGTTTGAAGTCGGTCACATTTCGGTGAGTGTGCGATACCTATTACAGTACTTTTATTATTCTTTAGGAATTTCGATAAATACTTTTTCTTTTAAGTAGGTACCTACCAAATCCGGCAAGAATTTAACCTTTATTCGACCTATGCGGTTATATTTCCTACATAGCCATGAAATCTTGTGTATTTTATTAAAAAACAAGTGCTCATAGGCGTCACAGTATCACATCGGCAAGAGCTTGTTTACTCCTGAAGATCAATCATATGACTGTTTTTATTAAGCCATATTTTACATAGCTCTCAAAAATTGCATTTTTAAATATTTTTCATTATAAAAGTGACAATAAAAAAAAACATTTAAAAATGTAAAAAATAGCCATATTATTATTAGCTCCTCCAATATATACACATATCAATATTATAGAGATGCGCCGAATGTAGGTGCAACCGAAAATACGAATATGAAAAAATATGCCGAATGTACCGCATACGAATATTCAGCCGAACATTCAGCGCATCTCTAATATATTATATATACGAAATTCTCAAATACGAACCCGAATTAACCTCAATCAATCTTAATTATTGACATCTAACTTGGTAACAGATTAATTAAATTGCTTGCAATTAAATTAACAAAGTATCGGCTTCCGAGTTTGCATAATAGGGTGTTTGACTACCGAAACTTAGATTATACAGTTCCGATAGTTCCGTTTGGAAACGGAACCCCTAAAGCCTTATTAATGCGAAGTGACTTGGCTTTACTTTATTCCTGAGAGACAGGCTTATATTATTGCTGCGGTACTTGCTAAAAAAAATTTCATGTAGCAAGGCTGCGAGCAGAAGCAACTTGTGCAATGCATTTTTTAAACATCCAATGTCGGAATAACTATGTGTAGACCATACGAGTATTTTTTTTGGTAGGAGAATTTGTTTGTTTTTTTAATTGTTAATAGGCTTGCATTTGACCGCCATCTAATCTGATGGTAAGTGACGATGTGGTCGAAGATGGAACACGCTTACCTAGAAGTAACCTATTCACTGTTGACTTAAAGATACCTAGATTATAGCTATCGGGAAACACAGACTCCGGCAGGGAATTCTAGCCGTACGCACAATGAAAGTATTCCCAAAACGTTTTGTGCGTATGTGTGGAATGTCCACCATGTCTTCATTTTGAAATTCATGTTGGTAATTACAACAGTAAAAGGGGCAAAGTTGCCATTAAAATTTAAAGTGTCAAAACGGACTGAAACCGTGTTTATTTATTTATTTATTTATTTAAGGACAACCAACAAAGCATACACCAATAAACATGTTAAAAATTAAAACATTGTTATAAACAATAGTGTAGCCTTAATTATATTGTTAATTATAGTTTCAGGGGTTATTACAAGTGCTTTTGGGAATCGAGAAAGGTTTTGTGTTATTCGTCAGATCTGACATGAATGTCAATTTGGTAATTATTCTGTTAAATTTGATCTCTTAGTAAGGGTTCAAACCGATGTCACTAACAAGTCTTTTGCATTGAGTGTAACTTTGATATGGTTTAACGGAATTTTTGCATTTATAGGAGCTTGTGGCTAAACGATCAGCTTGTCGAGGTTGGTCTTTCAAACTCAAACTGTTTTATTTCACATAGGCTTACATGGGCACTTACTTATGGAGAAGAACCGGCAAGAAACTCCACAGTTACTCTTTTCAAATCAAATATAATTTTTACAATGTTAATTACAGGTTAATTAGGTATGAGAGGACAGTACAGACCAATCAATACAGCACAATGGAATTACAAATAAAAAATTGTTCAAATCTAGTAGTCTACAGTGTTCTCCCATTCACAAAAAAGCTTTATATTATATTAAAATAAACTTGAGAAGCGACAACATAAGACTTCAATAACGAAGGATAAATTAATAATAAAAATGAAAAAAAAAATATCTGTCAAATCGGATGGATTATCGCAGGAAAAAATAAAAAGGCACACTCATGAAAGTTGAGTTGTTAATACACTAGTCGATAACGCAATTACAATAAGCCAGGGAAGCCACATGTGCAGAACGAAGGAATCATCGCCAAGCAGTCATGTCTTCAACGTAGTCCCGAATCTTATAATACGCTATATTTTTTTATAAGGACACGTTTGACGTGGGTTTTAAATTTTCCCTAAGTTCTGTAACAGGCTTTGGCAACTTGTTATAAAAGCGTATGCTATTTATGAGAAATGACTTGCTTGTCTTGGCTAATAATCTCCATTTAGGTATATCAATTTCATGTTTGTTGTTTCGTGTATTTATTGTATGAATATCGCTTCTAATCTTATAAAGTCCTAAGTTTTTGCGTACATATAATAAGATAAAATGTATTTATTTGCTTAAAACATGGTTTGCTTAAAATATGCTTTCTATTATATAAAGTGAAGGCAGAGTCAGTACATCGACCTCTTCAAAAACATTTCGAAGGGACTCACGAGGACCCATTTTATATATTGCCCGGATTTTTTGCAGTATACAATTTGAATCTACGTCAGCTGCGAATCCCCACAGTAATACACCAGAAGATATGATACCGTGGAAATAAGCAAAATAAACTAACCGAGCTGTCGCTATATCAGTTAGTTGTCTAATTTTTCTTACTGCATATGCAGGTGAGCTTAATCTACTAGAAAGAGTCCTAATATGATCGCCCCACTGTAACTTTGCATCGATAGTACCCAAAAATACAGTTTCCGTAATAACATCGAGTATTTTGCCATCAAGGATTAAATTGACACTAGCTTGTGGTACATTGCACAAAGAAAATTTTGGATAGGTGATCATCTTAGCATATCCAGATGCCTTCGTACCTCGGAAAACACCTTAGGCAGTCGTCCCACCACCAGCGAGGAAACGATTAACTGTCGGCTCATTTCTCGCTCAAGAAACGTACAGACGCCATCATATGAAGCTACCCGAAACTGTCAAATTTTCTCAATCAACCTTGAACCTAATTTCTTTAACAATAAAGTTGAAAATCTATTAAAGAAATTTGAAAGATTGTTGTAGCTTGATGTGCTACCGTCTGTACAATAGATATACTTTATGTGTAAACAAAAGTCAATCGCTGACTGTTCACACTGCCGGCGAGTACTCGCTTCACTAGTTCCGTCGCTGAGCGACACAAATAAAAAAGTAAGTTTTCATTTTTTTATTTCATAATTAGCATACAATTAGTAAATTATTTTTCGATAGGCAATAATAGGTACAGTAACATTACATGACATTAAAATTATTTAATATTTTTGTAAACGTAAACAATCAAGTATTGTTCCAAATGTTCAGTGATAAGATTGTGTCTTCGATCATTTAGAATATTTTTGTAAGTGGAACAGATTCGCTCCACATCCACTGAGGTTGGGCAGAATTTAAACTTGAGTGTTATGTCAGTACTTATAGTTTCTGGCAAAAGTTGAGTGAGTGCACTGCACTCGGAAAAATATTGTAAATGTACCGATAATATGCATCATAACTAGATCTTAGTTAATATACATATGTTATTACCGCTGAGAATGGCTTAAATATGCAAATGCATATATGTAATTCGGTCCCTAACCATAATATCTACATACTCAAAACATATACAATTTTAGGAAATAGAATTTTTGTACCATGTTTTTGAATGAAGAAAGGCTTTGCTTGTCTTACTGATAGTAGTAAAACATTCCAAGCAGTTTGATTGCCTGGTTGGGAGAGTGACCGTAAGCGCATCTGCCGAGCATTAGGGCTCGGGTTCGATTCCCCGTTCGGGAAAGAAGTGCTATTGGGTTTTTCTATAAGAACTTTATTTTTTAGTAGTAGTCCGGTATTTGAAAGTTAGTGGTGGGATACCCCCATGCCTCGGACAACACCTTAAGCCATTGGTCTCGACTGTCATTTGGATATCTTTGACAGTCGTTATGGGTACGGGTTACGGGTACGGGTTACGGGTAGAAGCAAGAAAATCCTACACACCGAAGCTGGGTAGCACTGGGTAATTTTATGTTCTAATTTAGACTACACCCTACACTGTGTGGTACATAACTCGGCTTGGGGAGTCGCTGGGGTCATCGTCGCTGCTTTATCTTTGACCTCATCATCGCTTACCATTAGGTGAGATAGTGGTCAAACGCGAGCATTACGTCAATAAAAAATTGTGAACTTTCCAATTCTCATTACATATTTATTTGTGTTTGCACGACAAATGTATTAAAGCGAGTGTGTGTGTAGACCCTGGGGCTACATCCATTATCGTGCAAACACAAATAAATATGTAATGACAATTGGCAATTTGACAATTTTTTATTGACGTAATGCTCACTTTTGACCACTATCTCACCTAATGGTAAGCGATGATGAGGTCAAAGATGAAGCAAACTTAACGAAACATTTTGTGTGTATGGGTGGGATGTCACGATGTAACGATGGCGCATTGCCTTTTGTCTTGTAGTCCAATGATGGATCCGATTGGCAGAATTCGATTTTGCAATTCCATCGCACACTCCCCGAAATGTTACGAATAGAAAACCGGGAAACTTGCAACACGTCGCCCACACTATTGTAGGGTACACCGATCTTCTCTCTCTTTCTAATCGCCGGACATTTCTGATTACAGACAACTGTGTGGCATCCATAGATAAAATATTTTTTATATTTCTATGGTGGCATCCCTACTCTATATTCGTATTATCTATAGTTCTAACAGAGTTTTAATTGCGTCCATTTAGAGATCGCTAATCAAGTTGGCGGGGTGTTCACAGTCTGTGATTAATTATAAATAAGCTGAAAGTTTTTTCCTTCCTTTAGTTTTCCTGAAGAGCCTTCAAGGTAGATAATTGATGATGCTTTCAATAATGAAGATAATTAAATAAGAAGTTATTTAAAATTGATTTAGCAGTAGACCTGTATTTGGTTTAGCATTCAGTGAATTGGCTTTCTAAAATATAGAAATTAACTTCCTTTATGATGGTTTTATGTAAATGTATTCATAATAATAATATAATTATGTAGATTTATGTGTTGCGTGACATATATGTTTTCAGCGAAGAAAAGGTAACCCGTGTCCGTCACCAAGGTCTAATCGATCTTATTTATTTATTACTGATGAGCCCACTCTTGACCTCGATCTCGCCTGATGGTAAGCGATAGATGAGGTCTATGATGAGACGAGCGAGCCCAGAAGATGCCTATTTACTCGTGCTTTAAAGGCTGAAAGGTCATAAGTGGCAGGGAACACAGAAGCCGGCAGAGAATTCCACAGCTTGGTTGTGCGCACAATAAATGTAGAGGAGACGCGCTTGGTACGACAAGACGGTATATCAACCAAGTGTGGATGGATCTTAGTATCAAATTTAATTAAAGTGCTTGAAAGTAAATATAACAGACAGACAGAGTTACTTTCACATTTATAATAATATTTTTGGGATTGTTTGAGCTTCCAAAAATTAATATTCTTTTGATAGGATTTGAGAATTCAATACAAAACGCTTGCAAATTAACAGTTACAATGCGATAAAGCAATGTGATGATATTATAGTAAATAACAGACTAGTCAGGAGCAGTAGTGGCCCAGTGGTTACAAGCCAGACTTGTGAATTGCAGGTCGTGGGTTCGAGCCCCGTCAGGCACAATACTTTGTGTTATCTATTTCATCACCACTGCTTTTAAATCGGTGAAGGAAGACATCGTAAGGAAACCGGTATCTCCTAGAACCAAAAGTTCGAAGACATGCGACATCCGTACTGGGCCACCTGGTGGATTATGGCCCATTCCCTCGCATAGAGAGGAGGTCTGTGTCCTCTTTTTTTTTAAGGATGGGAAATCATCCAATGACTTCCTCCCGATCTGGGCGAAGCGGGAGGGTGTGTCAGACTTTTACTGACTAAAACCCATCCGTGTTCCGTCATTTTCCCTTCGTGTTCCGAGGCCGCGGTAACTCTTTCGAACAATTCCGCAACCTCGGCAGGCAATGGCCCTCTTGTGAGCCCCGTCAAATTTGCTAACACTCTTTAAGGCGCGCGCGGAATACGACGTGCCGTCTTCATGGGCCTGGTTTCAGTCGGGCGGCGAGCTACCCATTGCTCGCAGCCTGCAAGCCCACGCTTATGGTGGCTGGGAGTCACCTTGTGACTCCCGACGCCCGGAACGTCTCCTGCGGCGGCTGGGGCGCAAGGACTGTGAGGGCCTTGCGACCTGTCTCTCCCACGCGCGTCCCGCCACCTCCTTCGCTTGCATAACTGCTTCGCAGAAAGAGGTGACTGCTTCCTATGCCTGCTCGCTCCGGACCATGGACTGAACCAGGGCCGGGAGCGAGATGTCGCTGCCTATCGCCCCTACGAGGACACGGCGGAGCTCTGCCCAAGCGGGGTAAATCTCCACTGTGTGTTCCACCGTATCCTCAGGCCTGTGTCCCTGTAGTAGGAACGTAATAGCCTGAATTGTAATTATAACAGACTAGTCAGTGCGTTTATAAATCACTGATGGAAGACTTATGGACTGGCTCGGTGACCTTGCAGTGGGTAGTTTTGTCCAAAAGATTTCTTAATGTATTTATTTATTAAGTACCTCACTAAAAGCAATGCTAGCCGAAATTGGTCGACGGAAGGGGACGAAACCATCGCGTCTCTATTTCAAGAATATTTTATCGCTAATTAATTCACAGCGGAATACCAACAACCCTCTGTTTTTCAAATCATCAATTAATGATTCCTCTCACTTTGGGTGAAGCACAAGAGATGTTCAGACTTTTACTAATTAAAAACCCACCCTAATCGGCCTAATCGGTTGCCCTTGTTCCCATTTAACAAATCAAATCCCATCTTCTGGGCTCGCTCGTTCAATCGTAGACTTCATCTATCGCTTACCATCAGGCGAGATCGAGGTCAAGAGTGAGCTCATACTGAATTTAAAAAAAAATCGAGTTCGAGCTTTCTCCGTGCCTCGGAAAGCACGAATGCCCCTGGTGGCAGCTGTCATTTGTAAATCTTTGTTAGGATTTTCTTGCTTCTACCCGTAACCCGTACCCGTAACCCGTACCCGTAACGACTGTCAAAAATATCCAAATGACAGCCGAGACACATTGGTCTCGGCTGTCACAATGGGCGGTCTTATCGCTAAAAGCGATCTTTTACAGACAACATTTGGATGTATTTGACACAGCAGGAGAAAATAACTACGCGGGGATAAGTAATAACCTACATACTCAATACACATATACATTGTATATACATAAAAAAACAAAGCTGAGATTTATAAAAAAAAAATAATAGTAACAAATTAAAGAGAGAGAAAGAGATCTTTTACCATGTTTTTGAAAGAAGGAAGGGGTTGTGCTTGTCTTACTGACACGGGAAGAGTATTCCACAGTCATACTGCTTGAGCTGCGAACGACTTACCAAAGAAATTGGTGGAGTGACTCGGTACCTCTAGCCTCAAGTTTTCCGATGACCTCAGAAATTTGGCATGTGTGTCATAGAGGAACTTGAAACGTTCTTTAAGATAAGACGGGGTTATAGGATTGAACAGAATACTGTGAAGCAGAGACAAGATGTGTAAAATGCCTACTTGAAACTTTATTAGATTGTAAGTTACAGGATGAATGAAGCGACTAGCCAATAAAAGAATGTATAGTTGGACACTTCCTGTAATGTTACTAAAAATGCAAGTTATATCAGTAATATAACTTGTATTTTTTTATTTTCGTATCTATGTATACATAGCTATCCAGTAGGTAGCTATGTATACATAGATACGAAACTCTATATTTGAAAGAATTTCCCAAAATCAGTCGTTTGAAACGGACACGTACCAACAATTAGCCGGAGAATTTTTGGCATTTCTAAGAATTAGACCAGGGTCGTTTCTACTAGCAAATGGACCAACCACCGGTATTTGGGCCGCAGCTCTAAATAAAGCACTTACTACAGCTATTAGAAAGGTTTGGGATGTAGTCGTTAATTCGTTATCTGGAAAAACCATAATTGAACACATAGCGTCCGATACTAGAATAGAAGCACCATTTTAAGTATGGTTATTGCGTCTCATTTTCAAGACTATTTCTCGCTAATTGATTTACAGTGGGATAATAAGAACCTAATTTTTTCTAATCATCAATTAATGAGACCTCCTGCTCTGGGTGAAGTAACTAAAATCCCAACTTAATCGATATTTTCTCTCTTTCTAATAAAAAAATTAAAACACTCGCTATCAGTGCATTATCATCTAAATTCTATTAAAAATGTGTAAAACTAACAGTTAAATTTTATTAATCCCTTATCGTTTTTCATTCAATATGCTATTGATTAATCCGTGGACAAAAGTGTGGGTTATGTGTTTACCTATATATCTTAAGACCATTTATGTAACATCCTAACATGTAACTGTTTTTTGTCACTAATAAATTATTAAAATTAATAAATAATCGGCCTAGTCGGTTGCCTTTCTTTTTCTTTAGAATATTCCTGTAACTCGGCAGGCATCATCCCTATCGGTCCCCGTCATTAGTAGTGTTGCCCAAACGAGAGTCGGAGAACGGTAGTTACATTGTTCTGAGATCTCAACTACCGTTTAATAAATAGCAACAGGATAATCGCTAATTGCAAGACTCTTGCGAGACTCTCGTTTGGGCAACACTAGTCATTAGTGCTGACTCCTCTTTAGACACACGTGGAATACAACGCGCGATCGACTCAGGTAATATTACCATTTGGTTAATAATAAAATGGCATATCTATTCACAATTGACAAGAAAATCAAATCCATTTAATTATGTTTAAAGAATACCTCCAGTCTATAACGCTCAAGCTCGGTCAAGCTCGTACGGACGCGTTTCAAGTGATTATACGAAAAACGGCTTCACTTCTGAAGAGATCAAGGGACGGTCGTAACAGCATCCTGAGAATGGTGAGTGAGAGTGTGTCCTCCTCATTATGAAACAGTTTGTGCGGAGGGTGATGGGTACTAACACTAGATAATAAGCTATTAGGTATACGTTACTAACATTTTATGGATTTTGTGGTTCGAAATAAAAAGATTCTATTCTGTTTTATAATGTAAGGCACGCTAAAGATAAGGTTCATCGTCTGCTTAGTGTTTTCCCAACTTCTTTCTGGTCAGATCCCAGTCTTACCAGTTGCAACTGAGTAGGTACCAGTTCTACATGGACCGACTGCCTATATGACCTCAACAATGCCATAGCTTGGTAACACGAGACCCCTTGGTGAGATCAGTCAGATCAATATCTAGCTACTGACTACTCGTAACGATTGCCAAATATGTATATAAGGTGTATCTATACATACACGAAATATTTTAAAAGACGTATCTGTAGCTGGTAAAGAAATTATAAACACGGAAAAAAAATTAATTTACACAATCTAATTCCACCAAGCCCGTTCCATCATCGGACTGCGAGACAAACGGCGAAGCGCCATCGTTACATGGTGGACATCCCACCCATACGCACTAAACGTTTTGAGAATACCTTCATTGTGCGTACGGCTAAGGAGTGGAATTCCGTGCCGGAGTCTGTGTTTCCCGATAGCTATAACTTAGGAGTCTTTAAGTCAAGAGTGAATAGGTTACTTTTAGGTAAGCGTGCTCCATCTTCGACCACATCATCACTTACCATCAGGTGAGATGGTGGTCAAACGCGAACCTATTTTAAATTAAAAAAAAAAAAAGGCAATGTTTTTTATTTTAGGTAATTATTATAACTTTCATATGATAAAAGAGAAAAACTTTCTTTAATCATCATAAAAGCCGCGCACCGTCTCAAATACCGCCGCCACCCGCGTAAACTGGCGTATTGGATGTCAAAAAATAAGAAGGAACCAGTATTTATTACGTGTGTCAAGAAATATTAAATTATTAAATGTTTTAAATAATATACCTAGATATTTTTTTTGTTGCTATGGTTTCTTTACCACCTATAGGTATATATCCCTTAAAATATTTCGTGTATGAATAGATACACCTTATATATAACAGCCGCAACCAACGGCTTAACATGCGTTCCGAAGCACAAAGGAAACTATAAGTTAAGCAAACGTTGCTAAAATAAAATAAATAAAATAAAAAAAAAAATAAAATAAAATAAAAAATAAAATCTTTGAAGATTGACCTGTGTGGTTGTTATTATTTTGCCACGAACTCCATCAATAGATACGATTGTAATCTTAAAATGAATAATTATGTCGAATGCCTGCCTTCATTTTTGTATTAGTTAGGTAATTCTGCCAGGACCGTGGGAATGTCTGCCGGGGTTGTGGGAATGTTCTAACGAGTGAACAGGCAGTTGAAGGAACAGTGTGGGTTTTTAGTCAGTAGAAGTCTGACACTCCTTTCCTCCCCAACCAAAGCGGGAGAAGTACTTCGACCATTTTCCCACCGCAAAAAAGGTGCTCTTGTTTTGGCTTTGTTCACATCCCAGCACCAAGTCAGTTGCATCTCATCAATTAGCCATAGGTACGTAGAAATTAAGTGATGTGAAATCTGAAAGATATACTTGTATTTAAATAAAAATCTTGCTAAAGAATGCATGCAATTTCACTTGTCTAAAGTCTGTAAAGAGTCAGTAAAAAGCCTGAAAATAAATAATTTAAGTAGTGATTTAGTAATAAGTAGATATTTACGTTAGTAGTACGCTAAATAATGTTAATTTTACATGTTTGTATACGATGTTCATTGTACTACTGTTGTATGTCCCAAAGAAAATAAAATAAAGCAAAAATATGCTATCCATATTCGCATTGCAAAACCACCCGTCCAAAATAGCTTTCAAAGACTAGATATAAAGTAGGACAGCTATACCTTCATCACCCCTGTTTTATAATTCGACTTAACCTAGTTTCTGGCCTGAAACAAAAGAACCGCTCACACGCTCATAATCCAAACTTTCCAGCAGCGTCATGAATTTCTAGAACAGTGAGCAAACGGTACCATTCTATGTAAACTGTATACTTAGTTAACTTTGACTCCCGGAGCCGGATAGCACTCTGAAGCAATATTAGTTCTAAACTTTAATTGCTCTAATGATCTGGAACTGCGTCCGAAGTATGTTGGGTTTTGTATGTGGTTATGTGGGCGAGTGTGTGAGAGAGATAGCATGGCACTCTACGGATACTGGGTGGGGTATTTTGATTTAAAAACAAAAGTGCTTGGACACAGAACCGAAAAAATTGGCCAAGTGCGAGTCGGACTCGCCCATGAAGGGTTCCGTAGTAACTATAATAAATATAATATACTTACTATATTTATTTGAAAAAAAAAAAGACCTTACAAACTTCTTAAAACTAGCTTATTTACAATTTTTACAACTACGCCAAATAACTTTGTTTTTCATAGTATTTGTATGAATTACAAAGTTATATTTGCGGTTTTATAAAATATACTGTATCTCAAAAACTGCTGACTCGATCTCATTTAAACCAATTTTGATTGAAAGTTTACATTAAGATCTACAACATATGGTTTGTTTTAGATTTTTCACTTCATTATTATAGAAGTTAGAGGGGGGGGGGGGGGGGGGGACACACATTTTACCAATTTGGAAGCGTATATCTTTTAAACGATTAACTTTATTAAAAAGTCATTTTAGAAACTTTAACGTCATTTTTAAAGAACCTGTCTATAGATACCACACACGTATAGCTTTCATGAAAAAAAAAATCCATGTATGGGGAGCCCCCTTTATTTTAAATATTTTTTTAAATTTTCTCTTAAAATTAAAAACCACTACTTAAGGGGCTGTTATTCTTAGTTTGGTCTTCGTCATAATTATCATGAGCTCTCTTATTTTTATATTCTTCTTATATTATTCAGAAAGAATATTATAAAGCACCGTATCTATTAGTTTGTCATTTTAGCATATATGTGTATTTTATTAGTATTGTTATATATTAGTATTATATTTATTAGTATTAAATATATTATTTCATTCCTTTTTCTTGTACACCTACCACAGTGTGTTTTTTTTAACCCAAAGGTTGACAGGTAGAGAATGCCTTGCTGCATTAAGTCCGCCCATGTAATACAATTGTACATAAAGTTTAAATAAATAAAAATCGGAAAGCGGTTTATAGAATACATCTACCTACCAAGTTTTACATGTATAGTCTTAATAGTTTCGGAATAAAATGGCTGTGACATACGGACGGACGGACAGACAGACAGACAGACAGACATGTCGAAACTATAAGGGTTCCGTTTTTTTCCACTCGGCTACGGAACCCTAAAAAATGAATACCTACAATATGATGATTATAATGTACTTAGATATAGTCAATATCAGGTCGAACCCAGACACAATGGGTTTTGTACCTAAAAACTTGCCAAAATTTATGATCAGGTGTTCGTGACTTTCAGCGGTAGTATGGGCTATGCTGTGAGAGACCGAAAAGTGAAGGAAAGTAGCCTCCTTCTGTGAGTCAGTGATGGTCCACAAGGAAGCCGCTGAGCGAGATCGTGACAGGGCTGATTCCGCTCGCAGAACGAAGCTTCGAGGCGATTGTCTCCTCGACGCCAAAATCATGCCTGCTTTATTTGAGGCAGGTGGCACTCCAGGGTCGCAGGCGTTCAGTGTAGAGACTCTGTTAGCCAGCCAAGCGATAACTGGAATCCCTGGAAAGACGGTGGCACGGTCATTACGTACCACCGCGCACAGCGAGACTTAATGAGGTCACTTTACAGTCTCCCCTGGGATGTGCCATAACAGGCGTTGCACAGAAGGGGCTCCGGAGTGGTCTTTTTAGAAGTAACGGGCCCCTTATATGTGTTGAAAATAATCACCGGGGCGGTTTTAGTGAGTTAGGAAGCCCACATTCCCTGTTCTTTTTCCCCAAACGTTCAGTCACCGTTTGAAGGTTTCCCCACGATAACAAAAAAAAAGTAAAGGTTGGTTGGAAATGAAATAAAATAGTTGCTTGAAGATTGTGGTGTTCTGGACTGTTTTTTTAATTTTTTTTATTTGGATTGAGCCCATCTTAACTTCAATCTCGCCTGATGGTAAGCGATAGATGAGGTCTACGATGGAACGAGTGAGCCCGGAAGATGCCTATTTACTCTTGCTTTAAAGGCTGAAAGGGAACGTCTTGCACGCTTGTTAGTTAAAAGGAATTGTTAAACAGCATAGAAAAAAAAAAACTTTTTTTAGTATTACCTGAAAAACTATGTAATGGTGTGATTTTACATTCAATAGACTAACAGACGTGTTTTATTTTACGTTCTTAACTGTCTTCACAAAGGTATTAACAAAGTTGAAAATACTATCTGACGCCAACTTAACTGCTACAGCAGCGTCCAGACACTTAGTAAAACTGTGTCCGTGCCAAAACTTTTGGAGAACATTCCTAGTATCTAAATACTGACCCTAGATTGGAACAAATTGAATTTTAGAAGTAATATTAGTTCGCTAGTACCTTCATAATGTCATCGTTGGCTTTGTAGCAATTAATGTTACAGTTAGAATAGGAACGGTACAATTATTTGGAGGTAACAGCAATGAAAATCGGCAAGCATAGTTGGAACCTGTACGTCGATTCTATAAAATTCGAATAACAACTCGCATGTCACATAGCTATTCACTGTCACTTCGCTTATGGTTCAAAGCAAGGTTCAAAGTGACCTTGATTTTGCATTCTGTAAACAGCGTCGAAGTGACGGAGGAATTACCTTACCGAATGCCACTTCTCACGTCATCTCATACTTTATCTGTCAAAATCTTTAGTTCAACTTGCTGACACGCTCGCAAGGGTAGCGCTAGTGTAAATTCGAATTAACAACCGAGTTTTTAGAATGCCAATCAATAAACTCACAGCGGATTCAGATTCGAAGTTTAGAATGAGGTCTTACAGAATAACACAGCTGTTTACTTTTCCCACTTAATTTATTTATTTACACTTTATGCACATAGGTACAAAGGCGGACTTAATGCTGTAGGCAGTCTCTACCAGTCAACCATGAGTTGTTAAGAGATAGTGTGGGAGTTGCAATATATTCGTGAAAAGTGAAATTAGTAAAAAAAAAAATAGTAATGACACAAAAACCTAGTATCATAAAACAGAAATCTACATAAAGAAAATAATTATTTATTTATTTAATTGAATAATATTACAGTGTTCATAAAATAATCTTAAGTTACACTTACAATATAGACTTACTAAAAACTGTTAGGTGTTGCAACCAAAATATATAAATAAATCTATACTAATATTATAAAGCGGAAAAGTTTGTTAGTTTGTTTGTTTGTTTGTTTGTTTGTTTGTTTGCTTGAACGCGCTAATCTTCGAAAGTACTGAGTGGATTTGGATGAAATTTGGTATGGAAGTAGCTTGAAGCTTGAGGAAGGTTATAGGCTACTTTTTACCCGACTGCAAAAAAGGAAAGTTATGTTTTTACCGTGATAGTATCCACGGGAGCGAAGCCCCGCGAGAGTACTAGTACTAATATAAATGTACAACGTGTAACAGAATAAACGCAATTCCTGAAAGTAGTTGGTTCTGAATCGGCTTCCGTCATAAAAAATAGGTGTTAAAGTTTTACGGAAAAATCTTTCAGTTAACTTAAAATGAAAACACAGTATCAGGACAAATTAATACAATCCTTAATTCAAGGAAATGCGCTCGTGTGCGTGTCGGCCGCTAACATTGCATGAGTGTATGCGACTGTGCATATATTGTACTAGTATTCACGCGGGGCTTCGCTCCCGTGGATTCTATCACGGTAAAAACATAACTCTCCTTTTTTGCAGTCGCGTAAAAAGTAGCCTATAACCTTCCTCAAGCTTCAAGCTACTTCCATACCAAATTGCATCCAAATCCACCCAGTACTTTCGAAGTTTAGCGCGTTCAAGCAAACAAACAAACAAACAAACTTTTCCGCTTTATAATATTAGTATAGATGACGCACATATGTTTTGCGTTTGGTAAGGGTACATATTTTATAAAAAAAAACTAGGTTTGGTTTCAATTTATTTAGTTACGGATGTTGTTTTAGACTTATAATTTAATATTCTAATTGGGGTGTCTGAGGTATTGCGCTTAATCTGTTACAAGTTGTATACATATATATCACACGGTTACAAATTAAATAATTGTAATTGTAAAATTAAGAAAATCATTGTAACAATGAAAATAAAATTTATTCTTATTCTTATATACAACGTGTAATTTAAAGGGTATATACATACCGAGTGCACGGCTTCTTTGGATGATAACAAACGATATGGCAAGGGTTTTCTAATCCTATGTCTACATGTGTGGAGCATATTAGAAATTTCAATACATTGATGGCCGAATTTTTCAAATTAAGAAGAACGAAGAGAATCATCGTTTTATTGGCAAGTGACGTGGAAAGTGATGACCCTCATAGTGCTGTGACACGTTTGTTATTACTGGTATTCAAGAAAAATATGAAACCAATAATTTGGGGTCAATTCTGTGAGTCACTTATTTTGAGCTGAAACTTTGTGTACGGTGCACGTACATGAATTTTCAAAATATTGCATTTCTTTCAAAATATTGGATTGTTTCAAGTTAGCTGGTAGGCTCGCGCATGTGCACTTTGAACGCGACCTACATTTGACAGTGCATTAACACTTACATTATTCTATGCATCTTTTTAAAAGGTTACTTTTAAATAATTTTACTTTTAACAATTAGTGTTCAATTAGACGTGGTTTGGGTCGGACTACTTGCATTTTTATTTCGTCTCATCCTGTTGTTCACTCACTGACATTTGCACTCATTTACATTGTCATTTGACATCCATTTATGCTAGGGATTCACCCTACATAATTTTTTTTGGTCCTTTGATTATAGTTTTCGTAATTATTGCAAGTACCGTACAGTCCGATACATCGATCTATATTCGTCGCGCGGAATCTGTGTCGTGTGTGCCACGTGTGTTGCCGTACAGGAGCATCCGGGGAGACAGCAGCGAGCCAGGGTCCAGAGCGTCACTGCACTGCGTTTGCGTACAGGGAGTCGCTGATTTCAAGTAAGATCGTTCATTTTTTATCTTACGGATTTACGATGGAAGGTTTAATCATGCATCAAGCTGAGATCCTTGAAGAGGTGAGGAAGATCCACTCTAATTTTAAGAAGGATTCGTCGAGCAGGAAGACCACCGATTACCTTCGTGACAGGCTAGAGCGAGTAGATTTGCTATGGGCGGAATGTGAAGAAAATAATCGCCAGCTGAGCGCAGTAGAATACAAAGACCATCAGTATTTCACCGGTAACATTTACGAGGTCATTAGGAGTTGGTATCACGGAGCGCGTCAGGAGATTGCAGCGTTCGAGAAGAAGACTGTTGCCGGGCCTTCCAACGCCGGCCATAGTAAGGTAAACGTAGAGTTTGACAAGACCATGTTCGAATCATCCATCGGAGCAGAGGACAAGCTACTCGAGTTACACCAGTTGCAACAAGCTAACTTTCGTGCATTCACTAGGTTATTGGATCGAAACCTAGACGACGTGGAAGAAAAATGGGAGATTGAGGATTTGCTGAAGACGGTAGAGTTCCGGTGGACAACAATTGACAAGATGCATTTACAAATTGATAGCATACTTGAGGGGAGATCACATGAGTATTATGAAGAGTTTGGTTGCTATGAACACTCATTTGTGAAAATAAAACGGGCGTTAAAAACGAAATTAAACGCCTCACTGCATCAACAACAAACGTTTCCGAAGATTGACATACCCATTTTTAATTGTAATTATACCACCAACAACAAATTTATGGCATCAGAACCATTGCATAGGAAAAAACCAGAAAACGGGAATAAACCTACATCTAAACCACTGTCAAAGACACCCCATCCGTTCCACAAAAATTATAACTCTGCCACCTCGCAACCTAGTAAAAGTTCATTGCATTATTCTCGAAACTTCCATGCGTCAAATACTGGGCAATACAGCAAAATTATTTGTCCAGTATGCAATACCAACCATGCATTATTTCAATGTGCTAAATTCACTGACATGCGTAGCTCGGAAAAAATATCATTTATTGAGCAAAATAAAATATGTAAAAATTGTCTGTATGTGCATACTAAAGGCTATTGTGCGTCACAAAAAAGATGCAAAGATTGCAACGAACAACACAACACACTGTTGCACAATGATATAGCGGCGTCAGCGCAAACGCCCTCAATAACACAAACAGCACCAAAACCATTGCCGTCAACTTCAACTAGGTCAAATAAAAACGTACAGAATAACTTTGCATCAAATAATGACGATGAAATCTTGTTAGCTACAGCACTATTACAAGTAGAAACAGCTGGAGGCGATTACATCACTTTAAGAGCCCTAGTTGATCAAGGATCACAAATAACATTGATCACGGAGAATGCAGCTCAAAGACTGGGCATACAGCGTCAACAACTGAGCGCGAACATAAGTGGAATAGGTACTCTGTCCAATAGGAGCAAAGGAAAAATTCTTCTATCCTGCAAGTCCCTACAAAACGACTTCTGGTTTACAACAGAAGCCTTGATCATGACCCGAGTAGTAAACAACTTGCCTAATATTACATTTGCAAGGAAACCTTGGGCTCATGTCGCAGGCATCACATTGGCTGACCCGGAATACAACATATCCAGGCCCATTGACATACTTTTGGATGCACACGTGTTTTCGGAAATACTCATGAACGGGTTGGTCAAAGGGGAGGTTAACGAACCCATGGCACAACAAACACGTTTGGGATGGATATTGTCAGGCAACGTGACTAAAACATTTAATTGCAACGTCGTAGTAAATGAAATTAATGATTTGACAAGATACTGGGAAGTAGAAGACATCAGTGGCGATTCATGCAATACTATGACGTCAGAGGAGCGATATTGTGACGAGGTCTTCACTGCAACAACTAAGCGATTGAGTAATGGCAGATATGCAGTTCGTTTGCCAAGGAAGCCTAATTTCCATCAGCGGCTAGGCAAATCAAAGCCACGCGCAGTAGCACAGTTCATGCAGTTAGAAAGAAAATTAGGCAAGGATGACAAATTATCTGACAGTTACACAAAATTCATGCAAGAGTACCTGCAAATGGGACACATGAAGGAGAGCATATCCGGCTATAATCCGGCATGCTATTTACCTCACCATGGAGTCCTTAAACAGGAATCATTGACAACTAAGTTAAGGGTAGTTTTTAACGCGTCCCAGAAAACTGACACAGGCTACAGCCTGAACGACTTGATGGAGTGCGGTCCTAAGCTTCATCAAGATCTATTGACATTACTTCTGGGATGGCGGTTATATAAGTACGTGTTTACTGCTGATTGCGAGAAGATGTATCGCATGATCTTAGTGCATGAAGAAGATCAACACCTGCAAAAGATTGTTTGGAGAGAATCCAATCAAGATCCGTTAAAAGAATACCAGTTATGCACAGTGACGTATGGTACTAAGGCAGCAACATTTCTGGCTCTTAGAACATTAAAACAGCTAGCAAATGACGAACAAGAGAAATATCCTTTAGCAGCTGGCGTCATCTCTAATGAGATGTACGTTGATGACGTATTAAGTGGCAATAACTCCATCGAACAAGCACAAGAAATCCAAAATCAACTTATCAACATGCTGGGAGGAGCTGGTCTTACATTAAGGAAGTGGTCAAGCAACAACCCTACATTGATTGAGAACGTATCTTCACGAGATCGGAACCAAATGACAATGCACTTCACGAACGATGGAATTACAAAAGCCCTGGGAGTCCAGTGGAATCCTACAACTGACACATTTACATTCACAAACAAAATACAATCTGACACTAAATATCAACTAACAAAGAGGAAGCTGCTATCTGAGATCTCGAAAATATTCGACCCACTGGGTTGGTTGACACCATTGACAGTGAAAGCAAAACTACTGTTCCAAAGCGTCTGGTTATCAAAGTGTGATTGGGATGAAATCTTACCTAACAGTATGCAAGAAGAATGGCAGCAGTTTACTAGCAATTTACATAACATCAGCAAATATGAAATTCCGAGGTGGCTGGGAGATACCACAAAACCTTTTCAAATCCATGGGTTTTGCGATGCGTCAGAAAAGGCTTACGCTTGCGCTATATATCTGGTGACATTAAATGACAGAAACGAGCCCGTGACAAGACTTATTGTAGCAAAGTCAAGGTTAGCGCCAATTAACAAAAAACTGACACTTCCGCGGCTTGAACTTTGCGGAGCATTACTACTCTCACGGCTCATGAAAAGGGTCTTACAAGCCTTTAAATGGGACACAGTACACAATTATACATACGCCTGGACGGACTCTATGATTGTACTAAGTTGGCTACATGGAGACGTCACAAAATGGAAATCATTTGTCAGCAACAGAGTCCAGCAAGTGCATGACGCTATTCCAAAACAACACTGGAGATACGTGAAGTCTGAAGAAAATGCTGCGGACTGTGCATCACGCGGTATCAGTTGCTTCGAGTTATTGCAACATCCACTATGGTGGCAAGGACCCCAGTGGATCAAAAATTACAGTGAAGAAAACTCGGACAAAATTGTAATTACGCCAACAACCTGCGAATCAAAACAAAAATATATGCAAACGAATGTTGTGAAATATGAACCATCTTCGATTATAATTGAACTATTAGACAGACACAGCGATTTGACTCATATTACAAGGGTAATAGCCTGGATCAAACGATTAATAAGCAACAGCTGTTCGAACGTCGGCTCGAATTTGACAACATATTTAACTTCTGAAGAACTACAAGCAAGATTAAAGTGGAAACGACAGAAGACTGATCAACAGAAAAATGACATCGTATCTATTAAGGATGAAAGGCTTCCTGCAGGAAAATGGGCATTAGGTCGCGTAGTGGAGCTACACCCTGGGAAGGACGGCCACACTAGAGTCGTCACATTGCAAAAGGCTGCGAAAGGCGAAACAAAACGCCCTATTACAAAATTGATACCCTTAGTTGAGGCCGAGAAACCAAAGTGCATTGACACTGACAAAAAACTTTTTTGCAAAAAAATAAAACCGACTTCCATATCAAAACACTACAAAGCCAAAAATAATTTTAATTTCGGTAGTCGGTGTTATTGGTTTTGTATTTTCTTTTTTTTTCACACCGCCTCCCGAAATTAAAATTATTTTTGGCTTTGTAGTGTTTTGATATGGAAGTCGGTTTTATTTTTTTGCAAAAAAGTTTTTATTTTCGCGCTTTTTAGTGGGTCAATTTGTATAATATAAAAGCCAAAATGTCAACTACAAAAAACTAAAAACGCGCGAACAAAAAACACAATATAGAGTAACCGAAAAGATCATCAAGGTAAATATTTTTTTTAGACTTTTGTTAATTTTTCAGAAACGGCTTGTTCGATGTCGATAAAATTTTCATGGGACCATTTGGGAAGTATACCCTTTCCAACAAAAAAAGAATTTTTCAAATCGGTTGGCGAGCGACGGAGCTATGCCCGAACAAACATAAAAAAAAAAAAAAAAAAAAACAAACAAACATCCGAATTGAGAACCTCCTCCTTTTTCAGAAGTCGGTTAAAAATAAACGAAATAGATCTAAAAGATTGACCTGGAACAGCTTGCTATGCTACACATTGATGTTAGTTATGACACTGATTACACCCACTGTCCAGCAAAATATGAAGCTTACTCCATTGACAAAAAATCAAACAATTTATTTTGACAAGATTGCAGACTTACAAGAAATTAGAGATGAATGGAAATTGGTATTTTATTACAATACTAGCTTTTGCCCGCGACTTCGTCCGCGTGGAATAGTTACTTTGGGCTAACGTTAAATTTAACCACGATTTTGAAGCATTCTTCATTGGCGCTCCGCTCCTATTGGCCTTAGCGTAATGATACAATATAGCTGTGCCCGCGACTCCGTCAGCGTAAGTTAATGTATTGGTAATATAGTTTAGATCACGTTCACATGAGGCTTAAGTACCTAGAGAACGCTTCGACCGCGAGAGGCGTCGAGCGCGGCGACCGATTCTCAAAAATAATCCTTATAGCATGATTCAGTATTCACGCGCGATGGCTTATTATTATAAGCGTATTTCATGTATAACTTTGGTGTTTCTATACCGATTTATATGATTCTTTTTACGGTTTCGTAGCCGAATGGCAAAAAACGGAATCTTTATAGTTTCGACATGTCTGTCCGTCTGTCTGTCTGTCTGTCTGTCCGTCCGTCCGTCTGTCACAGCAATTTTATTCCGAAACAATTAGGACTATACATGTGAAACTTGATAGGTAGATGTATTCTGTGAACCGCTTTCCGATTTTGAGAAAAAAATTAAAAAATATTTAAAATAAAGGGGGGCTCCCCATACATGGAACTAAACCTGAAAATATTTTTTTTCATGAAATCGATGCATGTGTGGTATCTATAGACAGTTCTTTAAAAACGACATCGGGGTTTCTAAAACCACTTTTCCATAAAGTCAATCGTTTAAAAGATATAAGCTTCCAAATTGGTAAAATGTGTGTGTGGCGGACACAACCTCTAACTTCTATAATAATGGAGTGAAAAATCTAAAAAAAATATGTCTGTAGATCTTAATATAAACTTTAAACCAAAATTAGTTTGAACGAAATCAATTCAGCAGTTTTTGAGATACAGCATATTTTCTAAAACCGCAAATATAACTTTGTAATTCATACAAACACTATGAAAAACAAATTTATTCGGCGCAGTTGTAAAAAATGTAAAAAAGCCAGTTTTAAGAAATTTGTAAGGTTTTTTTTTCAAAACAAATTTATTTGGCGCAGTTGTAAAAAATGTAAATAAGCTAGTTTTAAGAAATTTGTAAGGTTTTTTTTCGTCAAATAAATTTGCATATTATATTATAGTTACTACGGAACCCTTCATGGGCGAGTCTGACTCGCACTTGGCCAATTTTTTTATGGAATAGTTAATAATGTTAACTTTTTCAATTAGGGGTGACTGAGAGTGTTATAAACGTAAGAGTAGACAAATATTATAATCAGAAAGCTTCGAACTGCTAAGCTATCGGGAGTTACACGTGTTATTGTGAGTCAACCATAAAAGTTAGACATATGCTGTCGTGGGATATTTTTTTATATAATTTTAAGGAGAACATTTCCGTCATGAAATGATTTGTGTAGCTTTAACCATTAAGGTTGCACACGCGACGGAAGCTTAGAAAATGGAGTAACTTCTCCCGTTTTCCCAACATTTCCCTTCACTGCTCTGCTCCTATTGATTGTAGCGTGATGAAAAGTATACTATAACCCGCTCAGGAGTATGAAAAATAATTGTACCAAGTTTCGTTAAAATCCGTCGAGTAGTTTTTGTTTCTATAACGGTTATACAGACAGACAGACAGACAGACAGACAGACAGACAGACAGACAGACAGACAAAAATTTAACTGATTGCATTTTTGGCATGAGTATCGATCCTTAATCACCCCCTGATAGTTATTTTGGAAATATATTTCATGTACAGAATTGACCTCTCTACAGATTTATTATAAGTATAGATGACAAACTATTGGCGTAATGTGGATACTCTGCAAATATTCGTATCTCACATTAAGCAAGCTCGGTGCGAAGAGTGGCTAATGCAATTTCATGTAATAATTAACCAACTAGAACAAAGCACAAATGAATTAAATTATTTCAATGAACTCCTGAGGTCTCAACAGATAATACAACACCGATTCAAAAGGGGATTGATCGACGGAGTAGGATACGTTGCCAATTCGTTATTTGGACTATTAGATCAGCATTTTGCAGAACAATACGAACAGGATATTGACAAAATTCATCATAATGAAAACCATCTATTACAATTGCTAAAAAACCAAATAAGTATTCTGGAAACCGAAAACAACATTGTACAACGCAACGAAGCGACAATGGTAAAACAATCAACCTTGATAAATGATCACCTCTCTGCACTGGAAAACAAGACGCTCCTAGAGAAACTTGAGACTACAAATGCATTTTACATTATAACATCGGCCATAGCTGCAGAAAAAATGGCGCAAAATTTAAAAGATATTCAACAATCTCTCATCAACACACTGACAAATATGTATCAGGGGCATATGGACGTACATTTACTATCACCAACCCAAATGCAGAGTGAATTAGACAGAGTAGCTCGGCTACTACCTCGCGATGTTACGCTTCCTGATGTCCAAAATGACGTCAGAGATATCTACAGACTATTCAGGATACATGCACGCATTACAAAACATTACCTATTGATGGAAATAAAAGTACCGATATTAAGTGATACTCTATACGAGCTAAATCAACTAATAAGCATACCTCAACGTATTGATAGTAATCGGGTAATGTACGTGATCCCCAACTCTGCATTAATAGCATTTAACGCCAACCACTATTTATTTATACCTCTAGAACAATATGATATTCAAAACTGCCAAAAATTACATGACCAAACTCTAATGTGCAAAATAAACCAACCTATATATAACACTGGAAATCGGCACAAATCTATTTGCGATGTACAGCTGATTCGAGACAACGAAGAACACAGCACTTATTGTCATACGGAAATAAAACTATGTGCCGACAAATGGGTTAAATTACATAAACAAAACACCTGGTTTTATTATTGTTGTGGCACGTGCGAACTACAATTAGCGTGTGGCACACAAATGTCATCGGAGACGTTACGTCACTCGGGTTTGATTACGCTCAAACAAGGATGCACCTTGCAAGGCGACTCATTTACACTGCATGCATATATGGAGTACAAAAGTAATATCATAGTCAATGAACCTTATGCCATGACCATACCCACGATCTCACCGATCAACAATATCATCAACACCTCGATCCGTAACTCAACACTTCACCTTGAAACACACGAAGAAGCATTCAAGAAGATTAACAACCAATTACGCTCCCTTAAAGAACAATCGAACCTAGAAACGTTATCCTCCCATGATTTCCACCACTACACAGCAATATATGTGATCGTTGCGATTAGCCTTGCACTGCTAGTAACAACGTTGTACCTATGGCGAAAGATATTAACCCTAAGACAGGGGGAGGGCTTGCAACACGCAAGAAGCAGAAGAGAAGAAGAAGGACAACACGACATCGAGCTGGGTGATCGCAAAATTGAAAAACGGGACGCTAAAGTGCATAAAGTGTCGAGTGCCAACCCTACTTTAAATGAAGTGAAATTTGACACTGAAAAACACAGTGATAATTGTGATACTATATAATTATGGTGACATTCTATTTATAGACTTTACTTACGTTTTTACTTACGTTTTTTGTAATACATTTTTGATTTGATTTTAATCGTTTTTTACGTTAGTGATATACATTATTCTTTTTACATTGTTTGTTAATTTTTTTCTTACTTTAAGGTTGTTTTATTTACATGTTTACATTTGATTGACGGTTTGTTTTATCCTTAGTTGTGGCAATATGTACGGTGCACGTACATGAATTTTCAAAATATTGCATTTCTTTCAAAATATTGGATTGTTTCAAGTTAGCTAGTAGGCTCGCGCATGTGCACTTTGAACGCGACCTACATTTGACAGTGCATTAACACTTACATTATTCTAAGCATCTTTTTAAAAGGTTACTTTTAAATAATTTTACTTTTAACAATTAGTGTTCAATTAGACGTGGTTTGGGTCGGACTACTTGCATTTTTATTTCGTCTCATCCTGTTGTTCACTCACTGACATTTGCACTCATTTACATTGTCATTTGACATCCATTTATGCTAGGGATTCACCCTACACTTTGCATAGAGACTCCATACCAGATGTTGTATTCAGTCCTTTTGAATAGATATGGGGTTTCCGTTACACATTGTATACTTAAAAACTTTTTACCAAAAAATTAAACCGACTCCCAAAAAACACTGCAAAGTGAAAAATAACTTTAATTTTGGTAGTCGGTGTCTTTAGTTTTGTATTTTCGTTTTTGGCACCGACTTCCGAAATTAAAGTTATTTTTCACTTTGCAGTGTTTTTTGGGAGTCGGTTTAATTTTTTGGTAAAAAGTTTTTATTTCACTCTTTTTAGTTGGTCTATTTTTAATTTACCTAGTTACAAGAGCCTAAATGTCAACTACTTATAACCTTTTACAAAATATTGCTTTTCCCAATGCTGGGCCGTCAATTGTTGAGGAGTTCTCCTGGTACTTCACCATCAGCTGTACATCACCATATGCATTGTGACGAGCATAAAGTGCTTAACATCCATATTCAAGTAATCGAATCGCAATCCACTCAATACTTATTATTGAGTAGTTTCGGCGGCCATCTGTGGTCTTCATCATCAGTTCCACTTCCTCAAATGGTACTTTTTGAGAGCAACTGCACAAGTTACTATAATAAATACCCAAAACGTCATAGGTGTGCCTATAATATTTTAAGAGTTCCCTCGATTTCTCCAGGATCCCATCATCAGATCCTGACGTTTATGAAAATGGAACCAATTTCGAAGTATACCCTTTCAATCAAAAAAAGAATTTTCCAAATCGGTTCAGCCGTCTTCGAGTAATCGATGATTAAAAAAGAAAAAAAAATATACGCGTCGAATTGATAACCTCCTCTTTTTGTCGTCAGTTGAAAAGCAAATTAATACTAAATGTGGAAATTCTGCTTATTGTTTTAAAAAGTAGATCGGGGAATTTAATTCACAGACGCTATCGAGGATGCCTAGAGTGGATGAAATGCTACTGCTGTATCCGGTTAGACTGGCGACATCATCGTCATTATCTGCTTAGCCTTTTTACCGGATTGCAAAGGAAGGGTTATGTTTTTCGCGCGTATCTTGTGTGTATGTATGTAATATTTTTTATTACCTCATATCTCCGGAACTGCTGAACGGATTCACATAATTGAGGTATCGTTAGATTCGCCTTAGCAGCCCAATTGTTTTTAGATAGGCGACATTTGTAAAGAGACAAACATGGCGGCTGTGCGAAGCCATTATACATAGGGAAAAAAAATTACTGCAATATGGGTATCAAATTAAAGGGCTTAACACAAAGATTTCAAAAACGTATATCATGTTTATTATTAGTGTAATAATAGCAAAAATAATACAAAGAGAAAGTTTAAAAATATGGACTTAGCTCTTTCACTTTCTGAATCCGGTGGGTGCCAATATGACACGACCAGGAATAATAAGAAATTGATAGCAGCAGTCGTTTTTTTAGGTAACTTTTTTTTTCCCACCTACATATGTTGGGGTCAGCTTTCAACCTAACCGGATTCAGCTGAGTATTAACGTTCACAACCCAGTATCTGGGTAACACGATACCCCTTAGTCAGACCAGTGTCAGATTTACTGACTTCTAACTCATCATAACGACTGTCAAACATGTCTAAATGACAGCGCGAACGGAGGATTTATGGAGGCGCCATCTTGAATTTTGATTTTAACCCCATAATCGTTGTCATCGCCCTCGAACATCATGGAAACGACACTCATGGCGACCAATGTGCAAATTTTTGGTGGCGCCATCTTTAATATTGATTTTGACCCTGGATGTTGTTATAGGCAATTTTTGTAAGAGAGAAAGTCGCATGGAATGGCATCGCTTTTTAGTTATTCATTACAAAAGTTAAAAGTTTTCATGGACGTAAGTATACAACGTGTAACGGAAACCCCATATCTATCCAAAAGGGTTGAAGACAACATCGGGTATGGAGTCTCTATGCACAGTTTCAGCACAAAATAACTGACTCAAAGAATTGATACGAAATTATTGGTTTCATATATTTCTTGAATACCAATCATAATAAATGTGTCACAGCACTACGAGGGTCAATAACTTTCCAAGTCACTTGCCAATAACACGATAATTCTTTTCGTTCTTCTTAATTTGAAAAATTCGGTCTCTGGTATCAGTGTGTTGGAATTTCTAATAAGCTCCACACACGTAGACTTAGGATTACAAAACCCTTGCCATATCGTTTGTTATCATCCAAAAAAGCCATTCACTTGGTATGTATATACACTTTAAATTACACGTTGTATAGTCACTGAATTCATGACCAAAATTATTTATGCGCACCATTTCAATCATTCGTAGAAAGATATATTTATTTTATTTAATGCCGTATCTGTGAAGTATAAGGTCTGTGAGTTTTACTTGTATTCGTAAGTTGCTCGCCAGTTGGCGCTAGTAATGTTTTACGAAGTATTGTAGAGGTGGGGTGCGGCAAAGGGGGAACGAAAGCTCAAGGTTATTTGCTCAGGGTACTGCCTTAGGCTGCGTTTCCACAAGAGATGTGCGAGGATGCGTAGCGAGGGATGTGTTTGTAAAGAACCAATAGAATCGCTTCATTTACCTCGCCTCGATCAGCACAGCTCTGGTGGAAACGGCTCAGCGGAGCTAGATTTTTGCGCATACAAAACAAGTTAGGGATGTGTGCGAGGGATGTGTGCGAGGGATGTGTGCGAGAGATGTGTTGCGAGGGATGTGTTGCGACGAATGTGTGTTGAGAAGGATGTGTTACGAGGTTTGTGCATCCTCGCACCACACATTAATGCGCATTTTCACAGCTCCGCTAGACATCCTCGTAGGCGCATTTTCATCGCACAGCTTTGGTGGAAACGCCCACACATTTTCACAGCACAGCTAGACATCCTCGCACGACACATTTCCATCGCACATCTCTGGTGGAAACGCA
This sequence comes from Tholera decimalis, assembly GCA_943138885.2. Lineage (NCBI taxonomy): Eukaryota > Metazoa > Arthropoda > Insecta > Lepidoptera > Noctuidae > Tholera > Tholera decimalis. Next base: position 44,355,146 of record OW964555.2, on the reverse strand, counting down.
CCCTTAACGTCCTTTCCGAAGTACGGGGGCATTACACCACCAACTACTACAAAATAACGAAAAAGCTATACAATAAGTCGATTTCCATATAACTTTATATCTACGAAACAACTTAGCAATAACAATGTGCAAAGTTTCAACAGGTTTATTTGACTGTTGGCTTCCGATGACTGTTTTTGACGGACATGACAGCGGTACCTATTGAAAGTTGGACATGCTGTCTGTCAGCAAAAACTTCTGCAAGAAGTTTAGCTAGCGTGAAAGTTATCTGTTATCCCAAAAATTTATCTTCCTGGTATTTAATGTCCTAAAATTGGTTACGTCATTGTTGCTGTTTTACTCTGATAATTTCATGTGCTTTGTTTTGTATTTTTTTATTGATAATAGGTTCGCGTTTGACCTCCATCTCACCTAAGTAATGATGTGGTCGAAGATGGAGCACGCTTACCTCAAAGTAACCTATTCACTCTTGACTTAAAGACTCCCAGATATAGCTAATACGTTAGGTTGTAGGTTATATTTGTTTTGCTTTTCAAGATTTAACAAAATCCGTTCGACTAAATTGGCTCATAAGGTCATTGCCTGCCGGGGTTGCAGTAATGTTCTAATGAGATACCGCGTCCCCGGAACTTAAGGGCAGCTGAAGGAACAGGGTGGGTTTTTAGTCACTAGAAGTCTGACACTCCCTTCCGTTTTGCCCAGAGCGGGAGAAGTCATTGGATGAATTTCCTACCCAGAAAAAAAATGTGATGATGACATAAAAAAGCACACTATCAGACTATGAGACAGTTACAGTTACTGAGTATTATACCATTGCTACTTTTTCTTGCTCCGACCTACGTGAATGTTACAAGTTATTTTCGCTTGCTATTGTGATATGGCGGAACGTGTTCTGCACTAAAATACATAATGTAACATCTTGTTTACCAAATTTTTTTGTGTGTACAGTCTTGCTTATTTATGAGTTGTGCGTAAATAAGCACGACTGTACACACTGTACCCTCATTTTGTACGTGCTTTATGATGGCTTCCCAAACTGTGCGTCACGGCGCCCTGGGGCTCCGCAGTATTTCCTAGTGGCGTCCTGAGGCGATCTAAATAAATTGGCCACGCGTCTGTCTGTGTCGATAAATTACGCAAGCTTTTAATATTCACTATGGCGAACTGTTATACCCCGGCTATGTTAAACCCTTAAGACCAGCTTGGCACCCTTCTAGATGACCTAAGCATGACAATAGTCTATATATCGCGACCAAGCGATGCTCGCGCCCGTCCGTTCCCGACCTCAGTTACAAGCGGTTGCCAAAAGATACCTATTTTACGTGTTTTAAAAATTAATAAACCTTTCAGTTTAATTAAATTGTCTTTTTTTTTTATAAAAGACAATTATCCAAGGCCGTATAACAGAACGAAACTATAAAAAAGGAAGAATCTAGTATAGAATTTAATTTCGGATTTACGTACATTTTTAAAGGAAATTTAGAATTTACTCAATGTGTTGTTTATCATAAGGTGTTGGCGGCTGAAACTATGCTCCTTTCTGTTTTTCTGACAATTTTTTATTAAGCTAGAACTACAACTAGTAGGTAAATGTATGGCAAGAAAGCCAGGGCGTTGAAAACTATGTCAACTTCCCAAGGGCGTCACAGTTGAAATAAGTATGGGAAGCCCTAGTATATACCACTGCTCCAAAAATACTGAAAAATAAAATTGTGAGAAAACAGCCTGCCAAAATCCTTAAAGACTTCAATCCCTTTTAATAAAATAAAGTTAAAAGCCGTTAAAGTCAAACGCGGCCTATTATAAATAATAAAAAAATAACAAAAAGTCGGTTGTCTGTAAAGTCGGTTTACTGACGATAGTTGATCGTGACAACGTCATAAGAAAATACTGATGGAATGGTTGCATTTTTCAAAAGAAAATTTTAATTTTATTTGTTTGATAGATATTTTGTATGGATATAGAGAAGGAGGTAAATGGAAATCACTATTGAATTGATCAAGTTACATTTATTTGTACGCATAAATACAATTATGTAATTTTTAGGGTTCCGTAGCCGAATGGCAAAAAACGGAACCCTTATAGTTTCGATATGTCTGTCCGTCTGTCTGTCTGTCTGTCCGTCCGTCCGTATGTCACAGCCATTTTATTCCGAAACTATTAAGACTATACATGTGAAACTTATGAGGTAGATGTATTCTGTGAACCGCTTTCCGATTTTAAGAAAATAATTAATAAATATTTAAAATAAATAAAAGGCTCCCCATACATGAAACTAAAACCGAAAATATTTTTTTTCATGAAACCTATGCGTATGTGGTATCTATAGAAAGGTATTTAAGAATGATATAAGGTTTTCTAGATCCAGTTTTTCATAAAGTCAATCGTTTAAAAGATATAAGCTTCCAAAGTGGTAAAATATGTGTCCCCCCTCTAACTTCTATAATAATGAAGTTAAATATTTAAAAGTATATATGTGTGTAGATCTTAATATAAACTTTCAACCAAAATTAGTTTGAACGAAATCGGGTCAGCAGTTTTTGAGATACAGCATATTTTCTAAAACCGCAAATATAACTTTGTAATTCATACAAACACTATGAAAAACAAAGTTATTTAGCGTAGTTGTAAAAATTTAAATAAGCTAGTTTTAAGAAATTTTTAAGGTTTTTTTTTATTCGTCATATAGAAATACAAATTATATTATATTATTATAGTTACTTATCCTTCATGGGCGAGTCTGACTCGCACTTGGCCAATTTTTTTTTAACAATGTACATAGTTTTTACAAGTATGAATGTGCTTTGAGCAATTGTTTTACAATTTTTATTTACAACTTTTAAACATGTGTGATATTTAACTTCTTACAATTTGTGTTATTCTGTTGAGAATAGGACGATGATAGGAAAAGTAGGAAATGAAAGGGAGTGTTTCGAGTGTAATGTGTCTTGAAAAAGTCAAATCGATGGTGGTGCCTCTTAGTATTGTTGAGTTATTAACGTCTGATGTACAATCGAGATTGAACATGTTTTTCATGAATTTGAGAAATGTTTCTACAAGTACATTTTTTACTCATCATGAAATAGTTCTGTTAACTTATTGTTATAGTTTTGTCAATTATAGCATAACCTACAATCGCTGCACTAGCGGACCGATGCTATTTAATTTAATGATGAAAACACGAATATTCGACAATATATCACTGAACATATATTTAATATCGAAAGAATCATTACCTTTATCGCCGCAATTGTTCATCTTGGGTGCACAAACACCGTATACACCGTATACTACACGTTGGCCAATAGGCATTGGCCACTACATTCGCCACTGTGTTGGCCAACGTGAAGAGCCGGCTTTAAATGGAACGCCTCAGAGCGAGGTAACGCCGCATGAGTCATGTATGTGCGTGCAGCCAGCTTCATCGAATTATAAGACGTTGTCACGTCAAAAAAGAACAAAAAAAACGTTCCCATTGCTGGGACAAACGCTTCTTCTCTATGATGCACCACGCGGGCCCCAGCAGGTAGAGAATATTGTTTGTACACTGGCAGCCCTTAATCTGTCTCCTTTCATTTTTGTCCCTCCAAAGGTTGTCTGTAAGAGATCGCCCTGTGCGATAAGACCGCCCATTGTTCACTAGTTTAAATTTTTGTATCCATAGAAATATTGTGAGGTGTACAATAAAGTATATCAAACTCAAAACTCAAACTCAAACTCAAAATGTTTTATTTAACATAGGCCTACAGGGGCACTTACAAAACGTCAGCAGTTAGGGCACGGTTCGAAATTGGTCGTTTTCTATGGAGAAGAACCGGCAAGAAACACCACAGTTACTCTTTTATTCTATATAATAATAATAAATAATAAATGTCACACGTCTTCAGATTTTTCGGTCTTACGACATCCCAGTTTCCTCACTATGTTTCTTTTTGCCGATTTGAAAGCAGTTGTGACGATGAAAACTAGATAAAGGAATGTGCCTGCTTAAAATCGATTGCCTACAATTCACAACTCGTGTCTATAACCTCTCGGCCACTACTCTGTGTCCAAACAAACAGAAAATGCCTGACAGGTAATCTTTACCTAACCTTTAAGATGATCTGTTTATCCCAATGTAATTTTATGAATCTCATCAAGCCTAAAGGAGGCAGTTTAATCCTCTTCAAAGATTACACTACGCGTAAAATGGCAAGAATCAACATACATTATTATTGTATTAAGATGAGGCTGAACCTAGACGTAACAAATGAAATTTTCATAAGAAAGGCATACCAGACATCATTGACGGTAAGGTGAGGCTTGGATATTTTGATATATGTACATATTTATCGTTCTCTCGTTACAGGCCTTTGTAGATTTTTGAGAGCCCTTTACAATCAACGGCGGATACCTGAATTGAATAAAAAATTGGAACACTTACAAGTGGACTGTTTTTCTTTGAATACTCGTGAGGTCGTCATAAAATCTGCTTACGTCTATTACCTCAAGTGATGGTGTGAGTTCAATCATCCATTATTAAATCGATAAATGCTTCAACAGTTTAGAAAATAAATGCTACTGTAAAATTGCCAGCGCGCCGGAATGATCTAAAGAGATACCACAAGAGCAACTATTTTTTTATTTAGAATTGGTTCACGTTTGAACACCATCTCACCTGATGGTAAGTAATACACGCTTACCTAGAAGTTACCTACTTTTTTATTACTTTTTTGGCTGAAGGAATAAGGTGGTTTTTTAGTCAGTAGAAGTCTGACACTTCCTTCCACTCCATCCACAGCGGAGGAGTCGTTTGATGATTATCTCCCCGAAATAAAATGTTTATCACGAGAAAGTTCTTACCAGTTAGTCATGTATAGAAAATATCACTCGTATTAAAATTTTTGCAAACTCATTGTTAACGCCATAATTTATTTCTTATATTTTCACGCCTAATTATTGGCAACTCTAAATAATATTAGTATCTGTGCAACGTAAATTTCCTTCCGCATTCCCTTTCCCTTCTGCAACCCTTATAATGCCTGAGCGAGAGCGAGAAGGAAGATCCGCGATGCGCGGACGCTGTCGCGTGCCGTCATGAAGAAAAAACCGCCAGTTTCTCATCCGCTATCAAGACTTGCGGGTCGCAATTAAACCCTAAGTCAAAGAGAACTCATATTTCACCGCGAAGAACGAAGATTGTTATTAAACTGTGCAAGTGCGTGGCTTTGTGTGTTGTGGAAAGTGCAGATCCTCGTCCGTACGTACACGACATCGTGGACGCGCCGCCGCCACGTGGCTAAGGAACCCTCGCCGTGTCTCCGCCATAGCTCACCAGGCAGGTACGATCCTCATTTCCCCACACCACCAGCACCTACTTGCATCATAGAACCGCCCCTGATACAGTCCACTAAGAAAAATTCGTTTTTCAAACCAAGGCTTTAAGCCGCCGCAACATTTTTTGGTCCTTCGAGCCGGATACCTTTTTTCTATACTCTTTCGATAACGGATATAATTATTCTATCCGTATATCATCATCCCGCAATTATATTTCATTTCAATCTTCGTTCCTTAAACTCATATAATAAACCGCTTTCATTTATTACAATACCTACCTACGTTGTCCTTGCGTACATTCAAAGGTATATCGCATCCCGCTCAACATAATATTTAATTTATGTAGGTACATAGGAAAATATAACCTACCTACCGCTCGCCCGCTTCGCCATCTTTCGTTTACGACAACCGTAGGTACTTACCAATACCACACCGCGCGCAGATCGTTGCGATTTATTTTAGCTAAGTATTATAAACACCTACAAAAATATCGAAAATGTCTAAAAAAGTAACCATTGAATCGGATGATCCGATAGAATCCGCCATTCAAATAGCACTGTCATGTCGTAATATGATTTTTGCCCGCATGCAGATCATTTACGATTTAATGGAAAAAATGAAGTCCGGTATGGAACCGCTAGAAAAGTTTATGTGTGCGTGTGTCAATATCGATGCGATGCGTACCGAGTTCCTCGAGGCATTTAATAAACATAATTCGCTTCTTCTAAAACAAAACCCTAAAAATACGATTGATGAACAGTCGTGGATTAGTTTTGAGGAATTATATTGCCGAATTAAATATAATCATTCGAATTACTCAAAATCAGCTCATACTTCAAATGGTAGTGGTGTCATTAAGCAAACAGTTCGCTTGCCTCCCATTGAAATTATGTCATTCGATGGCGATATTCGTAACTGGCCCCTATTCTACGCTAATTTTAAAAGCACGGTACATGAAAATAATACATTGACTGATTCGGAAAAACTATATTATTTGATGGGGAAATTGACAGCTAAGGCTCAAACCGCGTTCTCAGGAGTTTGCCCTAATGGCGATAATTACCAATTAATTTTTAATTCACTCGTAAACAAATACGAAGACAAACGTATTTTGGCTTCTGGTTACCTTAATCGGATGTTTGAACATAAATCTTTTAATACCGCATCTATTCAGAATTTCGAATCCTTTTCTGATAATTTTGTTTCCGCCGCAAACGCATTAAAAAATCTTAAAATAAATGATTTGACCGATTTGATCTTTTTCCATGTCGCTATAAAGAAGGTCGATTCTGAAACCGCTCGACTTTTCGAAATGGATTCGAAGGACGAAATTCCTAAATTCGACAATTTAGTACAGTTTATTAAAATCAATCTCGCATTTTACAAAATACTAAAGCTTTAGACAGCTCGAGCTCCACTCAGTCTAATAACAATTCTAAAAATAAAAAAACGTCTAAAACTCCACAACCGCAATCTTACACTGTAATTGATAAATCCGCAAAATGTTTGTGTGATGGCTTTGTCCATGAACATTTATTTAAATGTCCCGCCTTTTCTAAAATGACACCAAGTGATCGTTTCAAATCAGTGAAGCAAATCGAAGCATGCACTAACTGTTTAAGTATTAAACACAAGGCCAAATCCTGTCAGTCTGAATCTAGATGTAAAACTTGTAACAATAAACATCACACGCTTTTACACTTTAATCGCGAATCGCATGCGACTGCATTATCGAACGATATTGATAATACCGCACGTACACAAGCCGATTCAAACGCCACGGCTCGCGCTAGAGATAGCACTGCTGCTCCCGAGCAGCTGTCCTTGTCGCACGCACAGGCTCCACGCGAGCAACATGCGCACGATGCCGCCGCCCAGAGCGCCCCGCAATGTAACGCGTCCATTGCTGCGTCGAGGTTTTACGACTCGAACTCCCGCGTATCAAAGCCGCAAGGTAACACGAATACTACTATTTTGTTGTCAACCGCTACTGTAATAATTCGAGATGCATTTGATAAGGAACATTTAATTCGTTGTCTATTAGATAGTGGCTCACAAACTAATTTTATTACCGCAGAATGCTGCAAACGATTAGGTTTAACTAGGCATTCATCTGATACGCCTTCCGTTAAGGGTATCGGTGGTACGGAAAAATCCGTTAAGGGTTCCGTACAGTTTACTTTCTTTTCCCGCTTTAATCCGAACGTTACTTATAACGTTAATTCGCTAGTTGTCGATGCAATCACCGACAATCTACCTAGCGCCCCCGTAGATATTTCCGCTTTGCCTTACTTATATGGTTTACCGCTCGCCGACGAATCGTTCGGCACACCCGGTCGCATCGATGTGCTGATCGGGGCATCGCTTTTCCCGCATCTTCTGCTGCCCCGCGTAGTTAGCAGCAACTCCTCCGCGCCGCCCGCCATGCAGACGGTACTCGGTTACGTCATCATGGGCACTGTGCCCGTGTTGCCTGTGCGTCGTAACGAGACGGCACTAGCTTGTTGCTCATATGTTTCGCACCCGCCTGACAAAGACTCATTAGAATCGTCATTGAAAAAATTCTGGCAGGTCGATGAAGCGCCCGTCACTCCTTCAACGAGCAAATCGCTCGATGAACTAGAGTGCGAGCATTTTTATAATTCGACCACGGAACGCGATGAGGAAACAGGTAGATACTCTGTAGCCTTACCTTTTCGCAGCGATGTGTTCCAATTGGGAAACTCACTCGATGTCGCGAAAAAACGTTTTTCCTGCCTTGAAAGGAAATTAGAATCCGCACCCGAGTTACGTACTGCGTATGATGACGTCATCCGCGAATATATTGATAAAGGATATTTATCGCCTGCTCCTCCTGATAGTTCAGACAGTAGTTGTCCTGACTATGTAATTCCGCATCACGCAGTTGTACGTTTAGATAAAACAACAACAAAATTACGCTCCGTGCTAGATGCTAGTGCTAAAACGAGTACTGGAGTATCTCTCAACGATGTTTTGCACAGCGGCCCGAATTTACAGGGCGACTTATTTACCATAATTTTGAATTTTCGCTTGTTCGCATTCGCACTGTCGGCTGATTGCCGACAAATGTTCTTACAGATTAAAGTAAGAGAAGGTGATCGCCGCTTTCAACGCATCTTATATCGCTTCAGTACAAACGATCCTCTGGTTCTATATCAGTTTAACCGCGTCTGTTTTGGTCTCAAGTCAAGTCCCTACCATGCGATCCGCACAGTTCGACAGTTGGTTCAAGACGATGGTCATCTCTTCCCGCGCGCCAGCGCTATCATCATGGACTCGCTGTATATGGATGACGTAGTCTGCAGCGTAAGCTCCGAATCGCGAGCCATCCAGGTTGCCCACGAACTGATCAAACTCTTTAGAGGCGGTCAGTTCGAGTTAGTCAAGTGGACTAGTAACTCTCAAACTGTACTAAACAGTATTCCGGCGTCGCATAGATTGACCGATCAACTAGAATTCGACAAGTCGGTAGAGCAAAAGGTCCTTGGCTTGCGCTGGTGTAGGTCAAATGATTGCTTTGAATTTCTTATTTCCGCACCGCCAGATACGTGTACTAAACGTGCTATACTATCGGCCGTAGCTAGACTGTGGGACATTATGGGTCTTGTCGCACCTGTAGTTCTCTACGCTAAACTGCTTATCAAAGAGTTATGGTTACTGAAGCTCGATTGGGATGACACCCCCCCGCGTCACATCATAAATATTTGGCAAACTTTTCGCTCTGCCCTTCCGCTTTTAAATGATTTTAAAATTCCGCGCCATTTAGGTATTGTTGAAAACTGTATTCTCCGCCTAATTGGATTTTCTGACGCCAGCGAAAGCGCCTATGGCGCTGTCATCTATGCGCATATTACTCGCAACGACGACGTGGTCCTTCAGCTGGTTTGTGCAAAGTCGAAGGTATCGCCGGTTAAACCATTAACTATCGCTCGACTGGAGCTCTGCGGTGCCGAGCTCCTCGCTAAGCTTCTTCGCCGTGTTCATGACACTTATAATCCGCGTTATAATGTTACCGCTATGTACGCATTCACCGATTCAAAGGTGACTCTTTGCTGGATAAATTCCTCTCCGCATCGTTGGCACACGTTTGTGGCCAATCGTGTCGTTCGCATCATAGACAACGTCCCCGCGGAGCACTTCTATCATGTGGCTGGTACTGAAAACCCGGCGGACTGTTTGTCACGTGGTTTAACACCTGACAAATTCATTGAGCACCCATTATGGTTGCACGGACCCGCTTGGGCTAAGCTTGATCCTTCCGAATGGCCCATACGTAAGGTTAATGACTTGAATTCGGAACCCATTCCTGAAGAAAAGGTCCACGCGCACCCCATAGTCGCGGACTCAAGTTCAGACAATTCGCTTCTACTCACACTCGCAGAACGTACGTCGTCTTGGAACAAGTTGCGGCGTATTATTGTTTTCATATACCGCTTCATGAAAAAACTCCCGCGTCGAACTGACGCCGTTTCCGCTAGCGACCTCGAATTCGCTGAAACCATTTTGTTGCGTCATGTTCAACGAAAACACTTCTTAAAGGATTTTTCCGAGTTAAAAAATAATAAATTTTGTTCACCCGCTCTTATTAAACTAAAGCCATTCGTAGATGGTGATGACTTAATCCGCGTCGGAGGTCGATTAACTCATTCGGCTGAGGCCTATAGTACTAAACATCCTGTAGTGTTGCCCCGACATGATCGCATAGTTGAAATTCTCGTAGACTATTATCATAAAAAATATTTACATGCAGGTCCAGAACTCACTATGTCGTTATTACGCCATAGGTATTGGATCTTGTCCGCTAGACGAATTATTCGTCATAGAATTCACAAGTGCAATGCATGCCATAGGTGGAAACCGCGACCTCATGGTCCGCCCATGATGGGCGATCTTCCGAAATCTAGAGTAAATGTTGCTCTCAAAGCTTTTTCTCATACAGGGTGTGATTACGCTGGCCCTATACAGTACGTGCCCATACGCAGTCGAGGTGCGAAGAGTCGCAAAGGCTACTTATGTATCTTTACCTGTATGACCACTCGCGCTATTCACATCGAATTAGCTACAGATCTTACAACTGTTTCGTTCATAGCCGCGTTGAAACGGTTTTTATCCCGCCGCGGACCGGTACAATGTTTATATTCGGATAACGCGACCAATTTTCGAGGAGCTAATTCGTTTTTACGCGACTTATATACTTTCATAAATAAAGAATACCGCCCGCGCTTTGAAGAGGAGCTCGCTGAGCATCGCATTCATTGGCAATTCATTCCACCCGCGTCACCGCATTTCGGTGGATGTTGGGAGTCCATGGTGAAGGTCGTAAAGACTCATCTTTTCAAGACAATAGGTCAACAACTCCTCTCTTATGAAGAATTAGTTACAATTCATTCTCAAATAGAGTGCCTGTTGAACTCCAGGCCTCTTACTGTGCTTAGCGCTGATCCGGTAGAGCCTAAGGCTCTCACCCCTTCACACTTTTTACACACTGTTCCGCTTAACTCATTGCCGGCCGCGGAAGTAGGTTTATCGTCTGACAACCTGCTTCAAAGACATTCTCTTATGGATAAATTAGTCCAGTCGTACTGGAAAAGATGGCGAAACGAGTATCTTCATAGTTTACAATCGCGCTTAAAATGGAATAAACCTGACGGAGACATGATTAAGGAAGGTACTGTAGTAGTGATTGTTAATGATAATGCGCCTCCTTTATCCTGGCCTCTAGGTGTTATTGATAAATTGCATACGTCTAAAGACGGTAGCACGCGAGTCGTTTCCGTACGCACTTCTAATGGGATTCTTGTGAGACCTGTGGTCCGCTTATGTCCCCTTCCTACTCAGTAATATCTTATTCAGTCCATTCCCTCTTTAAGTTAGATTTAAGTGTAATTTCTATTGTATTAATCTCTTTAAAGGTGACTCTTTAAGGCCGCGGGGAATGTTAACGCCATAATTTATTTCTTATATTTTCACGCCTAATTATTGGCAACTCTAAATAATATTAGTATCTGTGCAACGTAAATTTCCTTCCGCATTCCCTTTCCCTTCTGCAACCCTTATAATGCCTGAGCGAGAGCGAGAAGGAAGATCCGCGATGCGCGGACGCTGTCGCGTGCCGTCATGAAGAAAAAACCGCCAGTTTCTCATCCGCTATCAAGACTTGCGGGTCGCAATTAAACCCTAAGTCAAAGAGAACTCATATTTCACCGCGAAGAACGAAGATTGTTATTAAACTGTGCAAGTGCGTGGCTTTGTGTGTTGTGGAAAGTGCAGATCCTCGTCCGTACGTACACGACATCGTGGACGCGCCGCCGCCACGTGGCTAAGGAACCCTCGCCGTGTCTCCGCCATAGCTCACCAGGCAGGTACGATCCTCATTTCCCCACACCACCAGCACCTACTTGCATCATAGAACCGCCCCTGATACAGTCCACTAAGAAAAATTCGTTTTTCAAACCAAGGCTTTAAGCCGCCGCAACACTCATAAAACAATTGTACCTTCAAGTCACAAGGGTTTGGTCATGACTGCCATCGGCGATGAGGCATCAATACGGGAGATATTATGTTTTATGTGAATAAAAAATGCAGGTACTTATTCGGTTTTCTTACTCTAGTAGTAGTCATAGTCTGATTTGACGGCAATAAGGTGTGACTGGAGAGAGATCAGGCGCATAACCAACTATTTCACATGCTTCTAACGAGGTCTACGCACATTAAATTCCTTTCGTCTTCTTTTTATACATCTACTTCTATGTCAATTCGCTCTTCTCAGAGCAGTCGTGGTCATATAGAAACGTCTACATCTGTGATGAGTCGGGAGTCGTCTGGGACCAGAACCGCGGCCCCAAAAGCCCACCTTGAATTATTTTTGAGGGGTTATTCGGGACTGTTGTGGTGCTGTGGTCCCGAACGCTACCTTGGTTTTCTTAAGACCTAGCTATCTGGGTAGCATTCATATTACTAGCAATCTTCTTAGATCCCTCTAACCAGGTTAAATTTATGCTTATATGGAGTAGGTTCACGGTAATAGTGTAATGTTGGTTTGAACTCGCCACCTCCTTAGTCATCGGGCTATTGACGGTTAATTAATTCATAATTATGAGTAGTACGGTAGGACCACAAACACAGACAGAGGCGGACGTACCTCTCTTAATCTCCCATCATCTCTTCCTATTAGTAGACTGTCTAGCGCAGTCAAACACTAAGTATGTTTTAAACGAAAACGAATAAATAACATTGTTACTATAGTACTCTCTTTTGAAAAAGCGTGACTTACACATAGGACTTACAATAAAATATCGAATTATTTTCTAGAGACTTAAACCAGTTTTTCAACCGTAATGATTCGTATCCCAAATAGCAAGGGTCTCTAGATGTTTACCGAGGTAATCCCTAGGTTTTCTGCGTGCCTGGTATTTGTAACATAGGTACCTACCCTTCGATTGAAACAGACAGAGATTTGAGAGACAGAATTCCAGATAAAAAGAATGTAATCCGCGGAGGATTACATACAAGTTTTATACAACAAAGGTTCTTTTATACATACATTTTTAAAAGTCAAGCTTATTTTTCGGAATCTTACTTTAATCTTATTTTTTTCTTTTTTTATGTAAATAGACGAGAGACCTCACAATATAGGGTTTTTTCAAATAAAAAAAAAATAAAAATTATGTAAATATCAACTCACCACCACTATTGGGAGCGTATCAATTTATTTTTAGCCACTGGTAGCAACTGAATACAGAAAGATTAGATTTCCAGTTTTCCCCATGTAAATCTCGATCCCGTGGGAATTTCTACGTGGAAGATCTACGTACTACAATTTTCTTGCATTTTAGTTAGTTTAGTTCTACGAGCATCTACGTACTAAAATGTTCTGAAAGTTTAAGAACATTTTAAGTATTTTTTTAAGTTTCGAAATTCAAGTTATTTTTAAATTTGTAGTGTTCTTGTGGGAAGTCGGTTTTATTTTTTGATAAAAAGTTTTTTAGTTAGCTAGTGTGTATTACGAATTTCATAATGGACAAAAACATCGAACGAACAGTTTGTCTTAAACTTTCAATCGAATCGAATATCGTGTTCGGAGTCCCTGAAAATATTACAGTGACTTACAGAACTTTATCAAAACGTCAATAATCGTAAAACGTCATACGTGCTTATTAGTGGTAGATACAAAGCGTTCAAAAGCGGTCGAGATGTGATGGAAGATTTGCCTCGCTCTGGTAGGCCATCAATGTCTTCAACTGAAGTTAACATCGCAAAAGTGAAGGAAATAATGACTGAAAATCCTCATTCAAATTTGAGTGAGATAGCCACTGAACTTTCTGTCTCACGAGTATATCCCTATCATTTTAAATAATAACTTGGGTGTGAAACATGTTGCTACTCAGCTAGTCCCAAAAGACCTGAATTTTCTCCAAAAACTCAATCGCATAAGAGTAGCTGAGAACATCCTAGAACGAGTCAATTCCGACCCAACATTCATGAAACGCATTGTTACTGGTGACAAGACATGGGTTTACGAGTTTGACATGCAAACTAGTCAACAAACTTCAGTATGGCGTCTTCCATCTGAAACGAAACTAAAAAAAAAACACATCAAAGTCCATCAAAATTCAAAGTCACATTAACCGTTTTCTTTGACTACCGCAATGTCATGGACTCGGAATTCTTGTTGGAAGTTCAAACATTAAATAAAGAATATTTTCTAAGATATTGTGGAAGAACAAGGAAGCCACGCTTTCAGCAGAACATCGGTTAAAAAGAGAGAAAAGATAGAGGTTTTTATTATCATTATAATAATAATTACCCTGACTGGAGTCAGAGATCTCAGCCGAAATTAGCCGGCACATGAGTGTACAAATATGTGCGTAGGTACAGACGCCAGCACATGAAGCTACCCGAAACTGTCAAATTTTCCCAATCAACCTTGAACTTAATTTCTTTAACAATAAAGTTGAAAATCTATTAAAGAAATTTGACAGATTGTTGTAGCTTGATGCGCTGGCGTCTGTACAACTTCACTCTCTATACCTTTACAACAATCCGACACGACTGGAGAGCGATCAGGCGAAAGACCAACGGCTTAACGTACTTTCAAAAGCACGGGGTATCACACCACTAACTTCCAAACTCCGGGCTTCATGAGATATTTCGAATAAAAAAACCCAATTGGACTTATTGGGAATTCCGACACTTCTTGCTCCGTCGGAGAGTTATCGCATCTTACGGGTTTTCGCACCTCTGAGCTTGTCGACTGCTTATCTGGACTTACCCGTGGCTGCCTTAATTAATTATTAATAAAACCTCCAGCCAGGGCTAATATTAAACTTACCAAAAAGACGACTACACGCTAAGGGCACCCCCTGTGGTAGGTATATAGAGCTCGGCTTATGGCGTCGCTGGGGACGGCCGCTAGGGACAGGCTCAATCGGATCACTGCAATGACAGTCTCAAGGCATTATACACAGATAGAGTTACCGCGATCTTCTCACTCTTTCTAACTATCAGATGTTTCCACTTACCTATCCGTTTGCGTTATTTATAATACCTTTTTAGGAATAACCCACAATTTCGCAGTCTATCCGCGGTTTTACTAAAACTGCGGATAGACTGTGAAATTGTGGGTTTGGTGGTAATCTTCGAGTAAAACCGTTTTACTCGAAAACTACCTATTGCTATTGAAATTGCGTAGGTGTCATTTTATACGGTTATAAATATTAAAGACTTAAAGTTTCCTGCCATACGTGTAAAGAGGTGTTTGGGGTATCGTTGAACAGGTCGTACAAAATTATTGGGGTTAGATCGTACCTATATTTCAATTGAGTCATCCGTTTGGAAAATATTAAGTTTGAAGGAGTAGTATTTGTTATCATTATGTGTGTGTGGCCTTTAGGTTCAAATAATTTAGTCTTAAAAAGCCACTTACATGAAACTATAAAATAAAACGTAAATTTCAAAACAGGTCACCGTCACGGGCCAGATCATAACGTTATGTTGTATTATAAAGGCCACTCGTTCAACGCTTTTATCTGCATCTGTATTATGCCACTGTGGCCAGTCCACTGGAGATCTTCTTGTGTATGTCACGCACTGTTGGGGCGAGGCCATTGAGAATCACGGAGAAGCCCTTGCGGTATCTCTCGATATCTCAAAGGCCTTTGACAAGGTCTGGCACGCTATTCTGCTGAGCAAGCTTCCCGCAATCGGTGTTCCTGCTGGCTTATGTAACTGGATTTCCGACTTCTTGAGTGAGCAGTTGATCCGAGTGGTCATCGATGGCTGCTCATCGGATCTTATGGCAATTAATGCCGGTGTTCCTCAAGGGTCTGTTCTTTCTGCGACTCTTTTTCTGCTGCATATCAATGACCTACTTCAGCTGGGAGCAGTTGGGTACGCGGATGACAGCACAGTCTCCGAAAGATACTTATCCAGTTCTAGAGCTAACAGGGACGAAATTGCCACTCTCAGAAAGGCCATGGTAGAGCGCATGAATTTGACCTTAAATCTCGTTTTCCAATGGGGTGACGACAATCTGATCAAATTCAACGCTCTGAAAACACAGGCTTGTCTTTTCAGCGCTAAAAGGAGCCCATTTCAACTATCCCATACTTTTCGAAGTACATCTGTGCCAGTTATCGACCGCCTGGAGCTTTTGGGCATGGAGTTGACATCATACCTCAACTTCGGCTCAACCATCGAGTCCAGAGCTCAGACTGCAGCAAAAAAGCTGGGAATCCTACACAAGGTGAGGCGGTCTTTCACGCCTGGATAGCTTCTGAATCTATATAAAGGACAGGTTCGTTCCTGCGTGGAGTATTGCAGCCACTTGTGGGATGGCTCTGCAAAATACCAACTTGCTGTACTGGACTCGATCGAGCGCAGGGCTAAATGGCTTATTGGCGACGAGGTGCTATCGGGCAAGCTTCATAGTCTGGTTCATCGGCGAACCGTTGCTTGCCTGTCGGTTTTCTATAGATTGTACTTCGGGGAGTGTGCGCAAGAGCTCCATGACCTAAATTCCTCCATCTCCATTTCACTACCGGTCTACCAGATACACGGCTGGGTACCATCCACACTTGGTTGATATACCGTCTTGTCGTACCAAGCGCTTCTCCTCCACATTTATTGTGCGCACAGCCAAGTTGTGGAATTCTCTGCCGGCTTCTGTGTTCCCTGTCACTTACCTTTCAGCCTTTAAAGTCACATCGTAGACCTCATCTATCGCTTACCATCAGGATCGAAGACAGGTCGAAGTCAAGAGCGGGCTCATCCGTAATAAAAAAAAATGAGGATTTATGGTAGGAATTGTTTTTAAAAATATAATTTTGCAGCTGCGATTTGAAACCGTTGTCTAGTTTTTTTATTTATATATTAGAAGGTAAATTATTAAACAACTGTGCTCCTTTATTTATGTTATGGCATAATTTTTGTGAGTCCTTGGTAGTACAAGTAAACTAGGTCGACGCTAGGTTTGGATTTCAGACATCTTGGTGAATGATACATTTGTTTATAACTCTAGTTAAATAGACCATTGTTTTATATAATTATGTCAAGTATGCATGACAGCAGTATGAAATATAAAGAAAGCTGTTATATCTATCTAGTTAGTCTACCCTTCATGGCTGTTATTTTCAAAGTTCTCGGGTTCACTGTAACGTAAAGTCACACTCCAAGTACACCAGTGATGCATATTTTTACATGCGATGAGTATTATTTTTCGGGTTATGGGGGCAACTACAGAACTCTAAAGTGAGTGGGGTATCATTACTTTCAATTGTGTTGGTACTATTTTATTACATCAGAAAGACCGTGGTGAACAACATAATCTATTCAATTAGTGGGTAAGTAGTAAACTAATTAGCCAATACATAGGTATAAAACATGGGATATATTTCATAGTAATAAAAAATATGGCCAGTTTCCACCATACGTTTTAAAGAAGCATTCCACAGCCATACTATTGACACTGCGAATGATTTATCTAAGAGAATAGATGAATGACTTGTTATTTTAAGTTTATAATAGTATCGTAAAGTAGTAATTGTTTAGTATATTATAGTAAAGTCTTAATTGTAACTTAAAAAAGGTAAATGTATATAAGTTAAATTAACGTTTATCCTAAGTTAGTTCTCTAAGGTACCCTGTATCACTCCAAGCGTCACCAAAATCTTGTTTCATACTTTTCAAATGACTCAGTTGGGTTTTAGTTTTATCTTATTCCTTAGCCTAATTTATGTCCCACAGCCGTGCAAAGGCCTCCCCTTTTCTTTTCCAGATCTCTCTATTTTGAGCAGTTTTATACGAGTATATTCCACTTATTAGTCATACAAAATGATTTGATCCATAAATGGATAAAGCTAAACGAACGAGATTCCGTGTAAATGATCTTAATATAAATGACTAGATTATATCTATACTGAAATTGTTTTGTTGTTTCGATTCAGGAAATTATGAGAATAGTAATTTACTAAAGCATAAACGAGTTTTAATTGAATTTCGGAAACCTTTTGTGTTATTCTGTCCTCCAAAGGGCGCCACAGACATTAACCTACATGGCTCTCATATGATTTGATCACTACAGATTATATGAACTTTAAAAGAGACGTTGACCTCTGAGTTTGTTTGTGTTTCTTCTTAGAGTAGTCAGTTAGGAAACACTGGCCTCATCTAATTTACATTTAGGAAAAAAAAAAAGATATATGAAAGTCGAAACCTATTTGCAAAATAAACATCATTATTTCATTACTTCCAATGATTTAGTGTGAAATATCTAGGTCGATGCAAATGCATATACGTATTGTTTAGTCCAACGTGAAACCGAACGCACCTTTTGGTTGGCAACATTCTATTGTCTATAACTTTTTTCTCTTTGACGTTTCCGTTCTCTTGCAAAACTAACCTCCGGTTGGAAGATTGAGTTTTAGTCATTATAATTGGAAATCATCTTGGATCTCACGTGAGATTAACATATTAATTGTGTTCAGTGCTTGATTAAACTTTGTATTCTCGGATTATCAAGAATCCACTGATATTTCGTGAAACATATCGCCTTATTGTGTCTACCACGCGTAGCGCGCGTTTGTTGGGAACGAGTTAAGCTGTGATTGCTGTTGTGACCGCTACCTGGATATCGGCGCCTTGGGAACGTTCATCCACACTTGTCTTTCACCACACGTTACAATTACTCACCCTCATATTACATACAAACCACACTTGGAGCGTGACCTTGGAAGGTCGAAGTTGGCGTCCCCAGCATTCAGGTTAGTGGTACATTTTGTTTATCGAAATAAGGCCTAAGAGCCTACCACAACGTAGGGCTCCGCGTAATCGCGGACGGTTCGACATACCAGTTACCGTTGGCTGGACTTGGGGTCGAACAAACTGGTAGCAGAAGCGCGGTTCTTATAATATAAGATCCACTGGTTTAATTGGAAGTTTTGACTATTGTTGAAAGTAGCTTTGGTTCAATTACTTAACATAGCTTGTAACTCGATAAGTTCTGAATATTGCTTTGTCAGCCGGGCTCAAATAGTACTTGTAGTTGTACTGTAATTTGTAGTGCTAGCCCCTTGGTATTGCACAGACAAGTGGGATTTGTTTGTGAAATTAGGAATTATTGGTTGTATTTTGACATAATTTGGTATATTGTTGTAAAAGCTGTTTGGTATATTCATTTGATTAATAATTGAATGTCACTAGTCTGAAGTTAAAGGTTTATCTAAACAATAATCACATAGTCTAACATAATAAGACTTGAATTGTGTGTATTGGTTATTGTTTATAGTGTGATTATTGGATTGTGTTATTGGAGGTTGTCCGAGCAATATTACACATCCTATTGTTGTATTTATTTGAGGTTGATCCAGCATTGTATTATACATTCAATTGTTGTTTCTTTGTAACTAGCCATCCTTAGCAGGCTAGATTCATATTTGGAATAAGTACAGGGTCGGATTTGAACTTTAAATAATTGAATTTGAATTTTTATTTTGTTGAAATTATTTGGTCAGCTAACAAGTCATATTTGTTTGTTTGTTTGTTATTTTAGCCTGTTGTATTAATATTTGATTGTTGCAATGGCCTCATTAAAGGCAGTTAGGGAGTCTGCTGCCGTATTGGTCTCACAGTTGAGATGGTTCGCATCGGCGGTAGCAACGGTTGAGCGTCCGGACTTGGAGGAGCTCACCCTTGCTCGGAACAAGCAAGTGGATGAGAGGATCAAGTCAGCTGATGCTGCGCTCACACGCTTCAATGAGTACATCATGGACGTGGATTTGGCGGTGATGGACCAGGCAGCCCGCGATAAGGTTTTGGGTGACTATGACCAGATTGTCAACCTGGGGGATGTCATAGGTCAACGAGCTCGGGAAATTTTGAGGAGCCGGATGCCTGAGGAGGCCAAGCCTCAGACCTCCGTTGTCAAGGGCCCTGAACTGTTGAGTAGGCTGCCCACCCTGGAGCTGCCACATTTTGACGGTCGCTTGGACCACTGGCTGGGCTTCATTAATCTCTTTGAGAGTCTTGTGGATGCACGCTCGGACCTCGGACCTGCCCAAAAGTTGGCCTACTTGTTGTCCGTTTTGGAGGGCGAAGCCAGAGCCTTGGTGCAACACTTGCCGGTGACGGACTCTTCTTACCCTACCGCTCTGGAGCTTCTCTCCAGACGGTATCAGAATAAGCGCTGTCTGGCTGATGTGCACATCGACCAGATTTTGGGGCTACCGGCCATCGCCAGCATGTCGGCGTTGCGCACTGACCTGCTGAACCCGTTGGTATCAGCGACCCACGCCTTGCGACGCTTGCAGTTACCGGTGGACCATTGGTCCTACCTGTTGGTGCACATAGTGCTGCGGTTGCTCCCGGCAGAGTTGAGGTCCCGCTTTGAGCAGAGATATGGTGGGGACAGTGCCACCCATCTTCCCCCCTTTGACGACCTCCTCAAATTCTTGGAGGACGAGTGTCGGTTTTTGGACAACACTCTTGGCGCCACGGGGTCACGCCCGCCACCTTCTCGGCCTAGAGACCAGGGACGGACTAGGGCTCGGGGGCCTGTTGAGGTTCGGCCCGCCCCCCGTTTTGCTGGAGCCCGGAGTTCTCACGATTGCCACTTTTGCAAGTCCACGGGACATGTCATGGCACGTTGCTCGGCTTTTTTGAACTTACACGTAAGTGCCCGCCGCCGTATTGCCAACGCACGCCGTTTGTGCTTCTCGTGTTTGGGAGCCCACTTCCATCGGGACTGCCCCGACCCCCGTCCGTGTAGAATTTGCACGGGATCCCACCTGGAGATTTTGTGCGCCAACGCGAACCGCTCCAGCAGACCTTCTTCTGAAGAGGGTTCGCGCAGGGGGGGGTATTCCGGAGATGAGCACCGGGCTGAGGCCCGCAATTCTGCACGCCGCTCTCCACCCCCCGCGCAAGTTGTACAGGAGCCCCGCGATCGAGATTTGGTCTCCCCTTGTCAGGGAGAACGCGCGTTGGCTGCTAGGCAGCAGTGGCCGGACCAGCACCGCCACCTCTCCCCTCCGTTGGCGGAACGTCCCCGATTGGAGTCACGTCCTCCGCCATTCAGGCATCCGGTAGGATATGCCCTTCCAGCGATGGCGAGCGGCTTGGGACACCGCGCGGACGAACCATTCCAACCTTATCCTCGTCGTGGAAGAGGACAGCCTGGATGCGGCGATCGGTCGCCGCCCAGGCACCGCTAGGAAATTGCCGCCCGCCCCGCTAAAGAACCCCCCCCGATCGAGTCGATTTTGTTGCCAACGGCCTCGGTCAGGGTCTGGGGACCCTTTGGTGACTCGATTGTGGTCCGTGCCCTTTTGGACACGGGAGCCCAGGGTTCCCTTTTGTCGTCTTGGTTAGCGGGACAGGTTGGTCTGAAGGTGAACGACTTTTCAGGCAAAATTCAGGGAATTGGCGAAGCGGCTGTCACCACTGTTGAGGGAGAGACCTGGTTTGAAATCACCCCTGTGAGTTGTCCGTACCCTAAAATTGGTGCTCCTGCCCTTGTTATGCCGACTATATTGGGTAGCCATCCCGATTGTCAGTTGCCTTTGGATGTTCTACGGTTGACGTCAGGTCTGGATTTGGCTGACACCCGGTTTGATTCCCCTTGTACGGTGCATTTGTTGTTGGGTTCCGATGTTTTGGGGAAAATATTGTTGGGAAATATGACGGTCTTGCAGCCGGAGACCCCATGGTGCCACCCGAGAGGTCTGGTGGCGGTCTCAACCATCTTCGGCTTTGCGATTATGGGCCCAGTGTTGAACGTGCCCCCTCCACCTGAACCTGTCCTTGCGTTGGTGTCCGGCTCAGCCCTCTCTGACGCCGTTCAGAGGTTTTGGGAGGTTGAGGAGCCCCCTCAGGTGGCCCGCTTGAATCCGGAACACGAAGAGTGCGAGTTGTTCTATCAGAACAACACTGGTCGACTCCGCTCCGGTCGGCTTGAGACCCGGCTGCCTTTTGTTGCGGTGCGACCACCTCTTGGCCAATCCAGACCTACGGCTGAGAAAAGATTGTTGGCAATGGAGCGCCGCATGGCCAGGGACCCGGTGCTGCGGCAAAAATATGTAGAGTTTATGCGTGAGTATGCAGACTTGGGACACATGTCGGTGTCAGATTTGGATTGGCGTTCAGTAGAGCATTTCTTCTTGCCACATCACGCGGTCCTCAAGCCATCCACTGGTAAGCTGCGCACAGTGTTTGATGGGTCTGCGCGGACTTCTTCCGGCGTCTCCTTGAATGATTGCCTGCATTCCGGCCCCAAATTGTTGAGGGATCTTTGTGACGTCATCACGTCTTTTCGTCGTCATCAAGTAGTCTTTGTGGCCGACATCAAAATGATGTTCCGGCAAACGGTCATTCACCGGGATGACAGACGTTATCAGTTGATCCTGTGGCGGGAACATCCCCAGGATCCCATGATTGTGTATGAGCTCAACACGAATACTTACGGCCTTCGGTCAAGCCCCTTTGTTGCTATTCGTTCGCTTTGGGAGCTTGCGGACCGGGAGCGTTTGAGGTTCCCTCGTGCATCCGCCATCTTGAAAACGGACCTGTACGTCGACGATGTCTGTACTGGAGCTCCTACGGTGGAGGAAGCTATCCTGTTGCGTGACGAGTTGGTCCAGATTCTGGCTTCCGCTGGCTATGAGTTGCGTAAATGGGTGTCCAACTCGCCAGCGCTATTGGAAGGTGTGTTGGAGGATCATAAGCAGGATCCTCATTTGTTTGAAAACGTTGACAACCCCGCCATGATGGCCGTCCTCGGCGTTCAGTACCGACCAGTTCAAGACACCTTTACGTATGATGTCGACTTGGAGTCTCCTCATACTTGGACTAAAAGATTGGTGTTGTCTACTGTAGCAAGGACCTTTGACCCTAATGGTTGGATCTGCCCGGTATTGTTCTGGGCGAAATGCTTCCTTCAGCGCCTTTGGACCGCTGAACTTGGTTGGGACGAGCCACTTCGGGAAACTCTGTTGGAAGACTGGCTCCAATTTGTATCCGTGCTCCCTGTGGTCAACAAGGTCGCGCTGCCACGCGCCATCCTCCCCCCTGGGGCTTATGCTGCCACCCTTCATGGGTTTTGTGACGCGTCCTCTCACGGTTATGCCGCCGTTGTTTATCTGCGCACCGTCAATGCTACGGGCCAGGTGAAGTTGTCGCTGGTCATGGCCAAGAGCAAAGTGGCCCCCCTCCGGACGGCATTGACCATCCCTAAGTTGGAGTTGTCAGGGGCGGTGCTTCTTGCGCGTCTCCTAAATCACGTTGCGCACACCTTGGGTGGAACCGTTGACATTCGGGCTTCTTACGCCTGGACGGACAGTCAAATTGTTTTGTGTTGGTTAAAGACGTCCGTCCACTCTTTGGAGGTCTTTGTTGCGAACCGAGTGTCGCAGATTCAGGGCTCTGAAACGCCTTTGATTTGGAGACACGTGCCTGGTGACCTGAACCCGGGCGACGTGGCCTCACGCGGGTGCATGGCCCCCCACTTGATTGCTCACCCCCTCTGGTGGGGGCCGGACTGGCTGACTCGCCTCGAGGACGATTGGCCTCGAACGCCAGTCTTGATGTCGGATCCTTTGCCCGGACTTAAGGTGTTCGCTGTTAGAACGAAGGATCCTCCGTTTGATCCTGACCTTTTGTTGAATCGATACAGCTCCCTCGACAAATTGTTGAACGTCACCTCGTGGATCAGGCGTTTTGGCCATAATTCTAGGAATCCAGGGGACAAGCACCTGTCACCAGTTCTCTCTCCTCAAGAGCGACAGGAGTCACTCCTCCTTTGGGTCCGCTCTGTGCAGGCTGCACACTTTGAGAAGGAGATCGAGGTTCTGAAGTCTGGTAGGGTTAAGTTGTCGGGAGCTGTTAGTAAGCTGAATCCCTTCTTGGATAAGACGGGTCTTTTACGTGTTGGAGGACGGTTGAGGCACTCTAGCCTTCCTTATGGGGCCCGTCACCCCCTTTTGTTGCCCAAGGAGGGCCACTTGGTACAATTGCTGGTGACTGATCGTCACGTTAAAAACTCGCATGCCGGTTGCAATGCGCTGTTGGCTATTCTGCAGCGAGAATTTTGGATTTTGTCGGCTCGTCGTACTATTCGTAGCATTGTCTTCCGCTGTATGCCGTGTTATCGGACTAAGGCCTCCACTATGCAGCCCCTAATGGGAGATTTGCCGGCTGATCGTGTCAATGAGGCGAGGCCCTTTGCTGGCGTCGGAACGGACTTTGCTGGTCCCTTTTCGGTGAAGACGTCCACACTTCGAAATAGTAAAATCGTCAAGGCTTATTTGTGTGTTTTCGTCTGCCTGTCAACCAAGGCAGTACATTTGGAGCTGGTGACCTCCCTCTCGACAGAGGCCTTTGTGGCGACCTTGGACAGATTTGTGTCTCGCCGTGGGTTACCTTCTTTGATTAGGTCTGATTGCGGTACGAATTACAAGGGTACAAGTAACTATTTGAAGGAGGTATACGCCTTCCTTAATGAGAGCCAGGTTGACATTGGTAACAGTTTGGCCCGCCGAGGGGTCACTTGGTTGTTTGACCCGCCAGCCTGCCCCCATTGGGGGGGTATTTTTGAGGCCGCGGTGAAAGCGGCAAAGGGACACTGGCGGAGATTGTTGGGAGACACCGTTCTCACCTTTGAGGAACTAGCTACGGTATTTTGCCGCATTGAAGCTGTGTTGAATTCGCGCCCATTGTGCCCGCTCTCTTCGGACCCGAATGACTTGGAGGCTCTAACACCGGGCCACTTCTTGATTGGACAGCCACTTGTCGCCTTGCCGGAGTACCCCTTTGTTGATGTGAGCCAAAATCGGCTCTCGCGGTTTCAGTTGGTGCAACAGCTCGCTCAGAACTTTTGGAAGCGTTGGAGCTTAGAGTATCTGCACATCCTCCAGCAACGCGTCAAGTGGACGGATAAAACTCATCCGCCCAAGATCGGAGACCTCGTCCTGATTAAGGATGCCAACCTGAAGCCTTTGTATTGGCGCATGGGGCGCATTCTCAATTTGTTGACTGGCACCGACGGGGTCCCTCGTTTTGCTGAAGTTTTGGTGGACGGATCCATCATAAAGAGAGCGGTCGCAACTTTGTCAAGACTTCCAATTGATTAGCGGACGGGTAGGCCCGTCCGGGGGGGGTAGATGTTTAGTCCAACGTGAAACCGAACGCACCTTTTGGTTGGCAACATTCTATTGTCTATAACTTTTTTCTCTTTGACGTTTCCGTTCTCTTGCAAAACTAACCTCCGGTTGGAAGATTGAGTTTTAGTCATTATAATTGGAAATCATCTTGGATCTCACGTGAGATTAACATATTAATTGTGTTCAGTGCTTGATTAAACTTTGTATTCTCGGATTATCAAGAATCCACTGATATTTCGTGAAACATATCGCCTTATTGTGTCTACCACGCGTAGCGCGCGTTTGTTGGGAACGAGTTAAGCTGTGATTGCTGTTGTGACCGCTACCTGGATATCGGCGCCTTGGGAACGTTCATCCACACTTGTCTTTCACCACACGTTACAATTACTCACCCTCATATTACATACAAACCACACTTGGAGCGTGACCTTGGAAGGTCGAAGTTGGCGTCCCCAGCATTCAGGTTAGTGGTACATTTTGTTTATCGAAATAAGGCCTAAGAGCCTACCACAACGTAGGGCTCCGCGTAATCGCGGACGGTTCGACATACCAGTTACCGTTGGCTGGACTTGGGGTCGAACACGTATATATAGTACAAAAGCAGACTTAATGCCTTAAGCATTCTCTACCAGTCAACCAAGCTTGGTATACAAAACATAGCAGGTGCACAAAAAATTTAAATTTATTTCACCAAAAATTTCATACATTATCACAAAGTAGTTTACAGTCAGTTTATACAGATACAGTGACTATTGATTTCTGAGAACCCCTGCATCCGAACTAGGTGGTAACCTGTATCTCAGAATACAGCCTATTATAACACAATTGAATACAATAAGCCTTTAACCCCACGCACGTCTGGGCGCCCGCCTGTCGAAACGCCCCAAGTGTCACGTACTTTGGGTAAGACTTCAGAAAAATGAGAAATTGGCAATTTATAGCCATTATCATGGTGTATATTATACCTTCCTGGCTTCGTTATGAGTTTATCTAACTATTTATACCATTCAATAAGCAGCCAAAAAAATTATAAATAGAAATTATAAGTAAGGTACATGGCTTGTAACAAGCATAAATATTACAAAAAATAGCGAACTCGGCAGATGTCAAAATACCCGAAAAAACAAAGAGGTTACCTACCTACCAGGTCGAATTATGTTATCATACCACTAACTAAAACTAAACTCAAATCCGACGATAAGCAAAAGCTCTTATCGCTAAAGTTCTCGGCGTGATTTGAACATACGGGTTGTTTCACAAACGCGACATTAGACATCATCGTAAAACAACATGGACGAAAATTTTACGATACACAGGTACCAGAGGGCCTGCCTGCTTGTAATTATTCAAAAATAAGATAACATAAATTAATGTGTATTTATTTATTGTAGATACAAACAATTTTGGAATCATTCTAAAATTATTCTCCCTATGATATTTGTATGTATGTATGTATGTATGTCGGGCAGGTGTCCGCAACTCCACGACCATGCGCGTATTTTGCGTAAGGGGTAAGATTTCTCTTCACTCAATCCATGCCAGTTCCTCCAGGAAGGCGAGCAACGCCCTTGTTTTGCTTACCATTTCTTGGAGGGTACCTGGGTTGCCGAAGTATTTAGTCCTGTAATCCGCGACTACAGGGCAGCTTAGTAGCAGGTGTGCTGCTGTTTCGTCCTCCTCCATGCAGGCTCTGCAGAGTGGGCTGTCTGTGACTCCTATTAGATAGAGGTGTTTATTAAATGATCCATGACCGGTAAGGGCGGCTGTCACCAGCCGCATTTGCGGTTTAGATAGTCTAAGGACCTGTTTCGACAAGCGGCCATCAAGGGTCGGGAGAGCCTCTTTGGCCTGCCTGCACTCACCATGGTCCTCCCATAGTTTGTGGTGTAGGTCTCTGGTGCGTTTCCTTACCAGGTGACGCAGATAACCGAAGGGGAGTGGTGCAATGGGTTCAGGTCCCATAATCGCCATACTCGACGCCCTTCTAGCGAGTTCGTCCGCTGCATCGTTGCCTCGGGAGTCGCTGTGTCCTTTGATCCATTGAATGGTTATATTGTTGTGTCTACCAACCTGGTTAAGGAGATTGTGACACTCCAAGATCAGCCCGGAGTTAACTATGTGGCTGTTCAGTGCTTGCAGGACCGCCATGCTGTCCGAAAGTATACGTATCGAGAGGTCCTTAACTTCCCTGTTTATGATGGCCGAAGCTGCCAGTGAGATGCCCAGGCATTCGGCCTGGAACACTGTGTTGTAGACCCCCAAAGGTCTGGCTATACGAATGTTGAGATCCTCCGAAAAGACTCCTGCACCCGTACCAGTACCTGTTTTGGAACCATCAGTGAAGACACACACCTCAGAGGGACACAGCCCCTCACAGCGGTGATCCTCGTACAGTTGGATTCTGTATTTTTTGTCAGAGACGATTTGTTTGGGCACCCTGTCATTAACTGCCTTCGTTATGGGGAGCTCGTTGTTGAGTTCCTCAAGCAGAGCAGTGTGCTGTGTTTCTTTCTTACCCCAGAGGTCCAGTGTTTTAAGACGCACTGCTGCCATCGTCGCTTCCTGTTGTATGAACAGATGGAGCGGCGGGAGCCCCAGCATAGCCTCCACAGCTGCTGTCAGGGTAGTTCTCATGCAGCCCGTTATCGCCACGCAGGCCAGCCTTTGCATGCGTTGCAGTTTGTTTACGGCTGTGACAAGCTTGGTGCGGGGCCACCACACCACGGCCCCGTAGGTAATCATCGGCCGAATTACAGCATTGTACAACCACATTGTGTTTTTTGGGGATAAGCCCCACTTCTTACCTATCATTTTCTTGCATTGCCAGAAGGTGATGCATGCCCTGTTTAATTTGTAGTCTAGATGGTTGCTCCAGTTTAGTTTACAGTCCAGAATGACCCCCAGGTATTTAACCTCACTAGACAACTGGAGTTCTGTATTGAACAGCTTAGGTACGCGATGAAGGCCTAGAGTTCGTTTATGGGTGAATAAGATTAATTCGGTTTTAGTGGGGTTTACCGACAAATCATACTCCCTGCACCATCGCTCCACGATGCGTAGCGCTTGCTGGGTGAGGTTACAGATGGTTCCTGTTACCTTCCCAGGCACGAGGATTGCGAGGTCGTCTGCATAGCCTATTGTGTAATAACGGTGAGCGTTGAGTTGTGTGATGAGGTCATTGATCACTAAATTCCAGAGGAGAGGTGATAGCACGCCGCCCTGTGGACAGCCTCTGGCTATTAAGGCTACCTGCTGGTCTTCCTCAAGGCGAACCACACGTTTGCTTAGCATATTTGTAATCCAATCAATAAGTACCTGCTGTACCCCATGTCTGGAGAGTGCGGCGCTTATGCTGGAGAAGTTTGTTTTGTCGAAGGCTCCTTCGATGTCTATGAACGTACCCAGGCAGGAACCCTTTTGGTTAATCGATTCTTCAATCACGGTGACTACCTGGTGAAGAGCGGATTCGGTCGACTTACCAGCGCTGTACGCGTGTTGGTTGCCATGCAGTCGTACTGTTTCTAGAGCGCCGTCTCGTAGCTCCCTTTCACACACTCTCTCCATTGTTTTCAACAAAAAGGAGGTCAAGCTGATTGGGCGGTATGATCTTGCGTTCGTGTAGTCACTCTTACCTGGCTTTGGGATGAATATGACTTTCACTTCCCTCCATACCTTTGGAACGTATCTAAATGCCAGGCAAGCTCTCATTAGGGGCACCAGTCTCGTCACAACAGAGTTGCCCCCCCATTGAAGTAAGGCCGGGAAGACTCCGTCGGGACCTGGCGCCTTAAAAGGTTGGAAGCTTCGGATGGCCCACTGGAGTTTCTCCAGCGTGATCATCTTGCGAGCGTATTGCCAATCCTCGTCCGATGGCGTTCGGGTTACGTCCGTCCATTCGGTTACCTGTGCGAGGACGCTACCTGGGAAGTGTGTTTCGATTAGGATGCTCCTCGTTTCTTCCGGTGATGTGGACAGTGTGTTATCCGGTTTACGAAGTGAATCTGGCCCAGAAGTGGTCTGCTGTGCCAGTATCTTCCTTACCCTGTTTGCTTGTTGGCATGATTCAATTTCACCACAGAATTTTCGCCACCCAGTGGTTCGTCTGAATCTGATGCTTTTTTTGTAGGCGGATTTGGCGGCATAGTAAACCTCCCAGTCATCCTCCCTACATGTATTCATGGCTCTATTAAATGCCTTTCTTACCTTCTTGCGTTTGCGCTCCAGATCCGCGCCCCACCAGGGCTGTTTACCCGGTGTGTCGCGCGGTATGGTTTCTGGGCATGCAGAGTGGTAGCTGCTGATCAGTGATTCGGTGAGCTGGCCTACATACGCGTCTATTTGATTCGCGTCAACCAGTGTCACCAGGTCGCTTGTGTGTACAAGCCTTGTAACAAGGCTGCGTGTGTATGCCACTCTATCCGTATTTCGCGGGTTACGTCGTGGAAGTTTAGGAGTAACACAGACCTGGATGTCGAAACGGATCCACCTATGGTCAGAGCAGGAAGCCTCGTCAGATACCTGCCACCCATTGATGAGTTCCGCTGCACCCTCCGTTGCCAGTGTTAGGTCAATGATTGTTCGACTGCGTTTGGTTACGAAAGTTGGTTCGGAGCCTGTATTCAGAAGGGATAGGTTAGTTGTGAACAAAAATTCTACTAAAGCCTTACCCCGTTCGTTTTGTGTATCCATGCCCCATAAGGGGTGATGTGCATTAGCGTCAGTCCCGATGACGACCTCATCCCCCCTGCATTCACAGTGGGTCACGAGGCGGGCCAGTTCCCGAGGGGGCGGTGCCTCCGCCTCAGGCATGTAAGCCGAGACAAAGACGATCTCTTTCTCCGCTTGCCCCTGCTGTATGGTCATCTTTGCTGCAGAGACATCTCTGCAACAAAAGTCGTATAAGAACTGTGTTTTAACATTACCTGTGACGTAGATGCACGCCCTCGCGACGTTAAGAGACTCACTAGCAGCCTGGGCGTAGCTTTTGGTGTCAATCCGTTTGGACTGATCAAGACACGGCCGCTTATGCTCACCCCGAGGTGTTAAACTCTCGTTGAGAGCTCGCTTAGCCGCTACCTGATCGTTCCCTGCGGATTGTTGTTTTTTGGTAGCTACCTCGCCTGAACCTCCTGCGGAATTAAGTTGCGGTTGGGTGGGCTTGGGTCGGCTATTGCCGGCTTCATCCTGAGACCGCTTCCCCGCAGAGAAGCTGAGCTTACCTGGCTTGGTCGTATTGGCCGAGCTAGTAGATGCTACCTGTTTATTGGGAGGGGTGATTTTACTCTTATGTGCCCTCCTGCGTTCCTGACGCCGCTCCTTACGCGTCAGCCTTTCCCTCCTCTTGCCCTCGTCGATGGGAGCTTTCTGGCCTGAAGGGCCTATGCCTGGGCGAAGGGTTTGTTGAGTAGATTTACCCTTGCCCTTGCCTTTGCGCGTAGCTATCCGCCAGTTGCAGCTGAAGTCGTCACTAGCGCTGACGGCTGTCCCCGTTTGACCGGATGTGGCCGCCTCGGAGGCTGTGGCTTGAGGAGCCACATTGGGAGGTGAAGGTTGTTTGGCAAGGCTAGTTCCGGCTGTGACGTTAGTCGACACCGTTTTCGCCTTGGCGTAAAAAGGTTCGGTACTGGTCCCTTGCAGCTCCGAGGTCCTTTGTTTACGTAGGGACTTAGATTTGGTCCTTGCTGCGGTTTTCGCCACGGCAGGACCGACACCCGCGCTGGGGCCTGCAGCAGATGCCGCAGGATTACCAGGGGCGAGCGAAGTGCCAAAGGCACCTCGCTTCGGAGTATTGTCAGCTTTCGCCGACTCCACTCCTGCAGTATTTTCTGGCCTTAAATCCATGAAAATTTGAAGAAAAGTTTCGTCTATCTGGCTCCCACCCTCCATGGAGCCCGCACCTGGGAACGTCGCACTAAAAGAGTTTGACGTTAGGACTACCAGATAGATATAGGTGCGCAAGGCTGGTTTACAGTGCGACATCGGGTGCTTGATCAGGTCGGCGTAGGGGGTTGAAAAGGCCTCCCCCCACGAACTGATCAACCGTCACTTACACCGTCAGCATGACCTTTACCTACTGCTTCGGCCACCCGAGGGCGACCTCCGCAGACCCCACGCACCTCGCCTGTGGCCCTCTGACGGGACACAATGGCCATTTCCCTACCCTTGGCTAGGGGGTAGGGCCACCGTTTTGCCTGAAATCCAGACCAAAGAGGGCGTGTTGCCTCACGGACACATTACTGCCAGCGCCGATCGGCTCAACCCCCCAGGACTCCTTCATCCCTGCTCACGGCGATCAACTGCGCAGGTCCTAGCGCAGGTGACTAACTTCTCCTACTCGCCATCAGCATGTTGTGACAGCTGAGCCCGCAACCACCTCGTCACAGAGGAGTCACAGTAAGGGAGGTAGAGTAGAAAACCCGCCACTCTACGGGTCGCCCGGTGGTTTCGGTTACGTCTATTTCTTAAGGAATTAGACCAAAAACGGGGTGGCAACCTCGTGAAGGTAAATCCGCCGGACTTGCCCTGAGGATCTACACGACTGATGCGCTCTCCCTCAGGACCACGCCACCCTCCCCTCTCTGAAGGAAGGGGGAGGGTAGGCCTGCATCTATACTACCAAGCAAAGCAAAGCAAAGCGTGTCGTTGTGCAACCGCAAAAGCATATATACAGACCCTCCCCTTTGATATGATATTTTTAACTTCATCAATTTTTTTCGAAATAATTTTGAAATCCTTCTAAAATTATTCTCCTTATGATATTTTTTTATCTAAGTATTAGGTAGCGGAAATGAAAATAACTCTTAATTTCATTTCCGCTACCTAATACTGACATCTATTTTGTGTTTGGAGATTTTACACAGAAATCAATCAATATTATTCTTATGGTTTTCAATATTTTTTAAAGATTTCTACTTACAGCTAATTGTCACTCATCATGCAATAAAATTAAGATCAATATTCAACTTCTCATATTCCAAGATGGTACAAAACTCCAGAATTTCATTTCATTCCGTTATAAGATTACAACATACGTGGTTAGTTAGCACTGCACTGAATGTAAGAGTTCTTTTTTTTGAAGTGAAAACTTCTTTAGCGGCGCTGAGCACTTTTTGTATGGGTAAAAACTGTTAAACTCGCGTCAGGGTCACGTGACCGATCGAAAAGCGTAAGACTTTTTTTTAAATGAAAACTTCTTTAGCATCGTTGTGATTTGAAAGTTAATGAAACGAAAAAGCGACAGTATCTATCTGTTGGGACCTAGGAGTTAGGTCGCAGGGGTTGAGGTATCCCTGAGAGTGGGCGGGGGGGGGGGGGGGGGGGGAGGAGGTTTCGTGGGGAGTTCAGGGAGGTGAGGGGTAAGGTGTCCCGTATGGCGGGGTGGGGGAGGGGGTCTCATCGGGTGTTGAGGGGGAATTTAGGGGGAGTTGAGGGAGTAGTTGAGGGGTGAGTTGAGGGGGGAGTTGAGGGGGGAGTCGAGGGTTGAGTTGAGGGGTGAGTTGAGGGATCAGTTGAGGGGTGAGTTGAGGGGTAAGTTGAGGGGAGAGTTGAGTGGTGAGTAGAGGGGGGAGTTGAGGGGGTAGTGAGGGGTGAGTTGAGGGGTGAGTTGAGGGGTGAGTTGAGGGGCGAGTCGAGGGGTGAGTTGAGGGGTGAGTTGAGGGATGAGTTGAGGGGTGAGTTAAGGGGTGAGTTGAGGGTTGAGTTGACGGGTGAGTTGACGGGTGAGTTGACGGGTGAGTTGAGGGGTGAGTTGAGGGCTGAGTTGAGGGATGAGTTGAGGGGTGAGTTGAGGGGTGAGTTGACAAGTGAGTTTAGGGGTGGGTTGAGGGGTGAGTCGAGGGGTGAGTTGAGGGGTGAGTTGAGGTGTGAGTAGAGGGGTGAGTTGAGGGGTGAGTTGACAAGTGAGTTTAGGGGTGGGTTGAGGGGTGAGTCGAGGGGTGAGTTGAGGGGTGAGTTGAGGTGTGAGTAGAGGGGTGAGTTGAGGGGTGAGTTGAGGGGGGAGTCGAGGGGTGAGTTGAGGGGTGAGTTGAGGGATGAGTTGAGGGATGAGTTGAGCGGTGAGTTGAGGGGTGAGTTTAGGGGTGAGTTGACGGGTGAGTTGACGGGTGAGTTGACGGGTGAGTTGACGGGTGAGTTGAGGGGTGAGTTGAGGGGTGAGTTTAGGGGTGAGTTGAGGGATGAGTTGCGGGATGAGGTGCTGTATGAGTTGCGGGATGAGTTGAGTGATGAGTTGAGGGATGTGTTGAGGGATGAGTTGAGGGATGAGTTGAGGGATGAGTTGACGGATGAGTTGAGGGATGAGTTGAGGGATGCGTAGAGGGGTGAGTTGAGGGGTGAGTTGAGAGGTGAGTTGAAGGGTGAGTTGAGGGATGAGTTGAGGGATGAGATTAGGGTTGAGTTGAGGGATGAGTTGAGGGATCAGGTGCGGGATGAAGTGCGGGATGAGTTGAGGGGTGAGTTGAGGGGTGAGTTGAGGGGTGAGTTTAGGGTTGAGTTGAGGGGTGAGTTGAGGGATGGGTTGCGGGATGAGTTGCGGGATGAGGTGCTGTATGAGTTGTGGGATGAGTTGCGTGATGAGTTGAGGGATGAGTTGAGGGATGAGTTGAGGGATGAGTTGAGGGATGAGTTGAGGGGTGAGTCGAGGGGTGAGTCGAGGGGTGAGTCGAGGGGTGAGTCGAGGGGTGAGTTGAGGGGTGAGTTGAGGGGTGAGTTGAGGGGGGAGTTGAGGGGTGAGTTGACGGGTGAGTTGACGGGTGAGTTGAGGGTTGAGTTGAAGGGTGAGTTGAGGGGTGAGTTGAGGGGTGAGTTGAGGGGTGAGTTGAGGGGTGAGTTGAGGGGTGAGTTGAGGGGTGAGTTGAGGGGTGAGTTGAGGGATGGGTTGCGGGATGAGTTGCGGGATGAGGTGCTGTATGAGTTGCGGGATGAGTTGCGTGATGAGTTGAGGGATGAGATTAGGGATGAGTTGAGGGATGAGTTGAGGGATGAGGTGCGGGATGAGGTGCGGGATGAGTTGAGGGATGAGTTGAGGGGTGAGTTGAGGGGCGAGTTGAGGGGTGAGTTGAGGGGGATTTTTTATCCAGGATTAAACTTCTTAGGGCTATTAGCCCCAAATTTAGGGTAAAATAATGCTTATTGGGACTTTTTTGGGCCCAAAAATAAGTGGGGCTATTTTTAGGGGCATACATACATTTACAAGCATCACATATATCCATTATCCATTATTATCCATGTACTAGTACTAGGAAGTAGTATATCTATGTAGGTACTAGTACTAGGCAGTATTCGGAAGTATTTGATGATTGTGACGCTAGTGGGCATTTAATAAGCGTCTTGAAAATATTTCCAAACTTGCACTTGCATTCATGACTGTACCATTTTAAAATAAACGCGCTTTTTCGATATATCATATACTGAAAAACAAATTACGACACCGATTGTCCCTTGAAATGCTGTTAAGTTTGATGATGACACGAAACGTGATGATGGATCTTGCGTTACGTTTACTCCATCTGTCTCCATCTCCAAAAATGTTACAATTATATAATGTAAACATGTATGACTTTAAGAATTCCAAAATTTCAAATGAAACGCCAAGTCGGGATGCGATTTATTTAAAATAATTGATAATGTGGATTGTTAATTAAGTAAATTCTATTACAAAAGTAATTAAAATTAAGTTATATTTTATTTACCTTAATAAAACGGGAAACTCATTTAAATATTAGCCTTGAATTGCAGCAAGAAACAGGGTTTTTTGAAGTGAAAACTTCTTTAGCGTCTTTATGATTTGAAATTTTATGAAACGAAAAAGCAACAGTAAAAAGAGACAGACATATAAATTCATAAGATTTAACGTGGGAGAAAATGAGATAGGGAGCATTATACAGTGTTTCTTATGTCGTGGAAATTTTATATGGGCAAATCAGGGCAAATGTATACCTTTGAAATTTCGTAAATTTTTGAAGGATTTTTTTGAAGTGAAACCTTTAGCGGCGTTGTGCACTTTTTTTTGTAATGGGTAAAAAATGTTAAACTCGCATCAAGACACGTGACCTGATCGAAAATTCGTAAGACGGACGGAGAGTAGACAGCCGGCGCGGCGTAGGAGAGGAAGTATCCCCCTCTCATTCTACGGCGCGGCGAAAATGTATGCCTGCGCCTGCTGTTTTGTTTAGGCGGCGCAGGACGCTTGCGCGAATGTTCGTGTGTGTTAACATGAAAGTTGATTTTTCTAAGAGATAAACTTTTTAATGTAATATAAATTGTCATGTTTGTGTACGATAGCGCAATAAATAAATATTGTATTCGACCACATAAATGATAGTACTTTTATACTGATAATTAAAGCAAATCGTGCAAAATTATTCCCTAACCATTCCAAAATATCAAAAATGCACAACGTTAATATTCAAGTTTTCACTTCTGCCGGCACTCCCGGAGTGCAACCCGGATTTTTTTTCAAACAGCAACAACAAATAATGAGTCACACACGAGGAACCGCTATATCACGTGACACGTGACCAAACGCAATAGGACTTGTATTTTACCTTAAGATCTTACTAATTATTTTATCTTTCTGTATTCTTTTATAGTATCAATTATAATTAGCAATATTACTTGCCAGACTTGATTTCCTTTCCTAATATTTTTGGGCGAAATTCAAAATTCTGAAAAACAGCACCGTGCCCTGCTTATGGCATAGCATACCTAATGCTGAGCCTTCTTGCCTTGGCCGCGACGTACATTCGCTTTGTATTTTTCCTATTATGTGAAACATTAAATCTTCATTCTTACTAACATAATTTAAGTACATATTACTAACTTTTCTTTCTTTCTTTTCACCACTGGGACACATGCCTCTTCTCAATAAGCAGGAATTGGCTGTAAAACACCACGTGGGTCCGGTACGAGTTGGTGGTACTTTTTCTCGACAAGAAGCATATGATTTAATACCTACTTCTCAATCAGTCTGTACTCAACGGACCAAAAACAACCTTTAACTTAACCGATTGGGGGGTGAGTCACCAGACGCAATCAACATTTAGGGTTCCCTAGCTGAATGGCAAAAAACGGAACCCTTATAGTTTCGTTATGTCCGTCTGTCTGTCTGTCTGTCTGTCCATCCGTATGTCACAGCCATTTGATTCCGAAACTATTAGGACTATACACATGAAACTTGGTGGGTAGATGTACTCTGTAAACCGCTTTTGGATTTTAAGAAAAGAATGAAATAATATTTAAAATTAACGGGGGCTCCCCTATTCGCTATGGAATCCTAAAAAGCGAGTTAGCAAATACTTTTAAATTGCGATAGTGTAGTTGAGTATGAATTAAGTTTTAATCTGAAACTATTATACATATTTTTGTTTATTCGGTTGATTGATTCGATGAATTATTATTTACACTGTATCATTGGAACTTAAAACTATGTAAAAAATGTACTGTTTTTTACTGACACCACGTGCATAACTTAAGAAACCTAAAAGCTAAGCGTACTTATATAGTAATAAGCGCTATTGAACCTTATTTTCAAATAGATACAAATGAAATTTGATTAGATTGTATCAGTGAATTAATTACTACTTGGTACTCCACTACTGGTTGCTTCGCCCGCGTGAAAAGTATTTATTCAGCCAAAAGATGTATCTGTGAGGTCAAATCTACATATATCTGCAAGATTATTATTACTTAATAATTACTATAGTGAAAAACCAATTTGCATTTTGAGAATCCAGGCAAATTGAAAACCATTTTCCATAAATGGCGGATCCCATGTTAACTCCACTTAAATTTATATTACTTTTTTCCGGGTGGGAAAATCATCAAATCACCTCTCCCGCTCACCCGGTGGAGTGGAAGGGAGTGTCAGATTTTTGCTGACTAAAAACTCACCCTATTCCATCACCTGCCCTTAAGTACTGCGGCCGCGGTATCAAGGGCGGATCCGGGGGAGGAGGGGGTTGCCATGACCCCATGACCCCTGGCTGGGTCCAGGACCTAGGTGGACCACTAATTAAATTTTTTAAACATTGTTACTAGATAATACTCCAGTTTCTGTCGTTGTCAACGAATATCGGCAGTGTAAGTGTATGACCAAGTGGCAGCGGAGTCAGGAAATACAAATTATAACTTATTGTGACTTGACCACGATTATGTGACCCCCCCCCGTCTACGTTCTAATGTGTCTACGTTCCTCAAACGCACACAAATATAGCTTTCAGTGATACCATTACCAGTACCATTACCACAAAAATGGGAAAACGCACTATTATGTTGCTGGATCAAATCAAGTATTTTATGTTATGAAACTAAATAAGATGATGTTTTTCATGTAATATGACTTATATGACATATATTTACGGAAGGTAAACGAAATGAGATATCGTTTATTGCGTTTAGAATGTTTGATGTGTAATGTGTTATAATGATATTATAGAAATGTATTAATTGCTTGAAAAATCTCGTTTGATATCAATTAAAAGTATGTGTTGTATTTATGAAATAGAAAAATATTATTGAGAACATTACTTAAATGAAAAAAATCTTAATCAATAAAATTGTCATCTTTATGATGCCACTCTTCGAACTAACAGTAACTTTTAGCCATAAAACACTGTAGGTAGTAGCTGTAAATAAATATAGTTTAGTTTGACGCATACATAATTGCCGCCAAAACTATATTTTTTTAAACAAAAATAAGCACAAAAGAAATCAATATGGGTATTTTTTCCTCACGGATAGCAACATTGAATTGTGATAAGTTAGGTTATTAGAATTTTTGTTTGATGGTCGATTTACTTAAATATAATGTATAAAATGTAAGTATTTACTTGTGAAATGTAATTTGATTACACGTTTTTTGTTTTCCTGAAGGACTATGACATCCCTTTACGCTACAAACGGTCGTTTTAAATTATTTACTCGCAAGCTCTGTTCGGCAGAATGTGACCTTGAATACTGACGGCTCGTCGAGCAAAGTTAGCCAAAAATGGCTAAGTTTTAGTTGCCGCACTTTTTGCACTCGTACTATCCTTCTATGCGTTGTTATTCTAAGTAACCAGTATACCAGTGTGTCCAAAATTTAAGTAAAGTTTGATCGGTTCAGGCATGAATGTGTAACAAACAGACAAAGTTACTTTAGCATTTATAAAATTAAGTAGGAATAACATATAGAGTCGGATCCGTCACGTCTGCCCTAAAGTCTGCCCTCTCTAAATAGCCTGCTTGTTTGCGAACAATATTACCTTAATATCGTCCCTGCTCACAAATTGTAAGACCTTTAATTGAATAAGTCAAACATTTTTGCTCAAATTAATAATGTTTTCGTATTCTCTTATAACGTCATTTGCTTTGGCCATTGTTGTGTGTTGCTAACTTTATATTTAATTTATATTCTCGTCTCCAATTTTGTACAGAAAACATGAGTCGTTTTGATTATTTAATGAAGAGATTACACTGCAACTATGCAATGTCTCTGAAACAGTTAAACTAGCTTAGAAAACATTTGAATTATATAACGTAAAAAAGTAGTCTATAGCCGTGTATACGATCCTATTCACTAAAATTTATTCGGTAGATATAGGTGTAATAGCGAGAAAAACAAACAAACTAACAAAAACAAACAATTAATTATGCGTATATTAGCAAAGTTTTTAATTGAAAACGAACCACGTCTGTGAACAAATATGTTTTATACTTGGTTTAATTATCAGATTATAAATTCAGCAAAAGCATTAGAATTCATCATACCTATCAATTCAAATTTCGACTTAAAAGTTGTGAATAATTATTCCTAAGTTGATTTGCATCTATTTGTATTAAAAAACTTTTTAACAAAAAATTAAACCGACTCCTAAAAAACACTGCAAAGTGAAAAATAACTTTAATTTCGGTAGTCGGTGTCTTTAGTTTTGTTTTTTAGTTTTTGGCACCGACTTCCGAAATTAAAGTTATTTTTCACTTTGCAGTGTTTTTTAGGAGTCGGTTTAATTTTTTGTTAAAAAGGTTTTTTTCACTCTTTTTAGTTGGATGATTTTTAATTTACCTAGTTACAAGAGCCTAAATGTAAACTACTTATAACCTTTTACAAAATATTGCTTTTCCCAATGCTGGGCCGTTAATTGTTGAGGAGTTCTCCTGGTACTTCACCATCAGCTCTACATCACCATATGCATTGTGACGAGCATAAAGTGCTTAACATCCATATTCAAGTAATCGAATCGCAATCCACTCAATACTTATTATTGAGTAGTTTCGGCGGCCATCTGTGGTCTTCATCATCAGTTCCACTTCCCCAAATGGTACTTTTTGAGAGCAACTGCACAAGTTACTATAAGAAATACCCAAAACGCCATAGGTGTGCCTATAATATTTGAAGAGTTCCCTCGATTTCTCCAGGATCCCATCATCAGATCCTGACTTTGGTGATAATGGTACCAATTTCAAAGTATACCCATTCGGAAAAAAAAAGAATTTTCCAAATCGGTTCAGCCGTCTTCGAGTATTCGATGATCATACATAAAAAAAAAAAAATCCGGGTTGCACTCCGGGAGTGCCGGCAGAAGTGAAAACTTGAATATTAACGTTGTGCATTTTTGATATTTTGGAATGGTTAGGGAATAATTTTGCACGATTTGCTTTAATTATCAGTATAAAAGTACTATCATTTATGTGGTCGAATACAATATTTATTTATTGCGCTATCGTACACAAACATGACAATTTATATTACATTAAAAAGTTTATCTCTTAGAAAAATCAACTTTCATGTTAACACACACGAACATTCGCGCAAGCGTCCTGCGCCGCCTAAACAAAACAGCAGGCGCAGGCATACATTTTCGCCGCGCCGTAGAATGAGAGGGGGATACTTCCTCTCCTACGCCGCGCCGGCTGTCTACTCTCCGTCCGTCTTACGAATTTTCGATCAGGTCACGTGTCTTGATGCGAGTTTAACATTTTTTACCCATTACAAAAAAAAGTGCACAACGCCGCTAAAGGTTTCACTTCAAAAAAATCCTTCAAAAATTTACGAAATTTCAAAGGTATACATTTGCCCTGATTTGCCCATATAAAATTTCCACGACATAAGAAACACTGTATAATGCTCCCTATCTCATTTTCTCCCACGTTAAATCTTATGAATTTATATGTCTGTCTCTTTTTACTGTTGCTTTTTCGTTTCATAAAATTTCAAATCATAAAGACGCTAAAGAAGTTTTCACTTCAAAAAACCCCGTTTCTTGCTGCAATTCAAGGCTAATATTTAAATGAGTTTCCCGTTTTATTAAGGTAAATAAAATATAACTTAATTTTAATTACTTTTGTAATAGAATTTACTTAATTAACAATCCACATTATCAATTATTTTAAATAAATCGCATCCCGACTTGGCGTTTCATTTGAAATTTCGGAATTCTTAAAGTCATACATGTTTACATTATATAATTGTAACATTTTTGGAGATGGAGACAGATGGAGTAAACGTAACGCAAGATCCATCATCACGTTTCGTGTCATCATCAAACTTAACAGCATTTCAAGGGACAATCGGTGTCGTAATTTGTTTTTCAGTATATGATATATCGAAAAAGCGCGTTTATTTTAAAATGGTACAGTCATGAATGCAAGTGCAAGTTTGGAAATATTTTCAAGACGCTTATTAAATGCCCACTAGCGTCACAATCATCAAATACTTCCGAATACTGCCTAGTACTAGTACCTACATAGATATACTACTTCCTAGTACTAGTACATGGATAATCTGTAATGTAGTAGTACTAGGCCGCTGACGGCCACGCGCCCCGCGGGCATATATGTGATGCTTGTAAATGTATGTATGCCCCTAAAAATAGCCCTAATTATTTTTGGGCCCAAAAAAGTCCCAATAAGCATTATTTTACACTAAATTTGGGGCTAATAGCCCTAAGAAGTTTAATCCTGGATAAAAAATCCCCCTCAACTCACCCCTCAACTCGCCCCTCAACTCACCCCTCAACTCATCCCTCAACTCATCCCGCACCTCATCCCGCACCTCATCCCTCAACTCATCCCTCAACTCATCCCTAATCTCATCCCTCAACTCATCACGCAACTCATCCCGCAACTCATACAGCACCTCATCCCGCAACTCATCCCGCAACTCATCCCTCAACTCACC
Source organism: Tholera decimalis (assembly GCA_943138885.2). NCBI lineage: Eukaryota > Metazoa > Arthropoda > Insecta > Lepidoptera > Noctuidae > Tholera > Tholera decimalis. The sequence goes on along the minus strand of OW964555.2, from coordinate 44,314,004 downwards.
CCTCAACTCACCCCTCAACTCACCCCTCAACTCACCCCTCAACTCACCCCTCAACTCACCCCTCAACTCACCCCTCAACTCACCCCTCAACTCACCCCTCAACTCACCCCTCAACTCACCCTTCAACTCAACCCTCAACTCACCCGTCAACTCACCCGTCAACTCACCCCTCAACTCCCCCCTCAACTCACCCCTCAACTCACCCCTCGACTCACCCCTCGACTCACCCCTCGACTCACCCCTCGACTCACCCCTCAACTCATCCCTCAACTCATCCCTCAACTCATCCCTCAACTCATCCCTCAACTCATCACGCAACTCATCCCACAACTCATACAGCACCTCATCCCGCAACTCATCCCGCAACCCATCCCACAACTCACCCCTCAACTCAACCCTAAACTCACCCCTCAACTCACCCCTCAACTCACACCTCAACTCATCCCGCACTTCATCCCGCACCTGATCCCTCAACTCATCCCTCAACTCAACCCTAATCTCATCCCTCAACTCATCCCTCAACTCACCCTTCAACTCACCTCTCAACTCACCCCTCAACTCACCCCTCAACTCATCCCTCAACTCATCCCTCAACTTATCCGTCAACTCATCCCTCAACTCATCCTTCAACTCATCCCTCAACTCATCCCTCAACACATCCCTCAACTCATCACTCAACTCATCCCGCAACTCATACAGCACCTCATCCCGCAACTCATCCCTCAACTCACCCCTAAACTCACCCCTCAACTCACCCCTCAACTCACCCGTCAACTCACCCGTCAACTCACCCGTCAACTCACCCGTCAACTCACCCCTAAACTCACCCCTCAACTCACCGCTCAACTCATCCCTCAACTCATCCCTCAACTCACCCCTCAACTCACCCCTCGACTCCCCCCTCAACTCACCCCTCAACTCACTCCTCAACTCACCCCTCAACTCACCCCTCTACTCACACCTCAACTCACCCTTCAACTCACCCCTCGACTCACCCCTCAACCCACCCCTAAACTCACCCGTCAACTCACCCCTCAACTCACCCCTCAACTCGTCCCTCAACTCAGCCCTCAACTCACCCCTCAACTCACCCGTCAACTCACCCGTCAACTCACCCGTCAACTCACCCGTCAACTCAACCCTCAACTCACCCCTCAAATCACCCCTTAACTCACCCCTCAACTCATCCCTCAACTCACCCCTCAACTCACCCCTCGACTCACCCCTCAACTCACCCCTCAACTCACCCCTCAACTCACCCCTCACTACCCCCTCAACTCCCCCCTCTACTCACCACTCAACTCTCCCCTCAACTTACCCCTCAACTCACCCCTCAACTGATCCCTCAACTCACCCCTCAACTCAACCCTCGACTCCCCCCTCAACTCCCCCCTCAACTCCCCCCTCAACTCCCCCCTCAACTCACCCCTCAACTACTCCCTCAACTCCCCTTAAACTCCCCCTCAACACCCGATGAGACCCCCTCCCCCACCCCGCCATACGGGACACCTTACCCCTCACCTCCCTGAACTCCCCACGAAACCTCCTCCCCCCCCCCCCCCCCCCCCCGCCCACTCTCAGGGATACCTCAACCCCTGCGACCTAACTCCTAGGTCCCAACAGATAGATACTGTCGCTTTTTCGTTTCATTAACTTTCAAATCACAACGATGCTAAAGAAGTTTTCATTTAAAAAAAAGTCTTACGCTTTTCGATCGGTCACGTGACCCTGACGCGAGTTTAACAGTTTTTACCCATACAAAAAGTGCTCAGCGCCGCTAAAGAAGTTTTCACTTCAAAAAAATATACGCGTCGAATTGATAACCTCCTCTTTTTGTCGTCGGTTGAAAAGGGTGCGTAATAAGCATGGAATTTGCACTATGTAATAATTAATCATTATATTAAGTAATCTTTTCTCATAAACCATAACATCTTAGTTACCCACATTTTACATAAAACGAGTTTTTAATTTAAAAAAATGACAAGTGTTTCAAATCATTAGAACTTAAAATGGGATAGTTACCATGTGTATTTTTTGTTTGAGTTTCCGATATTTCGGCACTGTTGCAAGCGCCATGATCACGGATGAACTGAAGTAATTGCGGGTAGAAGTTTATGAGCAGACAAATCGGTCTACCCTCTTTCTCGTTCGTTTTCTGTTAAGCCCGATTTACACTTCAACAAGTACAGTAGCGAGTTAAGAACTCACACAGTTAAGTAATAAGTAGTAAGTTGTAAGTAGCGTCCAAACGTAGGCGAGTGAGTAGTCATAAGTTGCCCGAGAAGAAGAAAAGAAAATAACACGTGTACGCGGCCGCAACCTACAAATTTATGGACTGTACTAGGGATGTGAAATAATAATCGATTATGGAAATAATCGATTAAAAATCGATTTTTATCAAAAGAAAAATCGATTAATATAACAAAATCGATTATTTTCTTAAGAAAAAACGATTATTTATTAATCGATTTTTCATGCTAAATATATAATCGATTAATTAAAAATCGATTTTTATGTACAATGTTATATCCCTAGTAGGGATGTGAAATAATAATCGATTATGGAAATAATTGATTAAAAATCGATTTTTATCAAAAGAAAAATCGATTAATATAACAAAATCGATTATTTTCTTAAGAAAAATCTTTTATTTATTAATCGATTTTTCATGCGAAATATATAATCGATTAATTAAAAATAGATTTTTTATGTACAATGTCACATTCCTAGACTGTACTAAACTCGCCCGTCTACATGCCAGCCAGTTAAGTTGGAGGGGTGGGGGAGACTAGAGAGGGGGCTACTTCGCACTGGACTCGCCGAAAAATAGGATCGCGATCTATTTAGCTCAACTTAATCAACAACTTACTACTTAACTCGCTTTTACCGTTCAAACTACATTAACAACTTAACTCGCCAATGACGCAAGTTAATTCGATACTGTACTTGTTGAAGTGTAAATCGGGCTTTAGCGACGCCGCTACCACTGTCACATGTATCACTAAAAACTCGATTCTGTTCCCGTCCCGACACACAAAACTCGAAATAAAATATCAGTCATTACCAGTTATTAGAAATAAACCATCAGAATTATACTCGCAGGAGAAAACAGTAAAAATACTTTAGAAAACTATAGGTAAAGGATCGCATCCTTGATTTTGAAGTCGGTTACAAGCCAACATGAGCTTTTGCAGTCTTATCAACTATTTACCAACGCCCCAAAAATATTAAACTGCTTTCACACGGTGAAACCATTATTACTTTACAGCAATATCAATTATTATCATCATATACTTATTCTTTTCTAAATTTTTCAGAGTTTTCTTCTAGTGCTACCGGATAGTGCTGAGTAGGTCCTAGTGTTGTACATAGAGCGATCTGACCTCCACAACTCACTCGTTGGGTGACATGATACCCCGATTTTCTGGCATCTATGATAGATAGATAGATATATTCTTTATTGTACACCATAACAGTAAAAGAAAATTATGGACTTAACAATTAAAAAGGGTGATACAATGGGCGGTCTTATCGCTAAAAGCGATCTTTTACAGACAACCTTTGAATGGATTTGACACAGAAGGAGAAAATAAATATGCGGGTAGTCCACGGTGTACTATTTATCTATATAAAATACAAAACAATAAATAACGTTCTCAAAACATATATATACATATAAATATTAAAAAAAAAGAAACAAAGACATACATACTAACAACAATTTAAGGAGAGTGATAAAGATCTTTTACTAAATTTTTGACAGAAAATAAGGTTTGTGCTTGTCTTACTGACACGGGTAGAGCATCCGAAATGACTGTGAAAGATAGATAGAATAATAATAATATAATAATAAACGTTTATTTGGACTTAAAAAGCATGCACAGATAAACATTTACACACAAGTACAATTAGATATACACACAATAAAAACATTAACATAAAACTAATTAATGACATGCATTGAAATGTTTGAGTGAACTCTGGTACCCAAGAAAAGATTTAACTTGTGTTATGGGTACCAGCATTAAATACTTTATTGTACACCAATAATTGAATCACACTTAAATAACAGCAATGTAAATAAAATTGGTTACAATGGCGGTCTTACCGCTGAGAGCGATATCTTCCAGACAAACTTTGGAAGGACTTTATGAGCTTTAATTAAAATTAGGAGGGCTATATTAGTGTACTACACAAATATTCATCAAAATAGAAAAACTAATAAAATATATATATAAAAAATTCAATACATAAGTACATAAAATAACAAAAGTATAATGTGCTCTTTAATATCGTGTGGATAAAAACAAAGAATCATAAGTTTGAAAGAAAATTTTTGATAACAGCCGGAACAAAAAACGTATCGTGCTATTCAAGGCACGAAGGAATCTCTAATAATGTTAAGATTCACCCATCCACGGCGAGCAATGCTTATCTTTGTAGTTCGACCCGTGGGACTGGTAGTCTCTAGTCACGAGCTGCTTCAATATATATCGAGTTATAAATACAACGTGTAATTTAAAGGGTATAATTATACATACTAGTGGTGGTTAATAAAGCATATAGCAAAATAAAGTACCGTGCTTATCATACATAACATAAAACAAATGCTATCGTAGCTCTCACTTGTTGCTATTTGCTTTTTGCTTTATATCGCACATGCCTCTGTCCGTCGCACATCGCATGATCGCAATCGCAAGTAGTAATAATAAAATTAAGCAATAGCAGCGCGGTGCGTGCGATCAACTTAGTATATTTTCCACTAAAACTGGTGGTTTCAACCCCCCTTTTAGGGGCGAAATATTGCTTTTAGTGGCTGGTGGTTTTTTCTAGTGGTCAAATAGAATTCAGTTTCAACAACTGAAAGTGCTATTACTCAACTACTAAGCCACTAAAACTTTACGAAATATATTATTTTTACTTCATTAATGTACTTAATTTACTTTTACTGCGTAGGCACAATAAAAGTGCAGAACTTATGGCAAGAGTTGATGATCTATGGCGACAAATTCATTTGCAGAAATGGAACGAGAGCTAAGATACAAAAAAAAATTTGGAATGAAGTATTGCATTTCAAAGATGCTCAAGAGGAATCTAGATTTGAGGAATTAGCGACTTTTGTGATTACTCTCTTAATACTATCTAATTCTAATGCCGATGTTGAGAGACTATTTAGAAGTATGAATATTTTAACTGTAATATTAAAAACACGCTGTGGGAGAGAAATAAGATTGGGAGAAAAATGCTGCAATGCTTATGAAATTCCAATAAAAGTTATAAAACAAATTGGTAGCAAAGCATCATATAAATGTGAAATCGACGATGATGGTGCAGACAAAAGTTCTTGTATGTTGATTTACTGACTTAAAATAATTTATTACGTCTACTTGTATTACTTGTATTAGTAAAAAATGTTCTTTAATATAAAGAACATTTTTTACTAATACAAGTAATAATAAATAAATACTGTTTTCTTTCGTAAAAACCTAAAAAAAATGGTGTAAATTTTAGCGATTTTTAGAGCAGAGCCGACTTTTGTTAGTGGTTTTCTGGTGGTTTTAGAAGTTGGATCTGGTGGAGAGCTAGTTGAACTGATTACATACTACTGAATACATACCAAGCGCACGACTTCTTTGGATGATAATAAACGATATGGCAAGGGTTTTCTAATCCTATGTGTACATGTGTGGAGCATATTAGAAATTTTAATACATTGATACCAGAGACCGAATTTTTCAAATTAAGAAGAACGAAGAGAGTTATCGTTTTATTGGCAAGTGACGTGGAAAGTGATGACCCTCGTAGTGCTGTGACACGTTTGTAAATGATTGGTATTCAAGAAATATAATTATGAAACCAATAATTTGATATCAATTCTTTGAGCCAGTTATTTTGTGCTAAAACTGTGCATAGAGACTCCATATCAGATGTTGTCTTCAGTCCTTTTGGATAGAATGGGGTTTCCGTTACACGTTGTATAATTGGATAGTAAACCAAGATAGTTTTTCTAAAACCTCCGACGATCTTTTGTCAAACAAATGGAGCCCATTTACCTAAAACGAGTTTCATCCCATGGTCTATTACACTAAAACGGCGCGTGTTACGTGATCAAAAATAACCTTCGACCTTGAAGGAGAGGGTAGATAGCACTTTGTTTTGACGTCACCAATTTGATCGTCTAGACCTAAGCAGACTCGGTGTGTGGTCGGAAATATCCAGAATAATTTGTCAAAACTGCTGTGTCACGCATTAATAATTCTGGATTCTGATTATTGGCTGTATGTGCGTGTGTGTTTATGTGTATGCTGTGTGTGAGCTGTTGTGTTTTTTTATTATTATGGTGACATATTGGCAAACATTCAGAATGTCTTATCTTTTCTATTTTCATATTTATGAGTTTTCGATGAGAAAAGTGAGTCTAGTGACGACACGATTATCGCAGTGGTTGCTCTGTGTGTCGCGGGTTCGGTATTCACACCGATCCAAATTATTGTATGGCCTATATATAGTCGTTTCGTGTCTGGGTGTTGGCATAAATATTTGTAGAATAAGCCATTGTACAAGAAAAATACCTTGTGTAGGTTAAGGTTTTCCAAAAAAAAAATGATAGTGAAATTTTTCATTTAAATTAATGATAGATATATAAACTCATTGTTGTACTCCAAACGAAATTAAATACTTATCTACTAAATAGGGTTTTACAGTAAACTGTCTTATTGCTAGTAAAATTATGTAATGACTTCTAGTGGTCATTTTGATGTCAAACACGTACCCTTTAAGAGGAGGCTCCCTATATTGTATGTAACTTTGCATTAATATTTTGAAACAATCACGCATACAATCAAGATGGAGCTTTAGTATATTATTTATTGGATATTTGCGCTCGATTCATTTTTTAATCGAAAATCATGTCTTTTTTAAAGATTATTCAAAATGTTATCGAGATTACTCGGCTGTTATGTCTAAAATTAGTATTGACAGTAAGAAAATATAGTTTATTATCCAAATATAGGACATTTTTCTCTAGATCAATTATTACTTTAGTTATAAACGAAATAAGAATTGAGACTTACGACATTTAGTTTCGAACCAGAACATGGTAAAAGAGTGCACGCGATATTCAACTTTATTACTGCTATGTTAGCGTTTAGCATACAACGGCCAAACCGGGGTGCATGGGGGCGGATCTTGTGTGAAAATTAATTCAGACTGCCTGGTCTTAATAAACAACTCTATGTAATAGGATTCACAGAGAGTCCACTCTGCAAAGTTTGCAAGGAAGAGGATGAAACAGCGGCCACAACACCTGCTACTATGCTGCCTTGTAGTCGCTATGGTAAGCAAAACTAGGGCACCGCTCTATCTTGGAGGAACTGGCATAGCTTGAATGATAAATTTATCCTTCCGATACGCAAACTACGCGCTTGGTCAGAGAGTTGCGGAAACCTGCAAAACATATATAGGTACATGACTTATAGAGATGGTGGTCAAACGTGAACATATTATCAATAAAAAAGTGATTATCTCATAAGCGCCATCTTAACACGTTCGCTGACAGTGAGCACTTACCCTGACACCACATTACGACAGTAGAATTTTCCACGACGTACTCTTAATATTAAGTGGCCCGTCCCTCGACATACTGTCATAACGCACTATTTTAATTTACCGCCTAACGACGTACTGTCAGCGAACGTGTTAATGGAAAGCGATTATCGCGTGAAAACGCGTACATCGGGGGTACTTACTTATTCGGCAAGACAGGATTACGCGACGATTAGTTTTGCCTTACTGAAATGTTCTAATAAGAAATAATCACCTGACGATCGCTTTACAGTGAGACATAAACAAACAAACAATGTTATCAACAAATATTAGCTTAGACTTGTACTCGGTACTGTCCAAGTTTAGGCTTTTCTTTATCAAAGCTAAAAATTTAAGTTTCTTACATAAATTTTATTTTAGGTAAGTTTTGGAAGTTTAGGAAAATTTGAATGTGAGGACATTCAAATTTTCCTAAACTTCCAAAACTTACCTATTTGTTTTCGTCCAGGTTATTATCAGGTTAGTTCTACTTCGAGGATGAATTTTAGATAATTAGCAAGAGATATTTTATTTATCGTTAAACAAGAGTTTGTTAAGTAATAATTTTAATTTTCTTAGTAGGTATACTGCTCACAAAATGTTAATGAAAAACATCGTGAGGATAAATGTTATTTATTTTACAAAATGATTATCAAACAACACGTTTGACACGTCATTTTTCTCATAAATTTATTTATTTATTATATACTTTATTGTACACCTCACAATATTTCTATTGATAGAAAAATTTAAACTAGTTTACAATGGGCGGTCTTATCACACAGGGCGAACTCTTACAGACAACCTTTGGATGGACAAAAATTAAAGGAGATGAATCCCAGCGTTACACCAATAAAATTAAATAAAATTGTGATGGTACGATATACATTATAGTTACACAAATTACTTATTAAATAACACATTTCAATGTTTTTTTCGTAATTTTAAACTAGATGAGGCCAGTTTTTCCTAACAAGAACCCTTAGAATAAACACTGAAACAACCCAGACAAAGTCTCTTTTAAAGTCCATACAATCTGTACGAACTTTTGAGGTAATATGCACACAGATTTGAGTGGGTCTGTCAAGACTATGCAAGCATTTGTCAGATAACGTTTAGCTCAACTTAGTAAATTAAGGAGTTTAACGATTTGACGTACAATACACGTCAGGACGTAACAAATAGGCAAGGACGTTTGGGTAGGCCGCAAAAAGTCATTATTTTTATCCCGAAACTAGTAGTCGCACACGGCTCCGCTCCGGTGAACTTTATTACGATAAACAAATTACCTCTTTCTTTTGTAAGCGGGCCTATAACCTTCCTCAAGCTTCAAGCTTCCATATCAACTTCATCGAAATCCACCCAGTACTTTTGAAGATTAGCGCGTTCAAACAAACAAACCTTTCCGCTTTATAATTTAGAATAGGTTAACAACCTACATAATTTACACATTCAGAAAAGGTTATGAAGATTATGCAGATTATGTGTCTGAAAAGGCCTTTTGAGAATAGAACCACACAGATTTGAGTGGCTCTGTCCCGTCAGTTCAGGTCTTTGTCAATCTGCAAGCTCAAATAATGATCCGCACATTTAAAGACCTATTGTGCAAGGGAATTTTGAAGAAAACATTATCTAATCTTTCACATTTCTCGATGTTTTGTTTTCCTGTATTTTCTTGTAAAAGTTTGGATATAATAACTTACGTATGGTGCATGCATACTTGGCATTCTTATACTTTTTTCTATTGATAAAAAATCCACCCTGGTTCTTCAGTTGCCCTTACGATTCGAGGCCACGTATACCGTACCGTATACGTATAACGTACGTAGGGGCTGTATTACGTTAGAACATTCCAGTAACCCAGGCAACAATCCCACAACCAAGGCATTATAATCCTATCTGACGAATATTAATTTATTAAATAAGTATGGAGGTCTACTTAACAGCTATTAAACACAAGAAATATATAGTGTAGTAGACAGTGAGCCAATTGAAAGTACTCACTTTTAGAGTCAGGAAAATTTTACAATGAACACTTAATATTGTTACGAGCTGGGGTTTGGGATAGAAGTAATTAACGCCAATTAAACCAAAATTAACACTTTAATTAATTAAACACAAAATAAAAAATTAACACAAATATTCGCACCACAACACTTGTCACTTAACACTTAAATCGCACTGAAATTCACTAGTAAAGCTTCGATTATATCGCGTATTCGCCTCGTAATAAGACTGACTCTCTGCGCCCCTTTGCGATCTATTTATATCCCGGTCTATGAGTTCTAGAACATTCCTGTAAAATCGACTTACTGTTTATAATGCTTAGAATATTCCAGAGCTACTTGAGATACACAGTACCGCTATTAGCCGCTAGATGGCGATAGTGTCTCGAATAGATATAAACAGTACTGCTATTCACCGCTAGATGGCGTTAGTGTCTCGAACATTCTAGATTTATGTCGAAGTTTCTCGACGTACTTCACTAAGCGACTGGTGTAACAATATATTATAATCTTAATATAAACCATATCGTACATTATTCAACATAACTAAATAGACACATAGCAGTAGAGATATCAATAAGTTTTATATGAAAGAAATTATCTCCAACTATAGGTTAGTAGTAGTTTACACCTTCGCTCATTTTCGTGAACCTTTCCATCCCTTCTCAACCACGTCAGTTTGTGCAAGCGAGGCTCGTGCCTCGTTTTAGTTTTTATTGATTTCACGTGTTGGTAGGACGTCCGTTTTGTATGTTGTGTTTCATACATCCCTTCGATGTGTTTGTGTGTGTGCGTATGTGATTGATTGGATTTTACTATACAGTAGCTGAATTCGTGACTTGGTTTGCGTAGGACTTGATATTACCTACGATTTTCCCGTGTAAAGCTCGGACAAACAGTAAACAGAGAGATAACTTTTAAACTATGTTTATCTTGTATCCTACCACATATAACCCTTTAGGGTATAGAACAAGAGTGAACAGGTATCTTAGGATCACTCGTTCTATCGTAAACCTAATCAATTGTGACCGAGTCAAGAGTGGGCTCATGCGAAATAAGCTCATAAGAAAACTGTAGGTGAGCACTTAAGAACACAGTTAATTTTAAATTACAAACAGACACTTCAATTTTATTAATTTTTATAGATAATAGGTAGGTCAAACGTACTTCAATACATTACGTTATACTTTACCTCTGTCCTACGTTACTTAGGGTTGTCAGAACACTTTTCATTCTTTCAGTTTTCCCTGTCAAATTTATACTATCATCAACTCCTTTTTCTTCGATCAAAGCAATCGTTTGTCAAAAATCACCTTTATTGGGTCTTTATAAAGGCTCCATCAATGTCAAAATGTTAACACATACCTACATAGAACGAAAGTGATATTACTCTGAATCCCTATGACTTCTGATTTTGATAAAAACTGACCGTAAACATTCGTTGAGTATCCTATTTAACGCCATATTCTGCACATAGATTGAACAGAAGCTGGACTCAATATTAATGGAAAAAGGCAGTAATATAGTTTTTATTTTCATTATTGAAAGGCTTGCGGTTGACATCTTTATTTGATATACAGTATGTAAAAATCATCTTAACTAGAAAATTTGGCGTTTAAAAGTCAATTTCAGGAAAGATATCTTATCGTTACATGGTGGACATCCCAACCATACACACAAAACATTTTGGAAATACTTTCATAATGCTCACAGCTAAGAAGTGGAACTCCCTGCCAGAGTTTGTATTCCTTGATTACTAATCCTGGAGTCTTCAAGTCAAGAGTGAATAGGTTACTTTGGGTAAGCGTGTTTCATCTTCGACCCCATCATTGGTTACCATCATGTGAGAACCAATTACCAAACGCGAGCCTATCAATAAAAAAATATACATTTAAATTCACTCGTCACATTTTTTTAAATATTTTTTGCTTAACCCCTAAAATATTTTTTTCGAGTGAAGCCATTTTTATTCTAAAAGTGTAAGCAATAAGTATATGCTACACTATACCAACTACGTGATACAGATAAATTCAAATAGAATTTTATGAATTACCAATGCCATTGTCAATTTACACAAAGAAAAAGACGCTTCGGGTAGTTGCCATATTAAGGTTTGTTATAACTTACGCTACCTCTGATATCCATAAATGTCACTAAGTTTCGCAGGGTATCCTGCTTGTCCGATCCAGCCCGTCCCTATCTGCCCTCCCCTACTGATGCCCTAATCCGAGGCCCGTACTCAATACGGGGTTTTAATAGCACGATTTGGCTTATTTTGAAAGTTTAACTGAGCCCTGGCAGCTTTCATTATAATAATTTTCACCACAGGTAAGTCCTGTTAAGCAGTCAACAACCTCATAGGTTAGATAGGGAGCCACAAGGCCACTCAATAAGAAAAAAAAAAGAGTGATCCTACCGACCTGACTTCGATCCTGCTAGGTATTTTACGCGGAGTTTGACGGTTAGATTAAGATTAATCACAATGTGATTTTTTAACCCAAAGGTTGAGTGGTAGAGAATGCCTTGCTGCATAAGTCCACCCATGTACCACTATTGCACATAAAGACTAAATAATAAAAAAACTTTTTTGCAAAAAATAAAACCGACTTCCATATCAAAACACTACAAAGACAAAAATAATTTTAATTTTGGTAGTCGGTGTTATTGGTTTTGTATTTTCTTTCTTTTTTCACACCGCCGTCCGAAATAAAAATTATTTTTGTCTTTGTAGTGTTTTGATATGGAAGTCGGTTTTATTTTTTGCAAAAAAGTTTTTATTTTCTTACTTTTTAGTGGGTCAGTGAATTTTCCAAATCTGTTCATAAATGACGGAGTTATGCGCGAACAAAAAACGTAATGCAGAGTAAACGAAAAGGTCATCAACATAAATATTTTTTTTAGACTTTTGTTGATTTTTTCAGAAACGGCTTGTCCGATTTCGATAAAATTTTCATGGGACCATTTGGAAAGTATACCCTTTCTAACAAGATAAGAATTTTTGAAATCGGTTGGCAAACGACAGAGTTATGCGTGGACAAACATAAAAAAAAATATATAGACATCCGAATTGAGAACCTCCTCCTTTTTTAGAAGTCGGTTAAAAAAAAATCATATCACATTTTCTCTCGCAATGCAAACCGGAGATAATGGAGAGACATTGCCACGAAAGCTGTTCAAGCCGAAATCACCACTGATGTTTTACCATGTAGTTCCATCGCCCTCTTTCCCAGTTATTTCCACCCTAGATTCTTTTGTACTGCTTGACACGGACGACGCTGAAGTAAATGCTTTGATAATGTCCCTGAAAAACGAATGTGCGGTTGGTTATGACGGCATCTCCTCGGGTTTCTTAAAGAAGTATAGGACTATTATTGTTCCTCCGCTCACCTATATTTGCAACTTGAGCATGAAGACAGGCATTTTTCCAGACCTGTTTAAAAGAGCCCTCCTTCATCCTATTTTCAAATCAGGGGATCGAAAGCGTGTTGAAAATTACAGACCTATTTCGGTGTTACCAGCGTTATCTAAAATCTTAGAGAAAATTATTAACATTCGATTGATCAATTATTTAGAATCACATAAATTACTTTCAAAAAATCAATTCGGTTTCCGGAAAAAGTTATCTACGTCTGATGCAGTACATAACCTGGTAGATCACATAGTAAGAAAGCTTGATAAAAAACAAAAATGTCTCGCTCTGTTCCTGGATCTTACTAAGGCATTCGACACGGTTTCAACTCCTATCCTCCTGAAAAAACTGGAAAATCTGGGAATAAGAGGCACTCAGCTATCTTTATTTCAGAGCTACCTTGAGAATAGATCTCAATGTGTAAAGATAGGGTCTCATATCAGTTCATCGTTGCAAATTGCTTACGGAGTGCCTCAGGGCAGCATCCTTGGATCGAGCCTGTTCTTGTGTTACATAAATGAGTTATGTAATCTCTTCATAGAAAACGGAGAAATTTTTTCCTATGCGGATGATACGGCAGTCGTTTTTTCGTCGGGATGTTGGGCTGAAACGTATCGACTAGCACAGAAAGGTTTTGATGCTGTTAATGACTGGCTTAATCTTAATCTACTTACCCTAAACGTCTCTAAAACCAAGTTACTTAGCTTCTCGATTCGCAAGTCCAAGACCCCATCTGATGAGCTCCTCCAAATTAGGTCTTCTGATAAAATAATAGAAAAAGTAACGCATATAAAGTATCTTGGCATAGTCATAGACGACAACTTAACATTCAAAAATTATATTGAATGCCTATCTAACCGTGTTCGAAAACTTATATATATATTTAAACAATTGCGTCAATCCGCTAATACAAACGTTATGAAGATGGTCTATCAGGCGCTATGCCAATCAATTTTGTGTTACTGCAACTCCACCTGGGGAGGTGCTGCGAAATCTAATCTGATCAAGATTGAGCGCGCCCAAAGAGCGGTCCTCAAGGTCTGTTGTTTCAAGCCCCGCTTATTTCCCACAGACGAACTCTTTGAATACTGCCAAGTGTTGACTGTGCGACAGTTATTTATTTTGGCGATCGTGATGAAGCAACACGCTTTGACTCAGTATCTACCTGCGCTCGTCGTAACCACCTTGTGGCCTCATCCGCTACTACTAAGACAGCCTTCAGCCGTCGATTCTCTGTTTTCCTTGGCCCTTACCTCTATAACAGTATCCATAAGAAATTAGATGTACACCTACTTAACCAACACAATCTCAAGATAGTTGTTCAGGATTGGCTTCTTAAGCAATCTTATAATGCAACAGAAGATCTGTTGCAAGTACTGAAATAGTTAACCTAATCCCGCAGACAAACATTTTATACACACGCACATACACCACATCACACCTCACATAACACACACCACACCATACCATTGTTTGTAACTGCACTAATCTCTTAAATTTCAATTTAAAAATTGTATCTTAATTTGCTTGCTTATCTTGTAATTTAGTATTGGTATCATAAAATTATTTTGTGTAAAACAGTTTCTGAGAGGTGAAATTCTGGTGACCTGTAATACAGGTTTTGATTACCTACCACAGGCACCAGTGTTTCTCGGCCAATGTACTTGTGTTCTTATGTATGCCAATAAATAAATAAAAAAAATAAAAAATAAATAAAAAATACCCTTAACCTCCCATGTCTTCGGAACAACCACCACTCTGTCAAGAGTGTACAAATGAAAAGAAGAAGAATTCTATTATTGAACATTTGTGAACAATCATAAACCAATATTACTCGATGTTCTATTGAAAATTGACAATAAAGTAATGTTGTAGTTAGGGACAGGTTTTTAGGGTCAAATAATGTTTGCCCAGTTAGTGTCGCAAGTAAGTTTTTCTACTCAGAACGGTAGGCATATCTGCGAGTTGAGTAGTAGGACAACCAGATTATATATTTGTATATATTTGTCTTTCGGTACCACTTTCGGTACCGGAGACCGCGTAAGTCTAAACAGGCCTTTAAATTTATGTAAAAATACAGGTTGTTCTTTTTAAGCGCGTTCTGAGTCAATTTTGTTTAATATTCTTCATTGATGTCTTTAGACGTCTACCCACGAAATACGTACCTATCTATTATCCTTATCACTATACAAACTATAAAACAGATGATGGATAGCCTGGTATCTATTTTCGTTAATATTTCAGTTAAATCTTTTCTTTATAACAGTAAAAGATTTTGCGTTACACGTTCCTACTTCAAAGCAATTTCAAGGCTTTTTCAATTTCTGTTTAATAAAGATAAATCCAAACACGTGCCAGGTCTCATGGGTAGCTACAGGGGGATTAAGAGGGAGTCATTAGTGCGAACCACTTTTTTGTTGGTTGGTTGGTTGGAACTTTTTGTACTCGTAGGAACAACAATGGAAACATAAAAACCCAAGTAAAGACGATGGAAGGAGAGATGCGGGGTCGGATTCAGACTCTGCATCTGAGGCGCTGAGTGTGAGGAGCTCTGAGGACTCCGGGCCCAACAGGCTGAAGAGGCGAGCGAGGAACAGTAAGTTCTTTTGCAAGTGCCCACGTCAGGAGGAAGGCCAGGGGCCATCTTCGGGCGAGGACGATTTTGTCTCGGCTCGAATGATCCCAACAAGCAAGCGGGGTAAGGGCTGAGAAGACAAAAGCGGAGGAAGAGGGCTCGCAATTCAGAAGGCGGCTGAGCGGGCTGAGACAAGCCGAAAGGTAGTCGTCTCCGAGTCCTCTTCGATTGGCGAGCTGGAGGAAGCCAACAACGAGGAGGGAGCGCTCGGCAAGCTAGACGACTAGAGATGATTTCCCATCCTTAAAAAAGGCACGTGCCAGGTAAACAACTGTCAAAAACTACACGCGTAGTTCAAAATAGGACATGTTTCCTGAATTTTAAAACTTATCTCCTAAAGTTCAATCTCCTATTTCTTACAACGATTCGCTTCGCAACGAGCTTCCAGTATTTTGTAATGCAGTAAGTAAGTGGAAGGTATGCGGTGTAACTCTCTGCCGGCTTTTGTGTTCCCTACCACATATTTTTGTCCGTCAGTCTTCAAAGCAAGAGTGAACCGGCATCTTTTTGGCTCGCTCGTCCCATTGTAGACCTCATCTATCGCTTACCTACAGGCGTGATCTATGTCGTGAATGAGTACTTCCGTAATAAAAAAATTATCGCTCTTTGGAGAATCTTTAACTGCATACAAATTGAATGGACGCTGGACTCAATATTCCCCTTCCCCCTGGACCGCGAAAGCGAATAGACGTGTACACTATAACAGTTATTATTTTAATAAAATATTATTTAAATCGGCAGTAAATATAAATTAAAATTTTGCAAAGTACTAGGCGCGCATAATACAGTAAGAAGTGCGGTGTATGTGTGTGAAGAAGCTAGAAACAGTGAGACGGAACTATAATCTAGCTGTCAGCTTTTCATCTGTTATCGGACTGTCACCTGTTGAGCTGTCAACTGTCACATGTCATTATGTTGACACTACGTCGACACTACGTTTCGTGCAACGCAGAGTCAAGATTTAAACCCAAGAATTGAAGTGCAAGTGTGAGTCTTTGCCGAAGTGCTAAATAATTTTTTATTGTATACTGGTAATTGCTTTGAATTAAATTGCCATACATTGGAGAGGCCAGCTTACCGTGGTGGATAATAAATTTGTACTAAATAGTTGATCGGTGACCATTTTAGTGACCATTTTTAAGACCGCCTAGTAGTTGCATTGTGCAACAGAACGCCATGCTACGCCGCACCCCGCCTCTTGCACCCGCTCCAACACCCGGAGCGCCACAACAAACATATGACTCAGATACACCTTCTGAGCGGAGTGGTAGTAGCAATATTGCCGTGCGACATAAGCGCAAACGCGAACTGGACGATGGTCATAGGGAACTTAAAGCCGAAATGTCGAGCTTATTCACATCACTATCAGCGACTGTTGAACAGCATTTTACAGAACTGAAGCAGCAAAATACTGAACTAAAAACAAGTTTGCAATTTATGTCTGATAAGTACGACTCTGTCCTCAAATCTCTTGCAAACCTAGAAGAGGACAGGGCAAAAGACAGAAAGCTGATTCTGAAGTTGGAGGAGAAAATAGAATTGATGGAACGCAAAGCCAAGTCTACAGGAATAGAAATACGCAACGTGCCTGCAGTCTTACATGGTAATACAAAAACAGAAACGAAGGAAGATGTATGCAAGTTGGTAAAGTCGTTGGCCGAAGCCGTGAATGTACAGTTACAAGATTCCGATATCAAAGATACATACAGAATAATGACAAATAAGGAGAACATTAAACCTATTATCCTTATCACTATACAAACTATAAAACAGATGATGGATAGCCTGGTATCTATTTTCGTTAATATTTCAGTTAAATCTTTTCTTTATAACAGTAAAAGATTTTGCGTTACACGTTCCTACTTCAAAGCAATTTCAAGGCTTTTTCAATTTCTGTTTAATAAAGATAAATCCAAACACGTGCCAGGTCTCATGGGTAGCTACAGGGGGATTAAGAGGGAGTCATTAGTGCGAACCACTTTTTTGTTGGTTGGTTGGTTGGAACTTTTTGTACTCGTAGGAACAACAATGGAAACATAAAAACCCAAGTAAAGACGATGGAAGGAGAGATGCGGGGTCGGATTCAGACTCTGCATCTGAGGCGCTGAGTGTGAGGAGCTCTGAGGACTCCGGGCCCAACAGGCTGAAGAGGCGAGCGAGGAACAGTAAGTTCTTTTGCAAGTGCCCACGTCAGGAGGAAGGCCAGGGGCCATCTTCGGGCGAGGACGATTTTGTCTCGGCTCGAATGATCCCAACAAGCAAGCGGGGTAAGGGCTGAGAAGACAAAAGCGGAGGAAGAGGGCTCGCAATTCAGAAGGCGGCTGAGCGGGCTGAGACAAGCCGAAAGGTAGTCGTCTCCGAGTCCTCTTCGATTGGCGAGCTGGAGGAAGCCAACAACGAGGAGGGAGCGCTCGGCAAGCTAGACGACTAGAGATGATTTCCCATCCTTAAAAAAGGCACGTGCCAGGTAAACAACTGTCAAAAACTACACGCGTAGTTCAAAATAGGACATGTTTCCTGAATTTTAAAACTTATCTCCTAAAGTTCAATCTCCTATTTCTTACAACGATTCGCTTCGCAACGAGCTTCCAGTATTTTGTAATGCAGTAAGTAAGTGGAAGGTATGCGGTGTAACTCTCTGCCGGCTTTTGTGTTCCCTACCACATATTTTTGTCCGTCAGTCTTCAAAGCAAGAGTGAACCGGCATCTTTTTGGCTCGCTCGTCCCATTGTAGACCTCATCTATCGCTTACCTACAGGCGTGATCTATGTCGTGAATGAGTACTTCCGTAATAAAAAAAATATCGCTCTTTGGAGAATCTTTAACTGCATACAAATTGAATGGACGCTGGACTCAATATTCCCCTTCCCCCTGGACCGCGAAAGCGAATAGACGTGTACACTATAACAGTTATTATTTTAATAAAATATTATTTAAATCGGCAGTAAATATAAATTAAAATTTTGCAAAGTACTAGGCGCGCATAATACAGTAAGAAGTGCGGTGTATGTGTGTGAAGAAGCTAGAAACAGTGAGACGGAACTATAATCTAGCTGTCAGCTTTTCATCTGTTATCGGACTGTCACCTGTTGAGCTGTCAACTGTCACATGTCATTATGTTGACACTACGTCGACACTACGTTTCGTGCAACGCAGAGTCAAGATTTAAACCCAAGAATTGAAGTGCAAGTGTGAGTCTTTGCCGAAGTGCTAAATAATTTTTTATTGTATACTGGTAATTGCTTTGAATTAAATTGCCATACATTGGAGAGGCCAGCTTACCGTGGTGGATAATAAATTTGTA
Organism: Tholera decimalis; assembly: GCA_943138885.2. Taxonomy (NCBI): domain Eukaryota; kingdom Metazoa; phylum Arthropoda; class Insecta; order Lepidoptera; family Noctuidae; genus Tholera; species Tholera decimalis. The sequence goes on along the minus strand of OW964555.2, from coordinate 44,295,066 downwards.
CTAAATAGTTGATTGGTGACCATTTTAGTGACCATTTTTAAGACCGCCTAGTAGTTGCATTGTGCAACAGAACGCCATGCTACGCCGCACCCCGCCTCTTGCACCCGCTCCAACACCCGGAGCGCCACAACAAACATATGACTCAGATACACCTTCTGAGCGGAGTGGTAGTAGCAATATTGCCGTGCGACATAAGCGCAAACGCGAACTGGACGATGGTCATAGGGAACTTAAAGCCGAAATGTCGAGCTTATTCACATCACTATCAGCGACTGTTGAACAGCATTTTACAGAACTGAAGCAGCAAAATACTGAACTAAAAACAAGTTTGCAATTTATGTCTGATAAGTAAACTCTGTCCTCAAATCTCTTGCAAACCTAGAAGAGGACAGGGCAAAAGACAGAAAGCTGATTCTGAAGTTGGAGGAGAAAATAGAATTGATGGAACGCAAAGCCAAGTCTACAGGAATAGAAATACGCAACGTGCCTGCAGTCTTACATGGTAATACAAAAACAGAAACGAAGGAAGATGTATGCAAGTTGGTAAAGTCGTTGGCCGAAGCCGTGAATGTACAGTTACAAGATTCCGATATCAAAGATACATACAGAATAATGACAAATAAGGAGAACATTAAACCGATTATGGTTGAATTAAATAGTGTCTTAAAAAGGGATAAAATACTACAAGGAGTCAGGAATCTAAATAAGGCGAAAACGAATGAGGATAGATTAAATACTGGACATCTTAAGATCGCTGGACCTACTAGACCTGTGTACATATCAGAGGCTTTAACATCCAGGGCCCAAAAGATTTATTATCTGGCCAGACAATTTGCTCGGGAGAATAGCTACTCATATTGTTGGACCTCGAGAGGTTTGGTATATCTACGCAAAGTTGAGGGTGAGCTACCAGTCCGGATTGAAAATGAAGCAGATCTCACTAAACTTACTATAAAAAAACTAAAACCCGACTACGACAAAAAAATCAATGCTAAAAAGGATGAAACAAGATTTTCAGGATGCTGAAATAAACAAGGTTACTGGAAAAACAAGAACAGAACAAAAATAAAAGCCGTAGTCTACTTCGGGAACGATATAAACACCGTGGTAGCGGACGCTCAAAAAGACTTGGACATATTACATAACTGGTTTAGCTCCAATTTACTTACTATAAACGCATCAAAAACGTCGTACATGATATTCGCGGCTAAAAATAAAAAAATCCCTGACCACCCAGCTTTACACATAAACAGTACCAAAATCACCAAAAGTAATTGTGAAAAATACCTCGGACTTAGGTTGGACAATAAACTCACTTGGCAGGCGCATATTGATAACATAAAAACAAAAATATCATCGCTAATGGGATCAATGCGCGGATACATAAACAACATTCCAAAACAAATCCGGTTCAACATTTACAACTCACTAGTTCGCTCGCACATTAATTACCTAATCGAAATCTGGGGATGCGCCACACAATCTACTATTAAAGACCTGCAAATAGCACAAAACAAAATAATTAAACTCCTTTTCAACTACGATTATCGCACATCTACATCCGAACTATACACACACACCAAACTAATGAGCATTCACCAACTTTATACATACAATTCTTGCATCCTCATTAGAAACATTCTTAACAAAACTATACACACACAGCTATCCTTTAACACAAAAACATCAAAATACAGCCAAAGAAACCCTAACCAATTAAAGACGCGCCCACCCCGAACACAATATGGCAGGAGAAACATAATGTACGAAGGCGTTCAACTTTATAATAATTTACCGGCAGATATCAGGAGCACATCTTCTTTTAATATATTTAAAGCAAAACTCAAGCAGTATGTCATTAAGAACACTAAGCTATTAAGATAAAAAAAAAAACAATTTAATGTTACTCACAATAATATGTCGACAATCAATAATATCATACCTACCTACTCCAAGTAAAAATACTGTTAGCTACTGGACCAAACCTACCTTAATTATGTATTTATTCGCTAAGTGAACAATGTATGTTCTTTTAGAATAAATAAAGAATCTTTAAACCAATATGGTTTCAGGAAAAATACATCTACAAATGACGCAGTTCATGATCTCTCTGATCGTATTGTTAAGGCCTTGGATAGGAGTAATAAATGTTTGGCAATATTCCTAGATTTGGCTAAGGCTTTTGATACGGTCTCCATCCCCAAACTGATATTAAAATTAGAGAAGATTGGTATCAGAGATAAACAGTTGAAACTGTTTCAAAGTTATTTGACTGGTCGAACCCAGTGCGTAAAAATCGGTGAGCATACAAGTAGAGATCTACCCATAGGACACGGTGTCCCTCAAGGGAGCATTCTTGGCCCTACGCTCTTTTTAGTGTACGTAAATGAAATTTGCAAATTAGACATCACAAACGGCAAACTTCTGGCTTTCGCAGATGATACAGTGATTATTTTTACAGGGGCAACTTGGGAGCAAGTTTTTAACGCAGCTCAAGTAGGATTTAATAAAATAACTGATTGGCTATTTTCTAATACCCTGTCACTTAATGTTGATAAAACAAAATACATTGTGTTCAGTATAAAAAAACCAATAAAATTCGACAAAAGTAAATTTTACATAATTGCTCATAATCACACAACAAATATTTCAGACATGTGCAAGTGCCCTCAACTACAAAATGCACCTACTATCAAATATTTGGGAGTGATTTTAGACGAAAGATTAAGTTTTTTACCTCATATTAAGCTATTGACAGGGAGAATTCGGAAACTGATATATATTTTCAAACACCTAAGATATGCCGCGGACCCCAAGATTTTAAAGTCGGTTTACTATGCCTTGTGCCAATCTTTGATTAGTTATTGTATTTCCACCTGGGGCGGGGCCTGTAAAACCTATTTGCTAGTTCTTGAACGCGCGCAAAGAGCAGTATTAAAGGTATGTACCTTTAAACCTTTTCGTTACCCAACCAAGGAACTCTATGAATACTGTGGGGTTTTAACAGTCCGTCAATTGTTTATTCTACAGATTATTCTAAGGCAACATTCATTAAACACAAATGGCGAACAAGTTTCTATTAACTCCCAAAATCGGGCTACTCGTAGGCTTAAACTTCCCCTAGGCGATACCCTCAGGACTTCTTTTAGCCAGAGATTCTTCTGTTTCCTCGGACGTTTTTTGTATGCCAAGGCCAACAAATTATTAAGTATTAATGCTCAAAGTAAACATAGCTGTAAAAAAAATTTAATTGATTGGCTTCTAAAACTTACCTATGATGAAACAGAGAATCTCCTTCATCCAGTTAAATAATATAGTATCACTAATTCACAACTCATAGGCAATCATTACAATTTACACACGCACACACATACTTATACACACACATACTTATACACACATAAACTTATAATACTTACACGTAAATAACCACACCCCTACTTAAACATTTATAGTTTACTAGTTCAAGTTTTGATTTTAAGATTTTTTTTTTTCTCGTATTATTAATTAAATGTATTTTTGTTATCTCTGTAACTTCATCTAACATGTCTGTATAGCTATTTTATGTCATGAATTGCTTTCACTGTGTCACTTGAAGGTTGCTGGTACTTATAGCTCAGGGTTTCCTTTTTTAAGTACCAGCAGTACAATATCTGTTAATTCTTGCACATAAATTTGTACTAAGCATGTATTACCCTATTTAATTTGTGAAACAATAAATAAATGAAAATGAATTGAATTGAATATTATTGGGAAAAGGAAATAATATAGTTTTATATGATCATTACTGAAAGGCAAGCGGTTCACCACTTTTTCTGGTATATTTTATTACTAGCTTTTGCCAGCAAGTTCGTTCGCGTGTGAGGGTTTCTTTTTATTATTATTAAAAATAGGTTCGCGTTTGACCACCATCTTACCTGATGGTAAGTGATGATGTGGTCGAAGATGGAGCACGCTTACCTTTAAAGTAACCTATTCACTCTTGACTTAAAGACTCCTAGGTTATAGCTATCGGGAAACACAGACTTCGGCAGGCGGTTTACCCGCGTAAGTTCCGATCCCGTAGGAATTCCGGGATAAAAGTCTACTTATTCAGATCCGTTCATTCGCATTTGCGTGAAAGATAACTAAATTTGATGCAAAATGCATCAAATTTAGTTATTTTTTGAGAAAGGCAAAATGGTTCAAATGCCTACCGTAAATAAAATTGCTGCAAGTAAACTAGCTCAAGCATCGACCTAGAATAAAATAATACGAGACAAAATGCATTTAGCGCCAAGTCAACCGACAGTTGAATATACCCAATGAACACTAAGCAACATGATGTTGTTGTAACAGAGTGAAGAAATTTGATGCAGTTGCCCATTAGAGGGACTGCAAGATGAAACAAAATGAACCCTTACTAGATTATAGTAGATATTATATTGGTGCTCCTATTGGATGCGAGACGTGAATGTCGGACATTCGCATCCATCAGAAGGTCGTCTGTAGAGTGCTGCGTAATCTCGACTTGTTCAAAGCTAGTGGCCCCGACGGGATACCAGCAATTCGACGCCTTAGAGTGAAAACAGGTTCAGCTGCAGCTTCAGTTTCAGCTTCAGCTTTAGTTTTTATTTTCAGCGTCAGTTTCAATTTCAGCTACAGCTTCAGCTTCACTTTTAGCTTCAGCTTCAGTTTCAGGTTCAGGTGCAGTTTCAGCTTCAATTTCAGTTTCAGCTTCAGCATCAGCTTTAGTTTCAAGTTCAGCTTTAGTTTCAGTTTCAGCTTCAGCTTCAGTTTCAGGTTCAGCTTCAGCTACAGTTTCAGCTACAACCTCAGCTTCACTTTTAGCTTCAGCTTCAGGTTCAGGTGCAGTTTCAGTTTCAGCTTCAGTTTCAGGTTCAGTTTTAGCTTTAGTTTCAGCTTCAGTTTCAGCTTCAGCTTCAGTTTCAGCTTCAGTTTCAGTTTCAGCTGCAGCTTCAGCTTTAGTTTCAGCTTCAGGTTCAGGTGCAGTTTCAGCTTTAGCTTCAGTTTCAGTTTCAGCTTCAACTTCAGTTTCAGCTTCAGCTTCAGCTTCAGTTTCAGCTTCAGCGTCAGCTTCAGTTTCAGCTTCAGCTTCATTTTCAGTTTCAGGTTCAGCATCAGTTTCAGCTTCAGCTTCACTTTTAGCTTCAGTTTCAGTTGCATATTTCAGCTTTAGGTTCAGTTTCAGCTTCAGCTTCAGGTTCAGGTGCAGTTTCAGTTTCAGCTTCAATTTCCGGTTCAGTTTCAGCTTCAGTTTCAGCTTCAGCTTCAGTTTCAGGTTCTGTTTCAGGTTCAGTTTCAGGTTCAGGTGCAGTTTCAGCTTCAATTTTAGTTTCAGTTTCAGCTTCCGCTTTAATTTCAGTTTCAGCATCAGCTTTAGTTTCAGGTGCAGCTTTAGTTTCAGGTTCAGCTTTAGCTTCAGTTTCAGCTTCAGCTTCAGCTTCAGTTTCAGGGTCAGTTTCCGCTTCAGTTTCAGCTTCAGCTTCAGTTTCAGCTTCAGTTTCAGGTTCAGTTTTAGGTTCAGTTTCAGCTTCAGCTTCAGTTTCAGCTTCAGCTTCAATTTCAGTCTCAGCTGCAGCTTCAGCTTTAGTTTCAGCTTCAGGTTCAGGTGCAGTTTCAGCTTCAGCTTCAGTTTCAGTTTCAGCTTCAGCTTCAGTTTCAGCTTCAGCTTCAGTTTCAGGTTCAGCTTTAGCTTCAGTTTCAGTTTCAGCGTCAGCTTCAGTTTCAGATTCAGCTTCAATTTCAGTTTCAGGTTCAGCTTCAGCTTCAATTTCAGCTTCAGCTTCACGTTTAGCTTCAGTTTCAGTTGCAGCTTCAGCATTAGGTTCAGTTTCAGCTTCAGCTTCAGGTTCAGGTGCAGTTTCAGTTTCTGCTTCAGTTTCAGCTTTAGATTCAACTTAGTTTCAGGTTTAGCTTCACCTTCAGTTTCAGCTTCAGCTTCAGTTTTAAGTTCAGCTTCAGCTTGAGTTTCAGTTTCATTTTCAGTTTCAGGTACAGCTTCAGCTTCTTTTTCAGGTTTAGCTTAAGCGTCAGTTTCAGCTTCAGTTTCAGCTTCAGTTTCAGTTTCAGCTTCAGCTTCAGTTTTAGGTTCAGCTTCAGTTTCAGTTTCGGCTCTTGTTTCAGCTTCAGCTTCAGTTTCAGCTTCAGCTTCAGGTTCAGCTTCAGCTTCATTAATTTATAAATTATATATATTATAAATGAAACAAATTAAGTGAATAAGAGTTAAAATAAAATGAATTTAAATAATAAAATTAATCTTTATTAAAAATAAAAGAATAATAGTTCTCTTATGTGTAGTTTTTTAAAGTCCGGATTGAAATGTCAATGTTCCTACATACAATGCAACAAGACCTGTTTTTGTTCTTCTTCTGCTGTTTATTTGACAGCCCTTTCAGCGGTATCATTTACAAATTACAAATGATTTATTCAGCGTCCTGAAAAGCTGCATTAGCATTCCAAAAACATACATCTTTTTAAAGAAAACCGTCGTTAATCTGAAGTTGTGATCGAAATATTTTCCGATACAAAATCATTATCACCAATCATTCATTCATTTTATCTACAACAAAAAAAAACAACACATGAAAAAACAATAAGAAATGTAAAAAAAAAAAACATAAATACTTGCTTACCTAAAACCATTTCTTCCATATATGGAACATAGCGTTTTTGTGATTGCCAACCTAACTTGGCAATCATTTTAAGTTTATCTTATCACTCGATGAACACTTTACCTGGAAAGAACACATTGATGAAATATGCATGAAAATTAATCGATTTATATTTGCACTGAAAAAAGTTAAAAATGAGACTAATAAAGCTACTGCTATGATGGTGTATCACGCATATATATGTTCCATAATTCGGTATGGCATCATTGTATGGGGTAATTCCTCTGAAGTCTCCCGAATTCTAATAGCTCAAAAAAAAATGCATTCGCGCTATCTTTAACATGGACTGGACTGAATCATGTAGGCCAGTGTTTAAATCACACAAGCTTCTAACTGTTCCTTGCATATACATTTACGAAATCGCAAAATTTGTTAAAACTAACCATTCTCTTTTTGAAGCTAAAGACAACTTAAACAAGCATAAAGTCACCCAATATTTATTAAAGATCCCTATACCCAGAATAGAACTATTCAGACGCAGCTGCGTATATATGGCACCACTTATATATAACTCATTACCGAATTGGATCACTGAACTTCCTTACAAAAAATTTTGCGTGGTCTTAAAAAAGTGGTTGATATCACACAGTTTCTATTCAATTACTGAATTTCTTGACAAAAAGTCATGTCCATCCTATCACTTCAGGAATGCATTATAATGACTTTTGAGTTTTGTAAACATTGTAAATTAATTTATGTAGAATTTTAGTTTGAAAAAAAAAAATGTTATTTACATTTAATTTTCGAGTGTTATTTTATAAGTTTACACTAGTATTATATAACCTTACTGTGTAGTACTGTAGCTGTTTAGCTCTGTATATAAATATTTGCACGCCAATTCTAAATGGCAGAATGTGTCTTGCACTGAATTTCTTGTAACATCTCTACCTACCACATTTTATGCAAATAAATGAATTATGATTATGATTATCAACTTCATCATCAGAAAGTGGTAATATGATAGTCTCTTCACACTAATACGGACCACAGGTGATGGCTACACTTGCTTAACGAAGCTTTAGAAATTGTTGCATCAATTTTTTCGTACTCTTTTACTTTATTCAAGAAGCAGAAATCTTGGTGAGGTGCTTTAGTTGCAACTTGAGCCTAGGTTTAACATACATAAACAAACATACACGTAAACGTGACAATAAATAAGCAAATATCTTGAAGAGCCTTTTTGTCTTTCGCAATCATTCGGAGTTGTGATTGCAATTCGGAGTTAGATGGCTAGGCAGTCCGACATGGAAAATATTTTGTTTGTCACTCATTAACCCTACCGAAATTTAAATGCAATAAGGAATAGGCACTCAAAATCGTGTATGAAGTGACTACGTGTATGATAAAACACTCAGTGACAGGCACAAGCGTGGTACCCGCGCAATTTGTATGGACAAGTTTCAATCGCAAGTCGGCACGGGTTATCGTTTATAAAACGGGCTAATTTTTATTTCTAGACTATATTAGGTCATTATGAAAGTTTTTGAAGATATGCGTAAAAATATTTCGACATCAAAATTTAAGGGACAACCTCTATAGTATTCATTACACTCAATAATATTAACAATATAATTATAATACCCAACGGGGCCCGGCACTGCACTTCCTTACACAGGTTATTCTATAACCTAGCTGGGAGTGCAGCACCTCACCACCATTATAGTTATTGTAGTACTTACTTAAATGTATATGTAGTCTAAGTGTAAGATACTGTATAGATATAAGTAAGCAAATAAATAAATAAATAAAAAACATTTACGGAAAAAAATGACGTGTGCAAGTGTTATTTATACCTTGCCAAATAAACATAATTATTTCATTAGCTTATAACGTTTCCATTGCTGGGACACAGTCTCCTCTTAAACATCTCATTGGCAACGATGCACTAGTCGAGTCAAAGCTCCAGAGCCTTGAAAATCGACGACGAGTTGCAAGTCTATCGGTTTTCTATCGGTTACATTTTGGGGAGTGTGCGATGGAATTACACAGTCTAATTCCGCCAAGCCCGTTCCATCATCGGACTACGAGCCAAACGGCGAAGCACCGTCGTTACATGGTGGACATCCCACCCATACGCACAAAACATTTTGAGAATACCTTCATTGTGCGTGCGGCTAAGGAGTGGAATTCCTTGCCGGAGTCTGTGTTGCCCGATTGCTATAACCTGGGAGTATTTAAGTCAAGAGTGAATAGGTTACTTTTAGTTAAGCGTGCTCCATCTTCGACCACATCATCACTTACCATCAGGTGAGATGGTGGTTAAACGCGAACCTATTATTAATAAGAAAAAAATAACTGTGCTCAGTAATTTTTTTTTATTAGGACATTATTTACCACGCGGGCCCAATGCTGTTTATTTTGTGGATGGCGCAGATGGCGTCTTCGGATTTACGGTCCTAGGACAGAACGGTTTCCTCACAATTATTTCCTTCGCCGTGCTTAAGAATTAAATTACACAAAGTAATGTGCTTGCCTAAGTTCTAACCCACGACCTACAGACTCGGTAAGTTGTACCTATAACCACTGGACAAACATTGACCTTATTTACTTACTTTTTAAAATACTGAAAAAAATATAATGAACTAACTTAAGTTCGGTGTAAAATGAGACAAAAATAAGTAGGTAAGATTTTCACCTTAGCTGATAAGTACTGGCGCAGAAACTTGGACGGTTCGCCTCTAAGACCGACGCAAAATGGATGCTCTGGAAATGTGGTGCTGGCGGCGACTGTTGCGGATCCCTTGGACAGCATTTCAGACCAATGTGTCGATCCTGGAGGAGCTCCGAATCAAGGAGATTTTATAGTATCGTCGACTGTGCAAATACGAATAAAAAAGTAAGCTGACATGGTCACTAAAAATAATACAGGATATTTACCATGTATATTTTTTGTCTCGAGTTTCCGATATGTTGGCACAGTTGCAAGCGCCATGATATCAGAAACTCGATACATAAATAAACATGGTAAATAACCCGTTCTAAGTACTAATGATAAAACAAATAAAATATATTTTGTTTATTTAGTTGTTTAGGTACGTACAATTAGAAAAATAAATTCAGGAATAAATACCTTTATTCTGAAGATAACAAGTCAAATAACTTGTTTCTTACCACTTTTATTTAATAGTTTTAATGAAAGAAACAAAAAGTTTTAATTCTCACAGAACTGACATACAGAATGTTTGGTGCATCGTGTGCCAAATTGAAACTCAACTGAACGGGTCATCTGCTATCCTTTCATACCCCTTAACACCTCTCATGCCCTGTGGATTTTTTTATCGACTTTTTATTTTGTTATTAAAAAATAAGACCCAAATTTTACATTCAAATACATAATAAAAAAAAGTTTAAGGCGTAGACTCTACATTTTTATTTTATTTAGATGTGTATTGTTTTAGAGTACTTTTTAATACAAAATTAGTGACATTAGTCGTCTAGTTTTTTTTTTAATTTACTCGCAGTTTCGAACTTAAATTAAAGCTGTACATGTTACAGCTGTTTAAATGGCTACAAAAAAAAAACCAAAAGCGACCGGGATCTTCCAATTCTCTCAAAAATTTTCTAGTTTGTCCTCTTGCTAGTTAATGTGCCATATCGACGATGAAGTGACAAGAACTCCTAACTGACATTTTTGCGATTTTACTTTTTTTACGTAGATAGACTTTAAATAATTGTTTGCGTGAGCAGGCAATAGCAGCTAACATCATATCTTATTTTCTAAATATTAATTAATATTTAGCTGCTATTGCCTGCTCACGCAAACAATTATTTAAAGTCTATCTACGTAAAAAAAGTAAAAACACAAAAATGTCAGTTAGGAGTTCTTGTCACTTCATCGTCGATATGCCATAAAAATCTTTTAACAACTCTGTGATTTCGCTAGAATTGTGAATCGAGTCACATAAGACTAAATTCCAAATTCCAATTTCAATTTGACACACGATGCACCAAACACCCTGTACATGCAAATTAGTACCTTTTTTCGATGAGAATAATCATCAAATGACTCCTCCCGCTGTGAAGTGGTGCGGAGAGGAGTGTCAGACTTTTACTGACTAAAAACCCTCCCTGTTCTTTAAGGTGCCCTTGTGATTCGGGGCTGCGGTATCTCGTTAGAACATTTCCGCAACCCCGACAGGCCATCGTCCTGTCAGGTCCTGAAACTATAGGTACCTAACTAATCATATCAGTCTAGTAATTTAGATTGATTTGGGCCACATGTAGTAACGAAATAGCTAAAATTATAATGGTAAATAGATAACATATAGTACCTAAATTAATACGACCGTTTTGCACCCCGAAGGGAAGAAAACGATTATTTCAGGTCTTGCCGACGCTTGACCTTCGGAGATAACCTACCTTACCTACCTGTACCACAGAATACTAAATAGTTACTTCGTAACAGATACATCACTCTCATACAAAAGCGAAAATACCTACGCTATAATAGCCTACAAAATCTTAATAATAATACCAGCTGTTTGCAGCGAGAAGAAATGTACCATAAGTACGCACACACAGAGTTGAGATTGTTTTGCCCACCGCTCGACCCACGTCATCGAGCGAATGTCTTAGGGTTGTATATGATGATAGGTACTAAAACGAATATAGAAAACTAATTATTTTAATTTATTGATCAAATATGTTTCAGACTTCCCTGAATTCCCGATTATTAAATTTTTGTGTCGAAAATATCCGAAACCGCGTAAATCATTTTAATTTAATAAAATTCCGCGCACCTAAATAATCAAAAGGGAAACAGGAGCAAAGCGGAGGAAAATCAATTGTTTTTAGGTCGATCCATTATGACGTTGTCAAAATTATTTAAAAAGGCTCAGGCAGGCGTGCAGCAGCCCACTGTTGGATGTACCGACGGCGATACGTGAAGCGGTAGGCATATAACGCGTAGCCTTGAGCGAGTGACGGACGCCTGCCTGTACTCATATGCGTCTACTTACGTCCTTTTATCTCTAAGCGTGTTCCAGGTGTGGGGGGCGGCAGCTACCGCGTGGCGGGAGAGTGCGCGTTCTCGTTAGTACCTTACTCCGAAGAGCCGGTAAGGGCTTGCTTCGGTCAAGCCTCGGCAAGACCTGAAATAATCGTTTTCTCCTCTTCGGGGTGGAAAACGGTCCTATTTCAGTTCTGTGCCTTCGGCTTGACCTCCGGAGACGTGTCTATTTTCTGCCTGCGCCCTCTAACTATAGCGTACTGTGACAGAAGTGGGTATTAAACATCCTTAAAATAAAAGCCAAGATTTGTGACAATCAAGTCAATGTTATTTCCCTTAGGAATATTAAATGTAGTAGGTACAGTTTTTGACTCAAAAATCTTAGGTCTAACTTACAGAAAAGAAAACAAAATTTTAAGAAATATAATATTAGTCTAGCAATAGACTTTATAAAATTACATAAAAATTAACAATTACTTATGTGTGTCAAAAGGCATAGTGAGATCTTTTTCAGACTTTCAAATTTAAATTTAAACACAGTCAATATTACTACAATAATAGCTAATTAAACTGCAGAGAATGAATAATTAAGAACATTTAAGTTTTCGTTTCTAGGAAGTTCTAGCGATTTGCAATAGTGCTTAAAAAATTGTCGGAACCTCTCCAGTTTCCTCTTTTTAAGATAGTCTAACGGTACATTATTTTGATAATCATTTGACGCAACGGCTGATCTGATTGAGCCTGGACTATAGTTTATGCCTAAATCACGTAAAGGAGCCTTAATCCAGCCGGAAATTATTGCTCTTGAGGCGGCCCTCATTTCACCACGTGTAGTGATAAATAGACTATGCAAATTAGGTCGTGCACTTCTACTTGTTGACAACTTAATCAAGTAATTCACCCATTTGACCAAACTTAATTCAGGGTCTCCTGAACAAGATAGATGTCATCCAGACTGCCGATTCTTGATATTATCGGTATTATAGCCAAATTTAGGCCAAAACGTTATCAAAGAGCTTGATCTATCGCAATGCTGATCTTCAATGCATAACAGTGTTAGGTCGTGGATACGACGACCTGAAGCCAATAATAACAGCAAGGCAACATGCCAGAAACCTGAAATACAATTCAGTTGGACAATGAGATATAAAAAATAAATAAATAATAATAATAAAATAAATAAATAAGTTGGGTAATGAGGATGCACACTTTTTAATGCCTATAGCTTTGACTATAGCTGAAACTAGCCGGTCATCTGAAACGAGACCACCTAGCTCTGGAAGCGAGAAGGACGAGAACCACTCTCTAATTGTAGCTTCGTCCAAGCTAGCACTCTCGCCACTGGCCGTCTTCCACTGGGCTTCCTCCAGGCAACTGGAGGTCTCACCTGGCGAGGTCGGACCGCCGAGGTGTCGTGAAGAAGATAGATAGATATAATATTATACACCATACCGCTGCCCTGGAACTTAAGGGTAAGTGAAGGAATAGGGTGAGTTTTTAGTCAGCAGAAGTCTGATACTCCCTTCCGCTTAACTCAGAGCGGGAGAAGTCATTCGATGATTTTCCCACCCAGGAAAAAAAATTAAAAAAGATATTCTTAATTCCACTGTTCACAAATACTGCAAGAAAACGTCTTCAGAAAGCTGAAAGCTGAAAATCTCTTAGGACTGAGCATTTCCCATCTCATAGAAAGGGAGCCTAAGTCCCAGCAGTGACAAAAATATACACAATAAAACATGTACAAAAGTTCACGCTTTTATTAGGTCGACCTGTATGTAACTATGTAATGGAATCTAAGGTACCTAATTTAACCATCTTCTAACGGTTGAAGCGTAATGAAAATTGGCAGCTGTATGTAGTTCTGATGACAATACTATAATATGGTACTGTCGAACTGATCTGATGATGGAGCTGGAAGATATGAACTAGAACTTCATGATGGAAAATCGTATTATAGCTACTATGGATTTCTTAGAAAAGTCTTGTCGCACCCTTCCTGTAAGAAAGCGGTAAGTGAATTCGGACAACTTTTCAGGAGCTTAAAAAAAGTGTCCAACTTTGTTAAAAAAAATCCCAGGAGTACCGTATAAAGAACAAAAGATGGCATTTAGCAGCGGCGAAATGATAGAGTTTCCGATTTTTCATTGTTTTATGTATACTGTGAGATAAGGTTGAATTATACGGTTACCTAAATAATCCCCGAAACTGTTACAAAAGATGCCGGTGTAAAAATGAATATTGCTTTGTTATGATCTTTGGTGTACCGCATCGGCTGCGTTAAGTGTAGTTATTCCATTATGCATGTTACAATTTTAGGCTAGTCTGAAAGTGTAAGTATCAATTACGTAGTTTTTACACGAAAAATTCATTTAAGTAAACAGAAATACATACTTTATGCATGCGAAAGTATCTACGTTTTGCTGGAGCTTCTGAATAAACTTGTTTTTGATTGGAAAAAATATTCAAATAATGAAGTGTATCATCGTAAACTTCTATTTTACTGTTAACAGCTTGTCATGTACAAAAATTGTATGTCAATACTATATAGATTTATAATAATTAAAGAAAAAGTTAAATTGCTGCGTTTCAATCATACTAATCGATTTAAATTATGTTTGTATGTGTGCGAAGAAAAAACGTGCTGTAGAAGCCTATAGTATGTAAAATGAAGTGCTCAAAAGTAAAAAAAAAAACGGAAATCTTCTACAAATTACTCAAACACAGAAAAAATTACCTTTGTTAATGTTAAAACATTTTGACTCTACACTGAGAAAAAAAAAACAACCAGATTTCACATTGCTTCAACAAGTTTTCGGGTTAAAATAGCGCCTACGTGCTGTTTGGTTGAAACTACGAGTTTGATCTTGTAAAGTGTAACTTATTGGTTCTACAAGCTACGTATTATGTTATTTCTACGTTACGTCAGGTCGAATTTACGTTAACATTTTCCGATTGTTTTTACAAGTTTAGCAAGTAGATTTAACATGCTCAGCACGTTGTTGTGACATGACTAGCTTGTTGAATCTCAAGAAGCTTGTTAATTTATCTTTTTACTTCTACGTGTTGGGCATATAGTTCCAACATGCTCGCCTTGTTGTTTCAACATGCTTGACATGTTTTTGTGACATGACTATTTTGTTGAATTTACAAGCAGCTTGTTAGTTTATCTTGTTACTCTTACGTGTTGGGCATATACGTCCGACATGCTCACCTTGTTGTTTCAACATGCTTGACATGTTGTGATATGACTAGCTTCTTGAATCTACAAGCAGCTTGTTAATTTATCTTGTTACTCCCACGTGTTGGGCATATAGTTCCAACATGCTCGCCTCGTTGTTTTTTTTTATTATAAAATAGGTTCGCGTTTGACCACCATCTCACCTGATGGTAAGTGATGATGTGGTTGAAGATAGAGCACGCTTATCTAAAAGTAACCTATTCACTCTTGACTTAAAGACTCCTAGGTTATAGCTATCGGGAAACACAGACTCCGGCAGGGAATTCCACTCCTTAGCCGTACGCACAATGAAGGTATTCCCAAAACATTTTGTGCGTATGGGTGGGATGTCCACCATGTAACGATGGCGCTTCGCCGTTTGTCTCGTAGTCCGATGATGGAACGGGCTTGGCGGAATTAGACTGTGTAATTCCATCGCGCACTCCCCGAAATTTATTCGATAGAAAACCGATAGACTTGCAACTCGTCGTCGATGTTCAAGGCTCTGGAGCTTTGACTCGACCAGTGCATCGTTGCCAATGAGTCTCTTAGCCCGCTTCTTGATAGACTCAAGCGCGTCCAGTTGGTATTTGGCAAATCCATCCCAAAGATGAGAGCAGTACTCCATACACGACCGAACCTAGGCTTGATAGAGATTGAGCAACTGTTCGGGTGTGAAGTACCGTCTCATCTTTGCTAGAATTCCCAACTTTTTTGATGCTAGTTGAGCCTTAGCCTCGATAAACGGGCCAAAATTGAGGGTAGAAGTTAGTGTTACCCCCAGAAGCTCGACACGGTCGGTTATCGGCACGGTTACACCCCGGAAAGTAGGAGCTGGTTTGAATTGACTCCTTTTTGCGAAGAAGAGACATGCCTGGGTCTTAGCTGCATTAAACTTGACCAAGTTGGCATCGCCCCATTCGGAGACAGCCTTCAAGGACAATTTCAAGCGCCCAACCATGTCCTCACGCAGAGACTGGATCTGTGATCCACCAGCTCGCGCGCTAGGCATATATCTCTCAGAAACTGTGCTGTCGTCTGCATACCCAAAGGTACCGGGAATCAGCAGATCGTTAATATGCAGCAAAAATAAAGTTGCTGAGAGAACAGACCCCTGAGGGACCCCGGCATTAATTGCCAATTGGCCAGACGAGCAGCCATCAATGAACACTCGAATGGACCGATCTCTCAGGAAGCCTTCAATCCAAACGCAAAGTTGAGTGGGTAAATCGAAGGAAGGAAGCTTAGCAATAAGGTTATCGTTCCAGATCCTGTCAAAGGCCTTGGAAATGTCAATGGAAACAGCAAGTGCTTCCCCGTGCTTCTCAATGGCCTCACTACAGGTATGAATGGCATACGCTACTTATTATATATTAATGGTACACGCTCCATACTCTTACAAAGTATGGACGTGACTGAAATAAGCCTGTAGTTGGCCGGGTCAGCACGACTGCCCTTTTTGGGTACAGGCTGTACGTTAGCCAGCTTTCATGCTTTCGGCACCTTTCCAGTCTCTAGCGAAACGCGAAACAGGCGTGTAAAGATTGGAGACAGTTCGGGCGCACAAGTCGCCTTGTTGTTCCAGCATGCATTTTATCATGTTGTAGTTACAGTACGTGCTTGTTCTATCAACTTGTAGCTTATTATGTTACCTTGTTGAATCTGCATTATTGGTTTGTTCTATTCACAGTTGAGGACTGAGTGAAGCGGTCAGACTATAACTGTAAAAAGAACCAGTCTATAATGCAGATTCAACAAGGTAACATAACAAGCTACATAATTAGTTTTTTTTTTAATGTAAACTTAAACAACCAAACATAAATAACGCACAGATAATAACAAAAATACTATATGCAATTACATTTAAATAAATCACTAGCAAACAATTTTTTTTTAGTTAAACGCATTACAGCCTTTAACCGCATCTTATTTTGAGGTACCTACGTCGTTGGGTCGCAAAGGAATAATCGTTATATAGATTTGTAAATAAATAACATGTATTTTAAGGTCTTAATTATTTATTAATTTACAGTGTTACCACAATGGCGTTTAGAGGTTCTAGAACAATGTTCTCTGTCCTAGAAGTTAAAACTACATACAGTTATGCAAATGTATAGTTGACCAAGTGTTCCACTTTAAACCTTATAGACATATGTTTAGACTTGAAAGTGGTAAGGTAATATCTTGATCAACTATGCCTTAATTTATGTATATGCAAGTATTTTAAGGTCTTATTTATTACAATTTTTATTTTTTGACAATGTGCATCTTTGGTGTTTAAAAGGTTATAGAACAATGCTTCCCTGTCCTAAAAGTGAAAATTACATACAGTTTTGCAAATTTATGGTCGACTAACTGAAAGAAGATTCACTTTTGTGACATAAATTATTAATTTGCTTTGATAGTGATTTTATAGAATGAAAATGCTGGAAACATCCTTCTTCTCCGCAATGAAACACGGTTTTTTCTAAGGCAGCAAAACACAGAGAACGCAAATGGTGACAAAGAGATCTAGTATTAGAAAATTGAGCCTTACACGCAAAACAAGTTAACATTTTAATCCTTTAAATCACCCATTAAGGTATAGATAACACTAAGTGATTTATCAAATTTAGTGTTTATGTTATATAATGCTCTTTGTATAAACAGCCAAATGAGATAAGATTCGTCAGAGTATTCTGCTCCTGTCGCATGTATAATCTTAAATGCCACATCCACTCCCTGGAGTAATGAATTTACTTTGTAAATAGTCTGACCAACAACGCCATAAATTTTTAAAATATCACAAATTGTACCCGTGTACATTATCAAGGGCTGAAATGTTCGTCCTAGTTTCACCAATTTCGTTCTCTTACTTGATACTGCTGTTTGTAGATCATCAACGCCAGCTATTTGCAATATAAATCCATCCTGGATTTCACTACGCGATGGCTTCCTTGAGAGCTTTCCTTTTTTCTTTGATACTGTTGAAGGCACTAAATATGGCAGCAACAACAACGCTGCATTGATTTCCGACTCTGGTTTGGTATCTGTAACTATAATAAGTAATGTTCAAACTGCAATCTGCGTAAATTACGTACTCAATGAAAACAGTAGGAAAGAGTAAAAAAGTCATGCAACGTCAATAGTATCACAAATCACACAGTAGGTAACCACAACATATGTCCGGTTTGCTCGTGTGGAAACGTTACAAAATAAAACAAATTAATTATTGATGTTATCTCCAGTAAAGTTCTGGTATGTATTTTAGGAGGTACCTATATTGGCACTTAGTAAACTCACCGTAATTAATGCTGTCCATATTAAGCATACGCCTGACCCGTGGGTTTCTTACCACCACACTCAGCGGACGATGTTTTTTTATCCTCGATTGCTTCCAAAATTTTAATTCGCCAAGTCAACATACACCTACACCACGATAGCGCTGACGCACGAATGCATGCAATGCGTCGACGTGACACCCTCGCGCCCCCGCAGCCGCACGACCGCGCGCTCGCAAGCGCAGTTCCACACTTTGGTATTAAAATCTAACGCGTGTATAAGTAAGTTTTGAGGGTTTCCGATCTTAGATTGTCGTTCTAATATAACTTAAGTACAGGTACACCAAAAACTTTCACTCAATGTCTATGGAAAAACAAGTGTTCATTATTACGATTTGTATAAAACTATTTTCTTCGTAGAGTAAAGAAGTAAGTGCAGCTACGCGTCAGGTATTTATGACAACTGCTTGGAGAAACTACGTAACGATAGTAACGCAAAACAATCCCGCAACAAGTTTCGTGCAATAAGTAAGTAAGTGGACTTGCAAGACACGCCTTCGCAATAGTATCCAAGAACAAATGCCTATGTTTATTTACTTTTATAAAGTTATGTTAATTCTTCGTGTTAGTTATGGGTATGTGTGTTTATGGCTTTATACCCAGGGAAATTTGTAAAATAAATAAATGTATGTATGTTTACATCTATATAAGAATGGAAAACTATTTTATTTTTTGTCGCAAAAATACACATTTTTTGTGACAGTACCCTTATTTTTGGCGCTAGCTTCATGAAAATTTGTGAGAAGGTGTATTAGAGTACGCTCGATTTTTTGCAATAATAAAAAAAATATGACGCAAGTTGAGTTACGCGACTCTTCCAGGAAGGGTGCGTTGTAATGAACTTTGATCACGATTAGGTTTCAAGGTCTGATGATGAAGCCGGAAGATAGGCACTGGCATTCCATGATGGAATATCGTATCATAGTCGTGTTTGCACTTGTGAGAAAAGCCACGTAATGGATTTTGAACACGATCCGGTTTCAAGGTTATAACTAACCTAAAGAAAATCCGTTATCGGTTTTCTTAATCTTTTTAAATTACTGCGTCATCCATAGATTTATTTTTTTATAGATGTCACTTTTGAATCCTCTGGGGGGATCAACCGTTTAATTTTCACTATTCGTGGAAATAATGTGGCAAAAACTACAAAAAAAGAAACAGCAACACAAAGAAAACGGAGACTAAAAAAAAGGAAAATCGCGAAAAAATTTACGTGCATTTATAAAAGCGTGTTTTTCTAGTGTTTTTTAAACTATTAATTTATTTTTAGCTTATAAATAAAAGTAAATTCTATTCTTTCAATTATCAAAAGTATAACTTTTCGAAAAAGCATTTTAAAACTATTTAGACAAAAATAATCTAGTAAATAAGGCTAGTGAGTTTCTACTTTTGATACTACACCGGTTTTATTTTTATTATCACCATTTATATTCAGCCAGCGTTATATAAAAGCACGGAGTCCTTATATATTTACTTAAGGCGTTTAATAAGTTAAGTTCATTGAAGACAAGCAAAATTGAAAGACGTGAGTTGATTTTTATTTAACTTTTTAATCTGGTTTGGAAGCGTAGTGTATTGAATGTCTGTTAATTAATTTGTATTGTGTATTTTGACGTAGATGGAACTTTGAATTTCATTCGTGATTTAATTTGTAATACAATTGTAATTTAATTTGTTTTTTATTTTATTTTCACAATCTATTTTCATGTTCAATTTATTATTATTGGTCCAACCTAATACTGTTCTATTAAAAAAAAAATATTGACAAAATGTTGTGTCAAGACTCAAATTACGCTGTTCGCACTTAATTGTAATATGCTAAGTTTACATCTTGGGTCACCTGGGCTGTGGTTGGGCTGTGACTAGTTTGCGGCCCATGGGTAATTCTGCATACTGTTTGTTTTTTCTTCTCTTTCTTCAATAACATGTGTTTGTCAAATAGATAGGTAATTGTACACTAAAATTTAAACACAATTATTTAACAATATTGCTTAATTATATGGTTACAATTACAGTCTTATCGCTAAAATAAATTATTTATTTATTTTTAACTCATTCCTGTGAGTACAAAGATGGAACCCGCTTTCTTAATAGCAACCTACTCACTCTACACCTGATACTCAGCTATCATCTGTAACTATCCCAGCAGACATCACAGGGTCCAGGAAGGAGTTCCTTCTCTTAGCTTTTCAAAAACCTGTCGGACCAACCTATAAATGAGATCTTCTGGGAAATTAGTTTATACTTCACTAGCTTCTACCAGCGGCGTCACTGGAATGCAATGGTTTATTTTATCGAAATTATTGGTTTCCGTTTAGATGCGAAGGATAAACAAACAAACACAATTTCACATATTTAATATACAGAACTGTGAAAAAATATAGATTCAACAATATTTTCAATTTTTATTATAAAATAACTACCAATTATTAAATATCGTTTCATTCAGTAAATGCTACAAAGTCATTACTCTCTTCATATAAATAGATTATTTTTATATTTTTGTGTGATGAAGAAAAAACCAAATAACAAAAAAGTTCAATGGATGTACGTTGTGAAAAATTATAAACTCAGGGTTTTTAGTATATCAATGCTCAGCGTACATAATGCATGTTATAATTAGCTAATATTTTGTCCATTATTTACCCTTATTTTTAATAACGTCTATTAATCTGTTAGGTACGCTATCAATTAACTTCTTAATTACAGTGGGTGAAACTTCAGACCAAGAAGATTGCAGTATCTATTTGATTTGTTGAATATCATTTATAGGAGGCTTTTCTCGATCGTAAATTTTCCTTGCTAGAATCTCCCACACATTCTCCATCGGATTTAAGTCCGGACTACACGCTGGCCATTGTAATGTCGATATACCAAAGTCATACAACCACTTTTTTGTACTTTCAGCAACATGTATCGGAGCGTTATCTTGTTGAAAAATAATATTTTCCTCTTCAGTCAGGGTTATAAAACGTAAAAGGTAATCATGTAGCAGATCTTGGTATTTAGCAGCGTTCATTTGACTATTACAAAACACCAATTCTGTCTTTAGATGGCCAGTGATGCCGCCCCATACCATGACTGATGCACCTCCGCGTGCTCGACGTATCTTTGTGTCGTGTCTTAAATCATGCCAGTAATATTTGAAACCGTCAGAACCATCAAAATTAAACTTCTTTTCATCACATAAAGTAACGTGTTGCCAAAAATCTTGTCCTTTTTTTAAATATTTTTCTGCGAATTTAAGTCGGTCTGCAATGTGATGCTCTTTGAAGGCAGGTTTACTAAGATATTTTCGATATTTCAAATATCCGGATGCTTTTGTCCACTTCCTAATAAGACTCGTATCACAATCTAAGTTATATCTGTGCACCAGCGCCGATGACGATGCTCCAGTGTTTGACAATTCCCTTAGAATGGCGCGTTTCACGAAGAAAACTTAGGAGGTCGTCCAGAAGGTTTACTTTTGCCATCATTTTCAATTCCTAGCTTCAAAAAGTTCTTTACCACACTCTGTGATCTACCAATAATGTCGGCTATTTGTCTTTGAGTTTTACCACAGCTTCTCAAATCGATAATTCTTTGTTTTTCTATATCACTTAATTGTTTACCACGAGGCATTATCCAAGGTTATTAAAATATAATCACCACAAAAAATACAAACTCGTGAATATAAACTTCAACAAAAGATGCAAGCACTTTCCCTTATCACGTTCTAATTGCGACTGAGTTTATAATTATTCACAATGCAAGTCGATACGTGTGACAACAAGCGTTGCGCTCGACGTTAAGGTCACGCAGAGACAAACCGTTGTTATACGTTATTACGTACCATACATGTGGGCATATTTAGTATTACATGACTTTGTTAGAGGTTTGTTGAGTTTAATCTTTAAAACATTGAACAAATGATTTGAGTCTATATTTTTTCACAGCTCTGTAAGTATGCACAGCCTTCCGCACAAATGCGTCTATTCTACGCAACTTTCTCATAAAGACCTGACTTTCCACTATCTGCCTGCGAAGGGTGCTGGAGTATTTCAGTTACATCGCCAGAAAAGAATGGCATAATATTTAACAATTTATGCTTACGAGTAAAGTCAAAAGCGAAGAATAAGGCATTCTGCGACTGAGCCTAAATTCTAAAGCCTCTTTTTGATTAATGCGTGTATGTCTATTTGTGTACTGCTCCAATGGCATATCTGCTTTGTTTTCTGGGAAAAGTCTTCAAATAACTCCTCTCACTCTGGGTGTAGTGGGAGGGAGTGTCAGAGCCCTACTGACTAAAAACCCACCCTGTTCCATCAGTTATTTTTATATTTATCGTTTATCTGATTCTCTCTGATTAGAATATTGCCGCTACCCGCGACAGGCAATGGCTTTATCCCCTAATCTCATCATCAATGGTATTGACTGCTCTTTGAGTCCTGTAGGTTCGAAATCGCTGTAGATGATGAACTTAGATCATACTTAAAATAAGAAAAAATTTAAAATTGACAAGACGGCGAAAATTTTCTTGTCAATTTTCTACGTATTTTATATTTATTACTACTTTTATTTTTCTGTATAATATCAAAATTAACCGTGTAAATAAATAAAAAAAAATGAATACCAATGTTCGTACTTCGGCAAATCACAGTGAAACCTCATCAAATACCGTGCAGTGTCCTCATTGTCCTAGAACCTTCAAAGTAAATGGAATACAACGACATTTGCGCGCCGCCCATACTGAGAATCCACCTCCAGCTATAACTCAGACCATACCCACAACATGCCTAGAAGATGCTTTTGGATCCCCGTTTTTTAATGGAATAGGATCGAAGACAGACACATGGCAAAAACGATGGGAAAAAGTGTGCACCCTTCATGGGAAACTCTATGACCTTCCCTCCAACACTGTAAGTAGAAGATTTATTCACAAATTAGCTGAAGAAATAGAATATCTTGTTAAATCAGACTATCCTTCTGAACGCATTTTGATTTACGTTGCTGTCATGCTACAAAGAGAGAAAAATGTTAAACAAGCAAAAGATATAACAAGATTACTTGACCGACGCCAAAATCTATGGGCCGAAGAAAACATTGATATACTAATAACTGAGGCTATGAAAGCAGACCACTCTCTCCGTAACTCCTACAACAGAAATAATTATAATGATAATAATGAATATGTCACAAAAAATTTCACCCGTCTCATACAGCGAGGAAAAACACGTGAAGCCCTAAATTGGTTAATGACAAAAGATACAAGCAAAATTCTTAAACCTGAAGACGAAATTGATGTAACAGGAAAAACGGTAATGAATGTACTGCAAGAAAAGCACCCCCCCGGATTCAATCCCGATTCAAGACTGTTTACACTGCCTGATGGCCTCCCCGAATTGACTCCATTACTAGAAGTAGACATAACCAGTGAACATGTGGAATCAGTTGCTAGAAAATTGCACGGTGGTGGAGGCCCAACAGGTACCACATCAGACAATTGGAAAGATTACTTGCTACGATTTGGAGAAGCAAGCCTGCATCTGAGGACTGCAGTAGCACAATTAACAATGCATTTAAATAACAATTTTGTGCCATGGAATCAAATACAAGCTCTTATGTCAAGTCGACTTATCGCCCTAGACAAATGCCCAGGTGTGAGACCGATTGGCATTGGCGAATGCCTACGCAGGATCCTATCCAAATGCATGATTTTAGTCACCGGATCCGAGGTCACCGAAGCCTGTGCTCAATCGCAACTCTGCAGTGGACTAAGCAGCGGTATCGAAGGTGCTATTCACGCGATGAACGATCTTTTCCAAAAAGAATGTCAACCAAGCTCTAACTGGGGAATGCTACTCGTCGATGCAAATAATGCCTTTAATTCTATGAACAGACAGTTAGCTCTCTGGCAAGCAAGAATATATTGGCCACATTGCGCTCGTTTCTTATACAACACCTACAATGGTCACGCAGAACTTGTAATACGTGATTCCGATATGAGATTATATAGCAAAGAAGGAGTTACCCAAGGTGATCCACTTGCCATGCCATTGTATGCCCTTGCAACACTACCCATAATAAACGACCTAAAAAAAGAACAAGCAACTACCCAATGCTGGTATGCAGATGACTCCTCCGCCCAAGGTAAGCTCAGAAACCTACGTCAATGGTGGGATAAAATGAGTAAAATAGGCCCTGAATATGGTTACTTTCCTCAAGATAAAAAATCATACCTAATCATTACCGAGAGCGACAAGCAAACAGCTCAACAGATTTTCAAAGGGATTAACGTAACCATCATAACTGGATCACGCTTCCTTGGTAGTTATATTGGCGAAGGAAAAGAACACTTTGTGAACAAGAAAATTAAAAACTGGCAATCTACAATAGAAAAACTTTCACTTATCTGTAAAGACTCACCCCAAGCTGCTTACACTGCCCTTACTAAAGCAGTTCAATTTCAATGGTCATTCCTTTTAAGAGTCTTAGATGATGTAACCCAATTCTTCGAACCATTAACAAACACACTGCGTACCAATTTTTTACCCACTTTACTAGGAGGCGATATCTCACCTTTGGAAGCTGACCTATTCTCTCTACCCGTTCACAAAGGTGGTCTAGCAATATCCGCTCTATCAAAAAAGACAAATATAAACTATGTATGCTCAAAAAAAGGCTGTGCAGTCCTCTCAAATGCTCTGATTGAAAATACACATATGGACCTCTCTCAACATCATAAATCCCTCAAAGATGCACAAAAAGAATGCCGCAACGAGAAAGACTTTCTCAATGACCAACTCTTGGATACCGTCTTAGTCAAACTATCCCCTATCAAGAGAAGAGCGATTGAACGTTCAATTTCGACAAAAATGAAAACTAAATCCTCCAACTGGTTATCTACCTTACCGACTAAGAAGGACCATTTCGATCTGTCACCATTAGAGTTTAGAGACGCACTTGCATTACGTTACCACAGATTACCAGTCTCTATGCCAAAATCATGTGATGGCTGCGGCTGCAATGAATTTAATGTCGATCATGCTCTATGTTGTAAAAAGGGTGGTCTAATAACACGTCGTCATAATGAAATTAGAGATCTGTTCTGTGACTTATGTCAACATGCATGGGGAAACGTAGTCAAAGAACCCATCATCTCCGAAGGAGATTGCGGACTACGTGGAGACCTTTCATGCCGCAGCGTTTGGGATGCTCAGAGGGAGGCGTTATTTGATATCCGTGTTGTAGACACTGACGCTCCTTCTTACATTTCACGTCCTGTTGCCTCTGTACTAAAATCCGCCGAAGATGAAAAAATAAGAAAATATTCAAACGCTTGTGAATTGCGACATACTACATTCACCCCTCTTGTTACATCCGTTGACGGAGTCTTCGCTCCACAAATGTCTACTTTCGTAAAACATCTTGGAACTGCAATCGCTGACCGCTGGAACAGGTCCTTCAGCGTAGTGATGGGTTGGTTAAGATCAAGAATCATCATCTCAATAATACGTGCCACTAGCATGTGCATTCGCGGCACAAGACAAATTTAAACCATTAGCCAAGTTATTTGGCTTCGGCGATGGAGCAGCCCTACCTGGGCAAAACTAATTCGGATGTGGCCGACGAACCATGAAGCTGTCGTACAAAACCTCATTTTAAAACAAATTTAAGTTCCTCTATACAAGTTCATTTATAATCCTAATCTTTTGTTATGTTGCCTAATTGTTAAATAAATTTACACCTTTACTTAGAATGAACTAGACGTGAACATCATTCCATTTTCAGATACGTTTCCTTTACCTCCTACGAATCTCACCAGCGGCCTGCCACGTTTTTTCTGTTGTACGTTTCTATAAACATCTTACCATAAAGGATCCTCTTGGATACCCCGGTTTCCAAGTTGATCCCCAGAGAATGGCCATATCCTCTGGATCATCTAACCCCTTTATTTGGAAAGACGAGACAAGTTATGGACGCTTAAACGAAATAAATAAAAAGAACAGAATAATTGTTAGAATTGACAATCACTTAAGTTAGCTATGCAATTTATATTAGCTCCAAAATTGCAGCTATGTTTAGTATATATTGGTTTACCCAAATGTAACTTCTAGAAAGATATTGTTTATTTATTTAGTGTCCTGAATTGCAAGAAAGAATTACAAACAAGTTTTATTATTATAACTAGCACTCGCGCGGGGCTTTGCATCCGTGGACTTCACCACGATAAAAACATGACCACCTTCTTTTGCAGTCGAGTAAACCTATATCTTACTTTCATATCTGATTTCATCAAAATCCACCCAGTACTTTCGAAGATTTTAAACAAACAAACATACTTTTCCGCTTTATAATATTAGTATACAACGTGTAATTCAAAGGGTATGTACATACCAAGTGCATGGCTTCTTTGGATGATAACAAACGATATGGCAAGGGTTTTGTAATCCTAAGTCTACGTGTGTAGAACTTATTACAAATTCCAATACAGAATACCAGAGACCGAATTTTTCATATTAAGAAGAACGAAAAGAATTATCGTGTTATTGGCAAGTGACGTGGAAAGTTATTGATCCTCGTAGTGCTGTGACACGTTTGTTATGATTGGTATTCAAGAAATATATGAAACCAATAATTTAGTATCAATTTTTTGAGTCAGTTATTTTGTGCTGAAACTGTGCATAGAGACTCCATACCAGATGTTGTCTTCAGCCCTTTTGGATAGATATGGGGTTTCTGTTACACGTTGTATATGTATATAGATATGTACTGCACCAGCTTAAATAAGTAGGTAATTAGTGATCATCGTATGTTTTTGCAGGTTGTGGCGATGGATACCGCCACGCAGATATCTAATATAAATCAAATTCAGGGCGCCTTCAATGTCTTGGCTCTGCTGAACATGACAGACTACTTGTTTTCCAAAGAAACGAATGTTCGCAGTAAGTATTTTGTTTATATAATACCCAAACATCACACCTACATACAAAGTATAATTGTTTGTATGTGATTTAAAAATAATTGTGTTTTCTCAAGTGCTTATAGTCATTTACACGATATTAAAACACAAACTTTTTTAAAAAGAAAAATTAGTTCTGTCTTTTCGAGATAATCATAATCATCAATTATTGCATTCATGTAGTTTACAAGTTGTTACAAATAGGTTATATAGGTTTCATACATGAACCCTGCTAGGGCACAACAATATAAATAATTTAAAGTACTACAGTGTCCATAATGAACAAACAACTCAAAAATTGATACTAAATTTAACATGAAGTAAATGTCACAATCACAGTGTTAATAATAAAACAAACCACTTGAACAAAAATACTAAATTTAACATTAAATAAATGTCACATATTACAGTCAATAATAATAATAATAATTTATATGTACATAGATTTAATAAATGGAATAATAATAATAATAATAATAAAAAAACACTTAAACAAGGATACTAAATTTAACATGAAATAAATATGAAATAAATGTCACAGTCACAATTGGTCAAATTTCCATTCATAAATTTAAATATAATAAATTAGAGCTTAGATAAAAATTGTCAATAATAGTATGTCAAAATTGTATGTGCTGTGTATGCATTGTGTACATGTATGAATTTCAATGTCAAAGTTTACTTATCGTCAAAGAATTCCTTTAGAGTGTAATATGATTTTAATGTAAGGTATTTTTGGAGACTGTTTTTGAATTTATTTTCGTACTCTATGTCCTTAATTAAGTTTGGAAGCCTATTATATATTTTAACGCACATGGCTAAAGATCCTGAATGGAACATAGTTAATTTAGAGCTTGGTAAGGCTAATTCATTTTTGTTTTGGCGTCTAGCACTGCGACGTTGTGGGCGAAGGTCCTTAGTGAGCGGGAATAGCGACTGGTGTTTTCTTACGAACTTGCTTACTTCTAAAATGTAGATACCAGTTAGAGTAAGAACTTTATATTTTACAAAAAATGGCCTGCAGCTTTCTGTGTTATCTATATTGGCAAGAATTCGGATACATTTCTTTTGTAGAATAAATATTCTATCTTTGTCTACACTATTTCCCCACACCACGATACCATAATTAAGCCAGGAGTATGCGTAAGCATAATATGCATTTAGAGCAGTTTTAAAATCGGTAGCTCTTTTAAGCTCCTGCAACCCGTATATAAAGCTGGCTAGTTTGTTTGCCAATGTGTCTATATGGGCTTTCCAGTTTATATTGGTATCTATAGCCAAACCTGACAGTTTAAACTCGTTTATGCATTCTATTTTTATGTTGTTATATGAGTATTTATTTATATCCAATTTACGTTTTTGGTATGGTCTATATTGCATTACTTACTCTGCACAGTGTATTATTTGACCTTAGTTGCGGCCATACTTGTTTTATTGTTAAATATGATGGCTTATACAATGATAAATCATTATAAAAACCACAAAACAAACAACCAGTGTAATTGCTTTCTTTGTTTTGCCAATACGATGTTTTTAAACATTGGTCAAGGTCATGCATAAAAAGTAAATTTCCATATTTCTCCCCAAAAGTTTTATTAACTTTCCACTAAAATATACCATTTAATTGATAACCATTAATTATATCTTTGTTCAATATTGCAAGATCCTGACATTCATAGAAAGCAAGCAAAAATTTTTTTTTAAATTATAGGAAGTAGTTAAATATTTAATTCTGTTTGGAGTATTAGCATTTTCTTTGGCTTGTGAAATATAACTACTAAATATAGCTACATATTAAAGGTAGAATGAAATTTTTATGTAACAGGATCTGTGAGATATGACATTTCTAAGTTTTTTTCAGATTTCTATGGAAATAGGGTTGTCACTTAAACAAACTTAAAAAATCAAATTTCATCTTATAATGTAATATCAATGGCATAATTTATTTATTTGCATCCAACACGCATGATATAAAAACATAAATTTACTGCTTATATAATACAGTTATAGCAGCATGCATGCTTAGATAAGTAATCTAAGCATGTATGCTGTAGCGATGCAAAAAGGCAAAGCTCAGCGTATTGTTCGCTAAAATTGATAAACGCACACTGATTTTCAGCTTTCCCTGAAGTGTCGCATAATGGGAGCCGCTTATTTAAAAAAATAACAATAATTGAAAAAAATGCTACAAACCAATTACAATAAGAATAAAAGTTCTATCAATTATCAAATTAAATTAAATTTAAAATATACTAAAATTATTATCATATCATTAATTATATTTATTAGACTTATGAAAACTCTTGACTATGTACAATCCTCATGATTCGATAGTAATAAAATTTCGTCTGTCGTAAGTGCGATATCATCATCTTCGCGTTCGTTGTTTTCCTCTACAGGATAAGTAACGTTATCTATTGTACCTTTTAACAAAGCGAGAACTATGATTGGAATGGGTAAAATTTCTTTTGTTTTTGGCGCTTAGAAATCGTGATTGATGATAAATAAGGATCGGACGACTACTAGAGTCGTGGGTGGTGGTATAACTCCAAAATAGTTGATTTTCTGTCCAATTTACGTGTATGGTGTTTGTTTAGTACCAAATGTTTCCGAACGCACCCTTTTGACATAAGGAAATTTGATCTTGACATTACTCTGACTTGACAGATAGACTTTGCTTGCTGGAAAAAATGCCGGTCGTCGGGACCTTCTTGTAATTGTAATTGTTGGTAAAATATCGTTGGATTCGCCTGTTGAAACCGATAATTGGGTCGCGAATTATTTATTGTTGAACTTGTACTCCCGGATTGACGAGAATCCAGGGATATTTCTCGGAACATATCGCCTTATTGCGTCACCTCGTGGCACGCGCTTGGTGGAAACGAGTGAACGTCCACACACTTGACTTACATCACACTTTTCATTTACTCATCTCATATTACATACCTACCACACGGACGCGATCAAAAGGATCCTTGCTTGGCGTCCCCAGCACTCAGGTTAGTGGTACCATTATTGTGTAACCTTGTTTATTGTAAGCAACGTTTATAGCTCCACGTACCGTGGACAGTTTCAGACACCAGTATCGTTGCACTGGCCAATTGTAGTCCTGAACAAAGTGGTAGCAGAGCGCGGCTCTTATAATATAAGATCCACTGGTTTAATTGGAAGTTTTGAAAGTAACTTTGGTTTGATTACTTAACACAACTTATAACTTAAAAAGTTTTGAATATATTACCATGTCATCCGGGCTATCTAATTGAAGTTGAATCAATTGAAGTTGTATTTGTAATTTGTACTGTAGCCCTTTGTTGAATTGACAAGTAAGATTTATTTGTGAAATTAAGAATTGGTTGTATTTGGTACATAAGTTGGTATATTGTTGTAAAAGTAGTTTGGTATTTGTGGCAATTAATAATTGAATGTCATTGATCTGAATTTAAAAGGTTATCTAAATAATAATTACACATAGTCTAACATAATAGGACTTGAATTGTGTGTATTGGTTATTGCATTTGTGGTACTTATTGGACTGTGTTGATAGAGATTCTCCGGCTCAATATTATACAGATAATTGTTGTGCTTATTGATGTATATAATTGGTGTGATCCTGCACAAGATATACATTGAATTGTTATTTATTTTGTAACTAGCCATCTGTACCAAGCTAGATTCATACTTGGAATAAGTACAGGGTCGGATTTGGACTTGAAATAATTGAATTTAAGTTGTTATTTTGGTGAAATTATTTGGTCGGCTAACAAGTCATTGTTGTTTGTTTAGTTAAATTTAGCCTGTTGTATTAATATTTGATTGTTGCAATGGCCTCATTAAGGTCAGTCAGGGAGGCTGCTGCCGGATTGACCTCACAGTTGAGATGGTTCACATCGGCAGCTGCAACGGTTGAGCGTGTAGAATTGGAAGAGCTCACCCTTGCTCGGTACGGGCAAGTGATTGAGAGGATCAAGTCAGCTGATGCTGCGCTCACACGCTTCAACGAGTACATCATGGACGTGGATTTGGGGGTGATGGATCAGGCGGCCCGCGATAAGATTTTGGGTGACTATGACCAGATTGTCCACCTGGGGGATGTCATATGTCTACGAGCGTGGGAAATTTTGAAGAGTCGGGTGCCTGATGCGGCCAAGCCGCAGACCCCCGTTGTTGCAGGCCCTGGACTATTGAGTAGGCTGCCCACCCTGGAGCTGCCACATTTTGACGGTCGCTTGGACCACTGGCTGGGCTTCCTAAATCTCTTTGAGAGTCTTGTCGATGCACGCTCGGACCTCGGACCTGCCCAGAAGCTGGCCTATTTATTGTCTGTCCTGGAGGGCGAAGCCAGAGCCTTGGTGCAGCACTTGCCGGTGACGGATTCCTCCTATCCGACCGCTCTGGAGCTTCTCTCCCGACGGTATCAGAACAAGCGCTGCCTGGCTGATGTGCACATCGACCAGATTTTGGAGCTACCGGCCATTGTCAGCACGTCGACGTTGCGCACTGACTTGCTGAACCCGTTGGTCTCAGCGACCAACGCCTTGAGACGCTTGGAGTTACCGGTAGAACATTGGTCCTACTTGTTGGTGCACATAGTGCTGCAGTTGCTCCCCGCGGAGCTGAGGTCACGTTTTGAGCAGAAGTATGGTGGGGATAGTGCCACCCATCTTCCCCCCTTTGATGACCTCCTCAAATTTTTGGAAGACGAGTGTCGGTTTTCGGATAACACTCGTGGCGCCACGGGGTCACCCCCACTACCTTCTCAGCCCAGAGACCAGGGACGGACTAGAGCTCGGGAGCCTGTTGATGTTCGCCCCGCCCCCTGTTTTGCTGGCGCCCGGAGTCCTCGGGCTAGGGGGCCTGTTGATGATCGCCCCGCCCCCCGTTTTGCTGGCGCCCGGAGTCCTCGGGCTAGGGGGCCTGTTGATGATCGCCCCGCCCCCCGTTTTGCTGGCGCCCGGAGTCCTCGGGCTAGGGGGCCTGTTGATGTTCGCCCCGCCCCCCGTTTTGCTGGCGCCCGGAGTCCGCATCATTGTGACTTTTGTAAGGCAACAGGGCATGCCATGGCGCGTTGCCCGGCCTTTTTTAATTTGCACGTAAGTGCCCGCCGCCGCATTGTCAACGCACGCCGTTTGTGCTTCTCGTGCTTGGGGGCCCACTTTCATCGGGACTGCCCCGACCCCCGCCCGTGTAGAATTTGTAAGGGGTCCCACTTGGAGATTTTGTGCGCCAACGCGAACCGCTCCAGCAGACCATCTTCTGAGGAGGGTTCGCGCAGGGGGGGGTACCCCGGAGACGAGCACCGGGCTGAGACCCGTGATTCTGTACGCCGCACTCCACCCCCCGCGCAAGTTGAACGGGAGCCCCACGAGCGCCATTTGGTCTTCCCTCGTCAGGGAGAACGCGCATTGGCTGCTAGGCAGCAGTGGCCGGGTCGGCGCCGCTGCCTTTCCCCTCCGTTGGCGGAACGTCCCCGGCTGGAGTCGCGCCCTCCGCCATTCGGGCATCCGGTGGGATATGCCCCTCCAGTGATGGCGAGCGGCTCGGGACACCGCGCAGACGAATATTTTGATTGTTGGCCTCGTCGTGAACGAAGGCAGCCTGGAAGCGTTGATCGGTCGCCGCCCAGGCATCACTAAGAGATTGACGCCTGGCCCGCTAAAGGACGCCCCGATCAAGACGGTTTTGTTGCCAACGGCCTCGGTCAAGGTCTGGGGACCCTTGGGTGACTCGATTGTGGTCTGTGTCATTTTGGACACGGGAGTCCAGGGTTGCCTTTTGTCGTCTTGGTTAGCGGGACAGGTTGGCCTGAAGGTGAACGACCTTTCAGGCAAGATTTTGGGAATTGGCGAACTGGCTGACACCACTGTTGAGGGAAGGACCTGGTTTGAAATCACCCTTGTGAGTTGTCCGTACCCTAAAAATTGGTGCTCCTGCCCTTGTTATAACTGAACTTGGTTGGGACGAGCCACTTCGGGAAACCCTGTTGGAGGACGGTTGAGGCACTCAAGCCATCCTTATGGGGCTCGTCACCCCCTTTGTTGCCCAAGGAGGGCCACTTGGTTCAATTGTTGGTGACTGATCGTCACACTAAGAACTCGCATGCCGGTTGCAATGCGCTGTTGGCCATTCTGCAGCGAGAATTTTGGATTTTGTCGGCTGATCGCGTCAATGAGACGAGGCCCTTTGCTGTTGTCGTAACGGACTTGTTGGTCCCCCTTTGTTGAAGACGTCCACCCTTTGTAATAGTAAGATTGTTAAGGCTTATTTGTGTGTTTGTCTGCCTGTCAACCAAGGCAGTACATTTGGAGCTGGTAACCTCCCTCTCGACAGAGGCCTTTGAGGCGACTTTGGAAAGATTTGTGTCTCGCCGTGGTTACCTTCTTTGATTAGGTCTGATTGCGGTACGAATTACAAGGGTACAAGTAACTATTTGAAGGAGGTACACGCCTTCCTAATGAGAGCCAGGTTGACATTGGTAATAGTTTGGCTCGCCGAGGGGTCACTTGGTTGTTTGACCCGCCAGCCTGCCCCCCATTGGGGGGGTATTTTTGGGGCCGCGGTGAAAGCGGCAAAGGGACGCTGGCGGAGATTGTTGGGAGACACCGTTCTCACCTTTGAGTAACTAGCTACGGTATTTGGCCGCATTGAAGCTGTGTTAAATTTGCAACCTTGTCAAGACTTCCAATTGATTAGCGGACGGGTAGGCCCGTCCGGGGGGGGGTAGATGTTTAGTACCAAATGTTTCCGAACGCACCCTTTTGACATAAGGAAATTTGATCTTGACATTACTCTGACTTGACAGATAGACTTTGCTTGCTGGAAAAAATGCCGGTCGTCGGGACCTTCTTGTAATTGTAATTGTTGGTAAAATATCGTTGGATTCGCCTGTTGAAACCGATAATTGGGTCGCGAATTATTTATTGTTGAACTTGTACTCCCGGATTGACGAGAATCCAGGGATATTTCTCGGAACATATCGCCTTATTGCGTCACCTCGTGGCACGCGCTTGGTGGAAACGAGTGAACGTCCACACACTTGACTTACATCACACTTTTCATTTACTCATCTCATATTACATACCTACCACACGGACGCGATCAAAAGGATCCTTGCTTGGCGTCCCCAGCACTCAGGTTAGTGGTACCATTATTGTGTAACCTTGTTTATTGTAAGCAACGTTTATAGCTCCACGTACCGTGGACAGTTTCAGACACCAGTATCGTTGCACTGGCCAATTGTAGTCCTGAACAGTGTTCTCGATCATAACGCCAATATTTATTTCTTGATTCCCCGCCTGATCTGACAGCATCCCTATGGGTAATGAAGTGGACTCTATAATTTGCCGACCGTGGATTAGTATTTTATGTAATGTGATAGACATATAGAACCAATTATACTTTTGTATGTATTTAGTGGCAAAGGATTTACTAAATATTTCAAACTTTTCTGCGTCAATATGTAACTCTCTTCTAACCACGTCTTTACGCCCAAAATGTTGGCAAAACTTTCACGGTTTTCGTCTGAAAGCACCGTCCGGGCAGTATTCCCATCATTGATGGTACCGGAATTTGGATGTACTACATCAACTAGGCACGACATTTTATCCCTTATTTCTTGTTGAATTTTTGTTTTTCTTTCCTCTACAATTCTGGCTTCAAGGGAGTTTTTCGTTACTCTCCACTTTAAAATAGCTGGATCATTTTTATATCCCAAGTGTAAGAGAAACTCAAAAACCCGAATCCAGGCATGCAAAGGGCTTAAACCGTATTTTAGAGTTTTAGGCTTTACTTGTTTACTAAAAACAACATCGAGATCATAAAATTGTGATGCGGTAGCACCACAACAAGGGCAATGTTATTGCGAATATGTCTCGGTGATTATATTAAATACCTTACCATCAATAATGGTAAGGTAAAGCTTAGGTTCAGCGATAATTGTTTTTCCAGATTCAGTTTCCATATAGAGTAACGATAAATGCTGAATTTCACTCTCGACTTACGTTTTCTCTTTAAGAATCAATTCTTTTGTTTCAGCTCTATACTGTATTCTTAAAAGACGACAAAATCGAAATGATTGTAGACTAGGATTGGACCACAAAACAAAACCGTCAGTAGTTTTTAGATGCAATGGAATAAATGTAGTTGCAAACAAACAGTTTTCACTGTCATCGCCATTTGAAAACTTTTGTTTGTAAATGGGTTGCCTTGTAGTACCGTCAGACCCCCATGAGCCTTTGAATGAGCAGTAAACCGTGTCTTTTTGTTTTTGCCGACAAAACTCTGAGACAGTGTCGTCACAATATTTAATGATTCGACAGTATGTATGCAGTAGCAAGCTTTGTATTGACACACTTGCTTGTCTGTCTGTAAAGATAATGTCTTCTTCAGGGTAACACAGTTCTTTTGCTTGTTGTACTTTGTAATATGGAGGTTAAGCTGGAAAACCTATTTCTTTTAAATCTTTTTGGATGCACGTATAATCATCTCCTCTTAATTTCCGGTCAATGATTAAAGACAAAGCTTCTTCTGGGGTATAGGATTTAGTCTCTTGCTTGGATTTTATATAAGTCGCAACTTTCCTAGCTCGAGTTGGGGTCTTGCGACATTCGTTTACGACGAATTCTAATTCCTGAGCACAGGTTTTGTCAAGTTTTTCTCCTGTTTTGTCATTGACAACCACTTTGGACATAACTTTGACAACTTTTGCGGGTGGTTCATCTTCCAGCAGTTTTTCCAAGCTTTTACGAGCCCACCTCTTTTGACGATCACTTAGCGAATCGTACGCATATGACGTTGATGGGATAGAGAGAAAAGGCTGCTCTTGTGCCATAATAGATGATGATTGTTGTTCAATAATAGTGGATGATTCGAGTTCTACAATATTAGTTGGATTTGAGGTAGGGCTTTTTTGTGTATCTCTACTCACTTTTAAATTATTTTTTTTTTTCAAAATTGGTTAATATTTATTTTACAGTCATTATAGCGCTTTTCACAACAGTTTAAAAATTTTGATATGGTTTCCTTAAAAGATGACCTTTGGATATTGACATTGTCAGGTACACCATTTGGATATAAGGTATTCAGTACGATATCTGTCCAATCTTCGAGGTCAATATCCAAAAGCCTGTTCTTAGGTCCACAGAAGTGCGCCTTTTCAAAAAAACATAGTCAACATATCCAGTTTCGTGATATTAATCGGAGCCATATTCATGCTAGAGTCGTCATTTATTTCAATCGCCACTCGCTGACCAGCATGAAGGTTGATGCCCTCATACCCCCCTTACATTAAGTCATCTGGTCGGAGCCCAGAAGGACATCCCCCAGCAGGATGAGTCAGTGCCTGCTGAAGCAAAGTAGTGTCATGGGTCTTTGCAGGCTCCATGACACCTCACCCCCGCTTCTCCAGTTATTATGTATAGGTGTTGTGTTTTAGCAACTGCCTCACGAGGGCGGACCCCTTCCCAACATCACATAATAACCTTCATCGAAGAAAATATAATGTAAAAATTCCATTAAAATGGGTAATTATATTTTAAGCTCTATAGCCCTACTGGCACAAAAACGTGCCAGTAAATCTGTATTAGTTGAGCCCCGCTGGCAACAAATTTTGTGTGCCAGCGGGGCTCAACAAATAGTTGACGTAAATAATGGCGGTCCTTGAGAGGTTAAGCTAAAATTTAATTGCCTGTATAACTACAAGAAATAATTTTAATTGGATTTTTGACAAATTCGAAGTTGCTTACCCATTTTATATGAATTTTCAGTTTATAAGTGTGCAAAAAATCACCCATATTGTTCAGGATTAATACTGACAAGTGTCTATTAACAGTGCCTATTAAAAACAAAAAGCAATGTTCAAGTTTAAAAAATTGCTGAAATAGTTGTTGACAACCCTAAAGAAAAATTTAAAAAAATCATAGGTATTTCCGAAGTCCTGCAGTTGTAGTTTCAGATTTTTTTTTGAGAATATGTATCAATTGTATTAACTATCTAGCTTTAAAAAAATGCTAATACAGTAATATGACTAAGAAAAAAATGTTTTTTCAAATACATAGAATTTCATTCATCATTAATCAAGATTATGAAAGTATTTTAAAATAGTTTTTTGATTGTATGGAGTCTTTATAATAATCCTTTCAATCCACTATAAGTTTGATAAAAAAATAATGATCATAGACAGAGAAAATTTGTTTTTATGGTTTCTATGGATTTTTTTCTAAATATCTTAATATTTCAAAAACTATGATACATAGAGCGATGAGAGTTGAACTCATATGTTTGTTTTAATAATATCTATCAAAATAATCAATTAACAGAGCATGGCCGCAACTAAGGTCAAATAATACACTGTGCTCTGGAAAGGCTCAACTGATTTCAATAAGACGTTCACTGAAAGCTAGAGGAGTTTATAGGGCAATTCAGTTGTGTAATTTTTATTTCAAAATTCTTCCGGAATCGCTATTTACGCAAGAAAATCTTACGCAAGAAAAAGTAAAGTCGCTGTCACAGGACGGTAGTATTTAATATTTTTAGTATTTCGTTGTGCGAGAATTTAATTATACAACGTGTAATTTAAAGGGTATATATACATACCGAGTGCACGGCTTCTTTGGATGATAGCAAACGATATGGCAAGGGCTTTCTAATCCTATGTGTACATGTGTGGAGCATATTAGAAATTTCAATACATTGATACCAGAGGCCGAATTTTTCAAATTAAGAAGAACGAAGAGTGTTCAGTACCAAGCCAGCCAACGGTAACTGGTATGCTGAACTGTCCGCGATTACACGGAGCTTGAACGTTGATTCTCAAGAACAGTTACACAATAGCCTCTTAGGCTTCAGTACAACAATTAAGCTTACACAATCAATGATAATAATCACTTACCCTCTGAGCTGGGACGCCAAGCGAGGATCTGTTCTGATCACGTCCGTGATATGTGTGTAAATAGGTAATGAGTAATTGAAACGTGTACTGTGGGCAAGTGGTGTCACGGCGATCACAAAGGACGCAAGCTTCAATGTGTGATCCAGGCCGGGGGGTAGCACAAACTTCGCACCAGATTGGAGCAGCTATTTATCACTAATTCACAGTTACTTTCAACAAATTCGCGTGCCATTCGGTCTGGCGTCAATACGGCGTATTGTTCAAAATATCCCAGTATGTTACTCAATTTGGGATTACAATTTCAATTAATCGTTAATCGCGACCAAATTATCGGTTACAACGGGCGATTCAACACGATATTTCCAATTACAATTAAATCAAAAGGTCCCAAGGTGGACGTTATTCCAACAAGGCAAAAGTTATCTGTCAAGTGTCAAAATCAAAGAAAATTCTTTATGTCAAAAAAAGGTGCGTTCAGAAATACACGTATTGGACGGAACATCTACCCCCCCCCCCCCGGACAGGCCTACCCGTCCGCTAATCAATTGGAAGCCTTGACAAAGTTACGACCGCTCTCTTTATGATGGATCCGTCCACCAAAACCTCAGCAAAACGAGGAACTCCGTCGGTGCCAGCCACCAAATTGAGAATGCGCTCCCTGCGCCAATACAAAGGCTTAAGGTTGGCATCCTTAATTTATTTATTTATTTATTTGGCTCACCAACTATTGTTGACACCAACATTTTTACAATTATAATTCCTAACTATATTTCCTAGTGTCACAATTTTTACAGGTAAGCACCACATATGCCATTGTGTACAAAACAATACAATACAATTATTCTCAACTCTCTAACTTAGAACTAAACAAAACAATAAATATCTAAATGTACAACATAAAATAAAATAAACTAAAAATAACCTTCTAAATACGAGCTTTCTACATATTATTGTGCATTACTTTGAGGAGCCTGGTAAAAGAGTCTGCATGGACATCCAGAAGATCGCTGCAACTGTTTAAAAGTTTACACAGTCGAGGAATGGTTGAGTTGGCGCCGAGAACAGTCCTACGGGGCGGAGGATACAAGGGAGTTATGGTAGCACGAGGGTATCTACCTGGAGCTCGGAAATTAATCTTACCTAATAACTGAGGGCAGTCTATTTTGTTTTGTAAAATCTTAACAAGGAAAGTGAAATCTATTATGTCTCTACGTTTTTCTATACTTTTAACCTTAAAATGCGATAACCTAGCTAAATAAGATCGTTTTCCTTTGGCAATTCCAGACGAATACGCTAAATGCCAAAGGAATCTCTTCTGTATTCGCTCAAGTCTTAGCTTATGTGTAGCATAATGTGGTCTCCAAACAGTGCTACAGTATTCCAAGATGCTGCGAACGTGGGAGTTGTATAAGAGTATTTTGGTTTTAGGTTGCCGAAACCCTACTATGTTTCTTATAACAAAACCCAACATTCGAGAGGCTCTTTTGATGTCGTTTTCCAAGTGAGGTATAAAAGTGAGCTTCTGATCATACAATACACCAAGGTCTTTGATTTGATCTACTTCCTGAATGACGTGAGCACCAATGGAATACACAGACGGCACCAATATTCTTTTTTTAGAAAATTTAATATGGATACATTTTTTTATGTTAAGGTCCATGTCATTTTTAACACACCACTCGATTAGCATATCAATGTCATGTTGTAGTAAACTAGTATCTTCATTTGAATCAATTACCCTACTGAACTTTAAATCATCAGCATACATGAAACATGTACTGAAACGGAAGCATTCAGGTAAGTCGTTGACGAAGACAATAAATAATATCGGACCGATATGAGAGCCCTGAGGGACGCCTGATGAGATCGAACAAATATCAGATTGATATCCATTAACTGCGACAAAGAAGAAGCGATTTTCTAGAAAAGACTTTAACCAGGCTAGCAAACTACCCGTTATGCCGTATGCCTTTAACTTTCTCATAAGGATATCGTGTGACACACGGTCAAAAGCTTTGCTAAAGTCGGTATAAATAACGTCAACTTGTTTGCCTGAGTCAATAGCTTCCACTAAGGACTCGGTAAAAGTCACTAAATTTGTGCAAGTGGACCTAGCACTCACAAAACCATGCTGCAAGACATTCAGATAAAGTTTTAAATGTGACTGAATGATGGGACAAATCAAAGATTCAAAAACTTTAGCCAGAGTAGACAGGATAGAAATTGGCCTATAATTAACCACATTATCGCTGGCACCACTTTTGTAAATAGGCACTAATTTCGCGGTTTTCCATGTATCCGGAAAAACTCCTGTTTTAAGAGATGTGTTAAATATTAATAATAGTGGGGCAGCTAATGACGAAGCGCACTTGAAGATAAAAATAGGTGGTATTCCATCTGGGCCAGCACCTTTATGACAATCTAGGGATTTCAATTTCTCAATTAAAACATCAAGGTCTATTACAGGGGCTGTTAGGGGCAGGCTATTGTCATTCATATTTCGTAGGTAGGATGAAACTGAAGAATGCGGAGTTGATTTCCTCTTAACAAAGCAAGAAGAGAACTGTTCCGCAAAAATTTGACAAATGGTATGTCCATCTGACGTTGAAATTTTACCATCAGTCATTGAGATAGGAAATGAGCTGGAACCACCCCGTTTGTTCTTAATGTATGCCCAAAATTGCTTTGGATTTTCAGCGATTTCAGTTTCGATGTTAGCAATATACTTATTATAACTTATGGTTGCTAAGTGTGAGCATGGTTTACCTAATAGTTTAAATTCTATTTGATCCATAGGATTTCTATATGTTTTAAAACGCCTTCTGACCTTTTCCTTCTCTTTAACAATTCTTTTTAAATTTCTGTCAAACCAAGGTGTATATTTTCTTTTCTGTTCTCTCTTGATAGGTACATGAGATTTTATAATAGTCAATAGTCTATCGTAAAAAACTGCAAGCATTTCATTAACGTCCTCCTTACCATCCAATAGTAACGCCCAATCAATTTCATTAATAAGATTATTAATTTTTTCATAATCTGCTTTGAAATAATTTAGGCGGACATTATTAGAGTTATAGGGAAGCCCATCATCCGAGTTACCTGTGAGTAAAATTTCTAAAGGTGGATGTAGAGGATCAATTTTGCTTAAAGGGTTTAATGCAGAACTCACGCTACCGGAAGGCAAGTTACATAGAGCAAAATCTAATACTCTGCCAGAACTGTTACAGACGTTGTTAAGCTGAACGAGTTTATTTACATGTGTGAAGTCCGTCAATACATAACTGAAGCCAGGTGGTACGTAAACAATAGCTGAATCATACACCAAGCTCCAGTTGATAGTACCTAGGTTGAAATCACCTACGATACAGGTCTACAAGCCCGACTTTTCCAAAACAGTGCTACAAGAGTCTAAAAATATTCCAATTTTAGTCGAGTAACGGGTGGTGGCAGGTATACGGCACACAGAGCTATTCGACGAATAGATTTAGTCAGAGATACTTCAACGGAGATCCATAGGTCCTCACACTGGCTTTCCCAGTTGAACATACGTTTTGAGTTGATTTTCTTTAAAACGGCAATTAACACCCCTCCGCCTTCTTTTTTCTTACCATTTCTGTCTCGTCTATAGACAATGTATCTATTGTCAAACAGCTCCGAGCTCATGACAGAATCATTCAACCATGTCTCAGTCAAAATTACAATATCGTAAGATTCACAAGATAAGTTACGACAAAAGTTGTGAGTCTTTCTGGTAGTATATTCTTAAATCTACGAATTTAAAATGTTTAAAAAGCCATAACATTAACACAAAACAAAGAGAAAAAAAAAACTAAAAAGGAATTACTAAACTAACTTATTCAATATCTCCACATTCCTCACCAAAATATGCTCGGCCTCTTGTGCCTTACGCATGAAAATACGACCAGATCGGACCCAGACATATTGATAACCGATTTCTTTACACTTTATTCATTAATCAGGACGAGGTCTCCGATCTTGGGCAGATGAGTTTTATCCGTCCACTTGACGCGTTGCTGGAGGATGTGCAGATACTCTAAGCTCCAACGCTTCCAAAAGTTCTGAGCGAGCTGTTGCACCAACTGAAACCGCGAAAGCTGATTTTGGCTCACATCAACAAAAGGGTGCTCCGGCAAGGCGACAAGTGGCTGTCCAATCAAGAAATGGCCCGGTGTTAGAGCCTCCAAGTCGTTCGGGTCCGAAGAGAGCGGGCACAATAGGCGCGAATTTAACACAGCTTCAATGCGGCAAAATACCGTAGCTACTTCCTCAAAGGTGAGAACGGTGTCTCCCAACAATCTCCGCCAGTGTCCCTTTGCCGCTTTCACCGCGGCCTCCAAAATACCCCCCCAATGGGGGCAGGCTGGCGGGTCAAACAACCAAGTGACACCTCGGCGGGCCAAACTATTACCAATGTCAACCTGGCTCTCATTAAGGAAGGCGTATACCTCCTTCAAATAGTTACTTGTACCCTTGTAATTCGTACCGCAATTTGACCTAATCAAAGAAGGTAACCCACGGCGAGACAAAAATCTTTCCATAGTCGCCACAAAGGCCTCTGTCGAGAGGGAGGTTACCAGCTCCAAATGTACTGCCTTGGTTGACAGGCAGACAAAAACACACAAATAAGCCTTCGCAGTCCGGTCCCCACCAGAGGGGGTGAACAATCAAGTGGGGGGCCATGCACCCGCGTGAGGCCACGTCGCCCGGGTTCAGGTCACCCGGCACGTGCCTCCAAATCAAAGGCGTTTCAGAACCTTGAATCTGCGACACTCGGTTCGCAACAAAGACCTCCAAAGAGTGGACGGAAGTCGTCAACCAACACAAAACAATTTGACTGTCCGTCCAGGCGTAAGAAGCCCGAATGTCAACAGTTCCACCCAAAGTGCGCGCAACGTGGCTTAAGAGACGCACAAGAAGCACCGCAGGGAGTGCGGATACAAATTGGAGCCAGTCTTCCAACAGGATTTCCCGAAGTGGCTCGTCCGAACCAAGTTCAGTTATAACAAGGGCAGGAGCACCAATTTTAGGGTAAAGACAACTCACAATGGTGATTTCAAACCAGGTCCTTCCCTCAACAGTGGTGACAGCCGTTTCGCCAATTCCTCAAATCTTGCCTGAAAAGTAGTTCACCTTCAGGCCAACCTGTCCCGCTAACCAAGACGACAAAAGGCAACCCTGGGCTCCTGTGTCCAAAATGGCACGGACCACAATCGAGTCACCCAAGGGTCCCCAGACCTTGACCGAGGCCGTTGGCAACAATACCGTCTTGATCGGGGGGGGGTCCTTTAGCGGGGCAGGCGCCAATTTCTTAGCGATGCCTGGGCGGCGACCGATCGCCGCATCCAGGCTGCCCTCGTTCACGACGAGGCCAACATTCAAAATATTCGTCCGCGCGGTGTCCCGAGCCGCTCGCCATCACTGGAGGGGCATATCCCACCGGATGCCTGAATGGCGGAGGGCGCGACTCCAACCGGGGACGTTCCGCTAACGGAGCGGAAAGGCAGCGGTGCCGATCCGGCCACTGCTGCCTAGCAGCCAACGCGCGTTCTCCCTGACAAGGGGAGACCAAATGGCGCTCGCGGGGCTCCCGTTCAACTTGCGCGGGGGGTGGAGTGCGGCGAACAGAATTGCGGGCCTCAGCCCGGTGCTCGTCTCCAGGGTACCCCCCCCCCCCCCCTGCGCGAACCCTCCTCAGAAGATGGTCTGCTGGAGCGGTTCGCGTTGGCGCACAAAATCTCCAAGTGGGACCCTTTACAAATTCTACACGGACGGGGGTCGGGGCAGTCCCGATGGAAGTGGGCCCCCAAGCACGAGAAGCACAAACGGCGTGCGTTGACAATGCGGCGGCGGGCACTTACGTGCAAATTCAAAAAGGCTGGGCAACGCGCCATGACATGCCCCGTTGCCTTACAAAAGTCACAATGATGAGGACTCCGGGCGCCAGCAAAACGGGGGGCGGGGCGAACATCAACAGGCCCCCTAGCCCTAGTCCGTCCCTGATCTCTAGGCCGAGAAGGTAGTGGGGGTGACCCCGTGGCGCCACGAGTGTTATCCAAAAACCGACACTCGTCTTCCAAAAATTTGAGGAGGTCGTCAAAGGGGGGAAGATGGGTGGCACTATCCCCACCATACTTCTGCTCAAAACGTGACCTCAACTCCGCGGGTAGCAACTGCAGCACTATGTGCACCAACAAGTAGGACCAATGTTCTACCGGTAACTCCAAGCGTCTCAAGGCGTTGGTCGCTGAGACCAACGGGTTCAGCAAGTCAGTGCGCAACGTCGACGTGCTGGCAATGGCCGGTAGTCCCAAAATCTGGCCGATGTGCACATCAGCCAGGCAGCGCTTGTTCTGATACCGTCGGGTGAGAACACTGATTTGAAAACCACTTGATTGCACATACATTGCCCCGACGCACGAAAACTATGCGAGTTTTTGCTCCTATATATTGGCTACGATACACGAACCATTTTAGTTGTGACCAAGTTAGTATTAGGCCTGTGTGCATGCTAAACAATTCCAATTTTTAAATTTTTGTATCCAATTTATAACGCATAATAATGCTTTCATGCACGTTGAAGTGGTGTGGAAAACATTCTCAGACATCTAGATACCAAATGGATGACATAAC
This sequence comes from Tholera decimalis, assembly GCA_943138885.2. Lineage (NCBI taxonomy): Eukaryota > Metazoa > Arthropoda > Insecta > Lepidoptera > Noctuidae > Tholera > Tholera decimalis. The sequence goes on along the minus strand of OW964555.2, from coordinate 44,250,430 downwards.
TATTCATCAGTAATGAAATAATATGAAAATTATTTATCATTTAATCCGATTATAAGCTACCGCAGAGGTCCATTTAAAATGGTGGTTTGGGTGGTCAAGGACAAAATTGTGTCGCACGTTGATGTCTTTTGGAAATGTCTCTTTCTTACATGAAGAAATTCTAATTCTTTTATCCCTGTCTTTTCATCTGTATTTTTATCGTAAAAATCTGTGCTGTTACCTATAACGGCTGGATACGATATCGATAATTGTAAAATTAAACTTATTTTTTTGTAATTCAATTCAGATAGTTGTCATAAAATACCTATCTACATTAACCGACTTTAAAAAAAAATGGCCAAGTGCGAGTCAGACTCGCCCATGAAGGGTTCCGTAGTAACTATAATAATATAATATAATAATTATGTATATTTATTTGACGAATAAAAATAAACTTAAAATTTCTTAAAACTAGCTTATTTATTTACATTTTTACAACTACGCTAAAAAAATTTGTTTTTCATGATGTTTGTATGAATTACAAAGTTATATTTGTGGTTTTAGAAAATATGCTGTATCTCAAAAACTGCTGAGCCGACTTCGTTCAAACCAATTTTGGTTGAAAGTTTACATTAAGATCTACAGACATATATCTTTTTTAGATTTTTCACTCCATTATTATAGAAGTTAGAGGGGGGGGGGGGGACACATTTTACCACTTTGGAAGACTTGACTTTTTGGACTTTATCTTTTAAACGATTGACTTTATGAAAAAGTGGTTCTAGAAACCCTTATATCATTTTTAAAGATCTGTCTATAAATACTACACACGCATAGGTTTCATGTAAAAAAATATTTTCAGTTCTAGTTCCATGTACGGACCCCCTTTATTTTAAATATTTTTTATTTTGTTTCTTTAAAATAAAAAAGCGGTTTACAGAATACATCTATCTACCAAGTTTCACATGTACAGTTTTAATAGTTTCGGAATAAAATGGCTGTGACATACGGACGGACGGACAGACAGACAGACAGACAGACAGACAGACAGACAGACAGACAGACAGACAGACAGACAGACAGACGGACAGACATATAGAAACTATAAGGGTTCCGTTTTTTGCCATTCGGCTACGGAACCCTAAAAAGGAGAAAGTTCTGATATTTTTTCTTCTGTGTGACATGCATGTTTTCATTTTAGATTTCCCAAGATTCCATATTAAAAAGAAAAGTGGATGGATAAGGTTACTAGGCAATATTGGTTTCTAGTTTGGTTTTTATTGATATAATGTTGAGAAAAGTCAAAATAATATAAGATACCTATATCCAATCTTTCTAGGCTTCAAATAGTATGACGGAGTCTAATATTAATTAACTTGGACCTTTGCATTACAATATCGCCCTCGTTAGTTACTTTGGTTCCGGGGATGCGGTAATGGTCTCTATGAGATTCCGCGGCCCCGGAACTTAAGGGCAGCTGAAGGAACAGGGTGGGTTTTTAGTCAGTAGAAGTCTAACACTCCCTTCCACTTTACTCAGAGCGGGAGAAGTCATTCGATGATTTTCCCACTCAGAAAAAAGAAACAGGTTCCTTTGTTTCGATGTCGAGTCCACGGGTTAAGTGTATGTAGGAGGGAGGAGTCATTAGATACATCGTCTAATGGTGGTGAGTACCACCAAAAAATAATTATTACCTAGTGCCTGCTGAAGCTACAGTTGTTGACACATCTGATTTTAATGAAAATATGTTTATTATGGAATATAAAATTAATATAAAAAAATAAAATATAAAATAATATATGGCCGGCTACATTGTCCATGCTCTGATAAAGCAAATAAAATGCCTAACTTGTATTGGAGCGTTGATTGGTGTTATAAATCAAAACGCCTTACAATTTCAAAAAGACACTAAAACAAGTTATTGTACGGATCCACCACAGTAATAGAAAGGACATGGCCAATTTTACTATGGACGTCGGCATAGTTATCGAATTTAGTGTACACCAATGATTTTTGGTGTTTTATATTCGTGAATATTGACTCATTAAATTGCTATAAATAAAAAACTCAGAAATCTTGTCATTACACCAGACTAGACAAAAACAGTTACAGTAAACCTTTTAATCAGATCGCTAGCAATAAGGTGTTTAGATTATAATTTCGCTATTAAACACTTAAAGGCGCTTTAAAATAGTGAACAGTTGTGAATTATTGCGTATAACTGATATAGTTTTAGTATTTAACTAATAAACAAAGTAAGGATTTTAAACTGAATATTGACTAACATTTTATTAAGCTGGGTAATAGTCTCAAAAAATGTGACAATAATAACAAACATTAACATAACACGCCTGTATTATACACACATCGCGCCTGTATTCCCCGAAGGGTTGGGCAGAGGTGTACCTATAGTACACCCAGATTTCACCAGTTATTTTGAGTACCATTTAATAGGGGGCGAGTCTGTTTCTATTAACCAGGCACAAATCGAGACTCTGGGCTGCTACTGAGAAATTCCTGATGAATAAACCCAATATCACTTTGCTCGACCTGGGAATCGAACTCAGGACCTCATGCTCAGCAGTAGCGCTTGCGACCATTAGACCAACGAGGGAAACAGAATAAAACAAAGGAGTAAAAATTATTATTTATTTACTTATTAGAGAAAATAAACAAAAATATTTTGACATATTATAATTATTATATCTTAAATGCTTACGAAGATAATATACATTAGAGCAATGCAGCGATAGTGTTAATAAAGAGACTTAGGGAGGTCAATCAACCAGCTTAGATAGAACAGAGCATTTTTATTTCACCAATACACTAACCTGGATTAAGTGTAAATATAGGGCTTCAGTAATTACGTAAATAACTGCTTTAAACATAACCAGACTTGTTAAAAAAAATACAATCATAGATTTATTTATTATTATTTTACAATTGTGATTACTGTTCCGTGAGAGAATTTCTGAGACATTTTCAAAGTTCAAAATATTAGCTTTTGACTTCATAATATTAATTGTCTTCTATATGGATAGCACTAAATGTAGAATGTGTCTCATTCATTTGAGGTAATAAATGCCATTGATCGCTGTACAAATGTGTTTCACACACTCTACAGCTGCGAGGAACATAGAAACTATGTTCCTGCAAGAGCATTCTTTTGAGGGATTGCGGGACCAAATGTACCATTCTGTTTCTGCATTGTTGAAATATACTGTGAACAGATGTAATCGAAGCTCGCTTGTAATTAGGTAATGATATGGTATTACTTTCCCATGGCCCTCTTTGAACAGGCGGCAACGGTGGTGGCTCTGGTGGGCTAACAACTTGGCTAACATTAGGGGCTGCTGCATCATTATCCAAAGCCAATTCTTGCATGTCTCGTGATGAGTCATGCACTGCCTGTCTATTTGCTCGCATCCAACACACATGGCAAACATAGTTGTTTCTTGAAGGCTGAAAATAAACCACAGTTAGAATAAACACAATAATAAATTAATTCAATCATTAGATAATTCTTATGTTTATATAATTTTTAGTAACAAGAGTATCTTTTTAAATATCTCTTTATGTTTTCAAGTACTATGTTATAGTAAAATGAGCAGTACTATGTTACACATGCCTACTTTAGGCAAGTATATTATGTTAAAGATGAAAAATACATAAAACACAGATATAACAATCATACATACATAGTATGAAAGCTCATTTTCTTATAGATTAATACAACTAGGTATTTATAATAATGAAAAACAAAATGCTTACCACATAATTAGTATTTTGTGATAATAGAACAGCCAGCAACGGAAAACCATGTTCCATATGCCCCAGTAGTCTCTCTTGTTCACCAGTTTCGGTGTTTAATAATAATAAGCATGGATGACAAATAAATGTATCAAGAGGCAACTGAAAATAAGATGCACTGTAAGATTTCGCATACCAGAACTATATAAAAATAAATCAGGTTAAGTTTTTTCTAGTCCAACTTCTTACCTGGGTTGGGCATTGGTTATCCAACGAGAAAGTCTTGTTTGATTGTGTGCAGAAAGCGAGGATATGAGATGCCTCTGCAACCTTTGCATGGCTATTCCGCAGTTGATGCACCTCATATTGATCCACAAAACAAATCCACAACGCAATGTAAATCAGAGTCCAGTATTAATAGCAAGGTAATCGGGTGGTAGAAGGTATCAGTACGTTGAAATAAGCAGGGGTCAAAAATATTAGAAAATAATCGCAAAAACAACAACAGGACGCAATGTAGAATCTGCAATTAATATGTATCATCTATGATCTGATTCTGCAATAACATAATATTGACATTTGACATAGACAATGACACATTGTCAAACAAGTAACGCGTTCCGTTTTTCGATTTTTTTTTGTGTGAAATATTTAAAAACTATCTTACGCATCAAAATTATGAAAAGATAATTTTATTAAATGCCAAAAATACCAACGAAGACAGTTTCGTATAAATAAAATGTTTTTAATAATAGCGTTTTGTCGTCCATATCACACGTCTATGTGATATATGCAAGTAGTATGATTGATGTGGAACACCCATTATTATATTTATCTTACTCTATGGTCCATTATGGCGAACGTTGACAAATAGTACTTTGAATTCATCTTGATTACTAATTATTTTGAAATAAACACTGACGAGGTCAGAGAGGTTAAGAACTACGTATTAAATCATTTTTCTATTTTTAATATACAATATTATTTACTATGTATGTGTACATGGAATGTACTTTTTTGTCCATGTCATTTATCGTCGTTGTGAAATTTATATTAAAAGGGCGATCAACGAGAGTGGTTCGAAAGTGCTGTCTCAGAAATATAATTCCAATTATTTTATGAGATCGGTTTTAAAATCACTGATTGGGTATAATTTATTCCCGGATATTAATTTTCATCAATATGAAATAGAAACTACCAATCATTTGATTGAATTAGCAAGATGCATAAATCAGAAATATGTAGACGCTCGGTTATCATTTTTTAGCAAAAACAATCAGGACCCTAAAGTAAAGTAAAAGTAAAAGTAAAATTTATTTCATCAAACTATGAATTATACAATATCCATGTTAGGAAAAAACCTTTTAAGCCATAATTGGCTTGTGATAGGTAGTTCCGCTCTTCCAGTGATCGTTGACAATATTTTGATTCAAAAAGTAAACAGTAAACTGAACCACAAGGGAAAATAAAATTAAATAAAAATATATGTAAACTAAACTAAATACATATAAACCAAAGAGAAAAGGAAACTTATTATAATGACAGAATTGATTAATTAAAACTCGGGATATAAAACAAAAGTAATTGTGCACGCGTGTGTATGTGTGTGTGTGCTTGTGTGTGTGTGTGTGTGTGTGTGTGTGTGTGTGTGTGTGTATTACTCCCTGACTATGTTACCTTAGAGTGTAATATAGACTCAGTTTCATCGTAGTTTTTAGTTGTTAACCATTGCATGAGTGTCTTTTTACAGTCACGGAATGTCAGCGGATAGATGTTAAGCTCTTTGTTTAAAACATTGTACATGTGGGCTGATTGCTTAGTGTACTGCCTGGTAGCAAATGTAGTTTTGACTGGAGTTTCTGGAGCTACTTTATACATTCGCCTTTTTTGAGCAATCGACCGGACAAAGGGAAGGTTTTTGTGTTTGGTCAGAACCGTTTGAAGTATGTACAACTTCCTAACCGACAAAAGATTTGAGCTTGAGTACAGGCTTTCAGTGGGGAATCTACGTGGTTTAAAAAACATGACTTTTAGCAGCGCCCTCTGTGCCCTCTCTAGCTCTAGAAATTTTGTTTTAGTTGCACCTCCCCATATTGGTAGACAGTACGTCAGTATAGATTGACCCAGCGAGACATAAATTTGTTGCATTAGAGTCTTTGTAGCCACGTACCGTAATGATTTGAAAGTCCATATTAATTTCCTAACTCTGTTCATAATAAGCTCCAGGTGCAAATGCCATGATAGTCGTTGGTCTACTAAAACCCCAAGGTACTTAGTGCTACTAACTTGCGCAATTTTCAGACAAGAACATTTGGCGTTTGATGAGTTACCGCAGGTGTGGATTTTAATTTGGAGATCTTGTAATGGCTGAGAGCGGTTAGATATGGAGAAACAGATGTAATTAGTCTTCGAAACATTTAAGGTCAAAAGATTGCGGTCTAGCCAAGAGGCTATCTTCAACAGGCCAAGTTCTGCAGTCCGGCCGACGCTGTCCCATGTTTTTTCCGAAAATACTATTGCTGTATCATCAGCATAGGAGAATATATGAGCACGTTGAAATGAAATGAAATGAAATATTTATTTTGTAAATTGGTTATAAATAACACTTTTACACGTCATGTTTTTTTGCGTGTTAAGTTTAGCTAGATGAGGCCGGTATTTCCTAACTGACTACTCTGAGAAGAAACACCGAAACAAACTCAGAGGTCATAGTCTCTTTTAAAGTCCAGACAATTTGTATTTGTATATGAGAAGCATGTAGGTTCATGTCTGTGGTATTCTTTTGAGGAAATAACCACGCAAATTTGAGCGGACCTGTCCAGACAGTGCAAGCATTTGTCAGTTATCGTGTAGCTCAACTTAGAACTTAAGGAGCTCAACAATTTGACGAACAATACCAAAGTAAGGACCTTTGGGTAGGCCACACAAGTACTCAAACTGCTTGACATCATTAAATAAATTATAGTGAAAGCAAAAACAATGAAGAAAGAATAACCTACATCGTCCTCACATTTACAATAATGAAATAATTATATATATATAAAAAAAAAAAACAACAATATAAAAAAAACAACAAACAAGAACAAAAATTAATAGGTATATACAATACTTGAGAAAGCAAAATTTTAATTAATCAAAAATAAATCATCAATCATAATTTTAAAAAGAAATAAAAAAGGCACACGTATATCACTGGAGCATCTCATTCCCAAGCCTTCTTGTCCTCAATATAATCTTTAACACTGTAAAAAGCTTTCTGACATAGCTTACGTTTTATAAACAATTTGAATTTATGAATACTTAGTTCTTGAATATGGCTAGGAATTTTATTATAAAAACGTATACATTGGCATCTAAACGAACCACCTATTTTTTTCAACCTTGTTTTAGGAATGACATATTTGTCTTTGTTCCTTGTATTTACACTATGAATATCACTGTATTTTTTAAACAGATTAATATTTTTGTGTGCATACAAGAGATTCTCATAAATATACTGAGATGGCACAGTCATAATATTAATCTCTTTAAATTTGTCTCTTAAGGAGTGCTTAGGACTTAATTTATAAATTGCACGAATGGCCCTTTTTTGTAATACAAATATTGTGTGAATGTCGGCAGCATTTCCCCAAAGTAAAATGCCGTATGACATCACACTGTGAAAGTAACTAAAGTAGACTAAACGTGCTGTTTCGATATCAGTTAATCCACGTATTTTTCTAACGGCATATGCTGCAGAACTTAACTTTTTTGACAATTTATCTATATGGGGGCCCCACTGAAGCTTCGCATCCAAAGTTATGCCCAAGAATACTGTGGTATCTTCGGGTTTCAATATTTCGCCCTTTATTGATACACTAGTATTCACTTGTCTAACATGAGGTAACGTAAATTTTAGGCATTTGGTTTTTTTCTCATTAAGAAGAAGATTATTAACATTAAACCAGCTAACTACAGTCGCAAGGGCTCTGTTTACTTCTTCAGTAACCTGCTGTTGACGTTTAATTTTAAATAAAAGAGAAGTATCGTCAGCGAATAACACTATGTCATGATTTTTGATCAGGTACGGCAAATCATTTATATAAATAAGAAACAAAAAGGGACCTAAAATTGAGCCTTGGGGGACCCCCATCTTGACCACAGATCCCGGCGATCTTTTGCCGTTCACATCGACTCTCTGAATCCTTTCACTCAAGTATGAGGTTAAAAGATTCAGAGAGGAGTCCCGGAATCCGTAGTGGTGCAGTTTCCTGATTAATGTCTCATGGGGAACACAGTCAAACGCCTTAGACAAATCGCAAAAAATGCCCAACGCATCGCATTTATCTTCCCATGCATTATAAATGTGTCCTAAAAGTTCAACACCGGCATCAGTTGTTGAACGACCCTTTGTAAAACCAAATTGTTTATTATGTAGCAATTTGTGTTTATTAAAATATCTTTGCATCTGCATTAAAATAATTTTCTCAAAAATTTTACTGAAAGTGGGCAGTACAGAAATAGGTCTATAATTAGTAGGGTCAGATGTACTACCCGATTTAAATAGTGGGATTATTTTACTATATTTCATTAGATCAGGAAACTCACCGCAATCAATACAATTATTAAATATAACAGCTAATGTAGGAGCAATAATGTGTATAATTGACTTAGTAACTTCAACAGAATTACCCCACAGGTCTGCAGTCTTTTTAATATTCAAAGAATTAAAAGTTTTGATGATGTCATTAGAAGTAACATGTTGGAATTTAAACTGGGAACTACAAACTGGCACATTTTTTTTAAGTAATGTTTCTGCAGCAATGGGAGATGATTTTAGCGACTTGGTTGTCGATACGGGAATGTCAGTGAAAAAATTTTCAAATTTGTTGAATACTCATGTTGCATAAACTGTTTATGTAAATGAGGAAAAGCGTCGGCCCAAGTACACTACCTTGTCCTACCCCATATGTGACGGTTTCAACAGAACTAACTACTTGTCCTATCTTAACTACATAGCTGCGTTCGTTAAGATATTCCCTGAATAGTTTCAGAGGTACTCCTCTCACACCAATGTCTTCTAGTCTGTGTAGAAGTGTGGGGACAGAGACTGTGTCAAAGGCCTTTTTGATGTCCAGGAAAACTGCTAGGCACTTACTTCCACTGTCAACTTCTTTGGTGACCATTGATGTAAGAGCCAGAACTGCGTTTTCCGTAGACATTCCCTGTCTAAAGCCAAATTGCGAGGAAGAGATTATTTTGTTTTTATTTAAATATTTAATCAGCCTGTGGTTTAATATTCTTTCAACTATCTTAGACAAGGAAGGAAGGACAGATATCGGCCTGTAGTTAGACGGGTCAGCTCTGTCCCCACCCTTATACACAGGCGTTATTACAGCATGTTTCAAGGCAGTAGGAAAGGTACCCTGTTCAAAACAAAGATTGACAAGGTGTGAGATAATTGGTGAAACAATTAAATGAGCAGCTTTTAAAAAGCATATAGGGATTCGGTCCCATCCAGCTGCGCTATCAGATTTGAGGCTCCTAATAACGTCTGAAACTTCCTCAGGGTCTGAATTAATTAGTGCAAAGGACGAGACCGGCGGATTCGAGTTTTTTGGAGATATGACAGAGTCGTCGATAGCTTTTGCTGCAGTCTTTTTTAATATATCTTCGGCTAGTGTTTGACCTATAGTGGAGAAGTATTTGTTTATTTTGTTAACGGACTCCTTAGGAGATGTGGCAGACTCCAGTAATTCGGAATTTTGGGATTTGGGTGGTTTTCGATGGGTTATTTTATTAATAGTTTGCCATATTTTTTTTGGATTTTTGTGTGTCTTGTCTAGTTGCTCGCGGTCGTATATTCGTTTTTGTTTTTTAATTATGCAATTGCAGTAATTCCGGTATCTCCTAAATGTGATTTTCAGTACCTCATTGTGTGGGTCTAGTTTTAACTTTGCCTGCATATTGTTTCGATTCTGTATGCAGCGCAATAAGCCTATGGTCATCCAAGGTTTGAGCAATCTATTTTTTACGGGGATGTTTATAACGACAGTATTAGTGATAATACATTCTTGAATTAAACTGATAAAGTTATTTGTTAATATATTAGGGTTAGTCAAGTTTAATAATTCCTGAAAGTTTTTAGTTTTTAAATGTTCGATTGCTTTATTTAAGTTTAAATTTGTTTTTGTTCTAGTTACTTCATGTACTTTGGTCAAATCAGTTAGTTTTAAGAAAATCGTAGAGTGGTCAGTGATAGTGGTGTCGATAATCCCTATAAATGCAGACTTTTTATTAGGCCTAAGCTTAACAATGAAATGGTCTAAACAGCTATGACCTCTAGTGGGAAGCGAGTGTCCAGGAATCAGACCGTGCGTCGCTAACATATTTAAATAATTAAGCCTGTTAGAGCGCTCGTACGATTGCTCTTGTTCTCTGTGTATTAAGTTAATATTTATATCACCGGTTATTATTATATTTTTGTTTGTAATAGTGGCTAGGTGGAGATTAAGTGAGTTTATGAAATCATCAGCATTCGTTTTTGATGGAGATCTATAGATACCAATAACTATGAGGTCTGGCTTAATATAAACTTGTAGGCATGAGGCGTGAATTAATTTTATTTCTTTAATTTGATACTTATGCTTGTTGTTTACATAGACAGCTACTCCGTCAGCTTTGTTTAGGTGTTTTGTAGTCTGAGCCGATGAGTAATTATGCATTTGAGGAACATTTTTATTAGAGTTCAGCCTACATTCACTGAGAACGAGAAGGTCAGGATTAAAATTAAGATGTGCTAGGTTTACTTCTAGGTCATTAAAATTAGAGTAGATACTTCTTATGTTTTGTGAGATAATCGTGAAGTCGCTATTTTTGATTCTTATTGCTGTGTTAATGGTATGCAATGTGTAGTTTGCCGCTTGAGCTATTTCTGTGTTGTCTATTTCGGCTATAGTTTCTAGTATGTTAGCCATAATTATTGTTTTTAAGTATACTTAAAGTCATAATAATGTGGGAGATTCGGTATGAGTGTGTATTTATATGAATAGAATAACAGAGGCTGACTTGCAAAGGCTCTATATCTATATGTATTTTGTGTGTGTGTGCGTGCGTAAACATTACATAAAATGACAACCTTATCCTACTTAAATTTAACTTAAATGTTATAATACTTAATCTAATTGAGCATGACTTATTACAGTTACATTCAGCAATGTGCATATACGTTATACATTCCGCAAGGTAATCTATTAGAAGTAGTCATACTTGTTGCATAAGTTTATTCACTTGTATTTCACTTTTAATTGTTATTTTAGGGGAGTTATCATCCTTTCTGACATATACTTGGCCAAATGCTGTCCAACAGTACTTATAGCTTTTGGATTTAATCAGGTCGCGAGCGAGAAAATGCAGGCGTGCTCCCTTTGCGGTCAGTTGCTCACTCACAAAGATGGGGCTATTTTCAGTAGTGAGCCCTAAATGCTTTGCATTTAATTTGTCTTTGTTCGCTTTGTTGAAGCTTCGAACTGACTTCAAGAAGTTAGTTTTTAAAATCGCTGAAGTTAGTTCAACTATGATCGGCCTATTTTTCCCATCATTTCGCTTGTTTGGGACCCGGAAGATATCCTTTACGTCACTTTGTTGGACGGGGCATTTAATTATATTTGACAGATGTGTAACCATTTTTAATAAGTCGTCCCGGTTTTCATTATTTATTTTAGGTGCGTTTTTTATCTCTACATTACTTTTTCGGCTTCCCCGCAGCAAATCTTCTACTTTGTCTTCCAGTAAGATTATATATTCTTCGTCTCTCATTGACTTTTTTTCCAGATCTTCAATCTTTTTCCTTAATTCTTCGTTTTGGGCAGAGAGAGTGATCATAGAGGTTTCTATACTGGTATTAGTATCCCTAATTTCCATCAAGGTAGAAGATATGTTTTTTATTTCTTTGTTTTGATTTGAAATCAATGAAGATATAAGTGATTTAACTTCTTCTTTAAAATTACTAAAATCCGTTTCATAGTCATGTTCTCGCGGCCGTTTGGCCCTTTGGGATATAAAGTTAGGTGGAGTATGTTGAGTATCCGTGCAGACTGAGATGTTTGACTCAGAAAGTGATTTATTGACAGAGTGCTCCATTTAAAATAAAACTTTATTTATAGTTGCCAAATATTTAGTTATTAGTTTGATAGCCCACAATCGAGATCGTCCTTTTTCCGAGTTCCTGCGAGAATATGTGAGAAGTTCGGTACGGCCAGCTACCAGGAGATAATCAAGTGAAGGAGCTCGATGCGTACACACGGCGCGTAGTACCAGGTATCGGCGCGTGAGCAGGACAGTAGCAGAGTCGGTCGAGAGCCGGGGCGGAGCCACCTTATTGGTTGTAAAGGGGTGGAGCCACCTTATTAGTTGTAAAGGGGCGGAGCGTAGATAAGGAAATTAACGAAATATGTTATCTCACTCTTTCGCGCACAGTTTGCCGATTAAATGTGCATTCGTACCTTATTTTGTGGTCGCGGCCGTTGAGGTACCAGGAGAGTAGTATTGTGCGGCGTCGCTTGAATGACTCCGACTTCGTCTCCTTGCGTCTTCGGCAAACCTCCTTGTTATTGATGCACTCCTAATATCTTATGCGAATTAAACTGAATGTTATTTAATTATTTTTTCTTGTAAATTTAAAATGGGGTTTGGCACGTCTACACCTTGAGGCGGTCCGGGAGGAAAGGGGACCTAAAACTTTAATTCGAAAAACATTTACCAAATTAATTCATTTTAAAAATCAATAATAACAGCATACTTGTTTTTCTTTTTGTAATTGAGACTGATAATGATTAAATATTATTATGTGATTTTATTGAGTAATTTTATAATGTTAAACTTCATTTTATAGATATCGATAACTTTCCCTCAATCAAGTAGAGCAATCCCTAACTCGGCATATCTATGAAGCTTGACTTTGAACTGACCAATTGCAGTAGCGCATTTTTTCCTCGCCTCCCAACCCGTATTGGTGAGTTGTGATCTTCAAAGAAATCGGCCTATAAGCTCTCTAGGTTAAATACTCTCTGGGAGAGAAGCTCCAGAGCGGTCGGGTAAGAGGAATCCGTCACCGGCAAGTGCTGCACCAAGGCTCTGGCTTCGCCCTCCAGGACAGACAATAAATAGGCCAGCTTCTGGGCAGGTCCGAGGTCCGAGCGTGCATCGACAAGACTCTCAAAGAGATTTAGGAAGCCCAGCCAGTGGTCCAAGTGACCGTCAAAATGTGGCAGCTCCAGGGTGGGCAGCCTACTCAATAGTCCAGGGCCTGCAACAACGGGGGTCTGCGGCTTGGCCGCATCAGGCACCCGGCTCTTCAAAATTTCCCGGGCTCGTTGACTTATGACATCCCCCAGGTGGACCATCTGGTCATAGTCACCCAAAACCTTATCGCGGGCTGCCTGGTCCATCACCCCCAAATCCACGTCCATGATGTACTCATTGAAGCATGTGAGCGCAGCATCAGCTGACTTGATGCTCTCATTCAAGTGCCCGTAACGAGCAAGGGTGAGCTCTTCCAAGTCCAAACGCTCAACCGTTGCTGCTGCCGATGCGAACCATCTCAAATGTGAGGCCAATCCGGCAGCAGACTCCCTGACTGCCTTTAATGAGGCCATTGCAACAATCAAATATCAATACCAATAGGCTAAATTAACTAAACAAACAACAATGACTTGTTAGCCAACCGAACAATTTCACCAAAATAAAAACTTAAATTCAATTATTTCAAGTCCAAATCCGACCCTGTACTTATTCCAAGTATGAATCTAGCTTGCTAAGGATGGTGTTGCGTCCAGAACGTATTTGAACGCATATTTTTGGTGTGGCAATATTCTATTGTCTTTGATGTTGACACTTGACATAACTTCTTGACTTGACAGATTACCTTTGCTTCCGTTGAAAAAATGTCCGCCGGTTGTTGAGATCGATTTATCAATTGTAATTAAAATCCTATTGAATCTACGCGGTTAAAAGACAAATTGGGTGTGATTAACGATTAATTGATGTTGGAATCCCGAATTGAGTAACATACTGGGATATTTTGAACAATACGCCGTATTGACGCCAGACCAAATGGCACGCGAATTTGCTGAAAGTAATTGTGAATTAGTGATAAACAGCTGCTTCAATCTGGTGCGAAGTTTGTGCTGTGATTGCTGCCGGACCGCGTTGTGAGGACCTGCATCTTTGAGAACCTTCATCCATCAACACTTGCTCACATTACACCTTTCAAATATACTCACACACACACACACGGACGTGATCAGAACAGATCCTCGCTTGGCGTCTACAGCTCAGGTAAGTCTAGGCTATAAGCTTAATTGTTGTACTGAAGCCTAAGAGGCGAAATATTGTGTTTGCAAGCAACGGTCAAGCTCCACGTACCGTGGACAGTTCAGCATACCAGTTACCGTTGGCTGGCTTGAGACTGAACAGATGGCTAGTTACAAAATAAATAACAATTGAATGTATAATATACAATAAACACCAATAAACACAACAATTGAATGTATAATACTGTGCCAGACAATCTCTAAAAACACAATCCAATAAATACTATAAGCAATAAATCAATATACACAATTCAAGTCTTGTTATGTTAACAAATGTGTGATTATTATTTAGATAAACTTTCAAATTCAGATTAGTGTCATTCAATTATTAATTACAACAATATACCAAATTATGTACCAAAATACAACCTAATAATTCCTAATTTCACAAATAAATCTTACTTGTCAGTACAACAACAGAGGCTACAGTACAAATTACAAATACAACTTGAGCCCGGGTGACACAGCAATATATTCAAACTTATTAAGTTATTTTCAACAATGTTCAAAACTTCCAATTTACTTAGTGGATCTTATATTATAAAACCACGCTCTGCTACCAGTTTGTTCAGTACCAAGCCAGCCAATGGTAACTGGTATGCTGAACTGTCCGCGATTACACGGAGCTTGAACGTTGATTCTCAAGAACAGTTACACAATAGCCTCTTAGGCTTCAGTACAACAATTAAGCTTACACAAACAATGATAATAATCACTTACCCTCTGAGCTGGGACGCCAAGCGAGGATCTGTTCTAATCACGTCCGTGATATGTGTGTAAATAGGTAATGAGTAATTGAAACGTGTACTGTGGGCAAGTGGTGTCACGGCGATCACAAAGGACGCAAGCTTCAATGTGTGATCCAGGCCGGGGGGTAGCACAAACTTCGCACCAGATTGGAGCAGCTATTTATCACTAATTCACAGTTACTTTCAACAAATTCGCGTGTCATTCGGTCTGGCGTCAATACGGCGTATTGTTCAAAATATCCCAGTATGTTACTCAATTCGGGATTACAATTTCAATTAATCGTTAATCGCGACCAAATTATCGGTTACAACGGGCGATTCAACACGATATTTCCAATTACAATTAAATCAAAAGGTCCCAAGGCGGACGTTATTCCAACAACGCAAAAGTTATCTGTCAAGTGTCAAAATCAAAGAAAATTCTTTATGTCAAAAAAAGGTGCGTTCAGAAATACACGTATTGGACAAAACAAAGAGAATTATCGTTTTATTGGCAAGTGACGTGGAAAGTGATGAACGTCATAGTGCTGTGACACGTTTGTTATTACTGGTATTCAAGAAACATATGAAACCAATAATTTGGGGTCAATTCTGTGAGTCACTTATTTTGAGCTGAAACTTTGCATAGAGACTCCATACCAGATGTTGTCTTCAGTCCTTTTGGATAGATATGGGGTTTCCGTTACACGTTACGTTGTATACATAAATATCGTCTAAATATTTATGCAAGAATGTGGTATATTGGAAAGCACATGAATAAGTATTATAACGTGAAACCAAATTATTAAATATATTTTTATCTGTATTGATATTTTCACACTAAATTTATGACATCTCAATATAGCGTCAAGAGCCTAATGGCTAAGGTGTCGGCCTTGTGATCGAAAGGTCGCGGGTTCGAACCACATCCATTGCACAATTGCCATGATACCACTCCAGACACAAGTATATCAAGCTTAGTTGAAGGGTTTAACAATATTTTTTTTCATTTTTTTTATTTAGAATAGGTTCGCGTTTGACCACCATCTCACCTGATGGTAAGTGATGATGTGGTCGAAGATGGAGCACGCTTACCTAAAAGTAACCTATTCACTCTTGACTTAAAGACTCCTAGGTTATAGCTATCGGGAAACACAGACTCCGGCAGGGAATTCCACTCCTTAGCCGTACGCACAATGAAGGTATTCCCAAAACGTTTGGTGCGTATGGGTGGGATGTCCACCATGTAACGATGGCGCTTCGCCGTTTGTCTATTGTCAATAATGTGAATTCTACCCACATTACTTGTACTCTTAATTGTAAAAAATGCATGTCTATGCAATAAATAATAACGAGCTCCTAAAGTAGAAGATTGCCGAAGACGGTGTACAAAATGATATAGGAAATGCAAACGACTTTACTTCGAAGTATAAAAGAGAAGTAAAAGGAAAAGTATAAAAGTGAAACCGTGATCAAGGAAGAGAGTGGTCATTTAACTTAGCTCGCAGTTTCTCATTTCCAGATGATGATGCGTTTGATTTCGTCGTGATTGGAGCCAGTAGTGCAGGTGCGGTAGTAGCTGCTAGGTTAGCAGAAGTAAACATGAACACATTGATTATAGAACCAGGTGGAAATCCTAGTTTGGAAAATGAAGTGAGTACTAATATGATAAATGCGAAAGTTTGTGAGGATGGACGGATATTTGTTCCTTTTCACGTAAAAACTACTGAACGGATTAAAACGAAATTTAGAATGTAGATAGCTGTAGGCAAAATGTAGGCAACTCACTCAATTGTATATATATTGTTAGCATTAAGTTTTTAAATGTTATTTTACGCGCGAAGCGTGTTAACCATGTGGCATTTGTGTGCGCGCCCATCGATAGCGACCGGGGAGCCCACGCGCCCGCGCACCAGAGGGACGCCTCGCCTCGGTCGGCAGTTGGGGCTAAAACCGAGTCGTGAGCGGTCACATACTAAAACGCTCCTGCGTTCCCGCCAATTCCCTGATTACTGTGAATCTGTGAAATGTACTGTGTAACTGACTTGAGTTTGTGATTTATGTTTGTGTTGTTTTAATTGATTATACGACTCTTGTACTCAGTGACTGCGTCTCATTGTGCTAAAGATCCCGCCCTTTTACATTGGTCCTTCGAGCCGGATCACAATGGATGACAAAGTTACTGGCGTAGTAACACGGAGCAGAGCCCATGCTGAGCCTGAGCAACGTCCCGGTGCGGATAATACCACGTGTGTCACTACGGCGCCGCCGCCGCCGCCCCGTAGTGAAGTTGTCGCCACGTCGACCGGGTCGCGAACAAGCCGCCACAGCCGTGAGGCGCTCCGCCTCCGTGCAGAGTACAAGGCCGAAGAAGAAATCGCCAAACTGAAAGAGCAGCTCATAAAGAAAAAACTGGCTTTGGACATCGCGGAGATTGAGGTCGAAGAAGAAGAACATTGCGCGATGAGTATTTACAGTGGTCCTGATAAAGTGGATGAGTGGTTAAGCACAAATCAAGTCCCATGCGAACACGCGGAAAAGCCGCCAGCGCCACCCGCGCCGGCCGGCGCGTGTCCGCACCCGAGTGGAGGCCTAGAACGAGAGCGTGCGCGCGGCGTCGCGCATGCGCAGAGCACCGGACGCGAGCAGTTTGCGCCCGCGGCGGCGTCCTCCCCGACCGCCGGCGTCGCGGAGTACGGGCCGGGCGCTCAGCCCCCGGCCACCGGCGGCGCTGTCGCAGCCTCTGATATCATGCATCTAGCCGACGTTATTATTACGAGTATGTCGAAGCGACCACGACAAAATTATGATCTCCCAGTGTTTGATGGGAGCCCGGTGGACTGGATGGCGTATCGACGTACCTATGAAGCTACCGCGGCCACATATAGCGTGTTCGAGAACACTGTACGGCTGCAAGCATCGCTGCGTGGCGCGGCTAAGTGTGCGGTTGAAGATCTGCTGCGTACCGGGTCCGACCCAACGGACGTAATTAAAGCCCTAGAAGAGGAGTTCGGTCACCCCAATTTGTTATTAGAAACGGCACTGAACAAAATAAGAGGTCTGCCCCGTGTGTCCGAAAGTGGCGTTGAATTACGCAACATGACTTGCGTCGTTCGTAATTGTGTTTACATTTTGAAAAACATAAGAGCGGAGGGCTACATAAATAACCCACAGTTAACGCACGAAATTCTTAGCAAATTAACCCATGTACAGCGATCACAGTACGGCGAATTTGTTATGAAAAGGAACATCGACAGCAAGGAAGATCTTCGTTTATCACCGAACATTAACATCGTGCTCGAGTTTCTGTCACATTTGTCACGGGCATCAGCGTATTACCTACCGTTGAACACGAACATCAAGCATGACAATCGCAACCGGACCATCGCGGCTGCCAACCCCACTGTCGCCGCGACGTCGTCATCGTCGCGCGCCAAGCACGGTGAGTCCACGCGTCAGCGGGATCCTGCATACCGAGTGCACCTCACTAGCGAGGTAGCTGCGTCATCTTCGCAGAGTGCGTCGTCGTCATCAAGTGAGTGCGCGTTGTGCCGTAATGCGGATCACCGATTACCCGAGTGCGATAAATTCCTTACGAAAAGGGAACTCGAAAAGTGGGACTTTGTAAAGGTTAACAAACTATGTTTCAAATGTTTAGTGCAAAACCATTCTCGTTATCGTTGCCGCGCAAAACGTTGTGAAAAGTGTCGCTCGCCGCATCACACGCTACTACATTACGAGAAGCAGAGCGCCGCCGGAGCCCCGACCGAGCAGTCCGCGCCTCCGGCGCCGCCGCCGCCGCCGTCTTCGGTCGCAGAGTCGGTAACGAGTATTGGTGAGCGGTGTCAAAGTAAAAGTTTATTAAAAATTATCCCGGTAACGGTTATTGTTAATGGTGTTGAACATAGATTATATGCTTTGTTAGATGATGGTGCCACCGTATCGTTAATAGATTCTAGTGTGTGTAACTTCCGTGGACCATCATCTCCGTTAAGAATCGTTAGTGCACGCGGTCTTGTTATGACAGATAACTATTCCTGTAAGGTGACTGCGCTAATTCGCGGTCCCAATGGCGTATCTCATGATATCGGGTTACGAACGATAGAGAACTTGGACTTACCTAGCCAATCTGTGTCTGCCAGAGTTTTGAATAACAATAAACATTTGCGAGATTTAGAATTGTGTGAGATGTCGTGCGTGAAACCGATGGTTTTAATCGGCCAAGACAACTGGAAGTTGATAGTAAATGAGGAAATACGACAGGGTAAATCCAGGCAACCAGTAGCGTCCCTAACGAAGTTAGGGTGGGTGATTCACGGACCTGTAACTGTAGGTATCGCGGATCAGTCTGATTGTGAATTAGTAAATGTAGCCTTCGCGAGTTTGGATGACTTAAATGACCTTGTGAAACACCAATTTTTGCTCGAATCGATCGGTATCACAGAAGTGACACGCAAAAATGTTGAGACTGAACGCGCTTGTAAAATCCTAGATAGCACTAGTCGCCGTGTTGACGGAGGCTGGGAGGTAGGATTGCTTTGGTCACGTGACGCGGTACACTTACCTGATAATTACGACTACGCTATCAAACGATTACGCGGCATAGAGAGTAAGATGGATAAAAATCCCGATTATGCCGAAGCGTATTCGCGTCAAATCGAACGATATATTTCAGAAAAATACGCTAGGCTATTGGACACTCCGCTGAGCGTTAACCCAGTGTGGCACCTACCACATTTTGGGGTCATTAACCCCAATAAACCAAATAAACTTAGATTAGTTTACGATGCCGCGGCTAAGTATAAAGGTGTATGTTTAAATGATAATTTGCTTACCGGGCCGGACTTGTTAAATTCATTATTAGGCGTATTGTTTAAGTTCCGATCTGGCCGAATAGCTTATACGGCGGACATAGCTGACATGTTTTTACGAGTTAAAGTTAGGAAAGAAGATCAGGGCGCGCAGCTCTTTTTATGGAGAGGCCGGGAAAGAAAACGCGACCCGGAAACATATGTTATGGACTCAATGATTTTCGGGGCTAAGTCATCGCCTGCCTCAGCCATATATATATTGAATAAAAATGCTAATGAGTTCCGAGATTCATATCCTGAAGCCGTCAAGGCGATCCGTGAAAATCATTATATGGATGATTATTTGGATAGCGTAAACTCAATAGATATCGCGCGGCATCTGATAAGAGATGTTTCCATGATACACTCCGCTGGTGGTTTCTCTATCAGGGGGTGGGTGACCAATTCACCTGAACTTCGAAAAGAGTTACCAGATGTCGTGCCCAGTACTGTAAATTTTGACAATTCTCCATATAATGGTGAACGGACCTTAGGTATGATATGGGTGCCGGAAACAGACGAGTTAGCGTTCGACTTGTCGTTCAAAAAAGTGTCGCCTGACGTAGTTGAAGGCAGGGTTATTCCTAACAAGCGACAGTTTCTGAGATTTATTATGAGTATATTTGACCCTCTAGGCTTACTTTATCCGTGTACGATAAAATCGAAAATATTGCTACAGAAAGTTTGGAAATCTGGTATAGGTTGGGACGATCAGTTGATGGAGGCCGAGTTTAATGAATGGGAAAAGTGGTTGCTAGATATAAAACAGCTAAGTAGCCTGCGTGTGCCACGATGGTACAAGCTTGACCCTTCAACTGTTGAGTTACATGTTTTTGGTGATGCAGGTGAATCGGCGTACGCTGCAGTCGCATATTTAGTTGGAAGGGATGAGTCTGGCATGCCTACCGTCTCACTGGTCATCGGTAAAGCTCGCGTCGCCCCGTTGAAGGTAATATCTATGCCGCGCCTGGAACTGCAAGCAGCTGTATTGGCCTGTAGGTTAGCTTGTACCGTGGTTGCAGAACAAGGCTTGAACATAACTCGAAAGTACTTGTGGTCCGATTCAAAGACTGTTTTGAAGTGGGTGCATTCGGATCCTCGCGACTTCCATAAGTTTGTCTCGCATCGATTGGCTGAAATCGACCGGAAGTCCAGTCCAAGTGAGTGGCGTTGGGTGCCATCTACAGAAAACCCCGCTGATGAAGCCACCAAGTTACACTGGCCTACAAATTTCAAGTTGTGGTTTACAGGTCCATCTTTTTTGTACCAGGACAAAGACCAATGGCCGGTCAACGAGTTTGAGAATGTAGGTGATTCTGATTTGGAGCGTCGGGAGAAGGTCCTTCTAGTAAGACAGTATGTACCGCTGTTTAATGTGGATAGGTTCTGTAGTTGGACACGGGCTGTTAGATCTGCCGGTCGAGTTCTTGCTTTTGTTAGTATGTGTCGCAAGAAACAGGCTGAGGTGTTGACCGCTGCGAACATTCGAGATGCTGAGAATGTTTTACTGAAGCAATCGCAGCGTGAGACTTTCTCCAAGGAATTAGAATTATTGAAATTTAAAAGCGCATTACCTGCGGAGAGTCAAATTCGAGATTTAGATCCATTTTTATATGAAGGCGATGGATTGCTTCGCGTCAGAGGACGTCTGAGTGCAGCACCAGAATTAATGTTTGATGAAAAGTATCCTATTATTTTAGACGGTCACAGTTACACCGCACGACTCATTGCCCTCGAATATCACAAGCGCGCTCATCATGCTAATACTGAAACTGTCATAAACAGCATTAGGGAGAAATATTGGATTACTCGATTGCGACGTACAGTCAAATCAGCCGTATCCAAATGTCAGATATGTTTGGTGCGTCGTGCTCGTCCTTCGACGCCCAAGATGGGAAATCTACCTGCCGCTAGACTTGTAAATACAAGAAGAGCATTTGTAAACTGTGGTGTAGATTATTTTGGTCCGATGGAGGTTTCGATAGGAAGGCGTCGTGAGAAAAGGTGGGGCGTTATTTTCACTTGCTTAGTCACTCGTGGTGTCCATATTGAGCTCGCTTCTTCGCTATCAGCTGACTCGGCCATAATGGCAATTCGGCGTTTGATAGCCCGCCGGGGCCAACCGACTATTATGTTTAGTGATAGAGGAACCAACTTTGTAGGTGCTGACGCTGAGATGAAAGCAGCTGTTCGGGCAATGGAGAACAAAATTCACGACTTCGTCGTCACCAAAGGCATTTCTTGGCAGTTTAACCCTCCTGCAGCGCCGCACATGGGTGGATCCTGGGAGCGCCTCATTCGCTCAGTTAAAACCGCACTTAAAGTGACTTTGACGGCGCGAGCGCCTAAAGAGGAATTATTAACTACTTTGATGGCTGAGGTAGAGATGACTCTTAACAGTAGGCCAATAACCTTCGTGGGTTCGGACCCTGATGGACCCATTGCGTTGACACCAAATCATTTATTGATAGGCACAGCTACCGGTGCATCTACGTTAGGTATTTTTGAAGCATCCGATTTAAGCAGTAGGAAAGCTTGGGTCAAAGCTCAAACTTTGGCAGACATGTTTTGGCGACGGTGGCTAAAAGAGTATGTTCCCACTCTTCAAAAGCGCCAAAAGTGGCAACATGATGTGCCTCCTGTAAAAGTTGGGGACATGGTGCTGATTCTGGAGGAGAACCAGCCTCGAAATGCATGGCCTAAGGGCGTGATTAGCGCAGTTCACCCAGGCCGTGACGGCCATATTAGAGTAGTGACTGTAAGAACATGTAAGGGTTTTATGAAGCGACCAGTTGTAAAGGTCGTTGTGTTGCCTACTGACGAGTGTGTTCAGGAACAAGGGGGTGGAATGTAGGCAACTCACTCAATTGTATATATATTGTTAGCATTAAGTTTTTAAATGTTATTTTACGCGCGAAGCGTGTTAACCATGTGGCATTTGTGTGCGCGCCCATCGATAGCGACCGGGGAGCCCACGCGCCCGCGCACCAGAGGGACGCCTCGCCTCGGTTGGCAGTTGGCGCTAAAACCGAGTCGTGAGCGGTCACATACTAAAACGCTCCTGCGTTCCCGCCAATTCCCTGATTACTGTGAATCTGTGAAATGTACTGTGTAACTGACTTGAGTTTGTGATTTATGTTTGTGTTGTTTTAATTGATTATACGACTCTTGTACTCAGTGACTGCGTCTCATTGTGCTAAAGATCCCGCCCTTTTACAATAGCTCAAATCCTAACAGATATGCTAGTTTTTCTTGGAATTTCCACAGGATTTACCCGGAATATCCCACGCGAGCACAGTCACGGCCACAACTTCTATATAATTAACTACAAATGTACAGATAGTAACCACATTGTGTTATTTTCAGTTTCCTGCCTTTTTCACTTACACAAAAAACTCAGTCGCTATCCAGATCACGAGACTATAAACTTCATTATAGACGATGCTTCATACTTTTTATCATATTGCGGGTTTAATTTAGGATTTCAAAATTCAATATGCGATAGAATCCACATGTTAGCTAATAATAGTCAGATGTTAGTAACAACATTAAATAATATAAACCCAAAGTCTCGTGGGCAGATTATGCTGAACAGTACAGATCCTTTCGTTCAGCCAAGAATTATTCGTGGATATTACTCAAATGATGATGACTTAGAGGCTACAGTTAACTTCATACAAGAATTAATGAAAATTATAAAAGCTCCCCATTTCCAAATTATGGGTTTAGAATTTATAAAGGCGACGGATAAATGTAATAATTTTGAGTTTGGGTCGAAATCCTATTGGAGGTGCTATGCTTTGTGCATGTTTACAGCACCACAAAGAAGTGTTGGCACTTGTGCTATGGGTTTCGTGGTGGATACTAAGTTAAGGGTAATGGGGGTGAACCGACTTCGAGTTATTGATGCTAGTATTATACCCGAAACTATCGGTAGTCCTATATTTGGTCCGGTTGTGGCAATAGCAGAGAAAATTGTTGAAGATATTATAAAAGCAGCAAAAAGGTAGATTGTTATTAATCCTGGTAATACATAGTTGATTTAATATCAACTAAAGCATGGATTTTATATGCTGTAATAATGAAATAAATATTATAAAAATAAAACTTTTGTTTGTTTGTAATTATTTAAATGATACCTTATTTAAATTAAGCTATTTAATATTATTACTGTAGATTGAACTTCTTTTAGAGTATACTCGTCTCCAGTAAGTTTATTAAAAGCCATTTAAGGGGCTCGGAGACCTGATTTACAGATTTTGAAAAAGAAACTAAGTATAGGCACTATAGTCTTCCACTAATTATTTTTAAATGTGTCTTTACCTTTCGTCAGTTATCATATTACGTATTATTATTTATGAGAAAATAAATAAATTCAACTATATTTTACATTAAAATTTGATAAACTCAAAAACTACCGTACCGATTTCAAAAATTCTTTCACTAGACTAACCTGATGCAGTTGAGTACTTGTGTTTTACATTATTGAAGTAATATTATTTAACAAACTTGATTTCCGCACGTCATATTATTAAGGCAACCACTGAACAGGCAACCACTGGCGCGGCAACCACTGGCGCCGCGCTGTGGGCATGCCCATGGCATAGCATTAGGCCGCGTGTCCACGGCAAGAAAAATCGCCAGGTCTATGCAAGAATTGGAATTGTCGTTTCTACATACGACTAGTGTACACTGCGTCGGCGCTGCACAAATCTTGTCTGCGCCAGACACTACGCGATCTGTAGGGGGCGGGGGGCAGTGTGTACAGTGCCCATGAGAACGTTTAAGCGTGTGGACCTGTGTTGTTTACGACAGTTTGTTTATGTTTTTATTAAAGAAAAAAACGAAGTGATTTTCATACGAAAATAAAGGACGAACTTTTCCTCATACTGTCGCAGTTCAAAGTAGAAGTTAGCAAACTCATGTTTTTAACTTAACATAGGATGCACCGAGTATTTTCTCTTCGTGTTAGTTTTCTTTTTCAATTTTCTATACATATAATAGGCAATCACCATTTTTTTTTTGCGTGGTAGTCAACATTATTTCCCACAATTCACAATACAACACGACACGATGTACACCCTACAATGTCTAAATCATGAATATTTTCATCTTGTCTGTAGCCGACACGAAAAATTTCTTGCCGTGGCCTTATGCCGAGTGGGAGCCTTGTTGCCACGACCATGACGTGCACTTGCTTTGTTTTGTTGTTTCCTTTTTCTCCGTAAATTTTCAATATCTAAATCTTTGTCCTTACCTACTAACAAATCACTAACTCTAGTCTTAAGGAACTAAATAAGTTTTTTATATTATTAGCATGCAAGGATCTTCTACCTACTAACTGGATTGCTTACGAATGATTCAAAGAATACAGAAAGTCTTTCTTAACTGTTAAACAATAGAGTATAAACTTGCACGCATAAAACTGAAGGAACTATTCGTTCCGAGCGAGACAGTGCCGTGTGTGGACTGTGTCCCTTTCTTCTGTGTGGCAGATTAAAAATATTTATTTCAATGGTAATTTTTTCGACCTGTCTGTTGTAGTAATAACACCTAGTTTTAAACTTCTTTGGAATTCTATCTTTAAAATGAATTACCATTATTACTGTATGCATATTAATGAAAATTAAAGTTATTTTACCATGCAAACACTCTTGTGTTTAAACCAAAAAAAAATGGAATTTGTAAGAATTAGTAGTGATACATTATACTATACCTGGCAATTACTACATTGCCGTCTGACGTTTACTTGACATCTGTATGTTTATAAATTTGAATTATATTTAATTTTGTGAGTTTTCGTAATATTAAAGTGCAAGTTATTGTAACCATGGTAAGAACGTGTTTTGTGGTTAATTGCAAGAGTGAAAAGTGTACCCCGGGTCTGGAATTTCCCTTTTTAAGTAAGTTTTGTGACTTTGTTTACAAATTGCATTTAGGGTGACTATGTTTTCAATGTAAAAGTGGATGTTCTTCTCTTTATTCTTCTTATGTATTATTTTTCTTTCTTCTCATTATATATTATTTTTTGTTATTTTAAGCTTTCCTAAAAATGATGATCTTCGAGACCGGTGGCTCAGTGTTCTACACAGAAAAGGGTCAGAAACGGTTCTAAAATTTGTAGCCGCCATTTCAAGCCCGAAGAAATATTGCATTTCGAAACAAGATCATATGATGCAATTCCATCCATTTTCCCTAAAGTAAGTTATCAATCTTTACAAATGACATGAAGATCACCGTTTTGAAATAGAATATGAGCATAGCAAGATGAATTTTCATTTTGAATCTATCTTAAACATAAATACTAAAATTTTGTTCTCATCAATCTATTATTATTTTAGATTCCTGTTAAAGCGAAACAAATAAATGTTTTAAGTACTATAATATTGAAACCCACTAAAAAAGAATATACAACCTGTACTGGGCACATTCAAAGATCAGTAAGTGAAAGTTATGAAAGGAGTCAAATTAATAAGCATAAAAGTCGACATTTTTGTTGATTTATTTACTTTTGCTTAGCAAATTGATGGCAAAAATATTTTATATCATTTTGGCCAAAAACTCAGCTAAGCAAACTTGCTTACAAGTGTAGTTTATTATATTAATAATTACTTATAACTTAATTACTTAATTTTTGTCCACTGCAGTTAGTTAATGTCGACAAATAATAATAATAATTCATAATTTAAAGATTATTTCCATACTTTTAACTAATAATAGTGTAATACATTTTTTAGGGTTGTGTGTCAAGCCAATCTTGTAACAAACCTGCAGCTGCAACATATGAGGAACTAGAAAATATAGAACCAACCTAATAATAATAACCTTATAATTGTCATTCGATCTGCCTCCTTCATGTTTAGAATTATGTATGTTAATAATATTGATTTCTAACCTTAAATAGCACATGTGGTGTTAGCCTGTAATTAATTGTTACACTTATAAATGTAATATGACTGTTTCATACAAATGTATAGTGTAAACAATTGTAGGTTAACCTAAATAAATATAAACATAAATTTTATTTTATTTTATTTTTATTTTTATTTTATTTTATTTGGGAAAACCAACAATTGTACAATGTGTCTTACATCTAAATACATTAAAAAAAATAGGTTAAAGTACAATTCACTACGTTTCCACAGGTTACAATCGATATAAATAAATTATATCTCTTCTGTTATTCTTTCTATTTATAATCATCGTTTATCATGAAGGGTTTTAGTAGTTTTAATTATGTATAAACATTGCATCATTTTATTTTTAGTCTACTGGTTCTGACCGTACAAGTGTCGAATAAACGTAGATTACCAATTAATGCACGTTTGTTTGGACGTCTATACCACTGCCTATCAAGGCCAAGCCTTCGAAGAATTGTCAGCTGGTGATTCTGTTATTAATTCTGTATCTGCAATAATTGTATTTGTATCACGGGTCTTAACCACTTTGAAAGTTTATAATTCCACGCAATAAAGTCTGCTTAACAAAACCAATTTTGCGTTTAGCCCTTATAAGGAAGGGTTTATTATAGAAATTAGCGCGCTCAATATAAGTTCCCCAGATATATATTGAGAACTAGCTTTTCACCCACATGGAATTCTGTTATATCGTGCTACCGAGCAACTATTCAAAAATCTGAGATAGAAAGAACCCTATATAGTTCCCAGGGTTTTAAACTATCTCCATGCCAAATTTTTCGAAAGCAGCTCTGTGATTTAACCGTGAAAGCGTAACAGACCGATACAGACCTTTGTATTTATAATTGAATTTATTTCTTTCTTTCTATTTAATACGTTATTAAGAAAAAAACTGGCCAAGTACGAGTCGGACTCGCGCATGATGGGTATTTTTATAGGTAGGTAATGAATGGTACGGAACCATTACCTATAAAAAGCGCCAAAAATATCACAACTGTTGTATGGGAGT
The DNA here is from genome assembly GCA_943138885.2 of Tholera decimalis. Lineage (NCBI taxonomy): Eukaryota > Metazoa > Arthropoda > Insecta > Lepidoptera > Noctuidae > Tholera > Tholera decimalis. Next base: position 44,222,845 of record OW964555.2, on the reverse strand, counting down.
CTCCCTTAAATATTTATTTTAATTAATTTATAGTATTTTTTGTTATAGCGGTAACAGAAATACATCATTTGTAAGGTTAATAATAAAAGTCTTAAAAAAACCTGCAAATATTGCATCAAATAAAATTGTCCTTACGTTTATCGCGAATTGATATCCACACTACTAGAAAGAGATAGCTAGGTCCTTCGAGGGTATACTCTTCGGAACGGATTTGAGCTTCGCGTCCGCATTCCAGTTTAGGTACAAGTTCCTTGTTAGCATGTCGTTTGTCTGTTGGCAATAAATACTTTTTGTTTCTTCTTTCTCTTTTCTTCTTACATGGAGCCTATCTAACCTAACCCGGTAGCTAGACGATAACTCTTAGCAAGTCTGATCTCAGAATAGCTGGCGTCTGACTACCCGTAACGACTGTCAAAGATTTATTTATTTATAGTTAATTAAAACGATTAAAACCAATTACATTAATTAACTTAGAAATAAAAGGTACATAGGTATAACAAACACATAAACAAGTATATACATTACAAACTAATACAAATTATTTTGAAAAAAACACGGAACCGAACAAACACAGAACAGTGGACACTCTCGCATACTTTGTCTCGCAAAACATCAAACACTCGTATAATTTGTCTCCATCCATCAACAAACACATCCTATTCAGGATATTCAATCAGGAGGGCGTTGAGCACCTCAAGGGTGCGACAGATTGGGGACTGGGCTCTGGCGACTGTATGACATGGTGGCCGCGCGAATAATTTGTAACCTTGACTCCGACGACCAAGATAGTTACCGGGGACATTCAGTCTACAAAAACGATTATGGAGCTCTGGGCAGTCAATTTGTCCATGTAGAGTTTCAAAGGCTACTGTGAGCTGATTGAAGCCTCTTCTTACCTCAAGAAAATTAAATCCCAATGTTCCCAAGAGATAATTAGTAGGGTACATATAAGGGTAATAATGGTACAGTTTTTTAAATAAGAATCTGAGGAAGGTCTTTTGTACTTTTTCAAGCATCAAGATTTGGTTTGCGGTGTAGGGGTTTCAAATACAGGTGCTAGTCTCAAGCTTACTACGCACCAGGGTGGTGTATAGAAGCCTAATAACTTGTGGGTTCGTGAAATCATGGGCATTACGCATAACGAATCCTAAGCGCTTACATGATTCCTTCATGTTGGTGGCACGAGTGATTTCTTGACCATTTAATGTGTATATATATATAAATATAGAGAATTGGTGGAATAAATTATAGAGAATTGGTCGCAACTTCCTACCGAAAGTGTAGTGTTTAGTGTTGAAGAATAGTTTATTCTTAATGCTCCATTCGTTATCGATGTCTATGTCCTTTTGTAGGAGAACACAATCTTCAGCCGATCCTATTTCCGTGTCACTGTATTAGTGTCCGCGCGACATGGCCAGAGGGCTCATGACACAGGCAAGTGGCCTTCTCCGCGAACTAGTGCGCTTTCGACGGCGAGCGTGATAACTTATAAGAATGTCGAGTTGTTCAGTGGTATCTTGTAAAAACCGAAGCCAAAACCAAAACTTTATGAATCATGGAATCACTTACCATATGTAAGTACAAATATTTTACAATATTTGTCTTTAAAATCATGAAAAACAATAAATCGTAAAATATTTCGTGCTTTTACTATGTTATTTTTGTTAACTTTTACTATAAATACATTGCTCCTTAACCATTACCTGAGTTCATCACTAAGTAACTTTACAAGCAATGTAAAAATAACAAAATATTACTGTATTACGCGGATTTATCGCGTAGTAAGGCCGCCGCTCTTGCCACGAGTTAGTGATGTGCTTGTGCAGATCCACTAACGTAGGCTATCGACAACATTCTCGATTGACGAATGAAATATTGCTATTATAGTTTCGGGGTTTTATAACATACGGAAACTTCTAAGAAAATATGTTTAACTTTTATTTTACATAAGGTGACAGAAAGAAAAATACGTTGAAAAGTCAAGTGTATAAAAAAGTAAGAAAGAATAAACAACGTCCGACGTCGCCGTCGCTACAATACTTTATTTTTCAATCTGTCAACCGTTTTAACCCGGTTGGAAAATCGATGTAAATAATGTTTTTTTTTGCTTTTTTGACTATTCTACAGCGTAGTAGAGAAATGCGTAACCAATGTTCGTAAACTAAGTTACTTAAATTTTAGGTTAATAATCGGTGGTGTTTTTGGGTTTCGGATTATCGTATGTTATGCCTTATCCTCGTGCTGTTTCTTTATTTTTTATGGTTTTTGTATTTTACTTCCGTTAAAGTTTTGAATGCGTTCTTAGGTGACACTTTTCCACAAGTTTTAACATTATGTTGTATTTTTTTACCATTCCCGTTACAGTAGCATCCGCGGACAGGTCGTTTTCGGCCTTGAAGCGAATTCATACATACGTACGTAATTCTCAAAAAGAGGAACCATTATCTAATTTAGCTATTCTTTCCATAGAAAAACATTTATTGCTCAAAATTAAAAATCAACCCAGCTTTTATGATAATGTGTTAGCACATTTTGTAAAAAAGAATAGACGAATAGCTTTAGAGTATAACTAGTAGAAAAAAAAGAGAAAAGTAGTAAGTTTAAAGAATTATTTAACAGTAAAGTAGATACATATTTTATTTAATCTTTTTCATATAATTATAACGACCCGAGTGTTGTCACAATTCGCCGTTGCGCGAAATATTGCGAATTCGATCCTCTCACCTGATTATAATTACTATTTGCATGCATGCATGGTTTTGTTTGATTAAGCATGTAAAAAGCGTATAAATTTGTAAAAATTAAAGTTGCAATTTATTAATATTTTTAGAAAGTTGTGGTTTTGAATAGTTTTTATTTACTTATGAGTTATTTTTAATACACGTATGATAGATATATAGGAAGGTATTATGTATCTTGATTTCATCACATTTAATTGCAACATGCTTCTCATATCCATCCCCAAACGGCTTTTCTCAAAGCCACTTTTATAATTTATTTCCTTTATTTCTTATTATACCCATAGAAATTACATTTTTAAATATTTCTATAAAACACAAAAAACATTTAAAAATATAAAAAATAGTAGCCCACCGGTATCGGGAACAGGGTCCAAGCTACCGGTGGTCAGGGCTCTAGAGAGAGGAACCTCCTAACGATACCGATGAACCGTGTCCAGGAGTACCGCTTTCTGAAGCAAGCCCTTGATCCAGCCGCCTAACGAGAGCCTCCTAAGGTGTTGGTCGAGGCTCTTGGCTATTAAGCCATTGGCTGAGATGACTATCGGTACAATGACTGCCGAGTTCACATCCCACATGTCGACAATCTCATGCGCCAAGTCAAGATATTTGATTTTCTTATCTTTCTCGGCTTTCACGAGGTTCTCGTCATGCGGAATGGTTATGTCGACAATCATGGTACGCCTCTCGTTTCGGTCCACCACCACTATATCAGGCTTATTGGCTACAATAGTCCTGTCAGTGATGATGGACCGATCCCAGTATAATGTGATAAGGCCATTATCGAGAACTGGGTCGGGCACATACCTATAGTACGGCACTTCCGATTCCACAAGAGAATATTTCAGAGCAAGTTGCTGATGAATAATCTTGGCTGCAAGGTTGTGCCTATGCAAGTATTCTCCATTAGCAAGACGAGAACAACCAGAGACAATGTGACGGATTGATTCACCTGGACGGTGACATGCCCGACACATGTCAACCGTGCCATCCTTCACAATAAATTTCCGGTAGTTGTTCGTCATGATAACTTCGTCCATAATTGCACAGACAAAATCTTTGGTTTACCCAAAGAGGTCACCGAAGCGCAACCAAGCTACGGACGCTAATTGATCTACATCGGGCCCATAAAGGGCCCGGAAAAAACGTCCGTGTAGCTCCTTACTCTGCCATATACCCCTTCGATCGTTAGTGTCTAGTACTGCAGGTTTGCGCCAGTTCTCATGAGCCAAGGAGAGCGGGGTGAGTCCCTTGTCCACTGCTACTACATCTCGATGCATACCCACTTCAGAAGCAAGCAAGGAAATCCCTTCCCTGAGACTGTATACCTCGCGGTTGTGGAGAGTTATAGCATTCAAAAAGCCTCGACCTCCACATTTCCACGGGATATACAGCCTCATCACTGATGAGCGTGGGTGATGCATTCGATATGCAGTCAGCAATGTACGAACTCTCCTATCCAGGGCGTCAAGTTCAGTTTGAGTCCATTTGATTACGCCGAATGAGTATATCAACACTGGCATGACCCAACTGTTGAAGGCACGCACCTTATTTCCGCCCGATAGAAGGCTTTTAAATACCTTCTTTAGGCGTCCAAAGAAGCGCTCCTTCAACGATTGCTTCATGTCAACTACATTGATACCTAACGCTTCCGACATACCCAAATACTTATAGGTTTCGGTTGGGGAGAGGCTTCTCAGGTTTATGGAATTCGAGGGTTGAGATCCCACGGATTCCACAATCTCCCCTCGCTTTACATGCATAATCGCACATTTGTCGACACCAAACTCCATCCTAATGGCACTACTGAAAATTTCAGTTACCTTCAGTAGTTCCGTCAGTTGTAGACTAGTGGCGCCAAAAAGTTTTAAGTCTTTATCTAATTATCCATGTAAAGGAGGTGAGAAATAACCTGACCACCTCTTTTCAACCTATAGCCTAGACCTGAATTCTCCAGCAGTGTGCTTAGAGGATTCAAGGCTAAGCAAAACCAAAGCGGACTCAAACTATCGCCCTGAAATATACCTCGCTCGATCCTTACCGGTTCGCTGTACTTTGGGATATATCGACATCCTGGATAGCGAAGAACTGTCCTCCATTGTCCCATACATGATGTCAGAAAGGTGCGTAAAAATGCATTAATTTTATACAATTCTAGCACCCTCATGAGCCATGTATGGGGCACTGAGTCATAGGCCTTCTTGTAGTCTATCCAACATGTCGACAGATCTTTTTTGGAACGTCGAACCTGTTGGCTAATGGCCAAATCAATGAGAAGTAGCTCCTTAGTACCGCGGGATCCATTCTTACATTCATTTTGAGAGGGAGACATGATGTGATTGTCTTCAATGTGTTTGTTACTTTTTACCCTCAAAATGGATGTCAGAACCTTATAGACCGTTGGTAGACACGTGATTGGTCTATAATTTTTGAGTTCCGCGGTGCTACCAGATTTGTGGAGCAGGTGGGTAACTCCAGTGGTAAAGAACTCAGGTAGCGAGCCAGATTCTAGGGCAGATTGGTACTGGGACGCCAAGCGGGCGTGCGATCTTGTTAGCCACTTGATCCAAAAGTTATGCAGTCCATCCGGCCCTGGAGACTTCCAATTAGGCTGCGGACGGACTGCATGGGCTACATCTTGGGGGCTGATAGTGATTGCCCCCATTTCTGGTATTGGATCCCAGACTCGCTCGACCTCCCGAGTCCAATCGCCTTCGGTGTGACTGACAGGTACCGACCAGATGTTGCGCCAGAATGTACATAAGGCGTCATCATCAGGTAGGCACATATCAGTCGCACCTTGCTCCGGTCGCTCCCAAGCCCTATATACCCACCTTTCGTTACTTCGGAATGTGCGATTCTGGACGAATCGCTCCACTCGCCGTCCATACCTCCGAATGCGGTTTGCCCATGCATACACCTTCTGCTTTAGGAAGTCTATGCGCTCCGTGACACAGGACATATAATTTTGTGGGTGAATATTGGCTCCCAAATATGCCCGTCTCACAAAGCGCATCACTCTGGGGCGAGTGTTGCCCCCCCTAAAGCAAAGAAGTTTTCCAATGAGTGCCCTGGCCTCACCAATACGGCGCTCGATCCTACACTGCCAAGCTGGCACAGCGGGTTTAGGTCGTGTAGCTATGTCATTAGAAATTTTAACATTAGCTACACGACATGCCGCAACAGCTGCGCAGTATAAGACAGAGTGGGTATCGGCGAGGTCTTCGCAGTTATCAAAATAGTCTGACAACTGCGAATCCAGAGCAGCCACCATTGCCCTATTCCTATTATGCATGGGCTAACGAGGTAAGCGTGGTCTTATTTCAGGCGGCATGTTGCGATATTCCCGAATAGCACACTCCAAAGCACTTCTCAATTCCTCATTATACTGGGTACTTACGTTTGTAACTCTGTGACTACTCTCCTCAACTTGGATGTTGGGCTGTGGTGGTACCACCACAGTCGGCGTCGGATGTGAAGTGACACAGCTACTCATTTCCGAACGGAGGCGATCAAGTACGGCTTCATCCAACATATGGTTACGTTGGATGACACGCACTTGATCCGATAGTCGCTGGGCCGAAATGTTGACATCTGGCTCAAGTACCTGAAACAGAGAGAGCATCCGTCCACGGTTCGCAGTCAGGTTAGTTCCCCCCTCTGTAGCCCCATAGTATGAGCGCATGACGTACTCATTAATGGATTGAGTCCATCGCATGCGCTGCACACTTCCACCGGCAGCGGGAACCCTATCAGAAGCCGGCCTCGAACCTCGAGGTTCCCAGCAGGCCGGAGGTCGGCCTCTTCCCCGTCGACGCGCAGGTGGTGGTGTCGTCGGCGGCGAGAAGTATTCGTCGCTCGAGCTCGACGCAACTGCAGCGGCCGGAGTCTCTTCACTCACGGCTGGAGCTGGTCCTGGCGGCTGTGAGGCGGAGCTGAGCGACGAATCCGAAGATAAGATCTTCGGATTCGTCGCTCAGCTCGTGCAGTTCTGAGCAATCGTGCCCGGTTTCTAGTCAACATAGTTTTCAATGCACGAAGTTTTCTTTCACATTAGTCCATTTTATAGATAGTAGATGTAGTGTGGGATTCATGGATTGTAGTTTTTTTTTTACTATTTTCGTTTTATCGAACATTTTAAATAACTATTTTATATCAAAATTATTGATAAAATCGGGATGAAAAAATTTTTGACGTGCTTGTTGACAGCCGGGCCACAGACTATTATTATTATTTATTCATTTATTAATGTAGGGAAATATTAACAGTTGCGTATTAAAAAATAACAAAAATGTCTTAAACTATAAACTTATCTAATACACAAGCAACAACATTTTCCTCAGATTACTGTAAAAAATTTAATCAATCTGTGACCAGACATTTGCAGAATTGTTCAACCACGCTATTAATTATTACAATAAATAAACCTTAGCCATATACATAAAATTTAAGTCATTGTACTAACAATAGTTTCTTATTTTGTGTATAAGTGTGTAGTTGTGTATGTTTACTAACAAAACAATTATACTTGCAAGACACCGTTTCTATGTATTAGTGCTTACATGTATAGTGAAAGTGAGCTAAAACCAATTCATCTGTACAAGATTTCGAAGTCAGTGACAGGGCCACAGTTACTGGATTTCACGCATCACACTTGAGCAAGGTAAGCATTTTTTGGTCCGGCTTCCCTTTTATGAAAAGTCACCCTTCGCCACTGTAATCTACCCGAACGTATCTGTTCTCTCACCATATTTTTTTCTTCACCGATTTGAGAGCTGAGTTGATGATAAAATTAAACTAAGTAATGTGCCTGACTTAGTTCGAACACACGACTTGTTACTCGCAAGTCAGGCTGACCATTGAGCCACCACTGCTATATAGTACCTAAATTGTCAATAAAATTTATTACACTAATAGCATCGTTAATTCTAGACAGTCAAGTGATGTTAAGATGTAGGAATAATTGTCCGCTTTTTGGCGTTGTATTAAGTTTGTATATAACACTGCTTACACACACACGACAGGGGTCTGCAATCTGAAACGAGACCACCTAGCTCTGGAAGCGGGAAGGACAAGAACCACTCCCAACTGTTTTATTGTTATATTTTTTCTTGTCCAAGTTAGCACTCTAACCACTGGTCATCTTCCACTGGGCTTCCTCCAGGCAACTGGAGGTCTCACCTGGCGGAGTCGCACCGCCAGTGTTTACACTTTAATAATTTCCTTTCCCCACGCCTCAATTCAAATTTCCCCTCAGGACTTTTATCCCCCCAAAAATTATTCTGCTGTAGTTTTTAGTTTTAGCACTGGTGTAGTAACTAAAAAAAAGCTTTATCAATCTTTTTCTATAGCGTGCCCACGCCCCTGGTGATATTAAAATAATATTATTTACACTAAATACATCAACGAAATCATCGACAAAATTTGTCGACTTTGCACATCATTACTTTTTTATATAATATAACTGCACATCACTCTTTATACAAGTGCTGTGCACACCTATAAGTGACGAATTCACACAGACAGACGGACAGACATGTCGAAACTATAAGGATTCCGTTTTTTGCCATTCGGCTACGAAACCGTAAAAAGAATCATATAAATCGGTATAGAAACACCAAAGTTATACATGAAAAATACGCTTATAATAATAAGCCATCGCGCGTGAATACTGAATCATGCTATAAGGATTATTTTTGAGAATCGGTCGCCGCGCTCGACGCGTCTCGCGGTCGAAGCGTTTTCTAGGTACTAAGCCTCATGTGAACGTGATCTAAACAATATTACCAATACATTAACTTATGTACGCTGACGGAGTAGCGGGCACAGCTATATTGTATCATTACGCTAAGGCCAATAGGAGCGGAGCGCCAATGAAAAATGCTTCAAAATCGGGGTTAAATTTAACGTTAGCCCAAAGCAACTATTACACGCGGACGAAGTCGCGGGCAAAAGCTAGTAAATAAATAAATCACTAGCTGTTTCTTTACGTTGTAATGTTGGTACATATCTAATTTGTGGTTGGTGCGATTGATTGAGTGCTGATATTGATCAGATAATTGTACGAAATCGCGAAAAAACATTCCATCGCACATTACTGTAGATTTAACAGCAAGGAATGGAGAAGTTAAAGTCTCCTTGCAGATATGAATTGTAACGATTCCACGGATACTGTAGGCTATTGGAAAAAATGTTTGAAAAAAAAAATGTAGACGGCAGTCGCAAATTCCGTCAACTGCCAGTTTTGGTAAACTATTTTATGTCACTGCCTTTTTCCAATGCTGCCGTAGAACGGTTGTTTAGAGATCTAAAAAATATCAAAACAGATAAACGCAATAGCCTGGATAATTAAATGCTTGCATCAATCCTGTGTGTAAAATCAGGCTTGAAAAGAACGGGAACAACTTCTGTAGTGTATAAGTAATGAAAAATCAGTAAGAAATACCACACCTTAAGTTTGTACGGTCCAATGCAACTGCAAGTGGATCCAAAAAAATTAGACTAAGCATGAATAAAGTATAAATTCAACAATTCGTATTCTTATTTGTAGCCTGACCAGAAATATATAAAACCCGCGTGTGTTGCCACTGTTTCTTTTATTTATAATACGGCAACACTAGTCCACGTCCATTAAAATAAGTTCCGAAATATTCCGCAATATTTTAGGCTAGGCTTTACCCATGATTTCCCGCAATTTCCCCTTTTCATGTCGTTTCCCTTTTCTTCCCCTCTGGACCCTAATTTCCCCTCAAAAAGGGAATTTCCCTTCATTGTGGAAATACTGCGCACCGCTGAGGTGTCGTGAAGAAGATAGATAGATAAATAGATATTGTTAGATGTGTTAGATGAATATAGCGCAAGTAGTGGTGGTAACTGTCATGCCTATAAAAGGACGCTTGATCGAGTTATGTCAATATAAAAGTCCGGTTAAGTAGACTCACAGCCTTAGTGTGCTGATCTACAAGTGGCCCTACCTAAAAAAAAAAAAAAAAAAAAAAAAAAAAAAGTTATGTCAATCATTAGTTGGCCAGTCGTTGGACGGTGAGGTTGACAGTGTCCACGCTACATTGCTGTGAGTTTGTTCCATTTTCCCTGTATTTTTATGGTGATTCTTGCTATGAATATTGACGGTTGTTTGTTTAAAGTCGAGCCCTGTTATTTGGTAAAATTACAGTTGTAATTCAGACTATGTTGTTGTTAATTAAAGTTGAGGGTATTTCCCGGTTGCTTATATTTTTTATTTCTTCTCAATACTGATTCCTAATATCAGAAGTGAGATAGGATCAACGTTATCCTATTTTGCTAGCCATTCTGTTATTTTCTTTTGTTAAATAAGCAAGAAACATCAATGTCTGACAATTTGAATCATGATCGTGGTATGTGAAGTGATATCCGAAAGCACCGCCGTGCTAGGATAGTGTCGGTCGTGAAATTAGTGTTTTGTTAGTTCGTATTAAATCGTTAATCGAAAGTATTGTTCATCGCAATCATATTATGTGTGTCGACACGTGGTCGCCAGTTAGATTCCTCAATTCATTCGTTCCACGTCGTTTCCTTTGATAAATATCGTCTTGTGCTGTTTGCACCGATCAGCCGGCGGAAACGAATAATGTGGGTACCTAGAGAAATAAATACATCATCTATGGTGACCGACAGGATTGTCGTCAGTTGCGAATACCTGACGTAAATAACATTTCACTTGAAGGTATGAGTACTAACTCGGATACCTACCCTACATGCGCAGACTATATTACTGCCGTTTGCTCCTTTGTTTACGTATTGTTCGACAACTTAGTGACGAGTTGATCTCTGTTATTTTGCTATTATGATCACAGTGATTATAATTCATGGAATGAGGACTATTCGAATTAGAGCATCTACCACAAACTCTTGTGATTATTGATATCAATTGCAAAAATGATTTTGTTGAAAACCTTTTCGGAATATGTTAAGCTCAGTTCATTGAAGGGCACTGATTCTGAAAATCGTTCATATTGAAGGAAAAGAACACTTGGATTGTTGTTAGGGGAAACGACATTTCATGGAAAAAGTGTTTTGATGTGATCAGATCGATTGTGTAGCAAGTTGAATCCTAAGCTTGTTTCTATGTCACAAATTTATTTACATTGTCGTGAAGAAATTGAGAGACGCAAAACCGATCTACCCGCAATAATTATTTTGTTGTCGCGGTTACACAAGGTGTACTGATTGATCATATCATTGACAGTGGCTTGTTTATTTCTCATCTATCGTCCTATTTTACCTGTGTGCGTAAACCGTTTCCTCATATTGAAAGGTAAAGGTTTGGAAAATCAAGAAACCGAAAGTACTTCTTTTGTTTACATTTCATATGGAGTGTTTGTGATGTCAATGTTTGTTATTGAAGAATTAGCTGGTGGCTAAATAATACTGGTTGCATAAGTAAATTTTCAAGGCCGAGGCTGGTCCGTGGATGGGTAGTCACCCTGACATATCAAGATTCCTCCGTGACTTGATAAGTACGCCGTACATGTAGTTGGTTCCAGTTGTAGTTTTCTACTTTGACAGCACTGGAGGATAGTTAGAAACCAGAACAAGCGAACACTTGTTGTGCTAATAGGTATGGTGTTGTCAAGCTGCTGGGTTGCTCCAGCATTACCCTAAGGCGGTAGGGGACGCAGTTCTCATGCTGTTGGTGATTGCCATGTTGGCAAGCCGTTGCAACTTGAAGTTTTACGCTATGTTTATGCGAGTGATTCGCTGCAACTATTTAGAGAATCTGTTAAACTAGACTGAGTACCTACTGCTCAGTCTCAAGTGTCCATTATGATGGATGGTGGATTAGAACTTTTACGTAAGGTTCTTAAGATTTTCACAAGTTCTGGGTTTTCTATAAATCTGAAGAAATGTGCTTTTAATGTATTCGAATAATATATTTGGATAAGACCGTAAGTGAAGGTCAGGTAAGCCGAGCGCTCGCTAAGTCGAAACTTTGGTAAACATTGAAACATGTACAAGTTATTATTAAGAAATAAGTTGTGCTGGTTGCTGTCGCTCTCTGCTCATGTGTTTCAGATTTCTGACTTCGTCTTTGTGATCAAGCACTCACAAAGGCACTACCAGGCGGCGGTCGAGTAGTGCAGTCCTGTCGAGCTGCCGACCTTGCGTAGCGCACCGTTGCACCTGGCGAGCACGAGTGGTGCTGGCGTGGTATACTGCTGAGCAGCCGGTGCTGGTGGTGCAGTGTTGAACTGCTGACCTGGAGCGATGAGCAATCCAGATGCCGAGCACGAGTGGCGCCTTGGCGGACTGTAGCGCTTGAGCGGCGCCTTGGCGTGCTGTAGCGCTTGAGCAGCGCCTTAGCGCACTGTAGCGCTTGAGCGGCATCTTAAGCGCGCCGTCGTGCTGGCACAGCGCGCAGACCTGCTGTCGCGCTAGTGGAGCGCGCAGTCCTGCTGTCGCGCTAGTGGAGCGCGCAGATCTGCTGTCGCACTAGTGGAGCGCGCAGACCTGCTGTCGCGCTAGTGAAGCGCGCAGTCCTGCTGTCACGCTGGTGCAGCGCACTGTTGCGCTGTTGGAACGCGCAGTCCTGCTGTCGCGTGGGAACTTGTACAAGTTCAAGTATGAGCATGAGTATGCTTGTGTACTACGAGGAATCTACATTGCCGTAGAAGGTGATGCAGATTTTAGAGTGAGACAGTAGACGGACTGCGAGACGTCTACGTCAGGTAAACTGCGAGGTACCTGACTGGTCTCAGTGTGGCCACGTATAACGGATGTCGTTCCCGTGTAACGTGTGTTTTGTCGTGTAGAGGACGGACTGCGAGACGTTCCTTTCGGTGATTTGGTAATCGCCCTACACGATGGGTCATGTAGAGGACGGACTGCGAGACGTTCCTGTTGGCGATAAACGCCCTACATGGCAGCGACTTGTGTGATGTATGACTATCGGTGAATGGAGTTATGATATTTTGGTGTGACGAATGGAACTCTATGGAGTACTAAGATAACCTTGGTACCTCATAGACTACTTAGCTAGTTAATTTATGTGTCTGATGAATGGAAGAAAAAGGCCACATAAGATGAATCGAGTGTAAGCTAAAGAATAGGCAAATGTGTGTGTTCTCCGAGAGACGTTAATCTTCCTTGTTGGTTTCACAGCAGACGATCTGACTGAAGACACTACTTCTGCCCAACATGGTACGGATCCAGTCGCTGGGCCTTCCCGTACAGCTACTGAGACCCGTGCTGTAGCGCTTGAGCGGCGCAGCGCGCAGCCCTGCTGTCGCGCTGGTGGAGCGCGCAGCCCTGCTGGCGTGCTGATGCAGCGCGCAGTCCAGCTGGCGTGCAGGTGCAGCGCGCAGTCCTGCTGGCGTGCTGGTGCAGCCAGGACCCATCCAGACGAAGACGGCGAGCAAACTCCCGTCGTGCCCCTCGGAGCTTCGGAAAAAGAGGTCCATAGTGCAGCCGAGGACGGTGCACAGTCAGGAGAGGCCGTGTTAGATGTGTTAGATGAATATAGCGCAAGTAGTGGTGGTAACTGTCATGCCTATAAAAGGACGCTTGATCGAGTTATGTCAATCATTAGTTGGCCAGTCGTTGGACGGTGAGGTTGACAGTGTCCACGCTACATTGCTGTGAGTTTGTTCCATTTTCCCTGTATTTTTATGGTGATTCTTGCTATGAATATTGACGGTTGTTTGTTTAAAGTCGAGCCCTGTTATTTGGTAAAATTACAGTTGTAATTCAGACTATGTTGATGTTAATTAAAGTTGAGGGTATTTCCCGGTTGCTTATATTTTTTATTTCTTCTCAATACTGATTCCTAATAATATATTATACAACGTGTAATAGAATAAATGCAATTCGTGAAAGTAGTTGGTTTAAAATCGGCTTTTGAATCGATTTCTGCCATAAAAAATAAGTGTTATATTTTGACGGAAGAAATCTTTCATTTGACTTAAAAACTTTTTCGCAAAAAAATAAAACCGACTTCCATATCAAAACACTACAAAGCCAAAAATAATTTTAATTTCGGTAGTCGGTGTTATTGGTTTTGTATTTTCTTTTTTTTTCACACCGCCTTCCGAAATTAAAATTATTTTTGGCTTTGTAGTGTTTTGATATGGAAGTCGGTTTTATTTTTTTGCAAAAAAGTTTTTATTTTCGCGCTTTTTAGTGGGTCAATTTGTAATTAATCTAGTTATAAAAGCCAAAATGTCAACTACAAAAAACTAAAAACGCGCGAACAAAAAACACAATGCAGAGTAAACGAAAAGATCATCAATGTTAATATCTTTTTTAGACTTTTGTTGATTTTTCAGAAACGGCTTGTCCGATTTCGATAAAATTTTCATGGAACCATTTGGAAAGTATATACCCTTTCCAACAAAAAAAGATTTTTTTAAATCGGTTGGCAAGCGACGGAGTTATGCCCGAAAAAACATAAAAAAAAAACAAACAAACATCCGAATTGAGAACCTCCTCCTTTTTCAGAAGTCAGTTAAAAATGGAAACACAGTATCATGAAAAATTAATACCATCCTTAATTCAAGGAAATGCTATCGTGTACGTGTCGGCCGCTAACATTGCATAAGTGTATGCGTCTGCGTAAGGATATTGTCTGACGCACATATGTTTTGCGTTTAGTAAGGATAACTATTTTTTTTTTTAATTTCGAGGTTTGGTTTCAATTTATTTAGTTAAGGATGTTGTTTTAGACTTATAATTTAATATTCTAATTGGGGTGTCTGAGGTATTGCGTTTAATCCGTTACACCTTGTATGCTCTTTATTGTACACTATTCTTATTTATTTTTGGTTCTTTTCGGTGGGAAAATAATTAAATAACTCCTCTCACTCTGTGTCAGACTTCTACTGACTAAAACCAACCCCGTTCCTTTAATTGCCCCTATGTTTCGGGGCCGCGGTATCTCGTTACAACATACCCGAAACTATAACAGAAACAAATAAGGACTGATCTAAAATAGGTGATACAATGAGAGAGTGATATTTGTAAAAGCGATCTTTTACATACAACCTTTTTCATGACCTTGGTGACGCTTCTTCAGGACACCTGGGCACGCCTAATCAGTTTCACACAAGAAATAATTCACGTGGGTACGCGCATTGCTGCTTACTAATGCTCACTACAGGCGCACACACACTCAAGTCGCCAGGCCACACAAGGACGGTATTGTAACAGGGACGTGTGTACGTACTCGGGATTTTCAATATAAACGCGGTAGGTTTTATACATTGTATTATATTATGTTTACATTTTTATAGAATACTAGCTGCTGCCCGCAACTTCGTTCGCGTGGGAGAATTTCCCGCGGAATTCCGGGATAAAAAGTAGATAGCAGCCGATTCTCAGACCTACTGAATATGCAAATAAAATTTGGTAAAAATCAGTAAAGCCGTTTCGGAGGAGTAAGGTAACTAACATTGTGACACGAGAATTTTATATATTAGATTATTCTAATTACATTTTCACGTTATTTTAATATTGAGTCTGCTTATGCGGGCGGCGCGGCGTCCCAAGCCGTTCTCCCCTCTTGTTAAAAAAAAATTTCCTCGCATGTCCAACATTGCGACCTAAATTCAAATATTTCAAACTATGCCAGCCAGTGTGGTAGGCTGACCGCTCGCATAGCAGACCCCCACAGTATTGTATTTACGAGCTGCGGTATAGCGTCCGCGGGCAGAGGGTATAGCCCTGTGGCCACTGATGAGGTCACTGCGACTACCAAGTATGTGTATAAGAGTTACTTCAGTGGTGTCCCAGTGATTAAAGGTGCGACTTAAAAGGTTCGTAGGTTCGAACCTAGGTATTCTTAATTCTCCCGACGGGGTTGCGGAAATATTTTAACTTGATACCACTGCCTCGGAACTTAAGGTAGGTAGTAGAAGTCTGATACTACCTTCCACTTAACCCGTAGCGGAAGAAGTCACTCGATGATTTTCCCACCCAGGAAAAAAAAATAAAAAAAAGTTTTCTTAATTCAACTGTACACAAAATACTGCAAGAAAACATCTTCAGGAAGCCGAGGATGGAGCCTTTTCCATCTCATAGAAAGGAAGCCTGAGTCCCAGCAGCGAGAAAGATATATACAATAAAATATGTACAAAAGTTAATTAATTCTATTCTTATCAAAAGTATAACGTTTCGAAAAAATATTTTAAAACTATTTAGACAAAAATAATCTAGTAACTAAGGCTATTGAGTTTCTACTTTTGATACTAGACCGGTTTTATTAGCAATATCACCATTTATATTCAGCCAGCGTTATATAGTGATAACATTTTAAAAACAAGGAGTCCTTATATATTTACTTAAGGCATTTAATAAGTTAAGTTCATTGAAGACAAGCGAAATTGAGAGACGTGAGTTGATTTTTATTTAACTTTTTAATCTGGTTTAGATAGTGTATTGAATGTCTGTTAATTAATTTGTGTATTGTTCTTGGCTAACGATTGGCGACTATTTTACTTGTAAAAATTACCTATGTTAAATAGTGGCGGGCTTCATCTTTGAACACGAACATCGAACCTGCTTACTTAAAAGTAACCTACTCATTTTATACCTGACAGTCAGCCATCAGCTGTACCTATCCCAGCATCCGGCTCGTGAGCGTCTGGCTCCTGCCTATGCGACGCAGGTACTTCCCGGAACAGCCGTGCCCCGAGAGCACCTGCGTCGCCCTAAAAGAGCCGTGCCTCCTCAGCTTTTGTAACCTAACCTAACCTAAACTATCGTACTTACCCATAAATAAGAAGTTCCGGAAATTAGTTTGTACTTCACTAGCTACATGCGGCTCCGTTTGTTTGAAATCATTTGATTCAGTGAAATTATTGTTTTTCGTTTTGACGTGAAGGACAAACAAACAAACAAAATTTCGCATATACAGGGTTAAATGTAAAACACTGAAAAACTCTCAGGACTATGTTACTAACATCATAATCAACAACTTTTGTTCTATGACTTTTAAGAATTCGTCATATTTTACTTCACCAGATTTTCATACAAAAATAAAAATATTTAAATTGAACGCCCTAAATGTTACGAACTCTATGCGAAGCAAAAGAAAGCAATTTATACTATCGCTTTCTTTTGCTTTGCATAGATGCTACATGCGTTTAGGGCGTTCAATTTAAATATTTTAATTTTTATATGGAAATCTGGTGAACTAAAATATGACGAATTTTTAAAAGTCATAGAACAAAAGTTGTTGATTATGATGTTAGTAACATAGTCCTGAGAGGTTTTTGGTGTTTTACAATTAACCCTGTATAATATAAGTATGCACAGCCTTCCGCATAAATGCGTCTATTTTTTTTAGCAATGTGGGTAGAATTCACTTCATATAACCCCTCCAGCTAAGCTAAATATCCTTGTGTTTGGAGTGGTTTCACGGCAATAGTGTAATGGGTGGGATTCGAACTCGTGACCTCTCGATTACAAATCCGACATCTTATGCATTAGGTTGTTGGCGCTTAAACATAACCTTCACATAAAGACCTGACTTTCTACTATCTGCTTGAGTAGGTTGCTGGAGTACTTCGGTCACATCGACAGAATAGAAGGGCACAATCGTGAACAACTTTTTGTCACGGGCAAGGTTAAGACCAAGAGGGCGCAGTAATTCTGAGACTCAGCCTAAATGCTAAAGCCTTCTTATTGTTTGTTCCTGCATTATATATGTCTATGTGTGTCTTTTTAATACGTTGAACGCCAAAAAAAAAAATGCATCTACCCGTTCAGGCCGCGTCGGTCAGTAATGGCCGACAACTAGACTTGCCGTTCGGGCCGCGTCGGTCAGTGATGGCCGACATCTAGACTTGTCGTTCGGGCCGCGTCGGTCAGTGCTGCCCGGCGTTTAATATCTCCATAATTAATTAATTAATGACTAAAGTTGACTTTTGTTAATGAAAATATACATTTGGACATTAGATATAAGTATCTAAAAAAAATGGCTGACCGATAATCTTCTCACATTAAATATAGAAAAATCTAAATTCATCCGTTTTCATTTACCAAGTACTCCAGTACCAATGTTAGATGAGCGACTTGATTGGCGTCCACAGGTGACTACTCTCACTAACCGAATTCGAAGGCTTATGTATATTTTTAAGAAGCTCAGATCTACTGCCGATAAATCTACGATTTAAATGGTATATACCACCCTCTGCCAATCTTTACTAACCTACTGCATACCTATATGGGGTGGTACCTATAAAACCCTATTTCTTAGGTTGGATAGATCACAGAGAGCAGTCTTAAAGGTAATTCATCTTATGCCCCGATTGTATTCAACTACAAAATTATATGCTGAATGCCGCGTACTAACCGTGAGACAACTATACATTCAAAAAACCTTACTCCGAAAACACCTCCGGCTACCTCTAAATCAAAAAACAAGTACAAAGCGCTCCGGTGCACTTGTATGTCCCGGTGTTAGCTGCAGAACAGCTTTTGCAAGCCGCCTATATGAGGTCGCTAGCTCAAGAATGTATAACGAGATTAATAAAAGACTGGCAATATACAATTTAACCACACGTGAGGTAAAGCATAAGTTGAATAATTGGTTGTTAACTTTGACTTATGATCAGACGGAATTACTGTTAATAGTTAAAAAGTAATTATATAATAGGTAGTGTCAAAAATTGTCTGTATAGTATATTAGTTGTAAATATTAAATTATATCATTTTGTATGACTTTACTATAGGTTTATGTTTTGTTTTTATTTTAAGCTTTAATAATTTTGTTTATGTTATTAAGATATGACGGAGAGACAGCGTCGTATGTGTTTTTAAAAAGTGTGACGTCAGCTCAGCCGACGTCACGAATGTTGTCTTGGTGATCACTCAGGTTTGATTTTCGAATAAAAGCACTTGTTAATGTTACCGGAGACTCGTTTATTCAACTGACAGCGTAACGACTTTACAGAGAGGTCCGCACTGTCCAGCGGCTCGAACAAGAATGAATCTGAATCTAGCGCTCACAGTGCGGCCTTATATAGAGGGATTGTCACACATGTACCCACATTTTATAGTTAAATATTAAACTAATTAAATTACAATGTTTTAAGTTGAAACATGTTAAACGTTAATTTTACATCTTAAAAATCAATTAATAGTTTGTAAAACAATCAAATTATTAAACTTTAATCATTTCAATTATTTTAATAGACAAACTATTGTATTTGCGCCGATAGATACATAAGTCCAAGGTTGGGTCTGAGTCAATAGCTCACTATCTCCTATAATACAAGTTTTACTTAGTTTAGGAGTTAGGAAACTCCATAATATTATGTGACAGCGTACAACCTCTAAACTTAGATTTAATTTGTCATATTATTAAGAAAATTGTACCTACTTTGATGGAAATAAATATTATTATTATTGTCTTTATTTTCAATATATACATATAAATTACATTTTTAAATATTTTCTAACAAAAAACATTTAAAAATATAAAAAATAGTAGCCTACCGGTACCGGGAACAGGGTCCAAGCTACCGGCGGTCAGGGCTCCATAGAGAGGAACCTCCTGACGATACGCGCCGTGTCCAGGAGTACCGCTCTCTGAAGCAAGCCCTTGATCCAACCATCTAACGAGAGCCTCCTGAGGTGTTGGTCGAGGCTCTTGGCTATTAAGCCATTGGCTGAGATGACTATCGGTACAATGATTGCCGAGCTCACATCCCACATGTCGACAATCTCGTGTGCCAAGTCAAGATACTTGATTTGCTTATCTTTCTCAGCTTTCACGAGGTTCTCGTCATGCGGGATGGTTATGTCGACAATCATGGCACGCCTCACGATTCGGTCCACCACCACTATATCAGGCTTATTGGCTACAATAGTCCTATCAGTGATGATGGACCGATCCCAGTATAATGTGACATGGCCGTTATCGAGAACTGAGTCGGGCACATACCTATAGTACGGCACTTCCGATTCCACAAGAGAATATTTCAGAGCAAGTTGCTGATGAATTATCTTGGCTGCAAGGTTGTGCCTGTGCAAGTACTCTCCATTAGCAAGACGAGAACAACCAGAAATAATGTGGCGGATTGATTCACCCGGACGGTGACATGCCCGACATATGTCAACCGTGCCATCCTTCACAATAAATTTCCGGTAGTTGTTCGTCATGATAACTTCGTCCATAATTGCACAAATAAAACCCTCGGTTTCCCCAAAGAGGTCACCGAAGCGCAACCAAGCTACGGACGCTACTTGGTCTACGTCGGACCCATGTAGGGCCCGGAAAAAACGTCCATGGAGCTCCTTACTCTGCCATATCCCTCTTCGATCGTTAGTGTCTAGCACTGCAGGTTTGCGCCAGTTTTCATTAGCCAAGAAGAGCGGGGTGAGTCCCTTATCCACCGCAACTACATATCGAAGCATACCCACTTCGGAAGTAAGGAAATGTTCCCTGAGACTGCATACCTCGCGGTTGTGGAGAGTTTTAGCATTCAAAAAGCCTCGACCTCCACATTTCCGCGGGATATACAGCCTCATCACCGACGAGCGTGGGTGATGCATTCGATATACAGTCAGCAATGTACGAACTCTCCTATCCAGGGCGTCAAGTTCAGTTTGAGTCCATTTGAGTACGCCGAAAGAGTATATCAACACTGGCATGACCCAACCGTTGAAGGCACGCACCTTGTTCCCGCCCGACAGAAGGCTTTTAAATACCTTCTTTAGGCGGCCAAAGAAGCGCTCCCTCAGCAATTGCTTCATGTCAACTACATTGATACCTAACGCTTCCGACATACCCAAATACTTATAGGTTTCGGTTGGAGAGAGGGATCTCAGGTTTATGGAATTCGAGGGTTGAGATCCCACGGATTCCACAATCTCCCCTCGCTTTACATGCATAATCGCACATTTGTCGACACCAAACTCCATCCTGATGGCACTACTGAAAGTTTCAGTTACCTTCAGTAGTTCCGTCAGCTGTAGACTAGTGGCGCCAAATTTTTTTAAATCATCCATGTAAAGGAGGTGAGAAATAACCTGACCACCTCTTTTCAACCTATAGCCTAGGCCTGAATTCTCCAGCAGTGTGCTTAGAGGATTCAAGGCTAAGCAAAACCAAAGCGGACTCAAACTATCGCCCTGAAATATACCTCGCTCGATCCTTATCGGTTCGCTGTACCTAGGGATATATCGACATCCTGGATAGCGAAGAACTGTCCTCCATTGTCCCATACATGATGTCAGAAAGGTGCGTAAAGTTGCATTAATTTTATACAATTCTAGCACCCTCATGAGCCATGTATGAGGCACTGAGTCATAGGCCTTCTTGTAGTCTATCCAACATGTCGACAGATCTTTTTTGGAACGTCGAACCTGTTGGCTAATGGCCATATCAATGAGGAGTAGCTCCTTAGTACCGCGGGACCCATACATCCATTTTGAGAGGTAGACATGAAGTGATTGTTATTATTTTGTGTTTGTTAATTTTAGCTCTCAAAATGGGTGTCAGAACCTTATAGACCGCAGGCAGACACGTGATTGGTCTATAATTTTTAGGGTCCGCGGTGCTACCAGATTTGTGGAGCAGGTGGGTAACTCCAGTGGTAAAGAACTCGGGTAGTGAGCCAGATTCTAGGGCAGATTGGTACTGAGACGCCAAGCGAGCGTGCGATCTTGTTAGCCATTTGATCCAAAAGTTATGCAGTCCATCCGGCCCTGGACACTTCCAATTAGGCAGCGGACGAACTGCATTGGCTATATCATGGGGGCTGATGATGATTGCCCCCATTTCTGGTATTAGATCGCACGCTTGCTTGACCTCTCGGGTCCAATCACCTTCGGTGTGACTGACAGGTACCGACCAGATGTTGCGCCAGAACGTACATAAGGCGTCATCATCGGGCAGGCACATATCAGTCACACCTTGGTCCGGTCGCTCCCAAGCCCTATATACCCACCTTTCGTTACTTCTGAAAGTGCGATTTTGGGTGAATCGCTCCACTCGCCGTCTATACCTTCGGATACGGTTTGCCCATGCATACACCTTCTGCTTTAGGAAGTCGATGCGCTCTGTGACACAGGACATATAATTATGTGGGTGGATATTGGTTCCCAAAAACGCCCGTCTCACAAAGCGCATCACCCTCGGGCGAGTGTTGCCCTCCCTAAAGCAAATAAGTTTGCCAATGAGTGCCCTGGCCTCACCAATACGGCGCTCGATCCTACACTGCCAAGCTGGGACAGCGGGTTTAGGTCGTATAGCTATGTCATTAGAAATTTTAACATTAGCTACACGACATGCCGCGACAGCTGCGCAGTATAAGACAGAGTGGGTATCGGCGAGGTCTTCGCAGTTATTAAAATAGTCTGACAACTGCGAATCCAGAGCAGCCACCAGTGCCTTATTCCTGTTATGCATGGGCAAACGAGGTAAGCGTGGTCTTATTTCAGGCGGCATGTTGCGATATTCCCGAATAGCACACTCCAAAGCACTCCTCAATTGCTCATTATACTGGGTACTTACGTTTGTAACTCTGTCACTACTCTCTTCAACTTGAATATTGGGCTGTGGTGGTGCCACCACAGTCGGCGTCGGATGTGAAGTGACACAGCTACTCATTTCTGAACGGAGGCGATCAAGTACGGCTTCATCCAACATACGGTTACGTTGGATGACACGCACTTGATCCGATAGTCGCTGGGCCGAAACGTTGACAGTTGGCTCAAGTACCTGAAACAGAGAGAGCATCCGACCACGGTACGCAGTCAGGTTAGTTCCCCCCTCTGTAGCCCCATAGTATGAGCGCATGACGTTCTCATTAATGGATTGAGTCCATCGCATGCGCTGCACACTTTCCAGGAGCACTGCTTTCTGGATCAGGCCCTTGATCCAGCTGCCCAACGAGAGCCTCCTTAGATGTTGGTCGAGGCTCTTGGCTATTAAACCATTGGCTGTGACGACTATCGGCACAATGATTGCTGTCTCCACATCCCACATGTCGACAACCTCGCGCGCCAGGTCAAGATACTTATTTTTTTTATCTGTCTCAGCTTTCACGAGGTTCTCGTCATGGGGGACTGCTATATCAACAATCATTGTGCGACGCTCTAATCAGTCTATCACCACTATGTCAGGCTTATTGGCAACAATAGTCCTGTCAGTGATGATAGACCGATCCCAATACAGTGTAATATTGCCATTTTGGAGAACTGGGTCGGGCACATACCTATAGTATGGTACTTCTGATTCCACAAGATTGTATTTAAGAGCAAGTTGCTGGTGAATAATCCTGGCCACGAGGTTGTGTCTATGCAAATAGTCTCCGTTAGCCAGACGAGAACAACCGGAGATAATGTGACGAATGGATTCTCCCGGTTTGTGACATGCCCGACATATGTCTACCGTACCATCCTTCACAATATATTTCCGATAGTTATTCGTCATCATAACTTCGTCCATAATCGCACAGACAAAACCTTCGATTTCCCCGAAGAGGTCACCAAAACGTAGCCAGGCTACGGACGCTAATGTGTCTACGTCAGACCCATGAAGGGCCCGGTAATAGCGCCCGTGAAGCTCCTTGCTCTGCCATACTTCTCTGCGGTCATTAGTATCTAATACTACAAGTTTGCGCCAATTCTCGGTACCTAAGGAGAGCGGAGTGAGGCCTTTGTCCACCGCTACCACATCTCGATGCATACCCACGTCGGCTTCTAGGAAATATTCCCTAAGGCTGCATACCTCACGGTTGTGTAGGGTCTTTGCATTTAAAATGCCACGACCCCCGTACTTCCGCGGGATATACAGCCTCATCACCGATGAACGTGGGTGATGCATTCGATTTGCAGTCAGCGTTGTGCGGACCCGCCTGTCCAAGGCGTCTGAGTCCATTTGAGTATGCCAAAAGAGTACATCAATACTGGCATGACCCAACCATTGAAGGCACGCACCTTGTTTCCGCCTGATAAAAGACTATTCAAACTTTATTCAGGCGGCCAAAGAAGCGTTCCTTCACTGTTTAACATAAGCAACATTGATGCCTAGTGCCTCTGACATACCCAAATACTTGTAGGTTTCAGTTGATCCGAGGGATCTTAGGTGTATGGAATCCGAGAGTTGAGTTCCCACGGATTCCATAATCTCCCCTCGCTTTACATGCATGACCGCACATTTTTCCACACCAAATTCCATCCTGATGGCGCTACTGAAGGTTTCCGTTACCTTCAGTAGCTCCATGAGTTGCAAATTGCTGGGGGCAAAAAGTTTCAAATCATCCATGTAAAGCAAGTGTGATATGACCTGACCACCTCTTCTCAACTGGTAGCCTAGCCCCGAACCCTCCAGCAGTGTACTGAGAGGGTTGATAGCCAGACAAAACCACAGTGGGCTCAGACTGTCGCCCTGAAAAATACCACGCTCAATCCTAATCGGTTCTCTGTTTTCCTGGATCTGTCGACATCCTGGGTAGCGAAGGACCGTCTTCCATTGTCCCATACATGACTCAAGGAAGGTGCGTAGGGTTGAATTTATTTTGTACAACTCCAACACCTTCATAAGCCATGTATGAGGGACAGAGTCATAGGCCTTCTTATAATCTATCCAACATGTCGACAGATTCTTTCGGGAACGACGAACCTGTTGGTTAATGGCAATATCAATGAGGAGAAGCTCCTTAGTACCGCGGGACCCGTTCCTACATCCATTCTGAGAAGCAGACATGATTGAATTTGTATCAATATGATTATTAATTTTGGCTCTCAAAATGGAAGTAAGAACTTTATAGACCGTCGGTAAGCACGTGATCGGTCTATAATTTTTAGGTCCCGTAGTACTGCCTAATTTATGGAGCAGGTGGGTTATTCCTGTAGTTAGGAATTGAGGTAGCGATCCTGACTCTAGGGCAGACTGGAACTGAAATGCCAAGCGAGCGTGCGATCTTTGGAACCATTTAAGCCAAAAATTGTGCAGCCCGTCCGGCCCTAGGGATTTCCAGTTAGATAACGGACGGACTGCACGGGTTACATCTTGGGGGCTGATCGTGATTGCCCCCATTTCTGGTAAAAGATCGCACGTGCGCCTGATCTCCCGCATCCAGTCACCCTCAGTGTGACTGACAGGAGCTGACCAGATGTTGCGCCAGAACGAACACATGGCGTCATCATCCGGTAAGCACGTATCAGTCACACCTTGGTCAGGTCGCTCCCAGGTCCTATAAACCCATCTTTCATTGCTTTGGAATGTGCGATTCTGAGTGTATCGCTCCACCCGACGCTTATATCTGCGAATTCTATTTGCCCACGCATAGACTTTCTGCTTCAGGAAGTCGATGCGCTCTGTGACGCAGGTCAGATAATCCCGAGGACTAATATCAGTCCCCGCGAACGCCCGCCTCACAAAGCGCATCACTCTAGGGCGAGTATTGCCCTGTCTGAAGCAGATAAGTTTGCCAATGAGTGCTCTAGCCCCAGCGATACGACGTTCGATCCTGCACTGCCAAGCTGGTACAGCTGGTCGAATAGCTCTGTCAGTCTTTGGAAACTTCACATGAGCTACCCGACATGCTGCAACAGCGGCACAGTACAGGATCGAATGGGTATCGGTGAGGTCTTCGCTATTGTCAAAATAATTTGTCAACAGCGAATCTAGAGCACACACTAGTGCCCTATTTTTCTTATGCATGGGCAAACGAGGCAGACGAGGTCTCAGCTCAGGTGGTGTGGAGCGATACTCCCGTAATGCACACTCCAAAGCACTCCTCAATTGTTCACTACACTGGGTACTCACGGATGTAGCCCGGTCCTCATCATCTTCACCGACGTGGTCGGGTCGCGGTGAGATACTAGGTTTTAGTTGCACCACAGCCTGTGGTGAAGCAGATGAGACATGACTACACCGTGATTCGAGGCGTAGTCTATCAAGTACGGCGTCATCTAACATACGGTTACGCTGGATGACCCGCACCTGATCCGACAGTCGTTGGGCCGAAACGTTGACAGCTGGTTCAAGTACCTGAAACAGAGAGAGCATCCGACCACGGTACGCAGTGAGGTTAGTTCCCCCCTCTGTAGCCCCAAAGTATGAGCGCATGACATTTTCATTGATGGGATTTGTCCATCGCATGCGCTGCACACTTCCACCGGCAGCGGGGACCCTATCAGAGGCCGGTGGGCCTCGAAGTCCGAAGCTGGCCGGAGGGCGGCCTCTTCCTCGCCGACGCGCAGGTGGTGGTGTCGTCGGCGGCGAGAAGTATTCGTCGCTCGAGCTCGACGTAACTGCAGCGGCCGGAGTCTCTTCACTCACGGCTGGAGCTGGTCCCGGCGGCTGCGAGGCGGAGCTGAGCGACGATTCCGCAGGTCTTGGTTGTGTGTTCAGAATCAAACGTGCCCGGTTTCTTGTCAACATTTTGATTTTTCCATTTATTGTTTTTTCTATTTATTCTTCTATTTATTCATGTCTAGATTTTTTTTCACTATTTTTGTTTCGTTGTACATGATTATTTTTGTTTGTTTGGCTATTTAATTTATAAATTATATTGAAAAATTCGGAGGAAAAAATTTTTTGACATGTTCTTTGACAACCGGGCCACAGATTATTATTATTTCCTTTATTCAACATATATCTCAAAAATTACATTTTTAAATATTTTTCTATAAAAACTTACAATAAAAAAACATTTAAAAATATAAAAAATGGCAGTCCATCGGTGTCGGGAGCAGGGTCCAAGCTACCGGTGGTTAGGTCTCCAGAGAAAGGAACCTCCTCACAATGCGAGTTGTATCGAGGAGAACTGCCTTCTGTATCAGGCCCTTTATCTAGCTGTGCAACGCCAGCTTCGACAGATGGTCGTCGAAGCTTTTAGCTATCAGCCCATTGACTGACATGACCATCGGCACAATGACAGCTGAGTCCACATTCCACATGTCAACAACCTCATGAGCTAAGTCGAGATACTTTATGTGTTTCTCTTTCTCAGCTTTCACGAAATTCTCGTCATGTGGGATGGTAACATCGATTATCATTGCGCGGCGCACTAATCGGTCTATCACCACTATATCAGGCTTATTGGCAACAATAGTCCTGTCAGTGATGATAGACCGATCCCAGTACAACGTGACATGGTCATTTTCGAGAACTGGGTCGGGCACATACTTGTAATACGGTACCTCAGAATCGACAAGTTTGTATTTCAAAGCAAGTTGCTGATGGATAATTCTGGCTACTTGGTTGTGTCTATGCAAGTACTCGCCGTTAGCAAGACGAGAACAACCGGAGACAATATGTCTGATGGACTCACCAGGATGATGGCATGCCCGACACACGTCAATCGTCCCGTACTTCATAATATGTCTCCGGTAATTATTCGTCAAGATAACTTCGTCCATAATTGCACAGACAAAACCTTCAGTTTCTCCGAAGAGATCCCCGAAGCGTAGCCAGGCGACGGAAGCTGTCAAATCTACATCGGGCCCATTGAGAGCCCGATAGTAGCGACCATGAAGCTCCTTGCTTTTCCATACCTCCTTGCGGTCATCTGCGGTGAGTATAACAGGTTTGTGCCAGTTCTCTTTAGCCATGGTCAGCGGCGTGAGTCCCTTGTCCACTGCAACCACATCTCGGTGCATACCCACATCGGCTTGAAGGAAATATTCCCTGAGACTGCAAATCTCGCGGTTGTGGAGAGTTTTGGCGTTTAAAAAGCCTCGACCTTCACACTTCCGCGGGATGTACAGTCTCATCACCGATGATCGTGGGTGATGCATCCGATTTGCGGTTAGCAGTATCCGGACCCTCCTATCCAGGGCGTCCAGTTCGGTTTGAGTCCATTTGAGTATGCCGAAAGAATACACCAACACCGGCATGACCCAACCGTTGAAGGCGCGCGCCTTATTTCCTCCCGACAAAAGGCTGTTTTTTATACCTTTGTCAGGCGGCCAAAGAAGCGCTCTCTCAACGATTGCTTCATGTCAGCAACATTAATGCCCAAAGCTTCCGACATACCCAAATACTTATAAGTTTCGGTTAAGCAGAGAGATCTAAGATGTATGGAGTCTGAAAGTTGAATTCCCTCAGATTCCATAATCTCTCCTCGTTTTACATGCATGATTGCACATTTGTCTACACCAAATTCCATCTTGATGGCGCTACTGAAAGTTTCAGTTACCTTCAGTAGTTCCATCAGTTGCAAGTTGTTGGGGGCAAAGAGTTTCAAATTATCCATGTAAAGGAGGTGGGATATACTTTGACCTCCTCTTCTCAACCGATAGCCCAGGCCTGAGTCCTCTAACATTGTGCTTAGAGGATTCAGGGCCAAGCAAAACCAAAGTGGACTCAAACTGTCACCCTGAAATATTCCCCGTCTGATCCATATAGGCTCATCATTCCCTCGGATCGGTCGACATCCTGGATAGCGAAGTACCGTCTTCCATTGCCTCATACATGACTCAAGGAAGGTGCGTAGAGTTGGATCTATTTTGTAAAGCTCTAGCACTTTCATGAGCCAGGTATGAGGATTATATTATTATTATATTATTATATATTATTATTCCATTTATTTAATATATATACATATAGATTACATTTTTAAATATTAATATAAAAAATAAAAACATTTAAAAATATAAAAAAAGTTGCCCACCGGTATCGGGAACAAGGTCCAAGCTACCGGTGGTCAGGGCTCCATAGAGAGGAACCTGCTCACAATACGCACCGTTTCCAGGAGCACTGCTTTCTGGATCAGGCCCTTGATCCAGCTGCCCAACGAGAGCCTCCTTAGATGTTGGTCGAGGCTCTTGGCTATTAAACCATTGGCTGTGACGACTATCGGCACAATGATTGCTGTCTCCACATCCCACATGTCGACAACCTCGCGCGCCAGGTCAAGATACTTATTTTTTTTATCTATCTCAGCTTTCACGAGGTTCTCGTCATGGGGGACTGCTATATCAACAATCATTGTACGACGCTCTAATCGGTCTATCACCACTAAGTCAGGCTTATTGGCAACAATAGTCCTGTCAGTGATGATAGACCGATCCCAATACAGTGTAATATTGCCATTTTTGAGAACTGGGTCGGGCACATACCTATAGTATGGTACTTCTGATTCCACAAGGTTGTATTTAAGAGCAAGTTGCTGGTGAATAATCCTGGCTACGAGGTTGTGTCGATGCAAATAGTCTCCGTTAGCCAGACGAGAACAGCCGGAGATAATGTGACGAGTGGATTCTCCCGGTTTGTGACATGCCCGACATATGTCTACCGTAGCATCCTTCACAATATACTTCTGATAGTTATTCGTCATCATAACTTCGTCCATAATCGCACAGAAAAAACCTTCGATTTCCCCGAAGAGGTCACCAAAACGTAACCAGGCTACGGACGCTAATGTGTCTACGTCAGACCCATGAAGGGCCCGGTAATAGTCCCCGTGAAGCTCCTTGCTCTGCCATACTTCTCTGCGGTCATTAGTATCTAATACTACAGGTTTGCGCCAATTCTCGCTACCTAAGGAGAGCGGAGTGAGGCCTTTGTCCACCGCTACCACATCTCGATGCATACCCACGTCGGCTTCTAGGAAATATTCCCTTAGGCTGCATACCTCGCGGTTGTGTAGGGTCTTTGCATTTAAAATGCCACGACCCCCGTACTTCCGCGGGATATACAGCCTCATCACCGATGAACGTGGGTGATGCATTCGATTTGCAGTCAGTATATTATTATTATTATTATCTAATTTTTTTTGAGGTTGGCTTCCCAACAAACTAACAGTTAAAAAAACATTTAGAACCGTGATTTTTGCTTGGCCCAAACTGACCGCGTTGGCGTTCAACATGTATATTGCGCCGATGGCACGTCTCCTTTGTTTTCTGGGAAAAGTGTTTAAATAACTTCTCCTGCTCTGGGTAGAGTGTCAA
Source organism: Tholera decimalis (assembly GCA_943138885.2). Classification (NCBI taxonomy): domain Eukaryota; kingdom Metazoa; phylum Arthropoda; class Insecta; order Lepidoptera; family Noctuidae; genus Tholera; species Tholera decimalis. Next base: position 44,193,221 of record OW964555.2, on the reverse strand, counting down.
AGCCCTACTGGTTAAAAACCCACCATGTTCATTCAGCTATCCTTGCATTTCTTGTTTATCTGGTCAGAACAATCCTCCTACCCCAGGCAGATAATGTTTCAAACCGTTCTTTCTTAAAGTAATATGCCTGATTGGGTTAACCCATCACCTGCAACTCACAAATCGGGCCAGTTACCACTGCTCTACTTTTTTATCGTTTATTATTTAAAACATGCGAATACATTTGTTACAAACATACCACCTAAACCATCGAGGGTTTATCTATGGTATATTAGTCACGGCAACTCGATGCCATACTTACACACTATCACATATTATGAATCTAAATACTTTCTAGATCGTAGTATGATCTAGACAGTGTTTCTTTAAAACTTTACAGCAGTTCTTTAGAGTTATTTTTTTAAGATATTTACAGGTATGTCATTTAAGAAAGATGGTAGCATGCATTCCCACGTCCTTGCAACATATACCTACATTATTGTGATTTGGTGTTTTATAGGTAGGTAACTAAGACAAACAACGTAACGACTGCAACCTTCTACTCTACGTTCACTATAATGTCTTCCTACTTTTAAAAACCCAGTAAAGGCTGAACTTGGTCACTCCTGTTTCCAACATGATGATGATGACCCGGGTTCCCTAGAGTATGGCCAAGATAATCCCCTGAATCGTCTAGCCGCTTTTTTGGAAAGACAAGACGAGTTATGGACATTTAAATGAAAAGAACAGATCATTAGTATTTACAATGAATTTAATTAGCAATGCAATCTATTATTCCTACAAAAATATAGCTATTTACTGAACTGGTTCAACCAAATGTTCGTTCTAGAAAGGCAGCTCATTCATTTGGTGTCCTGAATTGCAAGACTATAAAGAAGTACAAACTAGTTTTTGTAATTCTAGCAGTTACGTGGGACTTTCCTTCGTAGACTTTAGCACGATAAAAACATAACCACCTTCTTTTGCAGTCGAGTAAACCTATACCATACTTTCATTCCATAACAGATTTCATCAAAATCCACCCAGTACTTTCGAAGATTAGCGCGTTTCAACAAACAAACATACTTTTCCGCTATATAATATTAGTATATATGTATGTAGATATGTACTGCACCAGCTTAAATAAGTAGGTAATTAGTGATCACCGTATGTTTTTCCAGGTTGTGGCGATGGATACCGCCACGCAGATAGCTAGTATAAAACAATATCAGGGCGCCCTCTATATCTTGGGTCTGCTGAACTTGAACGGCTATATGTATCCCAAAGAAACGAATGTTTGCAGTAAGTATTTTGTTCATATAATACCCAAACATCACACCTACATATAAAGTATAATTATTTGTATGTGATTTGTAAATAATTGTGTTTTCTGAAGTTCTTATAGTTATATAGTATACACGATACTAAAACACAAAGAAACTTTTTTTAAAAGAAAACTAGTTCTGTCTTTTTAGAGATTACTCTGGAACGGCTCAACTGATTTCAATAATACATTCACTGAAAGCTAGAGGAGTTTATAAGGCAAAATATGTTGGGTAATTTTATATCGAAAATTTTCCCGGAATTGGGCACGAAAATACCATTTAAATATTAACGTTAGAATGTGGTATATTGGAAAGCACATAAATAAGTATAAGAACGCGAAATTAAATTATAAAACATATTTTAATCTTTATTGATATTTTCACACTTATGACATCCCAATTTAAGCCTCAATAAACTAATGGCTTAGGTGCCTGACTAACTAACTGAACTAATGACTTGTGATCGAAAGGTCACGGGTTCGAACTACATCCATGTCACTATTGCTGTGAACCGACTCCAGACACAAGCACATTTATTTAGCTTAGTTGGAGGAGTTAACAAGACTTAGAAGTTAACATTGCTAGTATTCTTATTTAAAAAAAAAACATGACTATGCAATAAATAATAATGGGCTCCAATAGTAAAAGAATGCCGAAAACTGTGTACATAATGATATTGGAAATGCAAACGATTTTACTTCTAAGTTTAAAATAGAAGTAAAAGGAATTGTATAGAAGTGAAACTGTGGTCAAGGAAGAGAGTGATCATTTAACCTAGCTTGCATTTTCTCATTTACAGATGGAAGTGCGGTTGATTACGTCGTCCTTGGAGGTGGGAGTGCTGGTGCGGTAGTAGCTGCCAGGTTAGCAGAAGCTAACATGACCACTTTGATTATAGAACCAGGTGGAAATCCTAGTTTGGAAAATGAAGTGAGTACTAATATGGTAAATGCGAAAGTTTGTGAGGATGGATGGACCTTTGTTCTTTTTCACGCAAAATCTACTGAATAGACTAAAACGAAATTTAGAATCTAGACAGCTCAAATCCTAACAGATATGCTAGTTTTTCTTGGAATTTCCACAGAATTTACGCAGAATCTCCCACGCGAGCACAGTCGTGGCCACAACTGTTATATCATTAACTACAAATGTACAGATAGTAACCACATTGTGTTATTTTCAGTTGCCTGCCTTTTTCACCTACACAAAAAACTCACGTATGGACTGGAATTATACTTCAGAGATCGATGGATTCACAAGCAAATGCCGCAAAAAGGTGGAGTCATTACGTGGAAAGGTGCTTGGTGGAGAAGGTGCTACAAATTACATGATATATGCTCGAGGAAACCCTGAAACTTATTGCGGATTCTACAAATTGACTAATGATTCTTCATGGAAGTGGGAAAACATGCTAAAATACTTCAAAAAATCTGAAAATTTACAAGACCCTACTATCCTCAAATCTAAGTACGGAAAATATCACAGCAATAAAGGTACTTTAGGCGTTATGAAAGAAAATCGTTCAGTCTGTGATGATTATTTGATAGGCTTCAAAGAGGCCGGGGAAGCCGTAGTTGTAGACAATATTGGTGCTGGAATATTGGGATATTCTACAGCTTTGTATAATATAAAAGACGGAGTTCGCACTGAAAGCGCGAGTACCTACTTACCTCCACTAAAAGATAATCCACACCTGAAAATTACTAGAAATAGCTTACCGATAAAAATAATTTTCGACAAGAACAAAAATGCCGTTGGTGTCGAATTTGTAAAAAATAAAAAGACTGTCATGGTCAAAGTGAAAAAAGAAGTGATTCTTAGTATGGGGTATGTCAAATCACCACAACTTCTTATGCTCTCAGGAATAGGTCCTAAACAGCAATTGAAAAAAATGAATATTAATGTGATATCAGATTTACCCGTAGGCAAAAACCTGCAAAATGAAGTAGGAGTATTGTTAAACTTTAGAACTAAAAGGCCAGCTAATCCTGAGCCATTTAATCCACATGTTTTCCCTTCACCATTAATAGTAGGATTTTCAGCTCTTAATAAATCCAGTCGCTATCCAGATCACGAGACTATAAACTTCATTATAGACGATGCTTCATACTTTTTATCATTTTGTGGGTTTAATGTAGGATTTCAAAATTCAATATGCGATAAAATACATATGTCAGCTAAAAATAGTCAGATGTTAGTAACAACATTACATAATATAAACCCAAAGTCTCGTGGGCAGATTGTACTGAACAGTAGAGATCCTTTCGTTCAGCCAAGGATTATTCGTGGATATTATTCAAATGATGATGACTTAGAAGCTACAGTTGACTACATACAAGACTTTATGAAAATTTTAAAAGCTCCCCATTTCCGAAGTATGGGTTTAGAATTTATAAAGGCAACGGATAAATGCAATAATTTTAAGTTTGGGTCGAGATCCTATTGGAGATGCTATGCTTTGTGCATGTTTGCAACACCACAAAGAAGTGTTGGCACTTGTGCTATAGGTTCCGTGGTGGATACTAAGTTAAGGGTAACGGGGGTGAATCAACTTCGAGTTGTGGATGCCAGTATTATACCCAATACTATCGGAGGTTCTATATTTGGTCCGGTTGTGGCAATTGCAGAGAAAATTGTTGAAGATATTATAAAAAGCAGCAAAAAGGCAGAATGTTATTAATCCTGGTAATATATGTATAGTTGATTTAATATCAACTAATGCATGGATTTTATATGCTGCTATAATGAAATAAATATTATAAAAAGAAAACTTTTGTTTGTTTGTAATTATTTAAATGATACATTATTTAAATTAAGTTATTTAATTATTACTGTAGATTGAACTTCTTTTAGAGTATACTCGTCTCCAGTAAGTTTATCAAAAGCTATTTAAGGGGCTTGGAGACTTGATTTACAGATTTTTAAAAAGAAACTAAGGACAGGCACTATAGTCTTACACAAAATATTTTTAAATGTGTCTTTACTTTTCGTCAATTATTATTTTATTATTATTATTATTTTTTTGTGAGAAAACAAATAATTTCAACTATATATTACATTAAAATTTGATAAACTCAAAATTTACTAGACCGATTTCAAAAATTCTTTCACTAGACTAACCTGATGCAGCTGAGTACTTGTGTTTTACATTATTTAAGTAATATTATTTAACAAACTTGATTTCCGCACGTCATATTTTTGATGCAACCGCTGAACAGGCAACCACTGGCGCCATGCTGTGGGCATACCCATGGCATAGTATTATGCTGAGTAGGAGCCTTGTTGCCACGACCATGACGTGCACTTGCCTTGTTTTTGTTAAGATAAGATAAGATCATTTTATTTGTCCAAACATGAGTATACACACAAAAGAAAAGCATGCAAGTTGTTAAGGGATAGTTTACACAGGTCGTCATGTTTGCCATATTTATACAATGGCATACAAATATTTAAGGTGAGTAGGTATATGTAAATTATAATTATTAATAATTTCGTATTAAATTACACAGCTAATAAAGTTATATAAATAAAGTTATAGTTATAATTATTAATAATTTCGTATTAAATTACACAGCTAATAGTGTTGTTTCCTTTTTCTCCGTAAATTGTCCATATCTAAATCTTTTTCCTTACCTACTATCATATTTATGAGTACCAATCACTAACTCTAGTCTTAAGGAACTAAATAAGTTTTTTATATTGTTAGCATGTCGTTTGTCTATTGGCAATAAATACTATTTCTTTCTTCTTTCTCTTTTCTTCTTACATGTAGCCTATCTAACCTCCATAACCCGGTAGCTAGTCGACAACCCTTAGCAAGTCTGATGTCAGAATTCCTGACTTCTGAATATCCGTAACGACTGTCAAAGATATAGAAATGACAGCCGGAACGAACGACTTCTTGTGCTTCCCGATGTACGAATCCACGGACCGATCTCAAAAACAGATGCCTTCTTTCATCCTTGAAGACCCATGTGACTGTTTTTATGTAACCACGAGTTCCTCATTTAAGTTTTTTAATAGCTATAAGAAACTTCCATATGGCTTATAATGCGTGGGTTGATCGACTTTTTAGGGTTCCGTAGCCAAATGCCAAAGTCGTAACCCTTATTGTTTCGTCATGTCTATCTGTCCGTCCATCCGTCCATATGTCACAGCCATTTTATTTCGAAACTATTAAGATTACACATGTGAAAGGTAAGTAGATGTATTCTGTGAACACCGATTTTTAGACAAAAATAAAAAAAATATTTAAAATTAAGGGGGCTCCCCACACATAGAACTAAAACAAACAAGAAATTCTTCAGACCTATACGTGTGTGGTATCTGTAGACAGCTCTTTAAAAATGGCATTGAAATTTCTAAGACCACTTTTTCTTAAAGTCTATCGTTTAAAAGATATACGCTTTCTAAGTGGTAAAATGTGTATTCCCCCCCCCCCTAACTTCTTTAATAATGCATTGAAAAATCTAAAAAAATATATATACTATAGAACTCAATCAAAACTTTCAACGAAAATCAGCAAATATAACTTTGTAATTCATATAAAACCTTATGAAAATCAAAATTGTTTTGGTTACTTACTACGGAACCCTTCATGGACGAGTCTGACTCGTACTTGGCTAACTTTTGCATTTTAATATTTCATAACATCATGTATTGCATAAACGTAATCAGCTGACCAAACACTCGGTCCGTGCTCCACCGACGCCGGCACCATGCCGTTGATGCTTTTACAGGTCTTAACGCCATTTAATTTGTTTGAAAAAAACATTTTCTTAATTTTAGTTAAATTATTAATTTTTCAACACACTTGCTCATAAAATGGCTCTAATTTCACCGCAATTAGGCACATAATGACACCTCTAATCAAACTGTGACTTTTTCTTTACTATTATTCACTAGTGAGTTATTTTTTTTTAATTGTTTCAGTAGCTTTGTTTTTTAAAAAAAGTTTCGAAACAAAAAAGATCGTGTTCAATAGTACAAATAAATTAATGTACCTACCTATTGCTTGCTAGTTTCATGCAACTTCGTATTTAAATATATAAATTTCAACTTGTACGTTTTTAATAAATACAACTTTCACTCAAATATAACTTTTGTTTTTTCTGTGATAAAGAAAACTTTGAATTACCCATTTTGTACGTGGCTAAAACGTTATCCGAGAAAAACCAAAAAAAAGAAACCTCATTCTTTTAGTCTATGGCCGATCTGTTAGATGCGCGCGCATAGGAAAACTGATTAATTTTTCCCGCCATTGCGAAAGAAGAACTCGTTGAATGCTGGCAGCGAAGGGGTGGACTTCGTTGAATCTGGTAGGATTTCTTCCAATGAAACTCGAAGTACAAGCGATTAGGTTTAATGATGACTTTACAAATTATTAATTAAATTTGATTTTAAGTACAGGCTCGACACACAACTATAACGACCGGTGATGTCGGCAGACTCTCGAAAGATCTCGAACAGTGCAAAAAGAATGTAATACACTATGGAATAGTGGGTGACGCAAGCCGCGTCCTCTCGCCACAGATAAATAATGTTCACGCGCCGCCGTGCCGTATGCGTATGTAAAGGCGTGTACACATGCAAGGCGTCAACAAGTTGCCCCCCTCGGCAAGGGATCGTGGCTTGTAGATACATCAGGTCGATCTTCAACTGGTAGCGGGCACAGTCGATTGAAGGCGCGCCGAAGTGTGCCCGATGAAGTCTTCACGTCTGCTACCCTGGTTACACCATCGGAGCCTGGATACACGCTGGTTATTCGCCCAAGCAGCCATCTGTTTGGTGGCAATCTATCATCCTTGACTAGCACCATCTCTCCAAGTTGTAGGTCTCTTCCACCTCTGCACCATTTCTGTCTTTTTTTGCAGCTCTGTAATGTATTCTTTATAAAATCTATCCCAGAAATGGGTTTTCAACTGTTGAGTTCTCATATATCGTGAGAAAGTGCTCAACCTTGTAGTGTCTTGTGCCTGAGGAGAAGGGAAAATAGTTAATGTTCGTCCAAGAAGGAAATGTGACGGTGTGAGGGCTACTAGGTCTGAAGGATCAGAAGATGGAGAAGAAAGGAGTTAGAGGCCTCGAGTTCAAGATAGCCTCTATCTGGGTAAGTACTGTGTTCATTTCCTCGTAAGTAAGGTTTGCAAGAGCAAGTATTCGCTTCAAATGATGTTTAACTGATTTCACGGCACCCTCAGCTAAACCATTAAAGTGTGGGCTATAAGCTGGTGAGAACTTAAAGTTTATTGATAAATTTGAAGCATGTTCACTTAAATAGTTTGCATTAACTTTTAAAAACCTAGCCAGTTCATTACACGCTCCTATGAAGCATGTACCATTGTCCGAGAAAATGTTGACAGGTTTTCCTCTACGGGCAATAAATCTGTTTAGAGCAGAAATAAAGGTTTCGGAGCTGAGATCTGTCACAAGCTCTATGTGTACTGCTCTAACAGCCAAGCACACAAAAATGCAAATATATGCCTTAATTAAATTACTACCTCTACCCTTTCGGTTCAAAATCAGCAATGGTCCTGCATAATCTACTGCTGTGTTTATAAATGGATAATCAGCATATAGGCGCTGCTCAGGAAGGTTGCCCATTATTGGCTGTGTGATTCTTCCTGAAAACCGACAACATGTAACACAGCTATGTACTGTTTTTCTAGAAAGATTTCTACCATTTAATGCCCAAAATTTATGACCAATGTTTGACAGCAGTAATTGTGGGCCCGCATGCATGAGTAATTTGTGATAATGTTTAAAAATAAGTACTGTAATGTGGTTAGATGCATGTAGCAATATAGGATGTTTAGTGTCATATCTATAGTGTGAATTAGAAAGCCTACCTCCAACTCTAATAAGACCATCAGAATGTAAAAATGGATTCAAACTAGTCAATTTGTTTTTTAATGGCAATTGTTGTTTGTTTTTTAATAATTTATACTCCTGATGAAATGATTCATGTTGTGAAATTCTACATAATGTAATTAAAGACCGATTAAGTTCACACAAAGTTAAAGACCCTTTACATTTGTTTTGGGAATTACGACAATTATATATAAATCTCAAGATATAGGCTGTAATGCGCTGCAGCTTACTAAAATCTGAAAATCGGCTCACGAAGTCGACTGATTGTTGCTCTGAGACATTTAAATGATTTTGAACCTTGAATTCCGGCAAGTCATCTTCCTTAATGTTTGTTGGTGGGCCAGGCCAATTAAACTCTGGTTCTGTTAAAAATGCAGGTCCTGACCACCACAAGCTATTAGATTCCAGATGGCAAGCATCTGCGCCGCGCGACCCTATATCAGCAGGGTTCAACTTTGTAGGTACATAACGCCAAGTACCTGGTTCTGTAAGAGACTTCAGTTCATGAATTCTGTTATAAACAAATGGTTTCAATAGATTGGTCTTGGAAGTATTAATCCAAGCTAATACAATGGTCGAGTCACACCAGTAAGTACAACTGTGAAGTCCCATTAATGAAGTTTTTACTTTATCAGCTAAACGAGCTGCTGTTAGAGCTCCACTCAATTCCAACCTTGGCACTGTCATTGGTTTCAGTGGAGCTACACGGCTCTTTGCAGTCACCAACTTCACTGTCACTTCATTATTTTGAGAAACAGACCGTAGATAAATACAAGCACTGTAAGCTTGTGTGGATGCATCGCTAAAGGCATGCAATTCACAAATGACAGGATAGTCACAGCTGACATGTCTTGGTATTCTTATTTTCCTAATGTCATCTAATGATTTAATAAAGTTACACCAAGCTGCTTGAATCTCACTTGAAACATTTTCATCCCATGTTATTTTTAATGACCATAATTTTTGTAGAATAATTTTAGCTTGCAATATGCAAGGGTTAATGAGTCCAATTGGATCAAATATTTGAGCCATGGTAGACAAGATTGTGCGTTTCGTAATGTGTTCATGTTTCTTAATGTTTGCTGAAAATAACAACACATCTTCTTTACAACCCCAAAGTAATCCTAATATTTTTGAATACTCATGGTTACTCAAATTAAGTAATTCATCTTTGCTATTTTCGCCTATGAGTTGTTGTATAATGTGTGAATTATTTGAATTCCATTTTCTTAAAGAAAATTGTCCACTTTCAAGTTGGTTAATGACGCCTCTGCAGATGTCTACCAGCTTAGACATGTCGTTGTGACCATATATAAAATCATCAACATAAAACCCTTGAATGATAGCATCTGAAATGGACTTATCAGTGCATACTTTTCCCAGCTGAACTAGACATCGTGTTGCAAGATATGGTGCAGATGCGGTACCATAAGTTACAGTGTTGAGTTTGTACTGTTTGAGTTGTTCGTTAGGTTCGAAACGCCATAGTATCTGTTGTAACATATGTTGGCCTTGAATTACCTTTACCATTCTATACATCTTTTCAACATCTGCAGTAACAACATATTTAAACTGTCGGAATCTAATTAATATACTAATGAGGTCACTTTGTACTGTAGGGCCTACCATTTGAATATTGTTAAATGATAACCCGGATGAGGTTACTGCAGATGTATCAAAAACAACTCTCAATTTAGTTGTTAGACTTGTTTCACGTAACACTCCATGATGTGGCATAATGTATGTGTATTCATCCTTATCTGGAGTTGTATTTTCAGCCATGTGACCTAATGATATATATTCCTTAATGAATTCAGCATATTGCTTTTTGAATAAAGGGTCACGCTTGAATCTACGTTCTAATGATATGAACCTAGACAGGGCTTGTTCATATGAACTACCTAGTTGTTGAGGCGATTCTTTTAATGGAATTGTTACAATGAATCGACCATCATTATCACGAGTAGTAGTTTGTATGAAATTGCTTTCACATTCCTGTTCCTCTTTGGATACAGGTTTGTGCACTGTGACCATTTCAAGTTCAAAGAATTTGGTTAATTGATCCTGAAGTTGATCATCATAATGTATAATTGAATGATTGCAATGGACTGTATTAATGCTATGTTGTAATGAGTGTGTGGGCCCTGATATCAACCATCCAAACTTTGTTTCACTTAATGTGGGCTTATTCTTACCTAATGAAATATTATTATTTAACAATACACTCCAAAATAAGTCCGCTCCAAGCAGCATATCTACTTGTGACGGTGTGTGGAATAAAGGATCCGCTAATGTAATATTTTGGGGTATATCTAACCCTTCAGGGTTGACTTGTTTGCAAGGTAATGCTTGAGTAATGTGTGGAACCACAAAACAATGTACACTCTCAGAATATGAATTGATAAGTGATGATATAATGACATCACATCTTTTAGATATGCAACTAGATTGACGATTTAACCCTTCAACTAATGTCGAGGTTGAACGAGTTGGTAATTTGAGTTTGTCACATAGACTCTTTGTAATGAAGCTTGATGTACTACCATTGTCTAATAATGCACGGACCTTGTGTTTATGACCACTGTGATCAGTAATATTAATGGTAGCCGTTGACAGCAATATAACGCATTGAGGATTGTGAGTGGTGGACAGAACCACATTATCTTGTGAGCTTGTTGACAACTGTGTCTTTGACTGTGCTGTGCAGAGTGCTACACTACTAGTACCAGGAGTAGGCTGTGTAGAAGTAGGTGGAGAATCAGTATTGCCATTCTTTGTATCCTGTGTACTGGATGGCTCATTCAGATGCAACATGGTGTTATGCCGTTTATGACAACGGCTGCAGCCACCCATCCTGCACTTAAATGATTTATGACCAATACGTAAGCAGTTAAGGCACAGGTTAAGGGATCTTGCCTTCTCAATGCGAGCTTCAATGGAAAGCAACTTAAAGCTTGAGCACTGATAAATGGCATGGTTACCCTTACATAATGGACAACTGTACGGTTTGTTATTGCTAGAAGACTCCGAGTTAGCAATAAATGTCTTTTGCTTATGTGTACTGTCACCTTGTTTGTGTGTACTGACACTATGTCTCCTTTTAGAACCATTGTTATGAACTTCCGCAATAGTTTCTAATAAATCTGCCCGATTCTTAAGAAATTTGTTAAAATCAGCAAGTGTGGCTAAGTCATCTAATGCATTACGGTAAGTTTCCCATTCCCTACTTGTCACCGAATCCAATTTACTAGAGACCATGTGTATAATGAGCACATCCCAACCATCTGTGGGCAACTTAAGTGTTTTCAAAGCTCTTATATTACGATTGACTGTATCAATGATGTTGCGCAGAGCTTGAAAGGATTCTTGTGTTCCTTGTTCAATATTAATGATAGCTTGAACATGATTGTAAACTAGAAGCCGTCTGTTATTATAGCGGTCACATAGTAGCTGCCATGCAACATCATAATTCTCATCGGAGAAGTCAATAGAACTTATTACTAAAGCAGCACTATCCTACCCAGCTCGCAAATAATGGAATTTACTAATTCTCGGAATACTGTCATTAAAATGTATTAATGAGATATACGTATCATGGAACTCAAGCCAGTTGTGATATTGACCCGAAAAGGTAGGTAAATGTATTGTAGGAAGTTTAAGTTTTATCCCACCTTTATTTCCAGCAACAGTACTAGCACCTGTAACCGATTCAGTGCCCGCAGAGGGCCCCTGCTTACTCAACAGCTCCTGGGCAGCAGCAATCGCAGCATAATACTGGACCTCGTAGGTTTCGCGTTCCTTATACTGGTCTTCTGGAATTTCAGATAAATTTTCTATATCACTTTGTAAGCTATCATATTCGGGATATAACTCCTCTATTTTTGTTAATCTTATTTTTAATTTACTAATCTGTAAGGAACTTAGAGTATCACAACTAGTTACCACTTCTAAATATGATTTAAATTGAGTTAATTTAGCCTTACAGGTTCCACGTTTTTTCATTAATGATTTGCAATCCATGTTAACGATCTACTATAAACTTAATGGAATTATAGTTCAAGACAAGCTACGAAAATCTTTAAAGTAAAGAGTGCAAGGTTATACTTAAATTTTATCTGCAAGGAAGCAGTGAGGGTGCGCATGAAACCAACCAAACACCAAGCAAGCGAGTTTTACGCGCTCGCGGGAGCCCCACGGCACGCAAACATGCCACGCGGCTAGCGAAGCGCACCCGCCCAAGCAGCTTAACCGCGGATAGCAACAGCGAACACGTTTTCGCAGTTTAGGTATGAGCTGTGAACATGAAATAATAACATTATGAGTTTATGAACACAATAAATAACCATTTACAGGGGCGTTTCAAGACGCTAAAGACCTGACATGACAATGGGATTTTTAAAGAAACGAATCGAACATTCGTCGTACTTATAATTAGTAACAAAGGGACGTAGCGTTGGTTAGCCCAACGTTAATTATGGAATTTATAATGAAATGAGGATGGACTTTGCACTCTGACACTCCTTTTTTCAATAAAGGTTGGCACTATGATCCATGAATTCCATCCATGATCTTCTATTTTCCTTTCAAATTGATATTTCGCACGACTTCACTGGGTGCGTAGTAGTCCACGTAATGGCCGCCTCGTGCGCAGTTTCTTTGTTCTCATAGCGTCGCGTCGTCTGTAATCCGGATCGTCAGGACCAGAATGAAGAACTCGTTGAATGCTGGCAGCGAAGGGGTGGACTTCGTTGAATCTGGTAGGATTTCTTCCAATGAAACTCGAAGTACAAACGATTAGGTTTAATGATGACTTTACAAATTATTAATTAAATTTGATTTTAAGTACAGGCTCGACACACAACTATAACGACCGGTGATGTCGGCAGACTCTCGAAAGATCTCGAACAGTGCAAAAAGAATGTAATACACTATGGAATAGTGGGTGACGCAAGCCGCGTCCTCTCGCCACAGATGAATAATGTTCACGCGCCGCCGTGCCGTATGCGTGTGTAAAGGCGTGTACACATGCAAGGCGTCAACACACAACTCGTTTTCATTGTTGAAATTATAGTTATTTATTAATTAAAATGTCTACAAGCACTAGCTATGTTTCCCCCCCCCGTTGTGACGCCACCGCGAGCAGTCGTGTTTTTCGAACGGTCCGTAAATCTTAATTGTAAAAAGTGGTATTAATAACGTTAATCAATCCAAAACATATTCTATTCCGTTATAAACTCAGTGATTAACAAAACTGTGCTAAAACAAATCCCACATCATAACAATTACACCAGAGTGAGCAAAAACTAATTTTAAAAAGTGTCGTTAAAAGCAGTGATTGTTGTTACGCGAGTGTGACCTCCAAAAGTATAAGACACTACTACCCACAACTTTGTTTTGTGCAAAAACTGTTTGTGCCACCGAAAAGCTATTTGAACTCCGAGCTACTAAGGTGACCGGTCGAGAGGCGTGAAGTCTGCCCTATACGATAGCGGTTGCTGGTTCAAACCCTAGAGAGGAAAGTTCTTTTTGGATTTGCTTTGGTTGTTTTCATTATGTTTTATATTTTTTTCACGTTTTTTTCTGATTAAAAAACGCACAAGTTATATACTAACTTTAACTACAGATTTTATAATTAACCAGAAAGGCCTAACACCAAGATTTACATTGGTTTAACCTTGCCACTGACAGTTGAGCTCATACGTCACCATGCCCCTCAAGCGTACCCCACCTAGATCGCCAAAAAAAGGCAACGAATCTGATGTTTGTCTAAGATCTACAGCAGCTACCGATACTGAAAATGAAGACAACCACAGCATAACTATCCGCTCGCGATCACGAAAACGAGGTCATGACGATGAGCTGAACAACTCTATGTCAGAAATTAGAAAAATTATTACCGAACTGAAAACAGAACAAAACAAAAGATTGGATGAGTTACAGATTACAATCAATGACATACGAAATCAGAACGCTGGGATCATTGAGTCAGTTGAGTACCTGAGTAAGGAGTATAAGGACTTGAAGAAACAGCTAGACGACATGGAAAAAGAAAGAAGGGGGAACCTAGAACACATACAGATGTTAGAAAATAGAATCGACTTTTTAGAGAAGGCTCAAAAATATTCTTGCATTGAGATTAAAAATATTCCACCTAAACCAAAGGAATCCAAACAAGACCTTCTAGATTTAATTAACCAAGTCGGTATTGCAATAAATTTGCCCGTTCAAGCCATCAGTGTACGAGATGTTTTTCGAGTTAATACCAAGACAGATAACTACAAGCCTATCATCGTTGAATTCACCTCGGTCCTAACCAAGGAAAGCGTATTGGAACACTGCAAACAGTTTAACAACCAGCATAAAAATAACAAATTGAATACATCTCATTTACGTATTAGTGGACCACCAAAGAATATTTATATCGCTGAACACCTTTCACCGAAAACTAGAAGACTGTTTTTCCTTGCACGTGACTTCGCGAAAACCAATGAGTACAAGTTTTGTTGGACAGCTGGCGGTAAGATCTTTATTCGCAAAAGAGAAGGAGAGCGTTCACTACGTATCAATTCAGAAGCTGATTTAGTTAAGTCAAGAGCTGAACTAAATATCTGACTAGATTTATTTATGATAATAATTTTTGTGTGCTGCCTAAACAGTTTTTGTATGCTTTATGTTCTTAAATTTATATTTTTTAATTTATATCCCTTAAAAGTATGTTTATCTTTTAATCAACTTATGATGTTGGTCTGGTTTGATAAACACATATCTGAACAACTTTACTTACACGATACGCGCTACAATCACTTACATTCCTCACACATCTACAAACACACACACACACATCTTGTATACGACAAACAGATTTTTTATTACGTATTGGGTTTAATTAATAATAATGCTGTGGTGTCCGTAAGCGAGGCTAGAAAAGACAAAACAATACATATAAACTGGAGAATATTAGAGCACACATTGATCCAAAATATATTAAGTAATGGCTGAGTTTACTATTAATTTTAATAATGATTTAGATAATGTCACTGTAGCTCAGTCAGCAACATGTGAAATAGAGGATTGTAAAAACTTATTACAAAATCCTAAAACGACATTAAAGATTATGGTACAAAATATACGCAGTATTCACTGCAACTTGTCAAGTTTTGAAACGTTATTAAATAGATCAAATGTTGAGTGGGATATTATTGTACTGACAGAGTGTTGGTTAGCACGCAATTCTAGCATTCCTTTTATCGACGGTTACAGGTGTTTCTCTACAAAAAATAACAAAACACAAAATGAAGGTGTCGTTATTTACTGCAAGAACTCTGATCCTTACACGATTGAGGAACCAGAGTCCTCAGATGCAAACATTCTCGTATTAAAAATCAATCAGGACACCATCCTAATAGCTATTTATCGCCCACCAAGCTATAGGAATATAGATAACTTCTTAATATCACTAGATACTTGCCTACGTAAATACTCTTCATTTAAGAATGTAATCATAGTTGGTGATATCAATATTGATATTTCCCTTAATACTCTTGACAATAGATCTTCTACTTATCTCGATATGATTGCGTTTCATGGCATGCTCCCAGCTCATACAATCCCTACTCATAGTCGCACATGCTTAGATCATGTATTATTGAGAACAAGGCTGACTGCGCATTGCTATGTTGTTCATACATCTATTACGGATCATGATTCGGTTGTACTGTACTTGGACACTGAGGCCAAGCAAACTCTAAAAAGAACCATTGGTCGCGTTAATTACGAGGGAGTGAATGAAAGCGTGAGAAGTATTGATTTCAGTTCTATATATAACATGACCGATGTAAATCAAGCTACAAATTTTTTCACAGCATCGCTCTCGCAAGCATTAGATAGAAATACTGTTAGAATTGATAACACCGGACGAAAAAGAATTTTAAAGCCCTGGATAACAAAAGGCCTCCTAAGGTGTATGAGGAACCGTGACACACTTTATATAAAAACAAAAAAATATCCCGAAAATGAAGTTTTTCAATGCACATACCGAAGATACAGGATTTTTTGTAATAATATTCTGAAGAAGACTAAAATAAACTATGAAAAAGATATGATTGACAAAGCCGGCAAAAGCAGCAAAAAATTGTGGGAAACAGTTAAAAATATCACTCATACTTCAAAAATAAAAGATAAACCAACACAATTAATTTGCCCTAACAGTCCCATAACCTCAGTCAACGACATAAACACATTCTTCGCTAGTGTTGGCCAATCATTAGCTGAAAAAATTACTCTTAATAAAACTCAGATATCACACTACAATAGTAATTCCACGTACTCTAACGATAAATCCATGGTATTTTTACCTACAGACGAACTCGAAGTAAAATCTTTAATTGCTAACCTTAAAAATGACTGTGCAGTGGGAGTTGATTACATCTCAGGAAATTTCTTAAAACAATTCACAGACGTCATTGTCCCGCCGTTAACATTCATTTGTAATTTATCTTTTGCCACGGGTGTGTTCCCTTCTGCTTTTAAAAAATCACAAATTGTGCCCATTTTCAAGAGTGGAGATAGATGCTGTGTCAGCAATTATAGACCTATTTCTATCCTGCCAGCAATGTCTAAAATACTGGAACGTCTGATGAACAGTAGACTAGTAAAGTTCCTGGAAACAAATAATCTTCTTTCCCCATCTCAATTTGGATTTCGGACACAAAAATCAACATCAGATGCTGTTCATCAATTAACAGAATTTATAATTTCTAAGCTGGATGATGGGAAAAGGGTAATGGCTATTTATCTCGATTTAGCCAAAGCATTTGACACAGTATCTATCCCCATCCTAATTAACAAACTAGAACATCTGGGAATTAGAGGTCTACCTTTGGAATTGTTTGAAGATTATCTCAAGGGAAGAACACAGGTAGTAAAAGTGGATGGTTGGATAAGTGAAGAACTGCCTATTAAATATGGCGTCCCACAAGGCAGTATTCTTGGCCCGACATTGTTTTTGGTGTACATTAATAACTTATGTAACACAAACCTGACCAATGGGAAAATAATTACATTCGCTGATGACACTGCCCTACTTTTCTATGGAGATACTTGGGAAGAGGTTTTTAATTACGCTCAAAAAGGGTTTAATCAAGTATCCAGTTGGCTGAATGATAACATCCTCACGCTAAATGTAGACAAAACCAAGTTCATGACCTATACACTTAGAAATCAGGACCAATCAAACCTTACAATAATTTCACACAATTGCAATGCACCATTTAATAATTCATGTAACTGTACGCGTTTATCAAAATCGAACACTGTCAAATATTTAGGCGTCATAATTGACAATAAACTAAATTTCCAACCACATATCGAGGCCCTAGTTCCTAGAATACGTAAACTTATATATATATTTAAATCTCTTCGACATATTGCCGACTCTTCAATAATTAAAATGGTTTATCTAGCACTGTGCCAATCCGTACTGACTTATTGCATAACTTCTTGGGGTGGTGCTGCTAAAACGTACCTTCTGAAGTTAGAGAGAGCCCAAAGAGCTATTCTAAAAGTAAGTTCTTCCCTCCCCATACGATACCCAACCTTTGATCTATATCAACGCTGTAAGGTACTGACAGTTCGGCAACTTTTCATCTTAGGAACAGTAACCAGGAAGCACTCGGAACTTTCCTATGACCACAAAAACCTGTCTAATAAAAGAAGATCCGATGCTGTTTGCACGACCACTAGATTTAAGAGCAGTCTAGCACATAAGTTCTACGGTTTTCTGGCCCCATACTTGTATAATAAGATTAATAAACAACTGTTGATATATCCTCTTACTCGGGCAGAGTGCAAGAGGAAAGTTTGTTCTTGGCTTCAAGGTACTGATTACGATACAACAGAATCTTTATTGAAACCCTTACAATAACAGAAATTCACTAACAATACCATAAAAATCTATCACATGCACACCAAACACAAACACGCGCTCGCGCGCACTCACTCACACACACACACACACACCCTCACACACTCCTCTCCACACACATTCACATATTCTCTACTGAACGTTAACCTACCAACCGCTTAGCTTTAGTTATAATAATTGTTTTTCCTATATATTTTTCTTATTGTTATTACCAATCGTTTCATTAATGTTTTATTTCATATTGTATTAATATCATGTTCATTTAATACAGGTCATATGTAAAAATTGTCCGACGGAGGGTAAGCCTGGTGATCTGTAATACAGGTTTTACCTTCAACAGACACCAGTCTCTATGTAATGTGCCATGTGACATTGTACTGTGTTCGTTCTTGAGAAAAATAAATAAATATTATTATATGAAGAAAATGATTTATGTTGTACACCACCCGATATAAGATGTGAAGCCCTTAACGTTATGGAAAGTTTACTACCTGGAACTTCCAAGGCCAAATGTCTATTAGCATACCAAAATTTCATACAATGGCAAAACAACAGGAGCACGCAGTCTTTTTCAGAAAATGTGTTCATGGCGTACTTTAAAGAATTATCTTTTAAGTACAAACCTAGCTCTTTGTGTATATACTCAATGTTAAAAAGCGCAGTCCGACCAAAGAATGGAGTGGACTTAAAAACATACTCTAATTTGTCAGATTATCTAAAGAGACTATCCGATGGATTTAGAAGCAAGAAATCAAAGGTTTTATCGTCTAACGATGTTGAAAAATTTATAAAAAATGCTCCAGATAACCAATATGCAATATTCTGGCTACTAAGGTTAGTTAAATTATCTAATTTTATATATCTACGCGATGTCATACTGTGTTGTGTGTTGAACTTAATTATTGTTTCTTTTTTTCAGGTTGCTTTAATATTTGGTGCAACTGGTGCATGTAGGATACAAGAATTAACAAATATAACTGTAAAAGACATAGAGAACCATGGCCAGATGCTTTTAGTGAAGATACCTATCACGAAAAATAAAATACCTAGGTCATTCACCATAGACGGTCCATTCTATGAAATTGTTAAGAAGTATGAAAGTTTGCGTTTGCGAAAAATTACCGTTTCTTTCTAAATTACCAGAATGGTAAATGTACCTGTCAGCCAATAGGTATAAACAAATTTGGTTCTATGGCTAAAGAAATCACTAAGTTTTTAGATTTAGCAGATCAGTGTGTTTTTTACCTCAAAAAAGTTACATTTTATTTTTATTGCCCAATCCTACTGAGCTTTATATAATGAATATATGACAAGAACTCCCGAATGACAAATTTGAAAACTAGATTTTTTTTTAAATCTTAAAGTTTTCGTGACATTCACGGAAAAAATATTGAAATTAATTCTTAAAAAAAAGTTAATCAGAAAACAGTGTTAAATTTAATGCAGGTATTTGAAGCGATCTTAGGCGCGTATCATTCCGTTTTTATTTCATCAAAATTCATGAAAATATTCACAGAAAAAAATGTATTACTGAATTTCGTATTTATTTTTTTATTCCTTTTCTAGTCCGAAGTAGAACCTTTATCTAGTACCAGTAGATTCCTAATACTAAGGTTTATCACCCGTAAAAATTCTACATTCCACTTCAGCCTAGATTTTATAAAATATATTTTTTTGTCTTGAGCTCAAAGTTATAAATTTAGGGTTTTCACAGTAAGGTCACATCGAAATAATGTCCTTTTTCATTAATATTTTTTTTGTATGGCAAACTTAAAGAAACGGTGTGCGTAATTACCATAGCTGAACGTAGCATAAATTAATAAAATTTGAATACAAAAACAATTTAAAACATCTTTTTATTATATAAAAATTGGCCAAGTGCGAGTCAGACTCGCCCATGAAGGGTTCCGTAGTAACTATAATAATATAATATAATATGTATATTTATTTGACGAATAAACAAAACCTTAAAAATTTCTTAAAATTAGCTTGTTTACATTTTTACAACTACGCTAAATAACTTTGTTTCTCATAGTGTTTGTATGAATTACAAAGTTATATTTGCGGTTTTAGAAAATACGCTGTATCTCAAAAACTGCTGACCCAATTTCATTCAAACTAATTTTAGTTGAAAGTTTACATTTAGATCTACAGACATATATTTTTTTAGATTTTTCACTCCATTATTATAGAAGTTAGAGGGGCGGGGACACATATTTTACCACTTTGGAAGTTTATATCTCTTAAACGATTATCTTTATGAAAAAGTAGTTTTAGAAACCCTTATATCATTTTTAAAGACCATAGACAGGTCTTATATTAGGATACCACACACGCATAGGTTTCATGAAAAAAAATATTTTCAGTTCTAGTTCCATGTATTCCCTTTATTTTAAATATTTTTTGTTAAAATCAGAAAGCGGTTTATAGAATATATCTACCTACTAAGTTTCACATGTATAGTCTTAATAGTTTCCGAATAAAATGGCTGTGACATACGGACGGACGGACAGACAGACAGACGAACAGACATATCGAAACTATAAGGGTTCCGTTTTTTGCCATTTGGCTACGGAAACCTAATAAAAAGCTGCATTACTACTGACTGACTCACTGATCGACGTGCTGAATGACTGGGGTGTTGGATTAAGCCAGATTGCGTAACTTTTATCAGCTTGAATACGCAGGTGCACAAAAGTGGTGGCAAATAGGCTATTTTCATTAGCAAGAGGGTCCTGATCAGATCGACCGAAGCTTTGTTTATAAAACGACTGTCCAGTGCTGCCGTCAAATCCCCAAGATCCTTCAAACACACAATTCAATTCTGTTATTTTTTTTGCGATCGCAAAATTCCGTAAAGCTCTATTCGCTACTTTGCACTATCCTTTTTAAGGTGTTTGTCAGCAACCCTTTCAAAGAAACTGATGCTTCAACATCTGACAAATTTATTTCTTCTGTAGGATAACATGCTTTTCTTGCCAGAAACACTTGAGAATATGGTGGATAAACTGGGTAACCCCGCCTTTTCAGATCCCGTTGTATGTCTTTGTAGGTTTCCAAGCTTAATTTTCTATCGATCATCACTCCCAAAGCCTCATCGGGAGTATAGGGTTGTGGTTCTGATGAAATTTTTTTGTAAACCTCCGAAGCCCGGGTTGGCGATTCAAGACATAACTGAATAACTGTTTCTAGGTCTTTTTTAGATCTTGGAGTCATTTTATTTTCTGGCGGAGCTGATATCGCTGAAACAAAACCTTTGATGAGTTTGGCTGGCGGTTCATTTTGCATGAATTCCTCCATGCGTTTTTTCGACCTTAGTTCCTGTCTGTAGCCTAAAATTCTGTTCTGAGAACTGCCTGAATGTCCGGGCTCTGGAGGAGGCTCAGGCTCAAAACAAATAGACACGCTAGTGGTCTCGTGTGGATCGTGGGTATGACATTTCAAATGTTCTGGTAAGTCATCAATAAAAGACTTTTCTAAATATGTCTTATGCCTTTTTTTGAAGAGCTTTTTATTGCTTTTGCAAGCCCTGAACATTTTCATCGTTTTAGTAAGGAAAAAGCTATTTTTTTCTATAAGTATCTTTGTGTCATTTGATGACAAAGCTTTTAAATAAGGTCCAAGTTCCCGGATAATTATTTTCAATAATTCTGAATAAGTGAGATCTTCGGGTGAGCCGTTTTTTTACTTTCTTCAGAGAAAAATTCATATAAGTGAAGTCTAGTGCACCCTCCTTGCCTATTTGAAGACATCCCCAGAGGTTGAGTGGTGTCGGCTGTAGCACAGTCCACAGCTTCGCCTGCCACTCGTGTACCGACATGAGGGTTGGCGCCCTCATGTCCCCCTAGCCCAGAGTCCACCGGTCGGGGCTCGAACGGACATCCCCCAGCAGGTTGGGTAAGCCCCTGCTGAAGCAAAATGGCGCCATGGGTCTGGAATGGCTCCATGGTGCCTCACCCCCGTTCCTCCATGTTACATGTATAAGCGCGGGGTTTCAGCAAAAGCCTAACGAGGGTGGACCCCTTCCCGCGCTACATGTAACACTTCATCGGAAAAATATAATTAAAGGGAAATAGGTATTATAACGTTACATAAAACTTTATTCATAAAGGTACACGTTCATATGATTAAGAATAAATCTATAACGTTACAATTACGTATACAAGGAACTTAAGATAGGGGCGCGGGCGCACAGAGACTGTCACGGGTGACGCGCGCAAAGGATTTTTCGGTACTGCAGGGCCTCTGAAACGTCGCTGGCGAATTCTTAAGGCCAAACGGCATACGTTTGAAGCGATAGGTACCAAAGGGCGTGACAAACGCAGTTTTGTCACGATCGGCGGTCCTTACCTGCCAGTAATCACTGCGAAGATCTAGAGAACTCATTACACAACCCTTCTGGTCGACTGTAAGAGCTCGTCAATACGCGGCATGGGGTACGCATCCGTCTTAGTGACCGCGTTCAACTTTTGGTAGTCGACACAAAACCTATACGTACCATTACGTTTCGGTACCAAGACGCACAGTGCTGCCCAGGCGGATTCTTACTCCTCGATCACGTCCTCCGCTAACATCTTGTCTAACTCGGCATGCATGATGTCCTTCTTGGTAGGCGTAACGTGATACGGGGGCAAAGCAATAGGCGCATGGTCGCCGGTATCTATGTGGTGTTCCGCAAATGGTGTAGGCTCTCCGACTAAATCAAAAATATCGGAGTACTCACATAAAAGATTCCCCAACGTCGACCTCTCCGACTCTGATAACATAGCGCCCTCATCCGTCCTGAGTACGTTCGCGGAAGCACACTGAATGGGTTCGCGTTCGGATTCCCATGACAAGGTATGAGGTGTACGAGGCTGATCCATTGTACGCCAAGTCCAATTGGAGAAATCGATAACCATCTTAGCTTTAATAATAAAATCAATGCCTAACAGAGTATCGTTGTTAACGGCATCAGGTAAAATAATGAATTCAATAGGTATCGATAATGAAGCCAGTTGAATATTAACTATCGTCAGTAGCACATCACTATTCCTAACAATACCATCCGCAAGCTTCAACGACATCGTTTCGGTGCGAAAGTTTGAACCAATACGTTTCAGTAAGGAATAAAGAGAATGAATTGCAGTACTACGACGCGCGGCGGTATCCACCCTGATATCCCTGTACACACACGCGCACGATAGGCCGACCCTGCTTATTATTATCGTTAACAAAATGCGAACATAACTTCTTACTATCTATATAAACAGAAGAAAACACATTTTCTGACTTAACATTTGAGTTACTATCTCCGGCGCTATCTTGTTTACCTTTAGGACAATTAACTCTAATGTGACCTTTTTCACCACAGTTATAGCAAGATGTGCCAGAGTTAGTAGAAAGAGATCGTTTACTTAGCTTATCACAGGAGTTTCGTACGTGTCCTCGCGCCTTACAATACACGCAGAACAACTTCTTATCACTGTTATCACTTTTGTTCACACACTGATCACTACGCGGCGATTGCGCTCGTTCACGATCGGACTGCGCAGCGCAGTAGGGGCGTGGGTGGCG
The DNA here is from genome assembly GCA_943138885.2 of Tholera decimalis. Classification (NCBI taxonomy): domain Eukaryota; kingdom Metazoa; phylum Arthropoda; class Insecta; order Lepidoptera; family Noctuidae; genus Tholera; species Tholera decimalis. Next base: position 44,169,569 of record OW964555.2, on the reverse strand, counting down.
CGAACCTGCGGCGGCGGCGTCGAGCTCGATCCCGGAGCGACGTGTTGCTGCGCGCACTCGCTGAGCACGCGGGCAGGCCTCGTAGTTAAACACGATGACGACAGCGACGCGGAGTTCTCCGACAACGATTCTTCTGTACTGCGAAATTTTTCTATCAGCAATTCAATATTACTCACAGTCTCTTGGTAACCGCTACCTGATTTTCTAGTGAAGTAGACCATAAATCATGTCCAGTCTCGCTTTCTCTGGTAATTGATACGGTAGTTTTGCCAACAGAGATCGTAATCTTACGATAGAAACGTCGGCGCGTTCCAAACCTTGCTCAGCAGCGAAAACATCTCTGTATAATTTGTACGGTGGCCGTGGTATGCCATACATCGAACGCAGGCGCTTAACAGCCTCTGGCCATGATATAACTTCATGACGGATGCCACGCCACCAAACTGCTGCTTGCCCATGAAGTAACATGGGGAGTCTACGAAGTGCCATCTCATCGCTGACCGAAGCGCAATCCATAAACATCTCGACGGCGTCTATGAATACCTCGACCACCTCCGGATACTCCGACGAACCATCGAAGCGCGAGGTGAATTTGACGAGTATCCCAGTACCTCTACCATGAGTTTACGCAACCAAAACTCGCAAGCGTCTCCGTAAATTATTTGTATGAAAGCGGTCACAGAAAGAATTAAAATTCGTACCATGAGCACTATAGATTACGACAGGTTTATAACCTAACGTAATCTATACGATAGTCACTAACGTTTTTTAGCTGTCACCATACAAAACGGTACCATGAGTCACTAATTCGACAGGCGCTAGCGAACGATACGTTTACGGTAGTAGTTACGTTGCTCACTAGCATTTTGGCGTGTGAAACGTGTGTTTACTTTAACATTTTAATACGTTTTGAGTAGAATAAAGTTATAATAATGTCTGTAAATGCATATTTAGCGTGGAATATGTTAGTGGCCGCTGAATTTGAAGATTAACGACGTGAACAACGTGAATTTCGAGCCAACACACGGTGGGCTGAAAAACGGCTTTCATAGACTTAGGCATTTTATTTTGCAAGTGCCAGTTTTTGTGCCGGATATCACTTCTATTTGTTATAACAATATACAAAAATGACACCAGAATTGATTCTGCACAAAAACGAAGGAATTATATTTTTTTTACGAAAATTTTGTATGGAGCTAGTATGAAAAATCAAAATATCTCTGAAACGGCAGCGATAACCGTAATATCCTTATAGGAGGTTTTAGTACTAATTATTTATGATTTTTTGACATACGTTACATAATGGTTGTAGATGCCTTTTTTTTTTTTAAATCGTCAAAATATTTTTATTTATTTTTACATATTAAACATTCCTTTTAGTGTTTAAGTTGAAGAATTCAGAGCTTTAACAACTCTTAACATAAAATAGCATCACCCCTATAGACCTGAAGGACTAGACAGAGGTGTGTAGTATCTTGTTGATCTTGTAAGATTTCCAACAATACCAAATAGTTGAATATCAGTGTCAAAGTGCCCATGCTGTCGCTTCTTTTAGAAAGATAGGGGAATGAAATTGTTAATTGATCATACCCTAAAAGTATGATTACAACATAACCGGACACATAATAATATCGACACAAAAGGAATTTTAAAACCTTGCATACGTTCAAAATACAAAATAACATATTGTGTAGTCATCTAATGAGTCTGATGACAAGTAATTAAGTAATTAGAATGATGGTTGTAGTCTTCTGATTCTAATGAGCCTATTAAGTGATTAAATGATTTGAAATATCTCGCAACAATACCAACTAAGAACTGCATTCACCTTTTTATAATTAGTGAGCTAATGTGATTTGCTAATGTTGATTAGTTCTACTATGAGTTCTACGAAATGTTTTTGACGATTATAAATTTTTATTATCATATCTTTTATAACTTTAATGAGGGTAGTTAACTAATTATTGACTTTATACAATAAAAGGGCTATAATTTTGTTCCATAATTTAGATTGTTCACAACCGTGTAACTGCTAACACTAAAACTATTTGCTTTGCGACTACAAAATCTTAGAATGGAAAGTTTAATCACCAACTTAGATTTGTTTGTTCTTCTAAAAAGTGAGTGTCCTTCATTTAATCATGAAGTATTGTTTAGTGCAATTGTGTCCCGCATAGGCGATTGCCTTTCTGCCGAAGATCAAGTAACTCTCAAAGAATTTTGCCGGAGATTCACGCGAGCTGCTTTAAACAGGTGGCAGAAATCTAAACGATTCTTTGATAAGTTTAGAAATACGTACGGAGAGTGGTTGCAAGCAAATATTGATTGGCCGAGTTGCGTGCAAACTTTAATAAATCAAGAACCAACTGTTGATGAGATACCAAGAGCACGCTCAGTCTCTCCAGAACCTTCGACATCATCGACTGTTGGAACAATGACAAAAAGGTCCCGAAAACCATTCAAAGATCTGGGAAGCAAACAGAAAAAGAGAAGATCTAGTGAGCACATAGGCGAGGATTCCTGTAAATTGGCATATGCAGCTGCAGCACGTTTAAAAGAAGAAGGTTATGAAGATATCGCATCTGTAATCAATTATATGATCAAAAATCCAGAAGCTGCCGTTAAAATCAAGGAAAGCATTAAGAAAACAGTAATATTTACACCAGAGAAAGCACTTGGATTGCTTCTTTCACTTAAGCTTTCAAAGTGGCAATATATTACGTTGCGAGAGACTGCCATTCGGGAAGGTGCTAAGGAACTTTACCCATCCTACTATAAACTGCAACAAACTAAGCTTGCATGCTACCCTCCTAATCAATCAGTATCAGTTACGGATTCATCAGCTAGAATTACACTTCAAGCGTTACTTGACATCACGGTGAAGCGGATTCTTCAAAGTCTTTCTGATAATGTGGAAAATAAGCAGTTAAAGCTGATATCGAAGTGGGGATTTGATGGTGCTTCCAATCAAAGCCGATACAAGCAGAAAATGGACGGCGAGCATGATGATTCAAGCATTTTCATGACCTCCTTGGTGCCACTGAAACTGACAGATGGAGATAATACTATATGGACAAACCCGAAACCATGCTCAACTTTTTATTGTCGTCCGGTTCAGTTCACTTTTGTAAAAGAAAGCCATGCAGTTGTCATTGATAACAAAAGAAAAATGGATGAGGAAATTGAGGCCCTTAACCCCACAGAGTGCATTAATAGTAACAGGGTGACTCATAAACTAATGATGACAATGATCGACGCAAAAGTCTGCACGTACCTTTCTGAAGCTAGATCAAATGCATCATGCTACCTGTGCTTAGCAAAACCAACAGAAATGAACCACTTAGATGCTGTAACATCAAAAACTGTGTGTTCTGACATATATGAATTTGGCCTATCATCCCTACATGCCCGTATAAATTGCATGGAATGTCTGTTACACATTGCGTACAGACTTGACTTCAAACAGTGGGCAGCAAGAAGTAATGAGCATAAAGATATGTTACAAAACAGAAAAAAAAACATTCAAAATAAATTTAAAGAGGAGCTCAATCTGTTAATTGATATAGTAAAACAAGGCTCGGGAACTACCAATGACGGGAATACCGCAAGGAAGTTTTTCGAGTTTCCCAATAAAACTGCAGCTATTACTGGGTTGGATCAAAACCTGATAAAAAGATTTGCTGTTATTTTGCAAGCAATAACATCTGGTGAGAAGATCGATGTCATCAAATTTAAAGATTTTGCTCGCAAAACAGCAGAAAAGTACGTGGAATTATACGACTGGTACTACATGTCATCAACCGTACATAAACTATTAATACACGGAGCTGACATAATCGAAAAAAATGATATTGTCCCGATTGGGACTCTCTCGGAAGAAGCCTCAGAGTCTCGAAACAAAGATTTTAGGAGGTTCCGGGAACATCATTCGCGGAAAAGAAGCAGGCAAGATTCTAATCAAGATATCCTAAATATGCTTGTTGTTTCTTCGGATCCTTTTCTAAGTGCACAAAGGCCGAAGTTAGATGCCAAAAGGAAGACAACCTTTTTTGCTGAAACTCTCGACCTAATACAGTTTCCGGAAACTGAGTTCGAGTTTGTAGGTATATCCGATCTGGATTCTGACTCGGAATTGGAGTCCGACAACGAAAGTTGTAAAGAAAATTTGTAAAATTTAATTATGTTTCTTTATGTTCTTTTGTTATTTATGTTAGTTTATTGTACCAATATGTTTAGTTAATAATTTCATAAATTATAGTTTCAAATATGTATTTTGTATAATTGAATTTATTAGATATTATTTTTGTTACTTCTGTTTTATTTAAATTACCTATCAATAAAAAGTTTATATACAGTCTTTTTTTTTCACATATTCTTAATATTTGGGGAAAAAGCATGCTTCCTAACGATGTTCTTAACTTTGACACAGTTCATGGATCGTTTTGAACAGTTTCATATGTTAAAATAAATAATGTTAGTACTATAATCCCCTATAAGGATATTATTATTATTATGTATCCGGTTATGTTGTAATCATACTTTTAGGGTATGATCAATTAACAATTTCATTCCCCTATCTTTCAAAAAGAAGCGACAGCATGGGCACTTTGACACTGATATTCAACTATTTGGTATTGTTGGAAATCTTACAAGATAAACAAGACACTACACACCTCTGTCTAGTCCTTCAGGTCTATAGGGGTGATGCTATTTTATGATAAGAGTTGTTAAAGCTCTGAATTCTTCAACTTAAATACTAAAAGGAACGTTTAAATATGTAAAAATAAATAAAAATATTTTGACGATTTTTTAAAAAAAAAGGCATCTACAACCATTATGTAACGTATGTCAAAAAATCATAAATAATTAGTACTATAACCCCCTATAAGGATATTACGGTTATCGCTGCCGTTTTAGAGATATTTCGATTTTTCATACTAGCTCCATACAAAATTTTCGTAAAAAAATTATAATTCCTTCGTTTCTGTGCAGAATCAATTCTGGTGTCATTTTTGTATATTGTTATAACTAATAGAAGTGATATCCGGCAAAAAAACTCGCACTTGCAAAATAAAATGCCTAAGTCTATGAAAGCCGATTTTCAGCCCACCGTGCAACATGAGAATTTATGTTGTTTTATAAGCTTTGATTTTTTATATATAGGAATAATTTATACATCATTTAATTGTAGCATATGCTGGAACCAAATATAACACCTATTGTACCAAATTCTTAAAAATAAATATTTATTATTTAATTTGATATTAGTAGAAAGTTGAAACATACCTTTCTATGAACTTCACCATCAATTGGAACTGTGAGACACTGGTCCTCATTGTATTAAATAATCCAAACTTTTAAACCACACAGCACCTCTGTGACACAACATCAACAAACAAAAATACAAATTGAATAGACGACAATGACGTTACAAGAACCACTCGAAATTCAAAAGCCACTAAATACCATAAGTAGTGCACTAATCGTAAACTTTTCAATTTTGTTGGTTGATTTTGTGATATTGACTGTCTTAACATTTTTAGCATAGCGATAACACTACATTTTGAGCTTAAGAGCCGTTCTCTCTTCTTATTAGCGGGAAAGAATGAAACAGAACATAAGTAGTGACCCATAGACGAAAGTATTCTACGAGTGGAGTGAAGTTAGCTAGACGACATGATCTATCGAGCTCACGTTAGCGCCTCCGTAAATTTCCTCAAATCTCATGGTGCAAGCATTATCGAAATCTATTCGATCCACGTTTGTACGCTAGCGAGTTCAGCGCTAGCGAGTAAGTTGTCGATGACAACTCATGGTAGAGGTACAGAATACGATGACGGTGACGGTTCAGTGCCGGAGTTCACACTGGGTCCTGAGTCCCTGAGTGCGATGTCAATAGAGACTCGACGAGCTTTCGGTTTGCCTCGGCCTGCGCTGAAGAAAAGGCAGCCAGGAGCGACGCTAATTGAGTTTCAGAAATAAGCACCGCAGCTACAGGTGTCTCCGTCACAGTCACAGGTTCATCATCCGAACTCGATGCGTTATTACAAACTTTACGCGGCGGCATTGTTCACTATAAGACCTGTGCACTATCGAACAGTTCCGAACCTCGGCTAATACGTTGGGAGCCAGTATAACGTTACATAAAACTTTATTCATAAAGGTACACGTTCTTATGATTAAGAGTAAATCTATAACGTTACAATTACGTATACAAGGAACCTAAGAAAGGGGCGCGGGTGCACAGAGACTGTCACGGGTGACGCGCGCAAAGGATTTTTTGTGACTGCTGGGCGCGTGTGCGTGGACAGGCCTCCGAGGGTGGCGGGGTATCGTACGACGGGGTGAAAGGGATTGTTGCACATTTACTAATTGTTTCTCTAAATAAACTTTTTACTCACTAAATAAAATGGCTTTTTAGTATTATTTTCTTCACAAGTGTGTTGAAAAACGTCGTATGATACACGTGTGTATTGATGATTACCGTCCTCGGCTCTCTTAAGACCCTCACCTAACGGCTCGGGTCTCAATGGCGCCTTAGCGGTAATCACCAACATTACACACTTGTACCTTAATGTACTATTATTATTTTAACTGATAACAACTTGTCACACCTGCTGTACCTACAATTTATAGTTTATTTCGGTGTTTTTTCTCAGTAGTCAGTCAGTCAGGAAACACGAGACTCATCTAGTTTGAATTAACGGAAAAAAAATATCGTGAAAAGTTTTATTTAATAAACTATTTTCGAAATAAAGATCATTTTTCATTTAACCTTTTATAATATCTATATTATTAGTACCAATAGATGGTGTTGTTTAGAAAATAAAGCTATTCAATCAATAACATTTTGTTTATTTCTTTTATTTCATTTTTAATTTCAGTACGCGTTAAGCAGTCCATTTATCCAGCATCTGCTTATAGCATTGGGTTTTAAGTCAAATCAAAATCTTAGAACTAAATTTTCTGACTGGGTTTTCGGAAACTATTTTCCAAATCTCACTTGTTTATACTTTTAGCACTCCGATGCAAGCTTCCAGAAGCTTAGAATTCTCCGCAGGGAGAAACATAAATATTGCCTCATTTACAAATAACGTTTTGCCTCAGAAACCTACATCATCGGAGAGTATATTGCATCAATGACAAAAATAAACCATTTGGCTTTTTATAATAAATCAAAATCAGCTTATAACGTTTTCATTGCTGGGACACAGGTTTCTGAGAACTCTCTCTGAGTAGGATTAGGCCGTAATCCACCACGTAGGTACAATGCTGGTTTGTGGATGACGCATGTCTTTGCTCTATTAAGCCGCTTAACGTTCTAAGTAGTAAGTTGAGCTATAAGCTTGCAACGTCTGGAAAGGCCCAGACAAATCTGTGTGCCTCAAGAGATCGGATCAGAACCAATATGCGTCAATGCGATCAAAGTGTCATTAGCATAATAGCTAAGGTGTCGTACTTGTGAGTGAGATGTCGCAGGTTCTACACACACATTACATTCACACATTACATCACGTTCATTACACTTTTGCCGTAAACCCACTCTAGATACAAGCATATTTAGCTTAGTTGGAGGGGTTAACAGGATTGCTGTAAATGTGAATTCTACCCTCATTGCTAGTAATCTTTATCAAAAAAAATATAGGTACATTATTTAACCGGTATAACTTTAAAAGATAATGTGTTTGTTTCGGTGTTTCTTATCAGGGTATTCAGTTAGGAAACATCGGCCTATTCTTAAAATTACAAAAAAATGACATGAAAATTGATATTTAAAAACACATTTGTAAAATAGAGATCATTTATTCTTTGGATTTTCGGTCCTAGAATAGACCGGTTTCCTCACAATGATTTTCTTTTCTTTTACAGGAGAAAAGATTTAGTGATTTTATCAAATATGTTTTAACTAGTGGGATTATTGGAGTCATTGATGTATTAAATGGAAGCAATTTATTTGCGAAATGTTCACTGTGTCATTGATATGAAATTCCTTTTATTAAAAATCTAGTTATTTAAGAATAAAAAGATACCTAAAATTCTATACCTACATAAAATATCATGATTGTGTGTCATGACATCTTTGTAAATATCATTAGGAATAATCTAAAAAAAAATGCTAAGACGTATTCCAGTCTATAGATGCCAAATTTGACATAATAGCATAATATCCCGTTTTAAGTTCTAATGATAAAACAAATAAAATATATTTTATTTGTTTAGATTTTTAGGTCAGTTCGAAAAATAAAAAAAAGGATGAATAAATTTATTCTGATGATAATGTTACGAGCTGGGGTTCGGGATAGAAATAATTAACGCCAATTAAATCAAAATTAACACTTTAATTAAATAAACACAAAATAAAAATTAACACAGCTATCCGCACTACAATACTTGTCACTTAACACTTAAATCGCACTGAAATTCACTTGTAGATCTCAGATTATATCGCCTCGTATCATGTAATAAGACTTCTCGGCGTTCCTCTGCGATCTATTTATATCATTTTAATGAAAGACATAAAATGACTTCAGACTTCTACTGACTATAAGCCTACCCAATTTTTCAGTTGCTTTTGTGATCCGGGGCTGTGGTATCTCGTTAGAACATTTCCGCAACCCCGGCAGGCCATCGTCCTGGCAGGTCTTGAAATTATAGGTATCGAACTAATCATATCGGTCTAGTAATTTAGTTTGATTTGGGCCACATGTAGTAATGAAATAGCTAAAATGATAATGGTAAATAGGTGATATTATTATACTCGTACATATAGTAACACGCGTACGCATTCATAAATAAATTGCGACGTTACTGTCCTTCAAGTACGCGTGTACAGAGTTATTCTTTTACGTATCAATTTAACATTTTTAGTGAACATATTAAAAAAAACATTTTGTTTTCGAATCGTAATATTTTTTTTAGCATGTATGGATGCTATACTATTGCGGGTTAACGGAAACGCGCTCTGTTAGTTAATATACTGTATACTTTTTTATTGATAATTGGTGTTGCCCAAACGAGAGTCTCGCAAGAGTCTTGCAATTAGCGATTATCCTATTGCTTCTCTTGCTATTACTATTAGTTGAGATCTCAGAACAATGTAACAGAGTCTGTTACATTGTTCTGAGATCTCAACTACCGTTTAATAAATAGCAATAGGATAATCGCTAATTGCAAGACTCTTGCGAGACTCTCGTTTGGGCAACACTATTGATAATAGGTTCGCGTTTGACCACCATCGCACCTAATGGTAAGTGATGAGGTGGTCGAAGATGGAGCACGCTTACCTAATAGTAACCTATTCACTTTTGACTTTAAGACCCCCAAATTAAAGCTATCGGGAAACACAGACATACTCATTTGTACTCTATTCTTATTTATTTCTGTTTCTTTTCGGTGGGAAAATCATCAAATAACTCCTCTCACTCTGTATCAGACTTCTACTGACTACAAACCAGCCCTGTTCCTTTAACTGTCCCTACGTTCCGGGGCTGCGGTATTTCGTTACCATAACAAAAACAAATAAGGATGAAGGATGAATAAGGATAAGGATGGGCGGCCTTATTTGTAAAAGCGATTTTTTACATACAACCTTTTTCATGACCTTGGCGACGCTTTTTCCGGACACCTGGGCGCGCCAAACCAGTTTCACACAAGCAATCATTCACGTGAGTACGCGCATTGCTGCTTCCTATTGCGCACTACAGGCGCACACCCTCAAGTCGCCAGGCCACAAAAGAACTGTATTGTAACGGGGACGTGTGTGTACTCGGGATTTTCAATATAAATGCGGTAGGTTTTACACATTGTGTTATATTATGTTTACCTTTTTATAGAATACTAGCTGCTGCCCGCAACTTCGTTCGCGTGGGAGAATTTCCCGCGTAAAGTCCGATCCCGTGGGAATTCCGGGATAAAAATTAGATAGTAGCCGATTCTCAGACCTACTGAATATGCATATAAAATTTGGTAAAAATCAGTAAAACCGTTTCGGAGGAGTAAGGTAACTAACATTGTGACACGAGAATTTTATATATTAGATTATTCTAATTACATTTTCACGTTATTTTAATATTGAGTCTGCTTATGCGGGCGGCGCGGCGTCCCAAGCCGTTCTCCCCTCTCGTTAAAAAACAATTTCCTCGCATGTCCAACATTGCGATCTAAATTCAAATATTTCACACTATGTCAGCCAGTGCGGTATGTTGTTTTAGACTTATAATTTAATATTCTAATTGGGGTGTCTGAGGTATTGCGTTTAATCCGTTACACCTTGTATGCTCTTTATTGTACACTATTTTTATTTATTTTTGTTTCTTTTCGGTGGGAAAATAATTAAATAACTCCTCTCACTCTGTGTCAGACTTCAACTGACTAAAACCAACCCCGTTCCTTTAATTGCCCCTATGTTTCGGGGCCGCGGTATCTCGTTACAACATACCCGAAACTATAACAGAAACAAATAAGGACTGATCTAAAATAGGTGATACAATGAGAGAGTGATATTTGTAAAAGCGATCTTTTACATACAACCTTTTTCATGACCTTGGCGACGCTTCTTCAGGACACCTGGGCACGCCTAATCAGTTTCACACAAGAAATCATTCACGTGGGTACGCGCATTGCTGCTTACTATTGCTCACTACAGGCGCACACACACTCAAATCGCCAGGCCACACAAGGACGGTATTGTAACAGGGACGTGTGTGTACTCGGGATTTTCAATATAAACGCGGTAGGTTTTATACATTGTATTATATTATGTTTACATTTTTATAGAATACTAGCTGCTGCCCGCAACTTCGTTCGCATGGGAGAATTTCCCGCGGAATTCCGGGATAAAAAGTAGATAGTAGCCGATTCTCAGACCTACTGAATATGCAATAAAATTTGGTAAAAATCAGTAAAGCCGTTTCGGAGGAGTAAGGTAACTAACATTGTGACATGAGAATTTTATATATTAGATTATTCTAATTACATTTTCACGTTATTTTAATATTGAGTCTGCTTATGCGGGCGGCGCGGCGTCCCAAGCCGTTCTCCCCTCTTGTTAAAAAACAATTTCCTCGCATGTCCAACATTGCGATCTAAATTCAAATATTTCACACTATGTCAGCCAGTGCGGTAGGCTGACCGCTCGCATAGCAGACCCCCACAGTCTTATATTTACGAGCTGCGGTATAGCGTCCGCGGGCAGAGGGTATAGCCCTGTGGCCACTGATGAGGTCACTGCGACTGCTAAGTATTTGTATAAGAGTTACTTCAGTGGTGTCCCAGTGGTTAAAGTTGCGACTTGAAAGGTTCGTGAGTTCGAACCTAGGTATTCTTAATTCTCCCGACGGGGTTGCAGAAATATTCTAACTAGATACCACTGCTTCGGAACTTAAGGTAGTAGAAGTCTGATACTCCCTTCCACTTAACCCGTAGCGGAAGAAGTCACTCGATGATTTTCCCACCAAGGAAAAAACATTAAAAAAAAGTTTTCTTAATTCCACTGTTCACAAAATACTGCAAGAAAACGTCTTCAGGAAGCCGGTATGACTTAGGACTGAGCCTTTTCCATCTAATAGAAAGGAAGCCTGAGGCCCAGCTGTGAGAAAGATATATGCAATAAAATATGTACGTACAAAAGTTAATTTATGGCTTAAAAAAACTTTTTACCAAAAAATTAAACCGACTCCCAATAAACACTGCAAAGTGAAAAATAACTTTAATTTCGGTAGTCGGTGTCTTTAGGCCGTCCGCGCACTGCCTTGCGGTGGCCGCAATTGCGGTAGTTCTAACGCACCGCAAAATCTGTGAAGTATAGAGTGTCATAGAAGTGCGCGCACTGCGGTCAGTCTACCGGTGCGGTAGAACTAACGGAATTGCGGCCACCGCGAGGCAGTGCGCGCACGGCCTTAGTTTTGTATTTTCGTTTTTGGCACCGACTTCCGAAAGTAAAGTTATTTTTCACTTTGCAGTTTTTTTGGGAGTCGGTTTAATTTTTTTGGTAAAAAGTTTTTATTTCATTCTTTTTAGTTGGTCGACTTTTAATTTACCTAGTTAGAAGAGCCTAAATGTCAACTACTTATAACCTTTTACAAAATATTGCTTTCCCAATGCTGGGCCGTTAATTGTTGAGGAGTTCTCCTGGTACTTCACCATCAGCTCTACATCACCATATGCATTGTGAGGAGCATAAAGTGCTTAACATCCATATTCAAGTAATCGAATCGCAATCCACGAAATACTTATTATTGAGTAGTTTCGGCGACCATCTGTGGTCTTCATCATCAGTTCCACTTCCCCAAATGGTATTTTTTGAGAGCAACAGCACAAGTTACTATAAGAAATACCCAAAACGCCATAGGTGTGCCTATAATATTTGAAGAGTTCCCTCGATTTCTCCAGGATCCCATCATCAGATCCTGATTTGGTGACAATGGGACCAATTTCTAAATATACCCTTTCAAACAAAAAAAGAATTTTCGAAATCGGTTCAGCCGTCTTTGAGTAATCGGTGATCAAACATTAAAAAAAAATTATACGCGTCGAATTGATAACCTCCTCCTTTTTTTGTCATCCGCTGAAAATAAATGTAAATTCTATTCTTATCAAAGGTATAACGTTTCAAAAAAAGTATTTTAAAACTATTTAGACAAAAATAATCAAGTAACTAAGGCTAGAGAATTCCTACTTTTGATACTAGACCGGTTTTATTTGCAATCTCACCATTTATATTCAGCCAGCGCTATATAGAGATAGCATTTTAAAAACAAGGAATCCTTATATATTTACTTAAGGCGTTTATTAAGTTAATTCATTGAAGACAAGCGAAATTGAGAGACGTGAGTTGATTTTTATTTAACTTTTTAATTTGGTTTGGAAGCGTAGTGTATTGAACGTCTGTTAATTTATTTGTGTATTTTTCTTGGCTAACGATTTGCGACTATTTTACTTGTGAAAATTTCCTGTGTTAAATAGTGGCGGGCTCCATCTTTGAACTCGAACTTTGAACCTGCTTTCTCAAAAGTAACCTACTCATTTTATATCTGACAGTCAGCCATCAGCTATACCTATCCCAGCATCCGGCTCGTGAGCGTCTGGCTCCTGCCTATGCGAAGCAGGTACTTCCCGAAGCAGCCGATCCCCGAGAGCACCTGCGTCGCCCTAAAAGAGCCGTGCCTCCTCAGCTTTTGTAACCTAACCTAACCTAGACTGTCGTACTTACCCATAAATAAGAAGTTCCGGAAATTAGTTTGTACTTCACTAGCTACATGCGGCTCCGCTTGTATGCAATCATTTGATTCAGTGAAATTATTGTTTTCCCGATTTGACGTGAAGGACAAACAAACAAACAAAATTTCGCATATATAGTATAAGTATGCGCAGCCTTCCGCACAAATGCGTCTATTTTTTTTAGCAATGTGGGCAGAATTCACTTCACATATGTTGTTAACCCCTCCAACTAATGGGTGGGATTCGAACTCGGGACCTCTCGATTACAAATCCGACATCTTATGCATTATGTTGTTGACGCTTAAACATAACCTTCACATAAAGACCTGACTTTCTATTATCTGCTTGAGTAGGTTGCTGGAGTACTTCGGTCACATCGACAGAATAGAAGGGCACAATCGTGAACAACTTTTTGTCACGGGCAAGGTTAAGGCCAAGAGGGCGCAGTAATTCTGAGACTCAGCCTAAATGCTAAAGCCTCCTTATTGTTTGTTCCTGCATTATATATGTCTATGTGTGTCTTTTTAAATACGTTGAACGCCAAAAACAAATGCATCTACCCGTTCAAGCCGCGTCGGTCAGTGATGGCCGACAACTAGACTTGCCGTTCGGGCCGCGTCGGTCAGTGATGGCCGACATCTAGACTTGTCGTTCGGGCCGCGTCGGTCAGTGCTGCCCGGTGTTTAATATCTCTATAATTAATTAATTAATGACTAAAGTTGACTTTTGTTAATGAAAATATACATTTGGACATTAGATATAAGTATCTAATTTTTTTTTGAGGTTGGCTTCCCGTCAAACTAACAATTAAAAAAACATTTGGTCTAAATTTGGATAGAACCGTGATTTTTGCTTGGCCTAAACTGACCGCGTTGGCGTTCAACATGTATATTGCGCCGATGGCACGTCTCCTTTGTTTTCTGGGAAAAGTGTTTAAATAACTTCTCCTGCTCTGGGTAGAGTGTCAAAGCCCTACTGGTTAAAAACCCACCATGTTCCTTCAGTTATCCTTGCATTTCTTGTTTATCTGGTCAGAACAATCCTGCTACCCCAGGCAGACAACGTTTCTAACCGTTTTTACTCAAAGTAATATACCTGCTTGGGTTAACCCATCACCTGCAACTCACAAATCGGGCCAGTTACCACTGCTCTACTTTTTTATCATTTATTATTTAAAACATGCGCATACATTTGTTACAAACATACCACCAAAACCATCGAGGGTTTATTTAGGGTATATTAGTCACGGCAACTCGATGCCATACTTACACACTATCACATATAATGAATCTAAATACTTTCTAGATCGTAGTATGATCTGGACAGTGTTTCTTTAGCACTCTACAGCAGTTCTTTAGAGTATTTTTTTTTAAGATATTTACAGGTATGTTATTTAAGAAAGTTGGTAGCATGCATTCCCACGTCCTTGCACCATATACACGCCGATAAATACTAAGTTGTTTTTCAACGCGCGCGAGGCTGGACAGAGGCATAAATATAAGTATGTGTGGACCAAAGACGGCCGCATCCATGTTAAAAAGGAAGACGGTGTACTCCCGCAGCGCATTCGTTCCGTTCAGGATATAACCCGAATTTTTGGCAATGTTACGGTTTGAAGGGTTTATTAGTTAGGTTAAAAGGCCTATTTGAACTATTCAATTGTTTTTCACCCGTGTTTTTTTTTGTTTGTTTTGTTATTTCCCTGATTGTTTGTTATGTATTTGTCTGGTTGCAGCATTCTCTGCCTAAAGGGTGCACTGTTTTAGTTGGTATTGTATGTAGTGACACATGTTTGATGATACTTATATGCTTTCGAAATATGATATTACTATGTATTCACACATTAAGTTTACACGCTATGTTTAATAATGCATTAATTTTATACATTAAATTTAAGTTTATTTATTTAATACAATTTCACAAAGTATTATTTGTATATATTGACACTTTATTCACTCGTACACCTATTTTATTCACTCGTGCGCCTATTTTAAAATTATTTTATTTTGTTCATTACAAATCGTTAAGGTTGAATAGTTGTTCTTACAAACCGCCGTTGAGTATTGTTTTGTTTTATGGTATAGAATCATTATAATGAGTGCCAAGTATCTCAAATTTGGATTTCTCAACCCTGGCTCTCTGGGCACTCACCATGATGAATTTATCGCCGCATTAGAGCATCATGATGTCAGTGTAGTGGCAATAAACGAGACCTGGCTTAGAGTGGGTGAAGAGGGACGCGCGCCCGCCGTGCCCGGGTACCGGTTGCGACATGTTCCGCGGCCGGTGAGCGTGCGCGGCGGAGGCGGCGGTGGCGTTGGGTTTTACATCAAGCGCGGGATAAAGGTGCACATCCATGCGCACCCGGTTGACTCTCTTCACGAATCAGTTGAACAAATGTGGCTTATTCTGAGCACAAATGGTATTAAAATCGCTGTCGGTACCGCGTACAGACCACCATGGATGGATGTTGATTTGTTTTTTGATGCGCTAACTACGTCAATAAATTCCATAACGACTTGCAAACACACTGTTGTATTGGGTGACTTTAACATAAATGTCCTGAATCACACAGACTCTAAAACAGTTAAGTTAAATATTTTTCTTCAAAGTCTCGATTTAAGTCAACTGGTGACATCTGCTACTCATTTTACTCCCACTAGCGAGACCCTTATAGACCTTGTATGTACTGATGCGAAGGCTCGCAACATTGAAGTGGACTGGATAAGTGCGCTTGGCGCACATGCCTTTGTTACTGCCGTTTTTTATTTTAGAAAGGAGAAAATACCATCAATTGTTGTAACTCGTAGGAATCTAAAAAACATACCGTTGGAGAATTTTAACGAAGACATGGCCTCAATGGTTTGGCAGGACAACAATTTGTCAGGTAACGTAAATTCTATGGTAGCACATCTCAACTCCAATATCAAAATATTAAGGAAAGGTCATATCCATGGATAACAGATAATATCAGGTTTATGATGTCCTTACGCAATCAGGCACACCTACGATGTAGAAACTCAGGCTCCGAAAGCAAAATATTGTATTATAAAGAACTAAAAAGTCTAGTGAAGAAGTCCATATATCACGAAAAAGTAGCTTTTTTCAAACATAATATTAATAGCAAAATACGTCATCCTAAATTATTGTGGAAGAATCTAAAGTCTACCTTATTGCCTTTCAAAAAAGTGGCTGAATTACCCTCTCATTTCAATAACCCAGATACAATAAATTCACATTTTTTAAATATTCCTGGTGATAATATGGCACCAGTTTCATGTGTGGCATACTATGAGACCCATAAATTTAATGAAGGGGTTTTCTCTATTAGAACAGTAGACCAATCTAACATTATTAAGATCTTATCTAATTTTAAATCCAATGCGGAGGGTTTTGACCGCATAACACTTGACATGTTTTTCCTGACACTTCCTCAAACCTTAGAAATTCTTACGTCTATTATTAATGATTCCATTTCTACGTCGACCTTCCCTGATATATGGAAAATTGCCATTGTGCGACCTATTCCTAAACTCGCGAACCCTATCACTGTAAAAGACTTAAGGCCAATAAGTATTTTACCATTTTTATCAAAAGTACTGGAAAAAGTAGTTAACTCCCAACTGACTGCATACCTCGAGCAAAATAATATATTACCGGATGTGCAGTCAGGTTTTAGGAGGGGTCGTAGTACCGCTACGGCTCTGTTAGATGTTACAGACAACATATTGGCGGCTCAAGATGAGGGATGTTGTACTCTATTAGTATTACTAGATTTCTCCCGAGCTTTTGATTCTATCAATTTGTCTCTTTTGCTTTCAAAGATGACGTATTATGGATTTGACGCGCCCACGGTTAAATGGTTTAACAGTTATTTAAGCAATCGCAAGCAGCTTGTTGAAATTCAAGATGCAAATGGATCTAGCATTGTATCTAATATGACTGCAGTGGTTAAGGGTGTTCCGCAGGGATCCATTCTGGGCCCTCCTTTGTTTATTATGTATAGCGCTGATGTTGTTGATGTTTTGAAGAACTGTAAATTTCATATCTATGCTGATGACATCCAGTTATACCTTTCTTTTAAACCTGAACAATATGCTGATGCAGTAAGATTGGTGAACGAGGATCTCGGAAGGATCGTCGACTGGTCAAAACGGAACTCACTATTACTTAACCCTGCCAAAACTAAATTTATGCTTTTTGGTTCTAAAGGTCAACTAGACAAAGTCAACAGTTCTCTTGTTAACGTAAGCGTAATGGGTCAATGCATTGATCGTGTTTACGAGGCAAGAAATCTGGGTCTGATTATGGACCAAGACCTTCGTTTTGAAGCTCACATTGCAAATTGCGTTCAAAATTGCTTCTATCGTCTCAAGGTCTTGTACAAAATGCGCCCATTTTTAAGTGAGGACCTGCGTGTACAATTAGCTGAAAGTCTGATTTTATCGAAACTGAATTATGCCGACACCGTTGTAGGACCACGACTTCTTGCATGTACCGTACGATTAATCCAAAGGGTACAAAACGCTTGTGCACGGTTTTGCTTTAATGTACCACCCAGGAGCCATATTACACCATTTTTAAATCACAACAATATTTTAAAGATGAAGTCACGCCGAAAATTGCATTTAGCTTGTCTTCTTTTTGGCGTCATCAAATATAAATCTCCTTCATACTTGTACTCAAAACTGGCGTGGATTAATAATCACCGGCAGCGCAAGGCTAGAAGTTGCGCCCAACGGCTAGCTACCCCGCATCACCGTACTGCTGCCTTTCGTGGAAGTTTTCGGTACGCAGCCTCCAAGTGCTGGAATAATATTCCCCCACCAATTAGGGACTTAAAGAATTTAAATACTTTTAAGAAAAGTCTTAAGAAATTTGTCCTTCAGTCGCAAATTAATTTTAATAATATAAATATTGACAAATCATTTATTTAGTTACAATATGCTATAGGTAATTCTATTCTAATAAGATAATTAATTACTCAATTTTATTTGACAAACTTAGTATTAGGGCAGTTATTTGAAATCTCAACACCTGTTGTAAAATTTATTTGATCAATTTTATTTTATCTAGTTTTAATAAAAAATCGTATTTCATTAATAACTTTTCTTGTCACTTTTTTGTTATTATTTTTTTTTTCCCTTGGCGGGCAGTTTGATACTAGGCAACTAACGCGCTTTTTGGTGGCGAGTTTCAAATTACAATTTAAAGGTTTTTATTTATTTATTTTTTATTTTTAGCACGTAGCACGATATTAAACGTTACAATTTTTGTTTTATTTATGTATTTAATACACTACACATTAATTAATATTAGTTTATTTACCCTCGTCCGTGTGTCACTGCGGGGTGCCAACTGAAAACCAGCGCTGGGTGTCTTTCGCCCAGCAAATGCTGAGTTGGTAACCCTTTCGGTGTAGACATGCTCAGCGAAATTCTTAATGTAATTTTTTATTTTTATTTTTATGTTTGTAATTTTCTATTGTTGTGTGTGTTTATAACCGAATAAATGGTTTTCAATTTCAATTTCAATTTCAATATACCTACATTATTATGATTTGGTATTTTATAGGTAGGTAACTAGGACAAACAACGTAACGACTGCAACCTTCTACTCTACGTTCATTATAATGTTTTCCTACTTTTAAAAACCTAGTTAAAGCTGAACTTGGACACTCCTGTTTCCAAGATAATGATGATGACCTGGTTTCTCCCCCATACTCCTCTGAATCATCTAGCCGCTTTTTTGGAAAGACAAGACGAGTTACGGACGTTTAAATGAAAAAAGAAGATCATTAGAATTTACAATGAATTTAGTTACCTATGCAATCTATATTTCCTACAAAAATGTAGCTGTTTACTGAACTGGTTCAACTAAATGTTCGTTCTAGAAAGACAGCTCATTTTTTTTAAGATATTTACAGATATGTCATTAAAGAAAGATGGTAGCATGCATTCCCACGTCCTTGCAACATGAACCTACATTATTGTGATTTGGTGTTTTATAGGTAGGTAACTAAAACAAACAACGTAACGACTGCAACCTTCTACTCTACGTTAATTGGTCAAGTGCGAGTCGGACTCGCCCATGAAGGGTTCCGTAGTAACTATAATAAATATAATATACTTAATAAATTTATTAAAAAAAAAAACAAAAAACCTTACAAAATTCTTAAAACTAGCTTATTTACAATTTTTACAACTACGCCAAATAACTTTGTTTTTCATAGTATTTGTATGAATTACAAAGTTTTATTTGTGGTTTTAATATTTTCAGTTTCAGTTCCATGTATGGGGAGCCCCCTTTATTATAAATATTTTTTAAATTTTCTCTTAAAATCGGAAAGCGGTTCACAGAATACATCTACCTACCAAGTTTTACATGTATAGTCCTAATAGTTTCGGAATAAAATGGCTGTGACATACGGATGGACGGACAGACAGACAGACATACAGACAGACGGACAGATATGTCGAAACTATAAGGGTTCCATTTTTTGCCATTCGGCTACGGAACCCTAAAAAAGGTATTCTTAATTCCACTGTTCACAAAATACTGCAAAAAAACGTCTTCAGGAAGCCGGCATGTCTTAGGACTGAGTCTAGTCAATCTAATAGAAAGGAAGCCTGAGGCCCAGCAGCGAGAAAGATATATACAATAAATTATGTACAAAAGTTAATTTTTGGCTTATAAATAAAAGTAAATTTTATTCTTACCAAAAGTATAACGTTTCGAAAAAGTATTTAAAAAATATTTACACAAAAATAATTTATTTATTTATTTATTTATTTATTATTAGGGATAACAACAGCATACATTTCTTACATGGGTACTTATCTATCATTACATGAGTAGCCAATAACAGTTATCCACAAAAGATATTCAAGGTGGATCAGTCTTAATATTAATATTAAAGATGATTGGGCACTTTGAAGAGATCAGTATATAATATTAATGAAGGATATAATATATATCATATAATAGATACAAATAATTACAAATAACATATACTAATTTATAAATATGAAGAAAAAAATATATACATATAGAAATGAAAATATATACTAACTAGATACCCAGCCATTAAGTATATTGTTTGAAATTTTAGCTAGCCTATTATGATAACAATTCAAACAAAACTTGTTTTTTGAAATCGTTCTTAGATCCAATGAATAAGTCCACACTGTTAAAGTGTTTATTGTAAGAGTCGAGTAAACGTGGTATTACACTATTTTTACCGTAGTTACTCGAGTGAAATGGAGTACAAAATAATGTAGTGTGTCTAGTGCGTTTCCTTGGAACATTAAACTTAATCTTATTTAAAAGCATAGGGCAATCGGTCCGTCCCCGTAAAATATCGTATAGCAACCCCATATCCATTAGGATACGCCTCTCCTGCAGAGTTAAAAGATTGTATAACCGACAGTTCTCTTTGTAATCACGTGAAGAGTTATGAAATTTGAAATTAAGGTGATCTATAAACTTTTTCTGAATGCGTTCAACACTATTATTATGTATTGCGTAAAAGGGAGACCATATTTGACAACCGTATTCCAGTAGACTTCGAACGAAAGCAAAATAAACTACTTTTAAGCTTAACAAACTCTTAAAAGGTAGGCAAGATCTTAAAACAAAACCAAGATTGCGAAATGATCTGCTGCATATCGCATCGATGTGCTGTCGCATGGACATCTCCGCATCTAATAGTATACCCAGGTCCCGCACCACCTTGACCCTCTCGATTGCAACGCCGTTGAATGTGTATTGATAGTTGATAGGATTTTTTTTACGAGTAAAGGATATACATTGACATTTTTTTATGCTAACCGTGATATTGTTTTTAGTATAGTAGTTAAATAAAGAGTTGAGATCTTCTTGAAGCAAAATACAGTCAGATATGGAGTTGATAGATGTATAAATCTTTTTATCATCAGCGTAGAGAATATGATGTGAGTGCTTAATGTGATGAATGATGTCAAAAATATAGGCGTTGTAGAAGAGAGGGCCAAGGTGCGATCCCTGGGGCACACCAGAGGGGATGGATACGAAGTCAGATTTAAACCCGCCTAATACAACAGCTTGAGAGCGATTAGTTAGGTACGATTCAATCCACCTGAGCAAATCTCCATGAATTCCTAACGCGTACAGCTTACGTAACAGGATGACGTGATCCACACGGTCAAAAGCTTTTTCAAAATCAGTGTAGACCACGTCAACCTGCCCACCGTTTTCCATTTCGCCCACCACATAGTCTGTGAAACAAGCCAAATTTGAAACCGTGGAACGTCTTTGCATGAATCCGTGCTGAGATTCAGGAATGCTGAGACTAACAATTGGGTAAATATTAGTAACGATAACTTGTTCAAAAACTTTGGCAATACAATTTAACATAGAGATAGGGCGGTAATTATCAATTTTAGATTTCGAACCCTTCTTATGAATAGGTATGACGTACGCCTTTTTCCACAGAGAGGGAAACACGCAACACTTTAGTGAATGCTGAAACAGTAGGGTAATGGGGTGCGATAAACTCTTTGCGCAAGATGACCAAAATATAGCAGGAATTCCGTCACAACCAGCACCTTTGTTTTTATCCAAACTTGAGAGGTGCTTGAACACCGTCTCCTGCGACACTGTAATGTTAGAAATAGTATCGCCGGCGTAGTCATTTTGCAGAGAACATGGAGGATCAGTATGTGATGAGGACTGATTTATGTTAAAGACGCTGTAAAAAAAGTTATTGAAAGCGGTGCATATTTCCTGGCCATTATTATATTGTGTGTTACCCAAAGTAAAATTACGCGGATAAGCGGAACCAGCTTTTTTTGATTTAACGTAGTTCCAAAAGTACTTAGGCGCTTTCCTTATGTTCTGTTCAGCGTTGCGCGTGAAGTTGTCAAAACACTGACCCTGCACTCGATGTTGCCTATCCCTCAGTAGCTTAAATTCATCAAAATCGCGAGGATTTTTAAACAATTTCCATTTTTTATGTAACTTGTTTTTTTCGCGAATAATTTTTATTAAAGAACGACTATACCATATGGGATAAGAATTACTTTCGTGAGTAATAAAGGGTACAAAAAGAGTGATACATTCTCTTATTTTTACATAAAATAAATCGACTGCGTTGTCAACACAAACAGTGCTAGACAACAATTGGTCCCAATTTATATTACTCAAATATCTATTAACCTCTACATAATCGCATTTACGGAAGTTAAATCTACATATTTTGTTTGCGACAAAAGAATTAATATACAGGTCTACAATATCAATAGAAAGTGGTGGGTGAAATGTATCAATTTTAGTTAATCCAGCAGTCGCAGAAATGTCTAAAGATAAGTTTGAAAAACAAAGATCTAAAGTGTTGTCACAGTGATTAGGTATATAATTATATTGGAGCAACCCTAACAAGCTTAAATCTTCCACGAATTGACTAGCTTTATCCTGTACCTGGCTGCTACCAACATGTGTAAGCGACCAACCGTCCCTATTCCAACGTAAACAAGGCAGATTAAAATCACCTATAAGAAAGTAATTCACGTCCTTGTATTTATCAAAAATAGTGTTAAAGTTAATTAAGTAATTATTTAAGTTAGTCGGTAGGTTCATAGTGTCAGGTGGCATGTATGATAAAACAACAATTAAATCTGCTAATGTACCAAGAGTCCGTGCCGAGATTTTCAGACAAATACATTCGTATAGTGAATTACCCAGCCAGTCGCTGAGCAAGACCGCGCAAAGCTCTCGGCGGACACAGCATACCACGCCGCCGCCCGCTCGCTTACCTGTTACATCGAGATTTCGGTCGCAACGAAACACCTCATACCTACCATCACAGATCTCACCATCCAATATATCACTCTGTAGCCAAGACTCGGTAATTAAGATAATGTCGTATTCGTGTAAAAGAATGTTATTATACAACTCAAGGCATTTAGTGCGCAAACCACGAACGTTTTGGTAAAAAATATTAAGTCTATTGCTATTTATTAAAGTGGCCATTTTTAACAAGTATCGTAATTTTATCTACATAGCTATTTATAGCAGGGATAACATAAATGGCAGGAATAATAAGTATACAAATGATATATACTAAACAATAATAAAATAAATAAATTTTATAAAAAAATGTATAGGTTTTATATAGTACAAAATATAATAAATAATATGTGGGTATATTAAATAATAATAAGATACAATATTTTATATGATTATTACATAGTTGTTTACCAATCATCACAACTGGGTTATAAGGTATAAAACGACTAGTTAACCGTACGAATTTGAGGGTAAGGGTAAGCTTACGTGTAATAACTCTAGTAACCCGATTAAGATACAATATCGCGCAATCCTTAAACAAGTAAACAAAAATAATAACTAGTCACACGATTTTACGGAGGTCCGCAGATGTTATGATACGAATAGTGGCTGAAGTGTCGTTCTTCCTCACGAATATCTTCCCATCTCTTATCCAAACAAACCGGTATTGCGCAGCAGCTGCTTTTTGACGTGTATTCTTGTGTAACAGCTTGTTGGCAGGCGTGAGGTGCTCGTTGACAAATATCTTCCTCCGGTCACCTGTCATGCCGATATCACTCGTGCTAAGGCCCTTCCTGTTTCTGATTGCAGATAGTATGGCATCTCGTAGGAGGCGTGAGTTGAGTTTGACCACAATCGATTTCGGGCGACCTGGTACTGGATTTACTGGGCGTACTCTAGTAGCATGTACAACATCGGTTGCCGACGATTTTATTTCCAAAATTCTCACCATGTCGCAATAATACTCAATCAGTTTCTCGTTGGGTTTTTCAGGAATACCATTTATTTCAAGATTGAAGGCTCGATCACGCTGCTGCTGGTTATTGAGTTCAAGTTCTAATTTAGTTATATGTTCCTGCATACGAGTTATATCTGAGCTGTGGGTGGAAGAAGATTTGGAGACGTCATCAACTCGTTTAGACAAACACATTTGAAGACTATCCTGATGTTCAATCGCAGTCTTGACCGATTCCATATCCTTAAACAGCTGAGATTGATTGGCATCAATATCTGTAAGCTTAGACTTTATATTGTCTAGGTCGCATTTTATCACAGTATGAATATTTAACTGAATGTCGGAAACCTTGTTTTGGAGAACAGTCATCATGGAGGTAAGCTTGTCCGTCAGATCCGACGAAAACCTTTCAAACAGCTCATCCAAATTGTTGTCCATTGTTTTGCGTTTGCGTCGAATAATATTCACAAACTCAGAGTCTTTTAAGTGTAGTTTGTTTAACTCGGGTTCCGATGCAGTCGATACCGGTTGGTTAGCCATAGATATAGATAGCTATGTACGACTTGTAGGCGAATAGTCCCAGGTGCTACGATAACACACACACAGATAATTAGCCAACACCACACAGTCAATTAAGTTTAACAGTTCGTGGACACTACAAGCGACGCGAACGGGACAGCAGATGCCGCGGAGAAGAGACGAATTATTTCACTTGATTATTATGTACTTGACCCGCAGTCAAAACTGAAGCGTATGCACATCAAATAACGTCCAATTTGTAATGATAACTTCTGACACAAATTTTATTTAGAGAAGCACACGTCCACCTTCAACGATCACAGCGGAGGTATGTATAATCTAGTAACTAAGGCTAGTGAGTTTCTACTTTTGATACTAGACCGGTTTTATTTGCAATATCACCATTTATGTTCAGCCAGCGTTTTATAGCGTTAGCGTTTTAAAAATAAGGAGTCCTTATATATTAACTTAAGGCGTTTAATAAGTTAAGTTAATTGAAGACAAGCGAAATTGGGAGACGTGAGTTGATTTTTATTTAACTTTTTAATCCGTTTTGGAAGCGTAGTGTATTGAATGTCTGTTAATTAGTTTGTGTATTGTTCTTGGCTAACGATTGGCGACTATTTTACTTGTAAAAATTACCTGTGTAAAATAGTGGCGGGCTTAATCTTTGAACTCGAACCTCGAACCCGCTTTCTTAAAAATAACCTTCTCACTTTATACCTGACAGTCAGCCATCAGCTATACCTATCCCAGCATCCATCGCAAGTTCCAGCAAGAAGTTCCTCTCCTTAGCTTTTGTAATCTAACCTTTTTTTTTTTTCTCGCTGAGTAATGACAATTACGCACTTCCGCTCGCTGGAGGAGCGAGACGGGGAGTGTGGGACTCCCTGTCGCACGACGGCGACAGTATACCCACTAAAACTCAGCGGTGTTCCCTCCGGCGCCTTGTTGGGAGGGCTATGGGAGACGTTCTGCGTCCAAGGCCCTCTGGCGCGTGCCCGCCTAGATGGCGGGCCCTACGTGCCCCCCGGGCTGGGGGGCGACGGGAATGGCCGGGAACACCTGGCCACTCCCGTCCGGCGCTGGTGAAGGCGCGTGCGATGCAGGCAGGGGTGCCCCCGCACCCGTTGCCTGCTGGCCTCCATCAGGGAGGAGTCGGAGGTGCTCGTCATACTGACGTCTTCTCCGACCCCTCCTCCGCCTGCGGAGCGCCGGCGCGAGAGGGTCGTCCTCGCGCGCGCGCTCCGCCGCCTCCTTCTGCGCCATGACCTGTTCACAGAAGGAGGCTACCGCCGCCCAGGACCCCTCGTCCCCCAGCATGGCGTTGATCACGCCGGGGAGCGAGAGGTCCGGCCCGATCGCCGCAACGAGTTTTCGGCGCGGCTCCGACCACGACGGGCACCCCTCCAGGGTGTGCTGCGCCGTGTCCACCGCCGCGCCGCAATCGTGGCACGACGGTGTTTCCTCCCGACCGATGCGGTGCAGGTAGGCCCCGAAACATTCGTGGCCGGTCAGCACCTGTGCCAGTCGGAAGGAGACCACCCCGCGCGACCGATCGAGCCACTCTTGCAGGAGCGGCCCGATCGCGTCGTGTGTGCGGCGACCGAATGCCGCGGTGGCGAGGTCCGTCGCCCAATGCCGGACGATGGCTTCCTTCGCCTCCCGCCGGACGGCGGCAGCGGAGCCATCACTGGCGGGGTGAAATTGCCCCCGCGCGGAAACAGGGACCGCACCACCCCGTCCAGGAGGGAGGGCTCCAGGGTCTCGACAATGGGGGGCCGAAGGGGCGCAGCTTGCTGCGCGCCACCTTGTATGGCCTCCCGAAGGGGTCATTGTCGAGACCCTCCAGCAACTCGGCTCTCGCCGAGTCCTTGGCCGTGGCGATGGCCCGATCGAGGATCGTCTTGGCCTCCACGTACACCTCGTAGAGGCGGTCTTCGTCGGCCAAATCTCTGCGACGCCGCCACCGGCTCCGCGTGTAGGCCCTCCTGGCCCGCACGCACGCTGCACGGAGCTCCGCCAGCTGACCTAACCTGTCGTACTTACCCATAAACAAGAAGTTCCGAAAATTAGTTTGTACGTCATTAGCTACACGCGGCTCCGCTTGTATGAAATTATTTGATTCAGTGAAATTATGGTTTTTCCGTTTTGACGTGAAGGATAAACAAACAAACAAAATTTTGCATATTTAATATAAGTATGCACAGCCTTCCGCACAAATGCGTCTACTTTTTTTTTTAAAGATAACTAGGAATTTGGGTAGGGTAACTAGCTATATTGTTAACCCCTCCAACTAAGCTAAATATGCTTGTGTTTGGAGTGGGTTCACGGCTATAGTGTAATGGGTGGGATTCGAACTCATGACCTCTCGATCACAAATCCGACATCTTATGCATTAGGCTATTGACGCTTTAACGTAACCTTCACATAAAGACCTGACTTTTTACTATCTGCTTGAGTAGGTTGCTGGAGCACTTCGGTCACATCGACAGAAAAGAAGCGCACAATCTTGGATACAGTCATTCTGAGATTGAGCCTAAATTCTAAAGTGTTCTTATTGTTTGTTCCTGCTTTATATGCGTCTATGTGTCTTTTTAACGTACACATTGCGCCGATGGCACATCTTTTATGTTTTCTGGGAAAAATGTTTAAATAACTTCTCCCACTACTGACTTAAAACCCACTCTGTTCCTTCAGTTATCCTTGTATTTCTTGTTTATCTGGTCAGAACAATCCTGTTACTCCAGGCAAACAATGTTTCTAACCGTTTTTAACTCAAAGTAATATGCCTGCTTGGGTTCAAACACATCACCTGCAACTCACAAATCGGGCCAGTTACCACTGCTCTACTCTTTTTATCGTTTATTATTTAAAACATGCTTTTTTTTAGCGTGGTAAAATTATCAAATAAGTCCTCCCACCCCGGGCAGGGTGGGAGGGACTGTCAGACTTTTACTGACTAAAATCCACGGTTTTCCTTCAATAACCCTTTACGTACCGGGGTCACGGTAATGGGATGAGTCCCACGATCCCGGCAGGCTTCGGCCCTCTACGGGGGGGCCTCGTCATATTGTTGACGCTCTTTAAGGTGCGCGTGGAATACAACGCGCCGTCGACCCGGGCATGGTCCATGGTCGGACAGCGAGTTGCCCTTTACTCACTGTCCGCATGCCCGCGCCTACGGTGGCCGGAGATCGTCGGCCGACGTCCGACGCCATGGGCGTCTACCACTGCGGCTGGGCTGGAGGGAGGACGCCATCCTCTCCCTCACGTGGCCCGCCTCCTCCTTCGGAAGCATGACTGCTTCGCAGAAGGAGGCAACCACTTCCCACTCCCTCTCGCCCCGCAGCATGGCCTCGACCAATGCCGGGCGCGAGAGGTCTCCGCCTATTGCCGCCGTGAGGACACGTCGGTGTTCTGCCCAAGCGGGGCAGTCCTGCACCGTGTGCTCGACTGTGTCCTCAGGGCGACCCTCGCAGTGGTGACACCCAGGCGTTTGTTCCTTTCCCATCAGACACAGGTACCTCCCGAAACTTCCGTGTCCGGTGAGGACCTGCGTCATGCGGTAGGTCAGGACGCCGTGACGCCGATCTAGCCACTCCTCAAAGAGGGGTCTTACCGCCGCAATTGCGGCGTGCCCGGCCTTCGGTTGCGACAGTCGTTCCCTCCATATTGCCTTGAGATCACGCCGGAGCTCTTCCCGCCGCGCCTCGACTTCTCGAGGCAGCGGGGATACGCCCCGGCGCTGCGTTTCCACGCGCCATTCATAGACGCGCTGGAGGGCAGTCGCCTCTAAATCCCAGGGCAGCAATCCGGCAAGGAGGTTGGCCGGCGTTATCATTCGGATAGCCATGACCCTCTGGCATGCGACCAACTTTAGTGGTCTCGTCCGGATGCTCAGGGTCCACACTGGGGACCCGTAGAGGGCCATGGACCGCACGACGCCGGCGTACAGCCTTCGGCAGGAGGCGTTTGGCCCGCTGAGATTAGGCAGGAGTCGCCTGAAGGCGGCTGCTGCCCGGTTCAGCTTTGGAGCCAAACTCAGGAAATGCTCCCTGAAGGTCCACCGGCTGTCGAGGACGAGTCCCAGGTACTTCATCGTCCTCCCGACGCTGATTCGAACCCCCTCCACCGTTATGTGGGACTTGCTAATACATTTGTTACAAACATATCACCTAAACCATCGAGGGTTTATCTGTGGTATACTAGTCGCGGCAACTCGATGCCACACTTACACACTATCACTTATTATGAATCTAAATACTTTCTAGATCGTAGTATGATCTGGTTTCTTTAGCACTTTATAGCAGTTTTTTAGAGTTATTTTTTTTTAAGATATTTACAGGAAAGATGGTAGCATGCATTCCCACGTCCTTGCACCATATACCTACATTATTATGATTGGGTATGAGGTTATCAATTCGACGCGTATTTTTTTTTAATTTTTTTTTGTGTATGATCACCGATTACTCGAAGACGCTGAACCGATTTAGAAAATTCTTTTTTTTTAAAGGGTATACTTTGAAATTGGTCCCATTGCCACCAAGTCAGGATCTGATGATGGGATCCTGGAGAAATCGAGGGAAATCTTCACATATTATAGGCACAGCTATAGTGATTTGAGTATTTTTATAGTAACTTGTGTAGTTGCATTCGAAAAGCACCATTTGTGAAGTGGACCTGATGATGAAGACCACAGATGGCCACTGGAACTACCTACTCAATATATAAGTAGGAACAATAAGTATTTCATGGGTTCCGCTTCGATTACTTTAATATGGTTACTAAGCACAATATGCTCGTCACAATGCATATGGTGAAGTGAAGCTGATGGTGAAGTACCAGGAGAACTCCTCAACAATTAGCGGCCCAGCATTGGGAAAAGCAATATTTTGTAAAAGGTTATAAGTAGTTGAGATTTAATGCTTTTGTCACTAGGTAAATTATAAATCGAACAACTAAAAAGATTGAAATAAAAACATTTTACCAAAAAATTAAACCGACTTCCAAAAAAAAAGTTATTTAAAAAATCTAAAAAACCCGACTGCTCAACTGAAATGCAAGGAACAAGCACATTTTTATTTTAAAAATTGACAAGCAGGCGGGACCCAATTAAACGTATTCTTTTTTTAATTTGACGGGTCCGCCTGCTTGTCACTTTTTAAAATAAAAATGTGCTTGTTCCTTAAATTTCAGTTGAGCAGTCGGGTTTTTTAGATTTTTTAAATAACTTTTTTTTCAACTTTTCAGTTAAAATATTAATTAGGTAACAATTTTTTGATTTTCCCGGTCGTGTCACATTGGTACCCCACCGGATCCAGAAAGTGAAAGAGCTCAAGTCCATATTTTTAAACATTCTCTTTGTATTATTTTTGCTAGTATTACACTAATGATAAATATGATATACCTTTTTGAAATCCTTGTGATAAGCCCTTTAATTTGATACCCATATTGCGGTATTCGAAAAAATATTTTTTTTTTTCACCGTGTGTAATGACTTCGCACAGCCGCCATGTATGATTTTTTCAAATGTCACCTACCTAAGAACACTTGGGCTGCTAAGACAAATATAACGGTACCTCAATTATGTGAATCCGTTCAGTGGTTCTGGAGACATGAGGTAATAAAGAATATTACAAACATACATACATACATACAAGATACGCGCGAAAAACATAACCCTTCCTTTGCAGTCGGGTAAAAACACTGCAAAGTGAAAAATAACTTTAATTTCGGAAGTCGGTGACAAAAACGAATATACAAAACTAAAGACAAGACGATTTATGGATGTTTAAATGAAAAAAAAAAACAGATCATTAGAATTTACAATGAATTTCATTACCTATGCAATCTATATATCCTACAAAAATGTAGCTATTTACTAAACTGCTTCAACCAAATGTTCGTTTTAGAAAGACATAGCTCATTTATTTGGTGTTCTGAATTGCAAGACTATAAAGAAGTACAAACTAGTTTTTATAATTCTAGCAGTCACGCGGGACTTTCCTTCGTAGACTATATCACGATAAAAACATAACCACCTTCTATTGCAGTCGAGTAAACCTATACCTTACTTCCATTCCACATCAGATTTCATCAAATCCACCCAGGTCTTTCGAAGATTAGCGCGTTTAAATAAACAAACATACTTTTCCGCTTTATAATAATATTATTAGTACATATGTATGTAGATATGTACTGCACCAGCTTAAATAACTAGGTAATTAGTGATCACCGTATGTTTTTCCAGGTTGTGGCGATGGATACCGCCACGCAGATAGCTAGTATAAAACAATATCAGGGCGCCCTCTATATCTTGGGTCTGCTGAACTTGAACGGCTACATGTTTCCTAAAGAAACGAATGTTCGCAGTAAGTATTTTGTTTATATAATACACAAACATCACACCTAAATATAAAGTACTAGCGACTCGCCCCAGCTTCGCACGGGTGCAATGTTTATATTAAATATAGGCAGCGTTCGCGAGAATCGTTAACGTACGGCAGTTTTTTCGACGCCTTACTCCACAATTTTCACTACCACGAAAAATCCTATCTATTTTCCGGGATAAAATATAGCCTATACGGATTCGGAAGAATCCCTCTAAGTAATGGTAAAAGAAATTTTGAAATCGGTCCAGTAGTTTTTGAGCCTATTCAATACAAACATACAAAAATACAAAAATACAAAGGTTTCCTCTTTATAATATTAGTATAGATAATTGTTTGTATGTGATTTAAAATTAATTGTGTTCTCTTAAGTTCTTATAGTTATATATCTTATAGTTATATAGTATACACGATACTATAAAGTATAATTGTTTGTATGTGATTTAAAATTAATTGTGTTCTCTTAAGTTCTTATAGTTATATATCTTATAGTTATATAGTATACACGATACTAAAACACAAACAAACTTTTTTTTAAAGAAAAATTAGTTCTGTCTTTTTAGAGATTACTCTGGAACGGCACAATTGATTTCAATAAGACGTTCACTGAAAGCTACAAGAGTTTATAGGGCAACATATGTTGGGTACTTTTTATTTCGAAATTTTCCCGGAATTGGGCACGAAAATACCATTTAAATATTTATGTTAGAATGTGGTATATTGGAAAGCACATAAAAAAGTATTAGAACGCGAAATTAATTTTTAAACATATTTTTATCTTTCTTGTTATTTCCACACTTATGACATCCCAATTTTAGCCTCAATAGCCTAATGGCTAAGGTGTCAGACTTGTGATCGAGAAATCGCGGGTTCAGACTACACCCATTGCAATATTGCCGTGAACCGACTCCAGACACATGCACATTTATTAAGCTTAGTTAGAGGAGTTAACAAGACTTAGAACGTAACATTGCTAGTATTCTTATTTAAAAAAAATCATGACTATGCAATAAATAATAACGGGCTCCAATAGTAGAAGAATGCCGAAAACTGTGTACAAAATGATAATATAGGAAATGCAAACGATTTTACTTGTAAGTTTAAAAGAGAAGTAAAAGGAAATGTATAGAAGTGAAACTGTGGTCAAGGAAGAGAGTGATCATTTAACCTAGCTTGCACTTTCTCATTTACAGATGGAAGTGCGGTTGATTACGTCGTCCTTGGAGGTGGGAGTGCTGGTGCGGTAGTAGCTGCTAGGTTAGCAGAAGCTAACATGACAACATTGATAATAGAACCAGGTGGAAATCCTAGTTTGGAAAATGAAGTGAGTACTAATATGGTAAATGCAAAAGTTTGTTAGGATGGACGAAACTTTGTTCTATTTCACGCAAAAACTACTGAACGGATTAAAACAAAATTTAGAATGTAGATAGCTCATGTCCTAACAGATATACTACAGGTTTTCTTAGAATTTCCACAGGATTTACGCGGAATCTCAACGCGAGAAAAGTCGTGGCCACAACTCGTATATCATCAACTATAAATGTACAGATAGTAACCACATTGTGTTATTTTCAGTTGCCTGGCTTTTCTATTTACCCAAAAAACTCACGTATGGACTGGAATTATACTTCAGAGGTCGATGCTTTCACAAGCAAATGCCGCAAAAAGGGGGGGTCATTACCCGGAAAGGTGCTTGGCGGAGTATGTGCCACAAATTACATGATATATGCTCGAGGAAACCCTGAAACTTATGAAGGATTCTACAAAGTCACCAACGATTCTTCATGGAAGTGGGAAAACATGCTAAAATACTTCAAAAAAACTGAAAATTTACAAGACCCTACTATACTCAAATCTAAGTACGGAAAATACCACAGCAATAAAGGTACTTTAGGAGTTACGAAAGAAAATCGTTCAATCTGTGATGATTATTTGATAGGCTTTAAAGAGGCCGGAGAACCCGTAGTTGTAGACAATATTGGTGCGGGAATATTGGGATATTCTACAGCTTTGTATAATATAAAAGACGGAGTTCGCACTGAAAGTGCGAGTACCTACTTATCTCCACTAAAAGATAACCCGTACTTGAAAATTACTAGAAATAGCTTACCGATAAAAATAATTTTCGACAAGAACAAAAATGCCGTTGGTGTCGAATTTGTAAAAAATAAAAAGACTGTCATGGTCAAAGTGAAAAAAGAAGTGATTCTTAGTATGGGGTATGTCAAATCACCACAACTTCTTATGCTCTCAGGAATAGGTCCTAAAAATCAATTGAAAAAAATGAATATTAATGTGATATCAGATTTACCTGTAGGCAAAAACCTGCAAAATGGCGTAGGAGTAATTTTAAACTTTAGAACTAAAAGGCCAGCTAATCCTGAACCATTTAATCCACATGTTTTCCTTTCACCAGTAATAGTAGGATATTCAACTCTTAATAAATCCAGTCGCTATTCAGATCACGAGACCTTAAACTCCATTATAGACGATGCTTCATACTTTTTATCATATTGTGGGTTTGTTTTAGAATTTCAAAATGCAATATGCGATAGAATACACATGTTAGCTAAAAATAGTCAGATGTTAGTAACGGCACTAAATAATATAAACCCAAAGTCTCGTGGGCAGATTGTACTGAACAGTACAGATCCTTTTGTTCAGCCAAGGATAATTCGTGGATATTATTCAAATGATGATGACTTAGAGGCTACAGTTGACTACATGCAAGACTTTATGAAAATTCTAAAAGCTCCTCATTTCCGAAGTATGGGTTTAGAATTTATAAAGGCAACGGACAAATGCAATCATTTTAAATTTGGGTCGAAATCCTATTGGAGATGCTATGCTTTGTGCATGTTTGCAACACCACAAAGAAGTGTTGGCACTTGTGCTATAGGTTCCGTGGTGGATACTAAATTAAGGGTAAGGGGGGTGAACCGACTTCGAGTTGTGGATGCCAGTGTTATACCCAATAATATTGGAGGTTCTACAT
The DNA here is from genome assembly GCA_943138885.2 of Tholera decimalis. NCBI lineage: Eukaryota > Metazoa > Arthropoda > Insecta > Lepidoptera > Noctuidae > Tholera > Tholera decimalis. The sequence continues at coordinate 44,135,662 of OW964555.2, read as the reverse complement.
TTGGACCAGTTGTGGCAATTGCGGAGAAAATTGTTGAAGATATTATAAAAAGCAGCAAAAAGCTAGAATGTTATTAATCCTGGTAATACATAGTTGATTTAACATCGACTAATGCATGAATTTTATATGCTGTTATAATGAAATAAATATTATATAAAGAAAACTTTTGTTTGTTTGTAATTTCGCGATTCTTTCGCTGATGAATCTAGAGCAGAAAATGGCAATGATGTTGAAAACACGTACAATAAGTTTGTAAAAAGGCGTAAAGGAATCTGGGATTTGTGCTGTGTCAGGCAAATGAATCCACGAGCTTTGTAGGAGGCTCTTGGACAATGATTTGATAAGTTCACTGAAATGCGTGTTCTCAACACGGAGGACGATGTCATTGACATATGAATATGTCAATACATGATGATATATAATACATCATGTAAGTATAGGCAAGTAAATTTATTTTTAAGTTACTTTGTCACATTAGATTTATTATTACCTGTAATGGCAGAGGAAACATATTTTGTGATGTGTTAAATAAATTTGACCTTTTTCTTGATATTTATGTCACAGCTGCTGCTATGCTTGTAATAATAGATAGATTAAGGTATTGGTTATATATTTTTTTTAAATTTGTAATTCTCTAATCTTAATGTCAATGACTTAATTACTTTCAATCATGTAATTTGAATCTATTCTTTTTTTATATGTTATCCTATCAGTTGTATGTTGTGAATATAAAACTGTTTAAAACTTGTACCCACAAAAGGATGTATACAACGTGTAACGGAAAGGGTATATACATGCCAAGGGCACGGCTTCTTTGGGTGATATCAAACGATATTGGAAGGATTTTTTAATCTTATCTCTACATGTTCGGAAGTAATGAAAATTTTTAATACATTGATACCAGAAACCGAACTTTTCAAATTGAAATAACCACATCACAGAAGAGATTTATCGTGATATTTGCAAGTAACGTGGAAAGTTATTGACCTCCGTAGTGCGGTGACACGATTGTTATGATTTCAATTTAAGAAACTTTCGTTCCGAAAATTTGGTAATTTTGGGTCTAGTGGTCAGTGGCCCTGACTGCTATGCTCAAGGTTGTGGGTTCGATTCCCACCCAGGACAAATGTTTGTGTGATGAACACGATCATTTGTTCTTTGTCTGGGTGTAATTTATCTATAATATGTATGTATTTAGAAATATATATGTATGTTTGTCAGTTGTCTAGTACTCATAGCACAAGCTATGCTTAGTTTGGGATTAGATGGCGTTGTGTGAAAGTTGTGGAATATTATTATTATTATTTTATTTTGAGTTGAAACCCTTCCAATATCGTTTGATATCATCCAAAGAAGCCGTGATTTTGTTATATTATATACTATATACCCTTTCCTTCCGAAATGAAAGTTATTTTTCCCTTTGTAGTGTTTTTATATGGAAGTCGGTTCTAGTTTTTGATAAAATGTTTTTTTACGCTTTTTAGTGGGTCGGTTTGTAATTTATCTAGTTACAAAAGCCAAAATGTCAACTACTCATCACCTTTTACAAAATATTGCTTTTCACGGTGCAGAGCCGTTAATTTTTAAGGAGTTCTCTTGGTACATCACCATCAGCTCTACTTCATCATATGCATCGTGACGAGCATATAGTGCTTAACATCCTATATTCAAGTAATCTAATCCCAATACACGAAATACTTATTATTGAGTAGTTTCGGTGGCCATCTGCGGTCTTCATCATCAGTTCCACTTCCTCAAATGGTACTTTTTGTAAGGTACTAAAAGAAATACCCAAAACGCTATAGGTGTGCCTATAATATTTGAAGAGTTCCTTCGATTTCTCCATGATTCCATCATCAGATCCAAACAGGATGACAATGGGACCAACTAGAAAGTATACCCTTTCAAACAAAAAAGAATTTTCCAAATCGGTCCAGCCATCTGCGAGTTATGAGGTAACATACATAAAAAAAAGATCAAGACGAATTGAGAACCTCCTCCTTTTTTTTGAAGTCGGTTAACAAACGACATGCTAACAATATAAAAAACTAATTTAGTTCCTTAAGCCTAGAGTTAGTGATTTGTTAGTAGGTAAGGAAAAAGATTTAGATATTGACAATTTACGGAGAAAAAGGAAACAACAAAAACAGGGCAAGTGCACGTCATGGTCGTGGCAACAAGGCTCCCACTCAGCATAATGCTATGCCATGGGTATGCCTACAGCACGGCGCCAGTGGTTGCCTCAAAAATATGACGTGCGGAAATCAAGTTTGTTAAATAATATTACTTAAATAATGTAAGACACAAGTACTCAGTTGCATCAGGTTAGTCTAGTGAAAGAATGTTTGAAATCGGTCCAGTAGTTTTTGAGTTTATCAAATTTTAATGTAGAATACAGTTGAATTTATTTATTTTCCCACAAAAAATAACACGTTATATGATAATTGACGAAAGGTAAAGATACATTTAAAAATAATTTGCGGAAGACTATAGTGCCTATACTTAGTTTCTTTTTAAAAATCTGTAAATCAAGTCTCCAAGCCCCTTAAATAGCTTTTAATATACTTACTGGAGACGAGTATACTCTAAAAGAAGTTAAATCTACAGTAATAATTAAATAACTTAATTCAAATAATGTATCATTTAAATAATTACAAACAAACAAAAGTTTTCTTTTTATAATATTTATTTCATTATAACAGCAAATAAAATCCATGCATTAGTTGATATTAAATCAACTATGTATTACCAGGATTAATAACATTCTACCTTTTTGCTGGTTTTTATAATATCTTCAACAATTTTCTCCGCAATTGCCACAACCGGACCAAATATAGAACCTCCGATAGTATTGGGTATAACACTGGCATCCACAACTCGAAGTCGGTTCACTCCCCTTACCCTCAACTTAGTATCCACCACGGAATCCATAGCACAAGTGCCAACACTTCTTTGTGGTGTTGCAAACATGCACAAAGCATAGCATCTCCAATAGGATCTCGACCCAAACTTAAAATTATTGCATTTGTCCGTTGCCTTTATAAATTCTAAACCCATACTTCGGAAATGGGGAGCTTTTAGAATTTTCATAAAGTCTTGCATGTAGTCAACTATAGCCTCTAAGTCATCATCATTTGAATAATATCCACGAATAATCCTTGGCTGAACGAAAGGATCTCTACTGTTCAGTACAATCTGCCCACGAGATTTTGGGTTAATATTATTTAATGCTGTTACTAACATCTGACTATTTTTAGCTAACATGTGTATTCTGTCGCATATTGAATTTTGAAATCCTAAATTAAACCCACAATATGCAAAAAAGTATGAAGCGTCGTCTATAATGAAATTGATGGTCTCGTGATCTGGATAGCGACTGGATTTATTAAGAGCTGAATATCCTACTATTAATGGTGAAGGGAAAACATGTGGATTAAATGGCTCAGGATTAGCTGGCCTTTTAGTTCTAAAGTTTAACAATACTCCTACACCATTTTGCAGGTTTTTGCCTACAGGTAAATCTGATATCACATTAATATTCATTTTTTTCAATTGCTTTTTAGGACCTATTCCTGACAGCATAAGAAGTTGTGGCGATTTGACATACCCCATACTAAGAATCACTTCTTTTTTCACTTTGACCATGATGGTCTTCTTATTTTTTACAAATTCTACACCAACAGCATTTTTGTTCTTGTCGAAAATTATTTTTATCGGTAAGCTATTTCTAGTAATTTTTAGGTGCGGGTTATCTTTTAGTGGAGGTAAGTAGGTACTGGCGCTTTCAGTACGATATCCGTCTTTTATGTTATACAAAGCTGTAGAATATCCCAATATTCCCGCACCAATATTGTCTACAACTACGGGTTCCCCGGCCTCTTTAAAGCCTATCAAATAATCATCACAGACTGAACGATTTTCTTTCGTAACGCCTAAAGTACCTTTATTGCTGTGGTATTTTCCATACTTAGATTTGAGGATAGTAGGGTCTTGTAAATTTTCAGATTTTTTAAAGTATTTTAGCATGTTTTCCCACTTCCATGAAGAATCGTTGGTGACTTTGTAGAATCCTTCATAAGTTTCAGGGTTTCCTCGAGCATATATCATGTAATTTGTGGCACCTTCTCCACCAAGCACCTTTCCGCGTAATGACCCCTCCTTTTTGCGGCATTTGCTTGTGAATCCGTCGATCTCTGAAGTATAATTCCAGTCCATACGTGAGTTTTTTGTGTATATGAACAAGCCAGGCAACTGAAAATGAAACAATGTGATTACTATCTGTACATTTGTAGTTAATGATATACAAGTTGTGGCTGCGACTTTTCTCGCGTGGGAGATTCTGCGTAAATCCTGTGGAAATTCCAAGAAAAACTATCATATCTGTTACGATTTCAGCTGTCTACATTCTAAATTTTGTTTTAATCCGTTCAGTAGTTTTTGCGTGAAAAAGAGCAGAGGCCCCTCCATCCTCACAAACTTTCGCATTTACCATATTAGTACTCACTTCATTTTCCAAACTAGGATTTCCACCTGGTTCTATAATCAAAGTGGTCATGTTAGCTTCTGCTAACCTGGCAGCTACTACCGCACCAGCACTCCCACCTCCAAGGACGACGTAATCAACCGCACTTCCATCTGTAAATGAGAAAGTGCAAGCTAGGTTAAATGATCACTCTCTTCCTTGACCACAGTTTCACTTCTATACATTTCCTTTTACTTCTCTTTTAAACTTAGAAGTAAAATCGTTTGCATTTCCAATATCATTATGTACACAGTTTTCGGCATTCTTCTACTATTGGAGCCCATTATTATTTATTGCATAGTCATGTTCTTTTTTTAAATAAGAATACTAGCAATGTTAACTTCTAAGTCTTGTTAACTCCTCCAACTAAGCTAAATAAATGTGCTTATGTCTGGAGTCGGTTCACAGTAATAGTGAAATGGATGTAGTTCGAACCCGTGACCTTTCGATCACAAGTCATTAATGTTCAATTAGTTAGTCAGGCATCTAAGCCATTAGTTTATTGAGGCTTAAATTGGGATGTCATAAGTGTGAAAATATCAATAAAGATTAAAATATGTTTTATAATTTAATTTCGCGTTCTTATACTTATTTATGTGCTTTCCAATATACCACATTCTAACGTTAATATTTAAATGGTATTTTCGTGCCCAATTCCGGGAAAAATTTCGATATAAAATTACCCAACATATTTTGCTTTATAAACTCCTCTAGCTTTCAGTGAATGTATTATTGAAATCAGTTGAGCCGTTCCAGAGTAATCTCTAAAAAGACAGAACTTATTTTCTTTTAAAAAAAGTTTCTTTGTGTTTTAGTATCGTGTATACTATATAACTATAAGAACTTCAGAAAACACAATTATGTACAAATCACATACAAATAATTATACTTTATATGTAGGTGTGATGTTTGGGTATTATATGAACAAAATACTTACTGCAAACATTCGTTTCTTTGGGATACATATAGCCATTCAAGTTCAGCAGACCCAAGATATAGAGGGCGCCCTGATATTGTTTTATACTAGCTATCTGCGTGGCGGTATCCATCGCCACAACCTGGAAAAACATACGGTGATCACTAATTACCTACTTATTTAAGCTGGTGCAGTACATGTCTACATACATATGTACTAATATTATATAGCGGAAAAGTATGTTTGTTTGTTTAAACGCGCTAATCTTCGAAAGTACTGGGTGGATTTTGATGAAATCTGATAATTATGGAATGAAAGTAAGGTATAGGTTTACTCGACTGCAAAAGAAGGTGGTTATGTTTTTATCGTGCTAAAGTCTACGAAGGAAAGTCCCGCGCAACTGCTAGAATTACAAAAACTAGTTTGTACTTCTTTATATTCTAGCAATTCAGGACACCAAATGAATGAGCTGCCTTTCTAGAACTAACATTTGGTTGAACCAGTTCAGTAAATAGCTATATTTTTGTAGGAATAATAGATTGCATTGCTAATTAAATTCATTGTAAATACTAATGATCTGTTCTTTTCATTTAAATGTCCATAACTCGTCTTGTCTTTCCAAAAAAGCGGCTAGACGATTCAGGATTATCTTGGCCATACTCTAGGGAACCCGGGTCATCATCATCATGTTGGAAACAGGAGTGACCAAGTTCAGCCTTTACTGGGTTTTTAAAAGTAGGAAAACATTATAATGAACGTAGAGTAGAAGGTTGCAGTCGTTACGTTGTTTGTTTTAGTTACCTACCTATAAAACACCAAATCACAATAATGTAGGTTCATGTTGCAAGGACGTGGGAATGCATGCTACCATCTTTCTTTAATGACATATCTGTAAATATCTTAAAAAAAATGAGCTGTCTTTCTAGAACGAACATTTGGTTGAACCAGTTCAGTAAACAGCTACATTTTTGTAGGAAATATAGATTGCATAGGTAACTAAATTCATTGTAAATTCTAATGATCTTCTTTTTTCATTTAAACGTCCGTAACTCGTCTTGTCTTTCCAAAAAAGCGGCTAGATGATTCAGAGGAGTATGGGGGAGAAACCAGGTCATCATCATTATCTTGGAAACAGGAGTGTCCAAGTTCAGCTTTAACTAGGTTTTTAAAAGTAGGAAAACATTATAATGAACGTAGAGTAGAAGGTTGCAGTCGTTACGTTGTTTGTCCTAGTTACCTACCTATAAAATACCAAATCATAATAATGTAGGTATATTGAAATTGAAATTGAAATTGAAAACCATTTATTCGGTTATAAACACACACAACAATAGAAAATTACAAACATAAAAATAAAAATAAAAAATTACATTAAGAATTTCGCTGAGCATGTCTACACCGAAAGGGTTACCAACTCAGCATTTGCTGGGCGAAAGACACCCAGCGCTGGTTTTCAGTTGGCACCCCGCAGTGACACACGGACGAGGGTAAATAAACTAATATTAATTAATGTGTAGTGTATTAAATACATAAATAAAACAAAAATTGTAACGTTTAATATCGTGCTACGTGCTAAAAATAAAAAATAAATAAATAAAAACCTTTAAATTGTAATTTGAAACTCGCCACCAAAAAGCGCGTTAGTTGCCTAGTATCAAACTGCCCGCCAAGGGAAAAAAAAATAATAACAAAAAAGTGACAAGAAAAGTTATTAATGAAATACGATTTTTTATTAAAACTAGATAAAATAAAATTGATCAAATAAATTTTACAACAGGTGTTGAGATTTCAAATAACTGCCCTAATACTAAGTTTGTCAAATAAAATTGAGTAATTAATTATCTTATTAGAATAGAATTACCTATAGCATATTGTAACTAAATAAATGATTTGTCAATATTTATATTATTAAAATTAATTTGCGACTGAAGGACAAATTTCTTAAGACTTTTCTTAAAAGTATTTAAATTCTTTAAGTCCCTAATTGGTGGGGGAATATTATTCCAGCACTTGGAGGCTGCGTACCGAAAACTTCCACGAAAGGCAGCAGTACGGTGATGCGGGGTAGCTAGCCGTTGGGCGCAACTTCTAGCCTTGCGCTGCCGGTGATTATTAATCCACGCCAGTTTTGAGTACAAGTATGAAGGAGATTTATATTTGATGACGCCAAAAAGAAGACAAGCTAAATGCAATTTTCGGCGTGACTTCATCTTTAAAATATTGTTGTGATTTAAAAATGGTGTAATATGGCTCCTGGGTGGTACATTAAAGCAAAACCGTGCACAAGCGTTTTGTACCCTTTGGATTAATCGTACGGTACATGCAAGAAGTCGTGGTCCTACAACGGTGTCGGCATAATTCAGTTTCGATAAAATCAGACTTTCAGCTAATTGTACACGCAGGTCCTCACTTAAAAATGGGCGCATTTTGTACAAGACCTTGAGACGATAGAAGCAATTTTGAACGCAATTTGCAATGTGAGCTTCAAAACGAAGGTCTTGGTCCATAATCAGACCCAGATTTCTTGCCTCGTAAACACGATCAATGCATTGACCCATTACGCTTACGTTAACAAGAGAACTGTTGACTTTGTCTAGTTGACCTTTAGAACCAAAAAGCATAAATTTAGTTTTGGCAGGGTTAAGTAATAGTGAGTTCCGTTTTGACCAGTCGACGATCCTTCCGAGATCCTCGTTCACCAATCTTACTGCATCAGCATATTGTTCAGGTTTAAAAGAAAGGTATAACTGGATGTCATCAGCATAGATATGAAATTTACAGTTCTTCAAAACATCAACAACATCAGCGCTATACATAATAAACAAAGGAGGGCCCAGAATGGATCCCTGCGGAACACCCTTAACCACTGCAGTCATATTAGATACAATGCTAGATCCATTTGCATCTTGAATTTCAACAAGCTGCTTGCGATTGCTTAAATAACTGTTAAACCATTTAACCGTGGGCGCGTCAAATCCATAATACGTCATCTTTGAAAGCAAAAGAGACAAATTGATAGAATCAAAAGCTCGGGAGAAATCTAGTAATACTAATAGAGTACAACATCCCTCATCTTGAGCCGCCAATATGTTGTCTGTAACATCTAACAGAGCCGTAGCGGTACTACGACCCCTCCTAAAACCTGACTGCACATCCGGTAATATATTATTTTGCTCGAGGTATGCAGTCAGTTGGGAGTTAACTACTTTTTCCAGTACTTTTGATAAAAATGGTAAAATACTTATTGGCCTTAAGTCTTTTACAGTGATAGGGTTCGCGAGTTTAGGAATAGGTCGCACAATGGCAATTTTCCATATATCAGGGAAGGTCGACGTAGAAATGGAATCATTAATAATAGACGTAAGAATTTCTAAGGTTTGAGGAAGTGTCAGGAAAAACATGTCAAGTGTTATGCGGTCAAAACCCTCCGCATTGGATTTAAAATTAGATAAGATCTTAATAATGTTAGATTGGTCTACTGTTCTAATAGAGAAAACCCCTTCATTAAATTTATGGGTCTCATAGTATGCCACACATGAAACTGGTGCCATATTATCACCAGGAATATTTAAAAAATGTGAATTTATTGTATCTGGGTTATTGAAATGAGAGGGTAATTCAGCCACTTTTTTGAAAGGCAATAAGGTAGACTTTAGATTCTTCCACAATAATTTAGGATGACGTATTTTGCTATTAATATTATGTTTGAAAAAAGCTACTTTTTCGTGATATATGGACTTCTTCACTAGACTTTTTAGTTCTTTATAATACAATATTTTGCTTTCGGAGCCTGAGTTTCTACATCGTAGGTGTGCCTGATTGCGTAAGGACATCATAAACCTGATATTATCTGTTATCCATGGATATGACCTTTCCTTAATATTTTGATATTGGAGTTGAGATGTGCTACCATAGAATTTACGTTACCTGACAAATTGTTGTCCTGCCAAACCATTGAGGCCATGTCTTCGTTAAAATTCTCCAACGGTATGTTTTTTAGATTCCTACGAGTTACAACAATTGATGGTATTTTCTCCTTTCTAAAATAAAAAACGGCAGTAACAAAGGCATGTGCGCCAAGCGCACTTATCCAGTCCACTTCAATGTTGCGAGCCTTCGCATCAGTACATACAAGGTCTATAAGGGTCTCGCTAGTGGGAGTAAAATGAGTAGCAGATGTCACCAGTTGACTTAAATCGAGACTTTGAAGAAAAATATTTAACTTAACTGTTTTAGAGTCTGTGTGATTCAGGACATTTATGTTAAAGTCACCCAATACAACAGTGTGTTTGCAAGTCGTTATGGAATTTATTGACGTAGTTAGCGCATCAAAAAACAAATCAACATCCATCCATGGTGGTCTGTACGCGGTACCGACAGCGATTTTAATACCATTTGTGCTCAGAATAAGCCACATTTGTTCAACTGATTCGTGAAGAGAGTCAACCGGGTGCGCATGGATGTGCACCTTTATCCCGCGCTTGATGTAAAACCCAACGCCACCGCCGCCTCCGCCGCGCACGCTCACCGGCCGCGGAACATGTCGCAACCGGTACCCGGGCACGGCGGGCGCGCGTCCCTCTTCACCCACTCTAAGCCAGGTCTCGTTTATTGCCACTACACTGACATCATGATGCTCTAATGCGGCGATAAATTCATCATGGTGAGTGCCCAGAGAGCCAGGGTTGAGAAATCCAAATTTGAGATACTTGGCACTCATTATAATGATTCTATACCATAAAACAAAACAATACTCAACGGCGGTTTGTAAGAACAACTATTCAACCTTAACGATTTGTAATGAACAAAATAAAATAATTTTAAAATAGGCGCACGAGTGAATAAAATAGGTGTACGAGTGAATAAAGTGTCAATATATACAAATAATACTTTGTGAAATTGTATTAAATAAATAAACTTAAATTTAATGTATAAAATTAATGCATTATTAAACATAGCGTGTAAACTTAATGTGTGAATACATAGTAATATCATATTTCGAAAGCATATAAGTATCATCAAACATGTGTCACTACATACAATACCAACTAAAACAGTGCACCCTTTAGGCAGAGAATGCTGCAACCAGACAAATACATAACAAACAATCAGGGAAATAACAAAACAAACAAAAAAAAACACGGGTGAAAAACAATTGAATAGTTCAAATAGGCCTTTTAACCTAACTAATAAACCCTTCAAACCGTAACATTGCCAAAAATTCGGGTTATATCCTGAACGGAACGAATGCGCTGCGGGAGTACACCGTCTTCCTTTTTAACATGGATGCGGCCGTCTTTGGTCCACACATACTTATATTTATGCCTCTGTCCAGCCTCGCGCGCGTTGAAAAACAACTTAGTATTTATCGGCGTGTATATGGTGCAAGGACGTGGGAATGCATGCTACCAACTTTCTTAAATAACATACCTGTAAATATCTTAAAAAAAAATACTCTAAAGAACTGCTGTAGAGTGCTAAAGAAACACTGTCCAGATCATACTACGATCTAGAAAGTATTTAGATTCATTATATGTGATAGTGTGTAAGTATGGCATCGAGTTGCCGTGACTAATATACCCTAAATAAACCCTCGATGGTTTTGGTGGTATGTTTGTAACAAATGTATGCGCATGTTTTAAATAATAAATGATAAAAAAGTAGAGCAGTGGTAACTGGCCCGATTTGTGAGTTGCAGGTGATGGGTTAACCCAAGCAGGTATATTACTTTGAGTAAAAACGGTTAGAAACGTTGTCTGCCTGGGGTAGCAGGATTGTTCTGACCAGATAAACAAGAAATGCAAGGATAACTGAAGGAACATGGTGGGTTTTTAACCAGTAGGGCTTTGACACTCTACCCAGAGCAGGAGAAGTTATTTAAACACTTTTCCCAGAAAACAAAGGAGACGTGCCATCGGCGCAATATACATGTTGAACGCCAACGCGGTCAGTTTAGGCCAAGCAAAAATCACGGTTCTATCCAAATTTAGACCAAATGTTTTTTTAATTGTTAGTTTGACGGGAAGCCAACCTCAAAAAAAAATTAGATACTTATATCTAATGTCCAAATGTATATTTTCATTAACAAAAGTCAACTTTAGTCATTAATTAATTAATTATAGAGATATTAAACACCGGGCAGCACTGACCGACGCGGCCCGAACGACAAGTCTAGATGTCGGCCATCACTGACCGACGCGGCCCGAACGGCAAGTCTAGTTGTCGGCCATCACTGACCGACGCGGCTTGAACGGGTAGATGCATTTGTTTTTGGCGTTCAACGTATTTAAAAAGACACACATAGACATATATAATGCAGGAACAAACAATAAGGAGGCTTTAGCATTTAGGCTGAGTCTCAGAATTACTGCGCCCTCTTGGCCTTAACCTTTCCCGTGACAAAAAGTTGTTCACGATTGTGCCCTTCTATTCTGTCGATGTGACCGAAGTACTCCAGCAACCTACTCAAGCAGATAATAGAAAGTCAGGTCTTTATGTGAAGGTTATGTTTAAGCGTCAACAACATAATGCATAAGATGTCGGATTTGTAATCGAGAGGTCCCGAGTTCGAATCCCACCCATTAGTTGGAGGGGTTAACAACATATGTGAAGTGAATTCTGCCCACATTGCTAAAAAAAATAGACGCATTTGTGCGGAAGGCTGCGCATACTTATACTATATATGCGAAATTTTGTTTGTTTGTTTGTCCTTCACGTCAAATCGGGAAAACAATAATTTCACTGAATCAAATGATTGCATACAAGCGGAGCCGCATGTAGCTAGTGAAGTACAAACTAATTTCCGGAACTTCTTATTTATGGGTAAGTACGACAGTCTAGGTTAGGTTAGGTTACAAAAGCTGAGGAGGCACGGCTCTTTTAGGGCGACGCAGGTGCTCTCGGGGATCGGCTGCTTCGGGAAGTACCTGCTTCGCATAGGCAGGAGCCAGACGCTCACGAGCCGGATGCTGGGATAGGTATAGCTGATGGCTGACTGTCAGGTATAAAGTGAGAAGGTTATTTTTAAGAAAGCGGGTTCGAGGTTCGAGTTCAAAGATTAAGCCCGCCACTATTTTACACAGGTAATTTTTACAAGTAAAATAGTCGCCAATCGTTAGCCAAGAACAATACACAAACTAATTAACAGACATTCAATACACTACGCTTCCAAAACGGATTAAAAAGTTAAATAAAAATCAACTCACGTCTCCCAATTTCGCTTGTCTTCAATTAACTTAACTTATTAAACGCCTTAAGTTAATATATAAGGACTCCTTATTTTTAAAACGCTAACGCTATAAAACGCTGGCTGAACATAAATGGTGATATTGCAAATAAAACCGGTCTAGTATCAAAAGTAGAAACTCACTAGCCTTAGTTACTAGATTATTTTTGTGTAAATATTTTTTAAATACTTTTTCGAAACGTTATACTTTTGGTAAGAATAAAATTTACTTTTATTTATAAGCCAAAAATTAACTTTTGTACATAATTTATTGTATATATCTTTCTCGCTGCTGGGCCTCAGGCTTCCTTTCTATTAGATTGACTAGACTCAGTCCTAAGACATGCCGGCTTCCTGAAGACGTTTTTTTGCAGTATTTTGTGAACAGTGGAATTAAGAATACCTTTTTTAGGGTTCCGTAGCCGAATGGCAAAAAATGGAACCCTTATAGTTTCGACATATCTGTCCGTCTGTCTGTATGTCTGTCTGTCTGTCCGTCCATCCGTATGTCACAGCCATTTTATTCCGAAACTATTAGGACTATACATGTAAAACTTGGTAGGTAGATGTATTCTGTGAACCGCTTTCCGATTTTAAGAGAAAATTTAAAAAATATTTATAATAAAGGGGGCTCCCCATACATGGAACTGAAACTGAAAATATTAAAACCACAAATATAACTTTGTAATTCATACAAATACTATGAAAAACAAAGTTATTTGGCGTAGTTGTAAAAATTGTAAATAAGCTAGTTTTAAGAATTTTGTAAGGTTTTTTGTTTTTTTTTTTAATAAATTTATTAAGTATATTATATTTATTATAGTTACTACGGAACCCTTCATGGGCGAGTCCGACTCGCACTTGACCAATTTTTATTTTTTTTCCTGTATGGGAAAATCATCGAATGACTTCTTCTGCTATGGGTTAAGCGGAAGGGAGTATCAGACTTTTACTAACTACCTTAAGTTCTGGGGCAGCGATATCTAGTTATAATATTTCCGCAACCCCGTCGGGAGAATTAAGAATACCTAGGTTCGAACCCACGAAACTTTTAAGTCACACCTTTAACCACTAGGATACCACTGAAGTAACTCTTATACACATAGGTACTTAGCAGTTGCAGCAACCTCATCAGTGGCCACAGAGCTATATCCTTTGCCCGCGGACGCTATACCGCAGCCCATAAATATAATACCGTCCTTGTGTGGCCTGGCGACTTGTGTGTGTGCGCGCCTACTCAATAGTGAGCGGCAATGTGCGTAACCACGTGAATGATTGCTTGGAAGTGAAACTGTGTAGGCGCACCCAGGTGTCGGGAAAAAGCATCGCCAAGGTCGTGAAAAGGGTTGTATATAAGAAGTCGCTTTTACAGGTAAGGCGGCCTATTGTATCACCTTTTTTAGTTCAGTCCTCATTTGTTTCTGTTATGGTTTCGGGTATATTGTAGTGACAGTTGAAGGAGCAGGGTAAGTTTTTATTCAGTAGAAGTCTGATACAGAGTGAGAGGAGTTGTTTGATGATTTTCCCACCGAAAAATAACAAAAATAAATAAGAATAGAGTACGATTATGAGTATATATGTCTGTGTTTCCCGATAGCTACAACCTGGGGGTCTTTAAGTCAAGAGTGAATAGGTTACTTTATGTAAGCGTGCTCCATCTTCGACTACATCATCACTTACCATCAAGTGAGATGGTGATCAAACGCGAACCTATTTTTAATTTATACTCAATAGGTACTCAATTATTTATTACATTCCATAATGTGAACTTAGGTGGTAGGTTTACAAAATATGATCATCATGGACTAGGGCTTTCAGTCTCGATACATTACTGAGTCCCGGGTAAAATAAAACGAGACTAGGTGTGGTCTCGAAATTCCCTGGGAAAACGAGACTTTCGAGACTATTTCAAAACTAGGTTTCTTATTTATAGGATAAATTAGAGAGTCAAATCAAGATATTTTAATCAAGTAGTTACTTTCATAAACAAATGCAAATAAAAAAAAAAACATTTGGTACAGCTTTTTTTAATTTTTGTAGTGGGCACGTAAAAAACAAAGGGCATTTAACCCTAATTTTGTTACAAAAGGAACCCGCATTAGAAAAAGCTCTTGAAATGAAATGAAATATTTATTTTGTAAATTGGTTATAAATAACGCTCTTACACGTCATGTTTTTTTTGCGTGTAAGTTTAGTTTAGTTTAGCTAGATGAGGCCTTCTGCTTGTACAGCTTCTTTCTGTTTGTACGCTAGAGGGATACTACTTAGTCCACTTTGCGCTTTCACAATGAAAGGGGATAGAAACTTTCTGGCGTATCGACGTCACCATTTTGTTTTTTTTTTTTAATCGCGGTGCATGATGAAAGTGTGGCATGCATGGCTAGAAGAACAAAAAATGTCCAGTAACACGGTACCCCAAAGTGTCACGTAAACGTTTGAAGGTAAACATCGACATATAACTTCATCGAAAATCATTAAAAATAGACTCATTACGCATCTATACGCTTATTAGTATTTAGCTTATTAGTCTAGCAGTACGACAAAACCGCTAGTATAGATAGATAGATATACTCTTTATTGTACCTACACGCATAACAGAATTAAATAAAGACATAAAAATAATTAATTATTTGCCTTCTAAATCGCATCGCATCGCAATAAAACGCATGTCAAAGAATTCCTCACGTGCGTGTTGGCTGTATTTCATCCCACCGTATTATAAAATGAACAATACGTGTTTTGGTACATGTCTTTCTTTAGTACATGGATTAGGCTCGGCATCAAGAACCCCTATCTAACCTCCTGCTGAATTTGTGGATTATGTAGTATAGTAGTATTTATGATACGTGTTAGATATATTATAAATCTTTTAAAATGTCACATCTTAGTATTAATATTCACTTATATTTGATATCATAGTTACAGTTATAAATAAATGTTAACGTAAATGACACACCTTTTGCTTTTTGTTTAACTACTGCTTAAAAACGTTTTCAAGCTGAGTAACATATCACATGATCCGCCACGCGATAGTGACAAGTCGACTGCATTTCATTGCGATGCGATTTAGTGGATAAATAATTATTTGTAGTAGTCTTCTCGTGCTCCTAGTAGCGAGTAATGTACCTACTGTCTTTCAATAAACATTAGTAATCATAATCAACCTAAGAACGATTATTTAGATATAATCTGATGCTTACAGATACGTAATAGGTCTACTTTTAATGATTGTCGTTGTAGTCATATGTCGATGTTTACCTTCAAATATCTCGGTAATGTGACATTTTGAGGTAGCATGCTACTGATATTTTAAGAAAAAGAGATAAAGCGGTGGGTCGACATGCCAGTCTTCACACAAAAAAGTTCGAACCCCTTTCAATTTAATCAGAATAGTTCCATAATTCAATCTTTATTGCAATTATAATTATGTGTTAACAAGATCTTAATATAAGTAGTAGCTCACATGGACCCTTTCGGGCACAGCAATTTACATTTATAATGTGTAGACAAAATCTGTGTTATTTGTCAATAAGGTTATTCAGCCTCCACAGATAATACTAAGCTTTACTCTAGGCTTGACCGTGCTGCCATTGCCATATCCATAATAACAATAATAAAAATTGACTGTTGGTTTAATAAATTATTTAATACAGTTTTTATGTTACTGAAGTCTTAAAAGTCTCGTTATTCCCGTGACCGAAGATGTTAGTCTCGAGTCTCGAAATTACCAAAAAATCGTCGAGACTCTCGAAATTTTCGAGACCGAGATTCCCGGGATGAAAGCCCTATCATGGACCCGTTCGGGCACAGCAAATTACTTAAAATTAAATTATATTATATTATATTCTTATTTGATTTTATTCCAAAGTTATGTCACAATACTCATTTACTATAAATTAAATCATTTTCAATAAAATACACTTCTGGACACATCTATTGGCCCACCTTGTATTTTCAGTTTCGTTTGGTCCTAGCTAAAATTTTATATTAGGTCGAGCAAAAAGTTTTTATGCAGTTTTGAACCTGGCACATTCACAATTTCATTCAATAGTCTTTTATTGAATTTCGAACACAGAATTTAAAGAAACAAAAGACAATTTGGAGCCTGTTTGTTGATATCAAACAATCGAATACTAAGAAAACTTGGTTTTATTGGTTTACTTGGATTTAATTCTTGAAAAAGTGATTGATATCTTTGCTTTTGCAACAAACATTACTTATTCTTAACATTAAGGTGAGGTTCTATCAATAATCTATGGATACTTCACCTGAAGTCGCCGCCCAAGCTGTGGCACTTATTCAGGCCGGACACAGCCAAAGAAACGTGAGTGCTCAACTTAATTTAAGTCGATCTGCGGTCCGAAATGTTTATCGGAGGTACCTAGAGACTGGCGGCTTTGTTCGTCGCCAAGGAAGGCCACGATCTCGGGTCACAACTGAAAGGCAGGATCGATTCATCGTGACGACCAGCTTGAGAAATCGTCACCTTACCTCCATTGAGATACAAAACCAACTTCGCGACTTCCACGGAGTATCTGTGAGCGCTCGATCTGTTCGGAGAAGGTTAAAAGAACGCGATATGGTACCACACAAGCCAGCTAATGGGCCCAAACTAAAGCGAGCCCACCGAACAGCGCGCCTTCATTTCGCACGCAGTCATTTAAATTGGACACAGCAAGATTGGAGCCGTGTACTCTTTTCTGATGAGTCTAAAATTGTGTTACATGGCAATGATGGAAGGAAGAAGGTCTACCGGCGTAAGGGAGAGCGTTTCGCACAATGCTGCTTTGAAGAGAGGGTTGCTTTTGGCGGTGGCTCATGGACTGTCTGGGGCGGTATATCCGCGAGCGGCAAAACTCAACTTGAGGTTGTTACAGGACCACGGCTGCCAACATTAAATGCTGAAAGATACATTCGTGAGTGCTTAGAACCTCACGTGATACCATACGCGGACTATGTGGGCCCAAATTTCCTTTTTATGCATGATAATGCAAGAGCCCATGCGGCCGGCATCGTCAGGGAATATCTTCGGGATGTGAACATCACAGTTATGGACTGGCCAGCCAGAAGCCCAGACATGAACCCCATTGAGCACATGTGGGACGAGCTAAAAAGGCGTGTTAGGGCTCGTCAGCCAGTTGCCCAGACGATGCAGGAGTTGAAAACTGCCATAGAAGAGGAATGGGAGATGATCCCTCAAAATTTCATAGAGCGGTTGATAAACTCTATGCCTAATCGTATGAGAGCTGTGGTAGATGCCCATGGAGGCAACACGCGTTATTAAATTAAACCTTTATTTGATAAAACATGTTTTTTATTCAAAAATTAATTGCCTTTAACAAGGCGCATATCCGACTTGTTAGGCGTAGGTCCATGTCGTATGGTATTCTGAATTCAAATTTAAAACTATACGATCGAAAAAGATGGTAAAATGTATCAGGTTTAAAACTGCATCAACAGTTTTTGTTCAATCTAGCAATCATATTTCGGTAGGGGCCATCGAAACCTAAACTCTAAGGTGGGCCAATAGATGTGTCCAGAAGTGTACTTTATAGGTACTATTAACTTAATCATTTTTATTTTAAATTAATTATTAAAAAAAACCATGCCGTGGCAGCCTTTAATTAAGGCTACACTATTGCTTGTAATAATATTGTAACTTGTAACATGTTTATTGGTGTATGCTTTGTTGTTTGTCCTTAAATAAATAAATTCAATAAAGGTGAATCCCAAGTTTCGGCTCGAATCATTTAGCGTCCGACAGACTTTCTAAATTAATAATAATTCATTATATAAAACTGTAAGAATTATACAGTATAAATAAAATCTGTAGAAGTACACCGTTTAAAACTCATTTTAAATAGTTATTCAATTTATCAACACGTTTTATATCTACAATTTCAATTAGAAATGTTGCCAATACCAAAATAAAATAATATCGATACGAAATTGCACTTGCAAATCGATTACATTAATATCGTTATGAACCTACGTAAGTGTTTATTATTATTATAAGAATTACGAGTTATGACTTTAGTAGTCATAACTCGTAATTCTTATAATAATTAATAATGTTTAGTTATATTTTTTAATATCTTATAATAATAAAAAAATATAACTAATAATATAATATAATTCAATTAAATTATCGATACAGTTTAGAATAGTTATTTAGTGCTGGTAACACTTAATCTTATAGTTGTCACTGGTAATTGTCAAAAGTTTTACTTTTCTCGCATAGATGATACATAAATACTGAGATTTTCTCGCGTATGACGAGCGACGAAGTTTCTTATGTTTTTTGAGTTTTGTGTTGTTTATTGCTTTGTTACCGGACTCCGATTTCTGTATAACTAACGACTACCTTGGCTGTTGAAAACGAATTCAATAGTCATTATTCAATTTTTAGTTTATTTCATGTTATCGTTAAAATTATAAATATTAAGTGGTCAACTTCAAAGAACTTATTTTTTTTTTGGTGTACTTCTTATAGAAAACTAACTATACAGTCTAATTTTATAATTATTTTCCTTTTTTATGATATATAGTTCATCTTTGTCGGTTCTGGCCGAGTCTTGAAGGAAGCCTTGGCATTCTCCTTTGATACTTTCACTTTTTATTAGTCATTGTGGGGAATCCTTCAAAATACGCTCTTTCTTTTTGAGAAAGTTTTTAAATCGCCCCAGTATTCATCATCAGGACACAGAAGAAGCCCCGGTATCTCCTGCCTGTTAGATCTCAACTCTGAGGAAACCGATACGTCTTTTTGTTTTATATGTGAAGTGGAAGGGAGTGGCTGATTATTCAGTCTCGCGACCCCGGCAGGCAATGGTCCTATGTGATCCCATCACTAGTGCTAACGATGGGTACATAGGTACCAAGATGTCTCGGAAAAGCCGGTTCCATCACGATGTTTTCCTTCACGTATTTGTGAGCAGTGGTGATGATATGTATTTATATGTTACACAAAGTAATGTGACGGATAAGGTTCTGCAGCTCGCAAGTCGTAACCACTGGGTCATCTTTGCTGTGCACTCATTCCGTATTCGGGCGAAAATTATATAATTATTACTAGCTGATGCGCCACGACTTCGTTCGCGTGGTATCCTACCCCTGCCCTACCCAAACCTTACACTACCCCTACCCTACCCTACCCTACCCTACCAATACCCTACCCCTACCCTACCTTACCGTACCGTACCCTACCCCTACCCCTACCCTACCTCTACCCTACCCTGCCCCTACCCTTGAGTCCTTTCCTACTTTTATTTTCATAAGAACCTTCTGACAAAACAACAAAAAAGAATCAGCCAAATCGGTCCAGCCGTTTTAACATTTAGCAATTCATTTTTATTATATAGATTATGATGATTATTGTTACTAACATTTTAAATTATATAAGATCAATGGCCCTCATGAAGTTAGAAAAATGCAAAGCCATACATAACATTCGGTATACTCAAGCTCTTAATGATTCCTTGTCCACTTGCAAAATCTACATGAAAATCCTTTCAGTAGTTTTTGGGGAGTAGCGCTACAAAATAAACAGACTTATTGTCTTATAATAAGCCTAAAACTCACTGGCTCGTGGAAAATAGTGATATACATAAAGGTACACTTTTCAACCGCCATTTTTTAGTTTTGAAAATGTACAATCATGACATGTTTTACTTCGATGAAAAAATAATGCGTTAAATTGCAAGCAGTATGTTACGGACCATAATTTATCGATATACTACAATCTCGCTAGATATATTAAAAAGTAACGGTTTTTACAATTTTACGGTGACATAAATAACCTATTTGCTGTTTTATAAATCTACATATTAGTAAATTTAAATATCGTATTACCCTTTCTGAAAACACATCCGTATCTTATTTCTGTATTCATGTTTAAGTGATGGATAAAGTATTCATGACTGAATCGTCTGGGTGTGAAACAGAAATTCATTGCCGTTTTACCCAAACCGTGTGGGATGAAATCATTCAGCTCATTTAACTTTAATTTCCATCCACTGTTCCTTTTACCTGCTATTTCCGAACAGTTCCGCTACAATTACAGAATATTATATTTGCTTAAGAACGTTTACACTTACGATATTTCATACAATTTATTCGAAAAAAAAAGAATTCACCTGGAAACAGCGACAATTCTAGTACAGGGTTGAATTATCATTAGAACTTAAAACGGGATATTTACCATGTGTGTTATTTGTTTTGAGTTTCCGATATTTCGGCACTGTTGCAAGCGCCATGATCACGGATGAACACTGATGATAAAGTAATTGCGGGTGGATGTTTATGAGCAGACAAATCGGTCTACCCTCTTTTTCGTTCGTTTTCTGTTAGTGACCATGTTAGCTTAACCTCTAGAGCCCCAGTGGCACAAAAACGTGCCAGTAAACAAGTATTAGTTGAGCCCCGCTGGCACACGATAAGAGCCCGCGCGCGGTGCTTGACGGATAGTTGACGTAATAATGGCGGTCCTTGAGAGGTTAAAAACTTATATAGGGCTGGATTAATTGAGAAATTCTATATTAATGCAAGTGAACCCCCTACCAGGGTTGCGGAATTATTTGAAAGAGTTACTACGGCCTCAGAACACGAAGAGCAAAAAATGGAACACAGATGAGTTTTAGTCAGTTAAAGACTGACACACCCTCCCGCTTCGCTCAGATCGGGAGGCAGTCATTGGATGATTTCTCATTCTTAAAAAAAATGCAAGTAAACCTGTGGGTAAATGCTAACAGGTTAAAGGCACTCAAAAGGTTATTTAAGTTACCTTAATTTTCTTACATTAGCGGTTTTAGCATGAAAATAAAATGAAGCTACAGTAAATGTTATATAATAATGAAACCGACTTCCATATCAAAACACTACAAAGCCAAAAATAATTTTATTTTCGCTAGTCGGTGTTATTGGTTTTGTATTTTCTTTTTTTTTTCACACCGCCTTCCGAAATTAAAATTATTTTTGGCTTTGTAGTGTTTTGATATGGAAGTCGGTTTCATTTTTTGCAAAAAAGTTTTTATTTTCGCGCTTTTTAACCGACTTCAAAAAAAGGAGGTTTAGAATTCATCTTGAACTTTTGTTTTTTTCATGTATGTTACCTCATAGCTCGAAGACGGCTGGACCGATTTGAAAAATTCTTTTTGCGTTTAAATGGGTATAGTTTCTAGTTGGTCCCATTGTTATGAAATCAGGATCTGATGATGGGATCTTGGAGAAATCGAGGGAACTCTTCAAATATTATAGGCATACCTATAGCGTTTTGGGTATTTCTTATAGTACCTTGTGCAGTTGCTCTCAAAAAGCACCATTTGAGGAAGTGGAACTGATGATGAAGACCCCAGATGGCCACCGAAACTACTCAATAATAAGTATTTCGTTGATTGCGATTAGATTACTTGAATATGGATGTTAAGCACTTTATGCTCGTTACAATGCGTATGGTGAAGTAGAGCTGATGGTGATGTACCAGGAGAACTCTTCAAAAATTAACGGCTCTGCACCGGGAAAAGCAATATTTTGTAAAAGGTGATAAGTAGTTGACATTTTGGTTTTTGTAACTAGATAAATTACAAACCGGCCCACTGAAAAGCGTGAAAAAAAAACTTTTTACCAAAAAATAAAACCGACTTCCATAAAAACACTACAAAGGCAAAAATAACTTTAATTTCGGAAGGCGGTGTCAAAATAATAAAAGAAAATACAAAACAAATGACACCGACTACCGAAATTAAAGTTATTTTTGCCTTTGTAGTGTTTTTATGGAAGTCGGTTTTATTTTTTGGTAAAAAGTTTTAGTGGGTCAGTTTGTAATTAATCTAGTTACAAAAGCCAAAATGTCAACTATGTACTTATCACCTTTTACAAAAAACGAAATGCAGAGTAAACGAAAAGATCGTCAATGTAAATATTTTTTTTAGACATTTGTTGATTTTTCAGAAACGGCTTATCCAATTTCGATAAAATTTTCATGGGACCATTTGGGAAGTATACCCTTTCCAACAAAAGAATATTTTTTGAAATCAGTTGGCAAGTGACGGAGCTATGCACGAACAAACAAAAAAAAAACAAACAAGCATCCGAATTGAGAACCTCCTCCTTTTTAGAAGTCGGTTAAAAATATCTATAGAGCATTACTACTACTTATCGCAATAGAGCATTTATCAGTAGGTACATATTGCAATGCACGATGTTATCCGCAAAACGTAGAAAATTATATCTGCCAAGGTAAAATAGAAAGAAGTATGCTTGGAATAAAGCTATTGGATAAGATTGACAACGCCAATATACGAAAGAAAACAAAATTAACAGATGAACGGGGAAGAATACGTGAAGTAAGTAAAGGGATGGACAGAACGATTAACAGAAATATGAGAAAAGGGAGACCATATAAAAGTTGGAAAGACATTTTTAAGCTTAGATAAGGACCTCATTGGATGCAAGAGGCACGAGAAAGAAGCAAAGGGAAAGGTTTACGAGAGGCCTACGTCGCAGAGGCGACTGCTACCTAAGCAAATTAATGTATTGTATTATTTATTAAATTCAATGTGGTAGTAGGAATAAAAGCTATTTTTAACCGACTTCTAAAAAAGGAGGAGGTTCTCAATTCGACGCGTATATTTTTTTTTGTATGATCACTGATTACTCAAAGACGGCTGAACCAATTTGGATAATTCTTTTTTGTTTGAAAGGCTTCAGAAGTGGTCCCGTTGTCATCAAGTCAAGATCTGATGATGGGATCCTGTAGAAATCGAGGGAAAACTTCAAATATTATAGGCACACCTATAGTGATTTGAGTATATTTTCAAGTAATTTGTGCAGTTGCTCTCGAAAAGCACCAGTTGGTGACGTTGAATTGATTATGAAGTAGGCTTTTCTGACTGTGTAAATTACAAACCGACCAACTAAAAAGTGAGAAATAAAAACTTTTTATCGAAAAATTAAAGCCGGTTTAATTTTTTGATATAAAGTTTTCGTATTTTGTTTATTGCGTAGCATCTTTGTTTGCTCTGCAATTTCTTATGCTAATTAGTTCGGGCTCGTGTTACCAAAGGTGTCATGTTTGTCATGGCTGTAGTATGCAGGAGCGGAAACTTCTAATTAAATTAGTCTCAAGATCAAGTTGCGATTCCACTAAGCTTGCTAATTGAAGTTCAGTTTATGAAAAATAGTGTGTATTTTGCAATTAATTTATACAAATATTATAAAGCGGAAAATATTGTTTGTTTGTTCGAACGCGCCAATCTTCGAAAGTACTGGGTGGATTTGGATGAAATTTGATATGAAAGTAGTTTGAAGCTTAAGGAAGGTTAGAGGTATTTTTATCCAACTGCAAAAACATAACCTCCTTCAGGTTATGTTTTAATCGTGATAAACTCCGCAGGAGTGAAGCTCCGCGCGGCTACTAGTTCTAAAATAAATCATAAATAATTCGTCCTAAACCCTTTAGCCAAAGTAATAGCTGGCCCTTGGGTCACGGTCAACCAGCTTTGTGAAAAGAAATTAAGTTAAATTTAATAAAATGAAAATATTATAAGCAAAAATAACCTTTTTCTTACCATGATAAAAGCCAGCCCTTGGTGGCTTTTACCTTGGTCAGAGGTTAAGAGTTACCATATAACGTGGCAATGCCACCAGTCTTTTGGGCACATTACCAGCGATGCTTACAGATTTCACGCGACCATATCGCACTAATAATACAATACTGCAGTAACTCAAAAAATGTCAAATTTCAGATAACATCATATTCAATCGTAAAATTCAATTCCCTACGCGTCAATAATACCGTTGTTGGAATAGTACAAAAAACAAATAAGATATGGCACCATGAGTCATTGTTCATGATGACCAACCATCATATTCTGCCACCGAAAATTGCATCATCTTTAGTTACGATCAAAACTCGGCTAGGAGGGACGTGCCGCTTTGTGTTTTAGAACGCATTAATTAGAATTTTAACGTTATTGCTGAGTCAGGTATGTAAAAGTTTAACTATTAATTCGAGTTAATACATTATATTTGATTTAAACGTAAAATATACTTGAAGTATTTGTAGTTGTTACACTATTATTGATTCGTAAAATTGCGATTTAAAATAACATTTTTACTAACATCATTCTTGGTGGTTTATTAAGTAATTTTAGACATAACACAGTATTGGTGAAGAATTTGTATTTGCTGTTTTTTTGTGATAATTTTTTAATATTTAAACAAATACTTATTGGTTAATCATAGCATTTAAAATCACGCATTCGAACATGTTAAAGTAAACACTAGTATACTCTACTAACAATGTACTTTTTTTAAATTTCGAGATACTACATTCTAGGTGACATAGGTTCAATATTAAGGGTGTTTTACTTATTATAATTTTTTTTTAGATTAAGTATGCACCGTGGGCGATTGCTTGTTGGTATAGCGACTAATTCAACGTCAAACAATCACCAGGAGAAGGAAAATGAGGAACCTGTTGAAGAAATCTTGCTCCCTTTGAATTCTTCGACTTCATTATTGACTCCAAAAAATTGTTAAATTTTATTATAGGTTAATCATTGGTTAGGTTATGTTTATTAATATAGGTAGGTTTTAGTATTATTTTTAACTTTTTAGTGCTTTTATGGTTTACTAGTACTCACGCGGGGCTTCGCTCCCGTGGATTCTATCAAGGTAAAAACCTAACTCTCCTTTTTTGCAGTCGCGTAAAACGTAGTCTATAACCTTCCTCAAGCTTCAAGCTACTTCCATACCAAATTTCATCCAAATCCACCCAGTACTTTCGAAGATTAGTGCGTGCAAACTTTTCCACTTTATAATATTAGTATAGACTAGCTTCTGTCCGCGACTTCGTACGCGTGTGAAGGTTTTCCCGCGCAAATCCCGATCCCGTGGGAATTTCGGGATAAAAAGTAGCCTATGTACCAAATTTCATTCAGATCCGTTCAGTAGTTTTTGCGTGAAAGAGTAACAAACATCCATCCATCCTCACAAACTTTCGCATTTATAATATTAGTAGGAAGTAGGATAGGATTGAAGTCGGTTTCTTTTTTTGCATTTTTTTTTGTATTGTGTTTTGGATGGTTTAGTTTGTTCTTTTTTTTTTTCGTTTTAATGAGTACATTATGTTTAAATAACATTTTAAATATGTTTTATAATATTAATAAAAGTTTTCTCGACTGATTTTACTTGATTGTCCAGTTTTATTTATTAATTTCCTAACCCTCGATTGAAAGTGATTGTGTTTGAGGTACCTATATAACTTAAAACTGAATAAAAAAATTGTCTTAACTAAAAAAATGTTACTCAAAACCATAAAAAACTCACCTTTAGATTGTAGCAATTCCAAATGATTGAACAATAATTAGACAACTAAAAATAATTCATTTTTCTGAAAACTTTTTTCAAGCAATATAGTCTGAACTCAAAAATTGGCTATTAATTAACTATCTGTATTTTTTTTAATTATTGGGAAATATTTAATTGCTTTAATTTTATTAATAAACCTTTTATAGTATTAATTTTTTTATAATCTATAACAGGATGGGAAATATACATTTTTCGTCGATTCTCAAAAAACACACATTTTGAGTTACAACAGTATTGTATTATTAGTGCGATATTTTAGATTATTTTTATGATCTATGTCTTTGAAGGTTTCTAAGTTTTTTTTTTTTTACTAATAGGCTCGCGTTTGGCCACCATCTCACCTGATGGTAAGTGATGATGTAGTCGAAGATGGGGCACGCTTACCTAAAAGTAACCTATTCACTCTTGACTTAAAGACCCCTAGGTTATAGCTATCGGGAAACACAGACTCCGGCAGGGAATTCCACTCCTTGACCGTACGCACAATGAAGGTATTCCCAAAGCGTTTAGTGCGTATAGGTGGGATGTCCACCATGTAACGATGGCGCATCGCCGTTTGTCTTGTAGTCCGATGATGGAACGGGCTTGACGGAATTAGATTGTGTAATTCCATCGCACACTCCCCGAAATGTAACCGATAGAAAACCGATAGACTAGCAACTCGTCGCCGATGTTCAAGGCTCTGGAGCTTTGATTCGACAAGTGTATCGTTGCCAATGAGTTTTTTGACCCGTTTCTCAATTGACTCAAGCGCATCCAGTTGGTACTTGGCAGATCCATCCCAAAGATGAGAGTTAATTTGATCAATTAACTTATGTATCTACTTCTAAAACTTGCAATATTACCACATTGAATGCCAATTGCTACTCTCTGCACCAGAAACGCCTCGGTGCCATGATCCAAACCACAGAACTTGAGGCGCTTACCAATTTCCCGAATTTTCCAAATTTGCAAATAGGTTATAAAACAATACCTTTGCATTAAACCATTTGTTTCGTAAATTTAAACTATATATGGCCAGTGTTTCCTAGCTGACTACCCTGAGAAGAAACACCGAAACGAACTCAGAGGCCAACGTCTCTTTTGAACTCCATAAAATCTGTACTGGTCAAAATATATGACAAGCATGTAGGTTCATGTCTTAGGTCATCTTCTGTGGGAAGAAGCACACCAGCCTATCCAGATATAACACTATATTTTTAAGCTAAGCTGATAAGGTTATCCTGTTTGCTCTAAAACGTGATTTTTTCTTGTTATTCTTAAGTTTTCTAAGATGACGTCATCGAGGCCATCTTGGATTCCAAAATCTTTCCCTTACACTAGTCACCCTACGCAATTAAAGAATATTATTATTCTTTCGTAACACATTACGATATTGGTCGATATTCGCTAGCAGGCCTTGCAAGGCATTCTAATTACAAGGAAAATGAGGCGGAAACGAGATTCTGGGTTAATGTTTGTGTTTAGTTCATGGCGTGATTGGAATAATTGGATAACATTTCTGGATAGTAACGTAAAAGAAAAATAAAACTGATAGATAATTATTTATTTTTTTATTTATTTATTAACTCAACATCACTATCATTACAGGCATTTCCTAATTCAATAGTGTGGCCATAATTACAGTTTTATTATTTACCATAACATATTCTGTACATCGTGGTTTTTGTGAACTCACTCAGAGAACAAGTAAAAAGATCAATGCTGTCTGCTACGTCATTAAGTACACGCAAGGTGCGCGTTATAGGGGCTTTACCCAGTAGATTGGTCCTACTGCTGGGCACCGCCAATAGACGAGGCTGTCGCATTCAGAATACATAATTGTCGGGCACACACAGGTTAATTTCTTTTAATATACCTAGGTTTGAAGTCTTACCACGTAATAATTTAAAAATATAGGTAGCAAGAGCTATGTCCCTCCTTGTTTCCAATTTATTGTATTCCACCATGCCTATAACAAACAGAGTTGGATACATCAATGGATAAAATGGATATACACCATACCACCTTAGGTACAGAAACCTAGTAAATTTATTTTGTATACGCTCCAGCATGAGCCTGTATTTAGCTTCATGCGGAGCCCATGTGATTGCGTTACATTCGAGCTGACTTCTTACTAATGCATTGTACAAAGAAATTAGCGCAGCGATGCTTGTAAAACCCTCTGCTCTTCTTAGGACAAAACCTAGGCTCCTATAAGCTTTTTTACAAACATTTAGGATGTGATTACGAAATGTCAGGCCCGAGTCAAGTTGTACTCCTAAATCCCGCACCGTTTCCGTTCTTTTCAATACCGTGTTGTCCACTCTATAGTCATATTTCTTGGGCATTTTCATCCTACTATGAAAATGAAATGAAATGAAATATTTATTTTGTAAATTGGTTATAAATAACGCTTTTACACGTCATGTTTCTTGCGTGTTATGTTTAGTTTAGTTTAGCTAGATGAGGCCGGTGTTTCCTAACTGACTACTCTGAGAAGAAACACCGAAACAAACTCAGAGGTCAACGTCTCTTTTAAAGTCCATACAATTTGTGTTGGTCCAATCATATGACAAACATGTAGGTTCATGTCTTTGGTGCTCTTTGAG
Source organism: Tholera decimalis (assembly GCA_943138885.2). NCBI lineage: Eukaryota > Metazoa > Arthropoda > Insecta > Lepidoptera > Noctuidae > Tholera > Tholera decimalis. The sequence continues at coordinate 44,107,037 of OW964555.2, read as the reverse complement.
GAAATAACCATACGATTTGAGTGGACCTGTCCAGACAGTGCAAGCATTTGTCAGTTATCGTGTAGCTCATAGCGTTAGCGTATAAGTTATTACCGAACACTTTGACGTATTGAACACCAACTTATTCTTCTTTCCCCATTCAACAACCCTGTCTATGTCTTCCTGTAAGAGCTCCAAGTCCTTTTGCTCTTTCACAGCTAGTAGTAATTTTAGATCGTCAGCAAACAACAGGCACTTGGCATTCCTGACAACCTCGGGCAAGTCATTTACCATTATTATAAATTGAAATGGTCCTAAATTACTGCCCTAACTCACGCCCGACCTCGTAAAATAGGGCTCAGATTAGTACCCAGCATATTCTACATACTGCTTTCTGTTACTCATATGATCAGCAAAGAATTTCAACAATTTAGGAGTGCATCCGACTGCCGCAAGCTTTGTCAATAAAATGTCATTATCGACCAAATCGAAAGCTTTTTTAAAATCAAAGTATGCAGCATCGACCTGCACTCCCAAATCCACGCTAGGAACCACATATGCCATAAAATTCAGCAGATTTGTAGTTGTGCTACGAGCCGGCCTAAACCCATGCTGTTGCAACTCTAGATGTCACAAGTCAACAAACTGTTATAATAAATAAAGCATACTAGCAGATTTATAAAAAATCAAGCACGTGGTAAACGTTTTGACTCAGTTTAGTCGTATTTAATAGTAACGTAATTTCATTTTCACGGCTTATCAAAATCAGAACGTGAAATTGAAACATTTTATTTCATAATTGGATTAAAGGAGGAGAATATTGATTGGATTATGGATGTAAAATTTTGATAAATAATTAATTGTTTTCTTTCTACTAAGTTGCAAATGATGATGGAGTGTTTTATTTATTTCATTTAAATTGATTTATTTGTCATAAAACGAAGCAAACCCGTGACTTCGACAAGAACTTTATCATAAACCCAAACTAGTTCAGGTTTTTGATCAAAAATCTGGTATGTTACAGGTTTATGATGAAATTGAGTTTAAAATGTGTCATCTTCCGGTTTTTCATCAAAAACCTAGGTCTTTGTTTGCTTGAACGCGCTAATCTTCGAAAGTACTGGGTGGATTTGGATGCAATTTGGTATGGAAGTAGCAGCTCGAGGAAGGTTATAGGCTACTTTTTACGCGACTGCAAAAAAAGGAGAGTTATGTTTTTACCATGATAGAATCCACAGGAGCGAAGCCCGCGTGAGTACTAGTACTACATAAATGTACATAACATTTATGTATTAATAAGTGTGATTACTAATACATAGGTATTACAGTACATGACTCATCTCACTCTGGGTGGAGTGGAAACGACTCACTAAAATCCCACCCGGCTTCTTCAGTTGTTCTTGCTGTTGGCCGCTGTATCTCAGTAGATCATTCGTAATGATAAGAATAACACTAGAACGTTGGGTTCTGCACTAACAAGATACAATTAGAACACTCTGTTCAATCATGCTCTGATCAATGAGTTTAGTTTAAATATATTACAGGTAGGTTTAATCCAATTAAGTTTATAATGCGGACGTATTAGGGCAAATTAGTTTGTGTGTTCCGGACAAGTACGTGTGGCGACGTCGACAGCCACGGCTGCTGGTGGAGCCGCGCGGGCGTTCCAATCTCTTGGGAGAGGCGCCACTGACGCGTGCACTCCGCACTCTCAACATCATTGCGACCGAGTTGGACTTATTTTGTTGTTCACTGGGTGAATTCACTAGGAGTGCTTTATTTGTAATTTGTTATAAAAAAATTAAATAGTTGTAATACTAGAATAGGTACACTATCGCTTTAGGTTACCCTGTAATGATAAATGTAAAGTGGATAATAAATAAATAAAAACTTATTACCAAAAAATTAAACCGACTCCCAAAACACACTGCAAAGTGAAAAATAACTTTAATTTCAGTAGTCGGTGTCTTTAGTTTTGTATTTTCGTTTTTGGCACCGACTTCCGAAATTAAAGTTATTTTTCACTTTGCAGTGTGTTTTGGGGGTCGGTTTAATTTTTTGGTAAAAAGTTTTTATTTCACTCTTTTTAGTTGGTCTATTTTTAATTTACCTAGTACATTGATATACTAAAAACCCAAGATGCACAGTCTCGAAGAAAAGTGACGCTCGAAACTGTCGCCAAACACTCACCACCTACGTAGTAATAGTAATGCTATAAGTATAAAATATGTTTTTGCAAATTCCATCTTATGAAAATTGTATAAAGTTGTTTTTACAAAGCAGTGTGCAAAAGACAATCAAATTTTACGACTGACGTTGCTCGATAGGACAAGGCCTTGAGTGGAGACTTAAACCTTATAATATTTTTTTTTAAAGACATTTTGTTAGTATTATAAGTTTAATAAATTGTGTTCTAAAGACGTAATTATAGCGTAAATGTTTTTGGGTAGAACAATTGTGTATATCAATGAAACAAATATTAACTGTTAAAATCGTTTATTATTTTTTTTAATTCAATAAAGCTTTTGCCATGATATACATAACATCTTCGTCAAAAAAATTCGCCATAAAAAAATTTCTCGCCTTTGTTGGTGACGATTGATGTCCGTTCTCCGCATCGTATTTGGTCACGAGAAAAACTAAAGTATAAAAATAAGAAGTTTTTAATGAGATTGGTGTTGCACCAAAGCAACACTCAAACACACTTTTATCATTAGCATACCGCATGTCGTGAAACCATAAGTTATCCCATGATGAATCGATATACTTAAAATATATTTTTATTCTATTATTAAATCATTTAAATTATTCCAGTATGGGGAGGGACGTTTAAAATTGTAATACTAAGAGCGGAACGCGCACAATGGGCAATAATTAAAGTGATGTCGTTCAAAAAACGAATTTATCTCACTGGACTGCTATACTCGGAAGCACAAGTACTTACAGTTCCCTATATATATCCTCCGTACCAGGGATGTTGCGGATGCTGATTTTTTCACATCCGCGGATGTGAATGCGAATGCGGATTTCTGAAAGCTCGCATCCGCGGATGCGGATGCGGATGCGGATGTTTGAGTCCATATAAAAAAGTATATGAATGACAGATTAAAATAACGATATAGTAATCATATATTTTTTATTGATTAGAATTATTATGTGAAGTTAAAAATAGGAGCATTATACTAAATAAAAAGTAATATTGCCGCTTTCTCTGATTCAAGCCGTTTACGCAGAGGTTCGTAAATTAAACCCGCGCTACTAAATAATTGTTCGCTAGGAACACTGCCTGGTGGAGTGGATAAAAATCTTCGTGCTATCGGTGATAATATGTTAAATTCCTCTCGATGAACAATCCACCATTTAAGAGGATTCTCATCCACATTGACTCTTTTTTTTAGTGCGATAATAATAATAAATAATAATCCAAACAAATCCTTTAAAAAAAAACCAAAGAAGCATATAGAAATGAAGAACACAACAACTTATTAAGAAAAACCAAAAACGAAAATACGAAACCAAGACGAAGAAAAAATGTTGACTAGACGCAGGGCTCAATTACTACAATTCACACGCCCAACGCCTGCGGAATCGTCGCTCAGCTCCGCCTCGCAGCCGCCGGGACCTGCTCCAGCCGTGAGTGAAGAGACTCCGGCCGCTGCAGCTGCGTCGAGCTCGAGCGACGAATACTTCTCGCCGCCGACGACACCACCACCTGCGCGTCGGCGAGGAAGAGGCCGCCCTCCGGCCAGCTTAGGACTTCGAGGCCCTCCGGCCTCCGATGGGGTCCCCGCTGCCGGTGGAAGTGTGCAGCGCATGCGATGGACACATTCCATTAATGAAAATGTCATGCGCTCATACTTTGGGGCTACAGAGGGGGGAACTAACCTGACTGCGTACCGTGGTCGGATGCTCTCTCTGTTTCAGGTACTTGAACCAGCTGTCAACGTTTCGGCCCAGCGACTGTCGGATCAGGTGCGGGTCATCCAGCGTAACCATATGTTGGATGACGCCGTACTTGATAGACTACGCCTCGAATCACGGTGCAGTCGTGTCTCATCTGCTTCACCACAGGCCGCGGTGCAACTACAACCTAGTATCTCACCGCGACCCGACCACGTCGGTGAAGATGATGAGGACCGGGCTACATCCGTGAGTACCCAGTGTAGTGAACAATTGAGGAGTGCTTTGGAGTGTGCATTACGGGAGTATCGCTCTACACCACCTGAGCTGAGACCTCGTCTGCCTCGTTTGCCCATGCATAAGAAAAATAGGGCGCTAGTGTGTGCTCTGGATTCACTGTTGTCAAATTATTTTGACAACAGCGAAGACCTCACCGATACCCATTCGATCCTGTACTGTGCCGTAGTTGCAGCATGTCGGGTAGCTCATGTCAAGTTTCCAAAGACTGACAGAGCTATTCGACCAGCTGTACCAGCTTGGCAGTGCAGGATCGAACGTCGTATCGCTAGGGCTAGAGCACTCATTGGCAAACTTATCTGCTTGAGACAGGGCAACACTCGCCCTAGAGTGATGCGCTTTGTGAGGCGGGCGTTCGCGGGGACTGATATTAGTCCTCGAGATTATCTCACCTGCGTCACAGAGCGCATCGACTTCCTGAAGCAGAAAGTCTATGCGTGGGCAAATAGAATTCGCAGATATAAGCGGCGGGTGGAGCGATACACTCAGAATCGCACATTCCAAAGCAATGAACGGTGGGTTTATAGGGCTTGGGAGCGACCGGACCAAGGTGTGATTGACACTCGCCTACCGGATGATGACGCCATGTGTTCGTTCTGGCGCAGCATCTGGTCGGTACCTGTCAGTCACACTGAGGGTGACTGGATGAGGGAGATCAAGCGCACGTGCGATCTTATACCAGAAATGGGGGCAATTATAATCAGCCCCCAAGATGTAACCCGTGCAGTCCGTCCGTTATCCAACTGGAAATCTCCAGGACCGGACGGGCTGCACAATTTCTGGATTAAATGGTTTCTAAGCTCCCACGCTCGCTTGGCCGCTCAGTTCCAGTCTGCCTTAGAGCTAGGATCGCTACCTCAATTCCTGACTACAGGAATAACCCACCTGCTCCATAAATCAGGTAGTACTGCGGAACCTAAAAATTATAGACCGATCACGTGCTTACCGACGGTCTATAAAGTTCTTACTTCCATTTTGAGAGCCAAAATTAATAATCACATTGATATAAATTCAATCATGTCTGCTTCTCAGAATGGATGTAGGAACGGGTCCCGCGGTACTAAGGAGCTTCTCCTCATCGATATTGCCATAAACCAACAGGTTCGTCGTTTCCGAAGGAATCTGTCGACATGTTGGATAGATTATAAGAAGGCCTATGACTCTGTTCCACATACATGGCTCATGAAGGTGTTGGAGCTGTACAAAATAAATCCAATACTCCGCACTTTCCTTGAGTCATGTATGGGGCAATGGAAGACGGTCCTCTGCTACCCAGGATGTCGACAGATCCAGGAAAACAGCGAACCGATTAGGATTGAGCGTGGTATTTTTCAAGGCGACAGTCTGAGCCCACTGTGGTTTTGTCTGGCTCTCAACCCTCTTAGTACACTGCTGGAGGGTTCAGGGCTAGGCTACCAGTTGAGAAGAGGTGGTCAGGTCATATCACACTTGCTTTACATGGACGATTTGAAACTTTTTGCTCCCAGCAACTTGCAACTCATGGAGCTACTGAAGGTAACGGAAACCTTCAGTAGCGCCATCAGGATGGAATTTGGGGTGGACAAGTGTGCGGTCATGCATGTAAAGCGAGGGGTGATTATGGAATCCGTGGGAACTCAACTCTCGGATTCCATACACCTAAGATCCCTCGGCTCAACTGAAACCTACAAGTATTTGGGTATGTCAGAGGCACTAGGCATCAATGTTGCTTATGTTAAACAGTCATTGAAGGAACGCTTCTTTGGCCGCCTGAATAAAGTACTGAATAGTCTTCTATCAGGCGGAAATAAGGTGCGTGCCTTCAATGGTTGGGTCATGCCAGTATTGATGTACTCTTTTGGCATACTCAAATGGACTCAGACTGAACTTGACGCCTTGGACAGGCGGGTCCGCACAACGCTGACTGCAAATCGAATGCATCACCCACGTTCATCGGTGATGAACGTACTGTAACTGTATATCCCGCGGAAGTACGGGGGTCGTGGCATTTTAAATGCAAAGACCCTACACAACCGCGAGGTATGCAGCCTTAGGGAATATTTCCTAGAAGCCGACGTGGGTATGCATCGAGATGTGGTAGCGGTGGACAAAGGCCTCACTCCGCTCTCCTTAGGTTGCGAGAATTGGCGCAAACCTGTAGTATTAGATACTAATGACCGCAGAGAAGTATGGCAGAGCAAGGAGCTTCACGGGCGCTATTACCGGGCCTTTCATGGGTCTGACGTAGACACATTAGCGTCCGTAGCCTGGTTACGTTTTGGTGACCTCTTCGGGGAAACCGAAGGTTTTGTCTGTGCGATTATGGACGAAGTTATGATGACGAATAACTATCGGAAGTATATTGTGAAGGATGGTACGGTAGACATATGTCGGGCATGTCACAAACCGGGAGAATCCATTCGTCACATTATCTCCGGCTGTTCTCGTCTGGCTAACGGAGACTATTTGCATAGACACAACCTCGTAGCCAGGATCATTCACCAGCAACTTGCTCTTAAATACAATCTTGTGGAATCAGAAGTACCATACTATAGGTATGTGCCCGACCCAGTTCTCGAAAATGGCAATATTACACTGTATTGGGATCGGTCTATCATCACTGATAGGACTATTGTTGCCAATAAGCCTGACATAGTGGTGATGGACCGATTAGAGCGTCGCACAATGATTGTTGATATAGCAGTCTCCCATGACGAGAACCTCGTGAAAGCTGAGATAGATAAAAAAAATAAGTATCTTGACCTGGCGCGCGAGGTTGTCGACATGTGGGATGTGGAGACAGCAATCATTGTGCCGATAGTCGTCACAGCCAATGGTATAATAGCCAAGAGCCTCGACCAACATCTAAGGAGGCTCTCGTTGGGCAGCTGGATCAAGGGCTTGATCCAGAAAGCAGTGCTCCTGGAAACGGCGCGTATTGTGAGGAGGTTCCTCTCTATGGAGCCCTGACCACCGGTAGCTTGGACCCTGTTCCCGATACCGGTGGGCTACTATTTTTTATATTTTTAAATGTTTTAATTTTTTATATTAATATTTAAAAATGTAATCTATATGTATATAAATAAAATAAATGGAATAATAATAATAATAATATTCCACAACTTTTCACACAACGCCATCTAGTCCCAAACTAAGCAGAGCTTGTGGTATGGGTACTAGACAACTGATAAACATACATATATATTTCTAAATACATACATATTATAGATAAATTACACCCAGACAAAGAACAAATGACCGTGCTCATCACACAAACATTTGTCCTAGGTGGGAATCGAACCCACGACCTTGCGCACAGCAGTCAGGGCCACTGACCACTATATTAAAGTAATTCCTTTTTGAGTACAGCTTCAGTGCTACCATTTTCTGGTATTTCTTGCCTCTCATCTTCACTTGAGGAATCTAACATCATGGCAAGATCGTTTTTTAAGCATGGCTTTCTGAGGGAACCTGACGTCCCTGGTCCTAGTAGTCCCATATCCTTTTCCGTGGAATCTGTCATCTCATTCTTTTAGCCCCTTCGGAATTGGCATTAAGAGAATCGGAAACGTCACTTTTGTAAACACTGTAATAGTAGTGTTTACAAAAGTTTAACAGTGGTCATTGTTTGAGCGCGCTCTCAGGGCACGCGTGTCGTATGTCTGTTTACATTAGATTTAATTTATAGTATTTATAATAATATTCCTTTGTGCATTGTATGTACGGTTCTAAGTGCGCGTGTCTCAGACGTTGTATATGATCGGCATCTTCTCAAAAGCGAAGGGTAGATAGGCTACATATCTATACGATAAGTATCCCACAGCGCAAACAAACACGTAATGATTTATTTACAAGAAACAAATGAATTTCTTTCTGGTTGCAACTTGTCTTACATCCGCATCCGCATGAAAATCCACATTGATTATTGCGGATGCGGATGCGGATGCAGATGTCCAAATCCATACGGAAGCTCCGCATTTGCGGATGCGGATGCGAATATTCGCAACATCCCTGCTCCGTACCATACTACGTAGACACAGATTGTTACCAGTAAGCCCAGATTTAATAAGCAAACGCACTGGGTTTCCCGTTTGTAAAATTCCCAAATGTCACACTAAACTTACGTCTAGATACTTTTAGGCATTAAGTTCTAGGATCTACAATAATAAAAGCTTATGTGACATAAGGTCAAACAAATTTTAAAACCATGGCTTCAGTCTTTGAGCTATGACGATATTAAAAAAAAATCATTTCGTCAGTACAGTAAATTAATTTATTCTAAATACTAGCTTTTGCCCGCGTCTTCGTTCGCGTAGAGGTTTATACCGCGTAAATCCTGATCGCTTGGGAATTTCGGGATAAAAACTATCCCATGTCCTTCCCACGGTCCTAAACTATTCCCATGCCAAATTTCATCTAAATCGGTTTAGCGGCTTAGGCGTGAAAAGGTAACGCACAGACGGACAGAGTTACTTTCGCATTTATAATATTAGTATGGACAATATGGACAATAAAGCATAAATTTATTAATAAAAAATAAATAAATACAAGAAAAAAAATCGACTCCATTATTTGTTCAACAGGATAATTTTTATTATGCGACTAAAATAAAAAAGATGCCATAATACATTGTTGTGACACTGAAAACGCGGCCATTGAAATTTGCCGTTACTATTTGAAATGAGCGCATAATTTAGAATTAAGCACTCATTTTATGCGGATGGTTTTGAGACGTTGAGTGTGCATCTTGGGTTTTTAGTATATCAATGACCTAGTAACAAGAGCCTAAATGTCAACTACTTATAACCTTTTACAAAATATTGCTTTTCCCAATGCTGGGCCATTAATTGTTGAGGAGTTCTCCTGGTGCTTCACCATCAGCTCTACATCACCATATGCATTGTGACGAGCATAAAGTGCTTAACATCCATATTCAAGTAATCGAATCGCAATCCACTCAATACTTCTATTGAGTAGTTTCGGCGGCCATCTGTGGTCTTCATCATCAGTTCCACTTCCTCAAATGGTACTTTTTGAGAGCAACTGCACAAGTTACTATAATAAATACCCAAAACGTCATAGGTGTGCCTATAATATTTGAAGAGTTCCCTCGATTTCTCCAAGATCCCATCATCAGATCCTGACGTTTATGAAAATGGGACCAATTTCAAAGTATACCCTTTCAATCAAAAAAAGAATTTTCCAAATCGGTTCAGCCGTCTTCGAGTAATCGATGATCACACATAAAAAAAAATATATATATATCGAGGGGTGAAAGGCTATTTGGTTTAAGCGACATCTAGGGCGATATTGAGTTATATATATTTTCGGAATCAGCGATTTTTTCTCCGTCGAATGATGTCGGATTCAATAAAATCAGAGCACTTTTTTGGCGTTTGAAACAATACTATATTTGGGTTGTTTCCAAAGTGGCAGTGTATTAACCGACGTGGATTTTGCATTTTTTTTTTAATTATGTACTTGAACCATACATTCATATTAAAAACCGAGACATAAACCAGTTACCCTTTCCCAGATAAATAATTCAATGAGAGTCAAAGCGTTTTTCCTGTTTCTAATTTTTATTAAGACGTAATTTGAATCATTTTGACTTCCACCAATTACACAGTGTGATGTCACTTAAATCATTTGTCTGTCTCCCAAATACAACATGGAGCGTCGCTTAAGGTCTTTCAGCTGCATCTATTTTCCACGCAGGGTGCTACTTAAATCAAGTAGTTGTTTTGTTCTAGATATTTCGTTTATTTGTTAAAACATTTAGTCCTATTATTTTTTTAAATGCATGTCGTTTAATACAGACGCTAAAATGGAATGATGAACGTTGAAACATTATTCTAGTATTAATAAAATACGAGTCGGTCTTTCAATCATTAAATTTTAATATGATATATTTCATTGATGTCATATGATACCATATTTATTTCATCTCCTGGCTGTTAAAAATCGTGATCATTCAACTGGACTGCCGCGCGCGGGCGCTTCAGACAAACTCCAGAGTGCATCAAGGAGTGACGTGACGCGCAGTCACTGCCAGTGTTTACGTAAAACGCTCTTCGAAATCGAATCCTAAGTACTTTAATTTCATTATTTACGTAATATTTTGAACTGAGATGAAATGTTAACTTAAACTTATTTATTTTTATTATTTTTACTTGGATTATGTTACTTATTGTATAGAGTAGGTAGTTAACTCATTATATTTATATTGAAAAAATCTTTAGAAGATGATAATGCTGATGACAATGTTCAACTAATCCCAACAGCGGATGATTATCCAATACGAAAGAAAAACAAACGGGTTGGATTAAAAAAAAAGCTACGTTGACTTTTTAAGTGAACATGAAGATTTTGCCTAGGACTCAACGTCGTGGAAAGAAACAGACGAGTCTTCAAGTGATCAAGATGATCAAGTACTAACAAAGAAAAATAAAACAAGCATAAAAGATAGAAAAGTAGGAGATACAGGATTAAAAAAGAAAAGACAAATAAGAAAAAGGTACAAAAGGATGCTAGATCAAAGGGCGTTCAATATGTTAAGGCAGATGGTTCAACTGTTAAAGAAAGAAATATGATAGATAGATAGATATATTCTTTATTGTACACCATAACAGTAAAACAATAACGACTTTACAACTAAAAAAGGTGCTACATTGGGCGGCCTTATTGCTAAAAGCGATCTTTTAAAGACAACCTTTTGATGGATTTGACACATTGGAGAAAATAAATACGTGGGTAGTCCACAGTATACTATTTATCTATATAAAATACAAAAACAATAAATAACATTCTCAAAACATATATATACATATAAATTAATATAAAAAAGAAAGAAAGACATACATAATAACAACAATTTAAGAAGACAGATGAAGATCCTTTACCAAGTTTTTGAAAGACGATAGGGTTTGTGCTTGTCTTACTGGCACTGGTAAATCATTCCACAACCTTACTGCTTGAGTTGCGAATGACTTACCATAGTAATTGGTGGCGTGACTCGGTACCGAAAGCCTTAAGTTTTCTGATGATCTCAGAGTTTATGCATGTGTGTCATGAAGGAACTTGAATCGTTCTTTAAGATAAATGAGGGTTTTAGAATTAAACAGAACACTGTAAAGCAGAGACAAGATGTGTAAGTTCCGGCGAAGACGTATTGGAAACCACTTGAGTTTCGTACGAAATTCTGATACTTTTATCTTAACCTTCTCGCTTAATGGAATAGCAGTGCCGTTGAAAATAACCTGAGGAAGCTGCGACCATTTTACCTTAGGTATCAACCTGGAACTACCAACCACCATGACCTGGGTATTTGACGGGTTAACCTGCAAACCATGTGCCTCACTCCATTCGCAAACAGAAGCCAAGTCCTGGTTTATGATATCAATAGCAGCATGCTAATCTGTATAGGGAGCTTGTCTGTAAATTTTCAAATCATCAGCATAAAGGTGGTAGGAGGACTGAAGTTTTTTTTTTTAATAGAATTTATGAATATTGCGAAAAGTAAAGGAGATAAGACGCCACCCTGAGGAACACCGGCTGAAGTACTACACCAAGAAGAACAGGAATCATCTATGCAAATAACTACGAAATCAGTCAATCGCTGTTGGAGATATGTTAATAGAGCGAGGTATGCTGAGCATGATTTCGAAATCAACGAAGAATGTTTAGAAAAAAACTGACCCTACAAGTGTCAAGAAATAAACTCAGAAACAAGGAGTGCCATATTAAAACAATTTTGATTATTCTAAATAAATACTTTAACTGATGTTGTGTTGTGTGTATTTATTTAGTTATTCAATATAAGCACCTGAGATTTTCGGTGATTGCGATATATCCAGGTTGTTTTAACAGCCATTGATAGTATTAGATGTAAAAAAAATGTAACATCACACGTAACAATTTCAATATTATATGTCACATAAGTAAATTTGCTTGCCATTCATTTTAGTCTAAATTGGTAGTTGAGATAAATAGCTTGCTACTATTAATTTTGGGCTATGTCACTACATACTTTTTGGCTAACTCTGAAAATATACTGCGTCGTTGCTTAATTTTTTTTCCCTGCAGCCAATTGTAGTTATGAAGTCACTTAAATCTTTTTTCCATGCTCTGAAAAATAAGGGCTTGAGGCAGTTTGTATTAAGCGACATTTATCTTTGTAATTAAAGGTCCGTTTTATTTGGTATTAGCATCAACAACTCGATGTTTTTAATTAAATTTCAATCAAGTTTACCCCATTCAAATAGCTGAAGAAGTTTTTTTGTTGTGATTTTTTTTCAAAAATTTCAAACTTTAAATGGCTCTCCTGTAAAGTTGCAAAAATGTCGCTTAAACCAAATAGCATTTCACCCCTCGATATATATACGCGTCGAATTGATAACCTCCTCTTTTTGTCGTCGGTTGATAAATAAATATCAACCGAAATCAGATGTAGCAAAAAGATTTTAGAGAGTAGGTGTACTATACTGATTAAAATTATCCTTTAAATTTAATTAAGAAAACATTGTTTTTAGAAGCATGTGTACGGCATGATGGGGTTAGCGTATCCATTGGGATAAAAACCCCAAATTAATTTATTAAGATTAAAAAAGCAGTACGATAATAAAGCAATTTATATCCAACCAGTTACGTACAAAAAAAAAACTACGGTGAAACAATCCAAATTAGAAAAGTTTTTGTATTCAAAACGTTTTCCGATTGGAACTCTTGAATTCAAAACAGATTGGTTTCCGGTATTGTAATGCCGGGTGGGGCACTAACGATCTTCATGAAAAGACTCGAATAGAATCAGGAGATAATTTTTATTTTTATTTTTTTATTGTTCATAGGCTTGCGTATGACCACCATCTCACCTGATGTTTTTATTTTTTTTTTAATTAGGGGTTTTTATCCACAAGGATACGTCAACCCCTTAAGCGATGATGTGATCGAAGATGAAGCACGTTTGCCTAGAAATAACCTATTCAGTCTTGACTTAAAGACTCCCAGGTTATAGCTGTCAGGAAACACAGTCTCCGGCAGAGAATTCCACTCCTTAGACAGCTAAGGAGTGGAATTCTCTGCCGGAGAGTTTTCTATTTTCAACCGACGACAAAAAGAGGAGGTTATCAATTCGACGCGTATACCTCTCGCCCGCTGATTATTTATTAGTGCAATTATTATTAATCACTATCTGGATCACTGTTCAAACACTTAGCTAAGTAGCTATGAAAGTAACTAAACTTTTCGTTTTTCAATATACCTAAACTGAATCGTCCATCGGCCTCGTAGAGGGTTATTTCTGAGATTTGACAAGAGTTTTTTAGAAATTAATTATCACGAGGCATGATTAATAAAAACAAAACACAATAAACACTAAGCATCAAATTTCGCACAAATCACTTAACTATTTAACTAAATACTGTCACTAAAATAAAACTTCTTGATCAAGACTACAATAGGCCCAGTGCAACGATAACTGGGGTGTCCGAACTGTCCACGATACGTGGAGCCTACCGTTGCTTTTCAAACAAAGTTCTTACAAAGGCCTACTTCTACTAGGCTTTATGAATACATTATTACCACTAACCTTCTGTGCTGGGTTCTCCAAGCTTCGACCTTCCCAAGGCCACGCCCCAAGTGTGGCATGTGTGTAATATGAGGTGAGTAATTGAAACGTGTGATGTAAGTCAAGTGTGTGGACGTTCACAAGGCGTCAATCTCCAAATGGCGCGGTCCCAACAGCATCACAGCCTAACTCACACCGTGGTAGAAGTTAATTTTCACTACCTTATTTCAACAAAGCGCGTGCCACGCGGATGGCCATCAACCGGCGATAGATCCGAGAAATATCCCTGGATTCTCGTCAATCCGGGAGTACAAAGTTCAACAATAGATAATCGCGACCCAATTATCGGTCTCAACACGCGATTCCAACGATATTTTACCAATTACAATTATCTCAACAGGGTCACATGACCACCATTCTCAACAACCAAGCAAAGTCTATCTGTCAAAGTCAAGCAATGTCAAGATCAAATTCTTTATGTCAAAAGGGTGCGTTCTGTTTCACGTCAGACCGAACATCTACTCCCCCCGGACGGGCCTACCCGTCCGCTAATCAATTGGAAGTCTTGACAAGGTTGCGAATTCAACACAGCTTCAATGCGGCCAAATACCGTAGCTAGTTCATTAAAGGTGAGAACGGTGTCTCCCAACAATCTCCGCCAGCGTCCCTTTGCCGCTTTCACCGCGGCCCCAAAAATACCCCCCCCCCCAATGGGGGGCAGGCTGGCGGGTCAAACAACCAAGTGACCCCTCGGCGGGCCAAACTATTACCAATATCAACCTGGCTCTCATTAAGGAAGGCGTATACCTCCTTCAAATAGTTACTTGCACCCTTGCAATTCGTACCGCAATCAGACCTAATCAACGAAGGTAACCCACGGCGAGACACAAATCTGTCCAAAGTCGCCACAAAGGCCTCTGTCGAGAGGGAGGTTACCAGCTCCAAATGTACTGCCTTGGTTGACAGGCAGACAAAACACACAATAAGCCTTAACAATCTTACTATTACGAAGGGTGGACGTCTTCAACAAAAGGGGACCAACAAAATCCGTTACGACGCCAGCAAGGGCCTCGCCTCATTGACGCGATCAGCCGACAAAATCCAAATTTCTCGCTGCAGAATGGCCAACAGCGCCTTGCAACCGGCATGCGAGTTCTTAACGTGACGATCAGTCACCAACAATTGAACCAAGTGGCCCTCCTTGGGCAACAAAAGGGGGTGACGGGCCCCATAAGGAAGGCTAGAGTGCCTCAACCGTCCTCCAACAGGGTTTCCCGAAGTGGCTCGTCCCAACCAAGTTCAGTTATAACAAGGGCAGGAGCACCAATTTTAGGGTAAGGACAACTCACAAGGGTGATTTCAAACCAGGTCCTTCCCTCAACAGTGGTGTCAGCCGGTTCGCCAATTCCCCAAATCTTGCCTGAAAGGTCGTTCACCTTCAGGCCAACCTGTCCCGCTAACCAAGACGACAAAAGGCAACCCCGGACTCCCGTGCCCAAAATGGCACGGACCACAATTGAGTCACCCAAGGGTCCCCAGACCTTGACCGAGGCCGTTGGCAACAAAACCGTCTTGATCGGGGGGGTCCTTTAGCGGGCAGGCGTCAATCTCTTAGTGATGCCTGGGCGGCGACCGATCGCCGCTTCCAGGCTGCCTTCGTTCACGACGAGGCCGGCAATCCAAATATTCGTTTGCGCGTTGTCCCGAGCCGCTCGCCATCACTGGAGGGGCATATCCCACCAGATGCCCGAATGGCGGAGGGCGCGACTCCAGCCGGGGACGTTCCGCCAACGGAGGGGAAAGGCAGCGGCGCCGACCCGGCCACTGCTGCCTAGCAGCCAATGCGCGTTCTCCCTGACGAGGGAAGACCAAATGGCGCTCGTGGGGCTCCCGTTCAACTTGCGCGGGGGGTGGAGTGCGGCGTACAGAATCGCGGGCCTCAGCCCGGTGCTCGTCTCCGGGGTACCCCCCCTTGCGCGAACCCTCCTCAGAAGATGGTCTGCTGGAGCGGTTCGCGTTGGCGCACAAAATCTCCAAGTGGGACCCCTTACAAATTCTACACGGGCGGGGGTCGGAGCAGTCCCGATGAAAGTGGGCCCCCAAGCACGAGAAGCACAAACGGCGTGCGTTGACAATGCGGCGGCGGGAACTTACGTGCAAATTCAAAAAGTCTCGGCAACGCGCCATGACATGCCCCGTTGCCTTACAAAAGTCACAATGATGAGGACTCCGGGCACCAGCAAAACGGGGGGCGGGCCGAACATCAACAGGCCCCCTAGCCCAAGGACTCCGGGCGCCAGCAAAACTGGGGGCGGGGCGATCATCAACAGGCCCCCTAGCCCGAGGACTCCGGGCACCAGCAAAACGGGGGGCGGGGGGAACATCAACAGGCCCCCTAGCCCGAGGACTCTGGGCGCCAGCAAAACGAGGGGCGGGGCGATCATCAACAGGCCCCCTAGCCCGAGGACTCCGGGCGCCAGCAAAACGGGGGGCGGGGGGAACATCAACAGGCCCCCGGGCCCTAGTCCGTCCCTGGTCTCTGGGCTGAGAAGGTAGTGGGGGCGACCCCGTAGCGCCACGAGTGTTATCCGCAAACCGACACTCGTCTTCCAAAAATTTGAGGAGGTCGTCAAAGGGGGGAAGATGGGTGGCACTATCCCCACCATACTTCTGCTCAAAACGTGACCTCAACTCCGTGGGGAGCAACTGCAGCACTATGTGCACCAACAAGTAAGACCAATGTTCCACCGGTAACTCCAAGCGTCTCAAGGCGTTGATCGCTGAGACCAACGGGTTCAGCAAGTCAGTACGCAACGTCGACGTGCTGACAATAGCCGGTAGTCCCAAAATTTGGTCGATGTGCACATCAGCCAGGCAGCGCTTGTTCTGATACCGTCGGGAGAGAAGCTCCAGAGCGGTAGGGTAGGAGGAATCCGTCACCGGCAAGTGCTGCACCAAGGCTCTGGCTTCGCCCTCCAGGACAGACAATAAATAGGCCAGCTTCTGGGCAGGTCCGAGGTCCGAGCGTGCATCGACAAGACTCTCAAAGAGATTTAGGAAGCCCAGCCAGTGGTCCAAGCGACCGTCAAAATGTGGCAGCTCCAGGGTGGGCAGCCTACTCAATAGTCCAGGGTCTGCAACAACGGGGGTCTGCGGCTTGGCCGCATCAGGCACCCGACTCTTCAAAATTTCCCACGCTCGTAGACATATGACATCCCCCAGGTGGACAATCTGGTCATAGTCACCCAAAATCTTATCGCGGGCTGTCTGATCCATCACCCCCAAATCCACGTCCATGATGTACTCGTTGAAGCGCGTGAGCGCAGCATCAGCTGACTTGATCCTCTCAATCACTTGCCCATACCGAGCAAGGGTGAGCTCTTCCAATTCCACACGCTCAACAGTTGCAGCTGCCGATGTGAACCATCTCAACTGTGAGGTCAATCCCGCAGCAGCCTCCCTGACTGCCCTTAATGAGGCCATTGCAACAATCAAATATTAATACAAAACACCAATCAACAACCAACAATCAAATATTAAACAAACAGCAATGACTTGTTAGCCGACCAAATAATCTCAACAAAATAAAAATTCAAATTCAATTATTTCAAGTCCAAATCCGACCCTGTACTTATTCCAAGTATGAATCTAGCTTGCTAAGGATGGCTAGTTACAAGATAAATAACAATTCAATGTATATATTGTGCAGGATCACACCAACAATTAAATACAACAATTGAAGTATAATATTGCTCCGGACAATCTCTAACAACAATCCAATAATTACTATAAATGCAATAACCAATACACACAATTCAAGTCCTATTATGTTAGACTATGTGTAATTATTATTTAGATAACCTTTCAAATTCAGATCAATGACATTCAATTATTAATTGCAACAAATACCAAATTATGTACCAAATTATGTACCAAATTATAACCTAATAATTCCTAATTTCACAAATAAATCTTACCTGTCAATGCAATAAAAGGGGCTACAGTACAAATTACAAATACAACTTCAATTGATTCAACTTCAATTAGATAGCCCGGATGACATGGTAATATATTCAAAACTTATTAAGTTATAAGTTGTGTTAAGTAATCAAACCAAAGTTACTTTCAAAACTTCCAATTAAACCAGTGGATCTTATATTATAAGAGCCACGCCTACTACCAGAATGAATCAGTGGATCTTATAAGAGCCACGCCTGCTACCACTTTGATCAAGACTACAATAGGCCCAGTGCAACGATAACTGGGGTGTCCGAACTGTCCACGATACGTGGAGCCTACCGTTGCTTTTCAAACAAAGTTCTTACAAAGGCCTACTTCTACTAGGCTTTATGAATACATTATTACCACTAACCTTCTGTGCTGGGTTCTCCAAGCTTCGACCTTCCCAAGGCCACGCCCCAAGTGTGGCATGTGTGTAATATGAGGTGAGTAATTGAAACGTGTGATGTAAGTCAAGTGTGTGGACGTTTACAAGGCGTCAATCTCCAAATGGCGCGGTCCCAACAGCATCACAGCCTAACTCACACCGTGGTAGAAGTTAATTTTCACTACCTTTTTTCAACAAAGCGCGTGCCACGCGGATGGCCATCAACCGGCGATAGATCCGAGAAATATCCCTGGATTCTCGTCAATCCGGGAGTACAAAGTTCAACAATTGATAATCGCGACCCAATTATCGGTCTCAACACGCGATTCCAACGATATTTTACCAATTACAATTATCTCAACAGGGTCCCATGACCGCCATTCTCAACAACCAAGCAAAGTCTATCTGTCAAAGTCAAGTAATGTCAAGATCAAATTCTTTATGTCAAAAGGGTGCGTTCTGTTTCACGTCGGACCGAACACTTCTAATTTCGCACATAATGATAATAGATGTAGAATCACAAACAGACGAGCGGCGGGCGGGCGCCGGCGCCGCCGCGTCGGCGGATACTTCAAAGACGCAAAGAAAGTACGTCGTGCGGCACTCGTGCGCGTACAAAGCGATGACGCGTGGATCGTCACAGGATTGCAACGACACACTGACCTAAATTTATAGTTATATGATTGGGCAAGGAAGTGAAGTTATCACAAACGAAACTAGATTTATCTCTTTCGCACACACTAAATTTTCTATTAATAGAGTGCATAGTGCAACTTTCTTTTCTTATCTAACTCTGATGACACGCTTTATGAGCCTTATTAGACTGACTTAAGGTATAATTTGTGTAACAAGTAGTCATTAGTCATAGACAACATAGTGTGAATACATCTTTATACTAAAGTGTGTAGACGCCTTTACACACAGGGTGACGCCCGGGGACGCCATCTTGTCTAGTCACACTGTTTGAAGTTGAACCATATTGTACTGACTTATCTTTTAGATAAACGTAATTCATGTTCTCAATACCACCTATACCAATAATAACTTGTTGTGACTTATAACCAGGTTTTATTTAAGATCCGCCTTAACCCACAACATTACATGGTGTCAGAAGTGGAGAGGCATAAACTGTAAAATGTCGACCGATGAAAAACCAACCGCCGCCTCAAGCGCAGGATCCATGACGAGAAATGTATCCATCAACGGAAGCATGTCACCCTTAAAAGTGGATGGAAGTGTTGGCCACAATTGGAAAAAGTGGAAACAACAGTTTAAAATATTCATGAAAGCAAGTGGCATTAGTCAAGAATCTGAAGACAGGAAAGTGAATGTCTTCCTACACTTCATTGGAGGCGCGGCGTTAGAAATCTTCAATACATTTGGCCTGGATGAAGATAATGTCAAATACGAAAAAGTGATTGAATGCTTTGATAATCACTTCATCCCTAAAGTGAACTTAATGATAGAAGGTCACAATTTCTTTACTTACAAACAAGAAGAGAACCAGACACTAGATGAATTTGTAACAATACTACGGCAGAGAAGTGCTTCTTGTGAATTCAAAGAACTTAGAGATCGTCTAATTATGGATATTTTTGTTTGTAATATGCACCCAAAGTACAAAAGCATACAAGAGAAATTGTTAACAGAAGACAAGTTGGATCTAGATAAAGCAATATCTATTGCCAAGACTTTAGATATGTCACAGAAAAGAGCACAACAGTTAGAGTCAAGCAGTGCTGTTATGCAGTTGTCTCAGCATCAGTCGTCAAATCGCAGTCAACGTCAGTCATCAAGCCGCAACCAGCAACAGTCTGCAAATCGTCATGAGTCAAAGTCAGCACAGTCAGCAACATTGAAGTCACAATCTACAAAGCATCAGCAGTCATCATCAGCAAAGTCAGCAGTGTCAGCCAGTCAGTGTACTAAATGTGGTCAAGTTCATAGATTTAAATGTCCAGCAAGAAATGTACAATGTAGAATATGTCAAAAAGTTGGTCATTATGCTAAAATGTGTTTTAAGAAAAAGATAAATTTAATAGATAAGGAAGAAGAATCTCCTGATACACAATTTTTTATTGGTCATTTGAAAGGTAATATGTCAAAAAACTCAGGTGAGTGGTCAGTCTTGATACAAGCAAATAATGTAAATTTTAAATGTTTATTAGACACTGGTAGTGATGCTAATGTCATGTCTTTACTTACCTTCAAATCATTAAACTTACCTATAACTATATTAACACCCTGTCAGTCTAAACTAACATCATTCAGTGGTAATAATGTTAAGATCATAGGACAATGTCTAATAAAATGTAATTTTGTTCTACAACAAAAGTCAATATGTCATAATATTATGTTTATCATAGCCGATGTGTCCGCTCCTACTGTAATAGGCAGAGATACCTGTAGTGAGTTAGGCATGATAAAAAGAGTCTATAATGTACAAAGTCAAGTCACACAATTAAGTGAAAATGTTTGTCAAATGAATGTCTTATTGTCTAATTTTAGTTCATTGTTTGTGGGCTTGGGCTGTCTACCTGGTGAGCTGCATATCACTGTCAACCCGGACATACCTGCCAAGGTGGATGCACCACGCAAGGTTCCTTTTGCACTTCACGACAGGCTGAAAAAGGAATTGAGAGATATGGAGGAATTGGATGTCATAGTCAAAGTGACTGAACCAACAGCTTGGGTGAGTTCTCTTTTACTAGTAGAAAAGAAGAATGGGCAACTCAGAGTCTGCCTGGACCCAAGAAATTTGAATCAGGCTATAAAAAGGTCACACTATCCTATACCTACCTTAGAGATGGTAAGAGCCAACTTAGCCGGCTCTACAGTGTTCTCAACCCTGGATGCCAGCAGTGGCTTCTGGATGATTCAGCTAGACGAGGAGAGTTCTAAGCTTTGTACATTCAATACACCTTTTGGAAGGTACCGTTTCAAACGTATGCCTTATGGTATAAGTTGTGCGCCAGAACATTTTCATAGAATTATGACAGAAACATTCGGAGACTTACCTGGTACCTTAGTATACTGTGATGATATTTTAGTTCATGCACCTACTCTACAAGAACATAATGTCAGGTTGGAAAATGTTTTTAAGAGAGCGAAGGAAGTCAACATCAAGTTTAACAAAAATAAATGTATTTTTGGTGACAATCAGGTTAAGTATTTAGGTCACATCTTTTCTAGAAATGGAATATCTCCTGACCCCGAGAAAATTCGTGCTATCAAAGAGATGCCTACTCCAACATGTGTCAAAGATCTTCAACGCTTTCTAGGCTTATTGAATTATCTTGGTCCATTTATTCAAAATCTAGCATCAGAAACAGAATCTCTTAGAGAGTTACTAAAAAAGTCAAGTCAATGGCAATGGAATCCATGTCATGATGCAGTATTTTGTCGTCTTAAAGATATTATCTGTCAAGCACCTGTCTTAGCACATTTTGATGTTAAAAAACCTATAGTCCTGTCTGTAGATGCAAGCAAGTCTGCTGTCGGAGCTGTTTTATTACAAAATGGACATCCTGTCTGCTATGCATCTAAAACTTTAACATCAAGTCAAGAAAGGATGGCTCAAATAGAGAAAGAATTATATGCCATTGTCTTTGGCTGTACTAGATTACACCAATATCTTTATGGTCAAGTTGTCATGGTAGAAACAGATCATCGTCCATTGATCACATTGTTTAAAAAACCTTTAGCAGAGGTACCTACCCGTCTACAGAGGATGAAGTTACTACATTCCCATGGGAGAAAGTTGGCATTGATTTCTTAGATTATAAAGGACAAACATATGTTGTCATTGAAGATTATTATTCTAATTATATAGAAATTGCAAAAATGCATAGCACTAATGCAAAAACTTTAATTGAAATATTAAAATCAGTTTTTAGCCGCCATGGAATACCTCTGGAATGCATGTCCGATAACGGACCACCATTCAACTCCATTGAATTTCAAAAATTTCTTCAAGAGTGGTCCATTCAGCATACAACTTCTAGCCCATATTTGCCACGGTCTAATGGATTAGTAGAATCTGGAGTTAAAATAATTAAAAGAATTTTATCTAAATGCCAAGAGACAAATACTGATCCCTACTTAGCATTACTTCAGTACAGAACTACACCAAGAGGTAAATTGCCATCACCATCCAAGTTACTGATGTCACGTCAACTGAGAACGCAGTTACCAACTGCATTACATCATCTGCAGCCTAAAGCCGTTCCAGTTGAAGAATACATGAAGTTGAAAGCAACTGAAAAAGAAAAACAGAAATTATATTATGATAGAAAAACAAAAGAATTACCTTTGTTAGAGGAAGGAGATGATGTTATGATCAAGAAAGACCCTAATAAAAATTGGATTCCTGGAAGAATACTGAAATATTCTGAAGAGCCAAGATCATATATAGTTGAGACGTCGGAAGGTACATATAGAAGAAATAGACAACATTTGGTTCCAGTGACACAACCAATTCCTGTCTCTCCTCCATCACAAGCACCACCGCCTGTAACATTAGAAAGTGATAGAGATACTGTCGCTGTTCGGGACGATGGGATAAAAACAACTCGATGTGGTAGACAGGTCAGGCCCCCAGCTAGGTATGCTGATTGATTAGTTTATTTTTAATTGTAAAATTAACTTAAAAAAAAGGAACGTGTAACAAGTAGTCATTAGTCATAGACAACATAGTGTGAATACATCTTTATACTAAAGTGTGTAGACGCCTTTACACACAGGGTGACGCCCGGGGACGCCATCTTGTCTAGTCACACTGTTTGAAGTTGAACCATATTGTACTGACTTATCTTTTAGATAAACGTAATTCATGTTCTCAATACCACCTATACCAATAATAACTTGTTGTGACTTATAACCAGGTTTTATTTAAGATCCGCCTTAACCCACAACATTACAATTTGCTATAAATAAAATTTAAAACATAATCTGGCGAAAGTTTTTAAATAGCGAGTTGGCAACGTGTTGTTTTACCGATACGTGGGACCCGGGAACCGATATTCATAAATGGTGTTCTATGTCGTATCCAGTGTTATACCATTTAGTTTGTTTGATTATATTGTTTTTTTAATTACGAAGTAGGGATTTTTTTTGAAACTGTAGAATTATTTCTATGAACTAGTATTGTACGTGTTTTAATTTATGATCGTATTGTCTTCTCCACTTTGTATATATATATATTTTTTTTTGTAATGTATGATCATCGATTACTCGAAGACGGCTGAACCGATTTGGAAAATTCTTTTTTTAATTGAAAGGGTATACTTCGACATTGGTCTCATTTTCATAAACGTCAGGATCTGATGATGGAATCCTGGAGAAATCGAGGGAACTCTTCAAATATTATAGGCACACCTATTTATTATAGTAACTTGTGCAGTTGCTCTTAAAAAGTACCATTTGAGGAAGTGGAACTGATGATGAAGACCACAGATGGCCGCCGAAACTACTCAATAATAAGTATTGAGTGGATTGCGATTCGATTACTTGAATATGGATGTTAAGCACTTTATGCTTGTCACAATGCATATGGTGATGTAGAGCTGATGGTGAAGTACCAGGAGAACTCCTCAACAATTAACGGCCCAGCATTGGGGAAAGCAATATTTTGTAAAAGGTTATAAGTAGTTGACATTTAGGCTCTTGTAACTAGGTAAATTAAAAATAGACCAACTAAAAAGAGTGAAATAAAAACTATTTACCAATTCAAAGTCGGTGCCAAAAACGGAAATACAAAACTAAAGACACCGACTATCGAAATTAAAGTTATTTTTCACTTTGCAGTGTTTTTTGGGAGTCGGTTTAATTTTTTGGTAAAAAGTTTTTATTTCACTCTTTTTTCTAGAAACTAATCCCAAAACGTTTTGTGCGTATGGTCGGATGTCCACCATGTAACGATGACGCGACGCCTAAGCATATTTAGCTTAGTTAGAGGGGTTAATTAGATTACTAGTAATGAAAATTCAACCCACATTACTAGTTCTCAAAAAAAAAAAAACCCAACAGAATGTACATTCTGTTTGTTTTTTTACCTGCTTAATACGCTAGTAGGATCATATGGCTATCTGCCTGTTAAACACAGACGTGTGAAAGTATCAAGTTGAAATGAATATCAAAGATGTTTCCTTAAAGCTCTAAAGAAATCCAGCTCAGTGAATGCAGTAAAAAGATGAGGTAATTTTTGTAACATAATTAACATTTCGCCATATAAATAAAAGCTATAGGGTACTTCCCTTTGATATAGAATCATGTAAGGCAAGGCATAAGGACAAAGGGTTTCACGGTACTACGCATATATAGAAGGTGTATCTATTCATGCACGAAATATTTTATGGGATATACCTATAGCAAAGGTTGTCTGTAAAAGATCGCTTTTAGCGATAAGATCGCCTATTGTAGTTTTTAAGTCCTTATTTAATTCTGTTATGGTGTACAATAAAGATTATACCTACCCTATCTGATTTTGCAAAGGATTTGTTTTGTGTTTTGGTTTCGTGTAAATAGTATGCTCAACAACTTACAACCCATTAATTTATTATTCAGCAAGCACACTTCTTTTTAGATCGCGAACAGACGCCTCAATGATTTAATTTTACATATATGTATATTATATTTATACACACACATATGCATATATATATATATTATTATTTATTTATTTTCTATATAAAGCTGGTTCACATCCGGTAGTCACTTCTACACTAGGTCCGGTTGAAAACCAGCGTCAGGCACTAGTTGTCTGGCATATAGCTGAACCGAGCCTTTTTGGCGCAGTCGCGAGGCACACGTAATTAGTGATTTTCTTGTAAATGCAAATATTATGTACCTAAATTGTATTTTTTTTTCTTATATTATTTTTTTATTTGGTTTTTTTTTCCTTTTGAATACCTACTTTGTGTTGTGTGCTTTGTGGCATGTGCTGAATAAATATTTTTTCTTTCTTTCTTTCTTTTTATTATATCTATCTATCTATCTTTAGGTGTTAAAGAAACCATAGCAACAAAAAAAATATGATCAAAGAGATTTTTTCTGTGCTTTCATGCTTTATGAATTTCAATAGGTACTTTAAGTATGTTATATCCGTATAAATTACCCGCTTGTGTTGAAACTGGACAGCATTTTTATTTATTCTCGTTTCCAGAACAGATAACTATGAAACCCTAACCTGGGCTTGGCTAGACATGTATTTAGCCTGGCTCTTTACCTTATTTTTCGACGCAAAGGAGGGTACTGTGTTTATCAGATAGATATATAATACTCTTTATTTGTATACGATAACAGAAAACAAATAAGGACTTAACAACTAAAAAAGTGTGATACAATGGGCGGTCTTATCATTCTTAGAGCGTTGTCCAGGGCAAACGCGGGAGCTGATTTTAATAAAAAAAAAACCCGCCAAGTGCGAGTCAGACTCGAGCACGAAGGGTTCTGTACTATTTTCTATAAAAACGGCAAACAAATCACATTTGTTGTATGAGAGCTATACAACAAATGTGATTTGTTTGCCGTTTAATATTTACTTATATATTTACATTTATTTTTAGTATTTGTTGTTATAGCGGCAACAGAAATACATGTGAAAATTTCAACTGTCTAGCTATCACGGTTCATAAGATACAGACTGGTGATAGACAGACAGCGAAGCCTTAGTAATAGGGTTCCGATTTTACCCTTTGGTTACGGAACCCTAAAAATGATTGTTGTGTGCATTAACTTAGCGTTGGCTATAAAAGTAATCAGTAAAATAACTTTGTCATAGAAGAGAATTACCTTTTCTGCCTGAGTTTGAGTTTTTTTTTATATCTACAATCTGGAGAGAAGAATGAATAGATTCCTCCCAAGAAAGCATGCTTCGACGAGAGCGGAGGCCTGCGTTCCAGCCGTGGGAACTTTATAGGCTGCATGCTCGGAAGTCGGAAGTCGCAGATTGACTCCCAGCCACCGTAGGCGTGGGCTTGCGGGCTGCGAGCAAGGGGTAGCTCACCGCCCGACTGAAACCAGGCCCGTGTAGACGGGGCGTCATGTTCGACGCGCGCCTCAAAGAGTGTCAGCAAATTGTCGGGGCCCATAAGGGGGCCGTTGCCTGCCGGGGTTGTGCAATTATTCGGAAGAGTTACCACGGCCTCGGAACACAAAGAACAAATGATGGAGCACGGACGAGTTTTAGTCAGTAAAAGTCTGACACACTCTTCCGCTTCGCCCGGATCGGGAGGCGGTCATTGGATTATTTCCCATCCTTAAAAAAATGGCTGCATGCTAGCTTGCTGTATATGACTGGAGGCTGTATGTTATGTTATGTAGAATTTATTTCTCACAATTATCTTTTTTATTGATGAATAGCTTCTGCCCCGTGGCTTCGCCCACGTTTATAGATTATTATCACATAGCGGTATGAAAAATAGATTACGACCGAATCTAAGACCTACCGAATATACATATAAAATTTCATAAAAATCGGTCAAGTTACGAGGAGTATGGCAAATAACACTGTGTCAATTTTATATATATAGATAGAATAAACAGATAGATAAGATCGCATTTGACCAAAATTTTACTTGATGGAAAGCGATGATGTGATCGAAGTTGAAACAAACTTACCTAGAAATAACCTCTTTACTTTAACGCCTCCACGCCTAAGCTGTTTAAACAAGTTTAAATTTTCAAGGTTTTATAAAAATAAAATGATTAGCTGGTATCTCTCTCTTGACGTTCATATTCAGAGGTCTATATGATTGATGAGCCGAAACCTCCTTCAGTATTGAGTCCCGTGAAATTTTGAAGAATGTTGATACTTACGAGATGATAAATGATTTTTTGAATGAGTAATTAATAGGTACCTACCAAGGTAGTAAAACATCGTTATCGATTTAAAAAATGTTGGTTGGAGTATTCCTTTCGACGATCGATAAGTATTGACTATTGAGGAACTTGGTTTTAGGCAAATTTAGTGAGTTATTTCTTTATTTAGGTTTACCAACACTTCCTGAATACATTTATTTATTTAAGGCAGTCCAACGACTTATTCACTAATATTTGTTTTGAGATACCGTAACAATCGAACTCTAGAATGAATTGAACTGCCTCGTTAGTCTAGGATTCAATTCCCGAGTAGGCCAAAAAGATCTACTAGATTTTCTGTAAGAAATTTCTCAGCAGTAACCCGTAGTTTGGAAATCCACTCTGAGTGGAGAGGAAAAAACTGCCAGACTTTTACCGCCTTAAACCGCACCTTGTTCCTTGTTGCTTTTACGACGTACCGCGTTCATTCCCGCGGAACCTCGCAAGAGCAACACATTCCTACCAAAACCCCAACATTTCGCCAACTCCAGAATTCAAGAGCCACCTAAAAGCGAATATAATTTTTAGTGTCTCCTGTTGTACCAAAAAAATGTTTTATGTATCTTTCGATCCTATGAGCTAACAAATCACTACCTACTCTCAAAGAGAAATATTAATTACAATCTCTCTAGACACGAATACGAAACAACCAAGAAATAGAAAAAAATATATGCAGGGGCAAACAGAACCGGCTATGTTAGGCGCCAAACCTACACGTCAACTTTACGAGGCAATTAAAAAGTTTGACATAAAAATATGTTCGTTATTTAATAATGTCCCGTCGGATTCTACGAAGGTCCGTTGTCACTCCAGTAATTGACTGATGTTTAATTTTGGTAATTTCGTAAAGCCTTTATTTTGTAATGCTGGAATTACGGAAGTGACTTGTGGTTTTTACTTTAAAAGTCATCAACTTATTTCTTCCGATAATTGTGGAGTATTACAAAGAACAGTAAATATATTTAATCAACAATGGAATATATACTTAAATAAAAACCCTAAACTACATATATACATCTAAAAATAAATAAAAATATGGCGTCCAGGAATTCGTGGGCATCGCTGTTCACTGGTAATGTGCCCAAAAGACTGGCGGCATTGCTACGCTGTATGGAAATGCTTAACCTCTGTCCAAGGTAAAAGCCAGCTTTTTGGTCACGCGAAGTGTCAACTAGGCGCCTCGATAGATCTTTAAATAATTCGTGAGCACTCGGACCCCACGATCCCAAGGCCTCCACCCCAAACGGCTAGAAAATATAACCTTGAACCTTGAAACCAACTTGCAGGTTCACTCGTCAAAGACACAGGTCATTGTGGTTGGTAGTTCCAGGTTGGCACCTAAGGTAAAATGGACGCAGCTTCCTCAGGTTATATTCAATGGCACTGCTATTTCATTAAGCGAGAAAGTTAAGAACCTTGGGGTTTGGGTTAACAAACATCTTTCTTGGGGTCCCCAATTACAAGAAGTCAGTCGCAAATTATTTACTTCTGCCCATTCCCTAAGACGGTTGCGTAACTTTCTGCCAACTGCTACTAAAATTGCGCTAGCACAGTCTCTTTTACTCCCCATCCAAGACTACGCTGATGTCAGTTATCTTGATCTTACTGAGGCACAATTTGATAAACTTGAGCATCTCCAAAATGTTTGCATTAGATTTATATTTGGCTTGCGCAAATATGATCACGTTTCCGAATTTCGTACGAAACTCAAGTGGTTTCCAATACGTCTTCGCCGGATCTTACACATTTTGTCTCTGCTTTACAGTATGCTGTTTAATCCTAAAACCCTCACTTATTTTAAAGAACGATTTAAGTTCCTTCATGACACACATGCAAAATCTTTGAGGTCATACTCTTCAGGCTTGCGGTACCGAGTCACGCCACCAATTTCTATGGTAAGTCGTTCGCAGCTCAAGCAGTAAGGCTGTGAAATGCTCTACCCGTGTCAGTAAGACAAGCACAAACCTTCTTTCAAAAACTTAGTAAAAGATCTTTATCTCTCTCCTTAAACTGTTGTTATTATGTATGTCTTTGTTTCTTGCTTTTTTTTTCCTTTTTTAATATTTATATGTATATATATGTTTTGAGAACGTTATTTATTGTTTTGTGTTTTATATAGATAAATAGAAAACCGTGGACTACGCGCGTATTTATTTTCGCCTTCTGTGTAAAATCCATCCTAAGGTTGTCTGTAAAAGATCGCATTTAGCGATAAGACGGCCCATTGTATCACGCTTTTTAAGCCTGCGCCGAGCAAAATAACTCAAAACGGTCACACAACTAAAGGAATATAACCTATAATAGTACTTTAATTACCATACAAAAATATGTAATGAACACTAGTATAAATTTGTTAGCAAACATAGTTGGCAAAATTTAAAAATATTTTATAGTTTATTAAACAAAAATACATAAAGTTGGACAAAAATCCTTACAAAACATGCTCGTGCGTCGCTGAATTTTGATAGTAAACTGTTGAATTTTTTCATAAACTTCAATTCATATTATTCTCTAATTATCATACTATCATTTACAGCTTTAACATTTCAAAAATGTCGCTTGGTTGTTTTAATTTTAATTTTTTCTTCTAATTTGCGCGCTATTTTGAACCATACGCAACGTACACCGGTCGAAAATTCAGTCGTCCACGGGAGCTCAGAGAGGGGTCACGTCTCATCGTGGAGCGTTTCGCCGGTAACGATAATTCGCGATCTATTGTGTACGTATGTATTGCAGCAATCCGTTGAATAACATAAGTCATATTTTTTGTTTTTTTGAGTACGATTTATTATGCATACCCAACAATTACTTTTTATTGTTCAATATATTTCTTTAACATTTTTTTTTCTATATTTGTTTTATTATGGGAAAATTAAAAAAAAAATATTATTAGAAGAAAGTTGGCGCAAATTTTCGAAAAAAAAAGCCATACTCATAAAAAGTACGTATTTCTATTTTGTGATGTTATTATTGCTTTTTAACCGACTTCAAAAAAAAAGGAGAAGGTTCTCAGTTCGTCTTAAACCTTTTTTTATGTATGTAACCTCAAACTCGAAGACGGCTGGACCGATTTGGATCTTTTTTTCGTTTGAAAGGGTATACTTTTTAGTTGGTTCCATTGTTATGAAATCAGGATCTGATGATGGGATCCTGGAGAAAGCGAGGGAACTCTTTAAATATTATAGGCACACCTATAGCGTTTTGGGTATTTCTAATAGTACCTTGTGCAGTTGCTCTCGAAAAGCACCATTTGAGGAAGTGAAAGTGATGATGAAGACTTTTTTCAAACATTCGATATGGGTATCCTGTAATGAATGGGTTTTTGGGTGTGGTGATTGCAAATCTGGAATTTATTTTTAAATTCAAGATGGCGTATGCAACTTTTTCTCACAAATTCGATATGGGTACCGTGTAATGGGTTTTTGGGGGTGGTGATTGCAAATCTGACATTCATTTTAAAATCCAAGATGGCGGATGCAACTTTTTCTCAAACATTCGATATGGGTATCGTGTAATGGGTTTTTGGGGGTGGTGATTGCAAATCTGGCATTCATTTTAAAATCCAAGATGGCGGATGCAACTTTTTCTCAAACATTCGATATAGGTATCGTGTAATGGGTTTTTGGGGGTGGTGATTGCAAATCTGGCATTGATTTTAAAATCCAAGATGGCGGATGCAACTTTTTCTCAAACATTCGATATGGGTATCGTGTAATGGGTTTTTGGGGGTGGTGATTGCAAATCTGGCATTCATTTTAAAATCCAAGATGGCGGATGCAACTTTTTCTCAAACATTCGATATGGGTATCGTGTAATGGGTTTTTGGGGGTGGTGATTGCAAATCTGGCATTCATTTTAAAATCCAAGATGGCGGATGCAACTTTTTCTCAAACATTTGATATGGGTACCGTGTAATGGGTTTTTGGGGGTGGTGATTGCAAATCTGGCATTCATTTTAAAATCTAAGATGGCGGATGCAACTTTTTCTCACACATTCGATATGGGTATCGTGTAATGGGTTTTTGGGGGTGGTGATTGCAAATCTGGCTTTCATTTTGGATTCCAATTTAAAACACATACGATATCCATATTGAATGTTGGAGAAAAAGTTGCATCCTTGGTGGATGCAACTTTTTCTCCAACATTCAATATGGATATCGTGTGTGTCTACTTAGTTAAATACACTGATAACCTTCAAGGGTTTATTGCTAAGTATAATTAACAAAGTAACGTAAGGGCTAAAATTATCGCTAAATGATGAAAATGAGTGCACCCGGTTGCTGTTCGAAATACACTAAGCTCGCGGCGAACTTAGTGCGACCGCATTATATCGCTTGCTCAGCAAACGTGGTCGATTGCAAAATATTGCATCAAACATCGTGTAATAGGTTTTTGGGCATACCGATTGCAATCCTGACATTCATTTTAGAATTTACGACGAAAGTTCATTGGCTACTTTGTTAGCTTACAATTTACACTGGGTTATTGACAATTTAACTGATCCTAGGTTAAGTGACTATTCAGTATTATCTAGGGTATCTAATAATACTGAAATTAATTGTTTAAACCCTTAGATGTGACAAAGAAGAGTTATAATAACACAATTTTACTATATCATCAGAATATAAATCGTTTCTCCGGTAAAATATTAGATGAGGAAATGTTCATAGATAAATATGATATAGATATCTTATGTTTTTGTGAAACCTGGCTAAAACCAGATAGAATGTTGTTTAAAATTAATATTTTTCTGTTACTAGTGCATACAACAGGTCCTCAGTAGGAGGTGGTACTTTAATATTACGTAGTAATTCTCTTAGATATAAGGAACAAAAATATATCACCGCTTGCGGGTTCACTCTCCACCCAACGCTCGCCCGAGACGGTCGCGCCGCTCTGTGCTCCCGATCGTTCCGTGTCTGTGTCGCTCCATCGCCCTCGCCGTGACGTCATTCGTAGTCGCCGACTACAACTCCCGATCCGGAACCGCCTTTTTCAAGGCAGCGAAGGATATTCTGTTTCTATAACAGAGTGTTGTCAAAAACGTTTTGCCCCTTCAGGGAAAAACCACAGTTTCGTGGTCCTTGGTTGGAAACCTCACGGTGTCAACGAAACCAAGGGGGTGTTGACCCGACACACCCGCTGATCCCCTTCAGGGTGAAGCAGTTAATTGGAGTCGAGTGCTAGGTTTTGGCCTTGGGGGATCTCCTAGTCAAACTTAGTTACTGAGTTTCCTTTTCAGCTACACACCTAGTGTCGGTTGGGTGTATTCGCACTAGACCCGGTTCGCACAATAAGACTGGTGACCGGTTACAAGCTTAGGGCTCACCATTAGGTACTCACCTCCCAGTCTCTACCCGACTGGGAGGGTTACACATCCCCGGACCCATCCATCCGGGGAGTTAGGCCAGTTAGGCTTTAAATAGGCCCCCCGCGGGAGAGAAATCTCCAAAATTTTCCCCTTAAATTTTTAATCCATTCGCCAATCATGGCGAACTTCAATATTTTGGAGATATTTCCTGAGAAAACCCTGCTATTTCCGCCAAATATGGCGGAAAAATTCAGCGTGAAATCGCTAATTGTCCCCCGGCTACCGAAGCCAACGTCGCTGATTTTAGTGACGCGCTTGACAGCCCATTATCTCCCCCGCTTGCCGATCAAGGCATCCCGGTTGGTCAATTCACGAAAGTGTTTGTTAACTCCGATCCCATTGTTCATCAAACAACGAACGACTTCCAGGTAGATAGCCCTCTATTGCCCCCGCCCGCCGACAAAGTCGTGCCGATCGCCCGATTCCCGAAATCAACCATTGTTTCCGGCCCACCTACTAATCCCATTGTTCATAGAACAATGGACGCCGCGCAGGTGTGCGCTACACCTGAATTCCGTGAAATGGACACCACCGAACCTGTGTCCAATAACAACTCCGACAATGATTTGTCATCATGCCCCTCGTCCTCGGAAGACGACTTTCAAGTCGTCACCGGCGGCAAGAGGAAGAAAGGGAAAACCTCCCAGGCCAGCAAGGCCAAAAAGACCACCGCGTTGTCCCCGTCCCCAACTCAAACGCCCGTACGACCCGCTAGCCCCGTCCCAACTACCTCTACTCGCGCGCAGGATAGTCGTCCCCCCAGCCCAATAGCCCAAACTTCCTCAGCCCAAAGGAAGCAACGCCCTCCGCCCCCCTTTTACATCCAAGACAAGGGGAAATGGACTGATGTGTCCAAGATGTGTGTTGATCGAAAGATCAACTACACAAACGCCCGTGCCTGCCAAAATGGCATTAAAGTCACCGTCCCTACGTCGAACGACTATAGGGAACTATATCGCGCCCTCCGTGAAAGGAATATTTCCTTTCACACTTTCTCCTTCCCCGAGAACACACCCACTCGTGTAGTTATTAAACGTGTCCCTAAAGAAATCCTAGTACAGGATATTAAAGACGACCTTGCCGATCAAGGTATACCAGTGATCGCCGTCCATCGCTTACATAAAGCGAGAGGTGGTGAATTGTACGACATGGTTCTTGTCATTTGTGAACCAACCGAAGGTCATCACCCGATTTTCAAAATTAAGTCCATTTGCTCCCTATCCGGTATCTCAATTGAAAAGCCCTATAAAACCGCAACAGTGGGACAATGCCACCGTTGCCAACTGTATGGCCATGCGCAGAGCAACTGCTATGCGACTCCCAGATGCGTCAAGTGTTTGGGCGAGCACAGCACTGCGGACTGCCCTCGGCCCAAAGACCGAACCCTCTGTTTGGAACCACCCAGCTGCGTTCTCTGCGGCCAGACCGGTCACCCGGCAAACTACCGCGGCTGTCCCAAAGCCCCCAAACTCGCTCCTAAATTAGCGAAGCGCGCCAACGCCCGCCAACAAAGAGAGGCACCTTCCTCTCAAATTCCCCAACGTCTCGCTCCTCAGAGACCATCCCCGTAGAACAGGCTAAACCACGAACAAGCCTTTCCCTCCTTGGCCCCTGCCAAACCTTTGCAGGCACTGATGGAAATACCCATCGCAGCGCAGATCCTGCCTATAGCCGTGGCTCCAGAGGCCACAACCAGTCCCAAACTCGCGCCTCAAACCACTGCTGCTCCTGCAGCCAAACAATCGCCCAAACCCTCACCCGTCGGGAACGGCGAGTCTTGCGCCCAGACTCTACTGCACCACTATAAATTATTTATGACCCGCCAAGCCAGGTCTCTCCGCAATGCCCTTCTGGCTGCCAAGCAGCAGAATAACGGCAAAATTACGACGGAAATGTACAGCCAAATATTCAGCACACACAGTGATGTCGTGCTAGGCCTCGACCAGATGGATGCGATGGACTGATCCAATGGATTCCCAACGCACAAACCACACTAGGCCTCGATCCCTCAAATTAGGTTTTTTCAACGCCAATGGCATTTTCAACCAACGCGCCGAAATAACTAAATTCCTCCGCGACCACCAATTAGACGTCCTCCTTATACAGGAGACCCTTTTGAAACCCCACCGCGCTGACCCCAAAATTGCGAATTACCGTCTAGTTCGCAATGACAGAACACGCTGCCACGGCGGCAGTACCCTTATTTATTACAGGAAGGAGTTATACTGCATCCCTCTGACCCCACCCGCGCCTCTCTCTCACCTAGAGTACTCTGCCTGTCGACTAGGCATGACTGGTCATCCTCCGATAACCATCATCTCTGCCTACCATCCCCCACCATCGGTCGCGTCTCTTGCTTCAGACGATCCTATCGCGCTCACCAGCGATCTCACGACTCTCTTTGGCCTGAGTGACTCCGTCTTACTAGCGGGCGATCTCAACGCCAAACACCCCGCTTGGAACAGCAACACGACAAATGCCAGAGGCAGAATCGTGTATAACCTAGGCGCGACCCTAAACTATGACGTCATCGCTCCGACGACTCCCACCCACTACCCACACGACACCAACCATAGGCCCGATGTCCTCGATGTGGCGCTCCTAAAGAATGTAAACCTCCATTTACACTCCATAGAAGCGCTTCACGAGCTCAACTCGGATCACCGTCCCGTTATCCTACACCTAGGTTCCCGCTCAGGTAACCATGATCCTACCCAACCTCCTCCGACCCAATTGATCACCGACTTGAGTAAAGTAAGTGAAAAACTGAAATCCACCACGTCGCCTCACTTGGACACCATTCCTGACCACATAGTCTCAGTCGCTGACACGACGGCGGCGATCGACTCGCTTACAGATCACGTACAATCCGTCCTGAACGATTGTTCAAGGGAAGTTCCAGTAGCGGAAGACCACCGCTGGAAACTCCCGGACGATGTACGGAATCTGATAAACGAGAAGAACGCAGCCATCCGTGCGTACAGCGCTTTTCCCTGCACCGCAAACAAAGCTCACATGCGCAACTTACAGCGTGCTGTAAGGAAACGTATTGCCGAGCAGCGTAATGCGAGCTGGGACAAGATGCTGAGCGAACTTAAGCCCACCCATCTTGCCTTCTGGCAGCTTCAGAGGAAGTTACGATCCACTGAAGAGGCCACAATGTCTCCTCTCATTCGTCCCGATAAGAGTGTCGCCTTCGATAACTCTGAAAAAGCAGAATGCCTAGCCGACAGCCTAGAGTCCCAGTGTTCTCCCAGCTCTCAACCAGTAGACCAAGCCCACCTCGATATGGTGAACGCCGAAGTCGAACGTAGAACTTCCCTTCCGCCCGTC
The DNA here is from genome assembly GCA_943138885.2 of Tholera decimalis. NCBI lineage: Eukaryota > Metazoa > Arthropoda > Insecta > Lepidoptera > Noctuidae > Tholera > Tholera decimalis. Next base: position 44,071,367 of record OW964555.2, on the reverse strand, counting down.
GAAGATCCCGATAATCCACTGGCCCCCATCACTCCTGATGAGGTCCAGGATATCATTAAAAGTCTCCAACCGCGAAAAGCCCCTGGCTCCGACGGCATCACCAATAGGGTTTTCAAACTTTTCCCCGCCCAGCTTATAGTGCTAATGACTGCCATCTTCAATGGCGCATTGAGCAATAATATGTTCCCCGCAACCTGGAAACAGGCCACCGTCATAGGTATTCCCAAACCAGGCAAGTCCAAGTCTGACCCGTCTAGCTACCGTCCCATTAGCTTACTCAACGTCCTCGGTAAAATCTATGAAAGGCTTATATATAAGCGGCTCAAAGATTTTGCCGAAGCAAAGAGTCTAATACCCAATGAGCAGTTTGGATTTAGAACCGAACACTCGTGTATCCAACAAGTCCACCGCATCATAGAACACGTCAGCGCCGGCTTCCAACGGGGCGCAATAATGGGAGCCTTATTCTTCGACATAGCGAAAGCGTTCGACAAAGTCTGGCACAATGGCTTAATCTATAAGCTATACCAACTCGGCGTGCCTGACCGTCTCGTGCTCATCTTACGGGACTTTTTATCGAATCGCACCTTTCGTTACCGAATTGAGGGGGAGCTTTCCTCCCCCCATCCCATTCGCGCAGGAGTTCCTCAAGGCTCCGTACTATCCCCCCTCGTTTTCACGCTATTCACTAGCGATATCCCCAAGCATAAAAGTACTCAGCTAGCCCTATTTGCCGACGACACGGCTATCTATTATACCGGTTTTAAACCCGATGCCATCGCTCGCACTCTCCAAACTTCCGCAAACACTCTGGCCAAGTGGTTCCGGAAATGGAGAATCGAAGTCAATCCAGACAAAAGCCAGGCAGTCTTCTTTTCTAAACCACGGATAAACCCACCCTCCCCCCGTCCGATTACCATGTACGGCAAGCCGATCCCTTGGGAAAAGCAAGCCAAATACTTAGGCGTGGTCCTCGATAAACACCTTTCCTTCGCTGAGCACATAAAGCAGGCACGTTCGCGCGCCGCTTTCGCTCTAGGTAGGCTCCACTTCATTCTTAGCTCCCGCAGCAAGTTATCACTCAGGTGCAAGCTGCGTATTTTCACCGCGGTCATCCGTCCCATCATGACCTACGCCTGCGTTGTTTTCGCACACGCAAAGCCCTACCTCCTCCACAAGATGCAGACCCTTCAAAACCGATTCCTCCGTAGAGTCACGGGAGCCCCCTTTTATGTTCGAAATGAGCTTCTTCACGTAGACCTCAAGATGCCCACCATACAGCAGTTCATGAAACGTGTCTCCAAGCGTTTCTTTGATACTGCAATCCAACATAGGAATCCCCTTATCGTATCGGCCGCCCAATACGAACCCTCGCGTATCTCTAAGATTCGCCGACCAAGGCATACCCTAGTCACTCCCGATGACGCAATCACCCTGCTCCAAGAGAGCCGTAGGGAAACAAGTACAGTGGCACACAAACACAAAAACCGACCGTCCTTCCGTCCTCGCCGCCGAGGCCCGCCGCGACGTCCCCGTAATAGTCCGCCCCGACCCTTGCCAGAGCCAGTCCGCGACGCTGAGCCAGTAGCTTTAAATTCCCTTATTAATAATAATAATGATATGATCCAGCCTCCCCTGCGACGCCCTAAGCCGAGGTCCGTACCCCACAGGGGGTGCCCTTAGCGTGTAGTCGCCTAGTTTGTAAGTTTTTTAATAAGCCCTGGCTGGAGGCTTTAATTAATTAATTAATTAAGGCAACCACAGGCAAGTCCGGTTAAGCAGCCGACAACCTCAGAGGTTGACCTCACTCACAAAAAAAAAAAAAAAATCACCGCTTGCTCTGTTGATTGCTTGTGTGAGGTGGCATAGACCACCAGCATCAAACTTGTCATCATTCTTAATGATAATGGGAGAAATTTTAAGTACCTAAGCTTATAAGAGATAATAAATTAGTTTTCGTTTGTGGTCACCTAAATATTGATTTGTTAGTAAATTCACCTGAACACTGCAAGCTTACTTCATTGTTTGGTTAATTTAACCCATTAGGGACTGAGTTTTTGAAATTCAAATTTTGTTGTTTTATGTTTGTATTTGAGTTAAATGATGACCAGATAATACTATTATGACTAAAAAAAATAATCATAATCTCCCAATTTTGAGTTTTAGACTGTTGCCATATGGCAACGCTAGGTCAAACGAGGTACATTATTTTGCCGTTTCAAATAAATAAGCTTTTGAATATTTATTTTATTTATTTAGTATATATTCATAAAAATACATAGGTAATTACTTAGAATGATAATTTTCGAAACATTTAATACATAAACCAACGTCACATTTTGAACATATAACTCTTCCAATAGTTTTACAGTCAGCTCCAACACATCTGCGTTTCTTTTCTACTGATTTTTGAAAGTCATTTTCTCCGTCATATCTTATGCCTTCCAAAACCCTAGACCCACATCTCGAAGTAGATGGTCGACCACCAGACTTAGGAGGGATTCCATACTTTTTCAAGTGTGTTTGTACTATCTCACGACGAAAATTCAGCTGCGAAATATCCTTTCCCGATTTGCGCATAAGGATCCAGGCGTTGTTTATTGTAACATCCACAAGCCACGTAAAAATAGGCCACCACCATTTTTTGCCAAGAATTCCAATCCTGTAATTATTCACATGAGCGTCCATGAGGTCTGTCCCTCACATGTACTGATTATATACCGCTATAAGATTGGGTCTCGGTACTTTTATTTTTTGTTGGCTGGCTTTGGAATACCGATCCGCCAAACCCACAGGATTTACTTTGTGGTCGGTAGACGCAACAGTCACAACTGAATTATCCATCCACCGTACTACAACAACATCGCCTTGAGAGGCATATTCGTATGACCCTCTTGCTCTTTTTTTCATAGATTCAACTTTGGCAATTGGGCATTCTTTTGGCAATCTGTTCTGGCGAAGTGTGCCTGTTCCCCCGTAACCCATGGCTTTCAAGTGAATCAAAAGTGGAAGACTCGTAAAAAGATTATCAAAATAAAACTGATGTTTTTGTTTTTTCATGACTTCAGGCAATTCATTGATCATAGAAAGCATAGGTGCTGTTGCTTTGCCAATTTTTTTTTTTTCATTTTCTTTATTGGCACCTGGGATAGCACCCTGATACACTTCAAAGTTGTCCAAATATCCACTACTACCGTTCAAACACCAACACTTGTATCCAAACCTTATAGGTTTATTTCGAACGAGATTCATCGTCGTCGTCTTCATTCCTGTTCTGCGACATAACTTCTGCACCAGCCAAAAGTTGTCTGCCTGTCAAATTTTCTATCATGCCCCCTGAATCTTCATCAGCAGAATCCTCATCAGTATTTTCAGCCACTTCAGGAGGCTCAATATATATATTTTGCAAATCATCGTCAAGTTCTTGTTCCAATAAATCTGTAATTTCATGTAACTTCACACTAAAAAATGAAAAAACACTTTTAGGAAAAATGTACCCATAATGACCTAGCGTTGCCATATGGCAACATACAAAATAACTTCCGTGACGTCAAATCTACATAAAAAATTATATACCTTATAGTATTATTGTAAACTTGAGATGTGTCTGAACATTTATTCGTCAAAGAAAAAATAAAAATCTACGCGAAATAGAAATAAGTGAAACTTACGTATTTTTGTGCTTCATTTCTGCGAACTTTTTGACAACCAATAAATGAATCAACCACTACCCACAAACTTGAAAACGGAATGAGCACAAATCATTTCTTATCTGTGACTTGGATATCTAACTTTATATTGTCATAACAAAAGATTAGCTGAGGTTGTTAGTTTTGGATATATGATCTGTAAATTAAAACGACCGCTCACGTTGCCATATGGCAACGCTAGTCTCTAATGGGTTAACTTAAAATTCACATACAAGGAAGCAACAAGAATAACAGCAACATCAGCTCAATGCATAGATAATATTTATACTAATTGTGCCATAAAATACTCGCCTCAAATTAGTGGAGTTAGGTCTGACCATACAGGTCAACTAGTATCCTTTGAGTTGGTTAAAAAGCGGCAATTTTAACATGTTAAGTAATCTTTCAATGGCCAATTTTTACTCCTATGACCCCAATGAAAATTACAGGATATTATTTTCTTCACTATGCCACGAATTTAGTAAGGCATGTCCAGTTAAAAAATTTCAAATGAGTAATAAATCTAAATTTAGTGAATGGGCCACTGCTGGAATAAGAATAAGCTGAGACAATTTATACAACTTATACCATGAAAAATCATTGACTTCCGATGAAGCCTTCCATAATTATGTAAGAAACTACTCAAAGATATTTAAAAGAGTATGCGCCCTAAGCTAAATCTAAATCTACTGGCATGATTGCTCTATGTTATCTCTTAAAAAATAGTAGTAGAGATACCTACTACTGTTTCTTGTGATTTTTTTTTTATTTTTGGCTTGCGTTTGAATTTTAAGAAAAAAATTAATACAAACTCAAAATGTTTTATTTCACATAGGCCTACATGGGCACTTATAAAACGTCAGCAGTTTGGCGCAGGGCACGGTTCGAAATTGGTCGTTTTCTATGGAGAAGATCCGGCAAGAAACTCCACAGTTACTCTTTTAAAATATCATTCTTACAATGTATCTATAATACAGGTTAATTAGGTATGAGAGGACATTAAAGCCTGTCTGAATTCTGATGGATAACCTATATTATTGTATAGTTGTAAGATATGTTTCCAGTTTTAAGATATGCTTAATTATATTGAAAACTTTGTTCATTACAAGATATTTTCTAAATTTAAACCCACGACCTACGTCATTTAAATTTAAAAGTCAATTATCTGAAATTAAGTATTTCAAATGGCGGGAGACTTTGTTAAACATAAAAAACACAGTGATACGACGTCAATGTGGAGCTATTTTTAGTTGCGAAGGATAGGAATACTGCCAAATGTAACCGATGCTCAGCCATTCTCAAGACTTTGGATGGATCGACTAAGGGATTACATACACATTTGTCATCAAAACATAACATCAAGCTTATATCAGCTTCAACAAGTCTAGATTCTGATAAACTGAACACAGCACCGCCGCCAGCCAAGCGAAAGTTAAATGATTATTTTACTAAAAGTGCCGACGATAGCCTCGATGATGTTTTGGCAAGAATGATTGCATTAGATGGATTTCCATTCAGTATATTCATAACTTCAGATGATTCGAGAAAATTTTTCTTTGCAAAATACACGGATTTACCAAAGTCAGCCGTCACCATTCAAAAACGTGTCATGAATTACAATGAAAAAATCAGAAAGCAAGTAACTGCAGAATTGAAACATTTGAAAAGGGCAGGTGAAAGATTTAGTCTTTCTTTCGACAAGTGGACTTCAACATCCAATAAACCATACATGGCTGTCAACGTTCATTCATATAAAAAAAAATTGGAATTTAGACATGTTCCTATTTATGGAAGTATGAAAGTATGGCTGAAAATTGTCTTCGTATATTGAAAGAGCGTCTAAGTATATTTGATATTTCCCTGGATACTGGCTTTATGAAAAACATAATTATTTGCAAGACAGCTCTACCTCAGATGATACTATAAATGAACCACCTGTGGCTGTTGATCATATGGACGACATCCATGATGATGAACATTTAGAAGACTTAGACAGTCCAGAATCAGACTTAATCTTAATGTCACAAAATGACCTTGCGCTATAACACATACCAGAGTTAACACAAGATGAAAACATTAATGAGCTGATAATGAAAATCCGCAAAGTTGTAGAGTGTATTTCAAAAGATCACCATTGAAAAATGAAACAGTACTTCAAAAATAAATGCAAATTGAACATGGAAAAGAGCTGTCACTTCTTTTGGACTGTAAAACCAGGTGGAATAGTCTTTTAACAATGCTGGAGCGATTTTATCTTTTAAAAACCTTCATTCAAAAAGCTCTTATAGATCTCAATCATCCAATTCGTTTGGAAGAAGTTGATTTTGAATTGGTAAATAAAATTGTTGATGTGCTGACCCCAATTAAATTGACAGTAGAAGCAATCTGTCGGCGAGATGCTAATTTATGCACAGCTGATTCCGCTTTGAAATTTCTTATAAAACAGCTATCTAACATAATCATTTTTTGGCAAGTGCTGACACTTGCCAAAAAATGAAAACATCCTTAGTGGAACGTATGAAGCAACGACGAAGTGATGATTTGACTGGTGTGTTGAATTAATTACAAAATCCATGAAAAGATGATGAAAATCAGTTATTATCGGATTTGGAATGGCATGACTTATTTCCAGTTTCTACACAGGCTTTAGTTTAGAAGCAAATAAAGTGTATTGTTAAAAAACTTAAAAGTCGAGATGACACGGAAGAAGAAGAAGGAAGATCAGGATCACAAACAGATGATGAGTTAAGGCCACAAACCTCCCAATCCCAACCCCAATTGACACTAAAGGGAAAGTTATAGCTGGAAATTGATAAGAGTATGAAATCCCCAGATCGGAAGTACAAATACAAAATTAATCGGTGTTGGCAAAATATAGTATTAGACGTGAAATAAGCCTGTTTGAAAATGGAGGAATTAGTGGATATCACTTAGAAACAGCATATAAGTATCTATTGTCTATTCCTCCAACCAGTGTAAAACCTAAACGACCGTTTTCAGCTGCTGCTTATGTTGGTAATAAACGAAGCAGGCTTGGAAGTCAAACCTTGGATGCATTGATATTTCTACGATTGTATTTTCAAAATTCGAAATAAGTTTTATTGTCTTTTTATTTCTTACAAAGTATAGTATCTTTTTGTCATTTTTTCTTTTCTTACTATACTGTGATATGTGTAGTGTACCACAATTAAAAATATATATTTTAAGAAATTACTCGTTTTTTAGAGTTCAGTTGCTGAATGGCAAAAACGGAACCCTTATAGTTTCGTCATGTCTGTCCGTCTGTCTGTCTGTCTGTCTGTCTGTCCGTCCGTCCGTATGTCACAGCTATTTTATTCCAAAACTATTAAGACTATACATGTGAAACTTGGTAAGTAGATGTATTCTATGAAACGCTTTCCGATATTGAGAAAAAAAATAAAAATCATTTAAAATAAAGGAACATACTACTACCCCATACATGGAACTAAAACTGATTTTTTTTTTTATTTTCATGAAACCTATGCGTGTGTGTGGTATTTATAGACAGGTCTTTAAAAATGACATGGGGGTTTCTGAAACCACTTTTTCATAAAGTCAATCGTTTAAAAGATATAAGCTTCCAAAGTGGTCAAATGTGTATCCCTCCCTCTAACTTCTATAATAGTGAAGTGAAAAATCTAAAAAAATATGTATCTGTAGATCTTAATGTAAACTTTCAACCAAAATTGGTTTGAATGATATCGAGTTAACAGTTTTTGAGATACGACATATTTTCTAAAACCGCAAATATAACTTTGTAATTCATACAAACACTATGAAAAACAAAGTTATCTAGCGTAGTTGTAAAAAATGTAAATAAGCTAGTTTTAAGAAATTTGTAAGGTTTTTTTCGTCAAATAAATATACATATTATATTATATTATTATAGTTACACACGGAACCCTTCATGCGCGAGTCTGACTCGCACTTGGCCAATTTTTTACATTTGAGACCAATTAGAAACCACATAGTCTAATCCGGGGATAGCCCCAGGGTCCCAGGATTCAGCATAAAGAATCACGTAATTCCGGGATTGAAAAACATGCTCGGGATTGTATTCTCTAGTTGCAACTAAGAAAGGATTTCTATCGAAATTCTATTTGAGTTGCCAAATGTGTCGAAAAAATAGAATTAATAAATTGTAAAGAACCAGATAGATAGCCCTACAGACCTCAATCTGAACGATAATTCTGTAAGCAGTTTTATGGCGATAGGAGCCGGGTTTTCTGGTTTAGAACAAGTTTCAGCTTCCTTTGACATTCCCTCTATGTCCGACAAATTATACGCCAAGTGCCATAACAAGGTCTGTCTACTACGGGAATTAGCCAAAGAAAAATTGGCCAAGTGCGAGTCAGACTTGCGCATGAAGGGTTCCGTAGTAACTATAATAATATAATATGTATAACTACTACAACTACTAGTCTGTCTGTCTGTCCATCCGTCCGTCCGTATGTTACAGCCATTTTATTCCGAAACTATTAGGACTATACATATAAAACTTGGTAGATTGATGTATTCTGTGAACCGCTTTCCGATTTTAAGAAAAAATTAAAATATATTTAAATTAAATTAAAAAATATTTTCAGTTTTAGTTCCATGTATGGGGAGCCCCCCCATACATGGAACTAAAACTGAAAATATTTTTAGTTTTTTTTCATGAAACCTATGCATGTGTGGTATCTATATACAGGTCTTTAAAATGAGATTGAGGTTTCTAAAACCACTTTTTCATAAAATTAATCGTTTAAAAGATATGCGCTTCCAAAGTGGTAAAATGTGTGCCCCCTACTTATTTCTATAATAATGGAGTGAAAAATATAAATATATATATACAACGTGTAACGGAAACCCCATATCTAACCAAAAGGGCTGAAGACAACATTTGGTATGGAGTCTCTATGCACAGTTTCAGCACAAAATAACTGACTTAAAGAATTGATACCAAATTATTGGTTTCACATATTTTTTGAATACCAATCATAACAAACATGTCACAGCACTACGAGGGTCAATAACTTTCCACGTCACTTGCCAATAACACGATAATTCTTTTCGTTCGTCTTAATTTGAAAAATTGGGTCTCTGGTATCAGTGTACTGGAATTTGTAATAAGTTCTACACATGTAGACTTAGGATTACAAAACCCTTGCCATATCGTTTGTTATCATCCAAAGAAGCCATGCACTTGGTATGGTATATATATATATATATATATATATATATATATATATATCTATAGATCTTAATGTAAACTTTCAATCAAAATTGGTTTTAAAGAGATCGAGTCAGCAGTTTTTGAGATACAGCATAATTTCTAAAACCGCAAATATAACTTTGTAATTCATACAAATACTATGAAAAACAAAGTTATTTGGCGTAGTTGCAAAAAATGTAAATAAGCTAGTTTTAAGAAATTTATATGTATTAGTTTTTTGTCAAGTAAATATACATATTATATTATATTATTATAGTTACTACGGAACCTTTCATGGGCGAGTCTGACTCGCACTTGGCCAATTTTTGTAAAATATTATAATAAGCAATATAACATTAGATTTATAGATTTCTTTTATTTTTTTTTCTTTTAAATTAAGTTACACTTGATATATACATATATTGTTATGAAATAAATTACGCTTATATTTTCTGCGAAGTAAGTTCGCTAGACAGCATTAATGAAAAAATGTTTTTTTGGTATGGCCCCACGTATATATAATAAAGTACCGAATGTTATTAAAAATATGACAGTACATCAGAATTTAAAGAGCACTAAATGAAATTTTAATAAACAAAACTTATTTCAGTCTGGTTTTATTATGACATTACATAATTATATTTTTTTTTTATTTCATACTGATTTTATTATTCAAATAAGTACTGCATACCCATCTACCCTAACTTGCTACTTACCCAGTTTCGAAGCGTCAATAGCCTAATGGATAAGGTGTCGGACTTGTGATCGAGAGGTCGCAGGTTCGGACCCCACCCATTACACTATTGACGTGAACCCACTCCAGACACAAGCATATTTAGCTTAGTTGGAGGGGTTAACAAGATTGCTAGTAATGTGAAATGTACCCACATTGCTAGTATTCTTTAAAAAAAATCTGAGGTGTTTAATATATAAAATCAAAGTTTTATTGCAATAGGATGAATAGTGAGGGAACGGATAATGTATTACTACAGTAAAAACAAACGTTAATTTTTATATAATAGGTATAATTTATTAAATTTATTTTTGCGATTTATTTACGTACCTACTTGCTTCATTTAGATCCATCCAGCCGTTTGAGCGTGAAGAAGTAACAAACATGCAAACAGACACATTCATTCACAAACTTTCGCCTTTATAATATTAGTGTGATAAATAAAACCATCTAAATAATTAATATTCGTTTTTCAAGTTTATTCAACATAACGACAACAAATTAAAAAATGCAAAGTTAGCAAACTTCGTCGTGCAACGGCAAGCGGGCCTCGAGCGAACTTGTAATTGTGTGTGTGACAACGCACACGACTAGCCCGCTGCAGTAAATACCTATTTCCCGCGCGTCTCGTAGGCTCGACACCCTCTTATTTGTTTTACTGTTATGGTGTACAATAAAGAATATATCTATCTATCTATCTCCAACAAGGTTATTATACTTCCGCCGCTTGAGGTTCTCAGCAACTGCAGCGGTTACACCAGCACAGCAAGATGAGCTAGGAAGATGGGATGGTGCAAGAGTATCGACACAAGTTGCGTCCCACACTAAAGGCCTACCCATCTTCCACAGAAATAAAGACGTGCCGTCCGGTCTTTTGCGACGCGTTTCGTCGCGTGCCAGGCCATTGGGTATTACAAATACTTAAATATTGTTTTGATTTATTTCACAGTGTTTTCTTTATAACATTTTATGTTTTTTTTGTTCTTTCATTACAAAAATTTAGTACTGTCAAAGCTTTGAAAATAAGTTAAAGGACTATTATTGGTAACTACCTCCTGCCCGCGACTTCGTTCGCGTACGAAGGTTTTCCCGCGTAAATCCCGATCCCGTGGGTATTCCAGGATGGCAACTGACTATTTACTTACCTTTCATTCAGATCCGTTCAGTAGTTTTTTGCGGGAAAGATTAACAAACATCCATCCATACTCACAAACTATTACATTTGAATTAGTAAGATCTCTGATAGTGTAGTTCCGAATTATAATAGCTTCGTGATATTGCTGTGGTAATCGTATGAACAAAATTCTCGGATATTTTAAAATGAGAAAAGTCGTGCAACATTTGTATTATATTACAGTACAGACACGTTTCTTAGTTTTAAAACAAGAATACAGTTTACATTAGCTTTTACTCTAAAACCTTCGAAGTAGGACAGAATATTGTTCAAATAAAGCTCATATAAGCAGCGAGATGAGCTAAGAAGAGCATATATCATGAGAAGGCTTTACTGGGATCGAGTGTCTCGGATATAGCAAAGTTGGTTCTGGTTTTTAGAATGGTGCCAGTAACAGCGGGTACAAAACTTTTTATTTTATTTTATCTTATTATGTTTTGAAAACTTACAGCTAGACAGAGAAAATAATAAGGATAATAAATACCCAATTTCAAGTTTTCACTAGTAAAACTAGGTATACAATATAATAATACAGATAGGTTAACTAAGATACAGAGAGAGAGTGAAAAAAATATATTATAAAATCTGTGGCCCTAGTGAAAAGGGGTATAACTCCAAAATTGTCGAAAATGAGTTAAGTATACCAAAGTGATCAGAAAAAAATGCTCTATCGATTGGTGAAAACGGATTTAAGCTATTTAAAAAATAGGGAAAGTTACTTTGTGTAAAAGGGTCCAACTGACATAAAAAAAAAACTACATAAGTCGGGTTTAAGTACTATTGTATTCTTTTATAAGGAAAAACATATTTTTTAATTTGTGTTTTTTTAATCTAAATTAACATATATTACCCACGTTTTAATTTGGTTGGTGTTTAACAATACAACAACACCTGTTCCTTAGAAATGGTTTAGTGAGTTATGATATTACTAGACATAAATCCGTTTTCACCAAAATAAAAGGAAAAAAATCAAAAATAACTGTAATGAGATCAGTAATCACGTATGCTATTGTGAAATTATTAAATTAAATTGTATACAATTATAATAATATCCTACGAATTGCTTTAATTTTGCGTGAGAAAGGATATAAATCATTGATCTACTCATGGGTTTTCAGGGCCCAAAATCTATCTTTTAAAGCACTTTATGTTAATACATGTGTGAAATGCGATACTTTAAATACGAAAATTAAATATAGTGACGGTGTGGAGAAAGAAGAAAATGAAAAGCTTTTGATAGAGTATCAACGTAGAGCAGAAACTATTTATGATAAAAAATCTAAAGACCAGGCGCTTTCAATTGTAAAAAAGGATACAGTAGTCTTATCATTTGATTTGCAGCAATGCTTGCCAACCCCATACCTTAAGTCTGGCGCTGCAATTTACAAGCGTCCATTATGGACATATAATTTGATGTTACGGGACTGTACTTCTAATGAGTCATATTGTTTTACTAGCTTCCGCCCGCGACTTCGTCCGCGTGGAAAATTATCCCCCGATTTTGAAATATTCGTCATTAGTGCTCCGCTCCTATTGGTTTTAGCGTGATGATATATAGCCTATTGCCTTCCTCAATAAATGGGCTATCTAACACTGAAAGAATTTTTCAAAACAGAACCGTAGTTCCTGAGATTAGCGCGTTCAAGCTAACAAACAAACAAACAAACAAACAAACTCTTCAGCTTTATAATATTTGTATAGATATGACATGAAGGAATTGGTGGCAGAGGGGCAAATCACATAGCTTCGTGTTTATATTACTACATAATGAACTGCGTACCTGCTGATATAAAGCATCTTGTATTTTATTCTGACTCCTACTGTGGCCAAAATAAAAATATTCACGTTGTATGCATGTTCTTTTTAGCTATGCGTAATAATAAAACTATGGAAATCACAACGCATAATTTTTAGTACATACTCACATGGATTGTGACGGAGATAATGCGTTAATTGAAAAGGCAAAGAAAAAAACTCAAATGGATATTCATCATTCCCGGGATTGGTATCAACTTGTCTGAAAATGTAGTAAAAAATACCATTCACTATTATAGAAATGCACTCTGAATAATTTCTTGATTTTGTTATTTAAAAGGGCAATTACATCAAAAGAAAATTGATGAAAATAAATAGAAGTTTAACTTATCTGAGTGTGCAGCTTTAAGGTATAAAAAAGGGGAATTTCCTTAATTTTATTACAAGATGCATGACGTAGATGATTGGAACATAGTTAATTTGCAAAGAAAACGAGAAAAGTCACCGCTCTCAAGTGTTATTGAAATCGAATGTATACCCAAGTCATACGACGGGCTCATTGCAATTTCTAATGAGAAAAAGCTTTTTACCAAAAAATTAAACCGACTCCCAAAAAACACTGCAAAGTGAAAAAAAACTTTAATTTCTGTAGTCGGTCTTTAGTTTTGTATTTTCGTTTTTAGCACCGACTTCCAAAATTAAAGTTATTTTTCACTTTGCAGTGTTTCTTGGGAGTCGGTTTAATTTTTTGGTAAAAAGTTTTTATTTGACGCTTTTTAGTTGGTCTATTTATAATTTACCTAGTTACAAGAGCCTAAATGTCAACTACTTATAACCTTTTACAAAATATTGCTTTTCCCAATGCTGGGCCGTTAATTGTTGAGGAGTTCTCCTGGTACTTCACCATCAGCTTTACATCACCATATGCATTGTGACGAGCACAAAGTGCTTAACATCCATATTCAAGTAATCGAATCGCAATCCACTCAATTCTTATTATTGAGTAGTTTCGGCGGCCATCTGTGATCTTCATCATCAGTTCCACTTCCTCAAATGGTACTTTTTGAGAGCAACTACACAAGTTACTATAATAAATACCCAAAACGTCATAGGTGTGCCTATAATATTTGAAGAGTTCCCTCGATTTCTCCAGGATCCCATCATTAGATCCTAATGTTTATGAAAATGGGACCAATTTCGAGGTATACCCTTCCAATCAAAAAAAGAATTTTCCAAATCAGTTCAGCTGTCTTCGAGTAATCGATGATCATACATAAAAAAAATATATATACGCGTCGAATTGATAACCTCCTCTTTTTGTCGTCGGTTGAAAAAGCGAAACTTACTTTATTTGCTTCCACTAATAAACCCCACTGTCAGATCCTTTTATACCAATTTATTATGTGATAATGATATTAAAGATCAACATCCTCTTCTAAATGACAGCGAAGATAACTTAGAATAAGATTTTCTCATATTTTTGATTTGTTAGAATTTTTTTTTGTGAATATTTTTGTTTCTTTTAGTATTTTCAAATTATGCATGAAAAGATGTAGGTCTATTGATTTTTAATTAAAAATAGAATCGTAAAATAATTTGTTTTGTTTTATTTTGATTTAAATAATGGATGTAAGTCGTAAAAAATAGTTAGAACAAGTCTTAATGTACCATACGTCACGTATAATATCTTTGTGAAAAAGGCGTCAAGATATTTTTTTGCGATTTTTCTAATATTTTTTAGCGTTAATGAAATTTACGTTAAAACACATGTTTTTCATATAGTATTATATTAAATATTTTTTTACATTACTTAGTTATCACAAAATCATTCCAAATGCGTCTCCCTTTTCACCTGTGCCAATTAACATTTAATTCATGGGAGAAGGGGTATAACTTATTTTATACCCACAAGGAATTCATTTTATGGTTGGTATAAGTCACTATCTTAAAAACTATTAACTTGACATAAAAAATAACTCAATAATAATAAAAAGCATAAATTGTTTACCTATAAAAGACATTGCATGTATTTCATTTGGTAGCGGTTTAAATGTTATACGAGGTAAAACACGCAATTTTAGCGCGCGGAGTATTTTTTACGGCTCCTGTAAAGTTGCATTTTTGGATTTAGATCCTTTTTCACTAGGGCCACAGAAATATGCTTGCAACATCATACCTAGTGCTTTCTAGGCAAAGTAGTGGGCGTGAATCGCGATGTAACAAGAATAGATGATAATTATGATATTAATTCTGTGGCCCTAGTGAAAAAGGATCTAAGTCCAAAAATGCAACTTTACAGGAGACGCAAAAAACACTCCGCGCGCTAAAATTGCGTGTTTGACCTCGTATAATATTTAAACCGCTACCAAATGAAATACATGCGATGTCTTTTATAGGTAAACAATTTATGCTCTTTATTATTATTGAGTTATTTTTTATGTCAAGTTAATAGTTTTTAAGATAGTGACTTCTACCAACCATAAAATGAATTCCTTGTGGGTATAAAATAAGTAATACCCCTTCTCCCATAAATTAAATGTTAATTTACACAGGTGAAAAGGGAGACGCATTTGGAATGATTTTGTGATAACTAAGTAATGTAAAAAAATATTTAGTATTTTACTATATGAAAAACATGTGTTTTTTACGTAAATTTCATTAACGCTAAAAAAATATTAGAAAAATCGCAAAAAATATCTTAACGCCTTTTTCACAAAGATATTACACGTGACATATGGTACATTAAGACTTGTACTAACTATTTTTTACGACTTACATCCATTATTTAAATAAAAATAAAACAAAACAAATTATTCAACGATTCTATTTTTAATTAAAAATCAATAGACCTAAATCTTTTCATGCACAATTTGAAAATACTAAAAACACAAAAAAAAATCACAAAAAAAAAATATTCTAACAAATCAAAAATATTAGAAAATCTTATTCTAAGTTATCTTCGCTGTCATTTAGAAGAGGATGTTCATCTTTAATATCATTATCACATAATAAATTGGTATAAAAGGATCTGACAGTGGGGTTTATTAGTGGAAGCAGATAAAGTAAGTTTCGCTTTTTCTCATTAGAAATTGCAATGAGCCCATCGTATGACTTGGGTATACATTCGATTTCCATAACACTTGGGAGCGGTGACTTTCCTCGTTTTCTTTGCAAATTAACTATGTTCCAATAATCTACGTCATGCAATGCTTGTAATAAAATTGAAGAAATTCTCCTTTTTTATACCTAAAAGCTGCACACTCAGATAAGTTAAACTTCTTTTTATTTTCATAAATTTTCTTTTGATGTAATGGCCCTTTTAAATAACAAGCAAAATCAAGAAATAATTCAGAGTGCATTTCTATAACAGTGAATGGTATTTTTTACTACATTTTCGGACAAGTTGATACCAATCCCGGGAGTGACGAATATCCATTTGAGTTTTTTTCTTGGCCTTTTCAATTAACGCATTATCTCCGTCACAATCCATGTGAGTATGTACTAAAAAATTATGCGTTGTGATTTCCATAGTTGTATTATTACGCATAGCTAAAAGGAACATGCATACAACGTGAATATTTTTATTTTGACAACAGCAGGAGTCAGAATAAAATAATAGATGCTTTATATCAGCAGGTACGCAGTTCATTATGTAGTAATATAAACAAGAAGCTATATGATTTGCCCCTCTGCCACCAATTCCTTCATGCCATATAAAACAATATGACTTATTAGAAGTACGGTACCGTAAAATCAAATTATATGTCCATAATGGACTCTAGTAAAATGCAGCATCAGACTTAAGGTATGGGGTTGGCAAGCATTGCTGCAAATCAAATGATAAGACTACTTTATCCTTTTTTACAATTGAAAGCTCCTGGTCTTCTTTTTTTATCATAAATTGTTTCTGCTCTACGTTGATACTCTATCAAAAGCTTTTCATTTTTTTCTTTCTCCACACCGTCACTATATTTAATTTTCATATTTAAAGTATCGCATTTCACACATGTATTAACATAAAGTGCTTTAAAAGATAGATTTTGGGCCCTGAAAACCCATGAGTAGATCAATGAGTTATATCCTTTCTCACGCAAAATGAAAGCAATTCGTAGGATATTATTATAAGTGTATACAATTTCATTGAATAATTTCACAATAGTATAGGTACGTGATTACTGATCTCATAACGGTTATTTTTTATTTTTTTCCTTTTATTTTGGTGAAAACGGATTTATGTCTAGTAATATCATTACTCACTAAACCATTTCTAAGGAACAGGTGTTGTTGTATTGTTGAACACCAACCAAATTAAAACGTGGGTCATATATGTTAATTTAAATATAACTACCGTGTTGGTAGTTATATTTTCGAGCCGTTTGGGGTTGAAACCTTAGGTTCGTGGGGTCCGAGTGCTCACAAATTATTTAAAGATCTGTCCAGACGCCTAGTTGACACATCGCGTGACCTAAGGGCTGGCTTTTACCTTGGACAGAGGTTAAGCATTGCCATACAACGTGGCAATGCCGCCAGTCTTTTGGGCACATTACCAGTGGACAGCGATGCGCACGAATTTCTGGATGCTATATTTTAGTTTATTTTTAGGTTTGTATATGTAGTTAAGGGTTTTTATTTAATTAAAGTATACATCAACAATTAAAAATAAATTAATGATCATGTTATTTAGATTAAAAAATATGCTTTTCCTTATAAAAAAATACAAAAGTACTTAAACCCGACTTATGTAGTTTTTTTTTGGTGTCAGTTGGACACTTTTACACAAAGTAGCTTTCCCTATTTTTGAAATAGCTTAAATCCGTCTACATCAATCGATAGAGCATTTTTTTCTGATATCTTTGGTATACTTAACTCATTTTCGACAATTTTGGAGTTATACCCCTTTTCACTAGGGCCACAGAATTATTGTAATTATAAAAATGAATAGGTTACTTTTAGGTAAGCGTGTTTCATCTTCAACCACGTCATCGCTTACCATCAGGTGAGATGGTGGTCAAACGCGTGCCTATTATCGACCACAAAATATAAAAGCTGATAATTAGCTATTTAATTATATTGATTAAATGAGAGCAGTCCCATGGGATGTTCTTGAAGGTTAAGCAACGCTTGCTGAGGTCAGCCCATGGATGGGTTACTATCTTGATATATTAAGATTCTTCCGTGCTTTATTACCGTGCTTAACGTTGAACCATTTGTCCTGACTGACATTTGTACATCTTTGACGTTGAGTCGTTATAGGCAGTGATCCTCTCTTTTACTTTTCAACCGACGACAAAAAGAGGAGGTTATCAATTCTACGCGTATATTTTTTTTTTTTTATGTATGATCATCGATTACTCGGAGACGGCTGAACCGATTTGGAAAATTCTTTTTTTTATTGAAAGGGTATACTTCGAAATTGGTCCCATTTTCATAAACGTCAAGATCTGATCATGGGATCCTGGAGAAATCGAGGGAACTCTTCAAATATTATAGGCACACCTATGACGTTTTGGGTATTTATTATAGTAACTTGTGCAGTTGCTCTCAAAAAGTACCATCTGAGGAAGTGGAACTGATGATGAAGACCACAAATGGCCGCCGAAACTACTCAATAATAAGTATTGAGTGGATTGCGATTCGATTACTTGAATACGGATGTTAAGCACTTTGTGCTCGTCACAATGCATATGGTGATGTAGAGCTGATGGTGAAGTACCAGGAGAACTCCTCAACAATTAACAGCCCAGCATTGGGGAAAGCAATATTTTGTAAAAGGTTATAAGTAGTTGACATTTAGGCTCTTGTAACTAGGTAAATTAAAAATAGACCAACTAAAAAGAATGAAATACAAACTTTTTACCAAAAAATTAAACCGACTACCAAAAAACACTGCAAAGTGAAAAATAACTTTAATTTCGGAAGTTGGTGCCAAAAACGAAAATACAAAACTAAAGACACCGACTACCGAAATTAAAGTTATTTTCACTTTGCAGTGTTTTTTGGTAATCGGTTTAATTTTTTGGTAAAAAGTTTTTATATGTTATATAAATAACATTACATAACATGGAAGTAAAAGAGAGGAGTGAGCTGATGTATGTTTAAATACAGCGTGTAACCAATGCACTATGCACATGCGAAAGACACGGCTTCTTTGGGTGATATCAAACGATGTTGGAAGGGTTTTTTAATCCTATCTCTACATGTTCGGAAGTAATGAGAATTTTTAATACATTGATACCAGAAACCGAACTTTTCAAATTGAAATAAACACATCACTAGCACTAAATCAGCTGATCGGTGTCAGTGAACTATTTGTAAATAAAAATAAACCTCTTACTCCTGGTATTTCTGAATAAAAGGTTCCGCATGTTTTATTTTTTGTTTACAAAATATTATTACTGACTTTTCCTAAACTTTGATTATTTTTGGGAACTAGCTACAATACAATTAATTAGTCCAGGTATCAAATTTATCTAAATAAACCTGCTTGCATTGTCACGTGTATCATTTACACACTTGTTGGATTTTTACGTAAATAACATTTAACACACCTTACAGTTGCCAGTCAGGTAGGTAGGTACGTCTAAACTTTTAATAAATAATAATTGATAACCATTCCGGTGTAATTTAATGACTTTCATACAGATGGTACAGCTACAGATGTAGTCGGTTAACATAACAATACTAACCAAACTAATACAGAATACGACCGACCGTAAAATGTTTCAATCGTTGCTTAGGCCGTGCGCGCACTGCCTTGCGGTGGCCGCAATTCCGGTAGTTCTACCGCACCGGTAGACTGACCGCAGTGCGCGCACTTCTATGACACTCCATACTATGTCCATACTTCACAAATTTTGCGTTGCGGTAGAACTACCGGAATTGCGGCCACCGCAAGGCAGTGCGCGCACGGCCTTAGTGCTAACATAAACAATGCGGACAAGTTAAAAAGTGTCGGCATATTATGTAATTAATCTTGTTTGAAATAGATAAACCTACCTATTCGCTGTTTATGATTGTCAGCACAATACTTTGGGCAAATATGAACTTATTTATATGCCCTTATCATAATAATTTTTACACATACGATCCAGGAGATTCGATTCACCTTACTATTGAATCGAGTTGCTTATTGTTTCGAAAAATCGTCAGCTCGTACCATTGAATTGATAATAAAAAACTTTTTACCAAAAAATTAAACCAACTCCCAAAAAACACTGCAAAGTGAAAAATAACTTTAATTTCGGTAGTCGGTGTCTTTAGTTTTGTTTTTTCGTTTTTGGCACCGACTTTCGAAATTAAAGTTATTTTTCACTTTGCAGTGTTTTTTGGGAGTCGGTTTAATTTTTTGGTAAAAAGTTTTTATTTCAGTCTTTTTAGTTGGATGATTTTTAATTTACCTAGTTACAAGAGCCTAAATGTCAACTACTTATAAGCTTTTACAAAATATTGCTTTTCCCAATGCTGGGCCGTTAATTGTTGAGGAGTTCTCCTGGTACTTCACCATCAGCTCTACATCACCATATGCATTGTGACGAGCATAAAGTGCTTAACATCCATATTCAAGTAATCGAATCGCAATCCACTCAATACTTATTATTGAGTAGTTTCGGCGGCCATCTGTGGTCTTCATCATCAGTTCCACTTCCCCAAATGGTACTTTTTGAGAGCAACTGCACAAGTTGCTATAAGAAATACCCAAAACGCCATAGGTGTGCCTATAATATTTGAAGAGTTCCCTCGATTTCTCCAAGATCCCATCATCAGATCCTGACTTTGGTGATAATGGTACCAATTTCGAAGTATACCCATTCGAACAAAAAAGAATTTTCCAAATCGGTTCAGCCGTCTTCGAGTACTCGATGATCATACATAAAAAATAAAAAAAAATATACGCGTCGAATTGATAACCTCCTCTTTTCTTTTTGTCGTCGGTTGAAAATGGAATCCTTACGTGCATCCTACCACAAATTGCTTAAATAAACATTATTATTTGCCATTAGAACTTAAAATAGAAAAAGGATTTAGTAACAATTATTAATGTTCAACTGAACCCAAAATATCATTTCAATACACCTCTTCGGAATTTATTCCTCTCCTGGTAGGCAAATAAAATTACAGTGGGTTCCGTTCGTAATTTTTAAAATAAAGTTATTTTTATAATTATGACGAAAATTATTAACAACAAGTTCATAGTTTTTTTTATTACAAAATAATAGCAAGCACGCATGATTTTTGTCTGTAGGACTAACCTAAATAATTATCGGAAGTTCACGTTTTGTCGGTACTATTTGAGTGGTAAATGGGTTTTATTGGTTTGAGCATTAGTTTAGTCTTTATTTAATTCAAAATTAAGTCAATAAAAAATGTCGCAAAACTGCATCTAACTGTGAAAAGAAATTAATAAAAAGTACTAAGACCGCATGAGTAACAGGAATTGTTAATGCCGAATTGAAAATCCTTTGCTCACAGAACCCTGATTACGTTATTACACACACAATGTACATCATAGTGTGTGTAAACCTAATGGGTTAGGATCTTCGGGTATGTGAAACAATTGCTGGCCATGTAGTTTCAATTATTTATTCCTGGTAAATTCAACTTCTAATTCAGACTTCTAACGAGATACCGCAGCCCCGGAATGCAAGGGCAACTAAATAAACAGGGTGGTTTTTAGTCAGTAAGAGTCTAACACTTCCTTCCGCCCCACCCAGGACGGGAGCAGAGTCATTGATAATTTTCCCACCCAAAAAAATGAATGATTTTTCAATTTTGAATTTGAATTGCGTAATTAGTTTGCTCTGGTGTGTTAGATTTACTTAACAGTTTAAAGGAGTTTAGTTGAAATTACTGTTATTATGTAAAATAATCTTGAATTCTGGAACAATATTTTTTAATAGTAGTGGATGGACATCAACTGGGACAGCTACCCTACAACGAAATAATGTTTAGGTACCAGAATAGCAGAGCTTTATTTATTTAGCATTATTGGTTTGCTAGTCAGTCGACATACCGCGTTTAGCTATTGCACTCGTGTTTATCCTTGTGATACGCATATCAGTTCAGTACGGCTACACCTAATTGTTTTTTTTTTTGTTGTGTTTGCAAAATGTCGGGTCAGTGGTTCGTCTCAGGGGTGTGTGTGTGCAGTGCAGTGTGATACGATGGCCCTAATGAAAGTGCGGATTGAGGCCGCTTTCAGGAAATCAGGACAATAACACCAGAAATGCTACGCAATGTTCAGGTATCTGTCAACAAACGAGCGGCCTTGTGCATACAATACCAAGGTCACCACATCGAACCCCATCTTTAAAAATGTAAGTCAGTTTACTAAATTAAGCAAAGCTTTAAGATTTTACTGTTTACTCGGTAATAAGTAATAATAAGGGATGAAACTACTTAACCTACCTAAACTTTGATTCGATTTTTTACGTAAGTTTTGTTATCTCAGGGTTTACGTGCAATTTCTGGCTTGATATTAACGAGTAAACTGTAAATCAATAATTACGCATTAATTTTTACATCACGGTAAACAAAGTAGGTAGTAGGTATGGTATATTGCGCGCGCGCTTTGGCGGCGCGGCGGCCGGCGGCGGCCCGGCGGCGGCGGCGTCTTTTTATTTCGTCAGTTCGCGCCGACAAAAGAACACCGCCTTGCAGGCTACAACTACTATCCCCCTTCCGTCCAAATATTACTCGAAAGCAGACGCGTTTTTGGTTGTCTCCGTGAATTTTTAAATTACCTAGTTTTTCTTAAAATAAAATAAATATAATAAATCCATCAAACATCATTAAATTCTAAACAAATAAATAAAACCTTAAAAAAAAAAGTCTTGCGTTCCCAAACTTCAATCCGGGACTCACTGGAAGAATTCTCGCCATCAAGTGCTACCAGGCCACCATAAGCTGTGAGGCGTATCAGTCGGCGTGAACACATCGGTGAGTGAGTGGAAAAAGTCACATTTATAGCATTGACTCTGCTTAAAAAGTACTAGGATCGCATAGAAACAAAGGAAGTTGTGCACGGTACAACAAGTAAAGGTATTTCGCCAATTTCAATACAAGTTCCGGTGGCGCAGTACCTAAACGTTGAGTGTTAGAAGTAGAGTGTACGAGTTCGAACCCCGCAGCGACGTGTTTCTTTTTGTATTTTCTTTGCTTTTTGTTTTTGCTTGCATCGAAACATTATGCCTTTAAAACGTACACCACCCCATTCCACAATGAATTACGACTCGGAACCTGATATGCCAACGCAAAAGGTAAATGTGGATCCTAATATTACACAACGAAAGCGTAAATTTGATCAAGTTGATGACATAAATGTTTTTATGTCCGATATGAAGAACCTTTTTACTCAATTTGAAAAGCAGCAGAATGACAAATACTTTGCTCTGCAGGAATCTGTGATTGAGATTAAAGAGTTGAGCGAATCGATAAAAAAATCATGCGATTTTGTGACTCAAAAATATGATGACCTAATTAAAGAGTTCACTAAGCTAACACTAGAGCGTAAACAGAATTTAGCATACATCCAGATTTTGGAAGATAAGGTCGAGAACTTAGAAAGACAGCAAAGATCTTCTTGCCTTGAATTAAGAAACGTACCCGCAAAATTGCGAGAAACTAAGGACGACCTATCAAACATTGTTATCGCTGCTGGAAAAGCTCTAAATATTCCTATTACCATCTCCGACGTTCGAGATATTTACCGCTTAAATTCGAAAAACGATACAAATAAACCCATCATAGTTAACTTTACTAGAACAATCTTGAAAGAGCAGATAGTTAACTCAATTAAATCCTACAATAGAGTCAACAAAAATAAGAAGTTCTCTACTACAAGGATGCAATTAAGCGGCCCTGACGTTCCAGTATACATATCGGAATATCTCACTTCCCGAGCTAAGCGCCTTTACTTTTTAGCTCGAGATTTCTGTAAAACGAATGGTTACACCTTTTGTTGGACGGCACATGGGAAGATTTTTGTGCGCAAGAAGGAAGGAGATACTGCTTATTGTATTAATAATGAATCGGACATGAAGAAATTAAGTGTTGAAGCCTGACTATTCTTCGTTAATAATTACTGTCTTGTATTTGCCTTATCAAATGTAAAAGAATTTCAATATGTTTGCCAAATATTCTATTATAATATTCCCTTATGGAAATATACATCTAGCACAACTTTCACCTACACACACATAAATAACATTGTCATCATTCACTCTACCTGTCTAAATTGGATAAACACAACATCAAAAACTTCAACTCTATTGCGAATTATTCATAAATGTATCTGGTATCTGCGTCCAGGCCTTGAACCTTTCTCAAGCACCTTAGTTATCATTTGTAGTTCCCGTGGATAATCTAGATAAGTTTATGGATTCTGTGGAATCCTTTAATGTGTCTCGCTCCTTCGTGTGCCCACCACACCAATGCTTACAGCACTTGCAGCCATCCAAACAAACCTTAAACACTTTACACGTAAACATTCGTAGTGTGAACAGGAATTTTGACGGTCTTAATGTCCTCATACACTCTATGGATGTTGAGTGTGATGTTGTTATCCTATCAGAGTGCTGGCTGAGTAAGGCTGCGGATATCCCAACTTTGGACGGGTTTACCTCGGCAAAATCAACGTTCAGTAATCAAAATGACGGTGTTCTAATCTATATTCGTTCCGATTTAAATAGTAAGATCACTGAACCGATATTTCAAGATGCGAATTGCCTGATATTAAAGTTAGATCCGGATATTGCGATTGTGGCTATATATCGATCTCCTTCAGTCAAAAATATTGAAAACTTCTTAAGCTCCTTAAATAATAATTTAACTTCACTTTCTTCCACGAGAACAGTAGCCGTAATAGGTGACATAAATATTAATATTGGTCCAGGCAATAATGATCCCAACTCCGAAGACTATTTAAATCTTTTAGCATTTCATGGGTATCTACCAGCTCACATGTTCCCGACTCGTATCAATAATTGTCTGGACCACGTCTTTCTTAAATCTAACAAGTGTTCGACTGTACTGGTTCTAGACTCGTTCTTTACCGACCATGCACCTGTTTTGTTTAGCCTGGAATCTGTCTCTTTTGTTGAGAAACCTAAAAGTATGTATCGTCAGATTAACTTTCCGGGCCTCATTAGTCACTTAGAAACCATAGACTATTCTAGCATCTTTGAGAGCACAGATCCTAATCAAAGTGCGGAGTTACTTATTTCTATCTTGTCTGACTCTATAAATACCTACAGCAAATTAAAGAAAGTCCCGCTCAGGAAAAGAATAATTAAACCATGGATCACACCCGGCCTTTTGAGATGCATACGCAACCGTGACAAACTACACTTGAAATCCAAGCAAGATCCGGATAACCACTTAGCCAAACTAACGTACTCCAGATATCGCAATTATTGCAATAACTTGCTTAAAAAGATCAAGTCCCAATATGAGCAGAATGAGTTGCAAAAGGCAAAAGGAAATCCTAAAGCTACCTGGGACATCATAAAGTCAATTGCTTATAAAAATTCTACACCAGTAAGCAAATCTAGCGATCTCCTTAATAGCTGTAGCGACCCGGCCTCCTCTGTTAATGCTATCAACAAATACTTTGCTAATGTTGGAGGAAATCTTGCTCGAAGGATACAGC
The DNA here is from genome assembly GCA_943138885.2 of Tholera decimalis. Taxonomy (NCBI): domain Eukaryota; kingdom Metazoa; phylum Arthropoda; class Insecta; order Lepidoptera; family Noctuidae; genus Tholera; species Tholera decimalis. Next base: position 44,046,155 of record OW964555.2, on the reverse strand, counting down.
GGTCTCGACCTAATAAAAATTCAGTCTTCCGCTATAACTCCATCAACAATCCGCAGGGCAATTCATTGGGTTTGCTTGAAGCGGACTTATCTGAAGTAAGCATTATAATTATGGATTTAAAGTATAACTGTGCGACTGGGTTGATGGTATACCTGCTTCCGTTATTAAAGCTGCGAGGCATGTTCTCGTTCCTCCAATCACTCATATGTGCAACCTGTGCTTATCAAAGGGTATCTTTCCTAACGCCTTCAAAAAGGCATTAGTTTCACCCATATTTAAGGGTGGGGATGGGGACCGTGTCGAGAACTTTAGGCCTATATCGGTTCTTACGACCTTGTCCAAGATCTTAGAAAAAATCTTAAATAAAAGACTACTACATTATTTAGAGTCTAATAATGTGATTGCTTTAAACCAATATGGTTTCAGGAAAGGAAAATCCACAGAGGATGCTGTACTTGATCTTTCAAATCTCGTCATCAAGAACCTTGACACTAGAACTAAAACCTTGGGCATATTCCTGGACTTGGCCAAGGCTTTTGACACGGTCTCTACTCCCATTCTTTTACATAGTTTAGAGGCACTAGGAATAAGAGATACCGCTCTAAGCATATTTAGTGACTATCTGACTGGTCGTAGCCAGCGGGTTAAGCTGGAGAACTATATTAGTGATGACGAGAACCTATCTTTCGGAGTGCCGCAAGGCAGCGTTCTGGGGCCTACTCTCTTTCTGGTTTATGTAAACAGACTATGCCAACTAGATATACCAAATTGCAAGATCCTGGTCTATGCTGACGATACGGTTCTCATCATAAGTGGTGATTCCTGGGCCTCTGCGCACCGCTCGGCTGAAAATGCACTCAATACAGTTGTGAATTGGCTCTCCTGTAATCTTTTAACTTTGAACGTATCCAAGACGAACTATATGGCTTTTTCAGCAAATAATGCTACGCAGCCTAGCATTTCGGATATAAAAGTGCATAGCTGCTCTCATCCCTCTCTAGTTACCTGTAATTGCCCTTCTATTGACAGAACATCTTGCGTCAAATACCTAGGAGTTTACATAGACTGTACATTGAGTTGGGATAAACATATAGAGACAATAGTATCTCGTGTTCGAAAAATAATGCTTCCAATGAAAAGACTAAGACACGTGGTTGCTTTCACATTGCTGAAAACTGTTTATTTTGCTTTGGCCCAGTCGATCCTAACCTACTGCATTTCAGTTTGGGGCGGCACATTTAAGACACGAATGCTTCGACTTGAGAGGGCTCAAAGGGCAGTTCTAAAGGTGATGCTTCAAAAACCGTATCGCTACCCTACAGCCCAATTATACAGGGACACGTCTGTTCTCACTTGCCGGCAACTCTGTGCGCTTCAAATAATCCTCCGTAGACATTCCGCTCTTACTTATGACCCTAATTTTCAAATGAATAAACGACGGAAAGATTTGGTGTGCCCTTGTATTTCAACCAAGACTGCCCTGGCAAGTCGTGGCTATTCGAGTCTGAGTGGCCGCCTCTACAATGCTGTTAACAAGAAGTGTAATATATATCCCCTAACAAAGCACAAATGCAAGAAGGTTGTAAGTCAATATTTTATGAGTCTTTCTTACGACGACACTGAAAGACTATTTGCCCGAGAGTCATGAATAATAAGCGCTAATCTTACAAATACACACCATACACCCACTCCCACACACACACACACACACACACACACACACACACACACACACATACATTTACACTATGACAAAAACACCTACGCGTATTTCCTTGCAGGGACTTTAATTTAATTTATATTTATTTTTTCAATTATTAATGTCATTGTTATTACTATATTTCAATTACTAATGTTATTAATACTTTTTATTTAAATTTTATTACTTTTTTATTTTAATCTGTGTTCAATATAATATATAAAATGAAAATTTAATGATTTTAAAAGCAAAACGTAATGTATGCCATTTTATATTGTTAGTGGTTTAAATCTATATAATCAATTGTATTGTCTTACGGGATAACCTATTTTTTAATGTGTAGGAGGAAGGCGCCGATGTCTGTCACACAGTGCAAACTAGCACGGACATCGACGTTTCACTCTATCTGTGGAAACTTTCATTGTTATCTTTGCACTTGTGTTTTTAATTAGGATAGATGAGTTGTACCTAATATTTTAATAAATAAATTATTATTATTATTATTATTCCATTTATTTAATATATGTACATATAAATTACATTTTTAAATGTTAATATAAAATAAAAACATTTAAAAATATAAAAAATAGTAGCCCACCGGTATCGGGAACAGGGTCCAAGCTACCGGTGGTCAGGGCTCCATAGAGAGGAACCTCCTCACAATACGCGCCGTTTCCAGGAGCACTGCTTTCTGGATCAAGCCCTTGATCCAGCTGCCCAACGAGAGCCTCCTTAGATGTTGGTCGAGGCTCTTGGCTATTATACCATTGGCTGTGACGACTATCGGCACAATGATTGCTGTCTCCACATCCCACATGTCGACAACCTCGCGTGCCAGGTCAAGATACTTATTTTTTTTATCTATCTCAGCTTTCACGAGGTTCTCGTCATGGGGGACTGCTATATCAACAATCATTGTGCAACGCTCTAATCGGTCTATCACCACTATGTCAGGCTTATTGGCAACAATAGTCCTGTCAGTGATGATAGACCGATCCCAGTACAGTGTAATATTGCCATTATCGAGAACTGGGTCGGGCACATACCTATAGTATGGTACTTCTGATTCCACAAGATTGTATTTAAGAGCAAGTTGCTGGTGAATAATCCTGGCTGCGAGGTTGTGTCTATGCAAATATTCTCCGTTAGCTAGACGAGAACAACCGGAGATAATGTGACGAATGGATTCTCCCGGTTTGTGACATGCCCGACATATGTCTACCGTACCATCCTTCACAATATATTTCCGATAGTTATTCGTCATCATAACTTCGTCCATAATCGCACAGACAAAACCTTCGGTTTCCCCGAAGAGGTCACCAAAACGTAGCCAAGCTACGGACGCTAATAAATCTACTTCAGACCCATGAAGGGCTCGGTAATAGCGTCCGTGAAGCTCCTTGCTCTGCCATACTTCTCTGCGGTCATAAGTATCTAATACTACAGGTTTGCGCCAATTCTCGTTACCTAAGGAGAGCGGGGTGAGGCCTTTGTCCACCGCTGCCACATCCTGATGCATACCCACGTCAGCTTTTAGGAAATATTCTCTAAGGCTGCATACCTCGCGGTTGTGCAGGGTCTTTGCATTTAAAAAGCCACGACCCCCGCACTTCCGCGGGATATACAGCCTCATCACCGATGAACGTGGGTGATGCATCCGATTTGCAGTCAGCGTTGTGCGGACCCGCCTGTCCAAGGTGTCAAGTTCAGTCTGAGTCCATTTGAGTATGCCAAAAGAATACATCAATACTGGCATAACCCAACCATTGAAGGCACGCACCTTGTTTCCGCCTGATAGAAGACTATTCAGTACTTTATTCAGGCGGCCAAAGAAGCGTTCCTTCAATGACTGTTTAACATAAGCAGCATTGATGCCTAGCGCCTCTGACATACCCAAATACTTGTAGGTTTCAGTTGAGCCGAGGGATCTTAGGTGTATGGAATCCGAGAGTTGAGTTCCCACGGATTCCATAATCTCCCCTCGCTTTACATGCATGACCGCACATTTGTCCACCCCAAATTCCATCCCGATGGCGCTACTGAAAGTTTCTGTTACCTTCAGTAGCTCCATCAGTTGCAATTTGCTGGGAGCAAAGATTTTCAAATCATCCATGTAAAGCAAGTGTGATATGATCTGACCACCTCTTCTCAACTGGTGGCCTAGCCCCGAACCCTCCAGCAATGTACTGAGAGGGTTGAGAGCCAGACAAAACCACAGTGGGCTCAGACTGTCGCCTTGAAATATGCCACGCTCAATCCTAATCGGTTCGCTGTTTTCCTGGATCTGTCGACATCCCGGATAGCAAAGGACCGTCTTCCATTGCCCCATACATGACTCAAGAAAATTACGTAGTATTGGGTCTATTTTATACAACTCCAACACCTTCTTGAGCCATGTATGTGGAACAGAATCATAGGCCTTCTTATAATCTATCCAACATGTTGACAGATTCTTTCGGAAACGACGAACCTGTTGGTTAATGGCAATATCAATGAGGAGAAGCTCCTTAGTACCGCGGGACCCGTTCCTACATCCATTCTGAGAAGCAGACATGATTGAATTTTTATCAATATGATTGTTAATTTTGGCTCTCAAAATGGATGTAAGAACTTTATAGACCGTCGGTAAGCACGTGATTGGTCTATAATTTTTAGGTTCCGAAGTACTGCCTGATTTATGGAGCAGGTGGGTTACTCCTGTAGTTAGGAATTGAGGGAGCGATCCTGACTCTAGGGCAGACTGGAACTGAAATGCCAAGCGAGCGTGCGAGCTTTGAACCCATTTTATCCAGAAATTGTGCAGCCCGTCCGGCCCTGGAGATTTCCAGTTGGATAACGGACGGACTGCACGGGCTACATCTTGGGGGCTGATCGTAATTGCCCCCATTTCTGGTATAAGATCGCACGTGCGCTTGATCTCTCTCATCCAGTCACCCTCAGTGTGACTGACAGGCACCGACCAGATGCTGCGCCAGAACGAACACATGGCGTCATCATCCGATAGGCGAGTATCAATCACACCTTGGTCCGGTCGCTCCCAAGCCCTATAAACCCACCTTTCATTGCTTTGGAATGTGCGATTCTGAGTGTATCGCTCCACCCGCCGCTTATATCTGCGTATACGATTTGCCCATGCATAGACTTTCTGCTTCAGGAAGTCGATACGCTCTGTGACCCGGGTCAGATAATCTCGAGGACTAACATCAGTCCCCACAAAAACCCGCCTCACAAAGCGCATCACTCGAGGACGAGTGTTGCCCTGCCTGAAGCAGATAAGTTTACCAATGAGTGCTCTAGCCTCAGCAATACGACGCTCGATCCTACCCTGCCAAGCTGGTACAGCTGGTCGTATAACTCTGTCAGTCTTTGGGAACTTGACATGAGCTACCCGACAAGCCGCTACAGCTGCACAGTATAGGATCGAATGAGTATCGGTGAGGTCTTCACTATTGTCAAAATAATTTGACAGCAGTGAATCTAGAGCACACACTAGCGCCCTATTTTTCTTATGCATGGGTAAACGAGGCAGACGAGGTCTAAGCTCAGGCTGTGTGGAGCGATACTCCCGTAGTGCACATTCCAAAGCACTCCTCAATCGTTCACTGCACTGGGTACTCACGGTTATAGCCTCGTCATCATCATCTTCATCGACGAGGTCGGGTCGCGGTGAGATACTGGGTTGTAGTTGCACCGCGGCCAGTGGTGAAGCAGATGAGACACGGCTGCACCGTGATTCATGGCGTAGTCTATCAAGTACGGTGTCATCCAACATACGGTTACGCTGGATTACCCGTACCTGATCCGACAGTCGTTGGGCCGAAACGTTGACAGCTGGTTCAAGTACCTGAAACAGAGAGAGCATCCGACCACGGTACGCAGTCAGGTTAGTTCCCCCCTCTGTAGCCCCAAAGTATGAGCGCATGACATTTTCATTGATGGAATGTGTCCATCGCATGCGCTGCACACTTCCACCGGCAGCGGGGACCCCATCGGAGGCCGGAGGGCCTCGAAGTCCTAAGCCGACCGGAGGGCGGCCTCTTCCTCGCCGACGCGCAGGTGGTGGTGTCGTCGGCGGCGAGAAGTATTCGTCGCTCGAGCTCGACGCAGCTGCAGCGGCCGGAGTCTCTTCACTCACGGCTGGAGCAGGTCCCGGCGGCTGCGAGGCGGAGCTGAGCGACGATTCCGCAGGTGTTGGGCGTGTTGATTGTAGTAATCGAGCCCGGCGTCTAGTCAACATTTTTTCTTCTTCTTGGTTTCGGATTCGTGTGTAGTTTTTGGTTTTCCTTAACAAGTTATTGTGTTCTTCATTTTTGTATGCGTTTTTGGTTTTTTTTTAAAGGATTTATTTGGGTTGAACATGATGCATTAACGATTATTTTATTAAATATTTATTTAAAAAGAATCAAGAAGAAAATTTATGACAAGTCGGTTGACAGCCGGGCCACAGATTATTTATTATTATTATTATTACTAGGCGCACAGAATTACGGAGATTTATTTTAAGAGATTTATCGTGATATTTGTAAGTGACGTGGAAAGTTATTGACCTACGTAGTGCGGTGACACGTTTGTTATGATTTCAATTTAAAGCCGGCTCTACACGTTGGCCAACACAGTGGCGAATGTAGTGGCCAATGACTATTCGCCAACGTGTAGAGGGGGTGTTTGTGCACCCAACATGCACAAACACGCCGTCTACACGTTGGCCAATACGCATTGGCCACTACATTCGCCACTGTGTTGGCCAACGTGTAGAGCCGGCTTAAGCAACATACGAAACCGAATATTTGGTATCAATTTTTAGAGTATTTTATTTTGAGTTGAAACCCTTCCAATATCATTTGATATCACCCAAAGAAGCCGTGCTCTTGGTATGTATATAACCCCTCCGTTACACGCTGTATAATGATGATGGTTTACGATATAAAGTCATGAGTTTTTTTTATTTTTTTATTTCTGTACTCACAGACAAACCGTGTAAGCGGTTTCGTGGGGCATTGTCTTATTTTTGAGATTCTAATGTAACATATATTAATAACAATAAATGAATAAAATAAAAAAGTCAGAAAATCTAACACCATCCGTCCCATGGAAACTGTGTACTCAGCTGCTCAGAGAGACTAGAAGCCAACCTCAACATAGTTGAGAAAAAGATAAACAAATAATGATGATGACACTATTCGTGATTACAATTGTGTATAAGCGATATTCCATTTTTTGTTTTAATTAAGTTTCTCGCTGCCACTGGCACCACACCCATTGCAGAACATGGTTGAACTTTTACGAAGATGAATAGTGTAGCAAATTACTTTTGTCATTTTATCATAACATCGGATTCGTGTGCAGCAAAGCTTTTCTCTTAAGAGTGTAGAGAGAGCTTAATATTTTTTTTTTTTTTTTTGTTTCCAAATCGTAAAGCGTTTCACAGAGTACACCTACCTATCAAGTTACACATGTGTAGTCTTAGTATTATCGGAATAAAATGGCTGTGACCTACGGGCGGACAGACAGTCAGTCAGAAAGACATGACGAATTTGTAAGGGTTCCGTTTTTGCTATTCGGCTACGGCTAACCCTAAAAACGGCCAGTACTTAGTACAATAACCTAAGTTTAATAATACCGAGAAAAGTACATAATTATTCACAGTTTTCTGCTGGTACAAGTTTTTTATTTTTTTCACAGCTGAAAGATATTGCAGTCCCAAGTTTTATATCAATTTCAGTTTCGTATCCCTACGTGTTTCTAAGAATATGGGTCTTGCCACACGTTCGACGAAACCAACAACGAAGTAATCCCATTACTGTTCCGTTATTCCTTCAGAAGTACGGAACCCTGAAAATAAGGGAAGAGCTCCTAAGTATTCTTCACACACGTGTATTTTAATATCATTCACGTCAGGGTCTAATGCATTCAATAAAGGCAGCAAAATCTATTAGTCCCATTATTTAGTAAACTACAGGCTTATAACTTAAATAAAGAGACTGAAAGAGACGGTCCTCTGGGTTTGTTTCGGTGTTTCTTCTCAGTGTAGTCAGTTAGGAAACACCGGCCTAATTGGTTTACGAAAAAAATTACGTGTAAAAGTATTATTTCATAACCAATTTGCAAAATAAAGATCATTTATCATTTAATAAAAACCGCCTTTAAGTTCTGTCTATCCAAAGGTTGTCTGTAAGAGATTGCCCTGTGCGATAAGACCGCCCATTGTAGAATAGTTTTATTTATTTTATTTATTGTACACCTTACAATATTTCTATAGATATAAAAAAATTAAACAAATGTACAATGGGCGGTCTTATCGCACAGTTATAGTCCAGAATAGGGAGAAGGAGAGTTTGTGCAATAGCAATTTTAGTGGAGTTGGGAAGAAAATTACGAATGCGTCTCAAGGAGTCTGCAGAAGCAAATAATTTACTACTCACTTCCTGTAGTTGTTTAGTCCAAGAAAGGGTGTCGTTAATGTGTATTCCCAGGGTTTACTTTTTTGCATAGAAATATTGTTAGGTGTACAATCTTTACGTAGCACAAAATAAAACGAAGTCGCTCCCGCTGTCTGTACGTTTAGATCTTTTAAACTACGCAACGGATTTTAATGAAATAGAGTTATTCAAGAGATAGGTTTATATGTAAAATACATGCATATTATTAGTACATTGCACCCGTGTGAAGCCGCGGCGAGTGACTAGTAAAGTATACATATAATAAATAAATAATAGAAACCTTCAACTACTTAATAAAGGTTCAGTCACAAAAATGATTCACAAACCTTGCATTAGCATCTCAAAGGACACAATTGTTGTTCTTGTAAGTACAGACACCACGAACCCGTGGTCACAATCGTTGTGAGACGGAATTTATTCAAATTAGTCGACAGCGGTGAGAAGGGTTGTGCCTGGGATGAAAGAAACAGTGCACAGGTAGAAATACTCTTTAATTCCCAGTGTCACTCAAAGGTGACTACACGTTTATTTACTTTTTTTTAACCAAACCACATCCTTTAAGTACCTGGGCCACTGGGTTTCCCATGACCTAAAAGACAGCCTGGATATTGAGTGTAAGCGCAGAGAGTTGGTTTTCCACTGCAATATGGATCGAAGATTTGCGAAATGCTCAACTGACGTTAAGGCTACACTGTTTAAAGCGTACTTTCAGTATTCTATACCTGTAGTCTGTGGGTCTACTACGCGCGGCGTTCAATATAGCTACGCTTTCAGGGCTTTGATGGGGTGGCCGCGCTACTAGAATGGGCGCGTGGAATATTATTATTATTATTACTAGAGTGCCTCTGGCATCTTTGCAGAGGCGAGCACCGATGGTTTCTATGCCATCATGTGCAAGAGATGTGCTTCATTTATGCACAGGACACGTGTCAGCCCCAACAGGACAGGTGGGACAGGTTCATACTGAGACATTGGATACGCCTACATACAACTGTGGCGTATAATAATTAACTGTTTTTGTCTCTCTGTTAGTCTTAAGTTATAACATTAGTTTTATAATTTTTTTGCATACTTCTCTCTAATCTATTTTTTTTTATTGATAATCTGCTCGCGTTTGACCACTATCTCAGCAGATCGTAAATGAAAATGTGGTCGAAGATGAAGCACGCTTACCTACAAGTATCCTGTAAGCTCAACTAGCAGCAAAAAAGTTGGGAATCCTAGCAAAGAAGGGACGGTACTTCACACCGGAACAGTTGCTCAATTTATATCAAGCCCAGGTTCGGTCGTGTATGGAGTACTGTTCTCATCTTTGGGATGGATCTGCCAAGTACCAACTGGACGTGCTTGAGTCTATCGAGAAACGGACCAAGAGACTCATTGGCAACGATGCACTGGTCGAGTCAAAGCTACAGAGCCTTGAACATCGACGACAAGTTGCAATTCTATCGGTTTTCTATCGGTTACATTTCGGGGAGTGTGCGATGGAATTACAGAATCTAATTCCACCAAGCCCGTTCCATCATCGGACTACAAGACAAACGGCGATGCGCCATTGTTTCATGGTGGACATCCCACCCATACGCATAAAATGTTTTGGGGATACTTTCATTGTGCGTACAACTAAGGAGTGGAATTCCCTGCCAGAGTCTGTGTTTCCTGATCGCTATAACCTGGAGGTCTTCAAGTCAAGAGTGAAGAGGTTACTTCTAGGCAAGCGTGTTCCATCTTCGACCACATCATCACTTACAATCAGGTGAGATGGTGGTCAAACGCAAGCCTATTATCAATTAAAAAAATACTATAAATTGCCAAATTCTATGACCGTTTTAAGCATATTCAAGTCTCGTGCTAGATCCACGTTCTTCGCCAATCTTCGCCCCAACGTAATACCATCTCATTTATTTGAAAGCGAGCTAGATTGAGGTTTTATTCAATTCGGATATCTTGTAATAAATATTAAACTGTTATTTTAGGAACTTGGGTAAACATTTTAGTTATTTGGTTTTAGCGGGGTAGGTTCTGGAGTATTTACATTTTGTCTGTTTTGTAATAGGCCTTTCAACTTGATTTGAGAATTGTAGATGATAAATGTTTGGAAAAGACACTAAATGATTGCTACAGGCTAAACAGATCAAGGCTATCAAAATAACAGGTGTTTTCCTTTTTTTACGGCGTGGAATTCCCTGCCGAAGTCTGGGTTTCCCGATAGCTATAACCTAGGGGTCTTTAAGTCAAGAGTGAATAAGTTACTTTTAGGTAAGCGTGCTCTATATTCGACCACATCATCACTTACCATCAGGTGAGATAGTGGCCAAACGCGAACCTATTATCAATTTAAAAAAAGTCGCGGGCCTAGGTGGTTGTTCAGTACAATAACTCGAAAAAATTATAAACATCAGGTAATATGGTGGTCAAACGCGAACATATCGACGCTGGAAAGGAAAAATTATCCAAGCGACATTTTTGGCCATTTTGAGTTATATATGTACATTGTTGGAATCGCCTGATTTTTCTGCGTCGTTTGGTCTTACTCACGTTCTTCTACGACGACTTTTGATGTCGCTTCGACATTTTGAAGTTCGCGAGAGTTCACTTTTTTTTCCTTACAAAACGACAAAATTTTCAAGCATTTTTGTAGGTGGTTGTCGTAATTGTGAAATGCTAAATTTGCCTTTAGTCAAGTTTGATATTTCTGTTCGTACGGTAATAACTCCACTTAGTTAATTTTTCCAGTATCTGGCAATATAGTGTTAGGCGCTTAGGTAATTTTTAGTTATTTTCCTACATGCATTGAGGTAATATAAAAAAAATATATTAAATTAATATTTAATATATTTTTTTATTAAGGCAAGGCAACTTTTACTCTGATATAAATTCTAAAAAAGATATATATTACATTTTTACCGTAACTTCCTTAATCAAAGCTTGTCGGTTAGTCAATTTTTCCCGTTTCTACTTTTAGGGAAAATTTTACTAAGCGACACTAACTTTAAAACTAAGCATTATTTTTAATAGTTACGTATACTATAATGTAGATAAAAAAATATCCAAATAAATTTCTAAGAATTAGGCTTTTTGGACCATTACAAGAATTTACACGATTTTTTTTTGGAAATTCAATCTTTAAACTGCTCTACTGTAAAGTTAGTCTGATGTCACTTGGATAATTTTTCCTTTACAGCGCCGATATTATAAAAAAAAAGAATCCGTGACTCCTCCCACTCTGGGGGGAGTGTAAGGGAGTGTCAGATTTGTACTCACTAAATACCGACCCTGTTTTTTCAGTTGCCTTTGGGTTCCGCAGCCTAGAACACTTCCGCAAACCCGGCAGGCATTGGCCGGGCCGGGTCAATGATGCTGACTTTACTCTTTGAATCCTGTCGTCGACCTGGGATCATACAAACACCCTTACAGTTCGATCTTCAAGGTTAAACAACATCCTGAGGTAAGTCTGTAGATGGGTGACATATCAAGATTACTGTGTCCTCAGAAAGTACATTATGCCATTTTTAGGGTTCCGTAGTCAACAAGGAACCCTTATAGTTTCGCCATGTCCGTCTGTCTGTCCGTCTTTCCGCAGTTTAGCTCAAAAACTATTGGTACTAGAAAGTTGTAATTTGGCATGAGCATACACGTTAATGACGCCGAAAAAGTGGTGAAATAAAATTTTGAAAAAAGCAATTTTTTAGGGTACCTCCCCTACATGTAAAGTGGGATGATAATTAATTTTTTTCGTCCTTCCAATAGTGTGGGATATCGTTGGATTGGTCTTTCAAAAATATTAGGGGTTTGGGAAGACCGTTTTTTGATTAAGTAAACCGTTCGTGACTTAACAAGCTTTAAAGTACCAATTTTCGTTAGAGTCAAGTGTTCCCCCCTCTAACAACTAAACGATTGTGGTTAGAAATTCAAATGTCACGGCAGTAGTACCTATATATAACGAAGTTTAAAGGAAAACTATCACACATAAGAGGGCTTTACAAGTTTACGAGTAATAGTCGACCAATAGTATTTGACTCAAAAATTTCGAACAACTCCATAGAAATGTCGATAGATGGCGCTAAGCGTCAGTTGTATCGCGCTAGTTTTTGTAAGAAATTTACTATCGCATAACAGTCCTTGCATAATATTCGGAGATTTTAATGAAGACTATCTCCGTAACGACAACACTGCAGTTTTCAAATTAATACGTGACGCTGGTTACCAGTCTATTACAACCACTTCCCTCTACACGCGGTGGTACTTAAATAGATCATATTTTTTCAAACTTCCCTTGTGAAGTTGGATTTTATAATTCTTTCTTCAGTTACCATCGCCCTATGTGGGCCCATTTTTGGAGTGAATTCAAATTAATATGTTTTTATTTATTTATTATTTTGCTATATAATATCAAACGCAAAGCTCCCCCAGCAAACTACTTCCTCAATTTTATTTTTTTGTGACGATTGAGTAGTGTAGTTCTGTGTCCTGTATTTAAATTCAAAACACCGACTATGACAAGTTTTATACAATCTCTAAGAAAATTAAAACTTTCCGTGCAAAATTGTCGGATCAGGTGTGGATTTGTATAGGAAGTCAAATTAGTTAGGTAGTCATGTTTGGCTTTTAGTTAGAGCATGGTACGAAACGATCAGTCAGCGAATACGACACGCACTTGGCTGTTATAAAAACTACGGAACCCTACACTGCGCGTGGCCTGACACACACTTGACCGGTTTTTTTAATGTTGTTTTATTGATGGTAGGATCGAGCTTGATCACAACTGATAATTAATGACAATGTAGTCGAAAATGAAGCACGTTTACCTAGAAGAACCTCAAATTACTTTTTTGGAAAATTTTATTTTTAACAGTCGGTACAACGTCTCACAATATGTAAAATGCTATATTGGTACAAAAACAATAGCTATAGCAACTAATACCACAGGCTAGCCTTCGTAACGTTAGTAAGTTTTTTTTCTTCTTGGTTTATCTCTACTTTCAAATTTATTGTTATGTAAATTTAACATGTTTATTGGTATATGCTTTGTTGGCTGTCCTTAAATAAATAATAACCGATTCACTATTGACTTGAAGACCCCTAAGTTACAGCATCAGCAGAACAACACAACAGAAAACAGAATCCCCAACGGAAAATTCCACTCCTTATCTGTTCACATAATGAAAGTATTATGAAATGAAATGAAATGAAATATTTATTTTGTAAATTGGTTATAAATAACACTTTTACACGTCATGTTTTTTTGCGTGTTAAGTTTAGCTAGATGAGGCCGGTATTTCCTAACTGACTACTCTGAGAAGAAACACCGAAACAAACTCAGAGGTCATAGTCTCTTTTAAAGTCCAGACAATTTGTATTTGTATATGAGAAGCATGTAGGTTAATGTCTGTGGTATTTTTTTGAGGAAATAACCACGCAAATTTGAGCGGACCTGTCCAGACAGTGCAAGCATTTGTCAGTTATCATGTAGCTCAACTTAGAACTTAAGGAGCTCAACAATTTGACAAAAAAAAACCAAAGGAGATTCGGGTAGGCCACACAAGTACTCAATTAGTCATACATCCCAATGTATGACTATATATATATATTTATATTGTCACGCCAGTCGCTTAGCTAAGTACGTCGAGAAACTTCGACGGACTTCTAGAACATTCGAGACACTAACACCACCTGATGGCGAGTAGCAGTCCTGAGTATTTCGAGAAACTTCTGGAATATTCTTGGCAGTATAGGCAGTAAGTCGATTGTACAAGAATGTTCTAGAACACATAGATCTGGGTATAAATAGATCGCAAAGTAATGCAGAGTCAGTCTTATTAGAAGATACGAGGTGATATATAGGTGAATTACAGTGCGATTTAAGTGTTAAGTGACAAGTTTTGTAGTGTGAATAACTGTGTTAATTTTTATTTTGTGTTTATTTAATTAAAGTGTTAATTTTGATTTAATTGGCGTTAATTATTTCTATCCCGAACCCCAGCTCATAACAATATTTATATCATAGAGGGTTATTACAGGTACGGGTTGTCAGAGGCCAGAAATTAATCTGATACCAATTTTGCCATGGGGTAGCGTGCTATTCAGATACTGAGCTGTGGAAGTCAGATTGGCAGTTGCTCTATAATTATAAAACAATTTACTCAGCTGCACCTGGTTACGCTGGAAGTCACACCAAGATAGGTGGGAAAATCAAAGCAGGTGAGGAGTTGTCCGCAGGGCTCTTGCCCCTTGCATGTAATATACAACGTGTAATTTAAAGGGTATATACATACCAAGTGCACGGCTTCCTTGGATGATAATAAACGATATGGCGAGGGTATTCTAATCCTATGTGTACATGTGTGGAGCATATTAGAAATTTCAATACATTGATACCAGAGACCAAATTTATCAAATTAAGAAGAACGAAGAGAATTATCGTTTTATTGGCAAGTGATGTGGAAAGTGATGACCCTCATAGTGCTGTGACACGTTTGTTATTACTGGTATTCAAGAAACATATGAAACCAATAATTTAATTTTTAAACTTATTTTGGGCTGAAACTTTGCATAGAGACTCCATACCAGATGTTGTATTCAGTCCTTTTGTATAGATATGGGATTTCCGTTACACGTTGTATTTCAGAATTAAAGAGCTTAAAATAAGACGCTTTATGAACGGGTTGTTCATGAATATTTCGTGAAAAGGCTGAAAGATAAGGCGTGGCTTCGTTCGCAAAATTTATTATTTTCATTTAGAAAGTGGTGTGATAAATGGCGTTATAATTTAAGTACAGCAAGTCCTAAAAGATTAAACCTTGGAGCTTTTGAACTTCAAATTGTACGAACCAAACCATATGAATTTATTAAGTCGTAATCAGGCTGTAGCGTTTCTCCAGATGGAACACAGGCTTCCACTCTGTAATTGGGAATGTGCTACCCACCACGCGGGCCCAGTGGGAGTTCTTTGATGTCACATGTCTTCGAACGCTTGGTCCTGGGATATATCGGCTCCCTCACGATGTTTTACTTCACCATTTTTAACAGAATTCAAAAAAAGAAGGAGGTTCTCAGTTCGTCTTGAACTTTTTTTTTTATATATGTCACCTCATAACTCGAAGACAGCTGGACTGGTTTGGAAAATTCTTTTTGTGTTCGAAAGTAAAAAGTATATATTCGAGTTGGTTCCATTGTCATTTCGTTACGATCTGATGATAAAATTATGGAGGAACCGAGGGAACTCTTCATATATTCACACCTATAGCGTTTTGGGTATTTCTTATAGTACCTTGTGCAGTTGCCCTTGAAGTTCCAACTTTAAGTTCCACTTCCCCAAATGGTCCTTATTTGGGGAAGTGGAACTGATGATGAAGGGCACAGATGGAAAGAAAGAAAGAAAGAAAAACGTTTATTGACACATGCGACATGAAACAGTAAAAAAATAAAAAATAAACAACATCTTTTATTATTAAAAGAAATTATACATTAAAAAAGAATAGAATTCAAAGATGGCCACCGAAACTAATCAATAATAAGTATTTAGTGGATTGCGATTCGATTACTTGAATATGGATGTTAAGCACTATGCTCGTCACAATGCATAGGGTGAAGCTGATGGTGAAGTACCAGGAGAACTCCTCAAGAATTAACGGCTCTGCATCGGAAAAAGCAATATTTGGTAAAAGGTGATAAGTAGTTGACAATTTGGCTTTTGTAACTAGATAAATTACAAACCGACCTATTAATAAGCGTGAAAAAAAACTTTTTAGCAAAAAATAAATCCAATTTCCATATCAAAACAAGGAAGGCGGTGTCATAAAAAAAGAAAATACAAAACCAATAACACCGACTACCGAAATTAAAGTTATTTTTGGCTTTGTTGTGTTTTGATATGTAAGTTGGTTTTATTTTTCGTTAAAAAGTTTTTTTTGTGTTCACTAGAGATGATATAAATTACCCAACATAATGTGGCAGACCTCGAACACACTGCCTCCTAGTCATTAGTCGAACCCATTACCACTGGGCCACCACCTACTTTGTACTAATAAACTATAAATTAAATTCAATTTAACACCTCAACACATTTTTTTTAAATTACGAATGAGCCCGCTCTAGACCTCGATCACACCTGATGAAAAGTGTAAGATGAGGTCTACGATCAAATGAGTGAGCCCAGAAAATGCCTATTTACTCTTACTTTAAAGGCTGTCGGGTCATATGCGGCAGAGAATTCCTCACCTTGGCTGTGCGCACAATAAATGTTGAGGAAAAGCACTTAGGACGACAAGACGGTATATCGACCAAGTGTGGATGGTATCCTGCGGTACGACTGGTAGACTGGTAGTAAAAGGACGTTGAAGGGATTAGGTCGTGGTATACACACACCCATAAAAACCTTTAAATGGCAACCTTCCAAATTCTAAATGCCATAAATAACTTCGCAAGTCATTCAAATCTAGACCTTCTTCCCTAAACAGTAAGTCTGAAACTTTTCAACCCTGGCATTGAGTTAGACAAGAGAGCTTGCAACTAGGGACTAGTTACTGCCTGCAATTTCGTTCGCATGGGAGTGTTATCCCGCGTAAATCTTGATCCCGTAGGAATGTCGTGGTAAGCCTATGTATTATTTACTTACCAAATTGCATTCAGAACCATTCCGCAGTGTTTGCGTGGAAGAGCAAACATCCATACATCAATACAAAAGAGTGTCAGCAAAAAACGGGATATTTACCATGTGTATCTTTTGTTTTTAAGTTCTAATGATACTGTCATTTGTTGGGACCTATTAGGGGCCGTTGTCTGTCGGGTTTGTGGAATCGTTCGAAACAGTTACCGTGGCCTCGGAACACGAAGGGTATATGATGGAGCACGGTTGGGTTTTAGTCAGTAAAAGCTGACACACCCTCCCTGGGTGTGTCAGACTTCACCCAGACCGTGAGGCTAGTCATTGGATGATATCTAATCCTTATAGTATAGTTATACATAATTGGATGTATATCTATACTTTTTTTTCTTTTTTGATAGTTTGTGTGGATGGCCATTCAAACTCTCGCATTTATAATATTAGCAAGACATCCCACCCATACGCACAGAATATTTTAGGAATACTTTCACTGTATGTACAGCTAAGTACTGGAATTCCTTGCCAGATTTTGTGTTCCTGATAGCCATAACATATTAGTTTTTAATTTAAGAATAAAAAGGTTGTTTTATTTTTTATTTTTTTTAAATAGGGGAACATTTATTTTAAACAATAATGGAATATACACTTAAATAAAAACCCTAAACTACATAATTATATACATCTAAAAATAAACTAAAATATGGCGTCCAGAAATTCGTACGCATCGCTGTCCACTGGTAAAGTGGACAGCGATGCGTACATAAAGCGGCGAAGTTGTCAACAGCCTCGGTCACCACGGCCTTTCATGCGGCCGCAGTGCGGGTCGCATAGCACGGCACGCGAATATTAACGACATCATCCGACGAGCTCTTGTCACCGTCGGCGTTCCAGCTGTATTAGAACCCAATGGCCTGGCACGCGACGATGGCAAAAGACCGGACGGCATGTCTTTATTTCCTTGGAAGATGGGTAGGCCTTTAGTGTGGGATGCAACTTGTGTCGATACTCTTGCGCCATCCCATCTTCCTAGCTCGTCTTGCTGTGCTGGCGCTACCGCTGCGGCTGCTGAAAACCTCAAGCGGCGGAAATATAATAACCTTGTTGGTAGTTATATTTTCGAGCCGTTTGGGGTTGAAACCTTGGGGTCGTGGGGTACGAGTGCTCACAGAAATTAGAAATTAGAAATTAGAAATTATTTATTCATTTGTTAACATAGGTAGAAAGTACAGATCTTATATTTATAAATAGAGCGCTATGTTATGCCAGGAGGCGTACAAATGCGGTGTGCAAATCCTTGCGAGTATCATTATTCCAAATATTGTAAAAATATCATGCATTATTTTAGTATTACATTTTAATAAATTAAACACTAACCAATAATTATGTCAGATCTAAATGAGGAATTATTTATATCTAAGAAAAAAAAATATGTCAAAATAATTAAAGTGCCAATAAATGTCAAATAATCAAAATGTCCAATAATCAAAATGCCAAATAATTAATACGTAAAATAATTGAAAGTCAACGGAATTAACATATCAATTAATCAAAATGTCAAATAATTAAAACGTCAAATAATAAAAATTACAGTATTAATAATTTTGGTACTAAATTAATTCGTCATTTAAGTATTCGTCAATGGTATAATAGCATTTGTTAATTAAGAGTAATTG
The DNA here is from genome assembly GCA_943138885.2 of Tholera decimalis. Taxonomy (NCBI): domain Eukaryota; kingdom Metazoa; phylum Arthropoda; class Insecta; order Lepidoptera; family Noctuidae; genus Tholera; species Tholera decimalis. Next base: position 44,027,738 of record OW964555.2, on the reverse strand, counting down.
CATTTTTTTCTTAAATTGTGTCAAATTTAATTCCTTTATGGAATCTGGAATTTTGTTATAAATGCGTGGAGCCATACCTAAGACACTTTTCCTTAATAATGCAGTCCTGCACTTATAATTACTCAAACAATTTTTGTATTGTTTACGAATTGGAACATTTCGTACCGTTGTAATGATTTCAAAAAGGTTGGGATTTGATTTGACGAAGACACTGGTTTCCAATATGTATATCGCCGGTAGCGTAAGTATCTTTAATGCTTTAAAGTATGGTACACAACTGTCATCTGTTTTCAGACCACACATGGCTCTGATGCACCTTTTTTGTGCCTTAAATATTAATTCCCTATCTGCGGAATTACTCCAAAAAATTATTCCGTACCTGAGAAGTGAGGCTACTAAACCATGGTAAGAAACAAGTAACGCGTCTATATTAACTTTTCTGGCCAGTTGAAAAAGCGCATATGCAGATTTATTTACTCTTTTACATAGCTGTTCTATATGAGCCTTCCAATTAAGGTTATTGTCAATATGTAAACCTAAAAACACACTTACTTTTGCTTCTTCTATCTCAGTGCGATTGTAGCTGATACAAATTTTTGGTGTTTCAATTTTCTGGTGGAAATGCATCACTTTAGTTTTCTTGAGGTTTATTATCAAATTATTCATATTAAGCCAATTAATTATGTCGTGTATTATTAATGTCAAGTTGATAAGTATTTGGGTCCTTACATTTTACTATAGCAGTGCTATCGTCTGCAAATAAAATCATTTGTTGTTGTGTAACTTTTGGCAAATCATTAATGTAAATGAGGAATAAGGGGGGCCCAAGCACGCCACCTTGAGGCACTCCATATTTTATAGTCCTGAACCCTGACACATACGTTCGTTCGGTTTTAGTTTTTGCACACACTCTTGTAATTTCTGTACATTGCAACCTATTAGTTAGGTACGATTCTAGTAATTTTAAAAATGTTTCCTCTGATACCACAGCAATGCAATTTCTCAAGAAGGACTTTGTGGTCAACGTAATCAAATGCCTTAGTCATATCTGTGTAAATAGCGCAGACGGGAGTCTTTTTATCCACAGCAGACATAACATTATTTAAAAGGTCAAAAATTGCCATATTAATAGTTTTAGAGTACAGATTATTTAAAGATCTATCCAAACGCCTAGTTGACACTTCGCGTGACCCAAAGGCTGGCTTTTACCTTGGACAGCGGTTAAGCATTGCCATACAGCGTGGCAATGCCGCCAGTCTTTTGGGCACATTACCAGTGGACAGCGATGCGTACGAATTTCTGGACGCCATATTTTAGTTTATTTTTAGATGTATATAATTATAAATAGTTTAGGGTTTTTATTAAAGGTTGTTTTAGGTAAGCATGTTTCATCTTCGACCTTATCATCGCTCACCATCAGGTGAGAGAGCCTATCAACAATAATAAAATATACATAATATATATGTATTTTTTATTGTTCTACGATAAATATTATATATCGTAAACTAACAGTTGTGATTTCAATTGTGAGGAAATTTCACCCGTTTAATAGGTCACAAGTTTGCAAACATAGATTACCGACTGTTCCCAAAGATAGCTATCATGTTACGCGCCAGATTTTGACATCCCAAAAACGCGCAAATCGCTATTTTATTACTACCATAAAGGACAAATAACTTTTTCCTCGCACCCCAGCCGCCGCTGGAGAAAGAAAAAAAGAAAGACGAAGAAAGAAAAAACGTTTATTGGCTACATGCCACAAGTTCACACGAACACAAATAAAAAATAAACAAAAACTTAGCAATAGAACTTAAAAATCGAACTTCAGGGATCGCGAACCGATCTCCAGCCACCGTAGAGACGGGTTGTGGACGGCGAGCAGAGGTAGCTCACCGTCCGGTAAGGGCCAGGCCCGGCTCGGCGACGCTCCTTGTTCCACGCGCGTCTCAAAGAGCAGGCAATGCCTGCTGGGGTTCCGGTAATGGTCTAACGAGATACCGCGGCCTCGAAACTCAAAGGAGAAGATACAGGGTATTTTAGGAAGTAAAATTCTGATACTCCAATCCGTTCCATCCAGAGCGAGAGAAGTAATTTGATAATTCTGTGTTGTCAAGGTAAAGGGGGATGAGTCTAAAAACACAACTTTTCACCAGGAGCTAATAAAGAAAACGCTTATTTGTTTTATAAGATAAATGCAGTTTAATTAAAAACATATAGAAATACTTAATACAAATCTGTTTTAATTTTCATTTATTAATTTAGTTGTCTTTTATATGTATCCGAAAAATATTTTTATTTACTAATTATTAAAATAACTGACATATCTCCTTTTTCCATAACGTAAAATAAAATTAAAAGAATCTTATAATGAATCGTCCCTTTATTAATTATTTATTTGAGTATTTAATATTGAGAGTTTTTAATTACATATTCATAAATCATCACACCAGTGTCCCATTGAGGTAGGCAGAAACCATGGCACGTCTATTGCAAGCAAAGTTTTTTTGCGTTATCACTTATCAATCATAAATGCTTTTAAGAAAAATAAAAAATAAATGGAATTAAAATATTATAAATGCAAAATACCTAACATAATACTGTAACCTATCGGGATCTATATCTCGTGTGTTTGAGAAAGTTTCTAATTTATTATAGAAGTCAAGTCAAGTACTATCAATTAAATGAAGAATACCAAGAAGATCTCGTTTCATAACATCATAACATTTCTCGGGATTCAAAAATTCACTAGATTTGCTCCTTCGACAGAAAGAAATCTCCTTAAACTCGGTCAAATTGTCTAATTTTTATAATTGAATTACACTTGGTTCATGTTCACCACTAAATCTAAACCATTTTACATCATGCCATATGAATTTCTCACCAGATGTAACTACTTCTCGTAGCTGCAAAGGGCCTTTCTACAGTTTAGCGAAGTTTAAAAACATATCGTTATCCATTACCAAGACAGAAATGTTTGGACTCGTCATTTTGACTAAGTTGTACCAGTCTCTTGGCAAATGTATAGCTATATAAGGTCTTTTTTTCTGTCGTTCGATTTGTGCATGTACAGATTCGCACTCCATATGCGTATGTCCGGGAATTAAAAACTTGTGGTTTATTAGCAAACCAGGTTTCATTTTATTTTGTCCGCCACACGTATTGGAATAAAAGTTAACTTCTTTTACGTGTGATGGCAATGTCATTCGCACACTCCCCGAAATGTAACCGATAGAAAACCGATAGACTTGCAAGTCGTCGTCGATGTTCAAGGCTCTGAAGCTTTGACTCGACCAGTGCTTCGTTGCCATTGAGTCTCTTGGGCCGCTTCTCGATAGACTCAAGCGCGTCCAGTTGGTATTTAGCAGATCCGTCCCAAAGATGAGAGCAGTACTCCATACACGACCGAACCTGGGCTTGATAGAGATTGAGCAACTGTTCGGGTGTGAAGTACCGTCTCACCTTTGCTAGGATTTCCATCTTTAATTCTAGTTGAGCCTTAGCCTCGATAAACGGGCCAAAATTGAGGGTAGAAGTTAATGTTAACCCCAGAAGCTTGATACGGTCGGTTATCGGCACGGTTAGACCCCGGAAAGTAGGAGCCGGTTCGAATTGACTCCTTTTTATGGTGAAGAGACACGCTTGGGTCTTAGCTGCATTAAACTTGACCAAGTTGGCATCGCCCCATTCGGAGACAGCCTTCAAGGACAAGTTCAAACGCCCAACCATGTCCTCACGGAGAGACTGGTCGATCTGTGACCCACCAGCTCGCGCACTGGACACATATCTCTCAGTAACTGTGCTGTCGTCTACATACCCAAAGGTACCGGAAATCAGCATATCGTTAATGTGCAGCAAAAATAAAGTTGCTGAGAGAACAGACCCCTGTGCGACCCCGGCATTAATTGCCAATTGTCCAGACGAGCAGCCATCAATGACTACTCGAATGGACCGATCTCTCAGGAAGTCTTCAATCCAAACGCAAAGTTGAGTGGGTAAACCGAAGGAAGGAAGCTTAGCAATAAGGCTATCGTGCCAGACCCTATCAAAGGCCTTGGAGGTGTCAAGGGAAACAGCAAGTGCTTCCCCGTGCTTCTCAATGGCCTCACTCCAGGTATAAATGGCATACGCTAGAAGGTCCCCAGTTGACCGGTTTTTGCGAAAGCCGTATTGTCGGTCACTGAGGATGTCGTTGGCTTCTAGGTATGCCAAGAGCTTACTATTAAGTACACGCTCCATACTCTTACAGAGTATGGACGTGACTGAAATAGGCCTTTAGTTGGCCGGGTCAGCACGACTGCCCTTTTTGTAGCTTTTGCTACATGTAGCAATAGCTTTTTTGCTATAACAATCGTAAATTGTTAAGTTAAAAGTCCACAGCAGCCGTTTGTAGAAAACGATATTTGTCTTTAAAAAAAGGGTTGGAAGACATTGCTGGAGGTCAAAACAATAAACTCTTTTAACATCGCTCGACTCTTGTTTCTCCTTTTTTTTTTTCAAAAAGTAACCTGAATCAGCATCTGAATGGTGGATTTTAAGTTCATTCTTTAAAATCTGGCGGCAAAGCTAGTTTAATTTTCATTTTGTATGCGTCACATGTATTGCAGGTGTCCAAAGAATGTTTCTTAAAAGATAGACCCATGGTACGAAAAACATTTCCAAAATAGGTGTATGGTACGGGATTGGATTTCTTTGTAAATTTGGTACATTATTGTTAGTGATAACCCTGTTGGTAAGCAACGATTTTTTTTTAACTGCCTGTACTGCACCATCCCCTATCTTATTAGAAGGTGCATGTGATCCACGTTTATCAGGACTTCGGCATTCAGGCTAAGATAATGTCACTGGCTCTAAATGAAAGTCCCATTGAACGTAAGTATGATTGTTTTATCATACATACTTTCAATGGGACTTTCATTTAGAGCCAGTGACATTATCTTGTTAATCCTATTAATTTCTATGGGCTTTAACACTCAAATACACACGTAAAGCAAAATTTCGGTTTTTTTACACAGCTGCACAGGTAAAAACACGTCAACTTCGCGCGCGAAATGCAACTAACGCTAAACGACGAATACGAATTTAGGCACGAGTCGACTTATCTCACTATACCTAATTTCATAAGTAAATAATCACGTATGTAATAAGAAGATAACTAGACACAACTCTTTTTCACTTTTTAGCTTTTGCTATTTATGACTAGACTCATATTTGATTTTCGAGATTCACGAAATAAAAATACATTATATTGACTCATTTCCTTTTTACCATTATACGTAATAATATATTATAGCCAACTGTGTAATTAACTCATTTTTCAAAATTTCTGACTCATCCCCTTTTACTTTGACACCACAGAATTTTTCCTACCAAAAAATAAGGTCATTTTGCACTTCAAATCGTGGTTAACGTTCTTTATTTAATTTTCTACTTATTAAATAAATTATGACGACATGATCTCAAAATACATCTTCGTTATTGAATTTTCTACTTATTAAATAAATTATGATGATATGATCTCAAAATACATCTCATTCCCTAGAATAAGATCTATTTTGAGATGGCTGATGCTATATTGGAGATAACTGTAACAATTACGAAATTAACGTTAATTTTTTCATTAAAAACGGATTATTCAACAATATTCTGTCGAGCCTAGATAAATGCCTGACTTATAACTGCCGCTTTGGACGCTAGCGATTCGATTCCTGGGTCGGACATAAAGAATTATTGGGTTTTCTGTAAGGAATTTCTCAATAGTATGACCCCGTGTTCTGCCGTGCAGTGTGCTCGGAAAGTACGTTAAACAATGATTCACGCTACACCGTGTCGCGACCGGGCCGGGGCACGGTCAAACATTATGGTATACTTTTTGTATGAAGTGATTCATGCCTGACCGTGGCTCGGCCGTGCCCCGGCCGTGCGCCGCCGGTACTCGGCCGGGGCACGGTGTTGAAATGTCGGTGGGTATTGTTTCCCGGCTCCAGCACGGTTCGGCCGAAGTAAAGCATTCTTTAGACATTCTAAAATAACCATAAAACTTGTTCTCGTCATCTATTAATTCTTTGTAAAGTAAAGCAAATTCTCCTTCTGCTTCTCGCTTTCTCCAGGTTAGATGTACACGCCATCTTCTTTTAGTAGTTTCGCTTCGTTTTTCCAATACTTCGTCATCGATGCCAATTGCAATAGCTGTCAATTCAAATTGTGAAAATTGCATAATTATTTACTTAAGCGTCAAGTCTATCGACAGATGAAATCACTAGCTGATAAAAACCACGTAACACAGATATAGTCGTGCAAATATATACCTAAACAGCCCGGTGCAGCGGTGTAACAGGAATGACTGGCCCGGCCGGCGCACGGTGGACGTGCCCCGGCCGAGGCCCGGACCGGTCGCGACACGGTGTAGCGTGAATCATCCTTAAACCGTTGGCCCCGGCTCTAGGGCGTCCAATCCCGGATTACCGAGATCTCGGTATTGCGGGATCCCGCGTCATTTTACAATCCCGCGTGGTGCGGGATTACGGGCGCGGGATCCGCGGGATTTGCGGGACTGAAAAAAAGCATGCATGCGACCTTTCGCGAGCGCAATCGCTCGGTGACTGGCGGCCGGCAGTGTTGCAAACAACGCGGGGGCCGATGTCGCCCGTTTTTCACAGCTTAAGTAGCCGTAATATAACCGAATTTCAGTCAGTGGTAGCCTAAAATATCAGTAAAGTTTTATATATAGTATTTGTTACTGTTGTTTGTGAAGAAAAAACGGTGTAATTTGTTTGATCTCATACTAATAGTAATACGTAAATAAATGTGGAGTTAATTGATTAATTCATTGTTTTATTTGCCTTGTATAAATGTGAATATTTTCAGTATGCGGGATTCCGCAAATACCGAGATCCCGCGGGATTGAAAATTCGTAGTCCCGCAAATACCGAGATTGAATTCAGACTGCAGGATTGGATGCCCTACCCGGCTCTCATTTGGTATCTTTGACAGCTGTTACGGGTAGTCAAAAGCAAGTCTGGTCTAGTGTGGCGTTGTGGTTTAGGTGGAGTTGAATGAAAACTAATAGACCACAGGTTTACAGCATTTATTTGATAAGGGGGGTGGGTTCAGTTCACTAAGATCCTCCACTGGTCGATGGTTTAAGGAAGGTACTGCCCTGGGCTCAGGCCGCGACGCACGCAGGCCAGCGAGCCGACCCCGTAGCAGGCAGCTCGCACGTGGTAGGTGCCGAGGTTAGCAGGCCACGCGTCAGCGCACATACAGGCGCAGAGGTTTTGCTGGCAGGCCACGCAACAGCGCGCAGACGGCGTAGTTGTTATGCGGGCAGGCCACGCAATAGCACGCAGACAGGCGCAGAGGCAGCGTGACACCCGTCGAGCGGCGGACGTAGAGGTAGTTGATCGTAGAGGTGAAGAGAGAAGAAGAAAAAAAACCCTGGAATCAACACGAAGGGTGCTTCCGTAAGCGTGGTGCCAGGAATCGCGAGCGCCAGCGATGCGTGCGTCTCCCAGCCGTGAACCCAAAGAACAGTACCCGGGAAACGGATGGAAAACTCACCATCGCGGCGGTTCACAAAGATTATAGATAAGCGCAAGCATGCCGCGTGCAACGATATAAAAGATAACCGCGTGACAAAGCGTTTAAGCTCGTAGCTGCTATGACACAGCAGGAAAGGGATGCTGCGACATGCTTACGCTTCACAAATTTAGAAACACTAGTGGAAAACCGATGACAATGAAATAACACAGTTATGTTCCAGACGGAAGACATCTTGACAACCGGGCAATTATATTAATTTACAAACGCTGCAGATTATGGTGAAATAAGCGGATTACGATTTGGCAAGATGGAGAGAAAATGGCAGATACGACGAGCACTTACCCTTGGGCACAGAGGGGTTTCTATATTAGTTAGGTACTTGTAATAGAAAGCAGGTGAAAAAGAAGCTCAGCCAACCGGAGGTTAGAATTTATAGCCGGTCACCGCATAAGTGTTGTCACTTCGTGAAACCATAGACATTAGAGATTAGTGTGGTAGTCGACTTCTAGTTTAATCGACTACAACGCTACACTAGCCTAGGGGTATTGTGTTATCAGCTACCGGGTTGTGGTGGTCAGATAGGCAGACGCTCCATGTAAAACACTAACACTCAGCTGCATCTGGTTAGACTGGAAACTGACCCAAGCATAGTTGAGAAAAGGCTCACCAATCACCAAATAAATACCTGTAACATGACCACCAACATATGCAACCATAGTGTATGTGAATCTTCTAAGAAATTTTATATCCCACACATTTTGTTCGTCAGAAAACAAGTAAGTTTTAAGGGCTCGGGGTCTCGATCCCTAATAAAAAGTTTAAAAATTCTCTTTGTAAAAGTTCTATTGACCAGCCGAGCGTGGCATCCAGTCTAATCTCATTAAGAAGATTACCAAGAAAGTCTTTCAGGTGTTTTAAAAATGGGTAATTTTCTACATTTTGAAGTTTTTTACATTTAGTTTCTAATGTGATCCACCTCTTTTCCGAGTAAAACGTTTACAGACTGAATTAAAATAGACTTGGAAGAGAATTATAATAGAGAGAAATCTTTTGAAACTTTTTGATTGCATTGGTGAAAAGGCATATATCATGGCTACATAAATTCAATTTGATTAATCTTCAAACGGTCATGCGGTGTCGAATCGACCGCACTAGATACATTTTCCTTCATATATCCAGATATCTAGTCACAAATATTCCTCCTGGCTGTTACAAGTTTACCACGTTCGAAAACTAACAAATTCTCTTCTTTTCCGCTCTTCCAGAGGGGAACAAAATAAATTTGTTTAAATTGTGGAGCATGCGTCGAAACGACTACAAACGCTTGACAGTTTTTCGAGAACCCTTACGAGAAGTCCGATTTCATAATAAACTAGACTTTGCTCGATGCTAAAAATTACATTTGATATCAATTATTTTATCTCATAATAAATAGCTTGGGTATAAAAAAATATCTTAATATAAAGGAAATACAAATATGATTTCCAAAGCAACTATATTCTTGTTATTGATGTGTATACAGCTAAGCTATTATAGCCGCATTATTTCATTTTTGATCCACATAAATTATGTCCTGATAAAAAATAGATATGTAATGTTTATATAAAAAAATTTAGGTAATTAATTTTTTTTATGCTGAAATCTTGCATAGGTCTTAAAAAAAGCGTGCTTACTGCCGTTTTAAATGAATACACGCCCGTTTAAGGGTTATAGAAGTAGCAATATTTGCCACGCAATACTTGGCATGCAGAAGCATCATTTAGGTATTCTATTAAGTTGCTTTTTCCTTGGCTAGGCACATCTTCAACCTCAATGGGGCGCAGTTTTTAATTGAATTATGAATTTATTTATTGAACATAAAAATATTACATCTTTCAAGTGATGCTCCTGACTCCTGTGCTGGGCGAGCCTGTGTTACAGGAATCAGTGTCCTACGCTATACATCAATACACATTTAAATTTTTATGTAATAAATTACAAACAAAAACTAAAATTAGTAGGTATTGAGAATAAAAGAAAGAGCAGCGAACGTGCTACACATTAGGTCTAGTTCTATTAAACGTTAGTTTTAGTAAACGTTCTTCGTCGTAAATGTACACGATACGACATTGCATAATGATCCTTTACAGTGTCGTAGCGTAGGTCCACTCAAATGAAATATGTGTTTCTTTCCTCAAAAGATCACCATAGAGATTTTAAAAGAGACGTTGACCTCTGAGTTTGTTTTGGTATAGAGTAGTAGAGAGTTGACTTTCTCAGAGTAGTCAGGTAGGAAACTCCGACCTCATATAGCTTAACTAATAAAAAGTTTTAAAAATCTAAAAATCCCGACTGCTCAACTGAAATGCAAGAAACAACCACGCAAACACGCAAAAATGGCCAAACGTAATTGGATGAGCTTTGCCACAGAAAGAGACTATAGCCTAGAGAATCAAACATTACTTATTTTGTACCCGGAAAATGCGAAATTTCCATTCGAACGAAGTCGCGGGGATAATAAAAAAGTAGGACAAAACAACATTTACCTTAAGATCAAACAAAGATAATAAACTGAGCTGTTTTGTTCTGTTTTCTTACTTAAAAGTTACTTATCCATGTCGTTATTTCGAGCAGATTTTACCATTTCAGGTAGATTTACCTTCCTATAACCCGTAATAGGTAATCCGATCACGCACCGGCGCAGTTAAAGTGAAACTTTGTGGACAAACTTGGAACCTGTTAGGGATCCTTCAGTTGAGTAACTTGGCAAGATTAATGGCTGATCCACCATTATTTTATCTTCAAGCTCTCACGGTTTAGCTCGCTCTTGATCCCGAACATACCTTTTGGAAAGCATTAGATGAGGTCTACGATGGAACGAGTGAGCCTAGACTAGCCTTTTAGCAATTACAATAATTTTATACGAAAAGGGCAATTACACGAACATTAGTATGATACTTTCTTTTTGGGAGGCGGAAATCATGAAGTTACTCTATCTGCTCTGGGTGGAGCGCAAGGGAGCTTCAGACTTCTACTGAATAAAAATTCACCCTGTTTGGTGGCCTTGCACTCCGAGGCTGCGGAATCTCGTTAGGAAAATCCTGCAGCCCCTGAATAAATCTACCATTCATCCATAATCAATAATACATACAATCAAATTATAATCATGTAAAAAATAATCACCCCTTCCTTATTCCCTGAATAGTTAAGCAGAGTGAAAAATAACTTTAATTTCGGAAGTCGGTGCCAAAAACGAAAAAACAAAACTAAAGACACCAACTACCGAAATTAAAGTTATTTTTCACCTTGCAGTGTTTTTTGGGAGTCGGTTTAATTTTTTGTTAAAAAGTTTTTTTTCATAATTGATTACCACCAGAGGTCGCCAGAGGTTGAAATTCAGCTATAATTAAAATTATTCGTAATGTATTATTATGTTCAAATATTAGCATTCTGCACTTCTTCTCCATTATGAACTTTATACTCCTCCATTTTTGCTTCACGTATTATTAAATAGATTATATGTGTGTCGAAACATTCAGGAGTCAAATTAATATTGTCTTTCTTTTTTACTCCATACAGTCTTATTTCACATAAAAATCCACTACTTACGTGTGATTACGTAGCAGCTCCAAAAGTGTGGTAACAACATTTTAGTTTCTTTTTTGCGCTTCTCAACCTGGCCCACCGGCAAAACGGTGGCGTTGCTTGCCTGTTGATTTTCTACAGATTTTACTTCGGAAAGTGTGTAAAGGAGGTTCACGACCTTATCTCCCCATCTTCCTTTTACTACCGGTCAACCAGATATCCTGCAGGATACCATCCACATTTGGTCGATAAACCGTCTTGTTACTCTTTACATTTGTTCTCCTTTACATTTATTGCGCACACAGCTAAGGCGTGGAACTCTGCCCACTACTGTATTCCCTACCACAAAATTCAAATCAACAGGCAAGCAACGCCACCGTTTTGCCGGTGGGCCAGGTTGAGAAGCGCAAAAAAGAAACTAAAATGTTGTTACCACACTTTTGGAGCTGCTACGTAATCACACGTAAGTAGTGAATTTTTATGTGAAATAAGACTGTATGGAGTAAAAAAGAAAGACAATATTAATTTGACTCCTGAATGTTTCGACACACATATAATCTATTTAATAATACGTGAAGCAAAAATGGAGGAGTATAAAGTTCATAATGGAGAAGAAGTGCAGAATGCTAATATTTGAACATAATAATACATTACGAATAATTTTAATTATAGCTGAATTTCAACCTCTGGCGACCTCTGGTGGTAATCAATTATGAAAAAAAACTTTTTAACAAAAAATTAAACCGACTCCCAAAAAACACTGCAAGGTGAAAAATAACTTTAATTTCGGTAGTTGGTGTCTTTAGTTTTGTTTTTTCGTTTTTGGCACCGACTTCCGAAATTAAAGTTATTTTTCACTCTGCTTAACTATTCAGGGAATAAGGAAGGGGTGATTATTTTTTACATGATTATAATTTGATTGTATGTATTATTGATTATGGATGAATGGTAGATTTATTCAGGGGCTGCAGGATTTTCCTAACGAGATTCCGCAGCCTCGGAGTGCAAGGCCACCAAACAGGGTGAATTTTTATTCAGTAGAAGTCTGAAGCTCCCTTGCGCTCCACCCAGAGCAGATAGAGTAACTTCATGATTTCCGCCTCCCAAAAAGAAAGTATCATATTAATGTTCGTGTAATTGCCCTTTTCGTATCAAATTATTGTAATTGCTAAAAGGCTAGTCTAGGCTCACTCGTTCCATCGTAGACCTCATCTAATGCTTTCCAAAAGGTATGCTCGGGATCAAGAGCGAGCTAAACCGTGAGAGCTTGAAGATAAAATAATGGTGGATCAGCCATTAATCTCGCCAAGTTATTTGGGAGTCGGTTTAATTTTTTGTTAAAAAGTTTTTTTTTCACTCTTTTTAGTTGGATGATTTTTAATTTACCTAGTTACAAGAGCCTAAATGTACTAAACTAAACTACTTATAAACTTTTACAAAATATTGCTTTTCCCAATGCTGGGCCGTTAATTGTTGAGGAGTTCTCCTGGTACTTCACCATCAGCTCTACATCACCATATGCATTGTGACGAGCATAAAGTGCTTAACATCCATATTCAAGTAATCGAATCGCAATCCACTTAATACTTATTATTGAGTAGTTTCGGCGGCCATCTGTGGTCTTCATCATCAGTTCCACTTCCCCAAATGGTACTTTTTGAGAGCAACTGCACAAGTTACTATAAGAAATACCCAAAACGCCATAGGTGTGCCTATAATATTTGAAGAGTTCCTCGATTTCTCCAGGATCCCATCATCAGATCCTGACTTTGGTGATAGTGGTACCAATTTCGAAGTATACCCATTCGAACAAAAAAAGAATTTTCCAAATCGGTTCAGCCGTCTTCGAGTACTCGATGAACATACATAAAAAAAAAAAAGAAATATATATATATACGCGTCGAATTGATAACCTCCTCTTTTTGTCGTCGGTTGATAAACTTATAGGTGCTAACAATAATCTTTATACTGTCCATGCTCTGTCAACTACTCACTGCGGGACTTGATGGAAGCGACGCGACGGTGCCAAATTTGTTGCCCAGTTCTGGGCAGACTCCACTTAGCTATTTGCCATCGACGAGCTAAGAAGAGCATACTACTGATTACGTTCCTACAGTGAGTTACGTACATAAAAAAAAAAAAAAACAAATAATATTTTTTCTTCAGTTCCGTATCAGCCGTCTCCAATTACGCCAAAATCCTTGTATCCAAATCCCCAAACAGACTTTCGAAACGCGTAAAGCATTGGAATACACTTAACGTCTCAAATTACAATTGTCACCGGTGCGAACTTACAGAATTACTGAGCTCAAGCCGAACTGTAAATAAAGTTTGAGTGTACAAAGTTGAGCTAACTTGATCATGTCGCCAATGAGACTATGCATCAGGAAACACAACTGATTGAGCCAATTGAGGGAAGAGGTGACTTCTGAAGTGACTTGTGATGGCGCTGAATTTGCGAGTCTGATTTTAGGATTCTATTATCGGTTTCACTGTTATGTGTGTGAGTATTTTTGCCTCGTTGTTGGTCAAGTAGTCGTAAGCAAGATTGCTGAGTATGACGTCTCGGATTCCATACCCGGGTCGGGAAAAAGTGCAATTGGGTTTTATTATAAGAATTTTCTTTTGTTTGATTATTCGGAGTTTGGAAGTTGGCGGTGCAAGATCCTCGTACCTCGGTAACCACATTAAGCCAGACATCTTTGATAGTTGTTGCGGGTAGTCAGAATCCAACAAATCTGTTACTTAAAAAAAAACTATTACTAGTAATGTGGGTAGAATTCACATTACTAGCAATCTTGTTAACCCCTCTAACTAAGCTAAATATGCTTGTGTCTGGAGTGGGTTCACGGCAATAGTGTAATGGGTGGGGTTCGAACTCGTGACCTCTCGATCACAAGTCCGACTCCTTATCCATTAGGCTATTGGCGCTTATATATGTGAGTAATTTAATAACATAGTTTTAAGTTTTATCAATGCAATACTAACACTGCATGGACTGAAAAGTCTGAACACAATGTTTTGAATTTAATTGAAAATGTTCGTATTTATAATAGTAGAGAAAAACATTTATTAACGATCAACGGCTAAGCATTGCCATATAACGAAGCAATGCCGCCAGTATCTTGGGTACGTTGCCAGCCGACAGCGTTGAGGATCAATTTTTTAACCGACTTCTAAAAAAGGAGGAGGTTCTCAATTCGGATGTTTGTTTGTTTTTTTTTTATGTTTGTTCGGGCATAGCTCCGTCGCTTGCCAACCGATTTGAAAAATTATATTTATTTTGGAAAGGGTATTCTTTCCAAATAGTCCTATGAAAATTCTATTGAAATCGGACAAGCCGTTTCTGAAAAATAGACAAAAGTCTGAAAAAAATATTTACATTGACGATCTTTTCGTTTACTCTGCTGGTGAAGGTGATAAGTAGTTGACATTTTGGCTTTTGTAACTAGATTAATTACAAACTGGCCCACTAAAAAGCGCGAAAATAAAAACTTTTTTGCAAAATACAAAACCGACTTCCACATCAAAACACTACAAAGCCAAAAATAATTTTAATTTCGGAAGGCGGTGTGAAAAAAAACTTACAAAACCAATAACACCGACTACCGAAATTAAAGTTATTTTTGGCTTGTAGTGTTTCGATATGGAAGTCGCTTTAATTTTTTGCAAAAAAGTTTTTTGATGCTTTGTTCTAGTTTGTATTTTAAGTGTTTTAGTACATAATTATGTATTATTTATTGAAAATTAGGAACATTAAGTTTTGGTTTCAATGTAGGATGGTTGAGTATTTTTTTTAGTTGAGGAGTAGTGTGTTGTTAGCCTATGATTACGGGCTGGACTTACGAGTTGTCGGTCGTGAGTTTGAACCCAGACAGGTACATTAATTTGTATAACCACGACAGCTCTTAAAACCATGAAGGAATAAGGCATGGGCAAAGAGGCATATCTTAGAACCAACAATTCGAGCACATGACTTTTTCCGCGTAGTAGATTATGGCTTTCCCTCTCATAGAAAGGAAATCTGTGTCCCAGTAATGGGAAAGTTATAAGCTGATTACGTTATGTTAAGTGAAGATTAGCTTTATCGTATCAACATCAATAACATAATATGTTGTCCTACCTACTACTCAAAGTGTGTTAATTAGTTGTTAATTATTTAACTAGGTAATATTTGAAGTGTTTACACACATTTACACTTTACAACTATGTATCATAATTATCTAATTGCTTAGATTATAATAAAGATCAATATCGATATGGTATCTCCGAAAGATGGTGCTATTTAAAAATGTACCACTGTGAATATCTTTCGGACCGCTGACCAATTTGTTGTTACAAAAACGGTCAGCGGTCCGAACGAAATTCGCTATCATTTCAGTATCATGATAGGACTAACTCATGATCGTGTCCAGGTTCAAAATACATTGTACAATGAAATCATCGGCTAAGTATAGTATCTGTACTTCTATACTAAATATTATAACGAGGTAAGATTTGAACTTTTGTATTTTTGGATGTTTGTAACGATAAACTCAAAAACTACTGGACCGATTTCAATATAGACTGCATTATTTGTTGAAAAGACTTTTCACGGAAGCGAATTCGCAGGCAAAAGCTAGTCTCAAATATTGCGATTAATAACGGTCAGCTCAAATAAAGTTGATATTTATCCGTAATTAATATAATAAATGCGCAAGCGAGTTTGTTTGTTTGTCCTTTTTTACGTCAAATTAAAAGATAGTTGAAGGGACAGTGACATAGAGTACTTTTATTTCGTTGATAAATATCTTTTTCACGCGAACGAAGCCACGGACAACGCTAATAATGCTATATCAAAAGTGTGTGTTGTTTTCTTTCACGTCAAAACAGAGATTTTTGGTTTGATGTTATTTTACATGTAAACCATCACCCATTCCATCATCAGGCTACAAGACAAACAGCGATGCTTCATCGTTACATGGTGGAATCCCACCCATACGCAGAAAACTTTTTGGGAAACTTTCGCTGTGCGTACAGCTAAGGAGTGAAATTCCCTGCCGACGTGTGTGTTTATTCATTATTTATTTATTTAGGATCTATAACAAAAGATATACACAGTTTATACACATACAGGTTATAACAATCATGTATTTTATTGGTGTACTCTCTCACTTATAAGAGAAAGAGACCACAGCATGCACGATTAAATTAACAACTAAGCTAACAAATAAATTAAAATTTCAATAATTTTTATCAAATAAAAATACTATACTTGGCATAAATAATATTATAGAATATTAGTTAGATGTATGATAAATCATACATCTAACTAATATTCTATAACCCAATCTTAAAAGACATCAACCAAAATGGGCCATACCGCAAACAGACGTATTGGGAAAAAAGGAATTCATAGATAATTTAGTTTTAATATTTAATGAACATTGGTCTATAATTGGGAGTGTCAAAATAAATAATATTAAAAACGAATTAAAAAGATTTTTTGTTGATTATTTTGTTTGTGTATGGTGACAGTTGTGGTACAGCGTGCGTGGTGCGTGAATGAACAAAACGCCACCGTTTTTCCGACGACGAAAACGGTTGCAGAAAACGGTTGTCATTGCAACAAAGTTTCTTGCAATGTACAAAGTACAAACGGTTTACTTAATAAAACGTTTTATCGGACAACATTATGATGTTTAGCTTAATTAAAAATAAACACAGCTTAATTATTCGTGGCATAAATGGCATTTAGCTTTTTTATATTTACTGTCTTTATCGAAATGCGAGCAAAATCTCTGGTGTATTTTCGCGGTACAGACGTTGCGATGGGTTGTAAATTATTATATATAATATAATTAGTTTATTAAATACTAGCGACCCGCCCCGGCTTCGCACGGGTGCAATGTTTATTTTAAATATAGGCAGCGTTCGCGAGAATCGTTAACGTACGGCAGTTTTTTCGACGCCTTACTCCACAATTTTCACTACCACGAAAAATCCTATCTATTTTCCGGGATAAAATATAGCCTATACGGATTCGGAAGAATCCCTCTAAGTAATGGTAAAAGAAATTTTGAAATCGGTCCAGTAGTTTTTGAGCCTATTCAATACAAACATACAAAAATACAAAAATACAAAGGTTTCCTCTTTATAATATTAGTATAGATTATGTGTACACTTGAATATTTACAATTCACTCATAAGCAGATCAATTTGTAAAAAAACAAAACAAATAATGAGGTCTCAGTTTGCGAGTGCAAGATTATAACTGACCAAAAAAATGTAAACAAACACTCAAGCTCACTGATTCCAATTCCAGGAATTATATCGTCTGTATAGTTTACTTTTCATGGAAATAACTGTTTGTGCGAAACGAAACGGAACGACGTTGCGACAAGTGTGATCGTTTAATCAATGAGTTCTCAACTGTATTTTCATAATTGTAAAATACAAAATCGCATCAAGTAATTCGAAAACTGGTTTGTGCAACGAAGATTGATTGGACCCACAAACTTAAAACGGTTTAACAGTCGCAGAACGTAAAACGGTCTTTGAAAACGGTTTGTTGCCAAAACACCCACGACTAGTGACGATTGTCAATGTCATTCCATTCGATCGTTATTCGCTTTGCGTTTGCGCTCTTTTTCGTATCGTATTGTGAATATTATTTTGACTTTGGCTATTTTTGACGACTTGTGCTATTCAAAATGGATTCTGATGATTAGCTCACCTGATGGTAAGTGATGATGCGGTCGAAGAAAGAGCATGCTTACCTAAAAGTAACCTATTCTAAGACTTAAAGACTCCTAGGTTGTAGTTTTACAAATAAACGATTTTTTTATATTAATCAATTTGATACAAAACTTCTTATCTATATGTTTTATTTGTACTGTAAGCCACTCAATAAAATCAAAAATAGTGCAATATTTTTATGTTCATGTTCTGGCCCAAACCGCCATACTGAGTGGTTGATGTCCTTTGTTCTAGCGTCGAAAGGTTAAGTTGTTTAAAAAAGGGGAAAATGTGATCTTTCTTTTATTTTGGTACAATTTAACTTGAGTATTTCTAAATTTCAATTGAAAATAAGGAATAGAAACAGAGTATATCAATATTTTTTTAATCATATCTGATAGCTAGCTATAACGTAGGGGTCTTTGAGTCAAGAGTGAATAGGTCACTTCTAGACAAGCGTGCTTCATCTTCGACCACAATACATCATCGCTTATCATCAGGTGAGATGGTGGTGAAACAGGAGCCTAATAACAATTAAAAAAAAACACTTTTTCGCAAGCAAAGCCGCGGGCAAATGCTAGTATCGCTTTGTAAGTTACATGATTCTATATCACCGCTTCATAATATTCCTTTTACCCAAACTTTGAACACTTTTATAAAAAAACTAAGCTTCCATTTTCCAGCTTTACACCTTCCGTTGAAAAGACTTGACTACTCATACATATACAAGATGACTTGAACGTTTAGTGATTGATGTTGTATTCATAGTCCAATTTGAGAACGTTATAGGGGCTATAGAGTTGAAAATTAATGGCGACACCCATCTACACAACGTAAAATATGTGTTTAAGTTAGGTATTTCTTATTTATAAAGGTATTTCTTTCCGTCAGGATGACATATCAAAATTTTCTGTATAATTTTCAAATTCAATAAACCTGAAATACCAATAAATTCCCAACATTATTTTACTATGAATATGCGTGTGACATAGATTTTCATATGAAAAACTGAAGATATGGTGGCCTGATGCTATGCATGTGAGCGCGTGTAACCCACAATCCATCCATCATCTATTGGATTTGAGCTGGGCGCAGACTAGACTCTCTGATAGATTTTATGTATTTAAATAGCCTGTCCCAATATAATGTAATTAAAAACGCCCACAATAGATCATTAAACTTAGTGTTTTCCAATATGCCTAATGTAATGGTCAGAAGAACTGCTTCACTTATATGTAGAGAAGATATAAGTCACCATCCACCTTTAAAAATTGATATTATTTTAAAGGCTTATGTGCCACTAAAACATGTAGAATTGGCTAAATTTAATTTTAAAGCAGCTGATTGTAGCCTTATAAATAAGAAATTAAAAGAAATAGATTGTAAAAACAATCAGAACCATGTAAAAATGTTAACCTTATGTTAGAATTCCTTTATAAAACGGTTAACGCAATTATAAATGACAATATTCCGAAAATTAAGACATTAAGCAAGAATTTTCCTCCATGGTACTCCAAAACTTTAGTGAAAATACTCAACGTTTTAAAAATATGGTATCCCGCGTGATGAGATAGAGTACAGTAATAATCGACGAGAGAGCAAGGTCAATTCTAAAGAGTTGTTACAGCTAATACGTCAATTCCGTTGGGAATAACATAATGATCGAACCCAAGGCATTTTGGTCGTTTGTGAAATCTAAAATCTCCAAATCTTGCTCTATAACTTCCTTGGTGACACTAGATGAAACAATGGCGGAAACAGGCGACGAAATATGCCAACTTTATGCCCGGCAATTTTCGTCTTCGTTTGCTGTCACTAGCAGTAAAAATACACCAGGTAATACATATTTCCTCTATTCATACTCAGTAAAGTTGCTTTCACCGAGAAGAAAGATCTTAAAGCACTAAATTGGGTTGATATTACCAAGGGTGCTGGTCCGGTTGGGTTACCCCCGCTCTTCATTAAAAAGTGTGCCCGTAATTTGGTATATCCTCTCACCTTTATTTTCAATAAATCCGTTCAAACATCCACATTTCCGACGGAATGGAAAAAAAGCCAACGTTGTGCCGATTTTTGAAAAGGGTGACTGCCAGATGTGAAAAATTACAGGCCAATTTCTATCTATCTTTTTCTCAAAGCTTTTTGAATCTATGATCTGTCCCATCTT
This sequence comes from Tholera decimalis, assembly GCA_943138885.2. NCBI lineage: Eukaryota > Metazoa > Arthropoda > Insecta > Lepidoptera > Noctuidae > Tholera > Tholera decimalis. Next base: position 44,007,751 of record OW964555.2, on the reverse strand, counting down.
AACATCACACGTTAAAACACAACTTTCTTTCCAACAGCTCGGCTTCTGCTGTAACAAATCCACTGTCACTAATTTGGTTACGTATGTGGACGAGATTGGAGATCCTTGTATACAGATTTCAGCAGCACGTTCGATAAAGTTGACCATGAAATCCTGCTGCCATGGACCCCTGCTGAAGTGGTTCGGAACATACTTGCGCGGGCGAACACAAAGAGTGGTGGTGAATGGGTATCAATCTTTGGAGTATATTGCAACCTCGGGTGTACCCCAAGGATCTCATACCGGGCCTATGCTCTTTATTGTGTTCATAAACGACAAACATAGCCAATGTTCCTTGTGTGCTGATGACCTTAAAATATTTCGTCAAATTAATAATCAGAATGACATAGCTTTCTTACAATCCGATTTGGACTCATTGCATAAATGGTGTGTGGTGAATGGGATGGCTTTGAATGCTATCAATGCTTTCACATAACATTCACCCGTAAAAAGCATCCCATACCGTCAGTATACACCCTCAGGGGAACATCTTTGCAACAGGTTTTAACATTTGGGAACTAGGTGTAGTGCTCAGCCGTGACCTCTCGTTTACCACACACATTAATAATATCATCAAGAAAGGAATGAAAATGGTTGGATTTATTAATAGAGTCGGTAAAGAGTTTAAGGGAATCTCAGCTTTGGAGGTACTCTATAACACATTTGTACGTAGCCTCATCGAATATGCATCGCCCGTCTAGAGCCCATCTTATCATATCCACATAGAGAGGATAGAGCGCGTTCAGAAAAAGTTTACCAGGTGCTTGCGGTTTAAAGATCATAAATTCCCTTATAGAACGGATTACGCAGAAGGGTTAAGATATTTCTAGTTAGACTCATTGATGTGATGAAGGACTATTATCGATCTGTCAAATATTTTTTAAACTGTTAATGGTATGACATTAAATCCAGATCTCCTTGACAAGATCAAAATCGATGTACCTCGCCTCCCACATTTGCGATCCAAGCGTACCTCTATTACTTTTGGCACAACCCCATGTCGCAGAAAACTAGGCTCCTTTAAACAGAATGTTGGCTTCCTATAACAGATCCATCCATCCATCCATCCATCGACAACGGTATAGATATTTTTTTGATGGTTTAAAAATAAAATCAATAATGTTAACCTGTCATCAGCTGCTTTCGTTTGTGTATGATGCTTATTATTTTAATTTAATTTTAGATATTTTAATGTTAGTTAATTTCATTCTAATTATGTAACTTCAAATCATATTCTCATTGTATAATAATTCTCCCTTTTCCACATTTAACTCAATTTAATTATATATTGTTATTTTTTATGTTTATTATTGTATTTGACATGATAACTTTTGACATTATTATTTAGTTTTGCTTAGATTGATTAATTCATTTTACTTTCCCTAAGAATGTTGTGCATACCTGTAAGTGATATATTTGCACTGAATCTCAATTTTTTGTATATAATATCTTTATCTATTTGCTTGTAAATATATTGTTGGTATGACTTGCATAAATAAATAAAGTCTGAAGAAATTAGCTCTCCATTGGTGTAATTGCTGTAAGGCGTTACAATGCGAGGATAAATAAATAAATCTGGGGACACGGCAGTGCCCCCGTCAAGTCGAGCAAAAAAGCGGCACGGCCGTACCATTCTTTTCTCGAAGCAACTCAGGCCATATTCGAACCCCTATAACTTCGTTGTGGATAATACTAGAAGCCTGAATTTTCAGTAACCAAACAGGCATTGTATAAACACTGTATATTTCAAATTTAATTAAATTTGAACCAGTAGTTTAAGAATTATAACGAGTCAAAGTTCCTTAATTTTGTAAATTTTGTCACTCACTGACTGACCGATCATCAAAAGTCTAAAGCACTTCTAGCAGACATAGAAGCTTCAAATTTAGAATACAATTAGTGTTTAGTATATGAATCAAGGAAAAACTATAATATTTTTCAATTTCGTTCCAGTTTTCTAGATACATCAACTGCATAAAGAACTTTGTAATCCCATATAAATACATAGGATTACAAAGTTACATTTGCAGTTAATTAATCAGTGTACCTGTGTAATAAAATGAAATAATAGATGTAGATGGGTACTTTTTTTTTTGGTGAAAAATATCATCGAATGACTTCTTCCGCTCGGGTGTATCAGAATTCTACTGACTAAAAACCCACCCTGTTCCTTCGTAAGCCCTAAAGTTCCGGGGCCGCGGTATCTCGATGGAACTTTCCCATAAACCCCGACAGGCAATGGCCCTATGAGGCCCCGTCACTGGTATTAACAGCTTTTTGAGGCGCGCGTGGAACACAACGCGCCGCCGACCCGGGTCTGGTCCTTACCGGACGGTGAGCGACCCCTGCTCGCCATCCGCAGGCCCGCGCCTACGGTGGCCCGAAATTAACTCGATGTCCACGACGCCCGGGGCGTCTCCCCCGGCGGCTGGGGCGCGAGGAAGAGAGTTGCCTCTACCTCACACGTTAGGCCTCCTCCTTCGCTAGCATGACTGCTTCGCAGCAGGAGGTGACTGCATCCCATTCCCTCTCGCTTCGCACCATGGTCTAAACCAGAGCAGGGCGCGAGAAGTCGCCGCCGCCGATCGCCTCTATGAGGATACGACGGTGCTCCACCCATGCAGGGCACACCTCGACCATATGCTCCACCGTGTCTTCCAGTGTAGGTAGGTACCTAGATATAATAATTATGCTCAAAGGTAACTTGTTAAATGGTCAACGGAATAAAAAAGCAAGAAGTATTAAGATTATTGGGGAGTATTAAGTAGAGTAAATTGCCCGAAATTGCATAATTACTTACTTATGGATTAACTTTAACCGAGACGTTTGACGAGTGCGGCATTAATTATTACTAACTAATGCAAAAGACGTACGTGCGTATCCATATGTACGTATCAAAGCCTCCGAAAACAACCCATAGAGACAGGGAGTGGGCTTTGAAAAAAGCTTTAGCTGAAGTTCAAGAAGTAGTACCGGAAAATAAAAAAAGGAAGGCTACCTACAAAAATAAGAAAAGCTCATAAGACAGAGAGAGGGCTTTAAGAAAACTCGTTGTTGGTATACAAGAAGTAGAAGGTACCGGAAAGGAAAAAAGTAGGACTTTCTACAAAAAGCAATGAGATCCCATAAAAATCAACACTTGTCAGAAACCCAAGTCTCGCAACTTAGTTGTTCTACCGTAAAAAGTTGTGAGATCCATGTAATACCAAGTCGGTTATTAATTTATTCAGTCCCTACTTAAGGGACCTTCTGTCTTATGTTGTTACGTAATTATCTAACCTAACGATATATTATAGTGACCATATCAATATTAAAAATCTTATCCGTTTTAAATAAATAGATTGACTTGGCAATCGCAATAAACAATTTAATTTATATATGTATTACTTGTGAGATATATTGTGTTTTCATGCGATGGCCGAGTCAATCTATTTATTTAAAACGGTAAAGATTTTTAATATTGATGGGTCATTCTTTTGGACAGGTTTTTCAAGCGGCTTTACTTAAAAATAATAGAAATCGAAAAGTCAGCAAGCCATTTTTTTTTTCGCGCAAACCTTATGTCCTCTCGTAACAGGATTACTGATTATTATTCAATTATCTTTATAATTAAATATCGTAAAAAAATAAAATACCCCCATTCTTTGATTTTCGTGTAGTGTCCTAAGCCCCGATCTGGTCACTTAGTAAATTATATATTTTAAACTAAACGCTACATGCTTACCAAAAAAAAAACTACTAAGTCCTTAGAAGTTCACAATGCTATAAAAAAATAGACCATAGTTCTAAAAGAACTAAATTTCCAAAAAAAAAATTAAATGTAACTGTCCCGAGGTAATTGCTGATTTGCGTGGATTATTATAATTTCACTCACACATCTCTCAATTCGCGGCCCAATGAGACATCATCGTAATTCTAGTTACAACTAGTCGCGCTCCGACGGCTGGCCAGAGTGCTTGTGTGATGGTGCGTCCAGTTTTCAAAAAATAGATGGAAGAACTTCGTTGCGTGGGTTTGGTTTCTCAAAACTTTGATTTGCGTGGTACAATTATCTCCGGTGTCTGTGAATTTATTTATTTAATAAAATATTGTAGCGAACAAATATAAGGTAACGTTACTTATAATCAAAACACAGTTTATTTGCTTAAACGGTTTTTGTATATTTTTTGCATAAAGGATTTATTTTGATTTTCGTGGTCATGATTTGCTTGGTTTACGTGGTAGTTTTAACCCACGCAAATCAATTTTTGACCATGCAAATGAAATAACTTTGAGGTTTGTACTAGTTATGAATGAAAATATTTTTTATTACTTTAGTTAAATGTAAATTCGTTTAAATCAAAACTTAAAATGTCATATTCGATGTGTTTCTGTCTTTATAAGTACCTAGTAATATTAAGAATAGAACAATTTATTACTTAATGAGTTTATTCCAGAAATGAGAGTTTAAACAAAAACGCCACATAATAATTATGATTTGAAACGATCAACGGATGATATTGAACTGTCAGATAATAATCCAGGCTTGACCAAAGAATACCGAAGAACTGATGACCCCAAAGCCGACGAAAACTCGAGCGATTCCGATTTGACCATTTTATAAAAAATATATATAAATAAGGAAGTAAATGATTGTGATAATAATAAATACTGATTATGTTCCTAACAAATGACTGATAAAGTTTTATTTTTTTTAAACGTTTAAATTTAGTATTATATTTTTGTAATTTCTTTAACAAATAATAAATAAATTTGGACTGATTCTACTAAAAAAAGTTTTCTGCCCTAGTAACCTACCTGTTTTTTTATCTTATACTAAAATAACTTCTTTAAGTAACAATAAGTAACCCATTTGAGAAAGTCAAATTAAAATATTCATTTTCGTGGGGTGTTTTGTGATTAGCGTGGCCTCCATTTTTTTAACATTGATTATCTCTGTAAGTATATCGCTCTCTGAGGTGCCTTTTTTATAAAAAGTATTACTTTTATGTATATTTTAAGATTCTGAAATCAAATTAAAAAAAAAGTTGTATTTGAAAATTGCCACGAAAATCACCAAAGAATGCCTTACTCGAAGAAGCACCCTGATATGGTCACTATAAGATGTCGTTAGGTTAGATAATTACGTAACAACTTAAGACAGAAGGTCCCTTAAGTAGGGACTGAATAAATTAATAACAGACTTGGTATTACATGGATCTCACAACTTTTTACGGTAGAACAACTAAGTTGCGAGACTTGGGTTTTTGACAAGTATTGTTTTTTATGGGATATGTTTTGTTTACCAGGAATTTTTTTACTGGTTCTCCTCCAAAGGAAACGACCAACTCGAACAACTAGCTTCTAATGTATTTAGTTTTATAAGAGACCATGTAGACCTATGTGAGGGAATAGGCCGTAACAACCACGCGAGCCCAGTGCGACTTGATGGAAATTTCTTGTCATCGGAGGCTATAATCCTAAAACATAAAATAAAATAAAATTCATTTATTGCAAGTCCATGACTCGTATAAAATTAAATTAAAATAATCACAAATTTGTTACTATTGCTTACATTCATAATTATTCCAGATGTCAAAATTACATAAATATACGAGTAAACAGTCAAAATATAAATACGTATGCGATTGAGTGAGAACGATTTAACCTGTTCTAAAATGTCAAACTAACAAATTAAATATAAATTAAAAAAAATCACAGAATGTCAAATTAATTGTAAAATTATATGTCAAAATATCAAATTAGCATGTAACAGTGCCTTATGTAGAAACAATCAAGCCTCCCCGCAATCATTGCCAGGACAGCGTTGGTGCTGACGCACCAAGGACGCGCACTGCTTGCGCATGGTGGCGTGCACCTTGCACGTATGCTTGTTACAAGCACGATGTTTTCCTTCAGTGGTGATGATGAAAATAACACCAAGTAGGTTTGCCCGACTGAACTCCCTACCCTACCTATAATTCATATCTACCTAATAGCTATAGGCTACCACTGCTTATACACTGCTAACACATTCAACGACTTACTTGACTTAATGTCCTAAGTCTCCTAGATGGGGTAGAGGGCGTTTACAGTGCTCTGTAAACATGTTCAATACAAATAGACTCACATTACAGTTAAAAAGAAGTTTTATCTCCCATCTTCGCTATTTCCAGATTGTATGTATTTATTTATTATATATTTTATTGTACACCTTACAATATTTCAATGTGTACAAAAAAAAACTATTGTACAATGGGCTTTCTTATCGCACAGGGCGATCTCTTACAGACAACCTTTGGATGGACAGAACTTAAAGGAAATCGAGTTTCTTCTTTCACTACTTTTATCCTCTTGAATTATTGATTTGTACCTAAAAACAAATAAAAAGACAGTTCCAAAAGATTTGTTATTTAGTCGTCTTCTTGTGGGCGCAGATGGTTAGAAAGTAATTTCCAGTCTAATTTAAAACTAAGATAAGACTGCACGCTACTCAAGTTTCGAAATAAGAACAAAGAAATTGTACACTTATTTATAATAAAATTCGCATTTAATTTACATACAAAATTAACTAAACAATTTATTCAATTTAAGTAAAGAAGTCTAAAAAATTCGTAGTATCTTTTACAGGGCCTCACAAAGTGAATGTCGTCTCGTCTACAGGTCTACACAATCTATTTTGACCTGTATCCCTTTGTGCTAAAGTACAGTTTAATAAAATGTGTCACACTTACAAACTTTTAATAATGTAGTGAAAAATGTTCCACAAAATTGTTTAGTGTCACATAAAAGAAGCTTTATGATTTACAACTTTCCTTATCTTACAGGTGAAATCACCAGTAGTTGTTGCAAAATAAGGCTTCTGCTTAAAAAGATATGGATGTTTATTTGTTTCTCGGAAGTATTTTTGCATGCACTATATTAATTTTTTTAAGACAGGTAATAAAACAAGCTTTTTAATTGTATTTCAGTTTAGAAAGTGGTTTCCGCTGATCTAAAGATTAATGGGACATGGCTTTGGTATACAAAGTGGAGAAGAAAACACGATCATAAAATAATTTACCATAGCCTAGATGTAATTCTAGTAGTTGTAGTTCCTTCTTCTTAGTCAGTACAAAAAAAAAAAATTGGCCAAATACAAGTCAGACTCGCCCATGAAGGGTTCCGTAGTAACTACGCCAAATAACTTTCTTTTTCATAGTGTTTGTATGAATTACAAAGTTATATTTGCGGTTTTAGTTTTAATATAGAAGTTAAGCTTTGTTTTCCTAGGAAAGCGGTGCCGTCATATAGCGGCCGTAATATTACGGACGCAAAAAGGCGGCCGTCTTTACGGTGCCGACATGTGGAAAGTTCCACGGCCGTTTTAACACACTGTGTATTACATTCTCTTTGGAAACGTTCACGAAACCATATGACACTGACAAGACGGCCGTCATGCAAATGGCGGCACCGCTTTTTGACGTTACGGTGTTAGTTACCGCTCTCTAGGAAACCGCGCCATTTTGTTTACATAGACAACGTTCTAGTGACGTCATTCACCGCTGTATTACGGCCGCTATTTGACGGCACCGCTATCCTAGGAAACCAAAGCTTTAGAGACACACACATTTTATCACTTTGGAGGCGTATATCTTTTAAACAATTAATTTTATAAAAGAGTAGTTTTAAAAATCTCAAAGTCATTTTTAAAGACCTGTCTGTAGATATCACACACGCATTGATTTCATGAAAAAAATATATTTAGTTTCAGTTCCATGTATGTGGAGCCCCCCTTTATTTTAAATATATATATTATTTTTTTCTTAAAATCGGAAAGCGGTTCACAGAATACATCTACCTATCAAGTTTCACATGTATAATGCTAATAGTTTCGGAATAAAATAGCTGTGACATACGGACGGACGGACAGACAGACAGACAGACAGACAGACAGACAGACGGACAGACATGTCGAAACTATAAGGGTTCCGTTTTTTTCCGTGCGGCTACGGAACCCTAAAAATGTAATTATTGTCTGCCAGGGTTGCAGGAATGTTCTTCTGCGGCCGTGGAACCCAAGGGCAATTGAAGGAACGGGATGGATTTTTAGTCGGTAAGTCTGACACACCCTTCCGCTCCACTCACGGCGGGAGGAGTCATTTGATGATTGTCCATAGGAGTCACTGCCCTGCTAATGTGGTATAGATTCCACAAAATTTTATGATTCATCGTATACGGTGCAGGCTACTCGTCTGTGGAACGCATTGCCGTTGTCAGTTAGACAAGCGCAGTCACTTGCTGCTTTTAAAAGTTCTGTTGTCAATCATTTTCATACACTCCTATGTTTTTACCTTGCATTTCTCTTCTTATGACATATTTATGTATACAAAACACAAATATTTATTTATACTTATTTATGTATTGTATTCAGGGACCATTTTGGTTACCCATTGAAAGGGTTTTCGACAGGGTTTTTCTAAGCGGTTAAGGCGAGGTTATTCGAAAAAACGTCGTTTTCAATTGTGTCTTATTCGTAGATAACACGGATTTAAATTTTGAAAAAAACGTATTACATAATTCATACTTTGATCTTTCTATTTCGGTCATCCGATACACGATTACTTGTATTTCACTGCAACTAATTAAATCGCAAAGACAAGTCTAAATTACAGACTTATTCTTATTTTATTTGAGTTGTATTAAGCTTTGAATAATAAAACTTATACCATAATAAAGGTCGTAAAAAATGTCATATATGTCTGTCGTCATAATGTGAAATTTGAAAATATATATACCACTAATTTCAAAAATAAGTGTTTTCCTATTATTTTGATGCGCGCGGCCACGCGCCCCGCGTCCTTTAGTCCCGAGCGGAACGTGTTGGAGGTCGGACGTATGCCAATTTTTAGCGAACCTGCCACCCCCGCTAAGTTTGGTTCCGATCGAGCCAATAAATCATTATAAAATAATAATTCCTATCGTTTAGTTTTAAATAGTTGTAATATAAATTGTTTTTATTAGGTACTTTAGTTATAATTTTGGTCAGTAAAACTAATGGACAAAATTAACAAAAAGAAGTGGTCATCGCTGGCTCTACGAAGGCTGAATAAACAAAAAAAGTAAGAAGGCTTTGACAATATATAAATATTTAGACCTAGGTATATACATAAATATTTTTCTTTACTAACTAGGTTCTTTTTGTATTCTGAGGTACCTACTTAGCTACGCGGAATAGATTTCGAAACCACAAAATAATATATGTGACTATGTGTAAATAAACACGCCACGCGCGCAAAAGCTGTAATAGTTTATTTTTCTCGCGGAATAGACTTGCCAACCGCAAAAAGTGTGTGAAACAATTGAATTTGAACCCTATGTCAAAGCATATAAAGCCGCCACGTGCGCAAATGTTATAATGCTCTTTTCAAATGTCAGACTCAAAGGAAACTTTGACAATATTATTATAGGTACCTATAATTATACAAATTAATATTTTACTTTACTAAGTAGATAAGTACCTACGCAGAATAGATTTACAAACCGCAAACATGTGTGTAAAACAAAAACATTGTTGACTTTCTGTCTCCTATAAAAAAATGAAAATGTTTCTTATTTTATTCAAAAAAATATTTCCAAAATATCTAAATATAATATAAAAGTACTTTCAATAAAAAAGAAATCACAAAAAGATGTGATTAGAGCCTGGGTTTGATCCAGAATACTGACGGTTATCAATCCGATTCTTTACTAAACGCGCTAACAGAACGTCAATAACCACGGTTGAAATAACTGACCGTATTCGACTGTATTAGGTTTTATTTTCGTAAATGTAATAATGGATAAATGGTACAGTCGATCATTCGTCGCTATGACCACAGTATAAAGATCATACAGTAGGTCGACGCCTTTGATCTTGTGGAAAATGCCGACAACGTCTAGCTCTAGATAGTATCGCAACGGCCAGGGTTGTCACAAGTCAACAATATTTATTACACGCAGCACACTCGTGCCATAGTGTAGAAATATACAACATGACCATTTCCTACGAAAATATCATTTATTATTTTCGGTAAACTTCGGTAAACTTTATAACTCTCTGTCTTCGGTGTTCGTATCAACTTTACGCTGATGATCTGCAGTTGTATGCATCTACGCGGGTGGAAAGTTTGTCAGACGCTATAGGAGATGTAAACCGAGATTTAGATGCTATAAAACTGGTCTGATTGATTTGGGGTGACTGTAAGCCCCTCAAAGTGTCAGGCCATTGTGATCAGAAGCTCACGTATGATCATTAGAGTGGCAACTAGTTCACTCCTTCCTATCATTTTCAATTAAAGATCTCGGTTTGCATCTTGACTCTGCTTGGCTGGCAAAGTTTGGTTTGGTTTTGACTGGAAAGGGCTTTGCGGATTTCCTTAACATGAAATGCATTTTCCAGCATTACGGAGCCAAAGTGAGGTATTTTATGTGGTAAGTTAGACGCCGTGTCGAGACGTAAACTTACCGCAAAGACGGAGGCATTTAAATTTGCTTTTTCTTGTGCGGTGTGAGCCAGTGTTCCATTCAGTTTTATCATAACTAGGAGGCAGCGAAGGACGGTAAAAGTTCGAGTTTCACTTCGCAGTTTCGGAGTCTGCAAACCCATACTTCCATACTCGCCATATGACCCTGGGGCATGTATCTGGAGGAGAAAAGTTAGATACCGTTTTCACCACTAGGTCCAAGTCATTGGGCGTGTGGCCGTCGACTTCTGGAATGCAGGTTGCTTGGTGAACCAGCTGGTCGAGATCTAGCGATAAAAAAACCTGCGGGCCTCTACCAGCGTGCTCTGTTTGTTGGTACGGGAACAACCATTCTTTATGGTGGGCATTAAAGTCTCTTAGAAAAACAAGCTTTGCCATCGGATATTTGTGCTGGGCCATTTCAGCTCCTGCAGCTGCCTCCGTAAGGTGGTCGAAGAGCCTAGTCGTCTCCTGTTCACCGTTGTGCAATCAGTAAACAACACCAACAACGAGCATTGATGGTCTTGAGAAAAGTGCTTACATTTCTTTTTCATGAAAATGATTAATCAGAAAAAGTTTCACATCTTTGTGTATGTCTACTTTTTTAAGTTTTCCAATAAAGTATTCATGTACCAAAGGGAAACAGATAATATGTTGTAAAATGTCAAAAATGTGACATATCGTGTCAGGATGTCATCTATGGCTTTTTACTGCATTTCGAATCACGCGCACCCCCTAATGTTCCCCGTCCAATCTCCATTAAATGCCTTATCCCTCTTGTATTTACTCGATTTGTTTATGATCTATGTAGGTTCATTGAGATAAATAAAATAAAGCTGTAGCGTACTGTATTATCGTTTTAACATTTCTATGCCATATTTCTAATTTTCTCTAGCCACTGGTAAACTGGTAAAACATTGAGTGATAACACATTTGACATTGCAAAAGCTGTCATGTCATGTTTGCGTACAAAATAATTTTGTTTTTTTTTTTTTTACTTCAATTTTAATACTTTTCATCATCCAAAATACTTTACCAAACAACCTCCAGCGTTTATGAAATTGTGGTGGGTCCTCCACAAAAGCCGCAAGAGTTGAAGTTGAAGTCGAATCACGGCATTAGCCAGTTGTGCATAAATGATTGTAGTTTTTAGAGAAAAAAAAAGTGTGCGGTTGACCCTCGTCGTCTCTCTTGTCAGAAGACAGTCGTAAGTATTAACACTTTTGCGTTACAATTTCTGCCAGTTTAGAAGCCGCGTAAAATAAATACGTTCCAAAAAGTGTTTGTGTGTTGCTTTTATTGGTATAACTATTTAATTGAAAAATATTTATATTTATTATTTTTTAAACATAATATTTTACACAGAATACGTCTAAGCCCTCTTTCAATATAACAATTGAATTGTAATACAATTCTCCTAATGTAAGTGTGCCTACCTAATACTTGATTTTTTATACTGTGCCATGAAGATTTCGCACCCTTTGGGAAAGTCGAATAGCGCGCGGCGTGTAATTTTGAATCATACCCGTATTCATGATCTACGTGTCAGTCAGATTTTTTATACACCTTATTCACAAAAATAAATAAATATACTTATTTTTAATTATTACCAATTAGGTTCAAGTTTATACAATACGTACCTATTCTATCTATAAACTTGAAAATACTTACTATTAAAACAAAACAAAATAAACATAAACTAATCAATTCAAGTTGATCTACTGAATTGCTCTATTCTGTGACGCATCTTCGTACCTACTTGAGTTCGTGAACTCATTCGAGCGGTGCGCTTGGCGCGCGCGTCTCCCGCGCGTCGTAATTTGTTACGTTTTGCTATTCGTTGCGGGGGCTGGGGTAAGCGTCGAATACCTACGGTGCTCGGGACAAGCCGGCCTTAATCAAAAACCCATAAGATATAGGTAACCCTTTTGAATGGCTTAAAGGACCATTTTGGTTATTTATAGGAAGGGTTTTCGATAGGGTTTTTTTAAGCAGTTAATCTAAAACCCATATGATGTAGGTAACCTTTTAAATGGCTTAATGGACCATTTTGGTTATTCAAAAACCCATACGACGTGGGTAACACTTTTGAACAGCTAAATTAAGTCGTTCAAAAGGGTTCCTTACACTTTCAACTCTTTTGAAAACGATAACAGCGTAACATTCCAACTCGAAGCAATGTAATATGATATCTCGATGGTAGGCATACGCTTTAAAATGGCATAGCACGCGTTAAGCGTCAGCGGTGGCGGGGCTCCTTTGGGGTTACTTACCGAGAGCCTTGCAAACAGGGATCTATGATATGATCATTATTGCATGTAGTAGGTATAGTTCTTTTTAGCTTTGCTAGGCGGATATCGAAATGACTTATTATTATGATTTTTTCATGTCTGTACTTGTTTACTACTTTATTGTCATTTTTGTTGTTTGAGTTTTTGAAGCCGGACATCTTTTGCGATATTATTTTTATTATTTTGATTTTGAACAATTAATATTGAAAAAATGCTAAAAACGAAACGAGACGCTGTATATCGCTATTATTTAGGTATATGATGCATCAAATAATACAAATAAAGGTACTTTATGTGGAAATTTCTTAAAGGTAAAGTTACATTCTAATATTTAGTTATCCTGACAACTTACTTATTTAAATGTTAAACCTTACAATAGGTAGGTACTTATGTTACGTAATTCATCAATCTAAATTCAAAAGAGCAATATATGGTAAACTTATCAATAAGAAAGGCAATATAATTATAATGTACCTAGCTATAAGTACGAAATTCGAAACGAACATTCAGATAATGGTTTTTAGTAGGTACCTAGTAGTAGTTTAGTAAATTGGCAATAATGTGGGTTATAGTTACACCGTAGGTACAATGGGCAACGATGTAAGTAGGTATAAACCTATCACTTGATTATTGATTGATTGATCATTAATTTGTGATTTGTATCACAGATAGAACATTGGTCACTAAACGTAAAATTTGCAAAAATTTTAATATTATTGTTTTAGTTTAATAAAATCCCTTCTAATTGTTTAAAAATATTGCAAAATTGAAGAAGAGAATCGCTAATTCTCGACAAAAAAAAAGAAAAAGTAAAGTAATAACATTTCTTTTCGTACAGTAAGGCCGTGCACGCACTGCCTTGCGGTGGCCGCAATTCCGGTAGTCGGTCTACCGCACCGCAAAATTTGTGAAGTATGGAGTGTCATAGAAGTGCGCGCACTGCGGTCAGTCTACCGGTGCGGTAGAACTACCGGAATTGCGGCCACCGCAAGGCAGTGCGCGCACGGCCTAAACGCACCGGCAAGAACCTACGCGGCAAATAAGTTGAACCAAAATGGCCGTCGTTGCTATAGTTACGCGCAGTCTCCCGCTATATAATACAGGGTGGGCAAAAAATCGTGGATCAAACGAAACAGGGTGATAGTTGGGGTTATTTGCAGTAAAAAATATGTCTATGGCAGAGTACTCACTTGATCTTCTTAAAAGTTATGAATATTTCAGTGTTTTTTGAAAAAAAATACCAAAATTTGTGATAAATAGGCAATTAAAGTAAAATGGGTACCTATTTTAAAACTATAAATGGTGTTTAGTAGCTTCTAGGAAATGTATCATCACTACAAAAGTACAGATATTAGGTACCATGATTTATGAGTATTGACACTTTTTTCAATATCTTTTAAATCTCACGTAAAATTACTTGTAACTTTAAAACCTTTGAAAAAAAAAGTACTACCACAAAATGACCCGTTGTGTTGTCTGATGATTTCAACTACGTAGTTAGGTATAAGTACCTACCAACTTTAGTGACTGCTACTGGAACTTCTGGATGACTAGAGCTAGATGTGCCAAGTATGGGCTAATTTTGTTAGTTTTGATGAGATCTTACCTTCGGATTGGGTGGTGTAACCAGATGGTCTACTTCGGTGACTGCTACTGGAACTTCTGGATGACTAGAGCTAGATGTGCCAAGTATGGGCTCATTTTGTTAGTTATGATGAGATCTTACCTTCGGACTGGGTGGTGTAACCTGATGGTCTACTTCGGTGACTGCTACTGGAACTTCTAGATGACTAGAGCTAGATGTGCCGAGTTTGAGTTCATTTTGTTTATTACGATGCGATCTTAGCTACAAGCTACAAGCTTGTAGCTGGTTTAACATTGTTAAAATGTCAACCCCTATTTATTTATGTTAAATGATGTTCCGCTGTTTTCTACAGTTATGTTATCTTTGATTTAGTGTACGTATGTGATTGAATGTCTCTTCGTTAACCAAGCCTGTTAACGTATGAAGGAAAATCAATTAAATATGTGCACCTTTTTTTCATAGTCACACCATACGACCAAAATCCGCCAATTCTCATTTCATAACTTAATAGAAACACTAGTAATAGTGAGTTTTTTATACGATAATGGCTACATTTTTGTGTACTATTAGGTACTAATGTACCTACTAATAAGGTTTACTAGTGCATTATTCGGACTGTACTAGTACAGCGCGAACCCAAGTGTCCGTAAGAGGTCTTTCAACAAGGACGGGTCGATGTTGAAATTAAATAAAACAAGGTGTATGTGAGATGTGCCGTCTTGTTGGAACCACATGTTGCCCACGTCCATATAGTTTTAATTCAGGCAAAAAGCAATTGTTAATAATTGATCTGTAGCGCCCGCCGTTGACAGTAATGGCCTCGCCATCATCGTTTTCGAAGAAGTACGGACCAATGACGCCGCTGGACCAAGATCCGCACCAAACAGTAACTTTTTGTGGATGAATTACCACCTGGTGACCCTCATGTGGGTTGTCGTCGTCCCATATACGGCAATTTTGCTTATTAACAAAACCATTCATCCAAAAATGCGCCTCGTCGCTAAAGATATTTTTTCGGCCAAAATCAGGGTCCTCTTCCAAACGTTCTGTAGCCCAGTCAGCGAACAAACAGCTTTGTCTATGGTCATTCACCCTGGGTCAGTCGGATCTTGTACGGGTGTAGGCCTAAGCCCCGACGCAAAATTCACCAAGTTGAAGTCTGCGAAAAGCCGAGTTCTTGTGCACGGCGAGAAATCGACAGTCTAGGAGTCTCTTGCACACTCTCACGGACAGAATCTATGTTCTCGGCCGATCTAGCATTCCTTTGACGTAAGGGTGTTGGTTGGTTGTTTACCGAACCAGTCATCTCAAATTTGGTCACCAAACGTTGGAGAGTCGACTTTAAAGAGCCACCGCGTCTGCCGTAAAATGGACGCAATGCGCGCAACGTTTGCACTAACAAACACTCATTTTGATAATAAAGTTTTAACATTTGGACGTGCTGCTCAATCGTGTAACTTACCATGGTGATTTGGCATCTGTAACTGAAGAAATAACAACGCATTTGACAGATGCCGCCAAAACAACATGGCCGCCACAAACTGTCAACATCGACCCACCCTATTTATAAAAAAAAATTACCAAAAAAATTAAACCGGCTCCCAAAAACACTGCAAAATAAAAAATAACTTTGATTTCGAGAGTCGGTTTAATTTTTTGGTAAAAAGTTTTTATTTCATACTTTTTAGTTGGTCGTTTTTTAATTTACCTAGTTACAAGAGTCTAAATGTCAACTACTTATATTCATTTAGAAAATTTTGCTTTTCCCAATGTTGGGCCGTTAATATTGTTGAGGAGTTCTCCTGGTGCTTCACCATTAGCTTCACTTCTCCATATGCATTGTGACGAGCATATTGTGCTTAATAACCACATTCAAGTAATCGAAGCGGAACACATGAAATACTTATTATTCCTACTTAGTACTTATATATTGAGTAGTTCCAGTGGCCATCTGTGGTCTTTATCATCAGGTCCACTTCACAAATGGTGCTTTTCGAATGCAACTACACAAGTTACTATAAAAAATACTCAAATCACTATAGGTGTGCCTATAATACTTGAAGAGTTCCCTCGATTTCTCCAGGATCCCATCATCAGATCCTGACTTGGTGACAATGGGACCAATTTCGAAGTATACTTCGAAATTGGTCCCATTGTTCTTCTAATAATAATAATAATAAGAATTTTCCAAATCGGTTCAGCCGTCTTCGAGTAATCGGTGATCATTATAAAAATATATATTATATATACAGGGTGTGGCGGAAATAATGGATAACCCTGTAACTGCCAGTAGGTCATATAATGGTCTATCATATATCCCAATTTCAAACTCAGGTGGTCAGGCATTTCAAAGTTATTTTTATTTGTTTATTTTTTTTGAAAATATTGTACCTATTTTATAAAATCAGCTGCCGTTTCAACATTTAACGGAGTTTTTTTATTCTGTTTTTTGCGGTCTGCTTCTGAATGTTTGTGTAATCACACGCGTATGAAGATTTTTTGTTACACTCTAAGATGATTTCAGAAAAAAACACATAATACTTACTTTTTAGTTTTTTTAATTGAATCCTGTAACTTTGACTCCATACCCTGAAAAAAAAATGTATCGCACAGTTATGGCCCATTACTTTAAAAAGTTGTCCATATCATGCGGATTCTAAAATGGTATCATAGTGGCCAGTATCGTACGAATGTGCAAAACTATTTCAGTTTGAATTCAAAAGGTTCATAATTTCAAAAAAATATTAAATTCAAAAAAATGTGATTCTGTATTTTACTAATCTTCTGTGTCATGTAAATTGTTGTAAAAACGTTTCTAACTCACTTTGACATTGCTAAAACACCACTCAGGTAATAAAAAACCCAGTCTCACTTTCTTTGGGATGACAGAGCTATTGTGCTTCCAGGCTGTGGCTTTTTATTTATTTACTTTAAAGAGGTAGATAATAACGAGTTTAAGACTCCTTACTTAATTAGGTAATTATTTTACAGGTCAATTGATACAATAAAAAGCAATGTTCATGACACAAATGTATTTAAAAATCATACAAGATGTTCGAAATGAGCCCCATCGGCTGCGATGCAAGCTCTGCACCTTCTAATAAATGAACGTTTGATGCGACGTGCAAAGCCTGCCAAACTTATTTCCTGAGCAGCAGACTGCACACGTTGCCGCAATTGCTCCACAGACGTAATCTCTTCTTTGTAAACTTTTTCTTTTAAACAGCCCCAGTAAAAGAAGTCTAATGGGTTCAGGTCCGGCGAACGGGGTGGCCACAATATTGGCCCTAAGCGCCCTATCCAACGTTCTGGATATGTCTCATTCAGGTGCTCTCTCACTCTTGCCGCATAATGTGCAGGGCAGCCGTCGTTTTGCAGCCACATGTTCTCACGTGTTTCATTAGGAACGTCTTCTAACAGCTCGGGTAAATTATTTTGCAGGAAGTTCAAATAGCTTTCAGCATTAAGAGTCGGTGGCAGCTCAAACGGACCAATAATTTGGCCGTTAATTATTCCTGTCCATAAATTGATTTTCACTTGGTACTGCGATCGGTCTTGTCTAATTAAATGTGGATTTTCAAGCTGCCAACTGTGTAAATTGTGTATATTCAAATACCCGTCCTTCCTGCATGTAGACTCGTCACTCCAGAGGATATTTTCAAAGAAATGTGGTTGTTCTCTAATTCTTCTCAACATTATACGACAAAATTCTTTTCGTGCTCGGTAGTCCCTTGGAAGTAATGTTTGCACCCTTTGATAGTGGTAAGGGTACAATTCGTGACGTTTTAATATGCGATGTACTGTTCTGGTTGACATTCCAGTAAACCGAGATAAAACTCGAATGGATATGGTAGGATCTGCTTCTACTAACTCCATAACTTCTTCTTCGTTATTGTAGACTCGTGGTCGTCCTTCACTCGCGCCGCCCACACCTGTACCAGGTATTCTTCCCTCACAGTAGGCATTGTGTACGCGAATAAAAATTCGGTAATCAGGGTGTCGACTATTCGGGTACCTTTCTCGGTAAAGTCTTGCCGCTTCATTGGCGTTGCCTCTACATTCACCATAAATGTAGTGCATGTTGGCATATTCTACCGATGTTTAACGTTGAGGCATTGTCAACAGCGCACTTGCCACAACAGTCCGGGTACAGTAAGCAATGTCGTCGGGATCACTAAACAACGCAAGTCCAAATCACAGGCAAATCAGAGTCCGAAAAGAAATGCAGTAAGTCACGAGTTAGATTTAACGAACGAAAAACAGGGAGCAAAGGCGCGTGCGACTACGTACGACAACGAACGGGATCACACTGAATGATGTTATGAGGAACTATTGATGTGGTGATTCTAAAAAAAATACAGCTTGCCTTTTTCTATTTTGCACAATAGCTATATTGTTTCCATCGAGCCAGAATTCCAGGTAGCCCCAAACAAAGAAAGGACCGGTTTTTTTTACCTGAGTGATGTTTTAGCAATGTCAAAGTGAGTTAGAAACGTTTTTACAACAATTTACATGATACAGAAGATTAGTAAAATACAGAATCACATTTTTTTGAATTTAATATTTTTTTGAAATTATGGACCTTTTGAATTCAAACTGAAATAGTTTTGCACATTCGTACGATACTGGCCACTATGATACCATTTTAGAATTCGCATGATATGGACAACTTTTTAAAGTAATGGGCCATAACTGTGCGATACATTTTTTTTTCAGGGTATGGAGTCAAAGTTACAGGATTCAATTAAAAAAACTAAAAAGTAAGTATTATGTGTTTTTTTCTGAAATCATCTTAGAGTGTAACAAAAAATCTTCATACGCGTGTGATTACACAAACATTCAGAAGCAGACCGCAAAAAACAGAATAAAAAAACTCCGTTAAATGTTGAAACGGCAGCTGATTTTATAAAATAGGTACAATATTTTCAAAAAAAAATAAACAAATAAAAATAACTTTGAAATGCCTGACCAACTGAGTTTGAAATTGGGATATATGATAGACCATTATATGACCTACTGGCAGTTACAGGGTTATCCATTATTTCCGCCACACCCTGTATATACGCGTCGAATTGATAACCTCCTCCTTTTTTTGTCGTCGGTTGAAAAGGCCTTTTATATTCAAACTAATGTCTCAAATTGATGTTAATTCAAGTTACACAAATATCAACTCTAAAAAAGTTATAGAAATGTCTGACATTGTAGCGTAAATTGAAATTTATTATGTAGGAATTAAAGTTATTTTTCTATTAACTCATATTTTTTTAAATTTTGGCAAATAAATCGCGAATGTATATGTACCTATGTATTCTCTTTGTTATTGTTGTCATTATGAAGCAATTTTATATTTAGTTTCCGTAATTTTAGTTCTCTAGTTATCTTTTAACGTAGTTATCGTTTTTTATTTTTTTTGTTAATTTTTTACTCGAATGTTTACTGTACGTAGGTATTTACAACGCGTTAAAAAACCTTATTTGCGTTACTTTACAGGACATCAGTCTACATCTATATGTAGGTAATTGTTGTCTTGTATGACTCATACAAGACAACACTTGTCGCAAATGCGGGAGTTCAGGACACACACCTTAATATGAGAGTATCTAAAATCTAAATATTATAGGTACCACGTGTTTCGGCTACATGTCTGCAATGTCTAGTGTAATAAAGTCAGTGCGCTAGCCATGGTGTGTGTGGTGCTCCATCCAACACCTACTTAGCACAAGTCTATTGAATAACCATAATAATATGGTAACCCGAAGAAAACCCTTACCTATACTTTATAGGTTATCTTAATGTTGGGTTTTAGGTATAGAACCCATTCAATGGGTTATCATAATGTAGGTGTAACCCTTTCACTGGGGTTCTTGTATAAAACCCATTCAATGGGTTATCCATATTGAAGAGATAACCCTTTTAATGGGTTCAAGCCTAAAACCCATTCATAGAGTTACATCACGATAAAGGTAACCTTATAAATGGCTTACCCTTTCAAAGACTTAACTCTTAATCGGGGTTGTACGGTCCCTGATTGTATTGTATTATATATACCTATATATATACTTATATTAACTACTTTAGTTACTTTTTGTGTATGTTATATATTTGAAGTAAGTACACTGACTTTCTCCTCCCCTCTTCGTTTTATCTTCTTAAAGTCCATCCAAAGGTTGTCTGGAAGATATCGCTATCAGCGATAAGACCGCCATTGTAACCATATTAAATTATTGGTGTACAATAAAGAGTATTCTATCTATCTATAGAATATTTTCCTATGTCTACCTACAATAATTTGTACGAAATAAAAACTAGGTACTATTTTTTTTATCAATTGCTAGCCGCGACTTCGTCCGCGCGGAATAGTGACTTTCAGCAGCATTGTTAATTTTTTATGCTAATTATTTTGAAAATAAACCTCATACATAATTTGAATGTCGTATTTATTAATATCTAATCAAAAGTCTAAAAGATAAGTTTCAAGCTTCTAGCTTTAAAAATGACGTAATTTCCATACAAACATTCATCCACTATTTCAACCCCTTACAGCCCTTTTTTCGCATTAAAAAGCATGTCTTCGCCTATGCCTATGTCCTTTTTCAGGCTCTAGACTATATCCATACCAAATTTCATTAAAATTGGTTCAGTAGTTTAGGCGTGATTGCGTAACACACAGACAGGTCGAGGATGAAGCACGCTTACCTAGAAGTAACCTATTGACTCTTGATCACTAGAAGAGGTAATAGCTATCAGGAACCAAAAACTTAAACTTATCAAACTTGTGGTAAATTCATTTATATTATAAAATTTAACGTCATTATAAAAATAGTAGCTTTCTGCTCTCATAATATAATAAGAAACGTCAATTTTTCTGAATTTCATACTCGTCCGACTGCATAATTTTCGTAAAAAGGAGTACTAATTAAGGCAAAGTTTTTGTTTCAAATATACGTATATTTCAGATAAACACTGCTTGAAAACTGATATTTTGAAAATATTTGTATTTAAGGATTTTTTTTTTCGTTATTTTAGCCATTGTCTCTTTCCTGTAAATAATTTAAAAATATGACCACAATCGAACTTCAAAAACTCTAATTCAACTAAAACTACACCTATTAGATTCTCGGCCTAGGGACTAAGCCTACTGAAAGTTATTTCATCCCATCTATTATTGCTACTGGCCTCCCATAAGTTGGTTTGACAAACAACCAGTGTCCACAATAGATTGTCCTGCTTGTTTGAGAACCATAGAACACAGACTCGCTGCACTGGCATCCACTAAAGGCGCCATTTCGGCCCCCATTGTCATAATTACAGTAAGTCAAAAAAATTAAATGTTGGGAAATCGCACTTTTGTTTTGAAATGAATGGTGGTGTATCTTGATAATTATAGCAGATAGCTTAAATATTTAAACGGATAACAAAAGATACATGTTTGTAGATTAGTCCTCAATATAATTTATTTGTTAAATGTTGATGGTTTTTTTTTTATCTAATGAATTCTATCTGTAATTACCACTTCTATCAGCCCAACTAATATTTTATTAAGCGTATTTACAGTAAGTCGGTAAGATACTGTAATTACATTGTTACAGTAAGTATATCTGCTCACTCACTTACTTGATATACATGAAGTAAGTGGCTTACGGATTGGTTTTATTTTTTGTGTATTACACAAGTTATTAATACAGTAACTATACTTACACACACACACACTTGGTTGATATACCGTCTTGTCGTACCAAGCGCTTTTCCTCCACATTTATTGTGCGCACAGCCAAGCTGTGGAATTCTCTGCCGGCTTCTGTGTTCCCTGCCACTTTATGACCTTTCAGCCTTTAAACCACGAGTAAATATGCATCTCCTGGGCTCGCTGGTCCCATCTTAGACCTCATCTATCGCTTACCATCAGGCGAGATCGAGGTCAAGAGTGGGCTCATCAGTAATAAAAAAATAAAAAATAAATCTACCGGAATATTAGTTACTGTAAATATGATAGTGAAAATATGAAATAAAATATGATAGTGAAAATATGAAATAAAATATGATAGTGAATATATGAAATAAAACATAATTTTAATAAAGTAAGTCTACTACTGTTATTATTATGATGAACGATTGAGTCTTCTCAACATTTACTGTGATTGTGCTTATCGTAACTTTGTTAATAATTTAGATATAAAAATAAAGAAAAATTTTCCTTATAGGGCTTGATTTAAGGATCACAGTAATGTAAAAAAACGTCATAACACCAGTAACACGACTTACGGCAATTATGACATCGGGGGCAGATTTATACTCGTAATTTTACATGATATGTGTCAGCAAAATTACTAACTGTCTGCAGCAAAATTTGTAATGAATTTGTTACGACATTATCATCTTAGACCTTAGCCCCCGTAAGGCTAGGCAAGGCCAGGGTTGGCGGCGAGTCGTTATCCACGCACGCCTCAAATAGGGCAGCATTGAAGGGGCCCAAGAAGGCCTTTGCCAGCTGGGGTTGAGGGAATGTTCTAACGAATTTCCTTGGCCCTGGAATGCATAGTTTGGAAACTTGTGTAGTTCCGATGTTTCTGTAATTCGTCAGTTTTTCTATGCATAAATAAATATATTTCGTCCAAATTATCTAGAGGAGCTCGTGACTAAATAATAATAACAACCGCACGGGCAACACTTACCGAGGTGAGTTTGTGGATGGGTGACTATCATTTGTGCATCTTTAACAGTCGTTGCGGGTAAGTTGTCTTAATAAATAAATAAATAGAAATAAAATAAAATAATCTTTAATTCGGATAAGCAACATCCATATGGGTTAGTAAAAAACAAAAGATAACTTATACCTATGTTAGTACCTAAACTTATGTATTCTCTATTTAACAACAAGGCTGTTGTTCTAAATGCATCTTTGAACAACATCACCTAACAAAGGAGAATCGTACCTCTCCGTTATGGTCTCCAGGATGGAGTTGGAGCTGCCCCGCACTCTGCAGAGCAAAGAGGCAGATTTCCGTCTGACGATGGCGTGGAAGCCATCGACTTGTGCTTGTGCAAACATATCTGATGCACTGCAAAAACGGGACAGCCCCATCAACATCCTGAACCCGTTATTATATTGGACCCGTAGGGCGCTAATAGCCTGCTGAGTATAGTTGGTCCACAGGCCGCACGTGTAAAACACTTGGCAATAAGCTTTAAAAAGCGTTATTTTGACTGCCCTGCTACAGCGTGCAAACCTGCGAACCAACATGTTACATCGGACGGCCAGCGCCCTACGTTCCCTCTTAATATCCACTCGGTCATTAAGGTCGTCGGTTACATAATGCCCCAGGTACTTGAACTGGTACACTCGCAATATGTCATTCCCATTTAGTTTAATCGGGAGCACATACTCGGGACATTTAACCCCGTCAGCCTTAAAGACCAAGAACTCGCTTTTATTGACATTATACATTAGGCCATGCTCATTAATCCATACTTAATATTATAAATGCAAAAGTAACTCTGTCTGTATGTTACCTCTTCACGCCTAAACCGCTAAACCTATTTAAATGAAATTTGGCATCAGAATAGTCTAAGACCCTGGGAAGGACATAGGATAGTTTTTATCCCGGAATTCCCACGAGATCGTGAATTACGGGGAAAAACCTCCCACACGAACGAAGTCGCCGGCAAAAGCTAGTGAGTAAATAAGAAAACTTTTTTACAAAAAATTGAACCGACTTCAAAACTTACAAAAAAGACTTGCGCTACAAAGAGAGAAATAACCTTAAATATTGTTTTATTGGATGTCTAGTTCCGTTTTGATAGGCAAAGAACGCCGCATTCTCGGTCACACCCGAGGTGATGAAACCTATTCATTTACTTCTACCGACTTCAGCCATGTGAGTAGATACCTTGCCCTTATTTTTAACGGAATTAGACATCGAATAAAACAATATTTTCTCTTCCTCCTTTCTTGAAGTTGCTTAAAAAATATCTTTAATCTTAAACAATCTTAATAATATAAAGAGGTAAAATCGTTTATATATAGGGGGTAAACTCCGGAACTAATGATTCGATTCTAAAAATGTTTTTATTGGTTGTAAAGTGCATTATTGATGAGTGTGATAGGATACAAATTATTTCGAAATCCACGCGGACGAAGACGAGCGAAGTGCTTGTAAGTAATATTTTCATTAAGCGTACGGCTAAGGAATGTAATTCCACGCCGGAGTCTGTGTTTTCTTATAGCTATAACCTGGTCTTTATAATGGAATAGGTTACTTCTAGGTAAGCGTGCATCATCTTCGACCACATTTTCACTTACCATTAGGTAAAATGATGGTGAAACGCGAGCCTATTATTAAAATAAGTATTGAACTGTCAGGCTGTCTCCTACTTAGCTCTGTGGCTAGTTCATGATACCAATAACTTGTAAGGATTACCAGCCAAGACTATGATACTGTTTATTACAACAGGACTAACTTATGACCACCAGACGTGGACTAAATTGTGAGAGTTTGAAACTTTGAGACGGGATTGGACGCAGGTTGAAAATGGAGAAAATTCTAGACCCTTATTAAGATAGATTGATGAACATCGAGTCCCTTAGTTTCTTGTTTGGTAGACTTCAGTCTAAGTATAGAACTTTGTAAACTAACCAGGTTCTATCTTTGTGAATCGTTAGATTTGGGTTAAGTGATTAGATACCTTAGGTAGGTATCTATTCACTTTATTCTGACACTAGTACTCACGCGGGACTTTGCTCCCGTGGATTCTATCACGGTAAAACATAACTCTCCTTTTTTGCAGTCGTGTAAAAAGCTACTTCCATACCAAATTTCATCCAAATCCACCCTGTATTTTCGATGATTAGCGTGTTCAAGCAAACAAACAAACAAAATTTTCCGCTTTATAATATTATAGTATAGATACATTCTCAACAGATTAATCTAGATACAGCTATGCCTGGTATGCTCCGTAGGTGTCGGAATAATGCAAACAATACATTAGTAAATGTGTAAGTAATTTTTCTGTTCCTTCAGTCTGGAGTCAAAGCTCTTTGGAGATTAGCCAACGACGTAGGAGATATTATAGTGCACAAACATGCTCGCAGGTCTGCACATGCGAGAATATGCGGGATAGCTTAACTTAATACCAGCTAGCTGCAATTGACTCGATCGAAAGCAGAGCTAAAACGCTGAAAAAAAAAAACAGTTACCACAATCAAGATTTTGTTTAGATTGATCATGTAACTTGTTTGTATCTGAGCCTATCAAGCACAATGATCACAGCTACCAATTTTATTTGATTGAGGGATCTTGATTGGAGTTATCACAAAACCTATTTGCAGCAATCAAGTCAAAACATAGTTGCTCCAACCAAGATTATTATGTACTAGCAGTTGCTCGCGACTTCGTTCGCTTGGGAAGTTTTTCCCGTGTAAATCCCGATCCCGTGGGAATTTCACAAAATCCCGTCTTAACGAGCATCTACGTACTAAAAGGAACCCGCATGCAAAATTTGAGCCCGATCCGTCCAGTGGTTTGGGCTGTGCGTTGATAGATCACCATGTCAGTCAGTCAGTCACCTTTGAGTTATATATATTTAGATTTGATAAACACAATCAAGGAACTTATTTAGCGCAAACATTTAGCGCAAGATTTGATCAAGTTGTATGATTAATACAATTAATTGCAATGATAGATGCTATCAAGTCATATCAACTTAATAAAGTATCAATGATCTTTATTGAAGTAAACAAAATGCTTGATTAACACAACTAAATGAATTAAATTAAAGGTCATTTTAATTAAAGCTTATAAAGTCCTTCCAAAGGTTGTCTGGAAGATATCGCTCTCAGCGATAAGACCGCCATTGTAACCATTTTTTTACAATATTGTTATTTAAGTGTGATTCAATTATTGGTGTACAATAAAGTATATTACTTAACTTAACTTACTTTGTTACAGTATATTATTTTTTTTAACTTGTCTCTTTCTACAATGATGTCATGTTAAGGGTAATCGGGAAACTTGTTTGAGCGTTCAATCATTTGAACTAGTATTTCCGCAATCATGTAATAATAAACTTAACTAAAATTTTGATTAACCTAAACAAGATATCGTCAATCAAGCTAAAAAGTCACTTGATTGGCTTGCATTTTTTTCAGTGAAGGTTCATAGGTGACGACGTTCTGGCAGGCAAGCTTCACAGCCTGGCTCACCGGCGAAACGTTGCTTGCCTGTCTATCTTCTACAGATTATTCTTCGGAGAGTGTGCGCAGGAGCTCCACGACCTAATCCCTTCATCCCCCTTTTACTACCGGTCTACCAGACGCACCACAGGATACCATCCACACTAGGCCGATATACCGTCCTGTCGTACTAAGTGCTTTTCTTCAATATTATTGTGCGCACAGCCAAGGTGTGGAACTCTCTACCGGCTTCTGTGTTCCCTGCCACGTATGACCCGTCAGCCTTTAAAGCAAGAGTGAATAGGCATTTTCTGGGCTCGCTCGTTCGATCGTAGACCTCGTCTTACACTTACCATCAGGTGTGATCGAGGTCAAGAGCGGACTCATTCGTAATTTAAAAAAATATTTGGAAAAGGAACAGAGAGTACACATGTGTGTAGTCTCTGTTCCTTCATCCTCGTGGCCCGATTGGGAGGCAGAAAGATCACGCGCTGGACCAACACCATAACGTGCTTTCCAACGGATCTACGGAACAGAAGGTTAAGCAAGACTTGTCGAGGTTTTAACATATGGAGATTTCTCCCTGTCACTTATGACCTTTCAACCTTTAAAGCAAGAGTAAACCGGCATCTTCTGGGCTCGCTCGTTCCATCGTAGACCTCATCTATCGCTTACCATCAGGTCAAGAGTGAGCTCATTCTGAATTTTAAAAAAACCGTTGGTCCTGGCTGACATTTTTACATCTTTGACAGTCATTACGGGTAGTTAGTAGCCAGAAACCCTGACACTGGTATTTCTAAGGGGTATTGTGTTACACACTGGATTGTAGAACTGAGATAGTCAGTCGCTTCATGTAAAACAGCGATACTCAATTGCATCTAGTTTGGCTGGAAGCCGATCTCAATGTCGTTGGGCTAATGATTTAGTTTCCGATAAGTTTTGATAAAAAAAGATAAATATTATTAAATGACGCTATAGTAAACGTAAATAATTTTGAAAGATTGCTTTAATTCATTGCTACATTTATTACTATACAACGCGTAATTTAAAGGGTATATACATACCGAGTGCACGGCTTCTTTGGATGATGACAAACGATACGGCAAGGGTTTTCTAATCCTATGTCTACATCTGTGGAACATATTAGAAATTTCAATACATTAATACCAAAGGCCGAATTTTTCAAATTAAGAAGACTTGAACGAAACGAATTATCGTTTTATTGGCAAGTGACATGGAAAGTGATGACCCTCATAGTGCTGTGACATGTTTGTTATTACTGGTATTCAAGAAACATATGAAACCAATAATTTGGGGTCAATTCTGTGAGTCACTTATTTTGAGCTGAAACTTTGCATAGAGACTCCATACCAGATGTTGTCTTCAGTCCTTTTGGATAGATATGGGGTTTCCGTTACACGTTGTATATCTCTCCAATGTTAAAAATGAATGTTATTATTATTTACTCCTTTTAATACTACTCCTCCTCTTTCAAAACATTTCTCACACAATCCGTCCATCTTTTCTGTGGCCTTTCCACCAATCAATTTTTAAACCCATTACACTTTTAGTTACATGCGTGTCATGTAATATTTGTTTATAATAATACATTAGAAATAACTTTAATTATGCCTGAATTTCAAACACTTCACTTCACGCCAGCAACTTGTTATTACGAATTCGCCGAAGTTGCCACAGATTGTGTTTAGCTCAAGCACCCTGCGGATATTGCTCTCTCCTTGGTAACTATAATATTTTTTTCAGCTGAAAACATTTATATCAGACTTATTCAATCCATAAAGTTTTAGTATTACATTGAACGAACTTAAAACTATGTTAATAAATTATACATACACACGTAACAAAAGAAATAAAAATGTTAAAAATAATAAAACCTTAATTGAAATATTAGTAGGTACGAAACTAAATATATTGCCCTGGTTCACTGCACGTAGGACATAAATATCGACAGTTTACACTAAGGCTCAATTTACACCGCCGCGGAATGGAATGGAAGCGACTTTTTGCAACGAAATTGTACTTAGCATAATGAACTTTATGTCAATTGTATAACATCCCACCCATACGCACTAAACGTTTTGGGAACACTTTCATTGTGCGTACGGCTAAGGAGTGGAATTCCCTGCCGGAACCTGTGTTTCCCGATAGCTATAACCTAGGGGTCTTTAAGTCAAGAGTGAATAGGTTACTTTTAGGTAAGCGTGCTCCATCTTCGACCACATCATCACTTACTATCAGGTGAGATGGTGGTAAAACGCGAACCTATTATCGATAAAAAAAATATACAAACGACAGTAGCTAGGGGAATTCTCGAGAATGCACGAGGATTCCGCGGAAGACGCGCGACTTTTTTTTGGCTCCTATTTAGTTTGTATGTTATACAATTGACATAAAGTTCATTATCCTATCTACAATTTTGTTCGCTTCCATTCCATTCCGCGGCGGTGTAAATTGAGCCTAAGCCTTTATGTTTCGTCATAACCTGCTCGGTCTTTTCCCAACTATGATTGGGTTGCCTCCTAGTCTAACCAGAGTCAGCAAAGTCCTAGTGTTTTACACGGAGCGACTGCCTATCTGACCTGCAACTCAGTAACTGGGTAACACGATACACCTTAATTAGCTTCTGATCCAACCGCCTAACGTGTTTCCTGAAATTGAAAAACATTTATTCGGACGAAAACACACACAACAATATACAACATACAAAATTACAAACATTGTAAAAAAAAGGATAAAAATAATCGTTGAGCATGTTCACACCGAAAGGGACACCAACTCAGCATTTGCTGGGCGGAAGACATCCAGCGTTGGTTTTCAGTTGGCACCCAGCACACTCAAAACGACGATGAATTGACACGGACGAGGGCATGTAAATTAAATAAATGTTTAAGAGTATGTAGTTTTATAAATCTATACTTATAATAAATCTGTAGAGAGGTCAATTCTGTACATGAATTATATTTCCAAAATAACTATCAGGGGGTGATTAGGGATCGATACTGATGCTAAAGATGCAATCAGTAAAATTTTTGTCTGTCTATCTGTCTGTCTGTCTGTCTGTATAACCGTTATAGAAACAAAAACTACTCGACGGATTTTAACGAAACTTGCTACAATTATTATTCATACTCCTGGGCTGGTTATAGTATACTTTTCATCACGCTACAATCAATAGGAGCAGAGCAGTGAAGGGAAATGTTGGGAAAACGGGAGAAATTACTCCATTTTTTAAGCTTCCGTCGCGTGTGCAACCTTAATGGTTAAAGCTACACAGAAATCATTTCATGACGGAAATGTT
This sequence comes from Tholera decimalis, assembly GCA_943138885.2. NCBI lineage: Eukaryota > Metazoa > Arthropoda > Insecta > Lepidoptera > Noctuidae > Tholera > Tholera decimalis. The sequence continues at coordinate 43,977,885 of OW964555.2, read as the reverse complement.
CTCCTTAATTTTATATATAAAATATCCCACGACAGCATATATCTATCTTTTTTGGTTGACTCACAATAACACGTGTAACTTCCGATAGCTTAGCAGTTCGAAGCTTTCTGATTATAATATTTGTCTACTCTTACGTTTATAACACTCTCAGTCACCCCTAATTGAAAAAGTTAACATTATTAACTATTCCATAAAAAAGAATCATTTAAATCGGTATAGAAACACCAAAATTAAAATTGGCATTCCGATTATTCTGCTCCGAAATTTAAGACCACCACAACTTTGCAATGGAACTTGGCTAAAAGTAACCCAGTTGCAACAAAATATAATCGAGGCTCAAATTTTAACAGGTTGCGGTGCAGGAGAAACCGTCTTTATTCCCAGAATTCCCAAAATACCAAATAATTTTCCATTCCAATTTAAAAGAACGCAATTCCCAATATCGGTGTGTTATGCAATGACAATTAATAAGGCTCAAGGGCTGACTTTTCGTGTTGATGGAGTAGATCTCGGTGTCAGTTGTTTCTCGCATGGTCAGTTGTACGTCGCTCTTTCCCGGGTTAGCAGTTCTAGAAATCTTTATGTTGACGTGCCGGACGGGTCAACTTTCAACATAGTTTACCCGGAAGCTTTGCGCTGAAGTATTTTCGTTCTATAGGTACTTAAGCCTCATGTGAACGTGATCTAAACAATATTACCAATACATTAACTTAATAACACACAGGGAGTTACACGCTGACGGAGTCGCGGGCACAGCTATTAACAATAATATTTTCCGTATTGCGATATTTTTCAACCGTATTATAGATTGACATATTATATTTCCCTACTAAATTACGAAAGTTAATCTGTCTGTTACATCAAAATCACTGAACCGTGAAGAAGGACATAGGCTACTTTTTTTTTACGAAAAACGACGGAAACACGGACGAAGTCGCGGGCAACAGCTATCTATACTAATGATATAAGGCTGAAGAGTTTGTTTGTTTGTTTGAACGTGATAATCTCAGGAACTACTGGTTCGAATTGAAAAATTATTTTTTAATTAAATAGTCAATTTATAGAGAAAGGCTATAGGCTATACATCATTACGCTAAGGCCAATAGGAGCGGAGCGCCAATGAAGAATGCTTCATAATCGGGGTTAAATTTAACGTTAGCCCAAAGTAACTATTCCACGCGGACGTAGTCGCGGGCAAAAGCTTGTACATAAATAAACTAATATTGAACAATGCAATATCGTATATGCAAAAACAAAACATATTTGTTCATACAAAAGGCGCGTTAATTGCCTAGTATCGAGCTGCCCGCTAAGTTATCATTATTATGAAATGAGTTGTGAAGTGTTCTACATGCAAACTTAAAATTATATCTATAAAATAAATTGATTAATAAATATATACATATTAATAAAGTTGGTTCGGAGAAAACTCGAAATGTTAAGAGGGTTACCGATCCATGGACTAACCTCGGCGAGCATTGCTTAACCTTGTTTGTGTGGCTGTTTATATGTATGATAACGGGGACGTGTGTGTACTCGGGAGTTTTCAATATAAACGCGATAGGTTGTATACTTTGTATAGTATTATGTTCACATTAATATGGAAGATTATTCTAATTACATTTTCACGTTATTTTATTATAGAGACTGTTTCTGCGAGCGGCCCAGCGTGGTCTGTCTCTTGCTAAAATAATTTCTTCGCATGTCCAACATTGCGATCTAAATTCAAACATTTCAAACTATGCCAGCCAGTGCGGTAGGCTGACCGCTCGCATAGCAGACCTCCACAGTATCCATGTGCTCCTCTATGAAAACCTTTTGATGAAATGGATAATGGACAGAAATGTATGAGTTTAGAAACTGGACAAGCAGAACAAATTTTGTGAAACTTTTGAGCAAGCCACATAATTGGCTGCCCAGCGTTTAAGGGCACACTGTGATATATAAGTTTTCACAGGAACGGACTTTGGTGCCCTTTGCTGAACGCAATATTAATCTCACTGGGTTATTGTTATTGCCGTAAGTTTATGATAAATCGCGTAAGATTATAAACTAGAGTATAAGACACGGCTGTATTGTAAATTATCGAATTCAGATGAGATTTATGGTGAGTATTCGAAATAGTCTGTTGATGAGTTCGTGGCTAAATAATAACACCCGGTCGGGTTTATTTTAGCCTATCAGTTTTTTATCGGTTACATTTCGGGGTGTTTGCGATGGAATTGCACAATCTAATTCCACCAAGCCCGTTTCATCATCGGACTAAAAGAGAAACGGCGATGCGCCATCGTTACATGGTGGACATCCCACCCATACGCTCTATAAGACACGGCTGTATTGTAAATTATCGAATTCAGATGAGATTTATGGTGAGTAGTCGAAATAATCTGTTGAAGATTTTGTGGTAAAATAATTACAGCTGCTCGGGTTTCTTTTCATGGTTATATTGATAATATACAATCACCCATCCATGTACTAACTTCATTCATTCATTTATTTATTTCAATCATCTTTGGAACATACAAATTAAATTTAAATGAAAACAAAAAGTAAATCTTATAGTTAAAAAAAAAAAACTTTGGTACATATTTTACACAATTTAAAATAATATTTTAACAAGCTATGGTTCACGTACTGATAGTCAAAACGTTCTGCAAAGGCGTTCAGGTTACTATTGCGGCTGTCCCACACCCTACGCAATAGGGATGTGCACCGCTTGCGCATGATTGTGTTGAAGTAGTCCACACGCGCTTCGGCGAACATCCCTGATGCGCTACAGAAGCGAGGCAGCCTCAAGAGCATCCCGAACGCGTTGTTGTTCAGTAAACGTTGCTGATTTGCTGAGTGGATGAGTGACCAGTGACCATCGATTCGAGATCCAGAAAGTACGTTAAACCTGTTCCTGGCTGTCATTTATACAGCTTTGAAAATCATTACGGGTAGTCAGAAGCTAAAAAATCTGACAGCAGTATTTATATTTATAGTTAGTCACTCCATGTAAAACACTAATACTCAGATTTATAATTTTATCAAGATTTATTACAATCAATTTTTGTAATAAACCCGTGATATTAATAAACCAAAGCAAACAAGAGGAACCCGAATACGCCGTTTTTGACGTCCTTCGAGTTCGACCCTGGTGAGTTTATCCACGGAAATCCTTCACAGTCAAAATATTCGATAACTTTAATTTATTTACTTTGCAGGAATTTTAGGATTATCAAGACCCGTAGTAAGTTTTCCCGCTATGTAACAGACTTATTGATACGGAAACTAGTTTCAAAGAACCCAAAGCTGAATACATTATTGTTGGTTACCTACCAACAATTTTTTAAGTTAAAAGTTCTTTAGCGGCGTTGTGCACTTTTTTTTGTAATGGGTAAAAAATGTTAAACTCGCGTCAGGACACGTGACCTGATCGAAAATTCGTAAGACAGACGGAGAGTAGACAGCGGGCGCGGCGTAGGAGAGGAAGTATCCCCCTCTCTTTCTACGGCGCGGCGAAAATGTATGCCTGCGCCTGTTGTTTCGTTTAGGCGGCGCAGGACGCTTGCGCGAATGTTCGTGTGTGTTAACATGAAAGTTGATTTTTCTAAGAGATAAACTTTTTAATGTAATATAAATTGTCATGTTTGTGTATGATAGCGCAATAAATAAATATTGTATTCTACCACATAAATGATAGTACTTTTATACTGATAATTAAACCAATTCGTGCAAAATTATTCCCTAACCATTCCAAAATATCAAAAATACGCAACGTTAATATTCAAGTTTTCACTTCTGCCGGCACTCCCGAAGTGCCCTTTTTTTAAATTGTTGATACACTTGCGTTTGACCACCTGATGTTAAGCGATGACGTGGTCGAAGATGAAGCACGCTTGCCTAGAAGTAACATATTCACTCTTGACCTAAACACTCCCAGGTTATAGCTATCAAGAAACACAGACTCCGGCAGAGAATTCCACTCGTTTAGCTGTACGCACAATGTAACTATTCCCAATACGTTTTGTACGTATGGGTGGGATGTTTACCATGTTACGATGGTGCATTGCCGTTTGTCTTGTAGTCCGATGATGGATTGGGCTTGGTAGAATTAGATTATTCGATTCGATTGCATATAATTCCAATATAACATGATTATATCGGAATTACACCCTCTACACTTCAATTAGAACATTATGTTATAATCATAATACATGCACTGAACTTTTAGTTTTACTAATATAAACTAATTAATTTAAAGAATTTAAGTCTCTTTTTTTTTCATTTGTTTTGAATGACGGAATTTGTATAACACTGGATTTAAAAAAGTTTTCACTATATTGATTTGTTTTGACTGCAATTGACTGAAAATTATAGAGTTCGATTCACTCAACGATTCTGAACAAACTTGTGCATTAGTTATGTTACATATTTTATATTAACAACATATTTCTAGTGGTAATTAATATTATGTTTCCTTGGTTTTTTATGACTTTTTAGACATATTATTGTAAATTTAAATATTTATCACCTCATGTTGCAGTGATACTTGTTATAATGATAATTTTAAGAACGAGTTTTCCACCTGTGACAAACCCTAAATAAATCTAAATCTGAATCATAACCGGTTTTTGTGTCGATATGTAGGTTAGAAAGAGAAATAGGCTAGCGCTTCATGTAAAACACTTGTAGGTACTCTGTAGCTTTTCATTCAGCAAAATTTGCACTAGTAAAATATATATAAATGCTGTGTAAGTACATTATAACATTTTACTAGTGCGAATGTATCCATTACTGCAGATTGTTAATGTATTAATATTTATGTACGGTAATTGGTAATTTTGTGCTTTCCTTCAGATAGAATATTCTACGATTGGAGACCTTATTCGAGAAATCAAACTTGTTTACGTTTTGAGAAAACTTCTTAGCTTGAACCGAAACATTTATTTATATTATGTCTGGTAAAAATTTCTTTGAACTACATGATAATACTATAAACAATAGAAATTTAGGTCGTATTTTGAAGAAACAATTTTGAGTTCATAATTTATTGATAGTATAACGAAGTTCAAAAAATAACTATCACAGATTGCTGTGATATTTATTTTTTTAACTTAGATAGAGTTTTTTGTAGTTATTTGTGGTAAAAACTTCCTCCAAACCGTTCCAGGTGGCTCTATCCTTAGCCCGTCTAGACCATAAGTTACCAGCTGTTTGATCGATGTCGTCACTCCATCTATTGAATGGTCTACCCTTCCTTTGCTTTTTATGTACTGGATACCAATTTATGGTTATTTCTGATCATCTTTCATCCATAGCTCGCTAAATATGAACTGTTCATTTCCTGCAACATTACAAAGTTACAAAAGCAGAGACTTTTAAGTGATTTTCATTAGAATTATTACTAAATTTTCACATAGGAATCGACCTATAATTACATTTCATAAGTTGCTCTACTCTATTACTCAATACCTTGTTAAGTATAGAAAGTGTTTTTTTTTATTATTAAAAATAGGTTCGCGTTTGATCACCATCTCACCTGATGGTAAGTGATGATGTGGTCAAAGATGGAGCACGCTTACCTAAAAGTAACCTATTCACTCTTGACTTAAAGACTCCTTGGTTATAGCTATCGGGAAATAGACTCCTTCAGGGAATTCCACTCCTTAACCGTACGCAAAATTAAGGTATTCCCAAAAGGTTTTGTGCGTATGGGTGGGATGTCCACCATGTAACGATGGCACTTCGCCGTTTGTCTCGTAGTCCGATGATGGAACAGGCTTGGCGGAATTAGACAGTGTAATTCCATCGCACACTCCCCGAAATTTTATTTATTTTTATTATATTTTTCCTTCGTGTGTCCTACTTCATACTTATCTTACCTCTTACTATACAACGTGTAACGGAAAGGGTATATACATACCAAGGGACGGTTTCTTTGGGTAAACGATATTGGAAGGGTTTTTTAATCCTATCCCATTTCTCGCGCCGACAAAAGACCACCGCCTTTACGCTAGGCTACTACAGTACTAGGTGCACACAATTATGGAAGAGATTTACCGTGATATTTGCAAGTAACGAGGGAAGTTATTGACCTACGTAGTGCGGTGACACGATTGTTATGATTTCAATTTAAGAAACTTACGAAACCGAAAATTTGGTATCAATTTTTAGAGTATTTTATTTTGAGTTGAAATCCTTCCAATATCGTTTGATATCATCCAAAGAAGCCATGCCCTTGGTATGTATATACCCTTTCCGTTACACGTTGTATATACTAATATTATATAGCAAAAAGTTCTCTTATTTAAACGCACTAAATTCCGAAATTACTGCGTGGATTTGGATGAAATTTGGTACGGAAGTAGCTTGGTTATAGGGTACTTTTTACCCGACTGCAAACTAAGGAGTGTTATATTTTGAACGCGATAATTTTACATATAACTTTTTATTGACTTTGTTCATAGGGTGAGTAGTTAAGGAACACCTCATAAATAAATATTTTACTTTGACCTCGACTATTATCTGATGACAAACAACATAAGTTGATTAATATCTTCGTAAATATTTTGTAGAACCATCCATCCGAAAATAAATAATTACACATTTATTTCCGAATGGATGGTTACAAAAACATTTCTTATTTACAAAATGGCGGAAACGAGGACATAATAATACTTTGTCAATAATTCTTTTGTAACGGAATAAACATTTTCGGCTAAATCATCAGTCTAAGTTAAATATCATATTAACGAATACAACTGAAGCCATAAAAACACCAATGCTAGTGACTACGTATGCAACAAACTGAGATCTATACCTAGTGTACTTAGCACACTAAAATATTAAGTGCCCCTCAGAATGTTATACATGGCCCTAGCCGACTCGGTTATTAACTACGGACTAAGTAGCTATGGGAAAACTTACCATACATAATTAGCGGAAATTTACAAATACAGTTAAGAATTATAAAAGTTACCACGCAAAAATACAAAAATGCCCATAGCACTTTTTTTACTAGTACTTTATGAAGCGTGCCCAGAAGACTGATTGCCTCGTTCTAAGACCTATCTATGGATACCTATCTAGTAGTAGTAGATACCCCAATCCCGTGGGAATTCCGGTCTTCTTTCTTCGGAAACGGTCTTTAATAAAATATCATTTAATGAGATAAGGATTAATACAGAGGTATGAACAATATGGTTTGATTATTGTCGGCACTTTTATCCACTTTTAAAATGTAAAACGTAGTTATAGTGTAAACGTAGTTTTTTGTAGATATTGATACGTTCTATAATACTGTAGAACATTTTTTGATCTATCATCAATAGTTTCCGCAACGCACGTGATGTCAGATTTTTATGACAAATTTTTGCACTTCTTGGGTTACATTATTTCATTTTTATTAGCGATCCCTATTTTTGAAAATTTAATATAGCCTATGTCACTCAGTGAAGCTGCAGCTTTCTAATGGTGAAAGAATTTTTCAAATCGGTTCAGTAGTTTTTGTGTGAAAATATTACACACATAGGTACATACATACAAAAACACAAATGTTTCCTCTTTGTAATATTATATTATATATTATTAGTTTAGATTTAATTACAACAGTTGGACTAATTACAGTAATTAAACGAACTAGGATTATATACAAAGCAAACAAAAAGTTATATTATAAACAATGGGAAGGGAAAAAAGTAACAATAAAATGATCTGATGAGTCTGAGGTAACATGGCAGAAGGCTAAGCCCTGTTACCTCTCGCTAAGACTAACCAATACATTGGATCTTACCAAACGATATAACAATAATTTTTCATTCGTTTTAACTTAAGGTTTATAAATTAAGCTTTAAAAAGTATGTACAAGTATTACGTGACAGTCCTTCACGGAATATCCGTTAGGACTTCGAGAATGGCTATCATCGAAGGTTTAAAAATTGTGTGTAGGTAGTTCCAGAGATATCATTCCTTTTTTTCAAATCCCTCTAAATTTAACAACAATATTCTAATACCAATAACACAACTTAAACTTATAATATCGTTTGATGTTGTTTTGGAGATCTGTTTGCCAATTGGCAAAGGCCTCCTCCAACCTTCTCCATTCTCGTCTATCTTGGGCCATTTCCAGAGATAATTCTCGTCAAACAAACACAGGCGAAAAAGTTAATAGCATTTTTTTTTACCCACACCCTGGATTACGCCGTAAGATTCCAGTGCAAAAGGCAAAGTTAGACAAATAGCATCAATAAATTAAGCGAACATGAGGCTGCAGCGAGATTAAGTTGCAGAGAAATGGATGGATTAGACGTCTCGGCGAGTGTACTCGGATTCCGCACGAGTTAAACAAAACCCGAGAAAAACTTTTAACATTGATGTACATATATTATGTAGCTGACAACATACATAAAAATATAGGTAGGCAGTGTCTGTCTGTGATTTCAAAATAACTAATAAATATCGTTAAAATTAGCTGATATAAGATTTATTTTGGTGAATTAAGAAATTTTAATTTTTTGTTAAATATTATATAAATATCTTCAAATAATTATTGGCACTATTCATTGAAGTTTACATTCACAGATGGGGATTTCCCCAATCTTTGTTTGGTTTGTGTTTTATTTGAATTGACTGCAGACTACCGAGGGCTTGAGACAGTGAGAGTTAGTTTTTATTGAGTGTGGGTTTAAGTTCATAGTACCTGTATGTATAATTTTAATTTCATTTATTTAAACATAATTTGATTTGTATTAAAAATAACCAATCAAATTTAGTTTTATTCTATTTTATTCAATGTTTTCACTTTTTCTTATAAAAACCAAATTTAGAAATAAAACCTCGGTACCAAGATCTTTTAAACTTTTTTTTCAAGATTGTGAAATAACATTTGTTTTTATTTGTCAATTTACATCTCTACGTGTGACTACAGTTCTACAAAAATCGTACTTATTATACTCGTTAGTATGAATTACATAACAGATTAATTTGTTTTACCATCATCATAAATATTATTGAAGCACCTCTTAGCGAAAGTACATTTATTTAAATTATAGGTTCTTCTACTAATATTATAGATAAAATTGCCAGTATCATATACTATATTTAGATCTGTTGTCCTTCGTAATTGCGATATCTATATTTAGCACAAGTAGAGTAACTTTACTGTATAGCAAACTTCTTTGAATACCTATTCAAATTGAATTCCCCAGTGTTAATATAAGTTGCAACATTTATATGCATGCTGCTGCCTCGGCTCATTTTCTTATTTTTCTGTAATATGACATGTATTTATTCCTCAAAAAAAAAATTTATTTTATAAGTCCATTTATCGTGCAGCTCATATAACCGTTTTCTGCACTAGGCCACTATCAGGCCACTATTAGTATTCATATATATGAATACTAATAGTGGCCTAGAATTCCTGGCTTGGCCATTAAATCTGAGCACACTCAGATTTAGTCGTTAACTAATTGAAATTAGTCGCCAAATATCAGGATTATTTGGTTCGCAGTTTAAAAGATATAGGGTTACACTGGTGGCCACTATAGTGCCATAAAGCCATGTTTTTTATTGCATGTATATATAATTATAATATTACTGTGTCCTGAAATAAAGGTCTAGCTCAGGCGCAAGTGCTCATTTTCTTTTACTTATTATAAGCTTTAAAATTAAATGCCTACAATATGTAATTCAGCTCCTCTGAATTACAGCCACACTGAACTAGACTCTCTTGAAAATTAGTATGAATTTTACTAACGAGTGGTTTTAATCAAGTGAGCTCAGCTCAGCGTTATATTTAGCTTGTCCGAAATATGCTGAGCTAAACCGAAGTTAGGAACTTAGCTTGTTTCCCTAGGTGTTTAAATGGATTTAGAATATTATGCGGTAGTACAAGGAACCTGTATTTTATGGCTAAAGTAAAAACTGGACGCGCTTTAGTCTATAGAGAAAAGGGCCAAGAGACTTATTGGCAACGATTCACTGGTCGAATCAAAGCTCCAGAGCCTTGAACATCGACGACGAGTTGCAAGTCTATCGGTTACATTTCAGGGAGTGTGCGATGTAATCACACAATCTAATTCCGCCAAGCCCGTTCCATCATCGGACTACAAAACAAACGGCGATGCACCATCGTTACATGATGGACATCCCACCCATACGCACAAAACGTTTTGGGAATACTTACATTGTGCGTACACCTAAGGAGTGGAATTCCCTGCCGGAGTCTGTAAGAAAAAAAAGGTAAATACTGTCAATTTTTTATTACAATGTACTAGAGGGCTAGTAGTATTACCATCTAGCTTAGTTTAGTCTTGAGTAAGAAGAAACTCCACATCAGTAAATAACCTAATTAATTAAATCCCGTCCATGGAGTTGAAGCCAAGATTCCAAATCTCACAGTCACTGCTTCAAAGTAGTTAGATATATATTTTCCACTGGACCACTTTTTATACCAGAAAATATGCCGAAATCCACCGCAAATACTCGTATGTGCTGAATTTTAAAAACAACAGAAGTATCATGTTCCAGCTGAAAAAGTGTAAGCCTTTTTAAATTCTTTTACGAACACTGCGCTTAGATATATGAACATGCAAAAAAGAAAATCAAAATTGGTAAGATAAGTGGCTTGCAAGCGTTCTGGTCAAGGCAAACTTGGCAAAGAGGTAGAATGTGGCAATATAATTTATATTAAATTCTAAGGAAGAGCCAGAAATGCTGTAAGTATGTACTTAATTAGAATAGCAGAGACTTTAACGAGCAGTTTTATTCGAGTAAAACAAGTTAATGTTGCCGCATTGTCTTAACTAAAGGTTACGGGGGAAATGTGTGCTTGTGAAACTGCCTTTATAGGAAGTCCGAGCCAGATTAATTCACACCTACGCTAATTTGGCTTACGAGGTAACTGTTAAATTCTATCAAAGGAAATATTTGCCTGTAAGTAATCCGCTTGGTAAAGCTTGTTCTAAAGCAATTACTATTTAATATTATTATTGCTGAGCTCATTAATCTTGCTTATATTATAAATGCGAACGTTTGTGAGGATGTACGTAAAGATGTATGCATGTTTGTTACTCTTTTACACAAAACCTACCGAACGGATCTGAAAAAAATTTGCTAAGTAGTTAGCATCCTGGAATAACAGATAGGCTACTTTTTACCCGACTGCGGTGAAGCCAAGGGCGAATCCAGGGGGGGGGTCATGGGGTCATGACCCCCCCCTGGGCTGGGTCCAGGACCTAGGTGGACCACTAATTAAAATTTTTAAACATTGTTACTAGATAATACTCCAGTTTCTGTCGTTGTAAACGAATATTGGCAGTGGATGGCCAAGTGGCAGCGGAGTCAGGAAATACAAATTATAACTTCTTGTGATTTGACCACGATTATGTGACCCCCCCCCCCCCCCCCCCCCTGGCACCAAAGCTGGATCTGCCCTTGGGCGAAGCAAGGAGGAGGGTTATATTTTTAGCAAGTATGGTATGTATGTATGTCCGTTTCTTTTCTTCGTAACTATTAAACCAGTTAACGGATTTTGATAAATGATACGTCGTTGGATTTGTCTTGATAGCGCAAGTGTTACCAAATAAATTAAAATTATAATAAATCCCCACAACGAGAACCAGACGCCGTATTGTCAAAAATAAAAGGTCTATAATCGAAGTTTCTGTCACCATTTTTCCTTTTAAGCAACCATTTAGAAATATAACGTTTTAAAACGGAATTAAATACTAAAAAGCTAGAAATAAAAAACTTATTTAAAAAATCTAAAAAACCCGACTGCTCAACTGAAATGCAAGAAATAAGCACATTTTAATTTTAAAAAGTGACAAGCAGGCGGGGCGTAATTGAATATTTCAATTCCAAAAATGGGGTGGGACCCATCTGCTTGTTGTTAATAAGTTTTTTTTTTCATCCCGAAACTCTCACGAAAAGTCGCGGCCAGAAACTACTATTTAATATTTAATGTGTGAGGCAAGTTCTTACTAATTGAGTCCTACAAGAATTTATAAAAGCCGAACGTAAAGCACTCATTAATTAATTATCAAACACAAAGGAAACGTACAATATCTAAAATTTTGAGGAAACTCAACTAAAAGGAAATAAATAACAAAACACTGGATATGAAGCAAATATGAAGTCACAGTAGTACATCTACAAAATAATCTTGTTATATACATCTCAATCTTGTACCAATCCGTTGATTTGAGTGCTAAACGAGATTGCGACCGAACTAAATAATGGAACCAACTTTACATAGGTAAATGATTTACTTTATTTGGTAAGACGTTATTTTAAGAAAAATAGGTGCCTTCTGGGCTCACTCGTCCCATCGTAGACCTGACCTCGTCCTATCTATTTTTAGTATTTTGATCTAAAAATCTTAAAAATTATATGTAAGTGGTTTTTTTACTTAACCAAAGACGCAACTAAGATGGATGTACCTTAAGGGTTTCGGAAGGTATGCACTGCAAAAAGTAATATAAGAAACTGTTTTTTTTTTATTAATCATGATGTGATACTGTAACATAATGAAATCAGGATGGAACAGTCTATTTTAAATTTTTATGAACTTATCTTCATCTTTACTTAGGGTAACGCAAAGATGAAGGTACCCATCGTACAGCTCCTAAAATTTTATCGGCCCATATTAAATCTATACTATATCTACATATAATTAAAATTGAAATGTCTGTCTATGATTTCAAAGTAAGTATCTGTCGGAGTTTTTAATGAGTCTTTAAGTCAAGAGTGAATAGATTACTTCTAGGCAAGCGTGCTCCATCTTCGACCACATTATCACTTACCATCAGGTGAGATGGTGGTCAAACGCGAGCCTATTATCAATATTGCCATCAATAAAAAAAATTCTGTCTGTCTTTCTGTTTGTCCGGGGTAATCTCTGCTCACGATGATCTTAATGGGTTGACCACACAATTTTTAATCCCGGAATTCCGGGATCGAAATTTACGCGGAAAAATTTCTCTCGCGAAACAAAATTGCGAACACAGCTACTCTATACTAATACAAAGTATTATTAAACCGAAAAGTTTGTTTCTTTAAATGCGCTAATCATCGAAAATTCTGGGTGGATTTGGATGAAATTTGGAATGAAAGTAGCTTGAAACTTAAGAAAAGTTTTTTATCTAACTTCAAAAGAAGAAGGCTTATATTTTTATCGTGGTAAGTCCACGGGAGCGAAGTCCCCGCGCTAGTTGAGAATTAAACTTAAAAACTCATGCTAGCACCCACTCCTCGTCAACGTAACAATCTATTTATAAAATAAATAAAGAATCTAAAACTAAAAACAACGAATAAAATCTTTTCTTAGCTGAAACAAAGGACTTTCCATAAAAGGCTTAAGAAAGATTGTGCCTATTTTGTTTCTTGTAGATCGACAGGCAGCGTAGGTTGGCCTAAGACATTAAATTAAATAAAGTTCTAGACAGTATTGAATGGCCTTTTACAAGATGGTTCGATGTGAAGGGTATAGGAATCCATTGGATGCAGGATAAAGAATCAGGTGATGTGGTAACATTTGTGTTTTTGTTGCTGTGTGGAGCAGCAAATAACTTTGGGCTATTAACAATAATTATATTAGAGTCATGACATCAACCACACCCACAAAGAACCACACACATTTACATACATACACATATACAACGTGTAACGGAAAGGGTATATACATACCAAGGCCACAGCTTCTTTGGATGACATCAAACGATATTGGAAGGATTTCATCTCAAAATAAAATACTCTAAAAATTGATACCAAATTTTCGATTTCGTAAGTTTCTTAAATTGAAATCATAACAATCGTATAACCGCACTACGTAGGTCAATAACTTTCCACGTTACTTGCAAATATCACGATAAATCTCTTCCGTAATTCTGTGCGCCTAGTACTGTAGTAGCCTAGCGTAAAGGTGGTGTTCTTTTGTCGGTGCGAGAAAAGAGATAGGATTAAAAAACCCTTCCAATATCGTTTGATATCACCCAAAGAAGCCGTGCCTTTAGTATGTATATAATATACCCTTTCCGTTACACGTTGTATACACATTCACACACTCACACACAATTACACAACACACACCATCAACAAAACAACCATATTAATACAATTTTATTTCTTTACTTCTTTTAAGTTGTAGTGCCTATTTTTAAACTTTTGAACATTATACTTAGTTCTTACGTTAGTTTATGAACCTTAGGTTAGGCTAGGCTAGTTTTTAACTAGCCTAGATAGGAAAGCAGTATGACACCTGTTTAAATGTAGTGCAAAAAAGTGATATATAAATGCGCCTCTATAATGTTAGTTAGACATAAGTGTAATTCCTTGTTGTACTACAACACTTGTCAATAAACAAAGTTTTCATTTACTATTATCATCATTTTCTTAGCGTCAGCAGACCACTAGACCAACGAGTTAGCTGAAATGGTTGAAAATAATTCATATATGGCTTTAATCTAGAGAAGCAGCAAATTTTCTGTCGATCTGTTTAGGTTTTTTGTAAATTAGAGACTTTTTGCCGCTTAAACAGACCAATTTTTTTTTACATTTAATAGCTCTCTGAATTTGAAATCATATTCACTATTTCTACATTCACATCTTTTTTTGAAAATGATTTCCTCTTACCTGACACCTAACATAGAAATAAACACCACATGGCTATTAAAGAAAACCAGCTCAATTGGCATTCATTAAAAAGTCAAGTTCAAGTTCAATTGCAAGTCATATTCAGTTTCTTCTTTCGAGTTTTGAACAAATATATAGGTACAAAACTAGACTTTTATTAGGTACATAAATTCAGATTCAAATAAATGTTACAGTTTCAAAAGAAAAAAGGTCAATTCTGGGGCTCAATCTTGTACAGATCAAATATATGTACTGATCCTAACTTTTCGGAGAATAATTACGACATTACTTGCGTTACGCTGAAGCCAAAAAAATGGGTTTATTTATTACTTTCAATAAACTAATTGGACCTTCATTTTCGAGACAGATAGACAAGCGAACGAATGAGTGAATGAAAAACCGAATGAATGAGCTCAAAAGCTGGACATGACATGTGTCACAGAGGGTTTTATTTTATTAATAGAATAAAAATGGCCCACATATACAATATTTTTCTGAGAATCACGGTCAATGTTTTATTTTAGGTTTTTATTTTTGGACTTTCTGATATTAAGAAGGAGGTAATCGTGTCGAGGTTAAGCCACGCTTGTTAAGGTCAGTCCATAGATGGGTGAACATCATAACATATCGAGTTTCCGGCTGTCATTTGAATCTTTGACAGTCGTAACGGGTCGTGAGAAGCCAGAGATTCTCACACCAGTCTTGTCATGGTGTATCATGTTCCTTTCCCCAACTATTATTTTGCCCTACGTTTTGGGAATACTTTCATTGTGCGTACGGCTAAGGAGTGGAATTCCCTGCCGGAGTCTGTGTTTCCTGATCGCTATAACCTAGGGATCTTTAAGTCAAGAGTGAATAGGTTACTTCTAGGCAAGCGTGCTGCATCTTTGACCACATCGTCACTTACCATCAGGTGAGATGGTGGTCAAACGCGAGCCTATTATCAATAAAAATAAAAAGTATTAGTGCATGGAGCATGGTAGTGTATGGTGCATGGAGTGACTGAGCAGAAAGCAAGAAATCAATATATTTTTGCAACATATAAACATTTGACGAGTCTGTTTGCGCAGTAGTTGCTTATCGCTATCGCTGCGAATCGCGAATTCGATTCCTGCAACGGAATATCTTAAAGATAGTTATTGCGTGTCTGGGTGTTTGTGGAAATAAAAATTAAATGTTTATAAACGAACCCACGGTGCAGGCAATATTCTATGTGTAGGACAGCCTTGTAAAAAAATGATTTTAAACATCTACGCCCAAGAGTGCCGGATCAAACCTGGGCACTCAGAGTCGGATTTTTGCTTTTTTTTTATTTTGCTTTATTTACTTATTTTTATTATAATGTATAACACTTTTAGTCATCTCAATAAAAAATTGGGTATAATAGGTGAACGGAGCTTAATAAGCTTAGGTATGACATAGATTTTTTTTATTGTGCCATTAATCATGAAATCTTGAGAAAATAAATCAAATCAATCCAAAACTTACAAAATTCACAATACAGGTCTTAGACGTAAATTAGGTTTTATTACTTAAAGGCCTTTTCCAGGCATTGCAAATTTCAGAGTTTACACTAACAAATTAACACTAATTTCATCTATTTACAAAAAAATTGACAGGGAGTAAGAGTCGTGGAAGGATTTTAATAAACTGGGAATAAACAATAAAAGAGTACAATGGTAGGTGAAATTTTATATCGAGTAGCGAGTGACTCAGCCATGCAAGCCGGTGCGGATATTCTATATACATAATGCCAAGTGCGAATCAGACTCACCCATGAAGGGTTCCGTAGTAACTACGCAGAATAATTTTGTTTTTCATAGTTTTTGTATAAAATACTAATTAATATCTACGGTTCTAGAACTTTTTTGTTTAGAGTCTATGCGTCTCACGTCTGTAAAAGAATTTGTCTATGTTATGTACTCTTGTACTTGTAATGACTGAGCAAGTGTGCAAATTAAAAGGTTTAAACAAAGAAACACTTTTTATTCAATATTCTACGGGTTATGAGGCCCAGTAACTACAAGAATAAAATATTGAATATTAAGGAAGCAAATTACTGTATCGTCGGAAATATTGGCAATCCAACCCGGTTAACACGAGGCCGCGTGCATCGTGGTTTTGAGGTTAGTCGGCGGCAGAAGAAAAATACTCGAAGGCGAAGTTTCCTAATTATTCGAGGAAGGAAGACGAACAGGAAGGTACGATGGAAGAAACAGATAAACTGTTAGCATCATCAGTCATTAAGCTGGAGGGTTCCAGGAATTGGAACGTTTGGAAGTTCCAGACTGTGGTTTTATTACAAGGCAAAGGTTTGCGGAGTGTGGTCAATGGGCAAAGTGTGAAGCCAGAACCAGGAAGTGCAGAAGCTCTGACTGCTTGGGAGGTTAAGGACGCAAGAGCCCAAACGTTAATAGTGACGCGAATGTCCGAGAACGTCATGCTGCATGTCATGACCTGCAAGACATCTCATGAAATGTGGCAGAAATTAACTAGCGTGTATGAACAGAAAACAGAGACAAGCATACTCATCGTGCTACAACGGTTTTTCCAATTCAAGTACGAAGAAGGCACGGAGATGTCAGTATTTCTGTCAAAAATACAGGTGTTACAAAATCAACTAAAACAAATGGGTGAAGACATATCAGACAAATTTGTGATCACTAAGGTGTTGATGTCGTTGCCAGAAAGTTTCAAGCATTTTGTGTCTGCATGGGAGTCTGCACCCGATGAGAAACAAACACTAGATAATCTCATTGCAAGATTGTTAGTGGAAGAAGAAAGAATGAAAGAAAAAGGTGGGAAGGCTCAATAAACATCAGCGTTTGTTGCCAAGGTTGATAAGCGAAATGTGAAATGTTTTAAGTGCAATAAACTAGGACACTTTCAGAACGAATGTCGGCATAGTGTGAACAAACCAAGTAATGATCGTGCCAGTATGAGTAAATCAAATAAGAGGTGTTTTTATTGTAACAAATTGGGACATTATAAAAGTGAATGCCGATACAAAAAGAACAAAGAAATGGACAGTAATGCATTTATCGTACAGACTATCAATAAGCATTCTCAACAAACGCAGTGGTTAGTAGATACAGGAGCAAGTGAACATATGTGTCATGATCGTAATATTTTCTCAACCTATACACCCTTAATGCATAAAACAGTCATTATTGGTAATGGAGATGCAATTAGTGCAAATGGATGCGGTCAGGTGGCATTGCAAGTTTACAATGGTCACAAGTGGGTAAATACTATCATGGACAATGTTCTATATGTCCCAGAAATAAAACAAACTTGTTCGCAGTAAACTGTGTGACAGATCGAGGTTATGTCATGGTGACAGATGAAGATGAATGTAAAATCTACAACAAACTACAAAGTAAATTGTGTGCAGTTGCAAATCGAAAAGGAAATATGTATTACATGAATGTTCGATATAAATGCCACTTAGTAAATGTAACACGCTCAAATTTGGACTTAAGTAAGTGGCACCAGAGACTAGTGCATCAAAACATTCAATATGTGAAAGCAGTTCTGAAAAACAACAACATTGGAATCAAAAACAATTGCGATGTGAAATGTGAGGGCTGTCTAAAAGGTAAAATTCATCGATTGGCTTTTGAGAATAGTGAAAATAAGACAAGCAGACCATGTGAGTTAGTTGTCGCAGATACATGTGGGCCTATGGAGGAGTTGTCAGTTGGAGGTTCAAGATATTTTGTGATACTAAAAGATGACCACTCAAACTATAGATCAGTATACTTTGTAAAGAATAAAGATGAAGTGAAGAACTGTATTCATGATTTCATTAACAAGGCGGAGAATGTAACTGGATGTAAAGTACAAACCTTTAGGAGTGATAATGGGCTGGAGTTTCTGAATAATGAAATGAAAGAGATATTTTTAAAGCGAGGTATTATTCATCAAACTACTGTGACTTACACTCCTGAGCAAAATGAGAAGGCAGAACGCGAAAACCGAACTTTAATTGAAGCTGCTCGAACAATGTTGTGTGCCAAGTCCCTTCCTAAGAAGCTTTGGGCAGAGGCTGTTAATACTGCTGCTTACGTCTTGAATAGGACTGGCAAAAGTAAAGAGAAAGATAAAACTCCATATGAGATTTGGACAAGAGTTTTGACATAAACACTTTACAGATCTTTGGCACGCCAGTGTTTGTACATGTACCAAAAGGAAAGAGAAGAAAGTGGGACTCAAAAAGTCAAAAAAGAATCATGGTGGGCTATGGAGAAAACTGTAAAGGTTTTAGAATATATTTTCCGGAGAGAAATAATATTGAAATAAAGAGGGATGTTGTATTTGTGGAAGAATCAAGATATGAGGATAATAAAGAGGTAATTAAGATAGGCATTGATGAGCAACTGAGCAGTACAGATGAAAGGGGAATAGAGGAGGTAGAAGACCATTTAATAACACAATATGATGATCAACAACAACCCAGTGAATGTGCGGAAAGTTTAAACCGTGGAGACTTGAACAAATCTGCAACTGAAAATGATGATGATCCTACATATGTGCTCTGTACGAGTGATGAGACTTCAAGCGATGAGTATGACGGGAACATACCAACACCTGGTGAAAGAAATACTCGTATAATAAAACAAACATCGTTTTACAAATGTAATTTTGTCTATACAGAGGACAATGAACCAAAAACTTACCATGAAGCCATGCAGAGTAAGGATGCATGTGAATGGAAGAAAGCAGTGGAAAGAGAACTTCAAACTTTACAAGTAAACAATACATGGAATGTCTGTGACTTGTCAGAGAATGAGAAAACTGTAAGTAGAAAATGGGTTTTCAAAATAAAAAAATCTCATAATTCAGTACAATATAAAGCGAGGCAGGTTGCTAGAGGTTTTGAACAAAATTATATGTCAGATACATATGAAATTTATGCACCAGTTGCAAAGTTGACAACATTTAGATTGTTTGTTTCAATAGCTACAATGTTAAGGTTACCAATTTATCAAATGGATGTTGTAGGAGCTTTTCTATATAGGGATATTAATGAAAATGTGTTTTTGGAACTACCAGAAGGGGCTTATAGTGGGGATAAAAGAATTGTAAAGCTTAATAAATCACTGTATGGTCTTAAAAAGTCTCCTAAGTATTGGAATGATAAGTTCAACACGGTAATGATTAAGCAAAGTTTTGTTAGATCACAAAATGATCCATGTTTGTATTATAGATGTTGCAATAGTAATAAGCTTTATGTTCTATTGTATGTCGATGATTTGCTTATTTTTGGTTCAAATGAAAAAGAAATATGTGACCTTAGGTCAGTTTTTAATATAGAGTTCAAAATGAAGGATTTAGGCCTTGTAACTAATTTTTTAGGAATTAATATAAAACAAGATTTAAATAGTGGGGTAACAGAATTAAATCAAAATCCTTACCTGGAAAAAGTTTTGAAAAGATTTCAAATGGAAAACTGTAAACCAGTATCAACCCCTATGGACCAAAACTTCAATACTAAAATATTTGAGTGTAAGAATGAGTATAGTATAATACTGAAAATACTTGTAGACAAATTGCCTAATGTATGCAGTTTCAGATACAAGACCAGATCTATGTATAGCTATTTCTATATTAAGTATATATCAGAACCATGCAAACAATGTGCTCCTAACTGCTCTTAAAAGAATGTTAAGATATGTGAAGTGTACTATTGAGTATAAATTAGTTTTTAAATCTAACAGTGAAATGTTGATTGGCTATTGTGATGCTGATTGGGGATCTTAAGGATAGGAGGTCTACTACAGGATATTGTTTTAAATTTGCAAACTGTTTAATATCCTGGTGTTCCAAGAAACAATGCTCTGTAAGTTTGTCATCAACTGAATCTGAATATATTGCACTCAGTATGGCAGCGAGTGAAGCATGTTGGCTTGTTAAACTGTTAAAAGAATTTAATATAAATAATGTCTGTCCAGTTACAATGTTCTGTGACAACCAGTCTGCTATAGTAGTTGCAAATACTGAAAACATAAAACGTCTAAAACATGTTGACATAAGATATCATTTTATTAAGGAATTGATTAATAAAGGCAAAATGCAATTAATTTATTTAAAGACTGAAGAACAAATAGCAGATATGTTTACAAAGCCATTAAATAAGGATTTATTATTAAAATGTATTAAAAAGTGTGGTTTATGTTAAAAACTAAAATTGTTTTGGTATAATTTAAGAGTAATAATATATTACATTGAGGAGGAGTGTTGGAAACAATGTAATATCTTATACATTAGTAAGTTTGTATTGGCAACACTGCCATTCAAGTAATTTCTAGAACTTTTTTGTTTAGAGTCTATGTGTCTCACGTCTGTAAAAGAATTTGTCTATGTTATGTACTCTTGTACTTGTAATGGTGACTGAGCAAGTGTGCAAATTAAAAGGTTTAAACAAAGAAACACTTTTATTCAATATTCTACAATGCATTTGCTACAACTCAAAAACTGCTGACCTGATCTCATTTAAACCACTTTTCGTTTGAAGTTTTTATTAAGATCTACAGCATATATTTTTTTAAGATTTTTAACTGTATTATTATGAAAGTTACAGGGTGGGGCAGATTTTACCACTTTTATCTTTTAAAAAATTGACTTGAAGAAAAAGAATTGGTTTTAGAAACCTCAATGTCATTTTTAAAGAACTGTGTATAGATACCAAAAACGTATAGGTTTGATGAAAAAAAAATATTTTCAGTTCCATGTATGGGGAGCCCCCTTCATTTTATTTAGTTTTTATTTTTCTATAAAATCGTAACGCTGTTCACAGAATATATAATACCTGCCAAGTTTTATGCCATTTTTGCCATTCGGCTACGGAACCCTAAAAATGTTTTTCCTGTTATACATAATAGAAAATGCAATGTTTGTGAGGTCCAACCCTAATCTGTTTCCGAGCATGGCTGATGTATTTCCACGCAATAGACGTGACAACACTCAGATTTGCTTACAACAAGCTAGAACTGCTCTTATGCGCAAGAGTGTCTTTTGCATGGCTCCAATTATTTATAATAAATTGCCAAAAAGTTGGAAGCTTTTAAGTGATGTACAGTTTAAATTGAAAGTTAAAAAATTCTTAGCCGAAAGAGCTTACTACACAATTAATATTTTTTTATGTGAAAAGAATTTTAATTTATGACTATTATAACTTTTACCAATTAATTGACTACTTTAAATGACTATAATTACTTTTATCTTTTAATTAACTACTTTAAATGACTGTAATAACTTTACTTACTTGTTTTGACTATGTTATACAAGTAAACTGTGACTGAGATGTTTTAATTATTGAATTATACAACATTGAATTGTTTTTATTAATTATTTAAATGACTTTATTAGCTGTGTAATTTAATACAAAATTATGAATAATTATAATTAAAATATACTCACCTTAAATATTTGTATGCCATTGTATAAATATGGCAAACATGACGACCTGTGTAAAATATTTGTTAACAACTTGCATGCTTTTCTTTTGTATGTATACTCATGTTTCGACAAATAAAATGATCTTATCTTATCTTATCTTATCTTATCCTGTATGCGTTCTTAAACCTTAGATCAGATTTTCCTAAACTAGGCGTATTTGGCGCAGCTAGCATTGAGTTTTATTTTGTCATGTTCTTTTTCATGTTGTAATAATATGTTGTTATATGTTCTGTTATAGTGTGTACTTGTGGCATGTGTCGATAAACATTTTTTACATACTTCTTTATTTTTTCTTTCAGATTGTGATCAAAATGTAGGCGCGAGAAGGTTTTTGAATCAAAATATCCACGGCTGCATGAGCGTAATTCGCACGCGAACGAAGCCGCGGGAAGCTGCTAGTTTTATATAAAAACAAAACAATTCTAAATAACCCACTCGATAGCGCAATGCAATCTATTCCAACGAGAAAGGTATCGATTAATTATTCGAATCACCTGCTCCCGCATACCATTAACTCTCCGAATCGGATTCCTTCGTGTAAAATCGATTGCCGACTTCATTTGTGCAGAGTGCTTGAAATTCTAAGAGTAGTTTTCTTCGGCGCACGAAATCTTGGGCTTGAGACGTCGTGATATGAAAAACGAGAAGCGATTGGAGGTGTGAAGTCGTGACACGTACGAATAAGCTCGATGCAGCATTTCTAGTAATGCAGTACACCGTGGAAAGTCAGAGTAAGCTGATAACATTTTTTTTATTGATTATAAGCTCACGTTTGATCAATATCTCACCTGATGGCAAGCGATGATGTGGTTGAATATGAAGCACGCTTACCTAAAACCAATCTTCTCACTCTTGACATAAATACTCCAGGTTATAGCTATCACGATCTCCAGCCACCGTAGGTGCGGGCTTGCGGACGACGAGCAGGGCTGGCTCACCGTCCAGTAAGGACCAGGCCCGTATCGACGGCGCGTCATGTTCCACGCCCGCCTCAAGAACTGTCAACACCAGTGACCGGGGTTTGCGGGAAGGTTCTAACAAGATACCGCGACCCCGGAAGTTTAGGGCAGCTGAAGAAACAGGGTGGGTTTTTAGTCATTAGAAGTCTGACACACCCTTCCGCTAAACCCAGAGCGGGAGAAGTCATTCGATGATTTTCCAACGCGGGAAAAAGAAAAGGTTATAGCTATCAGGAAATTCTGACTCCAGCATGGAATTCCACTCCTAAAACGTTTTGTGTGTATGTGTGGGAGGTTCACCATGTAACGATGACGCATCGCCGTTTGTCTGTAGTCTGATGAAGGAACGGGCTTAGTGGAATTAGACTATGCAATTCCATCTCACACTCCCCGAAAATTAACTGATAGAAAACCGATAGACTTTCATCACGCCCTTAATGTTTAAGGCTCTGAAGCTTTGAGTCGATCAGTCCCTCGTTGCCAATGAGCTTTTTGGCCCGTTTTTGAATAGACTCAAGTCCATCAACCTGGTATTTTATTAACATAATCGATCTATAACGTTTCAACTGCTGAGACACCTCCACTATTACCATGCGAACAAAGTCGCCGGCACAGCTTGTGTACACATAAATCTGTTGCGAAATATACTACATCCCTACGCAAATTGTTACTAGGCATTGTAATAACGCTAAACCTGCCAGCTTGCATTCATGGTTACCGAAATTGAAACTCTAAATGAACGCGAGACAATTTCGTTACATTAGTATGCACTAAATTCAACAAGATAATGAAATATTGTCTACGTTCAGTATTCAGTGGGAATACAATTGCTTTGTTGGGTCTGTGAGTATAAGCACGTCTGCTGAGCTTCGGGGTTTCTGAGCCCAGAATGTTCCAACTGCTGTGACTCAAGCATCCACTACGAGAGAGGGAGTGGAAGAGGTTCCACCATGTGGGCGTGGGTAGATGTCGCATTTCTTTGGATTTTTTGGTCTCTTACCGGTACTTAACACGGTATACCTTGGCTAGACCAACTCACATTTCTGGCTTCTGACTTCACATAACGACTGTCAAAGATATTAAACTGACAGCCAACGGCAACGACCGAGGTATGGGAGTATCACACCGCCAAATTCCAAACTCCGGGGTACTACTGAGAAATTTCCAATAGAAAAATCGGTTGTCTGTAAAGTCGGTTTACTGACGATAGTTGAACGTGACAACGTCATAAGAAAATACTGATGGAATGGTTGCATTTTTTAAAAGAAAATTTTAAGTTTACATCACTATTACTGCACTTCTCATGACAATGGAAGAATCCCTACACAGTGACGTCATCTCTTAGCGTTTTATGATAGCCTAGTACTTGACTCACACACAGTCATACATAAATGTCAAAGAATTCCCACACAGTGACGTCAGTTCTTACCGTTTTATGATAGCCTAGTACTTGACTCGTTGAGTCATACATAAATGTCAACTTGTAGATCCAATTTGATTTGCTTTGGAACGCCTAAGAGCGATGGAACGCCTCAGAGCGAGGTAACGCCGCATGAGTCATGTATTTTCGTGCGTGCAGCGAGCTTCATCGAATTATAAGACGTTGTCACGTCAAAAACCCAACAGCACTTTTTGTAGACTAGACCACACGATCGGCAGTCGAGCTTGCGGCCACTTAACCAACAAAGCAGTCTCTATCTCAGTTCTGTATAATAATGTACGATGGTAATATTACAGACGATATACAATAAATCATCCTACTCATTTTCCTTTCACAAAAACAGCCCGTACTTTTTTCTGTTACCTTTAAAGGTATTCTTGGAAAGTGTATTGCTTGCAGTGAATGCACCTGTACCCTTGAGTGCTTTCAGCTGAGAATAGAACCCCGTGATGTGCTCAGCCTGTTGATAAGAAAACGCAATCTCGACTGCTATTAAAAATGGCCGTGGGCGGTGAAATGCATTTTTATTTTCTTGCATATCGTTGGTGTGAGAAAGGAATAAAAGAGTTGAGGTTTATTTTAAACGACGAACGACAAAAATAGTATTTATTTAGTTCTTAGTTTAGTGCTCTAAATTTAGTTATTTCGTTCGTAAGTGTTTCGCATTGTGTCGGTACCGTGGTAAGTAAGTAATAATTTATTACATTTGGGGCAATGCATCCAAAACATATGAGCGGTTATCTCTTAACATATATTTTATTCGAATTCAACATTAAATGTAAAGACCACAGCCCATACACTAATACATAATATAGACTGTAGAAAATAAAAATTCAACGCGCCCCAGGAATTTATTTCAATTATATACTTACGTTTGATGCGGAGAGTGGCGTGATTTCTAAAACTTGGTACCTACCTATAATTTTAAGCTTTAAGTACATCTACTGAAACATTATTTTGTTCTTTGACAATAAAACCGTTTGTAATTTTTTTTAATGTTTCAACCACTTCCGGACTTACAATTAATTTTAGACTTGGCTTGCTAATATAACTTTGGTTAGGTGCATAAGATTTTCAGGTACTATGGAGCTGGTCTGATGATGCAGCCTGAAGGTGGCCACAGCATGTTCTCATTTTCTTTTTTTTCTTTTTAGTGATAATAGGCTCGCGTTTGACCACCATCTCACCTGATGGTAAGTGATTATGTGGTCGAAGATGGAGCACGCTTGCCTAGAAGTAACCTATTCATTCTTGACTTAAAGACTCCCAGGTTATAGCGATCAGGAAACACAGACTCCGGCAGGGAATTCCACTCCTTAGCCGTGTGCACAATGAAAGTATTCCCAAAACGTTTTGTGCGTATTGGTGGGATGTCCACCACGTAACGATGGCGCATCGCCGTTTATCTTGGAGTCCGATGATGGAACGGGCTTGGCGGAATTAGATTGTGTAATTCCATCGCACACTCCCCGAAATGTAACCGATAGAAAACCGATAGACTCATCCAAACAAGGTCGCATTATCGTGAATGATGTAATAATCGGGTACTGTATATCTAACTGCGCCAGGCTGTAAGAAGAGCCTCTACCACCAATCACCAACGTTGACGCTTCAACATGACGATGACCGGTCTGTCAACAGTGGTTTTTTTTTTTTTTTTAAAGAGAACTAGCTGTTTGGGTAGAATTCACATTACTAGCATCTTGTTAACCCTACAACTATGCTAAGTTCTAGTGACAGGAGAGGGTTTCTGGCAAAAGTGTAACGGGTGGAGCTCGAACCTGCGACCTCTCGATCATAAGTCCAACACCTTAGCTAATAGGCTATTGCTAATCTTAATTACTTCTTACTTATACAACGTGTAACGGAAACCCCATATCTATCCAAAGGGGCTGAAGACTACATCTGGTATGGAGTCTCTATGCATAGTTTCAGCTCAAAATAACTGACTCAAACAATTGATACCAAATTATTGGTTTCATATATTTCTTGAATACCAATCATAACAAACGTGTCACAGCACTACGAGGGTCAATAACTTTCCACGTCACATGCCAATAACACGATAATTCTTTTCGTTCTTCTTAATTTGTAAAATTCGGTCTCTGGTATCAGTGTATTGGAATTTGTAATAAGTTCTACACACGTAGACTTAGGATTACAAAACCCTTTGCTATATCGTTTGTTATCATCCAAAGAAGCCATGCATTTGGTATGTATGTATATACCCTTTAAATTACACGTTATATTACTAATGCGAAAGTTTGTGAGGATGATGTATGTATGGATGGATGAATAGATGTTTGTTACTCTTTCACGCAAAAACTATATGAATCAATCTGAATGAAATTTGGTGTATAGATAGTTAATATTCTGGGATAACACTTACTTTTATCCCGTAATTCCCACGGGATCGGGATTTACAACCCACCATCCGGGATTTACCTCCCAAGCAAACCTGGGAGTAGAAAAGAAGAAGAGTGTTCGGATGGGTATTGACAGTTGATATTACTCAAGATGACGCCCAGAGTCTGATTATGGAGCTGGAATGCGGCCAAAGAATATTCTAACAAGATAATCTTCGTAAACTAGGTAGCACAATCATGTTTGGGCTCATTAGATATGTATTTTTGGCCCTCAAGATACACGCGCCATTTAGTTAGGGGATCACTGTGTAATTTTAAAGCTACAAAATTCTATAACTTAATACAATATTCTACATAGTATCAAGCAGTACTCAGAAAAAGTTTGTAACAATGGTCCAATAAATAATTTATTTATATTACATACATATAAATAAAATTGAGGTGTATCTGTATATCTGTGATTTCAACATAACTGCGTTCTCTCAAATGCTTAAAGTTATCTACACGATACTAAAACTTTTTTTAATTTGTATGTATCTATTTATCTGGGCTTATCTCAGAATTGGTTTAATATTTTTAAATGGGATCAATGGAACATAATATAATAAAGGATTTTTACATATATGAATCTCATCGTTACATGGTGGACATCCCACCTATATGCACTCAACGTTTTGGGAATACCTTCATTGTGCGTACGGCTAAGGAGTGGAATTCCCTGCCGAAGTCTGTGTTTCCCGATAGTTATAACCTAGGGGTCTTTAAGTCAAGAATGAATAGGTTACTTTTAGGTAAGCGTGCTCCATCTTCGACCACATCATCACTTACCATCAGGTGATATAGTGGCCAAACGCGAACCTATTATCAATTTTAAAAAAAGTCGCGGGCCTAGGTAGTTGTTCAATACAAAAACTCGAAAAAATTATAAACAAACGTTTATTCTGGGATAAAAAAAACTTCACTTGTCAACAACGAGCGTTTAACTTCGAAATATTGGAAGCATACCTATAAGCAGTTGCTATAAGCTTTTGGATAAAGAAATGTCAAAAAAAATACTCTCGTGAAATTGTCAGGATTCTGAACCTAACAGGAATAGTAACGGGGCCAGTTTACGAGTGACTATTTAAAAAAATATTTCTCTTTATTTAACGACAACCAACACCATGTCTTTTTAAAATAGGAATTTTTAAAGTTTTTCGTAGCATTGAGTATGTGTACAAAATGTTGTGAAATATAAATATGTCGGGTTATCGAAGAGATGACTTATGGTTCATTGACTTCAGACTTACGATTTATGGGGCTGAAATTAAAAAATAAATGTTCTTTGATATTTATTTTACATCGTAGAGATCAGTATCTACTATATATATTTAATTCCCCTGATGTTCTTCAATAATCATATCAGAAGCTTTCTCTGCAATCACAACTGTAGCCACAAAATTGCCACCAGTCACAATAAACGGTATAACACTTGCATCTACAACCCTCAAACATTTTATACCATATACCTTCAATTTAGAATCGACCACAGAACCCATGGAGCAAGTACCACCATAGTTCCACATACTTGTGGACATACAATACACATAACACTTCCAATAGTCGTCAGTTCCATATTTAAAGTCACTACATTTGTCTCCAATAGGGTCCAGAATGTTACCATTCACATCCTTGAAATAAGTTGTATTCACGATTGGAAGAAAATCTTTCAAATATTTGACCAAATTATTTATATCTTCTTTTTTGGAGAAGTATCCAGTATCAATCATTGGAGCATCACGAGGATTTTTAGTTTTTAAAGTAACTTTTCCTCTCGATTTTGGGTACAAATTTACGATTTGGGTGTAAGCGTTTTGTCTACCCATGAGTTGGTTGTATGACCTATCGCAAATGTCGTACTGAAAATTAAATGGTAAAGCGCAAAACTGGAGTAAGAAATGGAGTCGTTCTTCAATAAAAGTAAATGTAGCATAGTCAGGTACCTCAGAACATGGCTCCAAGGATTTATAACCAACAACAGCTGACGCTGGGTAAGTATGGAAATTAAATGGTCCAGGGTCTGTAATTTTCTTCGCCCTATGCATAACAGTGACAACTTGTTGATCTTGAAAATTCTCGCCAACAGGTAAATCAGCAATAACTGTAATATCTTTTTCTTTTAAATGTTTTCTTGGGCCAATTCCTGAAAGCATAAGTAACTGTGGGGACTTGATCACTCCAGCAGACAGTATAACTTCTTTATTAGCTCTTAAAAATATTTCCTTTTTACCGTTAATACTTGCTCTCACACCGATAGCATTTTTGTTTTTATCAAAAATAATTTTCGTTACTAATGTGTTCTTGGACAAAAAGAGATTTGGATATTTTTTCGCTGGCACCAGATAGCCGTACGCTGTACTTTGTCGGTAACCTTCAGCTATAGTGTATAGTACTCGACTGTAGCCAATAGAATGTCTACCACTTAAGTCTTGGACTATTTTATTGCCCATCTCTTTAAATGATTCTAAATAATCCTTGATATTTGTGCTATTGTCTTGAGCGATTCCTATGTTTCCCGCCCCTCCTTCAACTCCAAAATCTGGAGGTGTACCTCCAACCCCTCGACAGTTGCCTGTGGCAGAGTTCGCTATTTTTGGAGCTTGCAGTCTTTCACTTCGCTTAAAGTATGGCAGAAGGTTGGTGTATTCCCAAGAAGAGTCATTCACTGCTTCAGCCCATTTATGATAGTCGTGTACAATTCCCCTTAACCCAAGCATGTAACCGATTGAGCCGCTTCCTCCAAGAACTTTTCCAACAGGCACGGCCATGGCAGGGTTTCGATGGCATCTTCCAGTGTATTTATCTGGAGTAGCCGTTAGATTCCAGTCCAATCCAGAATTTGGTAGATAAACTAGTGCTCCTGGTAACTGAAATAATGATTAACAGTTAATTTAATGGTATTATCTAAGCAAAGAAAATTGTTAGATAATAAACAGAACTTACAAAGGATTCATATGGTTCATCAGTTCCAGCTTCCAGCAATAGAACAGTATGATTTGCTGCAGCAAGTCTGTTAGCCAGAACACATCCTGCAGTACCACCTCCAACAATCAGAAAGTCAAAGCGGTTTCCATCTGTTGAGGAATAAAACTATAAATTTTATGAATAAATGAATATGAATAAATTATCTGCCTAGTCATTTCCGAAGCAGCTGCTAGTCTAACAAGTTGCAGCATGGTACTAGTATTTTACATGAACCACTTACCTACCTCACCTACACAACTAGTAACTGGGCAATGCAATAGCTTTTAGCAAAACTAGTGTTGGATATACTTGCTACAGACTTCTTGTAACGACTCTCAAAGATGTACAAAAGACAGCCGAGATAAAAGGCTTGACGTGCTATCCTAGGCATACAGGAATCTCGATAATATGAAATGAACAGTTATGCAGAGCTCCTCAGTATTAGAAAAATCTATGACATTAAAAGACTCACTCAACTCTCTCTTTCTCGATGTTTCCCAACCTGTTAAACCACACGATGTTAAAGAACACATTATATATTTTATGTACTTATATATTGTATTTATATACATAATTATATTTATATTTTGTTAGTTTTTCTGTTTTGATGAGTATGTATTTGTAAAGTGGTACACTAATTTAGCCCTCCTCATTTTAATTAAACCTCGTAAAGTCCTTCCAAAGGTTTTCTGGAAGATTTCGATCTCAGCGATAAGAACTATTGTAACCATATTTTTTTACAATATTGTTATTTAAGTGTGATTCAGTTATTGGTGTACAATAAAGTATATTCTATCTATGTTTCTAACCTGGCCCAGTGTTTCATAAAAAAATCAAAACACTGGCCATGGATTACTCACAAATCTATCATAATCCTTTACACAAATGCCCTTGTACTTCGTAACAGTATGCAAATAGGTTACCACGTAAAACATCATTATCTTACTGCTATTTGTCATAAAATACACAAAACGCGTGTATATTGCGTCCCACGTTTAGAAACACGTCAACGTAATAAAAATTTGTGTGCATAAATCAACCGGTTTTGCGTTACAAGTTGACATTACGAGTAATGGCAATGTACGTTGTCTGGTATACCTGTGTTGTGATGTAATATTTGATATCCACTGGATTTGTAGGCATGAGCCAACATGTATGCAACACAGGGGACGTTCAAAGTTTATATAAATCCTTATAATATCACCATGTCAGTGTTTGGTGGCATGCAACATTATTGTATTATAGGGTGGTACGTATTTCTCTGACAAACTAACGTTGTGTAAGTTCTGTGAGAAAAATTGGAGATCTTGATCTGTCCTTTAGGTTTTGGTCGTTGGTTTTTGTTTGAATCTGTGAAGTTGGACTATTTTACATAAAAGCGGATTTTAGGGTTTCGAGATTTTAGGGTCTGTATCCCCTTAAGATAAACAAAAGGACCTATAATAATATGTTAATTCCAAATGTCCTGTGTGATTCACTTAAATTTTGGTACACTCTTAAACATGATGAGAAACAAATAAAGACATCTGATGCCTAAAAAGTTGAGTACCTACAGGAAAATGAGATATACCGTTTGATATCAAATTTAAAAAAAAACCTAAGAGTGCCTTCACACTAGCGTTTGTGCAGCGTAGGCGTTCGATAAAGTGCGCAACGCAGACTGCGGCGTTACCACTGGAGTCAATTAAACGCTGCGCTAACGCGGCGCAGACGTTGCGCTTACGTGGCGCAGACGTCACACAATTGCATTGTCGTTTCGGAAATATAATTAACAAAAAGGATTCTGACGAAGAAACTCTATTGTTGGCTTTGACGGCCTCCTTACTGTGGTTCTGATTGGATTACAATGTCTACCAGTGGGGCCATTTCCGACACTACATTGACCCGAGAATGTATAGATATAACTAAGGCATTCATGAAATAAAATATAGGTACCAGTATATAGACGTTAAATTGAGTTTTATTTATCGTTCCCATAGTCTCTAAACTTTTAAATAGTAACGCAGTAACGTTTATCGTACGCCTACGCTGGACAAACGCTAGTGTAAAGGTTAAAAACATTAAACGTTACAAATACTAACCTTTCAATTTAGCTTGTTTAGGAAATAAATAGTTGACCAGCATTAACAACGACAGCGTGTGGAAAGCATCCTGGGTCTTAGAAATATCAGCAAGCGCAGATACTGAGTTTGTCGGATGACAACTTTGGGAATCTAAAACGAGAATATTCTAAATTTTACATGGCAGAACTTACAAGTTGTGTAGGTCGTGATTTGAACCTAGGAAGATACATAGAAAGATATACACTTTATTGTAGACTATACCAGGAATAAATAAGGACTTAATATATTTAAACGGTGATACAACGGGTGGTTTTTTTTATTTTTTTATTACCGATGGGCCCACTCTTGACCTCGATCTCGCCTGATGGTAAGCGATGGATGAGGTCTAAGATGGGACGAGCGAGCCCAGAAGATGCCTATTTACTCGTGCTTTAAAGGCTGAAAGGTCATAAGTAGCAGGGAACACAGAAGCCGGCAGAGAATTCCACAGCTTGGCTGTGCGCACAATAAATGTGGAAGAGAAGCGCTTGGTACGACAAGACGGTATATTAACCAAGTGTGGTGGTATCCAGCCGTGCATCTGGTAGACCGGTAGTGAAAGGGAGATGGAGGAATCAGGTCATGGAGCTCCTGCGCACACTCCCCGAAGTACAATCTGTAGAAAACCGACAGACAAGCAACAGTTCGCCGATGAGCCAGGCTATGAAGCTTGTCCACCAGCACCTCGTCGCCTATAAGCCATTTAGCTCTGCGCTCGATCGAGTCCAATGCAGCAAGCTGGTACTTTGCAGAGCCATCCCACAAGTGGCTGCAATACTCCACGCAGGAACGCTGTGCTTTATACAGATTTAGAAGCTGTCCAGGCGTGAAGTACCGCCCCACCTTGTGTAGGATTCTCAGCTTTTTTGCTGCAGTCTGAGCTCTGAACTCGATGGTTGAGCCGAAGTTGAGGTCTGACGTCAACTCCATGCCCAAAAGCTCCAGGCGACTGGTAACTGGCACAGATGTACTTCGGAAAGTAGGGGTCAATTCAAAAGGCCTCCCTTAGCGCTCCTTTTAGCGCCGAAAAGACAAGCCTGTGTTTTCAGAGCATTGAATTTGACCAGATTGTCGTCACCCCATTGGGAAACGAGATTTAAGGTCAAATTTATGCGCTCTACCATGGCCTTTCTGAGAGTTTTATCACTAAAAGATATCTTTTACAGACAACGGTTGGATTGATTTGACAAAAAAGAAAATAAATACTCGGGTTGTTCACGGTGTATTATCTATCTATATAAAAGAAAATAATTACTTAAATGAAGGCACATAACTTTAATGTAATTTACGTCATCACCACTGCTTAGATATCAAAATGGTGAATGAAATCAGCATGAGGAAACCGGTTTGTCATACAATCGAAAAATCCATAGCCAAGGATTATTGTCCACTCATTTCAGGCTTGTGTCCCTGCTGTGGGAATTTTTGACATGTTATCTTACAATTTATTATTTAAATTATGTATTTTTTATTATTCCTCATGTATCATATATAACGCACACTATCAAACACTCTAAATAGAAAATTATGTTATAATCATAATACACTGAATTTTTAAACAAACTTCCTTGTAATAAGTTTCATTTTTATTTATTTTGTATTTAATTACGGAATTTGTATAAATCTGTATTTAAAAAGTTACTACTTTGATTTACGGTCCATTTTAATTTAATTTGATTGTACAGCGATAGTGTAATTGTAATTTATTTAGATTAAGTCATTATTTTTGCGGTAAAAAAATATTAAAATGATTAAAATTAATTCAGTTAACAATTCTGAACCAACTGATTTCAGGTTGTGCATATTCACCAGCGTTAAACGATAAATATTTTGTAAGTAACCGAATTTACTAAGTGGCGTCAGCGATTTCTGACTACCCTGAGAAGGAACACCAAAACAACAAGGGAGAACTAAGTGTCTTTTTAATTTTTACACTACTGACAAATCTTACTAGGTACTGGACAAATTTTATGAGAAGCATGTGGGTTCATATAAGTCTCTAAACTGACATGGTCACTAACAGTATCATTAAAACTTAAAACAAGATATTTGCATGTGTATTTACCATGTATTATTTTTCGAATACTTCAGTTCATCCGTGATCAAAGCGGTTGCAACAGTGCTGAAATGTCAGACACTTGAAACAATTAATACACATGGTAAATATCCCAATTTAAGTTCTAATAGTACTTCTTCTCAGAGCGGTCGTGGTTATCATGTCATGTTTTCCAGGCTGTTGTGGTCATTTTCACAATTTTGCGCCACTTTTGCCTGTTAGCAGTCATTTGGTACATTCATGCAATGGGCTACTTACAGCAGACTTGATTTGACCAGGCCATCGCAAGGGTGATCTACCGCGTGTCCGGATGCCTTCGACTTTGTCTTGAACAACGAGGCGTTCGATGGAATTGATAATTCGCCTAGAAACGTGACCGAAAAATTTGAGAATGCGAGTTTGAACATGGGCTGGTAGACGTTGTTGGATGTGCAATTCGTCAAGTATGGATGCATTTGTGCGGAACTCGGTCCATGATACTCCGAGCATCCTTCTCCACCACCACATATCCAGAGCATCTATCTTCTTCTATTCTATTTCTCGCAGCGTCCATGTCTATACACACGCCGATTTATCTGAGGTTATCTTTAAAAAATAGTATAGTTACCTAGACAAGCCATTTTAATATTCCTTGCAATTTCATTTCACTCAAAACCACTTTAATGTAGTAAACACTATTAGAAAATGTAAAATATAAAGGTCTAGTTTAAAATAAATAATGTTCGTTTGATTTCTTTACATAACTACTAGCACTTTAATTCAAAGTAAAACAAGGTATTTATAGTGAAACTGCTACCACTATCTATATTTAAATAAGCAGTTCCAGTTTTATTTTATACAAGCTTTTCACGCGAGTTCGTTGCTATGTATGACAGTGTTTTTTACATGCAAATTCCAATCCTGTGGGAAGCACAGGAAAAAAACAGATGTTCAAATTTATTTACACTTTATGCACATAGGTACAAAGGCGGACTTAATGCCGTAGGCATTCTCTACCCGTCAACCATAGTGGTGAAGAGATAGTGTGGCAGGTGATTATGTACGTGAAAACGATATTGGAAAAAAATAATAATAGTGATAACACAAAAAACCTAGTATCATAAAATAAAAATCTACATAAATAATATTTATATGAATAAATACTTATATAAATACATATACATACATAATATACTTAAAAAGCAAATGAAAATTAAATGTGGAAATTCTGCTTATTGATGTAGAAAGATGTTCCGCAATTTCTTTTTAAATACGTAGCGATTGTCATGCGTAGAGATTGATCTCGAGAGGAAGCGCATTCAAGAGGAGAATAGAAGAATGAACAAAGTCAGAAGTATGGGAAGGACGGAGTAAGAGAAGATTATTGTATGAACGTAGCCTTTTCCGAATTATGTTGGTGTCAGCTTCCAGTGTATAGCTGTCGCCAAATAACTTGGCAAGACGATTCTTGCCAAGTTATTAAAAATCGACTTCTGCGTCGCATTGAACGATTTCAATGCGACGCAGAAGTCGATTTTTAGGTGTCAGCGGTTGTCAGCGGGACGCGGGGTATGACGTAGCGCCGCTCCGAGCGCGCGATTGGTGCGTCAGTAGTTCTCGTTCAATTTGCTTCCGAATACACTTGCGTACAGGAAAGTTGTACCCTTTTGTTTTGTTAAGAATTGTTGTTTTAAATTTAGTTTTTGTTACGTTGATTACAATACCAGGACCAAATACCGTTTTACGCAGACTATTAAAACGTCAGAAAGAACAGTTAGACGCTATAGTTTAGGAAGGTTGAAATTCCGAATTCCTCACTGTCTTTAGGATACCGGGAAAAAAGAAGAATAAAAGAGGTGGCAGTTTTGTGAACTAATTGTGACGACGAGAACATATTATTTCTAATGTTTTATTAAATACATTTTTCTCACTTTTAAAAGTATTTATGTATTATATCTATTTTATTTATATATAATACCGAATTAACGAATGAATTCATCTTCTTTCTTTAACATTCCTCTGAACAGATATGATTAAAAATAAATGATGGCAATAACCATAGAATAATGGCAAGCAGTAAAAGTGACCACATTTTTCTTCCACTAAGTGCACCATGCGCGAACTTACCCCCACTACGCCAAAACCTTGCCAAGTTATTTGGCGACAGGTATAATCGGATGCAGCTGAGTATTAATCTTACATGGAGCGACTGCCTATCTGACCTCCAAAACCCAATAGCTGGGTAACACGATACCCCAGATTTTAAGGCCTTCTGACTACCCGTAATGACTGTCAAAGATGTACAAATTACAGCTGGGACTAATGGCTTAACGTGCTCTCTGAGGCATGGAGGAATCTCGATGTGTTGAGACGGTCACCTATCCACCGACCAACCTCGATAAGCCTTGCTTAACCTTGAAGATTGAACCATGTGGTTTATTATGTAGCCACAAGCTCTTCTCAAGCTCCAGGACGTACAGTTACAGTTACGAATTAGGTGCCGTCATATAGCGGCCGTAATATTACGGACGCAAAAAGGCGGCCGTCTTTACGGTGACGACATGTGGAAAGTTCCACGGCCGTTTTAACACACTGTCTGCTTCATCGCTATCAATGAAACGTTCACGAAACCATCTTAAGCTTTGTTTTCCTAGGAAAGCGGTGCCGTCATATAGCGGCCGTAATATTACGGATGCAAAAAGGCGGCCGTCTTTACGGTGACGACATGTGGAAAGTTCCACGGCCGTTTTAACACACTGTCTGCTTCATCGCTATCAATGAAACGTTCATGAAACCATCTGACACCGACAAGACGGCCGTCATGCAAATGGCGGCACCGCTTTTTGACGTTACGGTGTCAGTTACCGCTCTCTAGGAAACCGCGCCATTTTGTTTACATAGACAACGTTCTAGTGACATCATTCACCGCTGTATTACGGCCGCTATATGACGGCACCGCTATCCTAGGAAACCAAAGCTTTAGGCAGCTTACTCGAATTTAGCTAAGCTGATAGGTTGATTTGAAAGGCACATTAGATTCTGTTTCTTTAGTGTATCTTACTTAATATATTTTTTTAAGTTTACTGCAATGAGGGTAGAATTCACATTATTAACCTTGTTCACCCCTCCAACTAAGCTAAATAATTATGCTTGTGTCTGGAGTGGGTTTATGGAATAGTGTAATGGGAGGGGTTCGAACTCGTGACCTCTCAATCACATGTCCGACAACTTATCCATTCGGCTATTGACGCTTACTGCATTCACGCAAGAATGAGAGGAATGTTTTACAAACAAAAATTTTTACGACTTTGTACTTTTTAACCGACTTCCAAAAGGAGTAGGTTCACAGTTCGGTGGGTATATTTTTTTTTACAATCGATTACGCCGAGATTTTTGATCCGATTTATGCGATTTGTTTTTGTTTCATGCGGAATAGTTGCCATTGTTCCCATAAAAAAATAATTTGGTTTGGGCAGTAGTTTTTTTTTATTTTATGTTATCATTTATGTTAACTTGTACGATGTCATTTTCAAGATACTTTCTTTATAATTATGTACATCGATTACTTAAAGAATTCTGATCCAATTTGTGTGAAAAATGGTAAAATATAGAAATTCAGGCTTAGAACCGAAAATGGCAATTTTTTTTTATTTAAAAGTTTTTGTTTCTAATGAAAATGTTCATTGTAATTAAATGTTTCTCTAACGTATTTGCAATGTTGTATATCTTCAAACCACATCCTGTCTTTGTATATACTTACTTACTTACTATGTTTTTTGCGTCAATGTATATACTTATCGTCGCTAAAATTAGCACCGCACACCTTAATTCTGCACCTAAAAATTAAAACTAGAATTTGCCTTTAAATTAAATGTTTAGTTATTTAAAGCATTTTCAGCATATAATGGTTGAGGATACTGAGTGCTGTAGAGAGACTGGTTTTTATATCTCAAATGTATCTATATGCGGCTTGACCCCACAGACAATGTGGCTCACCGAAGGGCTGTAGGTTTGACCTACGATTTCTAGGCGCGCTTTGGCAGTAAAACCAACTCGCATGCCGTGATACTCGTGTGCTATGCGTATAACGCCTTAAATATTAAGAAAGTTAATTAAACTCTATTTTTAACCGATTTCTAAAAAAACTATTTGCAAAAAATAAAACCGACTTCCATATCAAAACACTACAAAGCCAAAAATAATTTTAATTTCGGTAGTCGGTGTTATTGGTTTTGTATTTTCTTTTTTTTTCACACCGCCTTCCGAAATTAAAATTATTTTTGGCTTTGTAGTGTTTTGATAATTTTTGTTTTGATAATAATTTTTTCCCCGATTCATAGAACGATGGCAATCAGCAGAAACAAAATTAAATACAGCACACGATATCAGCATTTATTTCAGTTTAATCATAGAATTGATTTGAAGTGTTTTTTTTATTTGAATATTTTTAACTGCTTGGGTTTTATTTTTACTTTTTTTTTTTTGGTAGCTACAATTGTCGAAATTGTCGCTACTGTCCTGTGCTTGTATCCAGTGGACTACAGCTGTTCTTTCTCTCATGAACTGTCTCTAATGGATACATAAAGTGGGTACGCCTCGTTAGACGTGCCGTAGGCTAGGACTATAACCTATTTAAGTTTAACGCTTTACACGTATTATCAATAGTTTATCATTATCGGAAGATGTTTTACCAAAATCGGTTTGTAAGCGGTCCAAATAGAAAATAAGTAGGTATACATACTTACGAGTGCAATCTTTTTAACCCTCGATGCAAAAAAAGTTTGACGTGTCTGTCTGTGTGTGTGTCTGTTTGTCTGTGGCATCATAGCTCCGGATGAAGCGAGTTCAATTTACTTTTTTTTTGTATTAAATGTGACTTATGTGCGAGTGTTCTTAGACATGTTTGATGAAAATCCGTTGAGCAGTTTGAAAGTTGTGGGGGGTGAATTGGGGATGAATAATCGAATGTTGTCAAATATACCCAAGTGGGGTATCAAATGAAAGAACACGACGTGTATATTACAATCAGACATGCGTTATCAAAATTGGTTCAGCTATTTACTAGATATAGGTAGTGAAAGTGGGGATGAATAATTGAATATTGTCAAATATACCCAAGTGGCATATCAAATGAAAGGGCACCACGTGTACTATATTGCAAAAACTGTCCATTCCATGAAATTGGTCAAAGTGACAAAAACTATGGTAGTTGAAATGTTTATAAAACATAAAATAAAAATGAAATTAAAAATTTAAAAAACCCTCTACACAAAAAATACTTAGAAGAAGTTTAAGAAACATCCCTAAAAATTAAAAAAAAAAAATAGTCGCGGCGGGGTATAGCTATTTAGAATCGATATTGCAGACGACCAATGTAGAAGAGGGTCTGTAGAGTTGCACACACGTTGGCCGAGCGCAGGCGAGCGCCTTTGATTTGTGACCAAAAACCGACACCGATCCGATGTGAGGCAAGTGATCACGAGCAACGGCGAGCGAAGACAAGTTGCACCAAATGAGCTCTATACACGTTGGCGCTGGCCTCCACTCGGCCAACTAGGCAAGTGACACCGAGCGATAGCAAGACAAGGCTAATATACCGTCTACATGTTGGTTGGCCTTCATTCTACAACGCTCGGCCAACATGTATTGCAGGCTTAACATATCATAACCAGCTCTACACCTCTATGGATATCATGGCTGAGACAGACCTCTTCTCTAGAGAATGGGTCGTATCGTAGTCCACCACGTGGTCCCATTGCGTGTTGGTGGATTGAGATGTCACATATCTTCGGATTTTAAGTCCTAAAGGGCCCCCGAGACGGTCCAACGGTTTGATTCAAACCTTACGTGTTTGATGCTACCGTTTGTCAAACGTTTTGTCAAACAGCACTGCGCAGTTTGGTTACAATTTCAATATCTTCGTCCGACATTTTCGTCAAACACAAGCTCACGCTACAAAATCCAACGCAAAACTAAGCCGAGTTTGTTCAAACGCGTCGGAACACGATCAAATGGCGCGTCAAACACAACAAAAATATGAAATTTCATCAAACATGCTTCAAACTCGTATTATATGTATGACAAACCGTTCAAACTACCTTTGTAAACGATCAAAACGGTTTGAGTCAAACCAAAATTTATATGTTTGAGTCAAACCGATGGACCGTCTCGGGGGGCCTTGAGACATGCCAGTTTCACATTGATGTATTATAAAAACTTTTTTGCAAAAAATAAAACCGACTTCCATATCAAAACACTACAAAGCCAAAAATAATTTTAATTTCGGTAGTCGGTGTTATTGGTTTTGTATTTTCTTTTTTTTTTTCACACCGCCTTTCGAAATTAAAATTATTTTTGGCTTTTTAGTGTTTTGATATGGAAGTCGGTTTTATTTTTTTGCAAAAAGTTTTTATTTTCGTGCTTTTTAGTGGGTCAGTGAATTTTCTAAATCGGTTCGTACATAACGGAGTTATGCGCGAACAAAAAACGCAATGCAGAGTAAACGAAAAGATCATCAACGTAAATGTTTTTTTTTAACTTTTGTTGATTTTTCAGAAACGGCTTGTCCAATTTCGACAAAATTTTCATGGGACCATTTGGAAAGTATACCCTTTTCAACAAAAAAAAGATTTTTTTAATTCGGTTGGCAAGTGACGGAGCTATGCCCGAACAAACATAAAAAAAAAACAAACAAACAAACATCCGAATTGAGAACCTCCTCCTTTTTTAGAAGTCGGTTAAAAAGGAGGAAGATATGTTACTGTCTTACATCGTAATCAGTAAACCTGGGCTCGGCACACGAATACATGCACAGTAACTCACACATCTGAGTTCAGTGTCGTCATCAGTCCCAAACCTACAGTTACCGATAGACAAGGATAGAGATAGGAGACGGCGCTGTAGTGCGAGCGAAATCGCCTCAGCTGCCGAATGTTTGCGCTTATGAATGAAATAAGATTGCATGTATTAGGTAAGTACCTACGTAATAAGTGTCTTACTTTTCTTCCTGGTGTAATTAAAACACTGTCTAGCTACACAAGAAGTTATTTTGATGCGTATTTATTCCAAAAAAATCCTTAAAAACACGAAGAGACGAGAATTTCTTGAGCTGTGTGATCAACAACGTTCCGTATGCGACTGAGAGTGAGCGCCCGCCAACTACGGGCAATCACTTAGTTTTGTAGGACCAAACGCTGTGACTAGTACCGTATCTTCCTCCTTTTAATATATCAATGCAGTTTCACCAGTTTCATGCCAGTGTAAAATTACATGATATTTCTTTTACCGTTTTAAAGCAGTTTTAATGATAAAAGTTACACAAAGTAATATATCTGCCTGGGTAGATATATTAATATATCCTGCCTTACCTACTCCATACAACTCAAAAGACATGGCACCACAAATTATAAACACTATACACGCTATCAATGAACAAAAATATTATCTGTCTATACGTCTATATATATAACAAAACAGTAAAAAAGTATGTCTGTACCTACATTTAAATTTTATACAAAAATAATAGTTGAGATGGATTATAAAACGGTAAAACGGCAAAAAAAATGTCTGTCTGTTTGTACACGCTAATCTCCGGATCTACTGGATCGATTTTAATGAAAGGAAAACGTCTATTCTTGGCCATATTTTGCCCATCAATGTGATAAATACAAAACAAATACCCATGTAGTAATTAAAATATTGCTATATTTATTGGTAATGAAAACTCAGGAATTAAAAGCCGAGTTATTCAAGAAACTCCATCGTTTATTGCCTTATTTACGCTTCCGGTCGCTGGTCAATCCTTGCAAAGTAGGGATGGAAACTTTTACTGAAAAAAAAAATCGATACACTAATACCAGTTTCCAAAAATCGATTTATGAAAAATCTATTTTTATTATGTAGTTGTTTCGCTTTTATTATTTTATTTAGAGACAAGAAAAGGTTTGTCCATCATCGAGCTTCTAAATTCGAACTATTTAACTGATTCCGTGTTTCCATTTTCTCAAAAAATATTTTTTTCAATAAATTGATTTCCTAGCGTCATCCCTACGTCAAAAAAATCGTAATGGACAACTGACTGACATTTAACATTTTGTTTAGTTCTGTTTCTTTGTGAACCGTGATTTCTTTTCTACTGCGTTTTTCTATTTGATATTCTGACGACTTTGATTACGATTATGGACCCTTTAATCGTTCCCGATGATGACCTTGGATTTACATTGGGTTCTGTAACCGCCTTCTACGACGACACTGGCCTGCCAATTCAGACCATACCTGTTTTTCACGAAGGATTTGACACGATTATGGAACCTGATTTACACAAACTTACCAGTTTACCACGGAGTCATCTCTGTGTCAATTGTGGCGTGGATACACGAAGACTTAAGAGATTTACCTTGAGCAATGTGGAAGTTCGGTCTATATTTCAGCAATGAATTGCACCACAGCAAGTAAGTTAATTATAAAAACATACAAGTTACATACTCAACAACTTATATTGCGTAGTGTAATGTTTCCTTATTATAGGGATTTGATACTTACGTTATAACATCATTATTAGTTTAGAATTTCATAATATGCTGATATGAAGCTATTTTTTTTTTTTTTTTTTTTTTATTTATTTATTCACACAAATTTAGACAACCATACAGAGTAACTTAATAATAAACACAAAAATAAACAGATCGTTGAGTATAAAGGTACAATGTAAATATGGTTATGATTGGGCTGTCTTTAGACTGATTCGCCCTATCCACTCGTACTAGTATAAAACTGTATCACGAGGGGATAGTCATCCTCAACCCTTGAACAACAGATTCCCACAAGGTTCCAGTTAAGTCACATAGCATCAGTTTGATTACGTACTGTATAGGTAATTATATTAATTAAGTTACAAACGATTGTAATTGTCTGTGTGTGGGTGTATGTATATGTGTATATGTTTTTATGTATGTGTGTATTTCTGTATGTGTACAGTTAAGAGTGCTTTATTATTTATTTATTTATGTGCCTTGATTATAACATCGTTCTAAAGTAGTTTTTCAGTGCTGTTGTAGTCCAGTGCTTTCAAATATTTTTCAATAGCTTTTTTGCATGTTTGGCTATCAAGATTCTTCAATTTTACATCTTTGCTTATTTTGTTGTAAAGGCTAGGACCGAGATAATTGTGAAATTTGTGTGCAAAAGATGTTCTAAATTTGGGTACGTTATAAACAATATCTAGTCGCCGCCTTTTAGCAAAGTGCGGTTTTATTTTATGCTGTGCCATGATCTGTTGCTTAATGAATAATTTTCTCACCGTAAGGACTCCTAGTTCTGAGTAAAGTAGGTGTGTCGGATAAGTGTACTTTTTGCGAGAAATTACTTTAAGTACTATGCGTTGGGCTCTTTCGACAGACAACATGGTTGTTTTTGAGGTTCCTCCCCACACATTCAGGCCGTATACCAGTATGGATTGGCATAGTGCTAAATAGATTTTTATCAGTAAGTTAATGTCACATGCATTTCTAATAGTTTTAAAAATATAAATTAGCTTTCTTGCGCGATTATTTACCTTAATGACGTGTTCTTTCCAGTTTAAGTTTTGGTCTACTATTACACCTAGATATCTTATGGAATTGGTTCTGGTGATTGGGTTACAATGACAAGTACTCTGAATGTTGCAATGGTGAGTTTGTATGGTTATTGCGTTAGGAGACGGTTGAGTTCTACTGTTAATTGTGAATGTAATATATTTCGTTTTGTCAAGATTAAGTGTCAACAGATGATTGTCCAGCCATGAGGTTACTAGAGCAAAACCTTTATTTGCTGCTTCGGTTACATCTTTCCACGATTTAGAGCTGAATAATAATACTGTGTCATCCGCAAATGTTACTATTTGACCATTTTCTAAAAGCAAATTGCAGAGGTCATTAATATATATTAAAAACAGCGTAGGACCCAATACACTGCCTTGAGGCACTCCGAATGTGACATTTTCCTCATGGCTTATACTGTTATCAATTTTTATAACCTGTTTCCGGTTTGTCAAGTAATCTTGGAAAAATTGGAGAGGTATTCCTCGAATTCCTAAGGTATCGAGTTTGTTCAGGAGGATGGGTATAGAGACGG
This sequence comes from Tholera decimalis, assembly GCA_943138885.2. Classification (NCBI taxonomy): domain Eukaryota; kingdom Metazoa; phylum Arthropoda; class Insecta; order Lepidoptera; family Noctuidae; genus Tholera; species Tholera decimalis. The sequence goes on along the minus strand of OW964555.2, from coordinate 43,933,792 downwards.
TGTCGAAGGCCTTTGCTAGGTCTAGGAATATGCCTAGAGACTTCTGTCCCCTATCCATGTTTTCAACTACATACGAAGTTAGTTTGTGAAGAGCGTCAGCGGTTGATATTTTTTCCCTGAACCCGAACTGATTACCCGAGATAAGATTATGAGTTTCTAGGTAGTGTTTTAGCCTCTTATTTATTAGTTTCTCTAGAATTTTTGAAAAACTAGGTAGCAAAGAGATCGGTCTATAATTCGACACTACAGTTTTGTCTCCTGCTTTATATATAGGAATGGTGACAGACTTTTTAAGGGCATCTGGAAAGACTCCTTTTGAAAAACAAGCATTACATACGTGTGCTAGTGGTGCAATAAGGAAATCCACTGCTCTTTTAATAAAAAACGTAGATACACCGTCCCATCCCGAGGAATTCTTTGCTTTTATGTTAGCAATTATTTCTTTAATTTCAAGTTGGTCTGTTGGGAGAAGCATGAAAGAGTTTAGGGTTCCGCTATTCGGTTTTGGTCTACACAGCCTGATCAGATCTGTCTCATTTGTGAGGGTCCTGGACAGGATGGTGTTTGCCAAATTACTACCGACATTGACAAAGTAGCTATTTATGTTATTTAACGCGTCCTGATGTGTTGAATAGGTGGAAAAAAGATCTGATGGCATTTTTGGATAGCTGTTTAAATTAGCCATTTCTTTTACCAATCCCCATTGTTTTTTTATATTGTTACTAGACTTAGCTAATTCTAATTTAAAATAATTGTTTTTAAGGTTTTTTAGTAGATTATTACATGTGTTTCGGTAGCGCTTGTAAGTTATGGTAAGGGTTGGGCTTTCTGGATCCTTTCTTAGTTTTTGGTGAAGTTGATCGCGATTCCTCATACATCTACATAGACCTGGTGTAATCCAGGGCTTAACGATTATTTGTCGCCTAGACTGTTTGACGATGTGTGTGTGATTTGAAAGGATGTCTGTGATGGTTTTCAAGAAGATGTTCATCATTGCGTTTGGGTCATCATTGTGAAATCTTTCTTCCCAATCAATCTGTTTTAGGTCTCTAGTAGCAGCATCGTAGTCGGTTTTTCTATGGAAGGGGTTTTTCTTTGGTCTATTTTTCATTTTTAGAGGTAGCGATATCATAACACTCGAGTGGTCAGTTAGGATTGAATTACAAACTATAGTCAACGGTTTTAGTTTTGTTTTGACGAAGCAGTGGTCAAGACAGTTTGATTCTCTAGTCGGTAGAGTGTGGGTGGTAAGAAGGCCGTGGGACGCTAGCAGATTTAAGTATTCTGTAAGTTTAGGCTTCAGCTGTTCAAGTTTAATATTAATATTTAAATCGCCCATTAAAACTATGTTTTTATATTGTTTAATACTGGACAAGATTTTATCTAAAGACTTTAAAAAGGGATCTAGGTTTTTGAATGCTGGAGGTCTGTACATTGATACAACAGCTAAATCGTTGTTGATTGTTGTCACAAGGCAATTTACTTCTTCACAATAATTTGGTTCATAGACATTCGCGTGTATGCTATCTTTCAGGTATAATACGATACCATCATTTTGATTAAGGTGGGATTTAGTACTATGAGTTGTGTAATTTATCATTTCAGGTATGATCGAATTTTCGGATAGCCATGATTCTGTAAGCATAATAAGATCGTAATTGATGTCTAGTCTCTCGAGGAGAACAGCAAGCCCGTCATAATTACGATTTAGACTTCTGATATTTTGATTTAAGACTGAAAACGCACCTGATTTAAAAGCAGCCTTGCAGTGTTCCGGAATGTCAATAGCTATAGCATCGCCGACACTGACTACATGGTCAATGTCATTTGCGATATCTTGTATATCAACCATATTCTTTGTAGGTAGAAACCGAAACAAAACTGGAAGCAATGGTATAGCAGAGACAAATCGTCGGAACATCAAAAGCTGCAGAATATGCTGTATTAAAGGCACACAATGAAATGCACGAGAGTGTTTTGTGTTTTAGTAAGAATAATGTGTGAGTGTTATGTTTCGATGTGTGGTGAATGTAAGTAGTTGAACAGTGGAAAGAACAATGACAGAAATACTTAATTACTAACAGTGTGAGCATATCAGATAATTTTAATTGAATACATAGCATGCAAAATGTAAGAATAAAAAACTTATGATAGTAATACGGGTTTGCAGGATAATAGGTGTATAAATACTCAGCTAGTCATTTAGTTTGATGTAGGAGATTTATGTCTGCTTCGTTTTTAATAGGGATTTGCTTTTCTCCCTCACTCTTTCTTAGGAATACTTTACCGAGAGAAGTCCAGCAAAACATATAGTTATTCTCTTTGGCGAATTTTCTAGCAAGGTAGAATAGATGCTGAGCTTTTGGTGTTAGGCACTCTGACAGGAATATAGGCTTAGGAGGGCCCTCTAATTTTATATGTGAAGTGTTTAACTTATCTTCTTTATTAGTCTTATTAAAGACCCGTGCATTTTTAATAAAATCGCCTTTAATATGCATGTTCGTAAAATCCACTATTATTGGTGATACGCCCTCCCTCCTGTTTAGCCGGAACAAATCCTTAATTTCATGCCGTTGGATGGATACACCGAGAACCGTGGCCGTTTCTGTGACAATTTTGTGCAGGTACTCCTTAGACTCTCCCGGCGGTTTCGGAATATTTCTTATTTCCATTTTCGACAGGCATGACATCCTTTCCAAGTTGTCGATTCGATCTTCTAGCTGAATAATATAGTTAAAATCTGATCTCCTCTCAGCTTCCAACTTCTCTGTTCTAATGACAATATCATCATATAGTTTAGTCATAGTGGTTAATTTTTCTTTTATTTCAGTGTTCTGTGAAATTATCTCCTTCATTGTTATCTGTATAGACTCTAAGTTGCTGTCCATCTGAGCTGTATGAGATTTCAACATATCATGGATCTCCTTCATAAAGGTGGAGTAGTCATTAACATGTTTACGTTTACGGGTAGTTATATGTTCGTTTTCAGGAACAGCCGGAGAAAGGGTAAGTTTTTTCATAAGGGTCTGAGTTTGAGTGCCTGTGCTCGATTCAGCTTCTGACTCAGAGATAGTGGGTGTCTTTAAAGGAGATCGTTGAAGTGGCATTGTTATATCTTTTTGTAGGACTTAGTCCAACAAATTAACAATAATAGCTCCTTTATTGTGAGAAAAGTACAAACAATCACACAAAAAGTGAAAAATCAAAAACCAAAAATAAATGCGCGGGCTCGGATTCGAACTCACAACTCGCCACTCGAAAGTCCGCAGGAAGACGTATCCTGCTACGATGTCTTACGATATTGTGACGAAAATCACCGATGTATTCCACCAGTGGGCTAGCTGTGTTGGAGTTTGTGACCATATATGGTAGCGTTTTGGGTCGTCGTGCGTTGTCTGACTCACCGCCAGCCGATGAATTGGAGCGAAGCAGCTTGGTGACTCACTGGTTGTTTACTTGCGACTACGATGACTTGCTGTATTTGTTTAACTTTACTCAGTTAATTTATTGTGATTATAACAAACACATTTCACTTAGTAGTTACTGTTACTGATTTTATGACATTATAGAAGTATTAAATTAGCTTAGATTTGCTTCGGTTTAGTAATTTTATTTACTACGGAGGAACTTAGTGCACGTCAGCTACGTGTGCGCGCGGGAGGAGAATTCAATATTATTTATGCAATACTTTGTTTGTTTACGTTTCTGTAAAGCAGGGGGAGGACACTCGGTACATTTTGACAGCGAAGTAAAGAAAGAGTTGCCATCTATAAATTGGCCCCAGTACTATTTACTGTCTACCAGGTACGTTAAATTGTCAACAGATGGCTATATATCGCACTAATAATACAATACTGCAGTAACTCAAAAAATGTCAAATTTCAGATAACATCATATTCAATCGTAAAATTCAATTCCCTACGCGTCAATAATACCGTTGTTGGAATAGTACAAAAAACAAATAAGATATGGCACCATGAGTCATTGTTCATGATGACCAACCATCATATTCTGCCACCGAATATTGCATCATCTTTAGTTACGATCAAAACTCGGCTAGGAGGGACGTGCCGCTTTGTGTTTTAGAACGCACTAATTAGAATTTTAACGTTATTGCTGAGTCAGGTATGTAAAAGTTTAACTATTAATTCGAGTTAATACATTATATTTGATTTAAACGTAAAATATACTTGAAGTATTTGTAGTTGTTACACTATAATTGATTCGTAAAATTGCGATTTAAAATAACATTTTTACTTACATCATTCTTGGTGGTTTATTAAGTAATTTTAGACATAACACAGTATTGGAGAAGAATTTGTATTTGCTGTTATTTTGTGATATTTTTTTAATATTTAAACAAATACTTATTGGTTAATCATAGCATTTAAAATCACGCATTCGAACATGTTAAAGTAAACACTAGTATACTCTACTAACAATGTACTTTTTTTAAATTTCGAGTTACTACATTCTAGGTGACATAGGTTCAATATTAAGGGTGTTTTACTTATTATATTTTTTTTTAGATTAAGTATGCACCGTGGGCGATTGTTGGTATAGCGACTAATTCAACGTCAAACAATCACCAGGAGAAGGAAAATGAGGAACCTGTTGAAGAAATCTTGCTCCCTTTGAATTCTTCGACTTCATTATTGACTCTAAAAAATTGTTAAATTTTATTATAAGTTAATCGTTGGTTAGGTTATGTTTATTAATATAGGTAGGTTTTAGTATTATTTTTAACTTTTTAGTGCTTTTATGGTTTACTAGTACTCACGCGGGGCTTCGCTCCCGTGGATTCTATCACGGTAAAAACCTAACTCTCCTTTTTTGCAGTCGCGTAAAACGTATAACCTTCCTCAAGCTTCAAGCTACTTCCATACCAAATTTCATCCAAATCCACCCAGTACTTTCGAAGATTAGCGCGTGCAAACTTTTCCGCTTTATAATATTAGTATAGACTAGCTTCTGTCCGCGACTTCGTACGCGTGTGAAGGTTTTCCCGCGCATATCCCGATCCCGTGGGAATTTCGGGATAAAAAGTAGCCTATGTGTTATTCCAGAATGTCAACTATATACTTACCAAATTTCATTCAGATCCATTCAGTAGGTTTTGCGTGAAAGAGTAACAAACATCCATCCATCCTCACAAACTTTCGCATTTATAATATTAGTAGGATTAGTAGGATAGTAGGAAGTAGGATTGAAGTCGGTTTCTTTTTTTGCAATTTTTTTTTGTATTGTGTTTTGGATGGTTTAGTTTGTTGTTTTTTTTTTTTCGTTTTAATGAGTACATTATGTTTAAATAACATTTTAAATATGTTTTATAATATTAATAAAAGTTTTCTCGACTGATTTTACTTGATTGTCCAATTTTATTTATTAATTTCCTAACCCTCGATTGAAAGTGATTGTGTTTGAGATACCTATATAACTTAAACCTGAATAAAAAAATTGTCTTAACTAAAAAAATGTTACTCAAAACCATAAAAAACTCACCTTTAGATTGTAGCAATTCCAAATGATTGAACAATAATTACACAACTAAAAATAATTCATTTTTCTGAAAACTTTTTTCAAACAATATAGTCTTAACTCAAAAATTGGCTATTAATTAACCATCTGTATTTTTTTTAATTATTGGGAAATATTTAATTGCTTTAATTTTATTAATAAACCTTTTATAGTATTAATTTTTTTATAATCTATAACAGGATGGGAAATATACATTTTTCGTCGATTCTCAAAAATCACACATTTTGAGTTACAACAGTATTGTATTATTAGTGCGATATCATGATCAAAAATATTTATTTGAAATAAAATTATTGATATAATATTAATTGGAGATAAGTTTGACAAAAATATTAGAACCTTCTTACGAATTCAAATAGACACATAAATGAAATACAATTTGATAAAGCACAAATATCAACCTTATTTAAAAAGACCTGGTGCCAGATTCTACTTAGGATTTATAAAGTGACAGTTCTTGAACTGACAAAAATAAACAATCACAAATGGCGGTTTGTTGCATATTATATTTCTGCGTATGTGCGTTTTGTAATTCCCGATACGTATTGTTGTATTTCGTAGTAATTACCACAAGTATAATTAGTGCGTCGAGTTGAGCCTTGTGCAAAGCCTTGTGTTCCTCCCCCTTACTATTGGGACCTTACTCCGAAATTGTTGTATTTTACTGTGCGATATAGACGCTTTTTTCTGTGCCATGTAGACGAATGAATAACTGTGTTAATTTTTGTTTTGTGTTTATTTAATTAAAGTGTTAATTTTGGTCTAATTGGCGTTAATTATTTCTATTCCGAACCCCAGCTCGTAATAATTGTTTGTTTTCTTTCTACCTTTTACTACCTACATTCCCTTGGGACTATTCTGTTTCGTCCTATTTCTGTAGCATGTTCTACTAGAACATGTTACAGAAATAAGACGAAACGTTATATTATAATGTTAACATGTATATAAATAGCTATGTGTGTGTGTGATTGGGGCCAATTTACAGATGGCATATTGTCAAATAAGTTTGCATTTTTATCACGTAAGAGGTCTCTCTTTTCCATGTACCTCAAGGATCTTCTACCTACTAACTGGATTGCTTACGAATGATTCAAAGAATACAGAAAGTCTTTCTTAGCTGTTAAACAATAGAGTATAAACTTGCACGCATAAAACTGAAGGAACTGTTCGTTCCGAGCGAGACAGTGCCGTGTGTGGACTGTGTCCCTTTCTTCTGTGTGTCAGATTAAAAATATTTATTTCAATGGTAATTTTTTCGACCTGTCTGTTGTAGTAATAACACCTAGTTTTATACTTCTTTGGAATTCTATCTTTAAAATGAATTGCCATTATTACTGTATGCATATTATTGAAAATTAAGTTATTTTACCATGCAATCACAAGATGTTTAAAACAAAAAAAAAATGGACTTTGTAACAATTAGTAGTGATATATTATACTATACATGGCAATTACTACGTTGCTGTCTGACGTTTACTTGACATCTGTATGTTTGTAAATTTGCATTATATTTAATTTTGTGAGTTTTCGTAATATTAAAGTGCAAGATACTGTAACCATGGTAAGAACGTGTTTTGTGGTTAATCGCAAGAGTGAAGGGTACCCCGGGTCTGGAATTTCCTTTTTTAAGTAAGTTTTGTGACTTTGTTTACAAATTGCATTTAGGGTGACTATGTTTTCATTGTAAAAGTGGATGTTCTTCTCTTTATTCTTCTTATTTATTATTGAAGTGAAAACTTCTTTAGCGGCGTTATGCACTTTTTTTGTAATGGGTAAAAAATGTTAAACTCACGTCAGGACACGTGACCTGATCGAAAATTCGTAAGACGGATGGAGAGTCTAAGAGATAAACTCTTTAATATAATATAAATTGTCATGTTTGTGTTCGCTATCGTTAGCGCAATAAATAAATATTGTATTCTACCACATAAATGATAGTACTTTTATACCGATAATTAAAGCAATTCGTGCAAAATTATTCCCTAAACATTCCAAAATATCAAAAATGCACAACGTTAATATTCAAGTTTTCACTTCTGCCGGCACTCCCGGAGTGCAACCCGTCGTTTTTTTTTTCTTTCTTCTCATTATTTATTATTTTTTGTTATTTTAAGCTTTCCTATAAATGATGATCTTCGAGACCGGTGGCTCAGTGTTCTACACAGAAAAAGGTCAGAAACGGTTCCAAAATTTGTAGCCGCCATTTCAAGCCCGAAGAAATATTGCATTTCGAAACAAGATCAAATGATGCAATTCCATCCATTTTCCCTAAAGTAAGTTATCAATCTTTACAAATGACATGAAGATCACCGATCAGCGTAGCAAGATGAATTTTCATTTTGAATCTATCTTAACCATAAATACTAAAATATTGTTCTCATCAATCTATTATTATTTTAGATTCCTGTTAAAGCGAAACAAATAAATGTTTTAAGTACTATAATATTGAAACCCACTAAAGAAAAGAATATACAACCTGTACTGGGCACATTCAAAGATCTGGTAAGTGAAAGTTATGAAAGGAGTCAAATTAATATGCATAAAAGTCGACATTTTAGTTGATTTATTTACTTTTGCTTAGCAAATTTATGGCAAAAATATTTTATATCATTTTACTTAACTTTTATCCTCTGCAGTTAGTTAATGTCGACAAATAATAATAATAATTCATAATTTAAAGATTATTTACTTTTAACTAATAATAGTGTAATACATTTTTTAGGGTTGTGTGTCAAGCCAATCTTGTAACAAACCTGCAGCTGCAACATCTGAGGAACTAGAAAATATAGAACCAACCTAATAATAATAACCTTATAATTGTCATTCGATCTGCCTCCTTTATGTTTAGAATTATGTTTGTTAATAATATTGATTTATAACCTTAAATAGCACATGTGGTGTTAGCCCGTAATTAATTGTTACACTTATAAATGTAATATGACTGTTTCATACAAATGTATAGTGTAAACAATTGTAGGTTAACCTAAATAAATATATACATAAATAAATTATATCTCTTCTGTTATTCTTTCTATTTATAATCATCGTTTTTCATGAAGGGTTTTAGTAGTTTTAATTATATATAAACACTAGTACTCACGCGGGGCTTCGCTCCCGTGGTTTCTATCACGGTAAACACATAACTCTCCTTTTTTGCAGTCGCGTAAAAAGTAGCCTATAACTTTCCTCAAGCTTCAAGCTACTTCCATACCAAATTGCATCCAAATCCACCCAGTACTTTCGAATATTAGCGCGTTCAAGCAAACAAACAAACAAACAAAATTTTCCGCTTTATAATATTAGTATAGATAATTCAACGCAATAAAGTCTGCTTAACAAAACCCATTTTGCATTTAGCCCGCATAAGGAAGGGTTTATTTTAGAAATTAGCGCGCTCAATATAAGTTCCTCAGATATATATTGAGAACTAGCTTTTCGCCCACGTGGAATTCTGTTATATCGCGCTACCGAGCAACTGTTCAAAAATCTGAGATAGAAAGAACCCTATATAGTTCCCAGGGTTTTAAACTATCTCTATGCCACATTTTTTCGAAAGCGGCTCTGTGATTTAACCGTGAAAGCGTAACAGACCGACAAAGACCTTTGTATTTATAATTGAATTTTTTTCTTTCTTTCTATTTAATAGGTTGTTAAGAAAAAAACCGGCCAAGTACGAGTCGGACTCGCGCATGAAGGGTATTTTTATAGGTAGGTAATGAATGGTACGGAACCATTACCTATAAAAAGCACCAAAAAATCACAACTGTTGTATGGGAGTCTCCCTTAAATATTTATTTTAATTAATTTTTAGTATTTTTTGTTATAGCGGTAACAGAAATACATCATTTGTAAGGGTAATAATAATTGTCTTAAAAAAACATGCAAATATTGCATCAAATAAGATTGTCCTTACATTTATCACGAATTGATATACACACTACTAGAAAGAGATAGCTAGGTCCTTCGAGGGTATACTCTTCGGAACGGATTTGAGCTTCGCGTCCGCATTCCAGTTTAGGTACAAGTTCCTTGATGTACCTATATTACTTTACTCTTTGCTGTAAAGTCATTGGTGACTGTTGGTGACAGGACTAGCTTTTCTTCTTAATTCATTGCTGGAGCTTGGTTAGGTCGCATATGTAACTGATATTGTACCTCGTGATAAATTACTTTTATTTCTCTTTCATTCTAGAACCTCATTCAAATGCGTAAAAGTTGATTTAACTAGAGAGATGATCGGAGAGAGGACTACGCCTGGAGCTCAAACAGAGAAAAAGTCAGCAAGAATACTGTTAATAGCCATCGAAGTGAGATGATCATCTTCTAATATACGATCCGTGGCCTGGATTTATACGATCCGTGGCCCGGACCTCCAGACATGCTGACATCCTCCGAATTCTCCACCATCACCATCCGACTGCTACATCGACGGGGCCTGATGATCCCCCGTCCCACTACTACGGCCGGAGGGAAGGAAGAAGGAAAACTGAGGCCATCCGACTGAAGGCCAGCCATCCTGCAGCCACCTCTTCATTCTGCTCGCAAACTCCGTCATCTCCTGTGCTCTTAGGGTTCCGTGTATCCAGCAATTTTTATAATTATTTCTTTTATAAATCCTGTTCATTTTTCTTCACTTTGATTTATTTTCCTGGTCATATTCCCTATTAAAACGTGCTTCCTCCTAATTAGTTATTGCAACCTTACGTTTCCCTCTACCCAGGGAAACTGTAACGTTACAGTAGCTACTAAAATCCATAAAAATGTTTTTTGTTAAAATCGAATTTTTATATTATGATTTATAAAAGTCCAACCGAGTTCTATGTCAAAAATAGTGTTCGTTTCTTTATTTATGATGCCAACCCTTATGCCTGCAATTTGTTTCTTTCATGGGCGTTACTTGGCCAAAACTTCTTTATCAAATGGACATTTCCCTAAGTATATATTCCCCCCCCGTCCGACCGTCGCGGCGAGCAGTCGTGTTTTGAGTGCTAAGTTTTTATTTTAAATACAAGTTTAAACCTAAAATCCGAACACAGAACTATTAAAGTCGATTATTTAAATCAATTATCAATTATCAATGTCAATCAATTTAAATCTCTGCACAAGAATCTCTTCCAAAAGTGAATCAAAACTGTTTTATAACAAAGTGTTGTGAGGTGACAAATGATTTGCGTTTTGCAAAAGTGAAGGGCATTGACCGCTCACTAGGTCACGCCCTCTACATGTTAAAAGACTTTGCCAACTGTTTATCTATTTTGCATAGCTACTATATGTTCGCACGGCTCAGTGGTTCCTGCGACCGACGCCGGGTTATAGCTACTCGAGATCAAGTCTAGACTTAATCTGCTCTTTTTGCTTGTTGCTATATTATTTACAAGCTTTTTGCCGCTTTTATTTTGGACATTTTTGCTACTTTTTTGAGATTGGTGTGAAGACTGATGAATTTCATTGAAGGTCCTACAAAGTGAGCTCAGAAACCTCTCAAGAAACAAGCTGTTTAAACGCCTGCAAAAACCAATTAGCAAACAATCATTTCAACCTTATTGCGGAAACATAAACTTAATTACAATGTTGCGATCACCTAACAAAGCTGTCTCCGACTCTGACTTGTCAAAACCTGAATCACCGCCGCAGCCCACATTTGTGACCTCAAGGCAGACTAAACGCAAGCACGATGATGTGACTATTATCAAAGAAGATTTTCTTGCATTTAAGAACGAAATCAAGCAAATGTTATGTTCTTGGAATACCGAACAAGAAAAACAAATTTAAAAAAATGGAGGTCTCACTGATGCAACTCCAGAAAACCACAGCCGATTTCGAAAAATCTCTCCAATCCCACTCTCAGCAATACGAAGACATGCAAAGTAAGATAATCAAACTAGAAAAGCAGTGCAATGATAACAACTTGTATATATCAGCACTAGAAGGAAAAGTGGAAGACTTACAATTAAATACAAAGAAAAATAATGTGGAAATTCGAAACCTACCGTGTAAAGAAAAACAATCCACTACCGACTTAATTCAGATGATGCACAACTTAACAGGCGTACTTAACTATGGGCTCCAATCAAGTGAGATACGTCATATTTACCGTGTCCCCGGAAGAAAAGGAGCAAACAGACCAGTTATAATAGCATTCAATTCTATTACAACTAAACAAGAAATCCTTAACTCTGTCAGAAAACACAACAACTTGAATTCAACTCAAAAGCTCAACACATCTCACTTTGGGATCAGCGGGACAAGTTTTGCTGGATTGCCCGTGGTAAAGTGCTCATACGGAAAATGGAAGGCCAACCAGCTACGCTTATTAGAAACGAAACACAGATTGCAAAACTAAGGCAAGAATGACTAGATTTTACATGGGCGCTATTAATAAGCTCCTACCTAACTTGTATTTGCATGCTATACTTTTATAACTTTATTGTGTTCTACACTATTCATATTACCACAAAACAGTCACACACTCAAATTACGACTACCTACTCTTACATTTTAACAACAGACAATCAAACTCACCATTCATACATACTTAACCCAATACTCATTTACTTCAATACTACCCCGCTAACAAAAACAACCACTTTGCCAAGTGAGTTCCTCTCACCCCTTTATGTTTATGTCTCTACAATACCTATATTGGTTAACTTCCAGTCCTTTGAACCAATGACGCCTCCACATAAAAGAACCAATCAATTTCACATTAGCAATGGATAACGTAACTGAAATTATTAACAATATTGATCCGCTCTCAGTCTCTACTATGATAAGCTGTAAACCCGAGGAATGTTCTACCTATGTCACTAACCCGTCCCAACAATTAAAAATAATCACTCAAAATATTCGCTCCATACACGCAAACCTTAACTCTTTCTTAACACTGCTTTGCAGAATAAACCTTGACTGTGAAATAATAGTACTTACAGAGTGCTGGTTAAATCGTTATAATGGACTTATCCCGTCTATTGATCACTACGCTTTCTATCACACTAAAAAACTCTTTAACCAAAATGATGGTGTAGTGCTTTATGTTAAAAACATAGAAAACTACACTGTTGAAGAACCCGATTTATTGGATGCTACCTGTCTAATACTAAAAATTGGCACCGACAAGGCTATTATTTGCATATACCGTTCTCCATCTTTCAGAAATTTAACTAGATTCCTACAATCCCTTGATTCCCTCCTGGCGAACCTAACTTCATTTAAAAGCATAGTTATAGCAGGGGACCTGAACATTGACATTGCCTCTACCCTCTCTTCTAATCAAACTTCTGACTATCTAGATCTCATGGCTTCCCATGACTTGCTACCTGCTCACACTCTTCCCACTCGAGAAAACGCCTGTCTTGATCACGTCATACTCAAAAGTAACCTATCAGCTGTCACCTTAGTACTACAATCTTCTATCACTGATCATAACCCTGTACTCTTGTGTCTCAAACTGAAAAATCGCGTCACACCACGTTTACTAACCACCTCAAAAACAGACTACAAAACTCTGGACTATGAGATGAGTACTACTGATTTCCAATCGATTTACCAGCTTACTGATGCTAACGAAGCAACAAACAGCCTGGTTACTACTCTCACTAGACTCTTAGATCTCCATACATCTATTACCCAACTCACAAGTAACAAACGGTTACTCAAACCGTGGATGACCATCGGTATGCTCCGATGTATCCGCAATAGAGATGCTATGCATAATAAACTCAAGCAAACTCCAAACAACAACGTATTGGCTGTTACTTACAAAAGGTACAGAAATTTTTGCACCAAAATATTAAAAAAACTAAAGAGAGACTATGACAGGCAGGAATTGAGAGAGGCTTCTAAAGATGGTAAAAAGATTTGGAAAATCATAAAGAGAGTTACGCATACCGACAAACCTAAAATACTGACTTGTTGTCTTCTTCTAACTCACCTCAACTATCGGTAAATATGGTGAATGATTTTTTTGCTGATGTAGGTAGAAACCTTGCTCAAAAATTTCCATGTCCTCCTGGTAATAATCAATTGCCAATAGATACATTTGTCATGTTAGATACCGATGAGACAGAGGTTGAGGAAGTAATAAAGTCTCTCAAAGCAGACTCTGCCGTCGGCTGGGATAATATTTCAACTATCTTCCTAAAGCGTTACTCACAAATACTTGTTCCTCTGCTCACACACATTTTTAATATTTGTCTTAATACGGGCACCTTCCCCTTGCACTTCAAGAAGGCCATCATACACCCTATACATAAAACTGGGAACAGAAACTGTGTAAATAATTACCGTCCTATAGCAGTTCTGCCTTCTATGTCCAAAGTTCTAGAACGTATAATTAATAGAAGACTGGTGAAGTATCTCGAAGATAAAAATCTTCTCTCTCCCAACCAGTTCGGGTTTAGACGTAAAAAATCAACCAGCCATGCTGTCACGGAACTAGTTGACTTTGTCACCAAGAATATTGACAAAAAGAACAAAGTATTGTCAATATTTCTAGACTTAAGAACGGCATTTGATACAGTTTCGATTTCTATCCTACTTTCTAAGCTGGAAGAGCTCGGGATTCGTGGCGTACCACTTAACATTATGAGAGACTATCTAGAAAATCGTACCCAGTGCGTAAAAATACAGAATTACTACAGTAGTGAGGTGCCTGTGACATTTGGTGTGCCTCAAGGTAGCGTGATTGGCCCGACACTTTTCTTAATCTACGTAAACCAGCTCTGTAACCTAAAAATGGAACATGAAAGTATTATAGCGTTCGCTGATGATACCGTCCTTACCTTCTCTGGTGATTCGTGGCAAGATACCTTCAACTCAGCACAAAAAGGACTCAATACTGTTATGGGTTGGCTTAGAACTCATACCCTCACTCTCAATACGGAGAAAACTAACATTCTCACCTTCACCATACGAAATTGCTCTCAACCTCCAGACACTTACGCCTTGGTAGCACATGCCTGTTTACAGCCTGGTACTATTGCTTGTACCTGTCCAAAATTAGAGCGATGTCAATCTCTTAAATACCTTGGAGTGATACTTGACAATGGCCTGAGTTTTGCAGCACACGTAGATACCTTAACAAAAAGAGTCAGAAAACTAATCTTTGTTTTTAAGACACTCCGCTACGTTGCTGAACCCCAAATTATAAAGAGTACATACTTCGCACTTTGTCAGTCTCTTCTAACTTACTGTGTTTGTGCCTGGGGGGCTGTTCCTAAGACGATATTGTTGAAACTGGAGCGTGCTCAGAGAGCAGTATTGAAAGTCAGTACCTTCCGCCCCACCCTTTTCCCAACAGAAGAACTATATAAGAACTGTGAAGTGCTCACAGTCAGATAATTATTTGTGCTTAACACAGTTCTACAACAGCACCAAAAAACACCCTACGAGGTAATCACTACCAGACGCATAGACAAAGTAAGCCAACCCTTTCGTTGTCACTACTCTTTTACAAGAAGGTTTCCTTGTTTCCAAGGCCCCCATCATCCATCTATATAACAAAATTAATAAAATATTGAAGTTTTACTCACTTCCATATTTATCACTCAAAAAAGTACTTTTGACTTGGCTCCAGACTCTTAACTACAACAACACGGAGCTCTTGTTATCATCTCATAACACTTAAGACATCCTCTGACATCACAAAAACATTCCCCGACTTACACTCACACACACATATCCATACACTCACTCTTATACACATACAAACACACACACTCACACACCAACACATCCTTACACTCTACATCTTTCGTTTTTAGCATTTTTATTTTGTTTCCTTATTTTTTTTTAATAATTTATTATGTATAATCTGTATCTACCAAACTTGTGTAAGATTATAAGCGGCTTCACCCATTTCTAAGTTAAATTTTAAACAAAGCATCGCAAAAGGGTCAGGCTTAGCACCTTTAATACAAGTTGTCTCGTCAACTTAGCAAGGGTGCTAGAGTCTCCAAATACATTTACTGTGTATAACAAAACAATGTAACTTCATGCTATTTCAATGTATGTACATATATGTTTTCATTTTACTGTGCAAATAAATAAATAAATAGTTGACATCCTGGAATAACACATAGGCTAGGCTTTCTATCCCGGAAATCCCATGGGATCAGGATTTACGCGAAAAGTTCTCCCACGCGAACAAAGTTGCGGGCAAAAGCTAGTTTACAATAAAATTACATAAGGTTTCTTCTAAAAAATTGGCCAAGTGCGAGTCAGACTCGCCCATTAAGGGTTCCGAAGTAATTATTATAATATAATATGTATATTTATTTGACAAAAAAAACCTTACAAATTTCGTAAAACTAGCTTATTTAAATTTTTTTACAACTACGCCAAATAACTTTGTTTTTCATAGTGTTTGTATGAATTACAAAGTTATATTTTCGGTTTTAGAAAATATGCTGTATCTCAAAAACTGCTGACTCGATTTCATTCAAACTAATTCCGGTTGAAAGTTTATATTAAGATCTACAGACATATATATTTTTTTAGATTTTTCGCTCCATTATTACAGAAGTTAGAGGGGGGGACACACATTTTACCACTTTGGAAGCTTATATCTTTTAAACGATTGACTTTATGAAAAAGTGGTTTTAGAAACCCTTATATCATTTTTAAAGACCTCTCTATAGATTCCACACACGCATAGGTTTCATGAAAAAAAATATTTTTAGTTCTAGTTCCATGTATGGGGACCCCCCTTTATTTTAAATATTTTTTAATTTTTTTCTTAAAATCGGAAAGCGGTTCACAGAATACATCTACCTACTAAGTTTCACATGTATAGTCTTAATAGTTTCGGAATAAAATGGCTGTGACATACGGACGGACGGACAGACAGACAGACGGACAGACATATCGAAACTATAAGGGTTCCGTTGTTTGCCATTCGGCTACGGAACCCTAAAAAGGAATTTCCTAGTGGTAATAGTGTGACAAAAGTGGTTGGGCGATTGGCTGTTGTGCTGCGTATCGTGGGTTCTATTCCCGCACGCGAACAAATTTTTGTATTGCCTGTAGATTAATTAATTCTTTGTCTGGGTGTTTATTTAAGTGAAATGTTTGTAAAACGTGTAATTTAAAGGGTATATACATACCAAGTGCACGGTTTCTTTGGATGATAATAAACGGTACGGCAAGTGTTTTATAATCCTATGTCTACATGTGTGAAGTATAATAGAAATTTCAATACATTGAGCCACCAGACAACAGAGGCAGAATTTTCAAATTAAGAAGAACGAAGAGAATCACCGTGTTATTGGCAAGTGACGTGGAAAGTTAGCGACCCTCGTAGTGCTGTGACACGTTTGTTATGATTGGTATTCAAGGAACATTTGAAACCGATAATTTGGTATCAATTCTTTGAGTCACTTATTTTGAGCTGAAACTGTGCATAGAGACTGTATACCAGATGTTGTCTTCAGCCCCTTTGGATAGATATGGGGTTTCCGTTACACGTTGTATATGCACTCATGATACAGAATAAACTCCTGGTGTGGAGAAACGTTTTTTCTAAACAAGATTTTGCCTTTCCTTTTTTATTAGTACTCATGAGTCCGCTGTTGACCTCGATATCGCCTGCTGGTAAGCGATATATAAGGTCTACGATGTAACGAGCGAGCCCAGAAGGTGCCTGTTCACTCTTGCTTTGAAGGCAGATTGGTCATATGAGGGAGGGAACACAGAACTGGCAGAGAGTTCCAAAGACTCGCGATCGACGCTTTTTTCACGCAGCTCCTGAATATGAACACTATTTTTTATATCTCACGACTACTGCCGAAGATTGCCGACAATTTCCGCCAAAATTTATTTCAAATTCAATTTTTTTTTTCTGATGAGCCAAGTCTTGACCGCAATCTCGCCTGATGGTAAGCGATAGATGAGGTCTACGATGGGACGAGCGAGCCCAGAAGATGCCTATTTACTCTGGCTTTAAAGGCTCTTGCTATTATTTCAGATAATATTTATACAAAATCCATAGTTTTGTTAGTAGACTGCTTAGGCTAGGGTTAGTGTGTATACATGATAACGTAATAAAATACAACAAGTTATAACTAACTTTATGGTAAAAACGATCAATTTATGGGAAACGTGAGAGTTTAGTTTCTCCGCCACAGTCGACAGAATGCTCCTAATGTTTGCTTCAAAAAATATGCAATCCAGAATTTATTGCATGTTTTTCTCTCTCCCCTTCCAATTCACAGGCAAAAAATCATTAACTATAGTAAGGTAGTAAGCGAACTAACTTTTCGGCTAGAAATGTTTGCTAATAAACTGACTCCATTTAGATAATGAAGTTACTTAATTACTCTCGTTTTAATTGTGGAACAGAAACCAAAAAGTGTAGAGTAATTTATAATTGGGTATTAATGCTGCGATATGTTTTGCAATTAATTTATACTGTCTTTCAAAATGACTTTTATTAAAAGGTAGAAACTATTTTAAAAGAGTTTATAATAGAATAGAGTTTTTCATTATGACATTTCACTTTTTTTTTGTATATTTTGTTGACCTTTTAGTTAATGAGAAAGAAATATGAAAAGACTTGAACTAAAAGCCTTTATCTTCTATATGAATATAAATATAATTTTAATGTCAGTATTTGATTTCAAATTAACTATGTTTTCACACAAATTACATGATATTAAAACACAAGCATCACCTCATCAATATATACAAAACGTTATTCGGAATACTTTCGTTGTGCGTACGGCTAAGGAGTGGAATTCCCTACCGGAGTATGTGTTTCCGGTAGCTATAACTTGGGAGTCTTTAAGTTAAGAGTGAATACTTAAGTGTTACTGAGTTACTTTTCGTTAACCGTGTTCTATCTTTGACCACATCATTGATTAAAGAAACAACAAACGCGAGCCGCGACAGAAAGAAAATGTTTCAAAATATGTATGTGCGGTGGTTTTTCTCACAGAACAGATAAAAGAGGTTAGAAAGGAAATAGTTCCTGATTTGTATGAGAACGCGTGTCGCCGCTTGTCTCCCACATTTTAGCTCCCCTACAAGCAAGAGGCCCGTTACAGTAGGTAAAAATTGGGGTTTCCAGATCTTCTTTGATCTGGAAACCGCAATTTTCACCATTCGTTATAGAATCATTTCAAATCCAGAAACACTCAATTACAACCATCATTCATTACTTCTAAACAGTACCTGGAAAATATTTAGACTGGTCGCATCTGACGCTGTGAATGTGTTGTCATTTGAAAACTGGTACAACATTCTGACCTGGGAGGCTTAAAAAGGCCACATAGAGAGATTCCGCTAAAAGTGAATCACTTTATGAATTCCCGGCAGATCCTAAGCAATTCCTCTATTATTCGTAAAATGGTTACCAAAATTAGCAGAATCGTACGCAAAGCAGAATCATATTTGGTGTTAATGTTGTCGCAGGAAAAAAGTAAAGATCGTATTTTTACCGGTTATTTTTCCTTTGCAGTTTTTATTAGCCGAGTAAGTTATTTGTGCAGAATTTCTGTAATTAGTACATAATTAAGGTATTGGATGCAAATAATCAACGAAATATGGCAAATAAGCTCTTAGATCTGAGAAATTAACTTGGTAGACTGGCAACATTCTTAATATCGGCAGCTTGTCAATGTCATGCCGTAACGTAACTCTGTATTAATAAATAAATAATAATTAGGTTCCCTTGTCCCTTATTCGTCAACATCAACTTACATTTAAAGAGTTGTGCAATGTTAATTCAAATTTCAAAACATTTGGCTGAGTCGGAAACTATAAATCATGGTTTCAAGTGGTTTTCTACATATTCAACAACTCAAGAGTTCGTGCTGTTTAAAAAAACTGATTGTGCCTGCACCTCTTGTAAATTTCGTGAATGCATTTCTACAAAGCATTCGATTATTTTCCTAGCGGATTTCGTTAGAGTCGGACTGTTTATAAGAAAGTAAGTGTTAACTAAGTTTACTTTTGATGAATGTTTAATCATCATTATGCAAATCACTTAATTTGTATTTACCCCTTTTGTAGAAATGGCAAGACGTGTAGCAAGAGTTTTCGAGGCTCAATTTAATATCTTGCTCGATTTTATGGAGCGTAACCCTAACCTGGCTAGGGCTCAGGGTTATAACAACAGCGGCCCAAGGAAGAGCAGAATCTTTGCGCTTGTGGACGGAGGTGGCTGAAGTGCTCAATGCTGAGGGGAGTGGGACAACTAGGACTTCAAAAGAATGGTCCATTTTATGTATTTATATAATTATTTACATTGTTCTTTTAATGTCATTCCAATATCACATTTTTATGTTTTAAAATTTGTTTACAGTATGCTAGTAACATATTGGATATAATTAGGTTTGTGGGTTATGTTATTTTGCATTATATTAATGCAGAAAATAAATTATATTCTTAACATTTACTTAGCCAAATAAAACATAAAAATTGATAATAAAGTGAAATAAATGTAATCTAAACCATCATGATGTTGACCAAAGTCGTTGTACAAGATCATCTCTCATTGCTTCACCAACAACTAGGTGGTGGTTTCTTCGTGATGCAGTTCCAATCTGTGTATTAGTTATCTGAAACATAAATTTCAATGTTACATTTTCATAGGCTTATTAGTGTTATTATTATCAGAATCTGTCAATAGTTTTGTATGTTCACAATGGTTGAATTTGATTTCTTTGTAAATTACTGACCTGCATATTTGCCTCATGTTGTTCATCTTGAGGTGATAATGTTGTTACCGGAAGCCTAGCAATGTTGGCAATGTTGTTATAATATAATTAGTTATATAGAATTAGTTATAAAACCAGTCATAGTGGGATGGTAATGTTAAATAATACTGACCTAAAAACCACACTGTTTCATTTTCAGCCTGGTGAAGATCCTCTAAGTGGGACTTGAGTATATGGTGGTTCCATATAAAGGAGCCATGGTCTGCCCCTCCATGGCTAGCATCCACACTTAATAATTATATTCAAATCAGAGTCACAAGCCTAGAAGTAAATATGTTAGTTTTAAATTATAGTTATATTAAAATGATTGTTAGATTTATGTTATTAAATATTGATTAATTAATAAATAGTTTTGCCTAAAAATGCCTATTGTTTAATTGAAGTACTTAGCATTCCCTGGTTATATGGTAAGTATAATATTTTAAAGGGACCTAGTAACAGCAAAGTGAACATAACTATGTTTATGAGAGCAAACACAGTTGTGTTGGGGCAAGTGCCTATGTATATATATTTACTATTTGAGCATTTAAAGAGGGATATCGTTTTCGGTTAAAAACATCTCTTCATATTCTGAAAATTGTAAACTATTAATGGTCAGGAACAGCATGGTTATATCCATCCATACTAATATTATAAATGCGAAAGTAACTTTGTCTGTATGTTACCTTTTCACGCCTAAACCGCTAAATCGATTTAGATGAAATTTGGCATAGGAATAGTTTAGGACCCTGGGAAGGATATAGGATAGTTTTTATCACGGGATCGGGAATTACGCGGGAAAAACCTCCCTGGCGAACGAAGTCGCGGGCAAAAGCTAGTTTGTAATAAATATGTGATGTATGTAATATGTATGTAACCATTTGCCTCGATGTCCACAGAGAGTGCGATCTTTATTCACTGGGCTGTCCCGCGTATTTTAAATGTAATAAAGGATTTATTTAACTTACCCATTTTTAATGACGCTCCGTTCTTCCCGAATTTGTGGAACGTGGATATTTTTTTTTTATGAGACAGCTCTCACACAATTAGATACACTCACTTGATGCATCTTATGGTGTGCACTAGCCCCTATGAACCAGAAGCTTAGTGCGCACAACACCTAAAATACAAATAATGGGGGTAAATAAATGGCTATATTATGTTGTTCACCTCTATATTATGTAATGGTACTTAGTAAATAATAACTACCTTCTTAATGATTCCCCTACCTTAGCGACAGCACTTATTCCACCTCCTCGGCTAAGGTACGGTTCCAACTCATGTATGAGGTCACGACACACACTGTTATTTAGCCGATATAGTCCTATAAATTCTGAGACTGGCATTTCAAAAGCCAGTTCCAGTTTCCGAAGAGCTACGTTTCGGCGGCGATATAAAATTATTTCCGTAACGCGCGTGCTCAAGGGTCCTAAATCTGCCATTATATTATTTTTCTTAAAAATATCTGCGAAATGAATCGAAAGATGTTGGTCTTGCGTAACTCCGTATGATTCTGCTAACTGACACTAAATCAATTCATCATTAGTGGACCATTTTACGAATCTCCATACAAAACTGTTAAACAGATGTTTTGCGGGATATGAATTGAACGCAGATCATAATATGAATTGCCAATTTGTGACCATTTTACGATCTGCAATATGATTCATATTGTTATCCTAATACGATTCATACAAAGTGGCTATTTTAGGCCCGCTGGTCTGATATGTTAGCTGGTTGTGTATTTATTATATTTTAAATTTGAAATAATATTCTAACCTGTTCTGATGTAACTTGTTTCTTGTGCATGATATTTAGCGGGTGTTACATGAAATGCGTTTGCTCAATTGGGGTTTCCAGATCAAAGAAGATCTGGAAACCCGCAATTTTCACCATTCATTATAGAATCATTTCGAATCCAGAAACACCCAATTACAACCATCATTCTAAACAGTACCTGGAAAATATTTAGACTGGTCTAATCTGAAGCTGTGACTGTGTTGTCATTTGAAAACTGGTACAACATTCTGACTTGGTCTGATATGTTATCTGGTCGTGTATTTATTATATTTTAAATTTGTAATAATATTCTAGCCTGTTCTGATGTGAACTGTTTCTTGTGCACGATATTTAGCGGTTGTTATATAAAATGCGTTGGCTCAATTGGGGTTTCCAGATCAAAGAAGATCTGGAAACTCGCAATTTTCACCATTCATTATAGAATCATTTTGAATCCAGAAACACCCAATTACAACCATCATTCTAAACAGTACCTGGAAAATATTTAGACTGGTCTAATCTGAAGCTGTGACTGTGTTGTCATTTGAAAACTGGTACAACATTCTTACCTGGTCTGATCTGTTATCGGGTCGTGTATTTATTATATTTTAAATTTGAAATAATATTCTAGCCTGTTCTGATGTGAACTGTTTCTTGTACACGATATTTAGCGATTGTTACATAAAATGCGTTGGCTCAATTGGGGTTTCCAGATCAAAGAAGATCTGGAAACTCGCAATTTTCACCATTCATTATAGAATCATTTCGAATCCAGAAACACCCAATTACAACCATCATTCTAAACAGTACCTGGAAAATATTTAGACTGATCTAATCTGAAGCTGTGACTGTGTTGTCATTTGAAAACTGGTACAACATTCTGACCTGTGACCATTTTACGATCTGCAATATGATTCATATTGTTTTCCTAATACGATTCGGACAAAGTGGCTATTTTAAGCCCGGATCTGTTATCTGGTCGTGTATTTATTATATTTTAAATTTGAAATAATATTCTAGCCTGTTCTGATCTGACCTGTTTCTTGTGCATGATATTTAGCGGGTGTTAAATGAAATGTCTTTGCTCTTATTATACCGAAATGTATTTATTAAATATTTGCTTGATTATAGTACAGTTATTTACGAGTATAATTTATATAAAAAAAGGAATTTTATCTTCTGGTAGCATAGAAAGTCTCAATCATCTGGAAACATTGTAGGCACAAGTTGACTCATTTTGTGAGGTACTGTTTCAGATACTTAGCAATATAATATTTTCCCTTTACAGAGTTCAAATAAAAACATTGAGGAAAATGAAAAGCATGTTGTATCCATGGGTCATCGTAAATCTGCCAATCTTCTATAACCCCTCCACATGAGAAACATGCTGCTTTATCATTTATACTATTTCCAAAAGAATCCAGCATCAGCCATTTCCATTACTAACCTTTTCTTTGAATTAGTCGTCCCCCAGTAATAATTAAATGAAAATTCACGCATTTTATAACTATTGTACATGTCATGTCGTGGTTTGTATTCATTTTTATGATATTATATTCACTCATTTCCTGATAATTCTAAACTTAGAATGACATCACGCAGCTCTTGTCAGCAACTTAGAAGAACCTTCATTTATTATTACTATTTTCTAAAATATGCTTTAACCACAACACTTTTTCTAAACCTTTGACGTAGACACATTTATCTCTCAATATATCTGAAACAAACTCTGAATAAGATACAAATCCTTCACTCTAGTATATCTTTCTGTTACGTTCAATCCAACTAACTTGCTTCTTTTCTGGTACTTCCCATAAAATATTTAAATGTTGGCTTAATCAAAAATACTTGTAGTTTTTTGTAGTTAGTATACATTATAGCAATTTCTTTTGCTATAAATTCATTTGCTTTTGTTTTAAAGCCTTGAATATATACAATGGCAGTCATGATAACCTGCGCACAATGTTGCTGAGAGGTTTATATTCCACAAGTGGATCGTTTATAATCAAACAGTACGCAGTTGTCTTATTTGGTATTGGTATGGAACTTTCTACTTCCAGCCGTACGTCCACTAGACCTGTTTTAAGACTGTCGTTTTGTCTTGAGCAATCTAAGATAAACAAAGGTGCCTTTTCTTTAAAATCGTTTAAGTCTAACAATGGATCTGAAAGACTGTTGTAATACGAATGACGAAATTTCACATACATTTCATATAATATGCTATATTTGTCCTCAGAAAACTTTAAACTCATAGGTTCATATGGATAGTATTGTGAATTTAAAAAGAGCGTTACGTTGGTCACTTCACAATGATTGAATAGTGAACTGTCTCTACTTTTATTATTTCTCCTATTAGTTTGCAAACAAAATATAACACATCTGGGCTTTTCCAATTGTGAAGCAGTCTTAATTGACCAAGAATGCTTTGTAGTTTTAGGGAGTAAAGGCTATTCATATAAATCCCAATTTCTAAAGGCCATCTGAATAGGTTTATCTCTTTCTAAATGTTTTAACCTTTAACTAGGGACATCTTTTTTTTGTAACACTAGAACGGACATAGGGTCCCAGAGACCCCTGTAATATTTCTATTATTTTAAAATGAAATAACAAAATAAATAACATTTTAATTAATCAGTGTGAATGATAGGCTTATAAATAATAGACTTTTGAACATTTTAGCATTTATTTATATTTTTTTATTTTTTTTATTACAAACTAAACAAAGATAGGCACTTTTCAGTCTCAATTCGCAATGAGATCACTTATTATACTACTAAATAATTTTTCTTCTAAATAATCAATAAAATTAAATATTTTCCTTAAAAAGTAATCTTTGTTTTATAAAAAAAATATTTTTTTGTAATTCTAACAATAAACAAAAAAAAACTGACAGGGGTTCAATTACCCCATTATATTTGACACTCCTTGCATAGTGGGTTGGAGCATTGCAGACATATAGGCTTTTTGCATGCAATACAGCTGTAGGAGGTTTTCCTTTGAAGACTTGATGGACAGATGTAGCATCTTTTCTTCTTATTCTGATTTTCTTCAGGAGTTGGTTCATCATCAGGGGGCACATCCTTACCCAAAACGCGTTTCATGGTTAGTTTCAGTTCTCTTGGCAAATTTTTGTTTGATGTGTATCTTCTTTGCATATGAGGTACAACGAGAGAACGGGCTAATTTTTTTAAAAAGATACCTCGATCTATATCCTTATTTTGATGTTTATTGTATAGTATATGAGCATTGACGCCACTCAAATCAAGAATTCTAAAAAATATCACCATTGGCCATCTTCGAGTTCGGCGACTGCTACAGTAAATAGAACACTTCTTGTCAGTTTCATCTACCCCTCCTTTTGTTGAATTGTAATATAAAATCATTTCAGGTTTTTTAGAAACATTGTCAATTTTATCATCATGATGCATAGAAGATACTAAGAGCACAGCTTTGTTTGGTTTAGGTACATGAGAGCATAACGTTTTTTGGCCAGTAAATCCAAATAATGTAGAACTTACTTGTCGTTTCTTATGTGGTAAGAATTCGTTTGGTATCTCCCGCTTATTTTTTTTCACTGTTCCAACATAAGTCAATTTTCTCTTAGCAAGTTCATCAACGAGCTCCACTGAAGAAAACCAATTATCTGCTGTAACATTGCGATTAGTACCTTGAATCGGTTGCGTCAGGCGAAGGACACATTGTGTTGGAACAAGGTACTTCTTTTCATCAGCCGTCAATCCAGTACCATCAGAGCCTTTTCCAGCATATAAATATCCATTGTAAAAAAATAAAACCGACTTCCATATCAAAACACTACAAAGCCAAAAATAATTTTAATTTCGGTAGTCGGTGTTATTGGTTTTGTATTTACTTTTTTTTCACACCGCCTCCCGAAATTAAAATTATTTTTGGCTTTGTAGTGTTTTGATATGGAAGTCGGTTTTATTTTTTTGCAAAAAAGTTTTTATTTTCGCGTTTTTTAGTGGGTCAATTTGTAATTAATCTAGTTATAAAAGCCAAAATGTCAACTACAAAAAAACTAAAAACGCGCGAACAAAAAACACAATATAGAGTAACCGAAAAGATCATCAATGTAAATATTTTTTTAGACTTTTGTTAATTTTTCAGAAACGGCTTGTTCGATGTCAATAAAATTTTCATGGGACCATTTGGAAAGTATACCCTTTCCAACAAAAAAAGAATTTTTCAAATCGGTTGGCGAGCGACGGAGCTATGCCCGAACAAACATAAAAAAAAACTTTTTTTCGACAACAAATTTTTCGAAAATCTGTGATATAGCGGCCACTTTATCAGTCTTTTGTCGTTCTGCTCGATCAGCAGGATTATCAAATCTCAGACATAATTGAAGAATAAGAAATCTGGTCTCCAACATACAGCATCTATATATTTCACACCCTGTGCCATCCATTGCAAATATAAAAGATGTGTTTTCATGGTTTGATTTCAAAACAGCCGAGTAAAATAGAAGACCCAAAAAAGCATTCAATTCGATCAGATCTAGATCTTTTAGTTCTGGTTTATTTTGGCGTTTGTATCGTTCTCTGTAATAAGCTATTTTCACATTGGTCCACCTCAGAATAGTTTGCCGCATATCTTCATCAAATAATTGATTCCAAATATCATAAGCTTCGTAACTATTCATCACAGTCAAACTTGAAGAAGACGTACGCAGAACAATGTTATGATGTGGTGTTCTTACCCTACTACTTGGTGGGGTTTTTGCCCATTTGTAACGATTTTTACCGTAATAATAGTTAGGTATAGCTAATTCTGAGAGGGGCACATCATCTTCTGAACTTTCACTTGAGCTATGTTCGATAATCACATTTTCTGAATCAGAGGGTAATTCTTCTTCATTTTGATCTTATTCATCATGTTCTGGATGGCGCTGACGAAATTCAGCTTCATCAATAAGAAGATCTTCGACTTCTTCTTCATTATCCGAGTCATCCGAAGTCAACAAAACAGAATTCAGTTCATTTTCAAAAGATGGGCTGTTCAGACTTAATATTTTATTCGACTGTTGTGCCCTAGGTACATCTCGCAATGGTCGTTTCAAACCAGAAGTACTTGGTTCACTGTTTTCGGCCATTTGGATATAATATCTAAAACAAAAAAAAAATGTTATACAATTTAGTTTATAAGAGATCTGGGGACATAGGGTCCCACAGACCCATTTGAAACTTTAAATCCATATAACTTACGTATTTTGCACCGCACGACGCAACCTTCTCCTTCGTTGGGGGTTTCGCGACTAAACTCGAAGCTACTGAGCAGCTTAGCCACGGGGAGCGCGGGGAAGTGCTTTATTTCACGTCAACGACAAGTGCCAAGGGTCTGTGAGACCCTGTGTCCCTACTTAAAGGTTAAAAGTATGAGTCGTTCTCGATCTGACACTTTTATATGTGGCACCCTCCACTGAACTCTTTGTACATCTATTTGAAAATGAATGACATCATCAGAAAGAATAACACTGTTGAAGTTACAGTTACTTCTAATTAAAATAAGTTCGTGTTTACAACTTATCATAATTTTATTGTAATCTTTCGCAAACCCTAAAACCTTATTTAATGGTATCACAGCACTATAATGTCCATCAATTTGGAATCCTAATAAGTTCCAACCCCATAAGGCTGCAACTTTGTTTTATGCTTCATTTAATGAAATGTATGATTTTATTGTTGACGTAATTGCCGAATTTTTATACGGTCTATTTCAATGCCATTCATTTCGTATCTGATGTCTTGAAACAAAGAGATAACAGGGTTATTAGTGAACGTAACAGCTTTTTTAATCGGATTCCCATCTTTACCGAAGAGTTTTGCTTGACATTCGATGTAAATTGAACTGGCTGATGCTTGGGCTGATGGTAGCATGTATGTCTTGCTGACGTATGGGGGATTCTGATTTCATCGTTTTCCCTGAAGGTGTTATTGTAGGGATTGTATGAATGGATTTCATAACTTTAAATCGAACTGTCAAAGTATGGTAATTCAGTAATCTGTAGCATATTCAAACTTTTAGCCCCAAGGCTTTAAGGAAGTTTTTATTTAATTTAGTCAACTTTTTAATTTTTATTTTTAAATTGGGTCTGTGTGTGTGTGGCTGCAGAAGAAATACGACGCTTTATTTTCATTGCGGTGTTTTTATAATATACAACCATTTTGTTTTTCTTAAATGCAAACGTAATTGAATATGTTGTTCTTCGAAGTTAATAAGGTGACCGAATTAGTCAACAATCTTAACAGATATGGATGAAATTATACTTTTGTTCACTGGAAAGTAAATCACGTTTTGTGGTATCTCTACATAACGATCTACATAACGACTTAAAGCAGTATCAGATACAAATTCATGAATAAAATGTATTGGCAATCCGTTGCAGTATGAACCGTACACAAGATCACATTCGATTTTGATCACAGACAAATTGCTAGTTTTAATAGGAAGATCTCGTCTTGAATTCAATACTGAAAAATATAGTAAACCGCACTCATATTGATCAGTTAAATGAAGCGGTGGTTAAAAGTATGAAACGAATTCTGATTTATTTCCAGAGGTGGTAACCGTAGTAGACATACTTATGTAGGTACTGAACTGTTATAAAAGATCATGTTTATTTTATAACTCCGCACCACTAAATTAAAAAAAAAGTATAATCAAAGATGTCCGCAATTAAAAGGATGGTCAGGTTGTATATTTTAATTTTATGAATTCCTGTGGTGGTTTAAGATTTCCGTAACTATCAAAATACTCAATGTAATCATTGTAGTTTGTATAGGCTACCCAGTAAGAGCCAGGGTTTTTAGAGCTATCTAAATTAATAACTCCACATTCCTTTTTGTACGGGTATTTAGGTAACTCATCCCTCATAAAGATACCTCTAAAATAAGGAATACTATTTCCATACTTTAAAATGTCTAAGTTAGTTAAAGCTCGATTGGGTAGCCGATATCTTAGTTTTTTTCATTGGATATGAAAATTCCAAGCCCATCTTTATGTGGCTTAAGGTGTAGTCAATTAATAGATTGAATACTTAATAAATACTTTTGTAAACTCTCATAAACTTGTTACAATTTATTCGATTTATCAATCCAACTATTCTCCGAAGGAGGCAAACCTAACCATTTCATTAAAACTCTATTTCCTTTACTTCTTAGGACTGTTTTCACGAGATATACATCAGGATGTTTTGGTTTTTGAAGCTCTTCTGCATAAAAGTCACCTAAAATAGGCCGGCCTCTAGTTGTAACTTCAATTAAATAAGTGAGTTGTATTTTGTATTTTTTTAATTATAAATATTTCTGTTAACCAGTTGCGTGTATGTCCTTTTTCAAAAGTACCCTTATACTTACTAATACGCACGTTTAAATATTATAAAAAAATTGCATTATCACGTAACAATTGCTTAGGAATTTTTGAATAGGGTTGAGATAAATAGAAACAATCGATTTGTTTATGTCATCCCATACAGAAATAATTACGTATATTGGTTTGATTCTCGGTTGCAACATCATCAAAAATAAAAATAGAATTCGGCAAAGCTTCATTCGGAATTACTTCTTTATCATCATTAAACTTGTAGAATTCAAAAAGCAATACTGATGTGGTGAAGAGAGTCACTTAAGTTTATATTATTAACGTTTAAGGATATGGGTTGCCTGATTAACTTCATCTTGCCTATTAATATTATTACTATTGAACATACCAATATATACCTCCACAAAGACCTACATTTTGTTATTGTTATTGGTTATTACAGTTATTGGTTACTAAAAATAAAATGACGTAGGTAAAAATAATATGAAAAATAAAACAAAAGGACTGTTTAATGTTATTTATAGTTTATTTAAAAAATTAAAATGATTTAACAAAATACTTACACGCTCTTTATGTTAACTTATTTGATGTTTGACTAATCTGAATAGATTTTTTTATTAAACAATAATGTCCATTGCCTTTTCGTTCAATATATAATTAATTTACATGGTGTGTCTTTCTTAAATTTGTCACATATAAGGGACCAGTGACTGTGTTGTTTATCATCCGATCCATATACGTTTATACTTATAGTAGGATTTATCTTTTCGAAATTTCTAATATCATCATACGATGGAGGAAATCATAGAACTTGTCCTGCAAACATTAAATTTTTAGTTATCATGGTTTTTTTATACTAAAGCAACTTCTCGTTTTTGTATTAAATGCGGCAAATCTATGTAAGTACCGCCTTTTAAAGGATAAATCTGTTTATATTAATTTCCAGGTGACTTATAGAGAAACAAGACCAACCAGATTCACAATGTTGGAATTCAAAGAGTTTCCTCTCAAATTTGTTTATTGTATTCAAATAGAATTCATGTATATCAGTATTTTTGTATATAATGTTAAATTTTGTGTTAAATGACTTAAGCTCTTGCTCATCAATTATGTTTAAATAGACAATCATTAATTAGTTTTATGACTTGATGCTGATTATCCATTAGGAATTCCTCAGGTGTAATGTAAGGTACTCCATCGATGGATTCAGTTTGTAACTTATTATTCTCTTTCTAAAAGTCGTAGCAATAATATCAGTATTTTCATATTTGGTTTTTAATATGCAATTAGATTTGTGTAAATTCGTTCTCACATGATAGTGATATTAATTTTTCGGTATTTCAATATGACATTTTTCACAAGTCATTATATCATTATAATTTGTTATTTTTCCAGGAATTGGTGAATCTGTAAGAAAACAAAACAACGAATTTTTAATTCTTGAATATATTTCTTTAACACATAATAATAATATAAACCCAAAAAAGCTTAACAGAATACTAGTACATTAAAATCATTACGTAATATTGAGATAATGATTAAAATTAAATGTCGTAAATAAGCAAGTAACTCGTGGTAAAATAGTACCTATTTAAAGTAAAATAATGAAATAATATAATATTAATAATGAATTTTAGTAATAGTTGCTAACAAATGTTGGTAGACACTTTACGAATTCTTTTCTAGTTGCTATAATAAAATTAGTCAGGTGTTGCCATGCATCTGTGTTGTCAGATGTTTGATTTTTCACAATAACTATTGCTTGGCGCCATCTGTTAATTGGCTGAACTTTTTAATTTCATCGCACCGGTACACTTTCACATCTATATAGTGCGTACCGGGCTTATGCTTATACGTTTGGCGCGAATGACCGTTAGCAAGGCGTCGAGTTATATACGAAGTTAATTGTATTGGAGCTTTACCGGGAACAGCGACATCTTCTTTCTCCTCGTCTTCACTGTCAGTCCCGAAGAGGTCGTAAGCTGTAGCCTTTTTGGAGGTACTGGTTTGAAATACGGCTTCTTTGGGGTTGACTGCGACGTGCTCGGCGCGGGACTTCCTCTCGATGGCGAATACGATGCAGTCCGCGCTACCGCCTCCGGCTCGTTCGTTTGAGTTGGCACCTGCTTCCTTTTCTTGGTCTTTTTTCATGACTGGAGGTTGCGCTTCGTCGTCAGATGGGAAGAGAGTCTCTGCATTCTCTAGCAACCTGAAATAATATAAAATTAATTTATTAATTATGCAATTTAATCAATTCATAAGCAGGGTTCAAACCTGCGGGCCTAAAATAGCCACTTTGTATGAATCGTATTAGGAGAACAATATGAATCATATTGCAGATCGTAAAATGGTCACAAATTGGCAATTCATAATATGATCTGCGTTCAATTCATATCCCGCAAATCATCTGTTTGACAGTTTTGTATGGAGATTCGTAAAATGGTCCACTAATGATGAATTGATTTAGTGTCAGTTAGCAGAATCATACGGAGTTACGTAAGACCAACATCTTTCGATTCATTTCGCAGATATTTTTAAGAAAAATAATATAATGGCAGATTTAGGACCCTTGAGCACGCGCGTTACGGAAATAATTTTATATCGCCGCCGAAACGTAGCTCTTCGGAAACTGGAACTGGCTTTTGAAATGCCAGTCTCAGAATTTATAGGACTATATCGGCTAAATAACAGTGTGTGTCGTGACCTCATACATGAGTTGGAACCGTACCTTAGCCGAGGAGGTGGAATAAGTGCTGTCTCTAAGGTAGGGGAATCATTAAGAAGGTAGTTATTATTTACTAAGTACCATTACATAATATAGAGGTGAACAACATAATATAGCCATTTATTTACCCCCATTATTTGTATTTTAGGTGTTGTGCGCACTAAGCTTCTGGTTCATAGGGGCTAGTGCACACCATAAGATGCATCAAGTGAGTGTATCTAATTGTGTGAGAGCTGTCTCATAAAAAAAAATATCCACGTTCCACAAATTCGGGAAGAACGGAGCGTCATTAAAAATGGGTAAGTTAAATAAATCCTTTATTACATTTAAAATACGCGGGACAGCCCAGTGAATAAAGATCGCACTCTCTGTGGAGATCGAGGCAAATGGTTACATACATATTACATACATCACATATTTATTACAAACTAGCTTTTGCCCGCGACTTCGTTCGCCAGGGAGGTTTTTCCCGCGTAATTCCCGATCCCGTGATAAAAACTATCCTATATCCTTCCCAGGGTCCTAAACTATTCCTATGCCAAATTTCATCTAAATCGATTTAGCGGTTTAGGCGTGAAAAGGTAACATACAGACAGAGTTACTTTCGCATTTATAATATTAGTATGGATGGATATAACCATGCTGTTCCTGACCATTAATAGTTTACAATTTTCAGAATATGAAGAGATGTTTTTAACCGAAAACGATATCCCTCTTTAAATGCTCAAATAGTAAATATATATACATAGGCACTTGCCCCAACACAACTGTGTTTGCTCTCATAAACATAGTTAAGTTCACTTTGCTGTTACTAGGTCCCTTTAAAATATTATACTTACCATATAACCAGGGAATGCTAAGTACTTCAATTAAACAATAGGCATTTTTAGGCAAAACTATTTATTAATTAATCAATATTTAATAACATAAACCTAACAATCATTTTAATATAACTATAATTTAAAACTAACATATTTACTTCTAGGCTTGTGACTCTGATTTGAATATAATTATTAAGTGTGGATGCTAGCCATGGAGGGGCAGACCATGGCTCCTTTATATGGAACCACCATATACTCAAGTCCCACTTAGAGCATCTTCACCAGGCTGAAAATGAAACAGTGTGGTTTTTAGGTCAGTATTATTTA
This sequence comes from Tholera decimalis, assembly GCA_943138885.2. Classification (NCBI taxonomy): domain Eukaryota; kingdom Metazoa; phylum Arthropoda; class Insecta; order Lepidoptera; family Noctuidae; genus Tholera; species Tholera decimalis. Next base: position 43,900,568 of record OW964555.2, on the reverse strand, counting down.
ACATTACCACCCCACTATGACTGGTTTTATAACTAATTATATATAACTAATTATATTATAACAACATTGCCAACATTGCTAGGCTTCCGGTAACAACATTATCACCTCAAGATGAACAACATGAGGCAAATATGCAGGTCAGTAATTTACAAAGAAATCAAATTCAACCATTGTGAACATACAAAACTATTGACAGATTCTGATAATAATAACACTAATAAGCCTATGAAAATGTAACATTGAAATTTATGTTTCAGATAACTAATACACAGATTGGAACTGCATCACGAAGAAACCACCACCTAGCTGTTGGTGAAGCAATGAGAGATGATCTTGTACAGCGACTTTGGTCAACATCATGATGGTTTAGATTACATTTATTTCACTTTATTATCAATTTTTATGTTTCATTTGGCTAGGTAAATGTTAAGAATATAATTTATTTTCTGCATTAATATAGTGTAAAATAACATAACCCACAAACCTAATTATATCCAATATGTTACTAACATACTGTAAACAAATTTTAAAACATAAAAATGTGATATTGGAATGACATTAAAAGAACAATGTAAATAATTATATAAATACATAAAATGGACCATTCTTTTGAAGTCCTAGTTGTCCCACTCCCCTCAGCATTGAGCACTTCAGCCACCTCCGTCCACAAGTGCAAAGATTCTGCTCTTCCTTGGGCGCTGTTGTTATAACCCTGAGCCCTAGCCAGGTTAGGGTTACGCTCCATAAAATCGAGCAAGATATTAAATTGAGCCTCGGAAACTCTTGTTACACGTCTTGCCATTTCTACAAAAGGGGTAAATACAAATTAATTGATTTGCATAATGATGATTAAACATTCATCAAAAGTAAACTTAGTTAACACTTACTTTCTTATAAACAGTCCGACTCTAACGAAATCCGCTAGGAAAATAATCTAATGCTTTGTAGAAATGCATTCACGAAATTTACAAGAGGTGCAGGCACAATCAGTTTTTTTAAACAGCACGAACTCTTGAGTTGTTGAATATGTAGAAAACCACTTGAAACCATGATTTATAGTTTCCGACTCAGCCAAATGTTTTGAAATTTGAATTAACATTGCACAACTCTTTAAATTTAAGTTGATGTTGACGAATAAGGGACAAGGGAACCTAATTATTATTTATTTATTAATACAGAGTTACGTTACGGCATGACATTGACAAGCTGACGATATTAAGAATGTTGCCAGTCTACCAAGTTAATTTCTCAGATCTAAGAGCTTATTTGCCATATTTCGTTGATTATTTGCATCCAATACCTTAATTATGTACTAATTACAGAAATTCTGCACAAATAACTTACTCGGCTAATAAAAACTGCAAAGGAAAAATAACCGGTAAAAATACGATCTTTACTTTTTTCCTGCGACAACATTAACACCAAATATGATTCTGCTTTGCGTACGATTCTGCTAATTTTGGTAACCATTTTACGAATAATAGAGGAATTGCTTAGGATCTGCCGGGAATTCATAAAGTGATTCACTTTTAGCGGAATTGCTCTATGTGGCCTTTTTAAGCCTGCTGGCTTTCCGTGCGAATACACTAGAATAGTGTATACATATCACACATATACGAATGAATATTAGAATAATCTTAACATAGTATAAAACAAAGTCGCTTCCCTGTGTCTGTCCCTATGTATGCCTAAATCTTTAAAACTACGCAACGGATTTTGATGCAGTTTCTTTCAATAGAAAGAGTGATTCAATAGGATGGTTTTTAAGTATATAACATGCATAATATTGTAGAGGACCACTGATAATTTTTGAGGTTTCTAATGTGATGTCGCAAATAAACACATTTTTTGCGCTTGCTTTGCAAACGCTGGCTGAACCCTACGAGATAGATCAAAATAATGTACTACAGTATTATACACTTTAAAAAGGTCAACAAAAAAGTCGTCGATGGCATCTGTCTATCTCTTATAGATAACCCACAATAACCATTTTTTATCCTTTACTTTTTACGAGAAATACGAGCATATTTTACGAAGCGATTTTAAGCAATACAGCATTAATCCTTATCCAATTAAGTACCATAAATACATTGTGCATTTAATATAAATTAATATTGCCGTTTACAGAATATAATTTAAATAAATAGTTTCGAAGATATTACAGATTTAAAATGCAAGGATATAGCGGTTGCGGCGCGGTGCAGGCGGAGGCACGGCGCGCGTGCCTATGTTGCTTAGATTTGAGCGTTGAATGTTTTTCCCATGGTAAATTATGTGTCGCACTTTCAAGAGTAATTACTAAAGAGAACATGGATATCGAATGACAAAAAGGCTGTCAACGATGTATATAAAGACATTCTATAGTATATTTAATATAAACATTGCACCCGTGCGAAGCCGGGGCGGGTCGCTAGTTACATAATATAATAAGATATCGTTACGCCTCAATTTCCTGGGTATCGAACCCGATGTCTCATGCTCAATAGTCGAGATTACTGCACCCGTCTAAGGAGTTCCCTGTTATAAAAATAGTTGAACAATAGAATTACTAATATATAAAATAATGCCACTTACATTTTAAATAGTGCAGCGAAGATTTGATGTACGATGATGCCAGTAACTCTGGAAGAGGTGTTTTGTGGTTGAACTTCAGCAGTGGGACGCTTAAATAGTGATAAATCTACGTCATAATATCCCAAATTTGGGAAGAGGCACGTGTATAGAAAATGCTGTGTCGGTTATCTGTATCCAAATGCAGGTTTGTGATGTGATATTGTAAACAATATTGTTCAACTAATTCATTATTATTTTTATCCGACTGCATCGAAATATTGTAGATGGTGATAGATTCGCCTATTGGAGGCCTAATAATAGAACTAACAAATAGTTAGTTAAATACACATCTGCTTAACTGGGAATTAAAGGCGTGATGATACATCGATCACCTTAATTTATGAGCAAATAAAAACATTACTTACTATTCTATTTGTGACAAAATTTAAAATATCTAAACTATTAATTTATTTTAAACAATAAAAAAAATGTGTCATGTGTCATAAAAACATTCAAAATAAATTAGCAAAATAAATATAAATAAAATAAAATACAATAGATATACAATCTTTCAAAAAGAAAATTCGTCAGGTGTGGCAAAGAGGGTCCTCTTCTGAATTATTTTATTGTTCCTCGGAAGTCTTTTCCACCCGCGACCGCTAGCTCTCTGAGAATTTTGCTCACGCCGCTTTCCAGCCTCTTGACCATCTCAACACCAAAACTCACATCGATCCGTTGCTCGGTTTTATCGTGAATAAAGGAAAAGCAATCAAGGACGTTTTCGCTGTACAATATGGATGAGATGACACCGAAGATGTGACCAGCTGCGTGTCTCCCGGCAATGTTCCAGGGCGCCGCCGCCACCGCCGAAATGTCTTCTTTGGCCTCGCGGCGCCCTATGTCACCATCACCATTGCGACTGCGCTAATTTCTGACGCGAAGTGTCAACGATTGACGTTTTTTTTCTATTCAGTGTTTTTGTTGGTTTTTTTAAATTATTTTAGTAACTAAGAGTTAGTTAATAAGTATAATTTTTATAACGTAATCAGACCAATGTTTAATGGCAGCAGTGATGTGTTGAGTGATAGTGCCGGTCAACCTTCGACATCACAAAATATCCTGGAGAGGTGTCCTCTGTGCACCCAGGCACGGTTTTTTAAAGGTAAGCGGGGTCTGAAAGTACATATTGGGAAGGTACACAAACCACCCAATGTATCTTCTTCTGTCCCCGTCATTTCTACAACACTTACACCACTTCTTCCACTTTGGATCCGCTTTGGAAAACAATCTCTAAATTTAAAAATTCTGTTTCGGTTTTAAAGAGAGTTCCCCGCGGTGCCAGACCTGTAGTGGCGCAAAACCTAGCAGGATGCGTTCGCCTTGCCGCTCGGGAGAACTCCCAAAGTGCTTGGGAACATCTTCTCACCTTCCCGTATAGAATTTTACATGTTCAAAAGAATTTGGCAACCAAAAAGACCCTAACTGCACAAATTAAAGATAACTGTAATATTTCGGCCCATAATCTGGATGCAAAATTATCGACACAGAGGATTACTTCCACAAGAAGTGTATCCCACCTAGTCGAAACTAAATTAGGGGAAGGTGACATTAGCGGAGCTGCCAGGATACTTTTCAGTAGCGATGTGGTGGCCCCGTACTCTCCAGATACTCTCGCAGCTCTGGAGAGCAAACACCCTGCCCCAGCGGATGGTCTTTCCTTTCCCGACCCCCCCGATCAGGAATTAAACACCCTCACCGTTACAGGTCAAGAGGTGGTCACTGCCCTTTGTTCCTTTCGAAGCGGCTCTGCTGGCGGCCTCGATGGTCTGAGTCCACAGCACCTGAAGGACCTACTCTGCTCAGGCGCTGGGGAGGCTGGTGAGTTGCTTTTGAAGGAGCTAACGGCTCTGATTAACCTTATGCTCTCGGGCCAGGTGAACGAAGCCGTCACTGATATTTTGTACGAGGCCAATCTATGTGCCCTACGCAAAAGGGATGGCGGCATTTGCCCCATTGCCGTGGGAACTACCTACCGTCGTATGGCAGCCAAGATTTGCTCTAAATTTTTTGGTGAGGATATTTCGACCAAATTTCAGCCCCTATAACTGGGTTACGGCTCCAAAGGGGGTTGTGAGGCTGCCGTACACGCCTATTTAAATTCTGGTAAAGGAGAGGTCATCTTGAAGGTTGACATTAAAAATGCTTTTAATCCAGTCAATAGGGACACTTTGTTAGCAGAAACTAAAAAAGAAGTACCACAAATTTTTAGTTTTCTTTGGCAATGTTACAACAAGACAGACAACTGACACTTTCCAAATTCCACGCATTAGCCCCAGAAATCCAAATTGTGGATAAAAGTTCTCTTCGTCTTCTTGGGTCTCCAATTTTTGAGAATTCCTTTCCCGATTTTGTCGAGGAAAAAATACAAAATTTTAACGACATTTCGGACAGACTACACCAAATTAACATGCATTCGGCTATCACATTAATTCGTTACTGTTGCTTTGGACTTAAATTAACGTACTTTCTTCGTGCTTCGCATCTTTGGCATCATCCTCACCTTTTGGAAAAAATGGACCAAATCTGACAGCAATTTTAAATGTGGCTATGGACGACCGAACTTGGGCACAAGCTACTCTTCCCATTCGTATGGGAGGTCTCGGCGTCCGCAAAATTTCTAGCATTAGTCTCCCGGCTTTTATATCTTCGGTCCACGGTACTGAGAAATTAATCAGGAATATTCTAGCTCCGTCACTGGTTGATTTCAATGTGCCGTGCTTCACCGAGGCTATGGACAACTGGAGAATCGCTTGCCCGAATCTAAATCCACCCGACAACCCATCATCTCAGAGGCGGTGGGATGAGCCGCTCTGTAAAGCAGTTCAGAGTGACCTTATTGCCACATCTGCTTCGGCTGCAGAGCGTGCGCGCTTGCTGGCTGTGAGTGAATGGGAGTCGGGTCTCTGGCTTCTTGCACTACCGTCGTCGAACATAGGCACCTTGTTCGATGATACTACTTTCCGCCTCGCTGCTTCCCTTCGATTTGGTGCTCCTTGTTGTTCTGCTCATCGCTGCCACTGCGGCGAAGTTGTCAACATCCTCGGTCACCACGGTCTTTCATGCGGCCGCAGTGCGGGTCGCATAGCACGGCACGCGAATATTAACGACGGGCCATCATCATCCGACGAGCTCTTGTCACCGTTGGCGTTCCAGCTGTATTAGAACCCAATGGCCTGGCACGCGACGATGGCAAAAGACCGGACGGCATGTCTTTATTTCCTTGGAAGATGGGTAGGCCTTTAGTGTGGGACGCAACTTGTGTCGATACTCTTGCGCCATCCCATCTTCCTAGCTCGTCTTGCTGTGCTGGCGCTGCCGCTGCGGCTGCTGAAAACCTCAAGCGGCGGAAATATAATAACCTTGTTGGTAGTTATATTTTCGAGCCGTTTGGGGTTGAAACCTTGGGGTCGTGGGGTCCGAGTGCTCACAGATTATTTAAAGATCTATCCAAACGCCTAGTTGACGCTTCGCGTGACCCAAAGGCTGGCTTTTACCTTGGACAGCGGTTAAGCATTGCCATACAGCGTGGCAATGCCGCCAGTCTTTTGGGCACATTACCAGTAGACAGCGATGCGTACGAATTTCTGGACGCCATATTTTAGTTTATTTTTAGATGTATATAATTATGTAGTTTAGGGTTTTTATTTAAGTGTATATTCCATTATTGTTTAAAATATCTTAGCTTTAAAATATCACAATAATAACAGGCGAAACCAAATGTAACAATAGTATGCCGATATTGCTATATTGTTTTGATTCGTCTCCTTAAAAAGAATTCAGCTTACGATGCAACTTTGATATGCTATTAAGTTACCATGAGTTTGCTCGCCTAATAATCTAAATAAAATGTATGAAAACGATTACCGTGAACTTTTGGAAATAAATATGATATCTAACTTAGAAAGTGTGATTTCGAACTCTATCCATTAAAACTAAATTAGGAAACGAGTATATAAATAGAGAGAAAAAATCTTTTAAAATCTATTCCAATTCTATACTTGACTGTTGCAACTGGCTTTATCGTGTAATATTGGTAAGTTTTAATATTATTGTTCTCTATTTTATCCAACATTATTATCAGACAGTATAATCGATGTTTAATACATATAGATCTCGTACATATTCATTTCTACATAACACTAAGTTTCAATCGCAATTGTTGTTTTGAGATAGAATATCGGTTAACGAAATATTAATTCAGAGTATTTTTTCCAGGTTTTAACAATTTCGGGACATAGAATTAAATATGTCAGGCTCACCATCCTACAGTCCTATTTTAGATAACATTAACCAACAATGTAACGTAAGTATCTAAGTTATCATGGATATTAGCAATAGAATTTATACTAGTATTTGCGTGTTGCGCGAGGTGCAAGCACCTCGCGTGCTTGTGAAAAAAAAAAAAAAATGGGTTGGGGTTGCACAATTATTTCGACTAAAGCATTGCCCCTCTAAATAAATCTGAAAAAAAAACTGTTCCAAGTCTCTTAATTTCCGAGATCCGCCTAAAGGGGGTGAGAAGGGGGGCGGGGGGGGGGGGACTTTGAAAAATGGTTTTTACTTTACCAAGCCTCCTCTATACGAATCCGTAAAAAAAAATACGGGTCTCGTAGTTTCCGAGATACGATAGGGAGGGGGGAGAAGGGGGGTGAAAAGGGGAGGTTTGGCACTTTTCCCGTAGGTTTGAGAGTTACTTGTTTACGAATCTGTCAAAATATACCCACCTCCCCATCCACCATCTGGGAGAACAATTATGTCAGTGAGTCAGAGGTAATTTAGCTTTATATAGTATAACTAGTATTTGCGTGTTGCGCGAGGTGCAAGCAATCCGCGTGCTTGTGAAAAAAAAAATGGGGGGAGATGGGGGGGGGTTTAGTATTTGCGTGTTGCACGAGGTGCAAGCAACTCGCGTGCTTGTGAAAAAAGAAAAAAAGATGGGGGGGAGATGGGGGGGTTTAGTATTTGCGTGTTGCGCGAGGTGCAAGCACCTCGCGTGCTTGTGAAAAAAAATAAGTATTTGCGTGTTGCGCGAGGTGCAAGCACCTCGCGTGCTTGTAAAGAAATAAAAAAAAAAAGGGGGGCGTGATGGGGGGGGGGTTGCAGAAGTATTTTGACTAAAGCATTGCCCCTCTAAATGAATCTGAAAAAAAAATGTTCCAAGTCTCTTAGATTCCGAGATCCGCCTAAAGGGGGGGAGAAGGGGGGCGGGGGGGGGGGGACTTTGAAAAATGGTTTTTACTTTACTGAGCCTGCTCTATACGAATCCGTAAAAAAAAAATACGGGTCTCGTAGTTTCCGAGATATGATAGGGGGGGGGGGGAGAAGGGGGGTGAAAAGGGGAGGTTTGGCACTTTTCCCGTAGGTTTGAGAGTTACTTGTTTACGAATCTGTCAAAATATACCCACCTCCCCATCCACCATCTGGGAGAACAATTATGTCAATGAGTGAGTCAGTCAGTCAGTCAGTCAGTGGTAATTTAGCTTTATATAATATAATAACTAGTATTTGCGTGTTGCGCGAGGTGCAAGCACCTCACGTGCTTGTGAAAAAAACAAAAAAAAAAAAGTAGGGGGGGAGATGGGGGGTTTAGTATTTGCGTGTTGCGCGAGGTGCAAGCACCTCGCGTGCTTGTGAAAAAAAAAAAGGGGGCGTGTGATGGGGGGCTTTAGTATTTGCGTGTTGCGCGAGGTGCAAGCACCTCGCGAGCTTGTGAAAAAAAATAAAAAAAGGGGGGGGGGGGTGATGGGGGGTTAGTATTTGCGTGTTGCGCGAGGTGCAAGCACCTCGCGTGCTTGTGAAAAAAACAAAAAAAAAAAGTGGGGGGGGAGATGGGGGGGTTTAGTATTTGCGTGTTGCGCGAGGTGCAAGCACCTCGCGTGCTTGTGAAAAAAAAAAAGGGGGCGTGTGATGGGGGGCTTTAGTATTTGCGTGTTGCGCGAGGTGCAAGCACCTCGCGAGCTTGTGAAAAAAAATAAAAAAAAGGGGGGGGGGGTGATGGGGGGAGATGGGGGGTTAGTATTTGCGTGTTGCGCGAGGTGCAAGCACCTCGCGTGCTTGTGAAAAAAAAATTAAAAAAAGGGGGGGGGGGGTGATGGGGGTGATGGGGTTAGTATATTCGTGTTGCGCGAGCTGCAAGCACCTCGCGAGCTTGTGAAAAAAAAAAATGGGGGGGTTGAGGGGGGGGGGTTGCACAATTATTTCGACTAAAGCATGGCCCCTCTAAATGAATCTGAAAAAAAAAAATGTTCCAAGTCTCTTAACTTCCGAGATCCGCCTAAAGGGGGTGAGAAGGGGGGCAAGGGGGGCGACTTTGAAAAATGGTTTTTATTTTACCGAGCCTCCTCTATACGAATCCGTAAAAAAGAAAAAATACGGGTCTCGTAGTTTCCGAGATACGATAGGGAGGGGGAAGAAGGGGGGTGAAAAGGGGAGGTTTGGCACTTTTCCCGTAGGTTTGAGAGTTACTTGTTTACGAATCTGTCAAAATATACCCACCTCCCCATCCACCATCTGGGAGAACAATTATGTCAGTGAGTCAGTCAGTCAGTCAGTGGTAATTTAGCTTTATATAGTATAACTAGTATTTGCGTGTTGCGCGAGGTGCAAGCACCTCGCGTGCTTGTGAAAAAAAATGGTGGGGGGGTGATGGGGGGTTTAGTATTTGCGTGTTGCGCGAGGTGCAAGCACCTCGCGTGCTTGTCAAAAAAACAAAAGCATTGCCCCTCTAAATCAAGTATTTGCGTGTTGCGCGAGGTGCAAGCACCTCGCGTGATTGTGAAAAATAAAAATAAGGGGAGGGGTGATGGGGGGGGGGTTTAGTATTTGCGTGTTGCGCGAGGAGCAAGCACCTCGCGTGCTTGTGATAAAAACTAAAGCATTGCCCCTCTAAATCAAGTATTTGCGTGTTGCGCGAGGTGCAAGCACCTCGCGTGCTTGTGAAAAAAAAAAAAAAAAAAAAGGGCAGGGGCGTGATGGGGGGGTTTAGTATTTGCGTGTTGCGCGAGGTGCAAGCACCTCGCAGGCTTGTGAAAAAAAAAAAAAAAAAAAAAAAAAGAGGGGGGGTGATGGGGGGGGGGGGTTGCACAAGTATTTCGACTAAAGCATTGCCCCTCTAAATGAATCTGAAAAAAAAAATGTTCCATGTCTCTTAGATTCCGAGATCCGCCTAAAGGGGGGGAGAAGGGGGGCGGGGGGGGGACTTTGAAAAATGGTTTTTACTTTACCGAGCCTCCTCTATACGAATCCGTAAAAAAAAAAATACGGGTCTCGTAGTTTCCGAGATACGATAGGGAGGGGGGAGAAGGGGGGGGAAAAGGGGAGGTTTGGCACTTTTCCCGTAGGTTTCAGAGTTACTTGTTTACGAATCTGTCAAAATATACCCACCTCCCCATCCACCATCTGGGAGAACAATTATGTCAGTGAGTCAGTGAGTGGTAATTTAGCTTTATATAGTATAATTTGATGCTGTTTAATAGCATAAAATTATTCATTATTTCAGAATTTGATAGAATGCTCCGATCCAGTTCTTAATCCATTTTATTATGCTCAAGACCGAGAAAGCTGGTATGTCGAAGTGGCGGAACAAGCATGTGAAGAGAGTAGACAGCAAAAAATACAAGAGAAAAAAATAAAGATGAAGAAAAAAATCAAGAAGAAGAAAAAAATCAAAACCTTTTAAAAGCACATCCTTTATCACACGTAAAGAGACTGTGCATGTTCACCGAATTATAAAAATAATTGTACATGATGTTGAAGGTCGTCAGATGGATGAAATGGACAGTGACCCCGATGGTGCAAGCGTCAATATACAATATTTAATCCGTAGTGATATTGATGACATAATGACTGAAACCGAGTATTTAGTTGCTAAAATAGTGAAAAAATTAAGTTCAACTTCATATACCTAATTGATGTTTAAAATAGACGTATAATAGTTATATTATTATTTGTTTTTTAAATGGTTAGTAGTGGTTAGTAAATATTGATTGTAAATAAAAGCATTTAAAAATATAGTACTTTTTATTTCTACGTCATAATCATAACATTTAAACTAAATCGTTACTACGTTGCATATATAAGGCAGTGCGATGGACAATAGCGAGCGCACTTCATTTTCTTTAGTCTGTCGTGTCGAATACATTATACCGACTGTTGCTCCAATTACCGCGTCATTAAATTGTTGAATGAATGTAATGATAAATTATAATGTACATAATTACGAATGTTCAACAAGATAAATGTTTCACATTTATATTGAATACCTAAATTTCTCGTGATATCTATTACATTTAAATGGTTAAATAATAAAGACTACTCAGTAGTCAAATCAGAATATATTGCAAGTACTACTTAGAAGTAATGAATGATGGCTTTAGAATCATTTCAGATCCAGAAACACCTAATTAAATTATATGAATGGTGAAAATTGCGGGTTTCCAGATCTTCTTTGATCTGGAAACCCCAATTTTTACCTACTCGTTACGTATGCGAATTATGCACAAATATACATTGCAGATACTTAAATCGAGAGCTTGCTATTGTAACTCACTGTCGATAAACATGCGCCGTGCATGACGGCCAATCAGGGCAAAGGACGAAACGTCCATGGTTGAAGTGTTGAGTACGCAACGCATGGAGTACATTGTAAGCGGACTTGGTCATTGCGTAGATTAAGCGAGTACACATCGGGCAATGTATATTTTTTGTATCTTTTTGCAATAATGTTGTTAATGTTTGGAATTTCATAGTGATCAGAATATTTTTATGTTTTTTACAAATAAAATTGTAATTAAACGTTATTTCGACTTACCGATGGAAAGATATACCTCCTTACTCTATACTTTTGGTCTGACTTTTTGTTTTACAGGTTATAATTGCACAACACGGCATTTTAAAGTAGAGCTCTGTATTCCGAAGTAGTCCCAAGCGCACAAAACGCGGTGAATGAATTAATTGGTCGAGCTATGATTTTTGTATCATAAATGTGGCGTGCTCGCCAACCTTATTCATCTATTCCGTGGTTTTTCTAAACAGTACCTGCCTGGACAACTCCAGACTAATCTCTTAAACAATTTTAAAGAGAACTGGCCATGTAGGTAGAACACACATTACCAGCAATCTTGTTAACCCCTCCAACTAAGCACATGCTTGTGTCTGGAGTTGTTGAATTAAACTATTGGCGTGAACCCACGCCAATAGTGCAATTCAATTCATTTATTCAAAAGTTTTCTTTTTCATTTTTTTCCAATAGTGTAATTGATGGGGTTCGAACCCACGACATCCCGATTTCAAGCCGGAGACCCTAGCCATTGGGATATTGACGCGTGAATTCTAATGGAACTTTTACAAATAAGCTTATTTATCCCGAAAACTCCCGAAATAATACCGCCTCCCACGTGAAAACAATGAATTCATAACAAAAATATTAAGATAAGCTTATGGCAGTTACGAGATGAAGGGTCTTAACTGACGGCGTTCGTGCATGAAAATGACGTGTGTCAAAACACGGAAAAACTCATAACTTATTTATATTGGAACATTTCTCCGTCTTTATTAAGTGTACGTACATACTTTTTCCCCTAAATTTACATCTAAGTAGACGGAATCCATCACAGTTCTTTTTATATAAAAAAACTTACCATGAGGCGATAATCAATAAAAAAATTGTCCAAGTGCGAGTAAGACTCGCCCATGAAGGGTTCCGTAGTAACTACGCCAAATAACTTTGTTTCTCATAGTATTTGTATGAATTACAAAGTTATATTTGCGGTTTTATAAAATATTCTATATCTCAAAAACTGCTGACCCGATCTCATTCAAACTAATTTTTCTTGAAAGATTACATTAAAATCTACAGCATATATTTTTTTACATTTTTCCCTTCATTAATATAGAAGTTAAAGGGGTAGGACACATTTTACCAGTTTGGACATATCTTTTAAACGATTGACTTTATGAAAAAGTGGTTTTAGAAACCTCAATGTCATTTTTAAAGAATTTTCTGTAGATACACACACACGCATAGGTTTCATGAAAAAAGTTTTCAGTTTCAGTTCTATATATGAGGAGCCCCCCTTAATTTAATTTATTTTTTATTTGTTTCTTAAAATCAAAAAGCGGTTCACATAATACATCTACCTACCAAGTTTCATGTGTATAGTCTTAATAGTTTCGGAATAAAATGGCTGTGACTTATGGATTGACGGACAGACAGACAGACATGACGAAACTATAAGAGCTCCGTTTTTTGCCATTCGGCTACGGAACCCTAAAAACCACAATAAGATCAGATATATCCTTGCTCCTGGCCAGATCACTCTCATCACTAATCAGACACTATCTAATTACTGTCAAAACCTCACCCGAGACCAAAGACGGCAGTTCAATCATCATTTCTTTGATTAACATTCCTTTAAAAAAAAAATCCGAAGAGAATCTATAGTCGTCCCTGAATTTATCCTGTTTGGTATCAATCTTTTTGAACAGCTACAATTCGTTGGATTTTGAAGGAAGGCGTTTTCACGCTTTTTCAATAAGAGATTGTTTACTATTTTTTGTGGTAATTGTAATGTAGTTAGCCACATATTGTGAAAAGAAACGTAATTAATACAGATATAGTATAAAATAACATATGACGCATGGATACTGAGAAACATCACATGTGGCTAAATTACAAGTACAGACGTTTATAGAAGGATTTGCGGAACATGTGGGCATTCTAGGACTAGCTTGGGGAACATGGAACGCCATTACTCGCTGTCGAAACATAACATTAATAAAAAAATTGGCCAAGTGCGAGTCAGACTCGCCCATGAAGGGTTCCGTAGTAACTATAATAATATAATATGTATATTTATTTGACGAAAAAAAAACCTTTCAAATTTCTCAAAACTAGGTTATTTACATTTTTTACAACTACGCCAAATGACTTTGTTTTTCATAGTGTTTGTATGAATTACAAAGTTATATTTGCGGTTTTAAAAAATATGCTGTATCACAAAAACTGCTAACCCGATCTCGTTCAAACCAATTTTGGTTGAAAGTTTACATTAAGATCTACAGATATGTAGGTATATTTTATAGATTTTTCACTCCATTATTATAGATTCTTAAAATCGGAAAGCGGTTGACAGAATACATTTACCTACCAAGTTTCACATGTATAGTCTTAATAGTTTCGGAATAAAACGGCTGTGACATACGGACGGACAGACAGACAGACAGACGGACAGACATGACGAAACTATAAAGGTTCCGTTTTTTTCCATTCGGCTACGGAACCTTAAAAACAATAAGTGCCCCAAACTGGTAATACTGTGATCAAGTAACAGTACAGTAATAATTGCATGTTACCTGTATGTAACTATATAATGGAATCTAAGGTAACTAATTTAACCATCTTCCAAGGGTCGTAGCGTAATGAAAATTGGCAGTTGTATGTAGTTCTGATGACAATACAATAATATAGTACTGTCAAACTGATCTGATGATGAAGCCGGAAGATATGAACTGGAACTTCATGATGGAAAATAGTATCATAGCTGTTTTGGATTTCTTAGAAAAGTCTTGTAATGAACTTTGACCACAATTAGGTTTCAAGGTCTGATGATGAAGCCGGAAGATAGGCATTGGCATTCCATGCTGGAATATCGTATCATAGTCGTGTTTGCACCTGTGAGAAAGGCCACGTAATGGAATTTGAACACGATCAGGTTTCAAGGTTATAACAAACCTAAAGAAAATCCGTTATCGGTTTTCTTAACCTTTTTGAATTACCGCTTAATCCATAGATTTATTATTAGGTCAATCTGTAACGAACTAAATATGCAATAAAATCTAAGAATCTGAATTAAACGTACTTCTAACTGTTGTATCATCATGAAACTTGGCAAATATGTGTAGATTAAACGACAATACAATATTATGGTACCATTGAGCTGGTCTGACGATGGAATTGTAAGGTGGCTGATGGAACCTTGGACTGCCTACTAGTAAACATTTCTAATTTCTACTCATTACATTAGTCTTAAAAGCGTGTTTTTGGTTTTTTAAACTATTAATTTATTTAATATTAAAATATTCACAAAAAATTTTAAATTGTTACGCAAAAGAAACAATCTGCACACGCATACTTGAAGGACGGCAAAGTCGCGATTTATTTATGAATGACGGCGTGTGCGGCAATCTAATTGATGTGCCTAGAACCACCCCCTTCCCCGAATGTCCACTTAATTTTATTACCTGAATAGCTGGTGGTTAAATAACAGACGCATGGATCGATCTTCAAGGTTACGCAACGTTATCCGAGGTCTGCCCTTGGATGGTTGGTCATGTTAAAATATCGATATTTACCCAGCTATCACATGAACAGACGCCAGCACATGAAGCTACCTGAAACTGTCAAATTTTCCCAATCAACCTTGAACCTAATTTCTTTAATAATAAAGTTGAAAATTTATTAAAGAAATTTGACAGATTGGTGTAGCTTGATGTGCTGGCGTCTGTACATCTTTGACAGTCGGTCCGGTTCTCAGAAGTCAGAAAATTTGACACTGGTATAGTCAAGGAGTATCGTGTTGTCTCACTATTGGGTTGTGTTAGGTCAGAGAGGCGGTTGGTCTATGAAAAATATGAGTCAGCTCCATCAGGTTTGATTGGAAGCTGAACTCAACATACTTGGGAAAGGACTAAGCAGATGAAGTAGCATTGTATGTTTTTGTTGAATGATCTTTAAGTCCAGTTTACACTTAGGTTGGTAGGACATGCCTTGCTGCATTAAGTCCGCCCATGTAACACAATTGTACATAGCATTTTATTTTTACCCAACGTAAACTGAATCATATGTCGTAGTAAGAAGATACAAATTCAAATGTTTACAGATACTTAAATAAATACATTGATATTTAAATCAAATCAAATCAAATCAAATTGTTGCGTACAGGTGTTCATTACCTAATTATTATATAGGTATTTAATATTGTTCATTCCATGATCAGCCACTTGGGCATACAAATTAATGAGTGGTATAATGACAATTTAATTATAATATTCTAATGCATTCATATTAATTTAATTGAAAATTTCGTACTATTATTGAATTCTATTATTACTAAATAAACTAATAAACACAAACAAAACAAACAATAAAATTATAGTCAGGTGGATATGCTACATTTAAACAATTCTACTCGATAAAAATTTAATCAATCAAATATGTGGAATTTTAATGTATACCCATGTCTTTTTCTCAATAAGTTTTATTAATAAAAGAATAATAGAGATGAGTTCAATAATAATTGTATTTGTAAAAATATACCACGGCGACAGAATTAAAAGTATGAATATTATTAAAAAGACAACTCCAAGGTATTGCTTCATCATTAAATCCTGCAAAATGAATACTTCGCTTTTTCAATTAAAAGCGAAGGTAGCTCGAAATAAATACGCTTTGTAGTTTTGACATTGAGAAATAAGTCGTTTCTAAGAGAATCTAGAGGATTAAATAATTTATTGTTGGCTGAGAAATATAGTAGGTACCTACTTTTTTATCAAGACGGTGCCAACATGAAAGAAAAGTAATTAGAAGCATCAGGTTTCTATTCACTAAAGGAGTAAGCAGGGCTGTATAGAATTCCTACACCCACACAGAATAGTACTCGAAGACTCACATTTCATCAGGTTTGTTAGACCGTCGGCGTAATTAGAAGCGAGTCTATAAAGGTGAGGCCAAACGAGATTAATTATTTGAATTATGAGTCGCATAAATTGAGTCGCGGAAGTTACGCTGCATTCTGTTTTTTTTTTTATTCCGGATGAGTCTACTCTTGACCTCGACCTCGCCTGATGGTAAGCAATAGATAAGGCCTACGATGGAACGAGTGACCCCTGAAGACATCTACGTTCATACAAGTGTCCAATGAGTTGTAAGTTGAATCACGCGTATTATTTCATCCAAATTACACTCCGGGTGAAGAGTTCTAAATATATCTCTTATCTAAATAGTTCTATTTGCAAATAAATGTCCATTTAAGTTATAGAATATTCCCACATCATCTTTCCCTATTTAGTGGATATATCCAGCTTATTTCCCCTTACGGTATGTCTATCTAGGTACGGTCGGCCAAGAAAGTGGTGTACCAGTTTTGATTTAGTTTCCCGGTCATCGAAAATTACAACAAGGTTCGTTATAAAAAGATATTACTGAAAGAGACAACATTATCATGACGTAAACCTATGTATTTAGTATTCATACGTCATATGTCACATATAAGTACATGACATTTTAACCTTTAGTATAAATGAAAAGGACATTAGTTTCTACAAAGCAATTGAAATGTTTCCAAACAAAAGTAATAAAAACTATTTAGACAACCGAATTCCATTTGAAAAAGAAAACTGACAATTGACATTTTGTCAAATATATGCAAAAAATCGATATATTTTCCGTGTTATTTTTCAATCAACTGCATATAAAATCATCTCAATGCCTGCCAACTTGACCATTGCCGAAAGAGCACAAATAATTGCCCAATTTAATGAGGGAAGCAGTATCAGTGCGATATCCCGGAATTTGAATATATCGAGGCGTTCTGTCCGCTTTTGGATTCGTCGTGAAGGAGAGGAGGGAAGTTTGTTGGATCACAGAAGAAGTGGTCGCCGGCCTGCACTCTCCAATAACGATAGAGAATTCATGAGACGGGAATATGAAATCAATGGTTTTAAGCCCACAAAACATTTTGCGGAGATGTTCGATGTGAGTGCCCAAACAATAAGGAATCATCTACATTACATGGGGTTGCACCACAGGCATTACGCCAAGAAAATATATTTGACGGATGCTCACAGACTTGCTCGTCTGAACTTCGCCAGAGAGCACTTAGAGTTTGATTGGTCTAATACAGTGTTTTGTGATGAAAAAACGTTTAAATCCAGTCAGCATGGACGTCTTCACCTTTGGCGATATAATTCAACACGGTATAAAGATGATCATGTAATCCCAAATAGAGAATCAGGTCGAATTTCCGTAAATATTTGGGGCTGGATGAGTACGGATGGTGTAGGAGAATTGTGTTCTCTACCTCCTCGAGCGACGGCTGTAAATTATATCGACGTGCTTCAGAATGCAATGCTACCGACAGTCCGTAATGTTTACCCGGAGAACGAAGTGCTACAATTTGATTTTGTTCAAGATAATTGTTCAATTCATAATGCGAGGATCGTAAGAGCCTGGTTTCGTTCACACACTGACGTAAGGGTAATTCAGTGGCCCTCAAGATCGCCGGACCTCAACCCGATAGAAAATCTTTGGGGCCTTATGGTCCAACGATGGTCGCATCAAAATGAAAGAACCAAACAAGCTCTTATTAGTCACTGTAATTATATCTGGGAGGAAATGCGGGGAACCGATATTTGCTCACGGCTTGTTGGTTCAATGAGGTCTCGTCTTTTAGAGGTTATAGAGGCCAACGGCGGTTACACCCGTTTCTAATTTTTAAAAATTTTCAATATCTTCTAAATATTACTATATATGCTATGTTTTTGTTTGTTATAAGTATTTTAAAATTGATTGTAGAAATTTAATAAAAGGATAAATCTATTTTTAGCTTGTTTTTTATTGATATTGTAATTACAAGTTTACAGAAATTGTAGGTTTGTGGACTCGCCTTGTGCCTTTACAATTTTATGTAACTTGTTGATTACAATTCTGAATTTGTAGATACAATTTTGTCATCAAAATCTACAGCCCCCCGCCGTTGATTTTACGACGTCATTGGTTCCATCAAGTTCAAACTAAGAACAGCTGTCACGTTACAAACAGTAATAGTCGTTATCAATAATCAGATAAAGACAGCAATAGAAGTTGTCAGATCGATCTGCAAGCGAAACTAATCTTTATCACCTATGAATCTGCAAGCGATATTCAACCTTAGGGTGGTACACCACTTTCTTGGCCGACTGTACGTACTTCCATTACTTCGTAAATTATGAAATCTTTTTAAAGGATCCATTGCACAATACAAACTCGGTACAAACGTTGGATTATGTTGATACGACCAACAGACCCAGGTTTATCTTAGCAAGGAAAATCGGTACAAGCGGATTTATTGATTACTCTGCCTTGAAGTTAAATTTTTTTTTTTTTGATAATGGGCTCGCGTTTGACCACCATCTCACTTGATGGTGCTCCATATACTATGGTGTACTTTATTTCCTGTCTTGCATGTCCTAATGATTCACTACAGCACTACAGGATAATTATAATGGAAGCTTGAAGCTTGGAACCCTTGGAATTTGAATACCGACTAAAGTTACGTCCGACCGTCTGACAGCCTTTTTTTTTTTTTTTTTTTAACGTGGTAAAATTATCAAATAAGTCCTCCCACTCCGGGCAGGGTGGGAGGGACTGTCAGACTTTTACTGACTAAAATCCACGGTGTTCCTTCAATAACCCTTTACATACCGGGGCCACGGTAACATGATGAGTCCCACGACCCCGGCAGCCTTCGGCCCTCTGCAGAGGGGGCCTCGTCATGTTGCTGACGCTCTTTGAGGCGCGCGTGGAACACGACGCGCCGTCGACCCGGGCTTGGTCCATGGTCGGACAGCGAGTTGCCCTTTACTCGCTGTCCGCATGCCCGCGCCTACGGTGGCCGAAGATCGTCGGCCGACGTCCGACGCCGTGGGCGTCTACCACTGCGGCTGGGCTGGAGGGAGGACGCCATCCTCTCCCTCACGCGGCCCGCCTCCTCCTTCGGAAGCATGACTGCTTCGCAGAAGGAGGCGACCGCTTCCCACTCCCTCTCGCCCCGCAACATGGCCTCGACCAATGCCGGGCGCGAGAGGTCTCCGCCTATCGCCGCCGTCAGGACACGTCGGTGCTCTGCCCAGGCGGGGCAGTCTTGCACCGTGTGCTCTACGGTGTCCTCAGGGCGACCCTCGCAGTGGTGACACCCAGGCGTTTCCTCCTTTCCCATCAGACACAGGTACCTCCCGAAACTTCCGTGTCCGGTGAGGACCTGCGTCATGCGGTAGGTCAGGACGCCGTGACGCCGATCTAGCCACTCCTCAAAGAGGGGTCTTACCGCCGCAATTGCGGCGTGCCCGGCCGTCGGTTGCGACAGTCGTTCCCTCCATACTGCCCTGAGATCGCGCCGGAGCTCACCGTCTGACAGCCTAACCGAAGTTCAGTTGAACGTAAATTGCGCAACGCAAAATACGCGACTCACTTGTCACTTAATTACACTCGTTTAGCCTCGCCTTAACAATGAACGATTCGGGGTTGAGTCTTTCAATAGTCTATATCACTTTTTCTGAGGTCTTAGTGCGTGTTGTATACCTATGTATTCCACCGCGTTAACACAAATATTCGCGTGGGTTTGTCTATTCGTATTGAACAAAAGGGATATTCCGTTTTGTCTAGAAAGCCATTGAATACGTTTTGAATGGTGAATTCGTTAAAAAGTTTCTTGAGCTGCAATAGGTTTTTGAAAAAAGCAAACATGATGACGTTCCGATTTTGATTTGAAGTCAGGTATGAATCAAACGTCACTGCATTGCCAAAATTAAGTTCAGAATCTCAGTTCATAAATCGAGAGAACGACGACCGATTGGTTACTGGTTTAAGCAATGTAATCTTTTTTTACAGTAGGTACAATGGCTATTTTATAACATAGGAAACGTTACAATTTAACAGCTGTTTAATAAAAAAATCTTCTTTCCGCAGCTTCACTCGCTACAAAACATTTCTTACAGCGAAATTAAAGTACCCTATTTACTTGCTGATAATATAGCTTTATATTGAGGAAAGAATTTTTGAAAACGGTCCAAAAGTCCAACAAAATTAAAACTTTGTTATTTAATTAAGGCGCAATATAATCCCGTTGACCTTGCTCAAACGGGCGCTATCACAGAGAATGCCCCGCGCATCCCCTCATTAAAATTACGCATAGTGTCATATCGTGCGCGGCGCGACACACATAAAAGTAGTCAGTAAGACATTACAAAGCAGTGTTTCAGAATATTGTTAGGTACCTACCTACCTACTTATTTGTTTCTAAATTATTGATCCTTATCTAATATTTGCATACACAACATTTCAGTTTCGATTTAGTCATTAAACGTGTCAATCGTTCAGATACGATTTTAATTGATTTGAAACCGCAGTCCAGAGGTCCTTGGCTTGATATTTCCTCTACCAATCGATATTTACACGCCTACCAATCGATATTTCTTCGGTTTCCCTAAAACAAAGCAAAATAAAATTCTGTTGTAATACTGACGGGCTGAAGAAATATTTTTATGTTCAAACAGACAAGTTTTGATCAAAGAAAATACACAATGTTGAAATTACCTCTCTGCTTCATAATGTTTTGTTTGATTTAGTTCCTGATGTAAATTTACATCGACTTCAATGAGTGATGATGGATTTTCAGTAGGTACTAGGTCTGCAAAAACAATAATTATAATATGTAGAAAATAATACACTGATTTTTGTGATAAGTATGTTTATATTTATTTAATATAGTGATTCATTATTTCAGAAAACATTGATATTTATTTACTTATGTAATAATATGGTAATAATATAATAATATGGTATGGTAAACTTAAAACTACTGTTATTGTACGGCTTCGCTCGTACAATAACAGTAGTTTTAAGTTTATGCTGACATCGACGCGCAGCGAAATGCATGTTCGACTTATAACTAATTAATTCAACGCATCGCGTAAGTAGCATCAGAAAAGTGTCACGATTAACACATAATGGGCTAAATACTTATCAAAGACGCTTTCGCCACGTGTCGATCAATTATCATTTTGTACATCAATTTTTCCTTTTTGTTAAGTTGTGTACTTTTAATATATCATTATTCTCATTTTATCAGTTCATCATTTCAAATGTACCCTACCCGTACATTTATGGTTCTTCGAGCATTTTGACCTTGCGTGCAGTTTGGTCAAAAGCAGGGCCTCTCGCGTGTGGACTTTGCAGTGTATTAGGTACTGTGACGTGTTTCACGTGTGAGGTGAACTGAACTATCATTGGACGTGTTCCTGCTGCCAGCATTAGTGCAGCGTGGAGCAACAGCAGCATTTATCAGCAATCATCAGCAAAGGTCCCTAGTTGGTGAGCAACAGCTCCCACCTTGACCATTAAGTAAGATCGCTCCTTTTATATCATTTCTATCATCATGTCTTCTATGGAGGACATCTTAGCCCAACAGCAGCAGCTACTCAATAACATAGAGCAAATCTACACCAACTTTAAAAAGGATAGCTCCGATCGCAAAACTTCGGATTACATACGCCGAAGATTGGAGAATCTGGATACATGTTGGCGAGAGTATCAATCAAATCATGTGAGATTAAGCAACATTGAATATTCTAAAACGCACTCTTATTTTACTTCTAATCAATTTGATGTCGTGAAAGAGAGGTATGAGAATATTAGAGCAATCATTATCAATTATCAGTCATCAGATGAACGTCCATCAACATCGTTGTTGAAACCTGCAACTCCTTTAGCTACATCAGGCGTAACACAGCAACCTTCAGGGCACTCATCGAAGTCGAACAGCAAGACGGATGAAATGATGAGAAAGCAGATCAGCAATTTTAAGGCCTTTGAACACACTGTATCAAAAATCAAGCTGGAGGGTGTTACGGAAAAGTGGGAATTCGATCATCTGTTAAACACTATTCAAGCCCGCTGGTCGAAGATCGACACTCAGCATTGGGAGTTGGATAGCGAGCTTGGAGACAGAAATCAGGAATATCAAAGCATGTATCTCAAATATGAGAGCACATATAACGAGTCTATCAAGGCTATAAACAAAAAGATGTGGTCTAACTCTCATAGAGAACATACTACACCAAAAATAGAGATCCCTACTTTCAGTGGAAACTATTATCATTGGACATCTTTTAAAGATCTCTTTACAGAATCAATTCATAGCAATTCAACACTTTCTGGGGCACAGAAGATGCAGTTCCTCAAGTCAAAAGTAAAGGGTGAAGCAGAACGCCTTATTCAACACTTACCGATCAGCTCCGATAACTACATCATAAGTTGGGACATTCTGTGCCACCGGTACGACAATAAGAGGATGATATTCTCCTCGCATGCCAACAATTTGCTAAATCTTCCGGTTATGCAGCAAGCCTCTATCAGTAATATCAAGCGGATTCATGACACCGCACTTGAAACTATAAACGCTTTACAGAGCCTAGGCGTTGAAGTGAAATCCGATCCTTTTATCGCTCACATCTTGAGCCAAAAATTGGATTCGGAGACGTTTAATGAATATAATCTGTACAGCAAAAAACCTCGAGAACTTCTCTATTTAACCGAACTGTTGTCTTTTCTAGAGAGCAAGTTTACTAGCATGGAAGCCAGCAGGCGTAAGCAGGAGACCAGCAATCAACAAAAATCTGGTTCTAGCAACAAACCATTCGAAAAATCATATCATTCAAAGCAATCATATTCAAGTAATAAAACTTTGAAGTTACCAAGTGACAGGAAATTACAACATAATGCTTATCAAAAATGTCCAGTCTGCAATGAAACACATGCATTATTTTATTGCAAGAAATTCACGGAATTAACTCCAATGAAGAAAAAATAATTATTTGCTAAGTTGAATTATTGTAAGAGTTGTTTATACGATCATAAAGGCAATAGTTGTTAGTCAGAAAAACGATGCCGCGAATGCAGCGAATTTCACAATACAGTACTGCACGAAGCGTATAAGCAGGGTAATTCGACGCCTTGTGAGCAGCAAAGCAACGTGCGTCCTAATCCAGAACGTTGTGAAAATAGGGGCAACACGCATGTTACACAGCAAAACATAACAGAAGTTTTACTATCAACAGCATTAATAAAGGTCCAAAAATCAGATGGCACCTATCTTATCACTTATTGAGAGCACTTATTGATCAGGGCTCACAAATATCTCTTATAACCGAAAACGGCGCTCAGCAATTAGGATTACAGCGATACAATGCTGACGGTATAATCACTGGTATAGGGCAAACCGAAAATAGCTGCAAAGGGATGCTCAACCTAAACTGCATGTCAAGAATCTATTCGTATATCTTTAACATCGATGCTTATATCATGAAAAATCTTACAAAATTTTTACCGTCATACTCGTATCCTAAGTTACCATGCCCATTCCTTGAAAACTTAGAACTAGCAGATCCAGAGTATAACACAAGCCGCCCCATAGATATTCTCTTGGGCGCTGACGTTTACGCGAATATTCTTTTATCAGGTATATGCAAACTTAGCGAATCACTACCTATGGCGCACGAAACTCGCCTAGGGTGGATATTATGTGATACCTTGAAGCCCACTTTTATGTGCAATGTTGTACAAGTCGAGTTAGATCAACTACAACGTTTTTGGGAGATCGAGGATGTCATGCAAGAAAAATCATTATCATGCAAAGATCAAGAATGCATCGACTTCTACAAATCAACGACTAAACGTCGAGAAGACGGGAGATACGAAGTTAGACTTCCACTCGTACCTCAATTCGAAGAGCAATTAGGACAGTCAAAAAATAAGGCTGTCGCTCAATTTATTCAGTTAGAAAAGAAACTATATAAAAATGATTATATTTTCAATGCATATCAAGCGTTCATACATGAGTACTTGGCGTTGGGTCACATGCAACCTTCAACTTGCAATCAGACACTGGAATGTTTTTTACCGCATCACTGTGTACTGCGCGACGATAGTGCTACTACAGCATTACTTGTCGTGTATAATGCTTCGGCTAAAACATCTACTAATAAAAGTTTAAATGACCTTATGTATGCAGGACCCAATTTACAGCAAGACCTTCAGTCTCTCATTATTAAATGGAGACAGTATCAGTATGCGTTCACGGCGGACATTGAAAAGATGTTTCGGCAGATTTGGGTTCATCCAGAAGATCAACCCTTACAAAAAATTGTCTGGAGAGACGATCAGCATAAAAAATTAAGCGAATATCAGCTGACGACCGTAACATACGGTACCAAAGCAGCACCATTTCTTGCGATGATGACGCTTAAACAGCTAGCATCTGATGAGCGGGAGAAATACCCGGAAGCTGCCAAGGTCATCGAAGAATCATTTTACATGGACGATTTGGTCCATGGAAGCAATTCATTATCATCAGCACAGCAGATACAGAAGGAATTAGTGGAGTTACTGAAGTTAGGAGGGTTCAATTTAAAAAAATGGAATTCAAACGATATCAGACTATTGCAGCATGAAAATCAAGACGATCATAATCAAGAGAGTAAGAGTTTTAATCAATCCGATCTATCAAAAACCTTAGGCCTTCGTTGGAACCCAACGGAAGACACTTTTACATTCATATCAAAAATCGAATCATCGAACGCAAAGTTCACTAAACGTATCATATTGTCGGATATCTCAAAAATATTCGACCCACTGGGATGGATCGTGCCTGTAACAACCAAACTGAAGATTTTATACCAAGAAATATGGCAGTCTAAGCTTGAATGGGATGAGCTGATTCCTGAAAAAAATAACAAAGAATGGGTCAAGATCAAGGAAGAGTTGCATAACATGAATCAGTTCAAAATTCCCAGATGGTACGGCATCCAATCTGCAAGCAGGGTAGAGTTACACGGCTTTTGTGACGCTTCTACAAAAGCGTACGCTTGCGTCATTTACTGCAAAGTAAACAATAATAAAAAATCGGTCATATTAGTAGCAGCAAAATCAAAATTAGTTCCAACTAAAAAGCAAGTTTCACTGCCTCGACTAGAGTTATGTGGAGCACATCTACTTGCCACACTCATGGGCAAAGTCAAAAATTATCAAGCATGTACAGCGTGAAGAATTTGCAAAAGATATAAGCGATTTAAAGCTGCAAGGCAAGCTTAATTCTAAAAGCAAATTAATTAAATTAAATCCTTACCTAGATGCAGACGACATCTTGAGAGTTGGTGGGAGATTGAAAAAAGCACACATCAGCCAAGATATGCAGCATCCCATCATTCTTCCTAACAAGGGACATCTGACGCAGTTGATCATAGACGATGCACATTTAACAATGTTGCATGCTGGAGCTCGACTGACACAGCTATCAGAAAGGAGCAAGTGGAGACAATCAAAGAAAAATCTTGATCTAAATGACGTCGTCACAATCCATGATGACAATCTTCCGCCAGGGAAATGGCTGATGGGCCGGATCATCGAGCTTCATCCCGGTCCCGACGGTCAGGTCCGTCCTTAAAAACCAAGAACGGCACCTTGAAACGTCCAGTAAGCAAATTATCAAAACTTCCAGTGTACGACGAACACTCTCATACATCGCAGCATTTTAAAACAAGCCCTCGCTACATATAGCGTCGGTATTTGTAGCTATTACATTATTTTTAAGTATCATCTCTACTTCCCAATGTTCACTTACCGTCACAAGGTTTCGAGATAATCAACATCTTTTCTTCGACAAATTATCAAATATGCAAATTGTCAGAGATGACTGGAAATTAATCATATACTACAATATGGAACCTTATTGGGAAGGTATTATCGCACTAAATAAAAGCATACAATTACTTGAACAATCATGTCTCACTATACGTGAACAAATACACTGTGACATCATATTACAGCAGTTACGTCACGGGTACCATGAACTTGACTATAACAATCACCTGTTACTTAGTCAGCATTTTAGCACGCGCCCGAACAGGTGGCGGCGTGGGCTTATCGACGGTGTCGGTTACTTAGCGAATAGCCTGTTCGGGGTATTGGACTCTAGATTCGCAGAACAATACGCGAGAGATATCACTCTCCTTCGCAACAATCAGAAGCATATCGTATCTTTTTGGCAAAATCAAACTTCAGTTATAGAAGCTGAATTTAGTTTTTTGAAGAGAACTGAAGATAATATTCACAAGCAACATAAAATGATACATCAGCAGTTTTCGAAAATAGAAAACACTTTAGAAACCCTAAAAAGCGAAACACAAAATATCTCTAAAGCAAATGAGGTCACTATGGGAGCTGTAGTGGCTAGCAATTTATTACGCGACTTGAAGGAACTGCAGAATGCCTTAGTCGACACTATTACAGACGTATATCATGGTCGATTCAATCCACGACTGATAACAGCCGAACAACTCCAAGAGCAACTAAGTACGATAGCAAGTCATTTATCCAATGACATTACGTTGCCCATAGAAAACATACACACTGACCTCGCCCAAATATACAAACTTTTAAAGGTCAAAGCAAGACTTCTCAAGGACTATTCAATTTTTGAAGTACAGATTCCTTTAATTAGTAGAGATACGTATGAAATCTTTAAGCTCATACCAATTCCAGCAGAAGGTCCTAACAACACCATGATAACAGTTAAGCCTGTATCTGATTTCATAGCTGTGAGCCTGAAAAAAGATGCTTACATTATCCTTACACGAAATATCATTGATTCCTGCCTAGTGGCAAACATTCACTTGTGCTACATCCGCTCTCCAATCTATAAGTTAAGCAAGGACAAAGATTTTTGTAAATCTGAAGCTTCAGCATGTGACGTCAACCTTAATACCTGTAAAAATCTTTGGTTGGAAAGCAATTCTATAAATAATTATATTTACTTCTGTTGCGGTCAATGTAAGCTACGAACAGTATGTGGAGATCAAGTTTCAGCGCATCAGCTGACACACTCCGGCCTTGTAACTATCGGTTATGGTTGTATAATTAAATCGGACAATTTTGAAGTAATTGCCCATCTCAGCTAACGTATATTCACCAAAAGTTGCCTCAATCAATCACATTATCAATGTATCAATTCCACATGATTTCTTTAATGAATCCAGTGTAGAGAGCGATCAGGAGCTAAAGAGTATTGAGGATAAGATCAAATTCATCAAGGAGAATGGAGTTATATCAAACAGCTTATCATATCATGACATCCATCATTACACAATTATCTACGGCGTGATCGGCGTAGTTGCAGCCGGACTCGGCGTGTATGTATGGCGGCGCGCGCGCTCGCGCTGCGCCCCCGAGCTCGTGGCCGTGGCGCCCGCCCCGGACGGCACGCTGGGTGCGGTGTCGCCGGCGGTGGCGGTACAACGTTCGGGTGCTAGTGTTGGTGACAGTGTAGTGTATCAGTGCGTAAGTGAAAGGGCTAAAGTGGCAAGTGCGCGAGCGTTAGATAAAGCCACTTCTCCTATTTTAGGTTCTTATACTAGTATTTCCAATCTTTAATTAACTTTACCGGAGTAGAGACACTAAGAATTTAGATAAGCATATAATCTCACTCAAGTTTAATCATGTTTGTTTTAAATTTTATATCATTGGAGATATCTTGGCTCCTACTTCTTCTTCGTAGGGGAGCATGTACGAGCGAAGCCGTACAATAACAGTAGTTTTAAGTTTATGCTGACATCGACGCGCAGCGAAATGCATGTTCGACTTATAACTAATTAATTCAACGCATCGCGTAAGTAGCATCAGAAAAGTGTCGCGATTAACATATAACGGGCTAAATACTTATCAAAGACGCTTTCGCCACGTGTCGATCAATTATCATTTTGTACATCAATTTTTCCTTTTTGTTAAGTTGTGTACTTTTAATATATCATTATTCTCATTTTATCAGTTCATCATTTCAAATGTACCCTACCCGTACAGTAATTATTAAATTACCATGTCATTTGCTGTCTGATGTTGTTCTGTTGCTAAGTTTAGATTTTGTTCAATAGATTGATTACTATTTTATTGAAATTGATTGAGTTTCCTCCAACTTTGTCGTTTTCTATATGGTTATTTATGTATATATATATATATATATATATATGTAGGATCATCAGGAGGACCGGGAGGAGGAGTGCCGAGAGGTACAGCATCAGGGTTTGGAGTCCCGATTTTATTGGATTAAATACGTTGGTATAAGCAAACACAGATGTTTATTTACTGAGTTTACTAATAATGAAATAATGATGTTTATTTTGCAAACTAGATGAGGCCAGTGTTTCCTAACTGACTACTCTGAGAAGAAACACTGAAACAAACTCAGAGGTCAACGTCTCTTTTAAAGTCCATACAATATGTAGTGATCAATTCATATGAGAGCCATGTAGTCGTGTAATAAACAAACAATACAAAATAGTAATCAGGTAAAAGATAAAGCAAATTACAAAGAAAGAATATAGTTAGGCGAACAGACCCTTTTAAGGTCACAGTTCGTATAGTGGCCATGCCACCCAATTACAAAGTGTATCCGCTCGATATTAGCGGGGTTATATAGCTATTGTAAATATACAGCAGCGCTGTACCAAATAAACCGACAGTTTTGTCGGGAGCAGGGAAGCTCTTTATTGAGTCAGATCCGAAGACAGACTGACTGACGAGCTTACCAAGTGCACGGTCTTTTATAAGACGATACCCGCACTTTGTAATCCCTCCAACTCTGTCCATTGGCGCGAGGAAGTGCGTTACGTGTTTACTTGATACAAAACGTACTAAATCTAATGAGACTTATGTTATAAAATAATCAAATAATACAAGAGTAATTATCGTTAATAAACAATGGTGATTTCACAAAGTTTAAATTAAAGAAACATGTCATCCATTGTTTTGATCAAAACTATCGGTCACACTTATCGAAATAAGTTGCCAAAAATCAACTAGTGCGTACACTAAGTGTACTTAATAAATTACATTTCGATTTATCGGACAGTAATTGATACTAAAAGATCACTTAAATTCATAACAAGATAATCAACTCTTAACAAAATATGATGAATACCCACAATAACTAATTGTAATTGACAACCAACTCCGACATATATATATATATATATGGTTCTTTATGTGTTATGTTTTGTTTATGTGTGTCTGTTGATTTGCAATAGTTTTAACTATTTAGTTGAATGACTAGTTTTTTTTTTAATTTTTTCCTCTATGTATGTACAACCCTAGCATGTACGCTCGATAATGTGTTTTTATTTTGTTTTAGTCAATGTTCACCTAGGTATCTAAACAAAAGTAATCTCGACTTCAATCAAAAATGGTTTTGATTACTAAACTAAAAACTTGCGTAAGTATCATCAAAATTGGCCCATATGCTTGAACTATAGAGCACCACAAAGGAAAAAAACATAGATACTGATGATCACATTAGCCTCTTTTGTGTCTCACAGTCGGGTAAAAAGCTCCGGGCTCACTAACAGGGCTCCTTTATCGATCAAAGCCGCGTGCAATGTGCCCGCCTAGCGTACTCCCGAGTGATTGTCAAATAAATAATTATTTTATCTCGTCTTTTGTTTTCAGCAATTCGGTAAACCAATTTCAATTATGTTGAACTAGTGCGCCTCACCATCAACGATCACTGCTTACCATCAGATGGGATCGCAGTCAAAACATGCTTACGTATTAAAAAAAAATCGTTCAATTCAATTTACTAGAAATATATTTTTATCAACGATATTTTTAATATTCTTTATTTGCGAAGTTATTTACTTATAATAATAAAGTTTCTTACCGTCTTTTTGCTATATTCTGAAGTAAGTGCTTTTATTTCCCATCCTTAATCTTTATTTTGTTGCGAGCTGCGGAAAAATTCGACACACATCCATCCTCGATAACGTTCCGCAGAACACTGGCGCGGTGCCGGCAGTGAAGAAATGAGCAAACGTATGCCGTAAAACGCAAATAAATTTGTATAAAATTAAATATATTTAATAAAAAACAATCCATCATTGAACGCAGTTTAGCATTTAAAATTTTATGGATTATTTTTTATTTTAGTTACAGTTGTTAATGAAGGGATAAACTGCTTTAAAACTGAATTTAGAGGTGTGTTTGAAGATTTTTTGAACGCATTAAAGTATGTTTAATTACGTTTTGAATTTCATCACTATATTATATGCAAAAAAGACTTAAAATAATATATATTTTTTGGTTCATAAAATTATGTAAGGTTTAAGAGATACACTGATTTAAAAAACAGCATTTTTGACCGTTCTCAAGAAATCTTCACCTTAATTTGGTATCAGTTGCTGAGAGATATGTGTCCAGCGCGCGTGCTGGTGGGTCACAGATCCGGTCTCTCTGTGAGAACATGGTTGGGTGCTTGACCTTGTCCTTGAAGGCTGTCTCCGAATGGGGCGATGCCAATTTGGTCAAGTTTAATGCAGCTAAGATCCAGACGTGTCTCTTCTCTGCAGAAAGGAGCCAATTCCTACCAGCTCCTACTTTCCGCGATGTAACCGTGCCGATAACCGATCGTATTGAGCTTCTTGGGGTAACACCCTCAATTTTAGGGTTGGAAGTTAGTGCTACCTCTGTTTATCGAGGCTAAGGCTCAAACTAGCGGCAAAAAGGTTGGGAATCCAAACAAAGGTGAGACGGTACTTCACACCGGAACAGATGCTCAATCTGTATCAAGCCCAGGTTCGGTCGTGTATGGAGTACTGCTCTCATCTTTGGCATGGATCTGCCAAATACCAACTGGACGCGCTTGAGTTTATCGAGAAACGGGCCAAGAGACTCATTGGCAACGATTCACTGATAGAATCAAAGCTCCAGAGCCTTGAACTTCGGCGACAAGTCTATCGGTTTTCTATCGATTACATTTCGGGGAGTGTGCGATGGAATTACACAATCTAATCTAATTCCGCCGAGCCCGTTCCATCATCGGACTATTAGACGAATGGCGACGCGCCATCGCTACTTAGTGGCCATACGTACAAAACGTTTCGGGAATACTTTCATTGTGCGTACGGCTAAGGAGTGGAATTCCCTGCCGGAATCTGTTTCCTGATCGCTATAGAGGAGTCTTTAAGTCAAGAGTGAATAGGTTACTTCTAGGCAAGCGTGCTCCATCTACGACCACATCATCACTTACCATCAGTTGAGTAGGTGGAGAAACGCAAGCCTATTATCAGTTAAAAAATAATTTACTTCGTAAATAAACGTCTAAAAACTAATGCAAAACATTCAAAGTTTTAACAATAAACAAGATATACTAGATTTATAAGGCAATAGGTATCTCAAAAAACTGGCTTTCACAAGAAAAGCTGAATATTAACCAATTTAGCGGGTATAATATTAGTGTAGATGTCGTATCAAATACCAGACGCACACACAGAGAGACATATAAATATATATATAACTGATTTTTTTAATTTTTATTTAATGTATCAATGTACTTTGTTCGCCCACTGCACGCACCGATATTTTTGTGTAACACCAATTAGACCCATTATAAGGGCTCTCTTTCCTGAGATACAGATAGGTTTTCTGCCTAGTCTAGGAAAGGAAGGCCAATGACTCATCTTATTATTTTCTATATGATTTCTAAGTATAAATGTACAAATAATTTGCACGCTTGTTACAAGTAAAACATGTTTACTAATTTAGAATTTTGTATCACCTATTATACCTACCATCTTTTTAGCAAATAAATATTATTATTATTAAAAAAAAAGAATCAACCCCAAATCTTTCAAAACCCAAGTATATACATTCAGAATTTCCTTAGCCATCCACACATTGCCATACACACTAACGTGTCAGCAAATTGAAAACCGCAAGCCCGTGCTGGCTCCATATTGGAATGAATAGGCTCTAAATCTAGGTTAGACCTGAAGATGGATGAAATAAGAAATAGTTGCCAACTGGGTCTGTCGAATCTTTGGGTTATTCACCAACTGGACACAAGATACCGGACATACGTGTGTCCAGTTGGTGAAAATCAGAATTAGTACAATTATTATTTCGTCATCTGGACACGCCAAAATTTTTACGCGTGTTCACATGGTGAAACTTAAATTAAATCAGTTTTATGTTTTCGCCAACTGGACACACCCAGTTTTTTTGCAAAACAGGGTACAGTAATAATCGCCTTGATTTCATGAAAAAGCTGCCTCACTTTTTACTTGAAAAACCTTATTAGCTTTTATTTAAAACAAATCTATACTATATAATATTATAAAGCGGAAAAGTTTGTTTTTTTTTTGTTTGTTTGTTTGCTTGAACTCGCTAATCTTCGAAAATACTGGGTGGATTTGGATGCAATTTGGTATGGAAGTAGCTTGAAGCTTGAGGAAGGTTATAGGCTAGGCTACAGATACTTTTTACGCGAATGCAAAAAAGGAGAGTTATGTTTTTACCGTGATAGAATCCACGGGAGCTAAGCCCCGCGTGAGTACTAGTTTTGAAATAAAACGTTTAGTGTTAGTTTAGTTATGAACGTTTAGTGGCCGATGATGATTGTGACACAAAACATTAATGTGGTTGACTGTACTTTATCTTGAATTTGGGTAAAATGCGAACATGTGTCCAGTTGGCGAAAACATAAAAGTAATTTAATTTAAGTTTCACTATGTGGACACGAATAAAAATCTTGGCGTGTCTTGATGACGAAATAATAAGTAATACTAAGTTTGAGTTTCACCAACTGGACACACGTGTGTCCGGTCTCATGTGTCGAGTTGGTGAATAACCCGAATCTTTAAGGTAGGTTCTTGGCAAGGAGTCAAGAGTTTACAGCTTTTAAGAAAGCTACAAATACGTATTTAGATTGACCAAAAGGAAATCATATCTTTGCCAAGCAATGGGGTAATGACACACACGGTTTAAACATACTTGTAATGCCTAAAGTATCTTAACTTCATAGGATTTATTAAAGACAATTGATTATCGGTGCATCCAGCATTTGAGATTATTTGAAAACTGTCCAAGATTTGATTTGTGAAAAATAGCCAAGAAAGATCGTAAACTAACCAAAACTTGTCAACTAAACATGTCTTTTACATACATATAATAACCCGTGTCGTTCCAAGATATTGTGAACTGATTAACATACGAGTATAAAATTGATAATGCTCATGTCTAGATACAGTTTATCTATTTTGATGTATAATGAAATTGAAAAGATAATTGTTGTCTGATTCGATTAGATAATGATGTCTAATTCCAAGTCAAAATTAATTCATTTATTTTAATAAAACTATATGATATAAAGAAGAACAGGCACGAAAATACATAGATACACATACATTGCTGTGCGCAAGGTCGTGGGTTCGATTCCCACCTAGGACAAATGTTTGTGTGATGAGCACGGTCATTTGTTGTCTGGGTGTAATTTATCTATAATATGTATGTATTTAGAAATATATGTATGTTTATCAGTTGTCTAGTACCCATACCACAAGCTCTGCTTAGTTTGGGACTAGATGGCGTTGTGTGAAAAAGTTTAGGAATATTATTATAATTATTATTCCATTTATTAAATCTATGTACATATAAATAACATTTTTAAATATTAATATAAAAAATAAAATCATTTAAAAATATAAAAAATAGTAGCCCACCGGTATCGGGAACAGGGTCCAAGCTACCGGTGGTCAGGGCTCCATAGAGAGGAACCTCCTCACAATACGCACCGTTTCCAGGAGTACTGCTTTCTGTATCAAGCCCTTGATCCAGCTGCCCACCGAGAGCCTCCTTAGATGTTGGTCGAGACTATCGACGACTATCGGTACAATGATTGCTGTCTCCAGATCCCACATGTCGACAACCTCGCGCGCCAGGTCAAGATACTTATTTTTTTTATCTATCTCAGCTTTCACGAGGTTCTCGTCATGGGGGACTGCTATATCAACAATCATTGTGCGACGCTCTAATTGGTCTATCACCACTATGTCAGGCTTATTGGCAACAATAGTCCTGTCAGTGATGAGAGACCGATCCCAGTACAGTGTAATATTGCCATTTTCGAGAACTAGGTCGGGCACATACCTATAGTATGGTACTTCTGATTCCACAAGATTGTATTTAAGAGCAAGTTGCTGGTGAATAATCCTGGCTACGAGGTTGTGTCTATGCAAATATTCTCCGTTAGCCAGACGAGAACAACCGGAGATAATGTGACGAATGGATTCTCCCGGTTTATGACATGCCCGACATGTGTCTACCGTACCATCCTTCACAATATATTTCCGATAGTTATTCGTCATCATAACTTCGTCCATAATCGCACAGACAAAACCTTCGGTTTCCCCGAAGAGGTCACCTAAACGTAGCCAGGCTACGGACGCTAATAAATCTACTTCAGACCCATGAAGGGCTCGGTAATAGCGTCCGTGAAGCTCCTTGCTCTTCCATACTTCTCTGCGGTCATTAGTATCTAATACTACAGGTTTGCGCCAATTCTCGTTACCTAAGGAGAGCGGCGTGAGGCCTTTATCCGTCGCTACCACATACCGATGCATACCCACGTCGGTTTCTAGGAAATATTCCCTAAGGCTGCATACCTCGCGGTTGTGCAGGGTCTTTGCATTTAAAAAGCCACGACCCCCGCACTTCCGCGGGATATACAGCCTCATCACCGATGAACGTGGGTGATGCATCCGATTTCCAGTCAGCGTTGTGCGGACCCGCCTGTCCAAGGCGTCAAGTTCAGTCTGAGTCCATTTGAGTATGCCAAAAGAAAACATCAATACTGGCATAATCCAACCATTGAAGGCACGCACCTTATTTCCGCCTGATAGAAGACTATTCAGTACTTTATTCAGGCGGCCAAAGAAGCGTTCCTTCAATGACTGTTTAACATAAGCAGCATTGATGCCTAGCGCTTCTGACATACCCAAATACTTGTAAGTTTCAGTTGATCCGAGGGATCTTAGGTGTATGGAATTCGAGAGTTGAGTTCCCACGGATTCCATAATCTCCCCTCGCTTTACATGCATAACTGCACACTTGTCCACCCCAAATTCCATCCCGATGGCGCTACTGAAAGTTTCTGTTACCTTCAGTAGCTCCATCAGTTGCAGTTTGCTGGTGGCAAAGATTTTCAAATCATCCATGTAAAGCAAGTGTGGTATGACCTGACCACCTCTTCTCAACTGGTAGTCTAGCCCCGAACCCTCCAGCAATGTACTGAGAGGGTTGAGAGCCAGACAAAACCACAGTGGGCTCAGACTGTCGCCTTGAAATATGCCACGCTCAATCCTAATCGGTTCGCTGTTTTCCTGGATCTGTCGACATCCTGGATAGCGAAGGACCGTCTTCCATTGCCCCATACATGACTCAAGAAAATTACGTAGTATTGGGTCTATTTTATACAACTCCAACACCTTCTTGAGCCATGTATGTGGAACAGAATCATAGGCCTTCTTATAATCTATCCAACATGTCGACAGATTCTTTCAGAAACGACGAACCTGTTGGTTAATGGCAATATTAATGAGGAGAAGCTCCTTAGTACCGCGGGACCCGTTCCTACATCCATTCTGAGAAGCAGACATGATTGAATTTGTATCAATATGATTATTAATTTTGGCTCTCAAAATGGAAGTAAGAACTTTATAGACCGTCGGTAAGCACGTGATCGGTCTATAATTTTTAGGTTCCGCTGTACTACCTGATTTATGGAGCAGGTGGGTTATTCCTGTAGTCAGGAATTGAGGTAGCGATCCTGACTCTAAGGCAGACTGGAACTGAGATGCCAAGCGGGCGTGCGATCTTTGAAACCATTTTATCCAAAAATTGTGCAGTCCGTCTGGTCCTGGAGATTTCCAGTTGGATAGCGGACGGACTGCACGGGTTACATCTTGGGGGCTGATCGTAATTGCCCCCATTTCTGGTATAAGATCGCACGTGCGCTTGATCTCACTCATCCAGTCACCCTCGGTGTGACTGACAGGAGCCGACCAGATGCTGCGCCAGAACGAACACATGGCGTCATCATCCGGTAAGCACGTATCAGTCACACCTTGGTCAGGTCGCTCCCAGGCCCTATAAACCCACCTTTCATTGCTTTGGAATGCGCGATTCTGAGTGTATCGCTCCACCCGCCGCTTATATCTACGAATTCTATTTGCCCACGCATAGACTTTCTGCTTCAGGAAGTCGATGCGCTCTGTGACGCAGGTCAGATAATCCCGAGGACTAATATCAGTCCCCGCGAACGCCCGCCTCACAAAGCGCATCACTCTAGGGCGAGTGTTGCCCTGTCTGCAGCAGATAAGTTTGCCAATGAGTGCTCTAGCCCCAGCGACACGACGTTCGATCCTGCACTGCCAAGCTGGAACAGCTGGTCGAATAGCTCTGTCAGTCTTTGGAAACTTGACATGAGCTACCCGACACGCTGCAACAGCGGCACAGTACAGGATCGAATGGGTATCGGTGAGGTCTTCGCTATTGTCAAAATAATTTGACAACAGTGAATCTAGAGCACACACTAGCGCCCTATTTTTCTTATGCATGGGCAAACGAGGCAGACGAGGTCTCAGCTCAGGTGGTGTGGAGCGATACTCCCGTAATGCACACTCCAAAGCACTCCTCATTCGTTCACTGCACTGGGTACTCACGGATGTAGCCCGGTCCTCATCATCTTCACCGACGTGGTCGGGTCGCGGTGAGATACTAGGTTGTAGTTGCACCGCAGCCTGTGGTGAAGCAGATGAGACACGACTGCACCGTGATTCGAGACGTAGTCTATCAAGTACGGCGTCATCCAACATACGGTTACGCTAGATGACCCGCACCTGATCCGACAGTCGTTGGGCCGAAACGTTGACAACAATTATTATTATATTAAGATTTTATTGAAAACGCAGTTTCTTGAAACTTTACCTAAATTGAGGCCATGAGAGCCAGAGTGGCCTAACCGTATTTTTGTTAATACGTATTTTAATTGATAAAACTGCTCTAAACGGTAAAAATCATAGCACCACAGTGGCCTAAAATTTAGTTCAACATTTTGACCTTATTTAGACAGTTGAAATTTTTGAGGCCATGAGAGCCAGAGTGATCTAGCAGTAATTTTTTCATTATGTCGATTTTACGGTTAGGCCACTCTGGCTCTCATGGCCTCAATTAATTAAGTTGAGTTGTTTTATGCATGTGGTGGAAAAGTCAGCTTTTTCCTTTCCTTTTCCTTTCAACCGGGATTCTTTACTCTTTGTGTCAGTACACTGGCGCTAAAGAAACTCCAAGCCCATGAATAAAAGATGCGCGCACACATTATCTCGGTACGTAATTGAAAGTGGTTTTACGGAAGCCTTCCTTAAGGGAACTACGAAAGGCCATCTTGAGGTATTAGGTTATGTAAATCTGATATTGCTAAGTCAGTCCCATTTCTAGGTTTTATACGAGGATTACAGATGTAGCACCGTAGTTAATCTTAAAGGATTGACAACCCTGTCAATCGGACTGCGGCTGAGCCCAATTCAATTAAATCCACCGTTTTAGTGTTTACTTACTAATATTATAAATGAGAAAGTGTGTTTGGTTGTCTTTCAATTGTGTGATGTCATTAAATTAATACCTATGTTTTATATTATTCTTAACTACATGTTTTAAATTGTTATTTTATTTGTAACTAGCTTGTGCCAGCGGCTTCGCCCGCGTGGGAAGTTTTTCCCGTGTAAATCCCGATCCCGTGGGAATTTCGCAAAATCCTTTCTTAGCGGATGCCTACGTCATAACATCTACCTGCATGCCAAATTTCAGCCCGATCCGTCCAGCGGTTTGGGCTGTGCGTTGATAGATCACTATGTCAGTCAGTCACCTTTGAGTTATATATATCGCGGGTCTCAAACCATAGGGGCGTATCCACAGAACCCCTACTTTTCAGGAGAGACAAAAAACTTAAT
The DNA here is from genome assembly GCA_943138885.2 of Tholera decimalis. NCBI lineage: Eukaryota > Metazoa > Arthropoda > Insecta > Lepidoptera > Noctuidae > Tholera > Tholera decimalis. The sequence goes on along the minus strand of OW964555.2, from coordinate 43,862,315 downwards.
AACTTTTCTTGTGATTGAGCCAGCTTGTTGTGTTTTTGCATGTAGCTATATATTTACACTCCAGTTAATATGGAATGCTTGATTTTAAGGTTTTCTCTCTATAACACTGGCTTTTAGCTGATACGTCTATTTGCCATGACGAATATACGGTAAAACTCCGTCAAAGTTCTCCCAAAAATGCATGGAATTTATGGACGTAAAACCCTTCTCCTTAAATTATTAATATTTATACCTATATTTATTTTCACCTAGTTGGTGACTCAAAATATTGCAATTTAGGAATGAGAACCCATCAAAATTAACGTTATTTGCGCTATTTTTGAAATTCATACGCCTGTCTGGCTTGTCATTTATATTGAGAAGTGTTTGAATTCAAAATAGAGGTATAAACCAGTTTTGTTCTAAAATCTAAAAAAAAAAGAACAAATGGTAGTAATTACACAAGGTTTTCTGTGTGAAAAGAAAAATAAGCATAATAAAAATAAAATTTATTCATAAATCTGAAAATCATTTTAAATGACTTAAAATCACAAACATTTAAAATTGAGCTCAAGGCACATTACAAGAAATGAAATAAAACTGAAATCTTAACAAAATTCTTATGAACATAAATATTTCAAACTTAAAAAGGCTTTTACACAGAAAAATAAAACTTTATAAAGAATAAAATCGAATATTTAAAAGAAACAGTCACAAAAACCTAGAACTAAGAATAAATTCTCTAAAACAATAAATAAAAGATATAAAAAATAAGAGCAGAAGAAACATTGCACAAGTGATGTGTAAAGCGTGTATTAGAAAGCACACCTTTCTGATACATGCTGTAGATATTTAAGCTTTCCTTAATTACTGTTTGTTCCTAGGTCTACGTCGTATATAAGATGCTCTTGTTGCAGCAAGGGTTAAGCCGTCGTCGTCATTTGTAGCTCCTGTCTCTGAATTTTCATTTTCTTCTACAGGCAAATTTTCGTAATAGCTGTGGTAATTCTTTGGAATAGTTCCATCCTTACACATAGCCATAAGGTCTTTACATTTAACTTATTTTAGTGGAAGTGGTTCTGAGTACAGGTTTGTATCCATAGAAGAGGAAATATCCGACCGCGTTACTTTTCTAGTAAACCTAACCTCCTTAAATTCTTCCCAGTAATCGAATTTGAAGAAAAGCGAATTGGGAACATCTTTCCTCACCTGTATCCATCTGACGTTAGTCCATTTTAAAATCGTTCCATCCGTGGCTTTTATTATGTTTCCAATAGAGATACCTCGCCTTGCCTTAAAGTCTTTAAATTTTGAATGGTCTAACACCTCAACAATGTATGGATTGTCTTTCCGTGCCAATCGTATCACATTTAGCCAGTCTTCGGGAATATAGATTTTGGCGTATTCTGGAGCCCGTTCTATTGTAGAATGCATGTTGTCACATTCCATCTGGGTGTGACCTGGTTCGAGAAACTTGTAATCAATAATTTTTACATTATTTTCTGGAGACATCATTACATACCTTAGCATTGTAGCAACCACTGAATTTCGATTTTGTCCTGGGCAGCAATCAGAATAAAGAATCAGGTGTTCCACATTGGTAAGCTTGGTGATATAAGTATACAAACATGTTGAGACTTCATTTGCCCCTCTGTTCCCCTCGTACCCTGGCCAAAAGTAACAGTAGCCCTGTTTGCTCACTGCATTATGTATTGTGAAATTCATACAGCCCAATTTCCTTTTATAAAAGACAGGTTTACCTAAAACTAATGGACAATATAACACTGCTTCGAAATCAAAGGTACAGACAAGAAGAGTAGAGTCAACCATTGCCTTTAATTTATCAGTCTTCTTTTCATCTTTAGCATATTCTTTCCTATTAACATGTTCTTCATACTCCTCCTGTTTTTCTTTCTGTTCTTCTTCGGATAACTGCTCAAACTTATGACACCAACATTGGTCTTTTCTGGGCTTGTGAAACTCTATATTCTTTTCCAGAATTAATTCCTTGTATGAAGTCTTGCAGATAGGAACTTTGTTATTCTCCATGCAATATTCTTTATATAATTGATACAGTTTTTCTCTATTTAATGTAGGCTCCAAATATTTTTTTTTGTATCTTTACGACACCAGTGTGATGGTACTGCTGGAAACAAATCAATATGATCTTTGACGCATTGAATTTTTATATTGTCATATTTATTTGATGGTACATGTCGACCTCGTTTATCGGGTGATATAATTCCACAAACTCCTCTGCGTGCTTTATCTAAAGCAGTGCGGACCATTTTGTCGCTTATATACAATGTTTTCAAAAAAAAAGGTTGACAAACTAAAACGGTATCTGAATTTACTTGAAAACTGTACTGGAGTGTAAACTTTCTTCTAGAATTTTTAACACGTGATCCTGTAGCTCCAGTTACAGTTATGTTTTTTGCAAAAAATCTCTTTGCCTGTCAAGACCCCCTAAGCCCCAGAAAGAATCAAAAAGCTTTTGTCTTGTTTCACTGACAATTTTTAAATGACATTGTTTTTGACATTTGCATGGTTCATAGCTGCACTCTTTTGCGGGTTTATTCTTGCCTAGAGCCGACGTATATGCAGCACCACTGTTTCTTTTAAATTCCCTTTGGTTTTTTTTCCACAGTTCTGGTAACTTTCTTTTATTTCTTTTTGGCAAAGGGGAATCAACCTCCTCTTGATAACTTTCACTAATGGAGTTTACCGATACTGGCTCATCTATTTCAAAAGACTGTTGTGGGGTATTCAAATTGTTTAGTGGAGGAGGTTGATTAGATGATGGTGTAATTCGTAACATTGGGGATGGCTGACATTCAATATCTGAAGGAACGTAATTAGGGTCTGCCACAGAATCATCATCATCAAAGTCTATCCCTGTTTCTGGTAATGTTTCATTATTGATGTTAGATGTAGTGGTTGGTGTTTCTATTATGCTAGGGCTTGACAATGGCTGCACAGATTGGATTGGAGTAAAAAGTGGTGTAAGCTCTTGTTTACTTTGAACTAAAGAATATTCTGGCTCTTCAAGAGGTATTTCGTTAGGTATAAATACTGACATTGGTGACAAATGTGAAGCTAATGAAATATCTTTGGTACTATTGTCGAAGAAACTGCCAGTAAAGCCTAAGTTTTCCATTTCAACTATTGTCACTTGTTGTTCAACTGTTAGAGGTGAATCCCTGGATATATTCACTGGCGATGAATGTAAAATTGGAATTGGTTTTTCGACTGGAAGTGTATTCACTGGCGATGAATGTAAAATTCGAATTGGTTCTTCGACTGGAAGTGCTAACTCCTCATAGTCCGAGACCCTGTAATTTATAAAACATGAGAGAAAGGCAAATTCAAATATTATACAGGTCATCATAACCTATAGGTTATGATTTCCATTTTTTTCTGGCCAGTCATATAGTTAGCATCCTTCCTACTATATTATACTATATAAAGCTAAATTACCACTCACTGACTCACTGACATAATTGTTCTCCCAGATGGTGGATGGGGAGGTGGGTATATTTTGACAGATTCGTAAACAAGTAACTCTGAAACCTACGGGAAAAGTGCCAAACCTCCCCTTTTCCCCCCCCTTCTCCCCCCTCCCTATCGTATCTCGGAAACTACGAGACCCGTATTTTTTTTTTTTACGGATTCGTATAGAGGAGGCTCGGTAAAGTAAAAACCATTTTTCAAAGTCCCCCCCCCCGCCCCCCTTCTCCCCTCCCTTTAGGCGGATCTCGGAATCTAAGAGACTTGGAACATTTTTTTTTTCAGATTCATTTAGAGGGGCAATGCTTTAGTCGAAATACTTGTGCAACCCCCCCCCCCATCACCACCCCCTCTTTTTTTTTTTTTTTTCACAAGCACGCGAGGTGCTTGCACCTCGCGCAACACGCAAATACTTGATTTAGAGGGGCAATGCTTATTTTTTTTCACAAGCACGCGAGGTGCTTGCACCTCGCGCAACACGCAAATACTTGATTTAGAGGGGCAATGCTTTAGTTTTTTTCACCAGCACGCGAGGTGCTTGCACCTCGCGCAACACGCAAATACTAGTAATATTATAAACGTGAAAATTTGTATGGATGGATGGATTTTTATTATCCCGATATTCCCACGGGATCGAAACTTATGCGGGTGAAACCGCGGGGCGCAGCTAGTTCTAACAACAACAGTTATTATGTTAAACTAGCTGTGCCTCACGGTTTCACCCGCATAAGTTTCAATCCCGTTGAAATATCGCGGTAAAAATGATCCTATATGTTAATCCTGGTTATAAACCATCTGTGTGCCAAATTTCATCCAAATCCGTTCCGTTTCGTTTTTGCGTGAAAGAGTAACAAACAAACATCCATCCATCCATCCATACAAAGTCTCACGTTTATAATATTAGTAGGATTATAAACAAAAAAATACACGCAGTCAGTATTTATACGTAATAGGTACCTACACTAATTCAATATAACATTTTACAAATACCATACCTATCAACTCGCGCTAAGGATGCCTGTATATACCTGTTCAACAGAAACGATCGTAAAACTACCTACATCAATATTATTTACGTTATTGTTATAATAACAACAATAATTCATCATTATAAACAAGAAACAACATCCTAGTTAGTCAAATGAACAGTACCTATACTTTAAAACAAGACATTTCATATTTTAAATAAGGTATGATCAAAATTACTTACCATTATTGATTGATTGATTGATTACATCATCACTGTTTAGTGCTAAACGCAAGATATTGTCTCTACGCTTCATTATTCACAGTAAATTCACTAAACTTATTCCACGCATTAAAATTACATCTACTCGCTATGGCAGCTCACTGCAGAATGACTGTTTTCGTGTTGTTGACATGTCGATACGTCCGCGTAATGACGAAATCTTGAGACAGCAATACTAAAATGTGTAGACGTATGTGCATACGTCCGCAATAATGACTAAATACCCCCAAGATCATGTTGACATTGATGGTCGTATGCGCATACGTCTATATGGCTCGACACAATGATTACAGGTAAAAATAAAACAAACAGTCGTATGTGCATACGTCTATATGGTCCGACTGGATTTCCTAGGACCATAATAAAATTGGAAGTCGTAAGTGCATACGTCTATAAGGCACGTCGAAACGGCCTCAATAAGCAATAATATTGCTCTTACGTCTGTTATACGGCCATATGGCCTAAAAATATTTGTAGACTGTCTAGCTTACGGCAAATAATATTTTGCAATTTATACAAAAAGTAATTAGTATTAAATTATAAGAAAAATTTAGGTTATGTATTGCTTATAGTAGAATCCATTTGCATTAAAAACGAAAAATCGCATTTTTGCATATACGCACCTATGGTTTGAGACCCGCGATATTTAGATTATTCAAAAATAAAAGATTATTTTATTTTATTATTACAGTACGTGTAGAAAAATCTAATTATGATAATATTATATACATAGATTAACCATCTTAACACGTTCGCTGACAGTACGTCTTTAGGCGGGAAATTAAAATAGTGCGTTATGACAGTACGTCGAGGGACGGGCCACTTATTTTTAAGAGTACGTCGTGGATAATTCTACTGTCGTAATGTGGTGTCAGGGTAAGTGCTCACTGTCAGCGAACGTGTTAACGTATCAAGACTCCTCCGTGCTTTGGAAAGCACGTGAGGCCGTTGATCCTGGTTGTCATATCTTTTCCTTTCCTTGAAGATCGATCCATACTGTTATGGTCCTATTTTAGCCACAAGCACCTCCCTCATAAATGTACAAATAAATAAGATTGCTCATAAATGTAGAAATTAATAAGATTAATTGCAAGTCTATCGGTTTTCTATCGGTTACATTTCAGGGAGTGTGCGATGGAAATACACAGTCTAATTCCGCCAAGCCCGTTCCATCATCGGACTACGAGACAAACGGCGAAGCGCCGTCGTTACTTGGTGGACATCCCACCCATACGCACAAAACGTTTTGGGAATACCTTCATTGTGCGTATGGCTAAGGAGTGGAATTCCCTGCCGGAGTCTGTGTTTCCCGATAGCTATAACCTAGGAGTCTTTAAGTCAAGAGTGAAGTACTTTTAGGTAAGCGTGCTCCATCTTCGACCACATCATCACTTACCATCAGGTGAGATGGTGGTCAAACGCGAACCTATTTGTAATAATAATAAAAAAAAAAAACAAAAGAGGATGCTTTTATTCACATTTATTTTGCAATAGCTTTTAGCTTGTAGTGGGCGTTAACTCAATCCTTCATAAGAATTTAATCATTTGCCTAGCTGTTCCGTTTATGAGCTCCATTAACTTTATTTACAACGTTACAGATTAAGCACAATACCTGAGACACCCCAATTAGAATATAAAATTATGAGTCTAAAACAACATCCGTAACTAAATAAATTGAAACTAAACTGAGACATTTTTTATAAATAGTTATCCTTACTAAACGCAAAACGTATGTACGTCATACAATATCCTTACGCAGACGCATACTCTCATGCAATGTTAGCGGCCGACGCGATACGCACATAATTTCCATGAATTAAGGATTGTATTAATTTGTCATGATACTGTGTTTCCATCTTAAGTTAAATGAAAGTTTTTTCCATCAAAATTTAACACAACTAAATAAATTGAAACCAAACCTAGGTATTTTTTTTATAAAATAGTTATCCTTACTAAACGCAAATCCTATGTGCGTTATACAATATCCTTACGCAGACACTCATGCAATGTTAGCGGCCGACGTGATAGGCACATAATTTCCTTGAATTAAGGATTGTATTAATTTGTCATGATACTGTGTTTCCATCTTAAGTTAAATGAAAGTTTTTTCCATCAAAATTTAACGCAACTAAATAAATTGAAACCAAACCTAGGCATTTTTTTTATAAAATAGTTATCCTTACTTAAGGCAAAACCTATGTGCGTTATACAATATCCTTACGCAGACGCATACACTTATGCAATGTTAGCGGCCGACGCGATAGGCCCATAATTTCCTTGAATTAAGGATTGTATTAATTTGTCATGATACTGTGTTTCCATAATTACTGAGGGATCTTGTAAGCAGTTAGTATATGCAAAATACTAGTACTTCACTGCATCCTCTTAGTGATGGGCTATAAAGATAATAATAATAGGAAAAAAGCCATAGTTAAATACCTTGCAAACTAACATACCTACATACTTCAATAATACCAATTGAGTTAGTAAAAAATTGGCCAAGTGCGAGTCAAACTCGCCCATGAAGCATTCCGTAGTAATTACGCGAAATAACTATGTTTTTCTAGTGTTTGTATGAAATACAAAGTTATATTTGCGGTTTTAGAAAATGTGCTATATCTCAGAAACCACTAACTCTCGTTCAAACAAATTTTCATTGAAAGTTTATAATAAGATCTACAGCATTTATTTTATTTAGATTTTTCACTATTATTATAGAAGTTAGAGGGGGCCCATTTTACCACTTTGGAAGTGTCTATCTCGTAAACGGTAGATTTTAGGAAAAAAATGATTTTAGAAACCTTAATTTCATTTTCAAAGATCTATCTATAGACACCAAATACATATAGGTTTGACGAAAAAAAAAAATTTTCAGTTTCAGTTCTATGTATGGGAGTCCCCTTTATTTTTTTTAAATTTTTGTATAAGAATCGGTAAGTGGTTCATGGAATATATCTACCTACCAAGTTTCACATGTGTAGTCCTAATAGTTTCGGAATAAAATGGCTGTGACATACGGACGGACAGATGGACAGACTGACATGACGAAACTATAAGGGTTCCTTTTTGCCAATCGGCTACGGAACCCTAATAATAATTAAAAACTTAAACCTGTGTAAGTAACAATCCACATTCACTAATGATGCTGAGTAATGGATCAGCCAATACAATAGGAAAAATGCAAGTAGTATTTTTATTTGCTTAATAAATAACTTATTAGATCTAGTGAGCGGTAACGAAATTTTGTTGTGAAGTTATAAAGCTTTGAAGTTGATAAAAATAGCGAGAAGTCTCACATAGACATGAACGTTAAAGTCTATAACGCTCATACATACAGTACAACTGCTGTCGAAAAAAAGGGGCAAGTGCGTGTCGTACTCGCATAGCCATATCTTTCTCAATCTGAAATATTTTTAAATGTTATTTTAAAGCCATAAATTTTGATGTATTTAGTGGTAATAAATATCATTGAATATTGAAATATTTGTGGCTATTCAGGTATAATACAAAAAAAACATCTCAGTTATCTAACCTTAAAACAGTAGAATAACTATATTTTAAAAATGTTTTAAGTTAGTAATAATAACATGTTTACTTACATCAAAATGATCCTGACAGAAGAAAATTACCGAACTATCCTTTATTTCTTTAGTATAGAAATACTAAAGAAATAAAGAATAGTTCGGTAACGCAGAAGCACAGTATTACGATATTTCCTACAGTAGCGCGACGAATGTACTTGCGCAGAGCAACGGAGGGGAACTCGCGGGGTGTCGGGCGGCGCGGGCCGCGTACCGCAAACACGCTTAGTTTGCGGTACTGAGCGCAAAGGGCAAACGCGGGCGTGTTTTTGTGTAATAATTTTATTATACTTACATATTCTATATAATGATGTTCACAAACTGTTCTGTATATGGATGTAAATCGACATCGAAATCCCAGAAGGACTTAAAGTTTCATAGATTTCTCCGCGACGACAGGTAATTTTTCATTTGTGTACCATAGACTTATGGAATATTCCTGATGCCCTGCCGCCGCCGCTAAGACAAAACAGACTTGTGCATACAATTTTGGTCACTTTACCTTATATTTTTATGTCTGATAATTATAATTGTATAGGTATGTGTTTGTTTATTGAATTTATAGGTACCTACTTACTTTCCAGGCGCGAGTTATGGATAGAAGCTTGTCAAAGACCGGACTTGAAAAGTAAAACAGTTGAACAATTATATACACACATCAAAAGTGTCTAGGGATCAAGCATTTTTATGCGGATTTCTTGAGATTGAGATGTGGCTTTGTAATAAATTTATGATTTTATAAATTTATATGGATCCTTTTTGGTGCATTTCATAATTTGAAACAGAAACTGTTAATCAAATTCGAGTAAAAGATGAAAATCAGCTGTCAATATTTTCCCTATAAAAACATACAACGCATTGAAGACATTATTAGTGCTACTGTTTCCCTACTACTGATTAAAACCAACGTTATTATGGAGCGGCGACGTCATTTAAGCAGGGAAGAAATGCTCAGAGCCGTGGGAATGATAGAAGCTGGTTCCCGGCAACGTACTGTGGCTTTAGCTCTGAATACAAGTCAGAGTGTTATCAGTCGACTTTGGACACGTTACCGAAGCACTGGTACCGTGGCTGAGCGCCATGGAGGACGGTATCACTGCACCACACGGAGACAAGACCGATACATTCAAATCTTAACTCGAAGAACTCCAACAATAACCGCCATGATGTTAGCCGTGAGGCTTCATCACTCTTCAGGGAACTTAATTAGCGACCAAACAGTCAGAAACCGCTTGCATGAAGTGAACCTTCATTCCCGAAGACCGCTACGGGTACCACCTATAGCAATGCACAATCGTAGGATTCGATATCAATGGGCTCTAGAACACAGAAATTGGGCAGAAAAACAATGGCGTTTCGTGTGCTTTTCTGATGAGTCTCGTTTTGGTATGAGACCGGATACAAGACGTATACGACACTGGAGAACCCCTGGACGCCAACAGCGATTAAAATCCTGCCAGGAAGTCCATCCTTATAGTGGTGGAACCATCATGGTATGGGCGGGTATTTGGATCGGCGGAAGAACTGAGTTGATTTGGATCAGAGGCAACCTCAACGCTCAAATTTATGCTGAGACGATTGTATCTGACGTCATCGTTCCTCTACAAGTGCAAATCGGTCCCTTATTTCAGTTAATGCATGATAATGCACGACCGCACACCGCAAGAGTTGTAAGACAGACTCTCGCCGCAGCTAACATCAATGTCCTGCTGTGGCCTGCTCAGTCGCCAGACCAGAACCCGATTGAGCATGCATGGGATATGCTACAGAGAAGAGCTCTGCCGAATATGGAGGGTATCCAGTCGCAAGAAGACCTTTTTTTGTTGTTGCAACGAACATGGGCGGCCATTCCACAGCGTGATTTGGATGAACTCATTTTGAGTATGCCAAACCGATGTTCTTGTGTTGTTAGTGTTCGCGGTAGAAACACGGATTATTAATTGTTTAAGTTACCCAATAAAATTTTAAAGAAAACTGTTATTTCAGTCTTTTTTTCGAACTTTAATGTTAGTGGTTCAAATTTCAAAAATCCCTTTATTAGGAAAATGGAAAATTTCTTTAATAATGCAAAGGTGACTTGGTTTATCGTTACTGTGACAAACGAAAACACTTTATTTGATGAATCCTTAAAAAAAATTTTAATTAATATCAATCAGGAGAAAAGTTATTGCAAAAATATATGTTGATCCCTAGACACTTTTGATGTGTGTAATATGTATGTATGTGGTTTACACTTTGAAAGATGGATGTATATGAAAACAAAATTAAAAGGCACTGCTATTCCCGTATCAAACTTACCGTCTGCTTCACTACATCCTATGAGTACACAAACTGAGACTACAAAAATAGAGATTATAAAAGATTTGACAAACAGAGTGTTCAACAACAGATCGACATTGCTTCCGTAGGCGTATCAGTTGTGGCATCCACTAGTGCCCAAGCATCGCAGACTACAAAAAAATTGACAGATCATGCTCCAAGAAAAAGAAAACTTTGAAAACAAGTTACAAGTTGTGTCAAAAAGTTGAAGTTGATGGAAAAAGCTAAGTCGACGGACTTCACCTTTAAACAGTTCTTACAAGGATGTGACAAGTTCTTATCACCTAATCTAAGTAAACTTACGTAACCGTGCACACAATACTATGCATGATACCTTTGGTGGACTACAGGTACCTCCAGCTGATTTCGTTGAATACTGTACTAAACTGCAAGCCTGTTTTAGACAAAATTTCCACTCGTTTGTTGGAAACAATATCTTAGATAGATTATTTGAAATACTAAGTACTGTAGAATTTAAATCACAGCCATGTTCATGTTTTCTTCATTCTTTTCTTATCAGATTGTTCATCCGAATGCGAATACATTACGTTGTTAAATTTTATAATAGACAATTAAGAACATCCAAAAATAAAGTGTCACGTATTAATAACAATTATTTTAAATGTACATATGAATAAATGATTACATCATAATAGTAATAATCACAATTGTTTTATTTTATTTCCCATTTGATGACAACCCTAGCATATTTGCATGTAACAGCGTAAGTACCTACACTGGCGGCGGCATCGCGCAACATCAAAGGCGTTGCGCTACTGTAGGAAATATCGTAATACTGTGGCAGAAGCGTGCAAGTTGTAACTACTTATTTATTACGAACTTTAACATTTTTTGGAACGGTTATAAATAGCTTCTCTTTCTTTATTATTACTTTATCGTTGTATTTGTGCACCTGGTACACTATTTATAACTCATATTTCCAGTAAATTACAGCCAGAAACTGTATTAAAGTACATAAAACGACAAAACTCTCGCTTTGACTCAATGTTGATATTTGGTTGATATACAAACGTGTGACCACAGAACACATACTCCTAGCGGAGCGTGCTGGTTTTGACAGCTTATAAAATCACTATATTTTGTAATGCTTTTTTTAAACGAAATATTTATAAAATATGAAAATAAATATTATTTGTAGGGTCCTTATACACCAATAAATAATATGAGATGGTTTTTAGAAACCAGTCAAATAGCCTATTCTGTCTATTATTTTTACTCGGAACGCAACGAACATTTCCGAACGTTTGTATCATGCATACGTAGTATCTCTATGTAGTCTGTGGTATCATGCCGCAATAGCAAAAGTACTGCACACATGCGAACAAAAATCCTGCGGTAGAGGGCGGCAGGACTTGACAGCTTGGCGGCTTGGCAAGCTTGAGAATAGGTACGTTAATTTGCAGCGCCTGGCAAACAATGTTTGTGTGCTTTCAAATAGGTACTATTTATAAAATATTAGGCGTTTTTAAGTTATTATATTTTGTTTATTCATTTATTTACTATTAATTAAAGACATCTAAAACGTACGAACGTTTTATTAAAATATCTGTGAATGGCAAGTAAAGCATTGCACTTCTGCATTTAAGGAGCGCACGCCCCTGCCAAGTGCATGGCTTCTTTGGATGAAAACAAACAATATGGCAAGGGTTTTGTAATCCTAAGTCTACGTGTGTAGAACTTATTACAAATTCCAATACGCTGATACCAGAGACCGATTTTTTTTAATTAAGAAGAACGAAAAGAATTGTCGTGTTATTAGCAAGTGACGTGGAAAGTTATTGACGCTCGTAGTGTTGTGACACGTTCGTTGTGATTGGTATTCAAGAAACATATGATACCGATAATTTGGTATCAATTCTTCGAGTCACTTATTTTGAGCTGAAACTGTGCATAGAGACTCTATGCTATGTGTTGTCTTCAGCCCTTTTGATAGATATAGGGTTTCCGTTACACGTTGTATAACAACAATACGAATCTTTGACACCGTCATGTTTTTATTTTTAAAACATGACGTTACTTCGATAGCTTGTCTCATCAATACTCTAACTAACATCGGCAATTTGATATTCTACACACGTATTTATAATTTTTTTTTTTTATTACTGATGGGCCCACTATTGAGCTCGATTTCGCCTGATGGTAAGCGATAGATGAGGTCTCAGATGGGACGAGCAAGCCCAGAAGATGCCTATTCACTCGTGCTTTAACGGCTGAAAGGTCATAAGTGGCAGGAAACACAGAAGCCGCCACACACTCCCTACACTATACAAGGTGTAACAGATTAAGCGCAATACCTCAGACACCCCAATTAGAATATTAAATTATAAGTCTATAACAACATCCGTAACTAAATAAATTAAAACCAAACCAAGACATTTTTTATAAATAGTTATCCTTACTAAACACAAAACGTACATATGTGCGGCATACAATATCCTTACGCAGACACATGCACTCATGCAATGTTAGCGGCCGACACGCCCACGAGCGCATTTCCTTGAATTAAGGGTTGTATTAATTTGTCATGATACCTTGTTTCTATTTTAAGTTAAATGAAAAATTTTTTCGTCATAATACACAATAACACCTATTTTTAACCGACTTCTAAAAAAGGAGGAGGTTCTCAATTCGGATGTTTGTATTTTTTTTTATGTTTGTCCGCGCATAACACCGTCGTTTGCCAACCGATTTGAAAAATTCTTATCTTGTTAGAAAGGGTATACTTCCCAAATGGCCCCATGAAAATTTTATCGAAATCGGACAAGCCGTTTCTGAAAAATCAACAAAAGTAAAAAAAATATTTACGTTGCTTTTCGTTTACTCTGCATTGCGTTTTTGTTCGCGCATAACTCCGTCATTTACGAACCGATTTGGAAAATTCACTGACCCACTAAAAAGCACGAAAATAAAAACTTTTTTGCAAAAAATAAAACCGAGTTCCATATCAAAACACTACAAAGCCAAAAATAATTTTAATTTCTGAAGGCGGTGTGAAAAAAGAAAGAAAATACAAAACCAATAACACCGACTACCTAAATTAAAATTATTTTTGGCTTTGTAGTGTTTTTTATGTCGGAAATCTATTCAGAAGCCGATTCTGAACCAACTACTTTCAGGAATTGCCTTTATTCTGTTACACGTTGTATATGAGTATATAGTTGAGAAAAGAATAAGTAGTTATATTATGGTCACGAGTATTCGTAGCTACATACGAATACTAGTGACCGTTTTCTACTTATTCTTATATAAGCACAATAACTTCCTACAAAGAAAGATCCATATAGATTCCATATAGTAATTATTCGAAACAGGAAATATTATACCTGCTTAACAATTGAGACTCATCCTGTCATTTGCAAGTCCCATCTGTATTCATAATCCTCTGAAATTAACAAGAATATACTTTAATACCCCACATTAATTATTTAGAATAATCAGCAAAACTAATGGAATGGGGAACAATAGTTATAAATTGTTTGCACAAACAGTGGCTGAATACATAATTAATTAAAGATATACTACACCTCGGCTGTGTTTGGATTGTCGAGTGAAAACTGTGGTTTGGGGATGGGGTACAATGAGAGAAAATGCGACGCGACTAGGTTTAATAAGTTATACGTATGTACAGATACTTTTGCTGGCTGTTTTTTAATTCGATTGTAAAAATTTGCCCGGTCTTGACTCCAGTCACCTGAGCGTTAAATGAGAAATATACAATAGAACGACCGAACCTAGAAGATGCTTATTCACTCTTGCTTTAAAGACTAATGGCTCATATTTGGTAGGGAATACAGAAGCTGGCCGAGAGTGCCACGTCTTGGCTGTGCGCAAAATAAATGTAAAGGAGAAGCGTATGACAAGATGGTATATCGACCAAGTGTGGATGTTACAATGTAGTACGTCTAGTAGACCGCGGTGGTAAAATGAGATGGAGGAATGACTGACTTACCTAAGTCCGTCACCTGCAGGCCACTTTACCGGGGACGGAAGAGGGCATTGTCAACCCTCCAACCTGATTGAGAGTAACCCCAGCTGCTACTAGCCACGTTCGGTTTAAAGAAATTTATTTCTCAAAAAGAACATAAGTACAAATTTCAATTAAATATCAGAAACTTAACATTAAAAAAAATCTTAAATATGATCATTGTCGTTCGATCTATCGAGTACATTATTTAAGTAGGTTATTACTGCTGGTTGGCCAAATACAACTTTAATCTATTTTTAAATATATTTACTGATGTGGAATCCCTTATTTCTTTTGGTAACTTATTATAAAGCTGCGCTCCCAAACTGAATAGTTCTTCTTCCGTGCAGTGTTCGAATTGAAGGTAGTTCTATACTATCCCTATTCCTAGCGTAGTAGTGGTATGTTTTGCGTTTGAATATGATTTGTGACTGTATTTCGTTAGTTTTAATTTTCTTTATTAGTATGCATGTGTGATATGTGTATAGTTTTTGTAGGTTAAATAGTTTAGTTTTAGCGTAAAGTTATTTCATTTCAAGATAATCTCAGCCTTGAGAGCATACTACCACAAAATTGCCGATTGACCACACACCTTCGAATTTGCTTAAACGCTCTTAGTGTGCACCCTCCTTTCTATTGCGCCTCTGGTTACAATATTCCACAGACGCTTAGCTTCTCGTATATAAATGTATCTCAACATGTCTCACATTATGTGCGCCGAATGAAAACACAGTGAAAACCAAACGTTTAGACTGCTTACTTATGTACTTGAGATGTAAATGAATAATAAGATTGGCGATAATAACAGATGCGATGCATGGGCATACTGTAACATTATTATTTTATTTATTTTGTGCATTCATTATTTATTTTGTCACTCATTCATGGACGACATTCGAAGCGTTGCAATATACCTAGAGCGACTGTTATTTTTTACACACGAGGACTTCTTAGTTGTTTCTTAGGTTTTGTTGGCTAATTATCTGAACACAATAATTTTTGCAATGCCTCATAAGGTTTGCATCTTTTTGGTAAAATTTAAAGACTAATTGAGATTAGAAATAACTAAATGATAAATGATCTTTATTTTGCAAATTGGTTATTAAATAACACTTTTACCCGTCATTTTTTTCGTAAATATTAACTAGATGAGGCCAGTATTTCCTAACTGACTACCCTGAGAAGAAACACCGAAACAAACTCAGGGGTCCGTCTCTTTTAAAGTCCATACAATCTACACTAGGGTGTCCCGAAAAAAATTTTTTTTTCGCTTTTCGCTACTCAAGCCCCCTCAAAAGTTGCATAATTAGTTTTAGATTACCGTAAAAATAATAAAAAAAAAACATAAAAAAATATCTTGAGGGTTCTACCGGCATTTTATTTTATTTTTTTATCACTTAAATAACCCTCCAGTCAATGTCGTCTATTCTATTTTATGTACATTATTCCCATTTTATTTTTTATTTTATTGATAGTGAAACCCTAAGTTATGATTTGCAGGCAACGACAGGATTTTTTCTGTTAGGAATTGGTTTGGAACAAACTCGCAAAATACATGTTTTGACTTGTTTTTCTTAAATTCTCTACTTCTACTGTGAGGCAGTTCGTCTCATTTCTATTGCGGTTTTATTACTGTAAGGTGTCGCTCTGCACTTCCTTGTGATAAAATACGTGTTTTTGTTATATATAATAATGGGTTCAAGACGAAGTGAGACTACTTGTGCTATTTTGGGATCATATAAAGAACTTGACGATCGCCAGTTACCAGTGATAAGTGACGTTATCAAATTCATTTTGTTTACTAAAAATGAACTAAAACTACAGAAGAATGGGAAAGATCCTTCTAACACAGAAGTTTTTTCAATCGTTTCTGGAAAACTTGATACGATTTGGACCAAAGCTTCGATTCCTATCGTTTCCAACGTACGAGTTACCCAATTGCTGAAATCATATTTCGACAAATACCTGTCATTGATAAGATATCCCAAAAATAAAAGAAATGATAGTTACGAAAACAAAGTGAAGTGCTTTTTGGAATCGTCAAACAAGCTCTTCGATATTGCTGCTTGTAAGTGCACTTCGTTTGACATTTGTTCCTGCATAAAACCTAAGAAAATTCCTATTTCTGAAAGAGACTTTTTACTGGATCAAAGAATTGATAGAAAAATGGCAATAAGCGGTATAGACATAAAAGAAACAGCAAGACTTTTAAAGAAACATCAGAGACAAGAAAATTTGAATCGGAAAGAGTCAGAGCACGCATGTTTTCCCAGTGCATCACTAAAAACCAATCCTGTTCCGGTGCGCGAGTTGCCGCCTCGACCGCAGTCGCTTCTAACAGAGCTTTCTGCGAATAGTGACGTGCCTGTAAATGAGACTCCATCTACGTCGTTGAATCGGAACACTCTGGCGCTGCCAACAATAGCTAAGGTATGTGATTGGTATGGACTATTAACGCGATCTGCGGCTGCGGTCGCTTCGGCGGTCTTAGCTGACGTAGGATTGGTATCTTCCGAAGATCTAAGTCTTGTTATTGATAAGAATAAAATTCATAGAGCTGTTTCAAAAGCACGGACCAAAGCCAGCAAAGACATTGATACGATTGTAATAAAAAGTATCTACTTTGATGGATGAAAGGACAAAACACTCATAAACGAGAAAATAGGCGATCGGTACCACCACAGAGAAGTCTTGCAAGAACACATTTCAGTTCTCACAGAGCCGGGATCTATTTATTTGGGACATATGACGCCAAGTCGTGGCACTGCCAAAGGGATCGTCTCTTCTATAATATCTTTGTTAGAAAATCAAGGGTTGAACTTGGAAGAGGTGATCTGTGTGGGGTGCGATGATACTGCTACGAATACAGGTTGGAAGGGAGCTGTCATTCAATACCTGGAAAACTATTTAAAGAGACCGTTGCAATGGTGTGTTTGTATGCTTCACGCGAATGAATTACCGCTTCGTCATTTGTTCATGTCTCTGGATGGTAGCACATCTGGGCCAAAAGAATATTCAGGACCTATTGGAAAACAGCTAGCTGCTTGTGAAAGTAAACCTCTAGCGTCTTTTTGTGCAGTGTCTGGCAATTTGCTAGTATTACCTGATAATATTGTGAAGGAACTAAGCACGGATCAAAAGTATCTGTACGAAATGTGTCATGCTGTGATGGCTGGTTCCTGTTCCCTTGAGCTAGCGAACCGCCAACCTGGAAAAATGGCGCATTCGAGATGGCTCACTACTGCCAATCGCATACTCAGACTTTACGTAAGTACTGTTTCGCCGTCAAATAATTTGCAGCTGCTTGTGAACTACGTGGTCAAAGTTTACGCTCCTGTTTGGTTCCTAATCAAGCAAAACTCATCATTTAAAGATGGAGCCAAGCATATTTTTCAAATGGTTATATACTCTCGATGTTTGCCTGATAGTCAGAGATCTATTGTAAATTCGGTGATCGAAAGAAACGCTTTTTTTGCGCACCCAGAAAACTTGCTTATTGCCATATTATTCGACGATAGAGAGCATATTCGAGAGCTTGCATCTCGCAAAATATTAAAGGCCAGAGAAGCAGAAAAGAGCAACTCTCGCAGGGTATTTAAAGCACCAAAGCTTAACTTCTGTGCGCGAGACTACACCGATATAATATTTTGGCAAGAGTGTGAAATATCAGCTCCACCAATTTTGCGACACGTCTCCAACGATGAACTTAGAATTAAGGCTAAAGAGCACATCCTCGACATTATTGACTTTCCCTGCCACACACAGTCAGTGGAAAGATGTGTAAAACTAGTGACGGAGGCTTCTCAAAGCGTCACGGACGCTACAGCTCGGGATGGTTTTATTAGGAACAGATTAAAATCTCGCTCAGAAATGCCTAATTTTGGTCACAAAAACCAGTTCCGTTTTTAAAGTTGCCATTGATTATTTTGTCTTTCAACTATTTTAAACCTTGCTTTAACTCATTGTTGTACCCTTAAATTTAATAAAAACCATTTAAATGTTATTTTTGTATGATTTATAGTTTATATTAGGAACCCCTAAAAATAGCAAATTTGAAAAACTTCAAGGACTGGTAGAGGCTTCAAGATGCCGGATATCTAATTAAATTTTATAATAATCGTAATATATGTGTCAAAACGCAACTTTTGATACCCCCTGCGTAGCCGTAACTCATTTTTTTTCCCCCATACATGAACGGGACACCCTAATCTACACTGGTTTAATTATATGGGAACCTTGTAGGTTTCAGTCTCAGGCGGTCTTTTGAAGAAAGATGCTCACAGATTTGAGTGGGCCTGTCCATACAGTGCAAGCATTTTTCAAATGACGTATAGCTCTACTTAGAACAAGGAGCTTAACGATTTGACGAACAATACCAAGGTACCGCCAAAAGCACTCAAACTGTCAGACAATTTATTATGTTTAACTCGAATAAAAAATCCTACATAGTGCACATATTCACAATCGTTTATGAGGATTATGTAGATTAGTCTGAAATAGCCTTTTGAGGAAAGAACACACAGATTTGAGTAGACCCGTCCCGTCAGTGCAAGCTTTTGTCAGTTACTCTGTAAGTTCAACTTTCGACTACTAAGGAGCTGTACTGAACTATGTGAGCTGTATCTATTTAGACATTGCAATGATATAAACAATTAAAAAGGCAAACGAAAATAACTTGAATAGAAATTGACAACATTTTGCACCTAGTTTTTAGGGTTCCGTAGTCAACAAGGAACCCTTATAGTTTCGCCATGTCCGTCTGTCTGTCCGTCTGTCCGCGGTTTAGCTCAAAAACTTGGTGCTAGAAAGTTATACTTTGGCATGAGTATACACGTTAATGACGCCAAAAAAGTGGTAAAATAAAATTTTGAAAAAAAACAATTATTTAGGGTACCTCCCATACATGTAAAGTGGGATGATAATTTGTTTTTTTTTTCGTTCTTCCCATAGTTTGGGATATCGTTGGATAGGTCTTTCAAAAATATTAGGGGTTTGGTAAGACTGTTTTTTGATTAAGTAAACCGTTCGTGACTTATCAAGCTTTAAAGTACCAATTTTCGTTAGAGTCAAGTGTCCCCCCCCCTCTATCAACTAAACGGTTATAGTTAGAAATTCAAATGTCACGGCAGTAGTACCTATATATAACGAAATTTAAAGGAAAACTATCACACATAAGTGGGATTTACAAGTTTACTATGAGTTGAAAATGAGGCTTTAGAAAACCTGTGAAGTGTGTGCCCCAAAATACATTTCCGCCCATCTTGTTCAACTCTACATTGAATGGAATGAGGACAACGTTCAAAAATGTTAATCGAAATCTTTGAGCTATTTTTTAAATGGTTCAGGTATAGAATTTTCTTAGTGGATATGTAGATTTGAATTCTTAGGGTAGAATTCACTATCAGCAAAATGGTCGGGGCTCACTAGGGAGCCGTTGCATGCGTAGGGTTGCGGAATTGTTTGAAAGAGTTTTATTATATTATTAAAATCTATTGACTTGTGTTTTTTTTTTTTAATTTATGCTTTTGACATGATATTTTGATATTTTGATATGGAAGTCGGTTCTATTTTTTGCAAAAAATTTTTTTTTCACGCTTCTAGTGGGTCGATTTGTAATTTATCTAGTTACAAAAGCCATAATGTCAACAACTTATCACCTTTTACAAAATATTGCTTTTCTTGATGCATAGCCGTTAATTTTTGAGGAGTTCTCCTGGTACTTGACCTTCAGCTCTACATCACCATATGTATTGTGACGAGCATAAAGTGTTTAACATCCGTACTCAAGTAATCGAATCGCAATCCACGAAATACTTATTATTTAGGAGTTTCAGTAGCCATCTGTGGTCTTCATCATCAGTTCGACTTCCTCAAATGGTACTCTTCGGAAGCAACTGCTCAAGGTACTATAAGAAATACCCAAAACGCTATAGGTGTGCCTATAATATTTGAAGAGTTCCCTCGATTTCTCCAGGATCCCATCATCAGATCCTGATTTCGTAACAATGGGACCAACGAGAAAGTATACCCTTTCAAACGCAAAAAGAATTTTTCAAATCGGTCCAGCCGTCTCCGAGTTATGAGGTAACATACATAAAATAAAAAAAAAGTTCAAGACGAATTGTAAACCTCCTTTTTTTGAAGTCGGTTAATAAATAGAGTTACCGCGGCCTCGGAAAACGAAGGGCCAATCTTCGCTCAGATCGAGAGAGTCATGGGATGATTTCCCATCCTTAAAAAAGGGCAGAATACACGAATAGCGTAAAAAAATCAAGAGTTAAGTGTTATTTGCTTATTTTGAATGACGGCGACTGTTGAATACAATGACATGGTTAGCATTGTGGTTGAGCGATTGGCTGCTGCGCTGCGTGTCGCGGCCTCGATTCCTGCGCCGTGCCAAACATAGTGCACATATTCACAATCGTTTATGAGGATTATGTAGATTAGTCTGAAATAGCCTTTTGAGGAAAGAACACACAGATTTGAGTAGACCCGTCCCGTCAGTGCAAGCTTTTGTCAGTTACTCTGTAAGTTCAACTTTCGACTACTAAGGAGCTGTACTGAACTGTGTGAGCTGTATCTATTTAGACATTGCAATGATATAAACAATTAAAAAGGCAAACGAAAATAACTTGAATAGAAATTGACAACATTTTGCACCTAGTTTTTAGGGTTCCGTAGTCAACAAGGAACCCTTATAGTTTCGCCATGTCCGTCTGTCTGTCCGTCTGTCCGCAGTTTAGCTCAAAAACTATTGGTACTAGAAAGTTATACTTTGGCATGAGTATACACGTTAATGACGCCAAAAAAGTGGTAAAATAAAATTTTGAAAAAAACAATTATTTAGGGTACCTCCCATACATGTAAAGTGGGGTGATAATTTGTTTTTTTTTCGTTCTTCCCATAGTTTGGGATATCGTTGGATAGGTCTTTCAAAAATATTAGGGGTTTGGTAAGACTGTTTTTTGATTAAGTAAACCGTTCGTGACTTATCAAGCTTTAAAGTACCAATTTTCGTTAGAGTCAAGTGTCCCCCCCCCTCTATCAACTAAACGGTTATAGTTAGAAATTCAAATGTCACGGCAGTAGTACCTATATATAACGAAATTTAAAGGAAAACTATCACACATAAGTGGGATTTACAAGTTTACTATGAGTTGAAAATGAGGCTTTAGAAAACCTGTGAAGTGTGTGCCCCAAAATACATTTCCGCCCATCTTGTTCAACTCTACATTGAATGGAATGAGGACAACGTTCAAAAATGTTAATCGAAATCTTTGAGCTATTTTTTAAATGGTTCAGGTATAGAATTTTCTTAGTGGATATGTAGATTTGAATTCTTAGGGTAGAATTCACTATCAGCAAAATGGTCGGGGCTCACTAGGGAGCCGTTGCATGCGTAGGGTTGCGGAATTGTTTGAAAGAGTTTTATTATATTATTAAAATCTATTGACTTGTGTTTTTTTTTTTAATTTATGCTTTTGACATGATATTTTGATATTTTGATATGGAAGTCGGTTCTATTTTTTGCAAAAAATTTTTTTTTCACGCTTCTAGTGGGTCGATTTGTAATTTATCTAGTTACAAAAGCCATAATGTCAACAACTTATCACCTTTTACAAAATATTGCTTTTCTTGATGCATAGCCGTTAATTTTTGAGGAGTTCTCCTGGTACTTGACCTTCAGCTCTACATCACCATATGTATTGTGACGAGCATAAAGTGTTTAACATCCGTACTCAAGTAATCGAATCGCAATCCACGAAATACTTATTATTTAGGAGTTTCAGTAGCCATCTGTGGTCTTCATCATCAGTTCGACTTCCTCAAATGGTACTCTTCGGAAGCAACTGCTCAAGGTACTATAAGAAATACCCAAAACGCTATAGGTGTGCCTATAATATTTGAAGAGTTCCCTCGATTTCTCCAGGATCCCATCATCAGATCCTGATTTCGTAACAATGGGACCAACGAGAAAGTATACCCTTTCAAACGCAAAAAGAATTTTTCAAATCGGTCCAGCCGTCTCCGAGTTATGAGGTAACATACATAAAATAAAAAAAAAGTTCAAGACGAATTGTAAACCTCCTTTTTTTGAAGTCGGTTAATAAATAGAGTTACCGCGGCCTCGGAAAACGAAGGGCCAATCTTCGCTCAGATCGAGAGAGTCATGGGATGATTTCCCATCCTTAAAAAAGGGCAGAATACACGAATAGCGTAAAAAAATCAAGAGTTAAGTGTTATTTGCTTATTTTGAATGACGGCGACTGTTGAATACAATGACATGGTTAGCATTGTGGTTGAGCGATTGGCTGCTGCGCTGCGTGTCGCGGCCTCGATTCCTGCGCCGTGCCAAACATAGTGCACATATTCACAATCGTTTATGAGGATTATGTAGATTAGTCTGAAATAGCCTTTTGAGGAAAGAACACACAGATTTGAGTAGACCCGTCCCGTCAGTGCAAGCTTTTGTCAGTTACTCTGTAAGTTCAACTTTCGACTACTAAGGAGCTGTACTGAACTGTGTGAGCTGTATCTATTTAGACATTGCAATGATATAAACAATTAAAAAGGCAAACGAAAATAACTTGAATAGAAATTGACAACATTTTGCACCTAGTTTTTAGGGTTCCGTAGTCAACAAGGAACCCTTATAGTTTCGCCATGTCCGTCTGTCTGTCCGTCTGTCCGCAGTTTAGCTCAAAAACTATTGGTACTAGAAAGTTATACTTTGGCATGAGTATACACGTTATTGACGCCAAAAAGTGGTAAAATAAAATTTTGAAAAAAACAATTATTTAGGGTACCTCCCATACATGTAAAGTGGGGTGATAATTTGTTTTTTTTTCGTTCTTCCCATAGTTTGGGATATCGTTGGATAGGTCTTTCAAAAATATTAGGGGTTTGGTAAGACTGTTTTTTGATTAAGTAAACCGTTCGTGACTTATCAAGCTTTAAAGTACCAATTTTTGTTAGAGTCAAGTGTCCCCCCCCTCTATCAACTAAACGGTTATAGTTAGAAATTCAAATGTCACGGCAGTAGTACCTATATATAACGAAATTTAAAGGAAAACTATCACACATAAGTGGGATTTACAAGTTTACGAGTAATAGTCGACCAATTGTATTTGACTCGAAAATTTCGAACAACTCTATAGAAATGTCGAAAGATGGCGCTAAGCGCCAGTTGTATCGTGCTAGCTTCTTGTGACGATTGAATAGTGTAGCTCTGTGTCCGTATTTAAATTCAAAACACCGGCTCTGACAAGTTTTATACAAATCTCTAAAAAAAATTTAAACTTTCCGTGCAAAATTGTCGGATCAGAAGTCAAATTAGTTAGGTAGTCATGTTTGGGTTTTAGTTAGAGCATGGTACGAAACGATCAGTCAGCGAATACGACACGCACTTGGCTGTTATAAAAACTACGGAACCCTACACTGTGCGTGGCCCGACACACACTTGACCGGTTTTTACAGTATTAAGAGCTAATTTCGAGTAAGTGTATTGTTGAGAATACATTTTCCTTCACAGCAATTTCGTCAACGTCTCTTTTTGCATTTTTTTTTTCGTGATTCTTTTAGCCTTTCTTACTACAATCCCTACCAAAAGTATAAACATTATTGCTTACTTTTAAAGCCAGCTTAGATAATGGTTAGGTAAGGAAAATGAGGCTTTAGAAAACCTGTGAAGTGTGTGCCCCACAATACATTTCCGCCCATCTTGTTCAACTCTACATTGAATGGAATGAGGACAACGTTCAAAAATGTTAATCGAAATCTTTGAGCTATTTTTTAAATGGTTCAGGTATAGAATTTTCTTAGTGGATATGTAGATTTGAATTCTTAGGGTAGAATTCACTATCAGCAAAATGGTCGGGGCTCACTAGGGAGCCGTTGCATGCGTAGGGTTGCGGAATTGTTTGAAAGAGTTTTATTATATTATTAAAATCTATTGACTTGTGTTTTTTTTTTTAATTTATGCTTTTGACATGATATTTTGATATTTTGATATGGAAGTCGGTTCTATTTTTTGCAAAAAATTTTTTTTTCACGCTTCTAGTGGGTCGGTTTGGAATTTATCTAGTTACAAAAGCCATAATGTCAACAACTTATCACCTTTTACAAAATATTGCTTTTCCTGATGCATAGCCGTTAATTTTTGAGGAGTTCTCCTGGTACTTGACCTTCAGCTCTACATCACCATATGTATTGTGACGAGCATAAAGTGTTTAACATCCGTACTCAAGTAATCGAATCGCAATCCACGAAATACTTATTATTTAGGAGTTTCAGTAGCCATCTGTGGTCTTCATCATCAGTTCGACTTCCTCAAATGGTACTCTTCGGAAGCAACTGCTCAAGGTACTATAAGAAATACCCAAAACGCTATAGGTGTGCCTATAATATTTGAAGAGTTCCCTCGATTTCTCCAGGATCCCATCATCAGATCCTGATTTCGTAACAATGGGACCAACGAGAAAGTATACCCTTTCAAACGCAAAAAGAATTTTTCAAATCGGTCCAGCCGTCTCCGAGTTATGAGGTAACATACATAAAATAAAAAAAAAGTTCAAGACGAATTGTAAACCTCCTTTTTTTGAAGTCGGTTAATAAATAGAGTTACCGCGGCCTCGGAAAACGAAGGGCCAATCTTCGCTCAGATCGAGAGAGTCATGGGATGATTTCCCATCCTTAAAAAAGGGCAGAATACACGAATAGCGTAAAAAAATCAAGAGTTAAGTGTTATTTGCTTATTTTGAATGACGGCGACTGTTGAATACAATGACATGGTTAGCATTGTGGTTGAGCGATTGGCTGCTGCGCTGCGTGTCGCGGCCTCGATTCCTGCGCCGTGCCAAACCATTAGTCAATCAATCTCCTAACTCATTATACCACTTGACCAACACGGCAGTTTTAACCAGTCAGTCAAGTGTTTAGTTCAAAATTAATATATTAATTAGCAATTTAAACTTACCGGAATTTAACCACGAGAAAAGGCTAGCACAAAAGTTAGAAAAAGATACTAAAAATCTCCAGTATTTAGTAGGTATATTCAGCATCCGCAGTGCAGAGAGAGAGGGAGTATTAACACCGATAAATGGTAGTGTGGATGCAGAAGTCAGTAGATAGTGATTTGTTACAGCGATAGTTTAGGAGATCGTTAGCTTTAGTCACGACGACAAACTGACTGTGATGCCTTGCCATTTTGTTTTCGAACTAGTTCCTTACATTGAGCAATCTTTCAGTGGCAAAGTTTAAAAGCGATTGTCAATCGTTTTCAATGTGACGAAAGGGAAAGTTACATGATTATTGTGTTTTTTTTTTAATATCTCAATGAAAATTTTCTATGAATTTGAACGAGGTATGGACAGAAGTTTTTGAGATACAGCACCTTTAAAAAACCATTAAGTAATACAGCTACTACGGAACGCTTCATTGGCGAGTCCGACTCGCAGTTGACCAATTTTTTTTGCGTTTCCATGAACGCATACGCTTAATGCTCTTCTTTGAACAAATATTCAACCAAGAGTAACTTAAAAACCATAAAGCTAAAGTCAATAGAGAGGTTAACTATATCTAGTCAATGCGATAGCTAGTAATGAGAAAAAAGAATAATTGCGATAATTTTTAAATTAACTGCAAATGAAGATTATCTTCTCGTATACTGTATCTTTCGGTGATTGGGCTACCATTGGTATTCGCAAAAGTAGAACTCGTTTTTATGAATTGTACAATGAAAGAGCACATATTTAACACTGTTGAATTTAGTTTGTATGTTAGGAAAAAATATTTAAAAAGGTTTGTTGTATGGCAAAGACGCGAATAGTAATAATATTATTAAAACAACTTGGGATATTATTAACAGTGATACAGGCAGGTCTAAAACATAGTGTAGTGACTAAAAGTCACTAAAAATATTTTATGTCGTATAGGCCTACATGTGCACATATAAAACTGTGGAGTAGAATCGGGAAAAAACACCATGGTTACGCTTTAACAACATAATTGATTTTCAAAAACAATTTTTATAGGTAAGGCCAGTATAACCAACTACATAACATAATATTGACAATGTAATGAATTACAAATCAACTAAGTAATGAGCCCGTCGAAGAAAAAGAGCAGTTGTAGTTCAGTGATTATGGGCTCGACTTGCGAGTTGCACTGCTTGTGTTTGAACCCAATCAGGCACATTACTGTGTAATTTATATCATCACTAGTACTCTCAAGCCGGTGAAGAAAAATATCGTGGGGAGAACGGCATTTTTAGGGCCATAAATTCGAAGAATTGTTACATTTACCAACCTGCACTGTGCCATCGTGGTGAATTACGGCTTATGCTCTCTTAAAGATAAGATGCCCGTGTCCCAGCTCTAGACACGTTTTGGACTGAATAATAATTATAATATTATTAATTACTGGGTTTGAAATCTTGACCTAAACAAAAAAAAAACGTGACACACATTTTCAATACAACACTTATTAATTTTAAAGGCTCAGTATTCTATCGCAGCCGTGTAGTGGCCATTAAAAACACTTCTTACCCGGAACAATTAAATTACTCAGACTTTTTAAGCCGGCACTTAAAAGTTGGAAAACGCTTACGTGGCGAGAAATACCTCGTTAAAGCAATTTTCTATTTCCTCTGCGGTTTAATAAAAAAAAACTTAGCTTGCAATTTCTCAGTTAAGAGCCTTTTGTCGATACTTCACAGGTAATTAAATGAAGGGCAAAAAAGCTGAGTTACGGGTGCATTTAATGCCGTAATATAAAAACGGGATAATTACCTTGTATACTTTTTCTTATTGATAATATGTTCGCGTTTGACCACCATCTCACCTGATGGTATGTGATGATGTGGTCGAAGATGGAGCACGCTTACCTAAAAGTAACCTATTTACTTTTGACTTAAAGACCGCTAGGTTATAGCTATCAGGAAACACAGATTCCGGCAGGAAATTCCACTCCTTAGCCGTACGCACAATGAAAGTATTCCCAAAACGTTTAGTGCCTATGGGTGGGAGGTCCACCATGTAACGATGGCGCATCGCCGTTTGTCTTGTACTCCGATGATGGAACGGGCTTGGCGGAATTAGATTGTGTAATTACATCGCACACTCCCCGGAATGTAACCGATAGAAAACCGATAGACTAGCAACTCGTCGTCGATGTTCAAGGCTCTGGAGCTCAAAAAGCAGTCATTACGAGTAGTTAGAAGCCTGAAAATCTTATACTGATCTGGCCAATGGTATCATTTTAAGCAGCTTCACAGGTTGTGGAGGTCAGATACTTGGTAGGTATAACCTACGGATCTTTAAGTCAAGAGTAATTAGGTTACTTATAGGCAAGCGTGCTCCATCGACCACATCATGAGACGGTGGTGAACCGTAAGCCTATCTATACTCCTGAGGTGAAGGTAGTGAGGTGAAGGTGGGTGCTGACGTGCAGTACGAATATTTTTTCTACATCAACCCACAATTTTATTTTAATCATGTGAATGCCCTTGATTGATGGGGAGAGTGATGTGATGACTAGTAATTGGTGCCTATTTCTCGGCGTTTAGTACATTTACTGCATCATTATTAGGTTTAATGTTTAATTATTATTACAATGAAACCGTTAAATTGAAAAAAGAAACTCGTTTGAACGACATATAAAACGCAATAATCTATTTAATACTTGTAATTGAAGGAATCCAATACATACAAGAACGCAGCGAATCCCTTTAAATGGACGTTTAGAGTTATCAGTTACAAAGAATGTGAACAAGTGACAGAGATACCATTATTCTAAAATTGACTTGGTAGAATTAATCTAAATCTTGATTTAATGCTGCCCGTGATTTTAACGTTTATAAAAAAGTAATTAACACTTTTGGTGTCTCTTTTTTTCCAGGGGGAGCAGAACAGTTCAGTACTTCAATTTTAACTGATTAAAACCTCACCCTATTTCTTCAGTTGCCTTACGTTCCGAGGCTCCGGTATCTCGTAAGAACATCCTTCCAGCCCAGTTAGAACATTCCCGCAGCCCAGTGAATAAAATACAGAATTCCGTGAGATATAGGTATTTCACGGAATTCTGTATTTTTCTACTTAGTAATATAAGTTTATTTACCAACTTCAAAAAGGAGGAAGTACTATATTTGGTTGTATGTGTTTTATGTAAGATCACCGATTTTTCCGCCAATCAAAATCCTTTTTTGTAAGAAAGTCGAAAGTCTATACTTCTGAGGTCCCATTGTTACGAATTCAATAGCTGATGATGGAATCAAATCGAGGGAAAACCCTCAAATTTTATAGACATTGTTTTTCTATACTTTCTAAAGCAATTCAGATATTTTTTCCTGGCTATCATCATGTCACGTTGCTGAGCTGATGATGAAAGT
Source organism: Tholera decimalis (assembly GCA_943138885.2). Lineage (NCBI taxonomy): Eukaryota > Metazoa > Arthropoda > Insecta > Lepidoptera > Noctuidae > Tholera > Tholera decimalis. Next base: position 43,833,309 of record OW964555.2, on the reverse strand, counting down.
GACAAAACCTGAAAGTTTCTAAAAGAATCTTAGAAAATTTTAATCTGATTTGATGGGGTTTTCACTTTTGAAATTCCTATTATGTAGGGTAGGTTTAAGTGTTTAATTAATAAGGATCTGATGAGAGTCTTTCAAAGTAGCCAATGGGACTCTTCTAGAAGTAAGAGCATAAAATCTGTGATTGCTGCGATCGTTAATTGTTTACACCATTCCATTACATTACACCAGTTCACCGCGCATATGGTGTTGGAAATCAGTAAATTGTAACGTTCTCCGTTGGTGTAACTACTACAAGGCGTTCCAGTTTGAGGAAAAACGAATAGATAAAGAAATAAATATCGCGACTATATGCAGTGTTAGGAGAAGTAACAGTGTTCACCCTTATGTTCTTAAACCAACGGAACTTAAGCATATCTAAGAAAATTTTGTAAATAACATAATTTTTATTTTTTTAATAGTTGATAGGTTTGCGTTTTACCACCATCTCACCTGATGTTAAGCGATGATGTGGTTTAAGATGAAGCACGCTTGTCTAGAAGTAACCTATTCACTCGGGACTTAAAGACTCCCAGGTTATAAGCTATCAGGAAACACAGACTCCGAGAATTACCCGAAAAATTAAAACTTTTTTACAAAAAATGGAACCGACTTCAAAACACTATTGCAATAGGTATAAGCAAAAAATAATCATTGAATGTTTAACCTCGTTTATAATAAGGGCTAGATATACTCTAGTACTCACCTGGTAGAAGTAAATGCCAGTTAATAAATAAATTTAGACACACGAGAGGTCATTAAACCTATTCTTTTGGCATCGACTTCAACTACGTCTAAAATAAATAAATATTAAATGTCATTCTCAATCGATGTAAGATGTACCTAATAAAAATGATTATTTTTCCAAAATAAATAAATAAATAGATAACCTGAATAAAATATTACGTGTATTTTATTCAGTTTATACGTCTATACTAGTTAATCCTATCGCGTTTAGGAAGAACTAGTTTAGCCTAGGCAAAACTAGTTTGTCCTGAAATCGGGTTTGGCCGGTAACATATACATACCAAGTGCATGGCTTCTTTGGATGATAACAAACGATATGGCAAGGGTTTTGTAATCTTAAGTCTACGTGTATAGAACTTTTACAAATTCCAATACACTGATACCAGAGAGCGAATTTTTCAAATTAAGAAGAACGAAAAGAATTATCGTGTTATTGGCAAGTGACGTGAAAAGTTATTGACCCTCGTAGTGTTGTGACACGTTTGTTATGATTGGTATTCAAGAAATATATGAAACCGATAATTTGGTATCAATTCTTTGAGTCAGTTATTTTGAGCTGAAATTATGCATAGAGACTCCATGCCAGATGTTGTCTTCAGCCCTTTTGGATAGATATGGGGTTTCCGTTACACATTGTATATTCCCGAAGGTTTTCGATACGATGAATCCAAATCTGGCCTCAGAATTGCTTTATCACGTCAGGTTTCTGAGATATCCTAACCTAAAAGTGCAAAAAGTACCGTTATTGTCTGATTTTGAGGTTATGTATGTATGATATCTCAGAAACCTGATGTGATAGAGTGATTCTGAGTCTAGATTCGGATTCAGCGCATCGAAAACCTTCGGAAATGTATAGTCTAGTTTCTGGTTAAGAAGTTTGGTTAAATTTTGTTGGCTTGTGTTATCTTGTATTTTTGATGAAACGGTACTCCTTGGTCAGACAGATTTCAGCTTTCTCAGTAGCTACGGTAAGAACTTTGAAGACTTTTAGGTACCTACACAAATGATGGCTGGAACCTACACATTAGCCATATCAGAAACAATTTACATGGTTCTCAAAAGCTTGATTATTAATCTGACAGCAATATGTGAAAATAACAAATATTATGAGTAGATTACCGCACTGTCTGGCAGTTTGAGTGCTTTATACGGCCCACCCAAATTTCCTAACTTTGGTATTATTTGTCTAGCGTTCATAAAGGTTTTGCTAATAACGTTTACGCATTTTGTCTGCAAAAGGTGGAAAAGTGAATAAATCAGTTTATGCATTTGGGTTATATTATACATAAACAAATTGGCCAAGGGCGAATCAGTCTCGCCCATGAAGGGTTCCGTAGTAACTACGCCAAACAGCTTTGTTTTTCATAGTGTTTGCATGAATTACAAAGTTATATTTGCGGTTTTAGAAAATATGCTGTATTTCAAAAACTGCTGACCCGATCTCGTTCAAAATTAATTTTGGTTGAAAGTTTACATTAAGATCTACAGCATATTTTTTTTCCACTCCACTGTTATAGAAGTCAAAGGGAAACACATTTTACCACTTTGAATCAGAATCAGAATCTGGAAGCGTATATTTGGAAGCGTATATCTTTTAAATGATTAACATTATGAAAAAGTAGTTCTAGAAACCTCAATATCATTTTAAGGGCCTGTCTATAAATACCACACACGCATGGTTTCATGAAAAAAAAATATTTTCAGTTTCAGTTCCATGTATGGGGAGCCCCCTTTATTTTAAATATTTTTTTTCTTTAAATCGGAAAGCAGTTCACAGAATACATCTACCTACCAAGTTTCACATGAATAGTCCTAATAGTTTCGGAATAAAATGGCTGTGACCTACGGACGGACGGACAGACAGACAGACAGACATGACGAAACTATAAGGGTTCCATTTTTTGCCATTCGGCTACCGAACCCTAAAACGTAGGTTTAATAATATCGAGATTGAACTTTCTTTTTAAATGTGAACGCACCTGTGCAATGCGATTTTAATGCTGAGGTATCCACTTCATTATTCTTATAATATTTACGCAAGATTTTCTATAACAATCGTATCATTTTAATTTTAGCAATAATCTCCATGTGAATTTAAATAATATAGTTTCATTTTCTACGGGACATTTAAATTATTTATGCTGTGTCTATTTTTTTTTTTAATTATATTTAATATTCAGATTGATCATAAATGTACCGAGTGAAAAAAATACATACCACTATCACAAAACGTTAATGAACTCAATAATTGTCATTTTCATTCTCATGATCAGATCAGATCTTAACCACTGCCTTTCCGTAATTTTCACCATTTAGCATCCCCACGAAAGCATCAACAATGTTATCAAAACCTTCAGTAATATGTTCTTTGATCTTTATCTCTCCCCTGGTTATCCATTCTGTCAGTTTTTTGAACGCTAGACCCCATCTTGAAGCTAATCGGAAAACAAGAAAGCCTTCCACTTTCAGCTGCTTTACCAGAACAATTGGTTGGAAAACGTTTGGTGGGAACATTTTGGAAGAAGCTTCATCGTGAGCACTAATACTCCCGCAAATAGTAACTTTCCCGTGTGTTTTCATTTGTTTCATGATGATATAACTTAATTCTCCACCAACATTGTCGAAAAAACAATCAATACCATCCGGAGCAGCTTGTTTTAATGCTACAGCAATATCTTCATTTTTGTAGTTCAACGCTTTATAGTAGCCAAGTTCTTCCATTAACCAGTTTGCCTTAGCATCGCTGCCCGTCAATCCTATTACCCTACAGCCCCTAATCTTCGCTATCTGCCCCACTATGGACCCAACAGCTCCAGCAGCTGATGTCACCACTAGTGTGTCACCTTCTTGAGGCTTGCATACTTCAAGGAGTCCAAAGTAGGCAGTGGCACCGGGCATGCCTATAGCGCCGAGTCCCATTGATATTGGTAGACCTTTCATATCTGGTAGTTTATACACACCAAAGTTATCCGGTGAGAAATGCATACTTTTCACTTTTACATTGGGGTCCAAAATGCAGTAGTCACACCAAACTTGGTGGGAGACTACTCGAATACCTTCAGAGAATCTTTTGTTTCTTGACTGTATAACTAGCCCAATTTGGTAACCATATTGGTCGTAAGGTGTGGCATAGCTGGAGCTGAGGAGGTAAGGGTCCACGCTGATCCACTCCACCTTGACGAGGATTTGTTGGTTTCGTAGCTGAGGCAGGTCGTACTCCACGATTTTAAAGTCACTTCGCTTCGGCATTCCTTCGAAGCGTCTGATAACGACGTACTTGCGTGCTCTCACCATAGCTTTTGGTTTTCCTCCTGCTCGGTCTGTAATCCGAAAAATGTTTTGTTTCAGTTTTCTTATTGAATTGTAAACAACAGTAAACAATGAACTATTTTTTTCTGTAAAAAAATTAAGACTAGCGCATTTTCTCTACGCGTTTGTATCGTTAATGACATGGTTTTATAGCATTCACAGTTAACCTTCGCTCATTAATTCACTTAAAATTAGTTCTAAACCAGAACTGTATTGCTTCCCGCAGCTTTGCTCGTGCTTTTTTGTTGCAATGATAATAAAGTTACTTTTTGGATACAAAAGTAACTTTATTACTCTATAAAAAACATATTTTAAATGATACAAGATATACTCTGAAAGCAACCAAGCCACCGTCTTCTAAAATCCTGCTTACTACTGAGAAAGCCCTTTTGAAAAAACCCGAAAACACTTTAATCAACCCGGGAATCAAACCCGGATTAGTGGTTTAGTCCACAGGAAAAAAGAGGCAAAACTGGAAATTAACATAGTTAATTAGTCGAATCCCTCCATCTCCCTTTCACTACCGGTCTATCAGAAGAACTATTCACTCTTGGGCGATATATCGCCTTATCGTACTAAACACTTCTCTTCAAGATATACAAGGTGTAACAGATTAAGCGCAATACCTCAGACACCCCAATTAGAATATTAAATTATAAGTCTAAAACAACATCCGTAACTAAATAAAATGAAACCAAACCTAGACATTTTTTATAAAATAGTTATCCTTACTAAACGCCAAACGTATGTGCGTCATACAATATCCTTACGCAGACACATACACTCATGCAATGTTAGCGGCCGACACGCACACGAGCGCATTTCCTTGAATTAAGGATTGTATTAATTTGTCATGATATTGTGTTTCCATTTTATTTTATGTTAAATGAAAGATTTTTCCGTCAAAATTTTACACCTATTTTTATGACGGAAATCGATTCAGTAGCCGATTCTGAACCAATTACTTTCAAGAGTTAGATAAATAGATAAAAAGCTAAACTGGAAATGTCACATAGACATATTATGTAAAAAGCTCAGTAAATCTTTATTTGCACTACATACATTATCACCAATAATTGACACAGATGGCCTTCTTACTGCTTATTATGGTATAGTCGAATCCCATTTACGATATGGGGTTATATTTTGGGGCAACTCTTTCGAAAGAGAAGCGGCATTTAAATCCCAAAAAATTGCATTCGCTCAATTTTCAAGTTAAAAACTACCGATAGTTGTAAGCCTTACTTCAAACAGTATAAAATATTAACGCTTACTAGTATTTACATTTTAGAAATAGCAGTATTTGTTAAGGCTAACTCTAATTATTTTATGCGCCTAAATGACCCATTTCCACGAAATAGACGCAATAATAGTAGATTACGTGTTCTCAGAGCAAATACAGCCCTAATGCGCAAAAGTGTCTGCTGCATGGCACCAGAAATCTATACTAATATTATAAAGCGGAGAAGTTTGTTTGTTTGTTTGCTTGAACGCGCTAATCTTCGAAAGTTCTGGGTGGATTTGGATGCAATTTGGTATGGAAGTAGCTTGAAACTTGAGGAAGGTTACAGGCTACTTTTTACGCGACTGCAAAAAAGGAGAGTTATGTTTTTACCGTGATAGAATCCACGGGAGCGAAGCCCCGCGTGAGTACTAGTAAAAAAATAAAACTTAGTTATTTAATTTCTAAAACTAAGTATATCATTACAGGATAGAGAAAGGAAAAAAAACCATTTTGTTATAACACAAAAAAGAAACCATATATACACAAACAACTAAACAGAATAGACTTTTAAATGGGTATCATTGTTATTAATTTGTTATCAAGTTATAGCTGTACTCTGTTGTAAGTACACAGTTCAGAATTGACCATTAAGATCTATAGTTGATAAAAGATTACCGATAAGAAAAGTAATTGTGTACTTGAACACATTAACACACTATAAAAGTTTAAAATAGCACAACATTAATAGTGTCTACGACTTTTTTTCTTTTTTATTCTTTCAAGTAGCACACAACCCAAGTCACTGGGTCTAGAGGCATGAATTCACCGAATCCTCGTCTTTACGTATGTCACATTTGTATAATCTCATTTATATAAAATTAACTATAAATATAGTCATCTTAGGCAATGTTTAAAGGTTTAAATAATATGACAAAATTCTTAGTGTATTCCTCATTCTTAATCTTACTTACATTTAAATAAAATGCAGATAGATACTAAAATAGAGATAGCTCTATTTTAGTATCAGTAATAACTTCTGTATGTCTTCATAGGACATACTTTGAAGAGCTTCCTTGAGAGTCTTCTTGCAGTTACAATAATTTAGGGAATAAATGTTTAACATTGCGTTTAGGGCCCTTTTCCTGTTACGCGTATCTTAGCCCGCACGCGGGTCTCGTCCGCATGTGGGTGATAGCACGCTCCGGGCCATACGCAGGACAAAGATTTCGTTTGCTGCTGCAGTGTTTTGCGTGTCGCCAATGGGTAAGCTCGTGCACAAACATGAACGTTAAAAAATAATTATCACCAAAATCTTTCTGTTCATCCTTAGTATAATTTTCGAAATTTGAAATTATTTCTTTGCATATTTCTAGCCAACCAGCTGCCCTTGCTTCCCGGTTTTTGTAAAGTTCATTCCGCTTGTCCCACAACAAAGGGTGAAGGTGCATTTCAAAAATAACTCTTTCTGTATCAATTTTCATTTTTGTTTGCGATTATATGCGGACTATGAGCATGCTTGCAACCCGCTTCACAGTAAAAACAACACTGAAGGCAGAAGATCACCGCCCGCATCTGGATAGCGCGCACGCGGGCTGCGCGCCCGCGTCCAAGCCGCGTTCCGCACGCGTGCTAGCCGCATGTCAGGAAAAACATGTATCAACTGATAGGATGCGGGCAGTCCGCATGCGGACGAGAACCGCGTGCGTGCGTGCGTGGTTGTTTGAAGTAGTAAACAATTAAATTAAAATCTAAGGAAATAAATTGGTATTTTTGGGCATATATGGGTCATTCTTTTGGACAGGTTTTTCAAGCGGCTTTAGGTACTTAAAAATAATAGAAATCGAAAAGTCAGCAAGCCATTTTTTTTTTCGCGCAAACCTTATGTCCTCTCTTAACAGGGTTACTGATTATTATTCAATTATCTTTATAATTAAATATCATAAAAAAATAAAATACCCCCATTCTTTGATTTTCGTGTAGTGTCCTAAGCCCCGATCTGGTTACTTAGTAAATTATATATTTTAAACTAAACGCTACATGCTAACCAAAAAAAATGCTATGAAAAAATAGACCATAGTTCTAAACAAACCAAATTTCCTAAAAAAAAATTAAATGTAACTGTCCCGAGGTAATTGCTGATTTGCGTGGATTATTATAATTTCACTCACACATCTCTCAATTCGCGGCCCAATGAGACATCATCGTAATTCTAGTTACAACTAGTCGCGCTGCGACGCACGGTGGGCTGAAAATCGGCTTTCATAGACTTAGGCATTTTATTTTGCAAGTGCGAGTTTTTTTGCCGGATATCACTTCTATTAGTTATAACAATATACAAAAATGACACCAGAATTGATTCTGCACAGAAACGAAGGAATTATAATTTTTTTACGAAAATTTTGTATGGAGCTAGTATGAAAAATCGAAATATCTCTAAAACGGCAGCGATAACCGTAATATCCTTATAGGGGGTTATAGTAATAATTATTTATGATTTTTTGACATACGTTACATAATGGTTGTAGATGCCTTTTTTTTTTAAAAATCGTCAAAATATTTTTATTTATTTTTACATATTTAAACGTTCCTTTTAGTGTTTAAGTTGAAGAATTCAGAGCTTTAACAACTCTTATCATAAAATAGCATCACCCCTATAGACCTGAAGGACTAGACAGAGGTGTGTAGTGTCTTGTTGATCTTGTAAGATTTCCAACAATACCAAATAGTTGAATATCAGTGTCAAAGTGCCCATGCTGTCGCTTCTTTTTGAAAGATAGGGGAATGAAATTGTTAATTGATCATACCCTAAAAGTATGATTACAACATAACCGGACACATAATAATAATAATATCCTTATAGGGGATTATAGTACTAACATTATTTATTTTAACATATGAAACTGTTCAAAACGATCCATGAACTGTGTCAAAGTTAAGAACATCATTAGGAAGCATGCTTTTTCCCCAAATATTAAGAATATGTGAAAAAAAAAAGACTGTATATAAACTTTTTATTGATAGGTAATTTAAATAAAACAGAAGTAACAAAAATAATATCTAATAAATTCAATTATACAAAATACATATTTGAAACTATAATTTATGAAATTATTAACTAAACATATTGGTACAATAAACTAACATAAATAACAAAAGAACATAAAGAAAAATAATTAAATTTTACAAATTTTCTTTACAACTTTCGTTGTCGGACTCCAATTCCGAGTCAGAATCCAGATCGGATATACCTACAAACTCGAACTCAGTTTCCGGAAACTGTATTAGGTCGAGAGTTTCAGCAAAAAAGGTTGTCTTCCTTTTGGCATCTAACTTCGGCCTTTGTGCACTTAGAAAAGGATCCGAAGAAACAACAAGCATATTTAGGATATCTTGATTAGAATCTTGCCTGCTTCTTTTCCGCGAATGATGTTCCCGGAACCTCCTAAAATCTTTGTTTCGAGACTCTGAGGCTTCTTCCGAGAGAGTCCCAATCGGGACAATATCATTTTTTTCGATTATGTCAGCTCCGTGTATTAATAGTTTATGTACGGTTGATGACATGTAGTACCAGTCATATAATTCCACGTACTTTTCTGCTGTTTTGCGAGCAAAATCTTTAAATTTGATGACATCGATCTTCTCACCAGATGTTATTGCTTGCAAAATAACAGCAAATCTTTTTATCAGGTTTTGATCCAACCCAGTAATAGCTGCAGTTTTATTGGGAAACTCGAAAAACTTCCTTGCGGTATTCCCGTCATTGGTAGTTCCCGAGCCTTGTTTTACTATATCAATTAACAGATTGAGCTCCTCTTTAAATTTATTTTGAATGTTTTTTTTTCTGTTTTGTAACATATCTTTATGCTCATTACTTCTTGCTGCCCACTGTTTGAAGTCAAGTCTGTACGCAATGTGTAACAGACATTCCATGCAATTTATACGGGCATGTAGGGATGATAGGCCAAATTCATATATGTCAGAACACACAGTTTTTGATGTTACAGCATCTAAGTGGTTCATTTCTGTTGGTTTTGCTAAGCACAGGTAGCATGATGCATTTGATCTAGCTTCAGAAAGGTACGTGCAGACTTTTGCGTCGATCATTGTCATCATTAGTTTATGAGTCACTCTGTTACTATTAATGCACTCTGTGGGGTTAAGGGCCTCAATTTCCTCATCCATTTTTCTTTTGTTGTCAATGACAACTGCATGGCTTTCTTTTACAAAAGTGAACTGAACCGGACGACAATAAAAAGTTGAGCATGGTTTCGGGTTTGTCCATATAGTATTATCTCCATCTGTCAGTTTCAGTGGCACCAAGGAGGTCATGAAAATGCTTGAATCATCATGCTCGCCGTCCATTTTCTGCTTGTATCGGCTTTGATTGGAAGCACCATGAAATCCCCACTTCGATATCAGCTTTAACTGCTTATTTTCCACATTATCAGAAAGACTTTGAAGAATCCGCTTCACCGTGATGTCAAGTAAAGCTTGAAGTGTAATTCTAGCTGATGAATCCGTAACTGATACTGATTGATTAGGAGGGTAGCATGCAAGCTTAGTTTGTTGCAGTTTATAGTAGGATGGGTAAATATCCTTAGCACCTTCCCGAATGGCAATCTCTCGCAACGTAATATATTGCCACTTTGAAAGCTTAAGTGAAAGAAGCAATCCAAGTGCTTTCTCTGGTGTAAATATTACTGTTTTCTTAATGCTTTCCTTGATTTTAACGGCAGCTTCTGGATTTTTGATCATATAATTGATTACAGATGCGATATCTTCATAACCTTCTTCTTTTAAACGTGCTGCAGCTGCATATGCCAATTCACAGGAATCCTCGCCTATGTGCTCACTAGATCTTCTCTTTTTCTGTTTGCTTCCCAGATCTTTGAATGGTTTTCGGGACCTTTTTGTCATTGTTCCAACAGTCGATGATGTCGAAGGTTCTGGAGAGACTGAGCGTGCTCTTGGTATCTCATCAACAGTTGGTTCTTGATTTATTAAAGTTTGCACGCAACTCGGCCAATCAATATTTGCTTGCAACCACTCTCCGTACGTATTTCTAAACTTATCAAAGAATGGTTAGATTTCTGCCACCTGTTTAAAGCAGCTCGCGTGAATCTCCGGCAAAATTCTTTGAGAGTTTCTTGATCTTCGGCAGAAAGGCAATCGCCTATGCGGGACACAATTGCACTAAACAATACTTCATGATTAAATGAAGGACACTCACTTTTTAGAAGAACAAACAAATCTAAGTTGGTGATTAAACTTTCCATTCTAAGATTTTGTAGTCGCAAAGCAAATAGTTTTAGTGTTAGCAGTTACACGGTTGTGAAAAATCTAAATTATGGAACAAAATTATAGCCCTTTTATTGTATAAAGTCAATAATTAGTTAACTACCCTCATTAAAGTTATAAAAGATATGATAATAAAAATTTATAATCGTCAAAAACATTTCGTAGAACTCATAGTAGAACTAATCAACATTAGCAAATCACATTAGCTCACTAATTATAAAAAGGTGAATGCAGTTCTTAGTTGGTATTGTTGCGAGATATTTCAAATCATTTAATCACTTAATAGGCTCATTAGAATCAGAAGACTACAACCATCATTCTAATTACTTAATTACTTGTCATCAGACTCATTAGATGACTACACAATATGTTATTTTGTATTTTGAACGTATGCAAGGTTTTAAAATTCCTTTTGTGTCGATATTATTATGTGTCCGGTTATGTTGTAATCATACTTTTAGGGTATGATCAATTAACAATTTCATTCCCCTATCTTTCTAAAAGAAGCGACAGCATGGGCACTTTGACACTGATATTCAACTATTTGGTATTGTTGGAAATCTTACAAGATCAACAAGATACTACACACCTCTGTCTAGTCCTTCAGGTCTATAGGGGTGATGCTATTTTATGTTAAGAGTTGTTAAAGCTCTGAATTCTTCAACTTAAACACTAAAAGGAACGTTTAATATGTAAAAATAAATAAAAATATTTTGACGATTTAAAAAAAAAAAAAAGGCATCTACAACCATTATGTAACATATGTCAAAAAATCATAAATAATTAGTACTAAAACCTCCTATAAGGATATTACGGTTATCGCTGCCGTTTCAGAGATATTTCGATTTTTCATACTAGCTCCATACAAAATTTTCGTAAAAAAATTATAATTCCTTCGTTTTTGTGCAGAATCAATTCTGGTGTCATTTTTGTATATTGTTATAACAAATAGAAGTGATATCCGGCACAAAAACTGGCACTTGCAAAATAAAATGCCTAAGTCTATGAAAGCCGTTTTTCAGCCCACCGTGCGACGGCTGGCCAGAGTGCTTGAGTGATGGTGCGTCCAGTTTTCAAAAAATAGATGGAAGAACTTCGTTGCGTGGGTTTGGTTTCTCAAAACTTTGATTCGCGTGGTACAATTATCTCCGGTGTCTGTGAATTCATTTATTTAATAAAATATTGTAGCGAACAAATATAAGGTAACGTAACTTATAATCAAAACTCAGTTTTTTTGCATAAAGAATTTATTTTGATTTTCGTGGTCGTGATTTGCGTGGTTTACGTGGTAGTTTTGACCCACGCAAATCAATTTTTGACCATACAAATGAAATAACTTTGAGTTTTGTACTAGTTATGAATGAAAATTTTTTTTATTACTTTAGTTTAATGTAAATTCGTTTAAATCAAAACTTAAAATGTCATATTCGATGGGTTTCTGTCTTTATAAGTACCTAGTAATATTAAGAATAGAACAATTTATTACTTAATGAGTTTATTCCAGAAATGAGAGTTTAAACAAAAACGCCACATAAGAATTATGATTTGAAACGATCAACGGATGATATTGAACTGTCAGATAATAATCCAGGCTTGACCAAAGAATACGAAGAACTGATGACCCCAAAGCCGACGAAAACTCGAGCGATTCCGATTTGACCATTTTATAAAAAATTATATAAATAAGGAAGTAAATGGTTGTGATAATAATAAAAACTGATAATGTTCCTAAAAAATGACTGAACAAGTTTTTTTTTTTAAACGTTTAAATTTAGTATTACATTTTTGTAATTTCTTTAACAAATAATAAATAAAGTTGGACTGATTCTACTAAAAAAAGTTTTCTGCCCTAGTAACCTACCTTTTTTATCTTATAATAAAATAACTTCTTTAAGTAACAATAAGTAACCCATTTGAGTAAGTCAAATTAAAATATTCATTTTCGTGGGGTGTTTTGTGATTAGCGTGGCCTCCATTTTTTTAACTTAGATTATCTCTGTAAGTATATCGCTCTCTGAGGTGCCTTTTTTTATAAAAAGTATTACTTTTATGTATATTTTAAGATTCAGAAATCAAATTAAAAAAAAAATTGAATTTGAAAGTGCCACGAAAATCACCGAAGAATGCCTTACTCGAAGAAGCACCCATATACTAGGCGGTATACACGATGGAATCATAATTTGATAAAGTTGCCTGAATAGAATAAATTCACAAAGTTACCTTTAAACAACACAACAAACACTTAGTACGCCGTGAATACTTCGCTGAAGGTCATCAGTTTTTGAATAATAACAAAACTACATGTTTTACTTAACGTATACATTTTACATTTTCAAAATGTTGATTCGTTTAACAATAAGAAGGAAATACCATTTTCGCGCGAGTTTCGCCCATTTTATCCAGAGCCGCCGCGCCGCTGTCTTGTCCGCTTTAGGGTGCGTTTCCACCAGAGATGTGCGATGGAAATGTGTCGTGCGAGGATGTCTAGCTGTGCTGTGAAAATGTGTAGGCGTTTCCACCAAAGCTGTGCGATGAAAATGTGCCTACGAGGATGTGTAGCGGAGCTGTGAAAATGCGCATTAATGTGTGGTGCGAGGATGCGCAAACCTCGCTACACATCCTTCTCAACACACATTCCTCGCAACACATCGCTCACACACATCCCTCGCACACATCCCTCGCCTGTTTTGAATGCGCAAAAATCTAGCTCCGCTGAGCCGTTTCCACCAGTTTCCAGATTTTTAGCATAGCCACAGCCACGCATCGTAGCATGGTGGCGATGCGTGGCTGTGGCTATGCTAAAAATCTATAAAAGAAGAAGTTTTTGTGTGTTTTTACTCCGCCGCATGCCCTGTCATAATCCTATGCACGCGCCTGCCATATAGCTCCGATGTTTGGTTAAGCAAGAGCAATCATTTACGGTTTAGTGGGCCACAGTCTTGATGAGGTCTGTACACGGTGTCGGAAAACGCCCACGATATCTTTTGCCCTCGAATTTCCCTTGAACCACCAGCAGTTCCATGGAATCTTCGTCACGACTTGGTTTATTACATAAAGTTACGTTCCTGTCTGCCGTCGGGCCTGTAAACACTGCTTCAATTAATGTAATTAAACCTTACAAAATAAACCTTTTATCCTTGTCCAGTCTGTATTTAATCTTCTTACGCCTCAGAGCACAAGATCTAAGATTCAAGTCCAGAAAACTTCCTTCCGCGCGGACAAAGTTATCCCTTTCATTATAAAATGTTCTACCACAATGTTTCGACTAACTTTTTGCTATCTAGACGGGTGTAAAGAGTTTTTGTGCTGAAGCATCAGTTTTTGGGATGACTCGTTAAATGTAAACAGTTTTTAGGGACATTAAAGTTAGGTTATTATTTATTATTTTAAGGCATTTATTTAACAAATTTTAAAACTCGTGGCTAAATAACAGTATCCGCACGCGTATATCTTCAAGGTTATGCAAAACGCCTGCTAATGTGGTCCCTAAATGGGTGATTATCGTAACAAATTGAGACTTCTCCTTTCCTTCCTCCTTTCCAATTACTTGGTCGATATACCGTCTTGTCGTACTAAGCACTTTTCTTCAACATTTATTGTGCGCACAGCCAAGGTGTGGAACTCTCTGCCGGCTTCTGTGTTCCCTGCCACATATGACCCATCAGCCTTTAAAGCAAGAGTGAATAGGCATTTTCTGGGCTCGCTCGTTCGATCGTAGACCTCATCTTACACTTACCATCAGGTGTGATCGAGACCAAGAGCGAGCTCATTCGTAATAATAAAAAAAAATAATGTTATTGACAACTACAATATAATAAGTATTACATGCACGCAAAACAGTCTTCGCTTATCAAAAATCTCTTTAATTTTAAAAGCATCTTTTATATATCTTTTATTTACCACTAAAACAACACACAGCTATCGCACTGAATTTAGTACAAAAGACGGAAAGATTTAGTTTTCCTCAAAAGAAATACAAAACATGCTTTCACAGCCAAAAGCGAATGCCAGCCACTCTATAGACTTTTGCTCCACTCAATAAAAGTCATTAACAAGCATGCAATATGCAGCATCTTATTGTATATTTATTACTGATAACTAAACATTTGTACTGAAACCTGTAAAACTTACGGTTTTCGTTTAAAAATAAAAACAATAATGACATTGATTTATAGGTTAGGTGGTGTAGCTACATAATTGTTAAAATAAATTCTTATACATATGATTATACATACTTGTTGCAACAACGCACGAAGTAAGAAGAGTTTGTAACGAAGACACAATGTGTCTTGACATTCATTCTGGTAACAATTTACACCGCAACATCGTTCACCAAATCACAAACAATAATCGGAATCCGTCATAACTAGCACAACAAACACAAAGTTAGTGAATAAAGCTGTAGCAAACCGTATGTATTCGGTACTGAGTAACGGGTACGCCATCAAGTATTGAGTAACGAAACGTTACTCACGAATGGATTTCGTGACTCGCATTTTTTGTTACAACTGTTTCAAATCGCACAACTACCATTAAGTTGAGGCAAATGTTGAATGCGCTGTCCAGTGTCCTGTTCATGTATTTTACGCATGCGCGCGCGTTGTATTTCAAAACGTACGTTACAAAGAACGATGTTTATTTACTAAACAAAGCAGATTTTTTGAAATTCTTCATCCATGATTTTCCACTGTGTTTTTCTGCATTATTTGCGATAAATATATAATAATAATATAAAGTGTGTGTATATTATTTGTCATTCTCAAATATTTAATATTAAAAAAATCTCCCAAATAAACATAAAATTCTCAAATATTATATCTATTGTAAATTTCGAATCAAATATTATATCAGTTGATTTGTCTCAGTTTATTTGTAGTTCCAACCTTTACATATTAAATCAAACTAAATTCAGATTTATAAAATGCATCTTATGTACATGTCACGCATACTAAAATTACATTTTACAAATTACGAATGATGCGACGCCGCGACGTCATACCAAACTAATACGCAATACGACTTGATGCGTTGGTGCTATACTATGACGTATCAAAAGTAACGAGTAACGTAACGATACGATAGTAACGAGTACTAATGGATATAGGAACGAATACATACGGGTACGCTTTATTTCGTTACTTTCACACCTCTAGAGATGAATGATATTTTATTATTAACACTGACAGCTGACTTGAGTGCTTCAAAACGTTTCGTTACACCAAATTCAGAACAATGATTTTACAAAAACTAGTACAATCATTGATGATTTTCATAATTATTTGCAATTTTATCTTTAAGGATTTAAACAACGAATAAACGTTACGCATAATTATAATCTTGATATAATATTTTATGTAAAATGATATTTGTTTTACAATTACATACTTTTTTTTGAGTTTTGTATGTACTATGCGTTTTATGTAGCGCAGATGGTTATCAGAAAATAGAAAAAGGCACAAAATAATTTCCGTGATTGAATTCTTTTTTTCTTAAAATTGTAAACCACAACTTTTAAAGAAAAACAATTTATTATGAAAAGGTTCCTTATTCGTCACAATTATTTTCATCAATTTACTTTTTCTGTAAATGATAACCATGACTGGGTCAGGATCGGGCATTGTCATTAATTTATGTTCCTTGGACCACTATTTTATAACAGACTAGCTTCTACCCGCGACTTCGTACGCGTGGGAAGGTTTTCCCGCGCAAATCCCGATCCCGTGGGAATTTCGGGATAAAAAGTAGCCTATGTGTTATTCCAGGCTACCAACTATATACTTACCAAATTTCATTTGGATCCGTTCAGTAGTTTTTGCGTGAAAGAGTAACAAACCTCCATCCATCCTCGCAAACTTTAGCATTTATAATATTAGTAGGAAGGATAGTAGGACTTAAGGGCGCACCGAGTTTCTTGCGCTAATCGATTGTAGGTATTCTATGCGCTCCGTGTATGTGTGCGTGAGCTGGTTAGGCTAGACAGATAAAAACACGGCGGGGATCGCGCGCCGGTCGACTGAGATTTCTGGTTTTTCGCCAACCCGTTCCCTGTCTTGGTTTCTTTACTTTGTTCCCCATTTCAAATACGCTACAATTCATTTTCATTCAATTTTCTTATGTTACTAAATCCGTGCGTAAGCGCAAGCGACACAAGCTCCCCATCCGATGGCCGACGCAGGACTAAGGCTGCGTTTCCACCAGAGATGTGCGAGGATGCGTAGCGAGGGATGTGTTTGTAAAGAACCAATAGAATCGCTTCATTTACCTCGCCTCGCCTCGCCTAATCTAGCTCCGCTGAGCCGTTTCCACCAGAGCTGTCAGCACAGCGAGCTGTAACTGTCAACACGAGCGAGCCCAGAAAATGCCTATTCACTCTTGCTTTAAAGGCTGATGGGTCATATGTGGCAGGGAACACAGAAGCCGGCAGAGAGTTCCACACCTTGGCTGTGCGCACAATAAATGTTGAAGAAAAGTGCTTAGTACGACAAGACGGTATATCGACCAAGTAATTGGAAAGGAGGAAGGAAAGGAGAAGTCTCAATTTGTTACGATAATCACCCATTTAGGGACCACATTAGCAGGTGTTTTGCATAACCTTGAAGATATACGCGTGCGGATACTGTTATTTAGCCACGAGTTTTCAAATTTGTTAAATAAATGCCTTAAAATAATAAATAATGACCTAACTTTAATGTCCCTAAAAACTGTTTACATTTAACGAGTCATCCCAAAAACTGATGCTTCAGCACAAAAACTCTTTACACCCGTCTAGATAGCAAAAAGTTAGTCGAAACATTGTGGTAGAACATTTTATAATGAAAGGGATAACATTGTCCGCGGGGAAGGAAGTTTTCTGGACTTGAATCTTAGATCTTGTGCTCTGAGGCGTAAGAAGATTAAATACAGACTGGACAAGGATAAAAGGTTTATTTTGTAAGGTTTAATTACATTAATTGAAGCAGTTTTTACAGGCCCGACGGCAGACAGGAACGTAACTTTATGTAATAAACCAAGTCGTGACGAAGATTCCATGGAACTGCTGGTGGTTCAAGGGAAATTCGAGGGCAAAAGATATCGTGGGCGTTTTCCGACACCGTGTACAGACCTCATCAAGACTGTGGCCCACTAAACCGTAAATGATTGCTCTTGCTTAACCAAACATCGGAGCTATATGGCAGGCGCGTGCATAGGATTATGACAGGGCATGCGGCGGAGTAAAAACACACAAAAACTTCTTCTTTTATAGATTTTTAGCATAGCCACAGCCACGCATCGCCACCATGCTACGATGCGTGGCTGTGGCTATGCTAAAAATCTGGAAACTGGTGGAAACGGCTCAGCGGAGCTAGATTTTTGCGCATTCAAAACAGGCGAGGGATGTGTGCGAGGGATGTGTGTGAGCGATGTGTTGCGAGGAATGTGTGTTGAGAAGGATGTGTAGCGAGGTTTGCGCATCCTCGCACCACACATTAATGCGCATTTTCACAGCTCCGCTACACATCCTCGTAGGCACATTTTCATCGCACAGCTTTGGTGGAAACGCCTACACATTTTCACAGCACAGCTAGACATCCTCGCACGACACATTTCCATCGCACATCTCTGGTGGAAACGCACCCTAAAGCGGACAAGACAGCGGCGCGGCGGCTCTGGATAAAATGGGCGAAACTCGCGCGAAAATGGTATTTCCTTCTTATTGTTAAACGAATCAACATTTTGAAAATGTAAAATGTATACGTTAAGTAAAACATGTAGTTTTGTTATTATTCAAAAACTGATGACCTTCAGCGAAGTATTCACGGCGTACTAAGTGTTTGTTGTGTTGTTTAAAGGTAACTTTGTGAATTTATTCTATTCAGGCAACTTTATCAAATTATGATTCCATCGTGTATACCGCCTAGTATATGGGTGCTTCTTCGAGTAAGGCATTCTTCGGTGATTTTCGTGGCACTTTCAAATTCAATTTTTTTTTTAATTTGATTTCTGAATCTTAAAATATACATAAAAGTAATACTTTTTATAAAAAAAGGCACCTCAGAGAGCGATATACTTACAGAGATAATCTAAGTTAAAAAAATGGAGGCCACGCTAATCACAAAACACCCCACGAAAATGAATATTTTAATTTGACTTACTCAAATGGGTTACTTATTGTTACTTAAAGAAGTTATTTTATTATAAGATAAAAAAATAGGTTGGTTACTAGGGCAGAAAACTTTTTTTAGTAGAATCAGTCCAACTTTATTTATTATTTGTTAAAGAAATTACAAAAATGTAATACTAAATTTGGAAACGGCTCAGCGGAGCTAGATTAGGCGAGGCGAGGCGAGGTAAATGAAGCGTTTCTATTGGTTCTTTACAAACACATCCCTCGCTACGCATCCTCGCACATCTCTGGTGGAAACGCAGCCTTAGTCCTGCGTCGGCCATCGGATGGGGAGCTTGTGTCGCTTGCGCTTACGCACGGATTTAGTAACATAAGAAAATTGAATGAAAATGAATTGTAGCGTATTTGAAATGGGGAACAAAGTAAAGAAACCAAGACAGGGAACGGGTTGGCGAAAAACCAGAAATCTCAGTCGACCGGCGCGCGATCCCCGCCGTGTTTTTATCTGTCTAGCCTAACCAGCTCACGCACACATACACGGAGCGCATAGAATACCTACAATCGATTAGCGCAAGAAACTCGGTGCGCCCTTAAGTCCTACTATCCTTCCTACTAATATTATAAATGCGAAAGTTTGCGAGGATGGATGGATGTTTGTTACTCTTTCACGCAAAAACTACTGAACGGATCCGAATGAAATTTGGTAAGTATATAGTTGGCAGCCTGGAATAATAACACATAGGCTACTTTTTATCCCGAAATTCCCACGGGATCGGGATTTGCGCGGGAAAACCTTCCCACGCGTACGAAGTCGCGGGTAGAAGCTAGTCTGTTATAAAGTAGTGGTCCAAGGAACATAAATTAATGACAATGCCCGATCCTGACCCAGTCATGGTTATCATTTACAGAAAAAGTAAATTGATGAAAATAATTGTGACGAATAAGGAACCTTTTCATAATAAATTGTTTTTCTTTAAAAGTTGTGGTTTACAATTTTAAGAAAAAAAGAATTCAATCACGGAAATTATTTTGTGCCTTTTTCTATTTTCTGATAACCATCTGCGCTACATAAAACGCATAGTACATACAAAACTCAAAAAAAAAGTATGTAATTGTAAAACAAATATCATTTTACATAAAATATTATATCAAGATTATAATTATGCGTAACGTTTATTCGTTGTTTAAATCCTTAAAGATAAAATTGCAAATAATTATGAAAATCATCAATGATTGTACTAGTTTTTGTAAAATCATTGTTCTGAATTTGGTGTAACGAAACGTTTTGAAGCACTCAAGTCAGCTGTCAGTGTTAATAATAAAATATCATTCATCTCTAGAGGTGTGAAAGTAACGAAATAAAGCGTACCCGTATGTATTCGTTCCTATATCCATTAGTACTCGTTACTATCGTATCGTTACGTTACTCGTTACTTTTGATACGTCATAGTATAGCACCAACGCATCAAGTCGTATTGCGTATTAGTTTGGTATGACGTCGCGGCGTCGCATCATTCGTAATTTGTAAAATGTAATTTTAGTATGCGTGACATGTACATAAGATGCATTTTATAAATCTGAATTTAGTTTGATTTAATATGTAAAGGTTGGAACTACAAATAAACTGAGACAAATCAACTGATATAATATTTGATTCGAAATTTACAATAGATATAATATTTGAGAATTTTATGTTTATTTGGGAGATTTTTTTAATATTAAATATTTGAGAATGACAAATAATATACACACACTTTATATTATTATTATATATTTATCGCAAATAATGCAGTAAAAACACAGTGGAAAATCATGGATGAAGAATTTCAAAAAATCTGCTTTGTTTAGTAAATAAACATCGTTCTTTGTAACGTACGTTTTTATATACAACGCGCGCGCATGCGTAAAATACATGAACAGGACACTGGACAGCGCATTCAACATTTGCCTCAACTTAATGGTAGTTGTGCGATTTGAAACAGTTGTAACAAAAAATGCGAGTAACGAAATCCATTCGTGAGTAACGTTTCGTTACTCAATACTTGATGGCGTACCCGTTACTCAGTACCGAATACATACGGTTTGCTACAGCTTTATTCACTAACTTTGTGTTTGTTGTGCTAGTTATGACGGATTCCGATTATTGTTTGTGATTTGGTGAACGATGTTGCGGTGTAAATTGTTACCAGAATGAATGTTAAGACACATTGTGTCTTCGTTACAAACTCTTCTTACTTCGTGCGTTGTTGCAACAAGTATGTATAATCATATGTATAAGAATTTATTTTAACAATTATGTAGCTACACCACCTAACCTATAAATCAATGTCATTATTGTTTTTATTTTTAAACGAAAACCGTAAGTTTTACAGGTTTCAGTACAAATGTTTAGTTATCAGTAATAAATATACAATAAGATGCTGCATATTGCATGCTTGTTAATGACTTTTATTGAGTGGAGCAAAAGTCTATAGAGTGGCTGGCATTCGCTTTTGGCTGTGAAAGCATGTTTTGTATTTCTTTTGAGGAAAACTAAATCTTTCCGTCTTTTGTACTAAATTCAGTGCGATAGCTGTGTGTTGTTTTAGTGGTAAATAAAAGATATATAAAAGATGCTTTTAAAATTAAAGAGATTTTTGATAAGCGAAGACTGTTTTGCGTGCATGTAATACTTATTATATTGTAGTTGTCAATAACATTTTTTTTTTTTTTATTATTACGAATGAGCTCGCTCTTGGTCTCGATCACACCTGATGGTAAGTGTAAGATGAGGTCTACGATCGAAAGAGCGAGCCCAGAAAATGCCTATTCACTCTTGCTTTAAAGGCTGATGGGTCATATGTGGCAGGGAACACAGAAGCCGGCAGAGAGTTCCACACCTTGGCTGTGCGCACAATAAATGTTGAAGAAAAGTGCTTAGTACGATAAGACGGTATATCGACCAAGTAATTGGAAAGGAGGAAGGAAAGGAGAAGTCTCAATTTGTTACGATAATCACCCATTTAGGGACCACATTAGCAGGCGTTTTGCATAACCTTGAAGATATACGCGTGCGGATACTGTTATTTAGCCACGAGTTTTAAAATTTGTTAAATAAATGCCTTAAAATAATAAATAATGACCTAACTTTAATGTCCCTAAAAACTGTTTACATTTAACGAGTCATCCCAAAAACTGATGCTTCAGCACAAAAACTCTTTACACCCGTCTAGATAGCAAAAAGTTAGTTGAAACATTGTGGTAGAACATTTTATAATGAAAGGGATAACTTTGTCCGCGGGGAAGGAAGTTTTCTGGACTTGAATCTTAGATCTTGTGCTCTGAGGCGTAAGAAGATTAAATACAGACTGGACAAGGATAAAAGGTTTATTTTGTAAGGTTTAATTACATTAATTGAAGCAGTGTTTACAGGCCCGACGGTAGACAGGAACGTAACTTTATGTAATAAACCAAGTCGTGACGAAGATTCCATGGAACTGCTGGTGGTTCAAGGGAAAATCGAGGGCAAAAGATATCGTGGGCGTTTTCCGACACCGTGTACAGACCTCATCAAGACTGTGGCCCACTAAACCGTAAATGATTGCTCTTGCTTAACCAAACATCGGAGCTATATGGCAGGCGCGTGCATAGGATTATGACAGGGCATGCGGCGGAGTAAAAACACACAAAAACTTCTTCTTTTATAGATTTTTAGCATAGCCACAGCCATGCATCGCCACCATGCTACGATGCGTGGCTGTGGCTATGCTAAAAATCTATAAAAGAAGAAGTTTTTGTGTGTTTTTACTCCGCCGCATGCCCTGTCATAATCCTATGCACGCCCCTGCTAAATGGCGACGCATCGCGAGGGCAACGCTGGCGCAGGAATCAACCCTAACATGACCACAACCACTCTAGTAAGAATGCATGACAAGGAAGAGAAGAGTTAACATGTTAACACGGCTCTCATAACGGCAAAGGAACAGTCGAGTTGAAAACAACATGATCTACAACAAAAAATCTGAAGATTTGTGATTTCCACCATCACGCACTGGACTCGCGTAGTAAATTACGGGCCATTATTACTCATTCAAATTATATAGTGATCCATAATAGTTAGTGATAAAGATACTTATAGGCTAGTAAAGATACTTAAAGTACCTACAGAAATCAACTCATAATACTGCTTTAAAATATGCAAACCATCCCGTGAGAATTTGCTCAGCAGGAATTGACGTACTTACAGTCAAACCTCTCCGCTATCATCTTCATTCCATATTCCATATTCATATTCATTTATTTATCTAATATAAGCTAACAGTTTACACCAAATCGCTTATATCTATGCTAATTCTACAAAATTACTTAAAAAATAAATTAAAACTTCTAAGACTAAAAAATAAATACAAAAAAACGGAGTAACATAAAATTTGTAGACAAAAACAACCTTATCCATAAAATTCGGAACTTTATAACAATCACTTCTTTATATTTAAATAAATATACACATGTTTAGCGATTGTCAATTGAGAGTCAAAAAATAAATCTGCCTCAGGAATATATTTTAGAAAGTATACTAATAATATACTAATAAAGTATACTAATAGTAACTTAATGGCTATAGCAGTGGGAGTGTTGTTGGTTCAGGGAGCACGCCATCTGGTGGGTAGCAGAGGAGTCTATGTTGTCGTCTTACAATGCCACGCATATACTGGTCAGGATCATAAAAATTTATTGACTCTCGTAGAACGGGACTATCTATCTTATCTACTAATATTAGATAATAATTAATTATATGTGCGGATTCTCGTCTGAATTTGAGTGTGTCTAAGCCCACCATTCTTGACACGAACATAGAAGGATACAGAAAGGGGTAGTATCCGTATTGACGTTTGTATAGATATCTACAGAATTTACGTTGAATTTTTTCTATCATAATCGTGTACAGTGACTCTTGAGGACTCCAAACTGTTGCACTGTATTCTAATTTACTACGGACATAGGCATTGTATATTTGTTTTATAACTTGAGTATTCTTAAACTGAGATGATAATCTAATGTTGAAACCAAGACATTTATTAGCGTCTTTGCAAGTTTTAATAATATGCTCGTGAAAATTTAATTTGCTATCCATTATTACTCCCAAATCCCGGATCGAGAAAAGACATTCCATTGACGCGCCAGCAAGATTATAATTATGCTGTTGGAGCTAGCCCTCACCCTACGCATCAGAGAAGTAAAACTTTTGCCATTCCCATATTGAATATGGATCTACGATTGCTTTCAGCTATAATTTTTTTTTTAATTTTAAGTCAACGCAATCAAGAGATACGAACGTTTAGGTCTCCCATTTTTCCATTTCACAAACGTGTGCGTTACCCCAGCAAAATAATGTCGAAAATAGTCATTTAAATCTTATAGATAATTAGTTGCCCAGATCCTGTAATTGTTAAGCACATTTTTAAATTTGTTACACATATAGTTTTTTAGTTATTACACGAAAACATATTCTGCTGGGGTAACGTTTGAAACGTTACCGCAGCAAAACTTTTTTTTTTAAATAATGGGAATATTGAAATAAATATTAGCTATACATTTAGTTGTCTAGACGAGGTAAATGTTACACGTTATTTTGTTTTTGTTCTTTCTTCGGCTGCGAAGTTATTCGAGATTTTGCTGGAGTAACGTTTGTGGTTTTGCTGGATCTCTGAAACGGTTAAGCGGATTCTTATCATCTTTTGTACATGACTTCTTAGGAATTAGTTTTAATTTGTTTCGCAATAAAAATAACAAAACGATATACCGTTTAAAAGTTATTTAATGAAATATAAAAACACTTCTTTAGGTCCTAACACTCTGAATATGAGCTCTAAAGACTTATTTTAAACGTTATTTTGTAGCTTTTAACTACCTTCAAATGTATATGGAGTTTCATTAGTATCCTGTAGGTAATTAACAAATTATGATGATATTCAGTTCTCCACGTTCACGGTTACAATGCGCGCGGAGTTATTTGGCCACCGATAAACCTGTATACGGTTATATGAACTGAATGTTATATCAATATTTAGTTGCTTAATTCAGTTATATACTTGTAAAATTTCAGAGTATTACATACAATAATTAACGAGATAATTAAATAAAAGTCATTAGGAACTTCAAGACCGTGGTAATCCGACCAAGTTTAGGTGGTTACAAAAAAGCGACTGCGTAGAACATTATGCTATCTTCTAAAATATGTAGGATAGTCTTACAAGTTTAGTAGAGATGTGTACACAAGTGTTAAAAAAAAACTACATATTTCTTAAAGAATTTTTATTTACAGGTAAAATAATAAGTCCTACCATTTTGTATACAAATTTCAAATATCACAATATTTTTTCCTAGATATATATTACAGATAGTTGTATTCTAAGATTAACTTAAATTATGTAAAAATCACAGATCAAAAATAAAATATTAAACTGCAGTCAAATAATTATGTAAGTCAGAATCATCTTTAGGCATAAATTTCATATCCATAATAATTAAAACGTAGAACCATCATTCTTTCAGAAAGTTTAGAGTTAGAACCATCTTTTGGCATACATTAAATAAAACATTTGATTGTGAACATACGTGGTTTTTATTTCCCTGTAAGAAACATGTAAACATGCAAGCAAGCATGTAGCATGCAGTTATGCTAAACGAAATTATGCAGAATTCTAACTTTAACTTTTGCCAAAAGTAATTTATGCCATTGTGAATTCGAATATATAAACATTCGGCTAAATAATAATTATACATACTAAATAATTTGTATGCCTTAAAAATATTCGTTTAAGGAAGATTATACCAAGTGTGTTATGCCAAATGAATTTCGGAGTATCAAGATTCTGCCAAATAGAAGGAACCCGTGCAACTGTGCCATTGAACTGGTGCACATAATACAATATATACCTATCTAATAAGTAGCTGAAAGGTAATAATAATAATGTTTATAGTACAGATATTATAATATTGTTATGTATTTAACAGTGTACGCGTCTGTACCGAAATTTTAAGGTGTATTATCCTACATATTTTAGAAGATAGCATAATGTTCTACGCGGTCGCTTTTTTGTAACCACCTAAACTTGGTCGGATACCACGGTCTTGAAGTTCCTAATGACTTTTATTTAATTATCTCGTTAATTATTGTATGTACTACTCTGAAATTTTACAGGTATATAACTGAATTAAGCAACTAAATATTGATATAACATTCAGTTTATATAACCGTATACAGGTTTATCGGTGGCCAAATAACTCCACGCGCTTTGTGACCGTGAACGTGGAGAACTGAATATCATCATAATTTGTTAATTACCTACAGGATACTAATGAAACTTCATATACATTTGCAAGTAGTTAAAAGCTACAAAATAACGTTTAAAGTAAGTCTTTAGAGCTCATATTCAGAGTGTTAGGACCTAAAGAAATGTTTTTATATTTCATTAATTAACTTTTAAACGGTATATCATTTTGTTATTTTTATTGCGAAACAAATTAAAACTAATTTCTAAGAAGTTATGTACAAAAGATGATAAGAATCCGCTTAACCGTTTCAGAGATCCAGCAAAACCACAAACGTTACTCCAGCAAAATCTCGAATAACTTCGCAGCCGAAGAAAGAACAAAAACAAAATAACGTGTAACATTTACCTCGTCTAGACAACTAAATGTATTATAGCTAATATTTATTTCAATATTCCCATTATTTAAAAAAAAGTTATGTTAGAATATGTTTTTGTGTAATAACTAAAAAACTATATGTGTAACAAATTTAAAAATGTGCTTAACAATTACAGAAGCTGGGCAACCAATTATCTAGAAGATTTAAATGACTATTTTCGACATTATTTTGCTGGGGTAACGCACACAGTTTGGCACGGCCGCGGCACTTTGAATACTTAAGTTTGTACGGAACCTTCGTTGGACAAGGGTAAAAACAAAATACATCAATTTGAGCTCCACGCTTCCTTACGGCGAATCCAAAGATATATTTAATTGTCTTCGCCTTAATTAATTAATATTTTATGAAATGAAATTGAACAGAGTTTGCAGCTGAGGCATTTAATAAAAAATCGTAGGATTTTAATAAAGATTTTTACGTTTACGCAATACACATGGTCTAAATACTTTTTTTATATAAAAATTACTAGCAATGTGGGTAAAACTCACATTACTAGCAATCCTGTTAATCCCTCCAACTAAGCTAAATATGCTTGTGTCTGGAATGGGTTCAAAGCAATAGGGTAATGGGTGGGGTTAGAACCCTCGACCTCTTGGTCACAAGTCCGTCACCTTATCCATTGGCTCTTAATTGTTATTAAATTTCTACTCAATAACAAAAGAGTTTTGAGGAAAAGAAGTTCATTAACTATTTCTATAAAATAACGTAATTTTGCTCCCGAGTGACCCATTTGAGGTCCGTAGTCCAACAACTTACAAACTTATAGAACTTGGCTGGGTTTTATCTTGTGTTTACGTGTCAAGTCTTAATTTGATTATTTTTTTTATTATTTATTATATACTTTATTGTAGTTCATTCATTTACAAGGTTAAGAACGTAGGATTTTGTTTGAATTACTTGAGTAGTAAATGCATTAAAAACTACCTAAGACACAAACATAACACGATCATCGATTAATCATTTTATTTCACCACTTACGAAATTAAGTTTCGGGAAAGTCAAAGTTAACACATTTATTTCAATAAGTTCTAAGAGTCACTTTAATCTTCTGGGCTCGCTTGTTTCATCGTATACTTCATCTAACGCTTACTTAACTTACCATCAGGTGTTATCGGGGTCAAGTGTGGACTTGTTCGTAATAAAAAATTCTACAAATTTAACTAATAACATTCATCATCCCTAATGCTCCCCAAATTGGTTAAGGAAACGTGAGGAAAGACAAAGGAAAGTCTTAGGACTGATAATCCGACAACCTATGACATCCACCTACCCGAACTAGTGGCCAGTGTCCTAACAGTGGGAACGTTACAGGGTCAGGCCGTTGCGCCCTCATTCCGAGGAGCCCTTGTCCAGGTCGCCCTCACATTGAAAAATTTGTTATTCCGGCACGCCCTCGGCCGGTACGCGCCTGTTTTTATTTTGTTTTCAAGAAATATCATTAAGTAATGTTGAGAACAAAAATGTTTATAACATTTTTGTTTAATTAAATTATAACACAACGAAATTCACGGATGTGTGACTGTAGGTAAGAGAAGTAGTAACAAAGTAAAAATATATCAGTCATACATTAATCATCTAATAATTAAAACATATTGAAAATAAATAACAGTTTTTTCTTGATACTTATACTTATCAAGCAATTACAAATAACCTACTCATAACAATGCAGGGGTGGAGAAGCGACATAAATAATACGCTTGAAGGTTTCAAGGACGATATAGAGAGTACATTAAACGGCTGGCGTGACGACATGGACACAAGTTTGAATAAACTGAATAGCGTATTAAGATCAGCCCTGTGTGAAATAAGAGACGAGATCAGCAATCTTAGTACTGAGCACCATACTTTGAAACAGAATGTATCTGACTTATCCCATGAAGTGACACAATTGCAAATTTCTGTGCAATTCCAATCGGGAGAACAGGTTGAATTTAAGAAACGTATGTTATCTATTAGTCTCCTCGAGACCAAACTTGATAATCTCGAGCAGCAAGCACGGCAGTGCATTGTGGAAATCTTAAATGTACCTGAAACGCGCAGTGAAAACCTAATACATCTATTGGAGTCGATTGGTACTACTATTAACTTTCCCATTACTCAAAGAGATATCATATCGATTCACAGAGTTCCACATGCTCACCAGCAAACTAACAGGCCGAAAAACATAGTTGTTAAATTATCATCGCGTATCCAGCGGGATAACCTACTCGCCGCTTTTCGCAACGTCAAAAACATGAAGTCTGACCAACTGGGTTTCAAATGTGCACCGACGAGTATTTACATGAATGAGCATCTGACACTCAAGAAGAAACACTTATTTCGGAAGGTTAAGGATGTCGCTACATTACACCAGTTTAAGTACGTCTGGGTTCGAAACGCCACTATTCTCGTACGTGAACGGGATGGCGAGACTGCATTTGCAATACATACAGCCGACGATATTCATAAGATTAAAATCAGTCCGCCACATACAAATATTGATGGTGGTTCCAACCCCAAAAAACTATAATAACAATGTGTTTTTGTACCTGCATATATTTCTCTTTTTCGATATTTTTTTAACGTGTAATGTATTATATGTATGGTATTTGCTTCGATAAGTTACTCTGCTTTGCGTGAATGCTTTTTTTCGAATTGCTGTCTGCTTAAAATGTATGCCCGATTGTCTGTTATTGTAGTTTCTGATGGTGACAAATATCACAAACATAAAATACGATTGGATATAAAACCTCAAATGTTGGTAGAAACCTCAAATGTTATTAAATTAAATTGTATTATAGTAATTCAGATTTTTGTTCAACTATCAAAACCGAGCCATGCTTCGTACTAAAAAATGCATAGACATACCTAATTATACTCTGTGCACTTCATTTGTATTATTTCTGGATCTAAGTTTTAGTAGGCTGCCTAATAGTTTCCATAAATGTAAAATAAATGTATTTAATAAACTGTATTTTATGTGTGCTTTGCTTAGTATAGGTGTAAATATATTCTTTAAACTATTTCTACTGCAACTTGCGAATATTATGTTGCCTGTTAAACCTGTTAGTAGTCTTCTTACTGGGTTATATTATGATTACGTCTATTGTTGTACCGTCAGAGTTCAGTGTTACTGTATACCTGGTATCATTTTTATTTTATTAATTGATAAACATTATTTTTACCAAACTGTTATATTTTATATTATGCATTACACGTACAAATACCTGTTGTTTGAACCTATATCATTGGTAATATTTATAGTAAACATAGTATCTAGTGATGAGTAATAAGCATCTACTACCAAAACTGTAGAGGCATTCGTACAAAATTACACACGCTTTACATGAGTATACTGAATGGTAACCACAATATCATCGTACTTACAGAAACTTGGTTAGTTCCAGAAATTAGCAGTAATGAGTTTATTGACCAGCGCTATATTGTGTACAGGTGTGATCGCAACCGTATTTCCACTAAAAAATTAGATGGCGGTGGAGTGTTGGTGGCGTTACTGCGGACGCTTAAATTATCTGAACTTGAAATTTCTGTTATTCTTACCAATTCAATATCTAGTAATCTTATTGACCACATCCTCATTGAAGTGCCAAGTGCACTACCGTCCAAGCGTTATGTCATCAGTGCCGCTTATGTACCTCCCAGAATGGCTTCCTCTGTATATGAGCAACATTTTGAAGTCTTAGAGCAGGTACTAGGTGACCCTAGTGTTGACTGTTTCTACATAATAGGCGACTATAATCTCCCAGAAATAAATTGGGCCATACTGGACCTAGCTGGACCTCTTATCGGTGGTGGGCTGGGTACAGGTACTTCCATAATTTGTAGCCAGTTAAATAACTTATTATCCTTACTTGATGCTTTACAATATAATGTAGTGGCAAACACTAATGGCAATATTATTGACCTAGTTATATTCAACCACCCATGTAGGGTATCGGCTGCATTGTTTCCTCTGCTTCCAATCGACACGTATCACCCACTTTTATCTGTGACATAAATCTAAATGTAGATGTTCAACCTATGAATAAGCGATCGCTACAAAAATACAACTTTTACAAGTCTGATTATGAGCACATTAACCGCAAAATTCAGGATATTGACTGGTTGGACCTTCTTGCCCCTTTGGCATCCAAAGAGGCACTAAGCACGTTTTACAATAAGATTGATGATATGATTAAACAGCATACACCACTATCAACATCGAAGGCCGCTGGTTATCCGGTCTGGTTTTCTAAAACATTAATTAGTACACTCAATAAAAAACAAAAGGCGTGGGTTAAATGGAAGAAGTACGGCAACATTGCTGACTACGAAAAGTTTTCACAGCATAGAGCCTTCTTTAAAGAGAATTGTGA
Source organism: Tholera decimalis (assembly GCA_943138885.2). Taxonomy (NCBI): domain Eukaryota; kingdom Metazoa; phylum Arthropoda; class Insecta; order Lepidoptera; family Noctuidae; genus Tholera; species Tholera decimalis. The sequence continues at coordinate 43,802,542 of OW964555.2, read as the reverse complement.
TAAATGCTTCTCTAAATACATTCAGTCAATTGAGGATAGTATACATAAAAACATAAAGGATTTCTGGAAATACATTTCCAACCGCAAAGACAAACGATCCTCAATCGATATGCAACATGTTCTCTGATTTCTTTTCTTCCGTGTATGAGCCTGCTTCGCCTGCTCTTTCTCAATGGCAGTTACCTCCTGAAACAGTGTTTAACGACATTGTTGTTTCTAACTTACATTTTAGCGAAGAATCGGTTTTGGCTGAACTGAAATCGCTTGATCCGTCAATAGGACCAGGCCATGATGGGTTGTCTGCGTTCTTTCTTAAAAATACTGCTACTTTTATCTGTAGACCCCTAGCTATAATCTACAATAAATGTATCACAGAAGGTGTTGTGCCAACGGTGTGGAAGCAGGCTAATATCACACCTATACACAAGAGTGGATCTAAGCGTAGTGTTGAACAATACCGACCTATTTCTATTTTATCTACCTTGTCGAAGCTTTTTGAGAGACTGGTACACAACGAAATTTACCCTATCCTACATAATACTATCATACAACAACAGTACGGTTTTGTGAAAAAGCTGTTCATGACAACTAATTTATTGCTGTTTTCTACTGACCTATTTAATAATATCGACAATCGAATACAAGTAGATGCAGTGTACACAGACTTTCAGAAAGCTTTTGACAAGGTGGACCATGAGTTGTTGCTGAATCGAATAGGTTTTAATGGTATTCGTGGTAACTTGTTGCGATGGTTCATCTCGTACATCAACTAACCGGTGTCAACGGGTTGTGTTCAGAACTACAATAGGCCAGTGCAACGATACTGGTGTGTCCGGAACTGTCCACGGTACGTGGAGCTTAACGTTGCTTCTCAAATACAATAAACAAGGTTACATAATAGCCTCTGAGGCTTTATAAATACCACTAACCTTCTGTGCTGGGTTCGCCAACTTCGACCTTCCTAGGTCACGGCCAGGTGTGATATGTATGTAATATGAGGTGAGTAATTGAAACGTGTGATGTAAGTTACGTGTTCTAGGACGTTCACAAGGCGTCAATCTCCAAATGGCGCGGTCCAGATCAGCATCACACCCAACTCACACCGGATTGAAGTTAATTATCACTACTTATTTCCACCAAATGCGCGTGCCACGAGGTGGCCACCAACCGGCGAGGAATCCCAAAATATCCCGGGGTTTTCGTCAAACGGGGATTACAAATTCAACCAATTGATAATCGCGACCCAATTATCGGTTGCAACAGGCGATTTCAAACGATATTTCAGCAATTATAATTAACTCAACAGGTCCGCCGCGGACATTTTTTCCAAGAGCAAATCTATCTGTCAAGTCAGAGTAATGTCAAGATCAAATTTCTTTATGTCAAAAGGGTGCGTTTGGAAACGCTCGGTACTAAACAGGTTGTTATTAACGGATACCACTCTCATGCTACTTGTGTTACATCAGGTGTCCCACAAGGTTCTATTCTCGGTCCTCTTTTATTCATTATCTTTATAAATAATATTGGTAACTGTTTTCATCATTCCAAATTTTTGTTATATGCCGATGACCTTAAATTGTTAGTGTTGTTTACCTATTCATAGCATTCAGGATTGATATCTTCTTCAAGAGGACTTGGATCGACTGACGGTCTATTGTTACACTAGTAAGCTCCATCTGAGTATTCCTAAATGCAACTACATAAATTTTACCAAAAACAAAAACATCATCAGGTTTTCATACTCTTTATGTAATGCTTTATTAAATAAAGTAAACTCAGTTCGTGATCTTGGCATATTGTTTGACTCAAAACTCTGTTTGGATTTGCATATCGAACAAATCGTAAATAAGGCATATAAGATGTATGGATTTATAATGAGATCCACTCATGACTTTAAGCGGACCTCTTCGTACCTCTGCCTGTATAAAACATTAGTCCTTCCCAGCTCGAATATGCCGTATCCATCTGGAACCCTTACTATGGCAAGTACACTGACATGATAGAAAACGTACAACGTAGGTTTCTTCGTGCAATGCACTATAGGTGTCACAAAACTTATTTACAGTACAACCAGTTACTCAGTAAATACAAGCTTTTGACGCTCAGCTCTAGACGCAAACAATTAGAGGCAATGACATTGTTTAACATTGTTAATGGCAATTTTGACTGCATAGACTTAAATAATGTATTGTGCTATGCAGTCCCCAGAACTGTACATAGACGGCAAGTGCGTGCGGGAAAGCTCTTTGCAGATCCAACACTGGTTTACGTTCACCAGTTCGGCGAATGGCAGCAACCTACAATGAAGCATTCGAACATTTAGATATTTTTACGTGTTCATTGAAAAGCTTTCGTAGCCTTTTGTATAAGGCACTTAAACATAAGACTACCTAGTTGTTTATTGTTGTTTTTTTGTTTTTATTTACCTAATTTTCTTTTTTCTTTTTGCATTGTTGTTTTTTTTTAGAATATTAATGTAACAGTCATGCATGAACAGCTCACCTCCTAGTGGCTGTAAGGTCTTATTCATTACTGGTAATCTGTGAACATCGTTGTGGGCTACATTATTACTTAAGTTGTTTAAGTTTTTCTATTTGTAATTTTGCATTTTGTGGCTGTTTGTTGTTCCTATTTAATAAAATAAAATAAAAATAAAATTAAATTTCTTTTTCGTATTCTTCCATCAGTCCGGCAATAACTCATTTCTTAATTTTCGTGCTCCTCTTGGTTATAGTACTTTTTTGGAGCCTTAATATGTTGAAATAAACATAATATACCTACTTACATAACGTAAAATAAATATCTCAAATAAACAGTGGGTTAAATGCATAGACATTAAGTAATTTAGTTTTCACCAGTACTTTATCAAGTGTCCTGTCAAAAAATAGTAAAAGCCGACCAAGAGCCTGCCGGAATAAATTTTTTGTTAATAGGCGTCCCGGACGAGGGCTCCCTGGAATGAGGGCGCAACGGCCTGACCCACGTTATAGGCTGAATATTTTCATATTTTTTAAATTGATGATAGACATTTTATTTATTTATATTCACAGCTTTTAAACAAAGTTTTTGTAATACTTATGAACTAATTTTACTACGAATTACGGATTTACAATTCAATTACTTGATAATAACGAACGTGTAGGTGAATATTATGGAGTTATAAGCGTTAATATTACCTACTAGCTTCCGCCCGCAACTTCGTCCACGTGGAACAAAAATCCCCCGATTTTGAAACATTCTTCATTAGTGCTCCGCTCCTGTTGGTCCTAGCGTGATGATATATAGCCTACAGCCTTCCTCGATAAATGGGCTATCTAACACTGAAAGAGTTTTTCAAATCAGAACCGTAGTTCCTGAGTTTAGCGCGTTCAAGCAAACAAACAAACAAACAAACTCTTCAGCTTTATAATATTAGTATAGATTATAATAGTATTAAGGAGTCTGTATGGGGAGACTGGTATCACAACCATAATCAAGACTTTTTTGCAACCACTGAGCTATTGTTGATTCTGGTATCTATATACCAGGATCAACAATAGCTCAGTTTCTTTTTTGTTCTTTTTTTTAAGGATGGAAATCCCATCCGTGTTCCGTGTTTTGTCGTTCGTGTTCCGAGGCCGCGGTAACTCTTTCGAACAATTCCGCAACCCCAGCAAATGGCTCAGTCTGTGAGCTACTTTACCAGAGAAACAAATAAGTAATATATAAATTAACCAGTTTGATTTTGTCTATAGTATATACCCTGAATTGTCTTATGTTTATAAGTATTTATTCCCAACTAGCTGCCCCGGCGAACATGATACCGCCATTTATAGCTGTTCGATTTCTAATTTATAATAACTATTTATTAAAACACAATGTGGTCTTTTTAACTTAAAGGTCGACTGTTAGAGAATGCCTTGTTGCGTTAAGTCTGCCCAAGTACCACGATCCTACATACATTTTAAATAAATAAATATGTCATCTTAATTTTACTATTGGCATTTCATTATAATTTAAGGCCACACGTATCAGTTACAATATGCTTGTTTACAAAGTGTACTTTTAAGCAAAAGTTTGAAATTTTCTTACAGGTACGTCATTCCATGTGTACCAAAAAGTGCTACAAAAGACATAAAATACCGACCAAGAAAATTCTTGATTTTTCAGCGCCACTATGAAAACGTTTAGTGCTACTAAAAGCCTGGGGGCGAAAGCTGGATAAGACAACGCGACTAAAAATGAAGTTTTCACTGCATTTATCCCAGGGAACATTCTTTGTTTTTTTTTTTATTGATAATAGGATCGCTTTTGACCACCATCTCACCTGATGGTAAATGATAATGTGGTCGAAGATGGAGCACGCTTACCTAAAAGTAACCTATTCACTCTTGACTTAAAGACCCCTAGGTTATAGCTATCGGGAAACACAGACTTCTGTTATAATTTTATTTAAAATACAGGATGTATAAATACAGATTGCATATATTATACAACGTGTAATTTAAAGGGTATATGCACCAAGTGCACGGCTTCTTTGGATGATAACAAACGATATGGCAAGGGTTTTGTAATCCTATTTCTACATGTGTGGAACTTATTAGAAAGGTTGTTTTTTTTATTGATAATAGGCTCGCGTTTGACCATTATCTCACCTGATGGTAAGTGATTATGTGGTCGAAAATGGAGCACGCTTTCCTAGATGTAACCTAATCACTCTTGACTTAAAGACTCGCAGGTTATAGCGATCAGGAAACACAGACTCCGGCAGGGAATTCCACTTCTTAGCCGTACGCACAATGAAAGTATTCCCAAAACGTTTTGTGCGTATGAGTGGGATGTACACCATGTAAGGATGGCGCATCGCCGTTTGTCTTTTAGTCCAATGATGGAACGGGCTTGGTGGAATTAGATTATGTAATTCCATCGCACACTCCACGAAATGTAACTGATAGAAAACCGATAGACTTGCAAGTCGTCGTCGATGTTCAAGCTTTGATTCGACCAGTGAATCGTTGCCATTTGCCAATGAGTCTCTTGGTTTTCTTCGATAGACTCAAGCGCGTCCAGTTGGTATTTGGCAAGTAGATTGTTACTTTATATCCCGAAATCACCAGGGGTCGGGATTTACGCGGGATAGACCTCCCAGGCGAAAGAAGTCACGGGCAAAATCTAGTAGTTTATATAACAAAACAACGTTTGCTGAGTCAGCTAACAATTTACAGCTTTAAATACCTCTTTTCATGAAATTAAACTCGGCACGTGGCGTGGAACCGTAGGGAATCGATTACAGGGTCGTTCAAATTACATTCCAGTTACCTATTTTTGTCATTAGCCAAATCTGAGCAGAAACCCGGGATTTCAACTAGATGTCCGGGTAATCATTGATGTCAAACAATTATAAAACTAAGTTTTAGTACTTTTATAGGCTTGAAGAAGAAATACCCTATTCACGTTTGTCTTAAATACCCTTTTTTCACTCCGCTCCTCCAGCTGCCGTTGCGTTCCGGGGCCCCGGTATCTCTTTACAATATTCCCGCAACCCCGACAAACAAAAACTCTGTCAGGCTCTGTTAATACTGCTAACTGCTTTGTGAGGCGCGTGTGGAACACGACACGCCATCAACTTGGACCTGATCCTTACCGGGCGGAGAGCTACGCGTTTTAAAGACCCTCAGGGTTTCAATATCAAGATACAGACTCCGAAACAAAATTCTATGCTTTAGCGTTATGATCAATTAAAGAAAAAAACGTTTTTGCGTATGGATGGCGAAAACATGGTCACATGAAATATTATCAGACCGTAAAAATGCATATCAAGCCCCAATCATCGGCTTTGTTTCATGTCTTCTCTGTCACGCCAAAGCTATCTGGCAGTCTCTATCTAAAGCTCATTGAATCCACACAGCATATTTTCGCCATTTTAAATTACATCAGCAACCTTATTGCTAGGGCGATATAGATCATAAATCAAAATCAAAAGTAAATTAACAGAATGTACGATGCCACAGAAAAAGGATTGGAACAGAAGTTCAACTTCACTGAAGCAGACGTAATAAGACTACATAATACGATTTGCTGATTTTCTTTACATTTTAAACTCCTTTATAGACGTCGTCCCCTTTCGCTATCCAGGGTAGCTGGAGCGGTCTGTTAAACTAGGTGTCTGATTACACGATGATTCCCTTCGTTACTTCTTGTTGGGGTGTGGGGACATGTTGGCATTCTTCGCAGTCTTCCCAGCAGTGATAGTTTACGGTCGCGATCTTATCCTATTCCAATTCCTATGAAGGGAGAAATGAGCTGGGTCCTTTCACAATTTTAGGGAAGTGCGCGGAAATACTATGCGACACCTGCTCGAGTCTTTATGATTGGCTTTCACAAGTCCATCACCTAGACTTACATTATACATCTATAATGGTATTTGCTTCCAACGTAACGGGATGCAGCAGAGTAGCTGAGCAAAGTGAAACTGGAGTCTAGGTTATGATAACCCGTATCAACTGATCTAAATCATTCGCAAATTTCTTATATATTCTGTTCTATCTTTTTCGGTGTTGAATAATCTAAAAAAATTAAACCATGCGGCAATTTTTATTTCCACGAGAATTTCAAAGCGTCATCTTAACAATTAACATAAACAAAAAAGTGCGAGATTTTCCGGTCATGGTGTTGAGCGGGTTTTCTGCTGTTGTCTTTTACGTGACTTCCCCTACCTACTCGATATTTGTCAGTGGTGGGGATACCGAGGTGGGCTCGTCGGTCCGGTCACCGTGCGGCAGTCAGGCTTCGATTTACGCAGCTTAGCGAACGTGGTCTAAAGCAGCGAAAATCCAAGTCCTCAATAAATACTCATGAATTTCGTAACTGTTTTCTCTAAGAGGCGGGTCACTTTTTTACAAAACTGTTAAAAATTATTCATTTATTTAAAATGTTTGTAGTGATACCTATTAATGATGCTGTCTATATTTTGTAAATGTGTGTACCTTTTTCCACCTACCCGCCCTGGACCTATGGGGTGGGTTGCGGCCCATTTCTTTCATAGAGATGATACTTGAGTCCCAGCGGTGGGAACAGGCATATGTAGTATAGTAATAGGCTTGTTCTACTATGAGTATTTTTATTCCAAGCCCAGCCTACGTTTGATATCCCTTCCCTTCTACACATTATAAAACAAACCGTCCAACCGCGTCTGTCCGTCAGTGTGTCCGCGTTAAACTCAAAAACTTTTGAACAGATTTTCATGCAGTTTTCATCAGTAGATAGAGTGATGAAGAAGTTTTAGTATATACTTTATTAAGGATTTGTGTGAATTACTAGAATGAGACCATACAAGGCCAAGCCGGGACGCTAGTAAGAAACAAATCAATGTATGAGGGTTTTTTTTTATTGGTAATAGGCTCGCGTTTGACCACCATCTCACCTGATGGTAAGTGATGATGTGGCCGAAGATGGAGCACGCTTGCCTAGAAGTAACCTAATCACTCTTGACTTGAAGACTCCCAGGTTATAGCGATCAGGAACACAGACTCCGGCAGGGAATTCCACTCCTTAGCCGTACGCACAATGAAAGTATTCCCAAAACGTTATGTGCGTTTGGGTGGGATGTCCACCATGTAACGATGGCGCATCGCCGTTTGTCTTGTAGTCCGATGATGGAACGGGCTTGGTGGAATAAGACTGTGCAATTCCATCGCACACTCCCCGAAATGTAACCGATAGAAAACTGATAGGCTTGCAACATGTCGCCGATGTTCTAGGCTCTGGAGCTTTGTCTCGACCAGTTTCTCGTTGCCGATGAGCCTTTTGGTCCGTTTCTCTATAGACTCAAATGCATCAAGCTGGTATTTGGCAGATCCGTCTCAGAGATGAGAGCAGTACTCCATACACGACCGAACCAAGTGTGGGTGGTACCCAGCCGTGCGTCTGGTAGACCGGTAGTGAAAGGGTGATGGATGAAAGGGAGATGGATGGATGGATGGATCAATGTATGAGGGTTTATTAGGCAAACATATTAGTGCCTTTTTACAGAGCCCTAACATATTTTGTAACGTGGTTGGATTGGAGGCATATTCAGACGCTAAGGATTTCGTGCAATCAAAAATTTTATTCATGCAGAGTAATACCGAAACGGAACTAGATGCAGCTGAGTACGTAATGTTTAACACAGAAGCCGGGTAACACGATAGCCTTTGGCAAGATTGGTGTTATATTTTCTGGCTTCTGACTAGCCGTAACGACTACCAGAGATGTACAAATGGCAACTTAAACCTATGGCTTAACACGCTAACCGTGGCACAGAGAAATCTCGGTGTGTTTAGATGGTGACCCATCCAGATACTGACCTTGGCATGTGTTGCTTAACCTTGAATATGGACCCTTATTTAGCCGCGAGTCTTATAACCTTAGGCAGATGTCATAAACGAGATCCTGTTGAAAAATCCTATAGAATGAAAAATTAAAATTAAAATAAAATCTATATATACAACATGTATCGTAATTAACGCACAACCTCAAACACCCCAATTAGAAAATTATGTTATTATCATAATACATACTTACTCTGAATTTTTAGTTTTACTTGTTTAAACAGTTTTTTTTTTTAACTTCATTTAAATGAGTTTCATTTTTCTGTAATGTGTACTGAATGACGGAATTTATATAAATCTGCATTTAAAATGTTACTACTTTAATTTACGGTCCATAGTTAGTTTGTTTTTACTATACAGCGAAAGTGTAATTTGTAATTTACGTAGATTTAATTTCTTTGGGATAAAAATTTCAATATTTTTTTTTAACTAAAAACTATAAATATCCTTTCAGTAAACGATTCTGAACAAACTAATTTCAGGATGTGCATTAATTATGTTACATGTTGTACATAAAAGAAAGTCATGTTAGTTACACTATTTATAACTCAAGAATTACTGCTGAGCCGATTTAGCTGAAAATTGATAGCGAGGTAGCTTAGAACCAGGAGACGGACATAGGATATTCTTTATCCCGGAATTCCCACGGGATCGGGATTTACGCGGGAAAACCTCCCACGCGAACGAAGTCGCCGGCAAAAGCTAGTATTTAATAAAAATATGCTATTGTCCATTTTAGACATGAAACTTTTAACTATATGGCATTATATTTACTACAATAGTCCATATAATTATTTATTGTTGGTATTTCTTTTCGCAGAATAATAATATATTGAAGCATACCGGTGAAATACAAGTGTTTCAATACAATGCAAGCCTTTCTTGTAAACCAGTGAACCAAAAATAATATTTATATTTCGCAGTCATTCAGTCACTGGCTTTAGGAATATAAATGTTAGCTTATTAGAGTATGTATTTCAGTTTTACATTTATTTTATTTGGGCCTTGAGGCTCGTTATTCGAATACATACTTACTACGATAGCCAATTTGAGTTTAATTTAATTGCTTTATATTCACTATTCACTATTAAAAATACAATATATTGATGTTTTTTTAGAGATAGTTTAATGGTTTTTTTCGTGTAATTTAGTTACTCAAATAACATGATGTGTTCCCCTATAATTGGAGAAATACAAGGTGTAATAGTTGTAATAATATATTTTATCATGTAAGCGTATTCTTTATCGGGAAACCTAAATGAATAAATACACCCAGGATTGTTGTTTTGCTGTTACATACCTATACCATTTTTTTTTTTGGTGGCAAAATCATCATTTGATGATTTTCCGACTCCTCCCGCTGTAAGTGGAGCGGAAAAGATTTTATTTTTAGTTTTTATTGATAATAGGTTCGCGTTTGACCATTATCTCACCTAATGGTAAGTGATGATGAATATTAAAATATTATATATACTTGTAATAAGACTTTCACTTTGAATATATTATCTACTTAATTTTTTTTTTGCACCTTTTTTTCGTGGGTAGGTAAATCATCGAATGACTTCTCCCGCTCTGGGCAAAACGGAAGGGAGTGTCAGATTTCTACTGACTAAAAACCCACCTCGCTCCTCCAGTTGCCTTTGTGTTCCGTGGCCGCAGTATATCATTAGAACATTCTCGCAACCCCGTAAGGCAATGAGCTTTTCGGGCCCCGTCAATGTTGCTGACTACTCTATAAAGCGCGCGCGGAACACGGAGCGGCGCCGATTGTTGCCTGGTCCTTACCGGACGGTGACCTATGCTGTTAAAGAACCAATTCTACAGAGAGATATGCAATTATTATAATTTAAATCTTAACTAAAACGAAATAAGCAAATAAATTCTTTAAATAAAATCAGTCATATAAACGAGCGGGCGACCGAACAAACGACCGAGCGGTTCCAGGCCTCGGTTCTTGTGAAAGTGAATTACGGTAATTAATGTATAAACCAATGATACAGGAGAATTTCCATGTGTAGACAATGTTTTACAAAAATATCAAATTTCCAGCCTAATAATAATAAATGTCTTTATTTTTGTCCTTGATTTTATCACCAATCGTATTCCTTTGCGACGTTACAACAACATGGCGGCACAAACTATCAACACTAACCATTCTACTTTGTTTCATGATCCAATACAATTTTATGAGTATTCTGGATCTTGTCAGTTTTACGATAGCGTTATTAAATGCAAATGAAAACTATAGCATTTCCGTAAACTTTATTTCATATTTACTTTGTAACAAGAGTTAAGGGCATTGACAAATATATTACTGCGTAAGGACTGGGCGAACCGCATGTTACAATGCCGCCTCGAACTTGGTCCCAAAATGGTCTTCCCTTTATCGAAGTGAACTAGAACGCGATCGGCTGTCTTCGGGAGCAGCCGTAAATTTTACAAGCAAAAATGCCAAGTTGTGCCATGAAGGGTTGCGTGAACTACGACAAAAAGTACAATAAAAAAGGTTACATTTCATACCACCGGTAAGTTAAAAATCGACGGTCCCTACGTGCAAAAATACATGTCGAAATTGGCATTTTTTTTAAATTGCCCATTGGCTTTAGATTGTCTATATGCACATACCTATGTAAGATTTTTTTCTCAATATTATATATTTAACTTGATTTACAAATCGTAAAAGAGAACAAGTATTATAATTACAATGAATAAGTGTGGTAGATGCGGATAACTATGCATATCGTTTTGTACGGTGTTTTAAAATGCGCGCCACCCGGTGCGAACGCGCTCAAGTCTTTATTGTTCATACAACACACGTACAACAACAGTTTTTATTGTTATCGAAATATATGAAGTTATGTCTTACATGTTTGTATATATGTGTAACTATTAAAGGAGAATGACCAAATTAGTATGTTCGGTCCGACGTGAAACAGAACGCACCCTTTTGACATAAAGAATTTGATCTTGACATTACTCTGACTTTGACAGATAGACTTTGCTTGGAAAAAATGTCGTCCGCGTCGGACCTGTTGAGTTAATTATAATTGGTAAAATATCGTTGGATTCGCCTGTTGAAACCGATAATCGGGGCGCGAATTATCTATTGTTGAACTTTGTACTCCCGGATTGACGAGAATCCAGGGATATTTCTTGGAATATATCGCCTTATTGCGTCACCTCGTGGCACGCGCTTGGTGGAAACGAGTTGGGTGTGATGCTGAGTTGGAACCGCGCCATCTGGAGACGGCGCCTTGTGAACGTCCACACACTTGACTTACATCACACTTTTCAATTACTCATCTCATATTACATACCTACCACACGGACGCGATCAAAAGGATCCTTGCTTGGCGTCCCCAGCACTCAGGTTAGTGGTACCATTATTGTGTAACCTTGTTTATTGTAAGCAACGTTTATAGCTCCACGTACCGTGGACAGTTTAGGACACCCCAGTTATCGTTGCACTGGCCAATTGCAGTCCTGAACAAAGTGGTAGCAGAGCGTGGGTTTTAATAATAAAATCCACATAGTACATTGGAAGTTTTGACTATTGTTGAAAGTAGCTTTGGTTCAATTACTTAACACAACTTATAACTTAATAAGTTTTGAATATATTACCATGTCATCCGGGCTATCTAATTGAAGTTGAATCAATTGAATTTGCATTTGTAATTTGTACTGTAGCCCCTTTTATTGCATTGACAGGTAAGATTTATTTGTGAAATTGGGAATTATTAGGTTATAATTTGGTACATAATTTGGTATTTGTTGCAATTAATAATTGAATGTCATTGATCTGAATTTGAAAGGTTATCTAAATAATAATTACACATAGTCTAACATAACAAGACTTGAATGGTGTGGATTGACTTATTGCATTTATTTGTATTTATTGGATTTGTTAGAGATTCTCCGGCTCAATATTATACAGACAATTGTTGTGCTTATTGATGTTTATTGGTGTGATCCTGCACAATATATACATTGAATTGTTATTTATTTTGTAACTAGCCATCCTTAGCAAGCTAGATTCATACTTGGAATAAGTACAGGGTCAGATTTGGACTTGAAATAATTGAATTTGAATTTTTATTTTGTTGAGATTATTTGGTCGGCTAACAAGTCATTGCTGTTTGTTTAATATTTGATTGTTGGTTGTTGATTGGTGTTTTGTATTAATATTTGATTGTTGCAATGGCCTCATTAAGGGCAGTCAGGGAGGCTGCTGCGGGATTGACCTCACAGTTGAGATGGTTCACATCGGCAGCTGCAACTGTTGAGCGTGTGGAATTGGAAGAGCTCACCCTTGCTCGGTATGGGCAAGTGATTGAGAGGATCAAGTCAGCTGATGCTGCGCTCACGCGCTTCAACGAGTACATCATGGACGTGGATTTGGGGGTGATGGATCAGACAGCCCGCGATAAGATTTTGGGTGACTATGACCAGATTGTCCACCTGGGGGATGTCATATGTCTACGAGCGCGGGAAATTTTGAAGAGTCGGGTGCCTGATGCGGCCAAGCCGCAGACCCCTGTTGTTGCAGGCCCTGGACTATTGAGTAGGCTGCCCACCCTGGAGCTGCCACATTTTGACGGTCGCTTGGACCACTGGCTGGGCTTCCTAAATCTCTTTGAGAGTCTTGTCGATGCACGCTCGGACCTCGGACCTGCCCAGAAGCTGGCCTATTTATTGTCTGTCCTGGAGGGCGAAGCCAGAGCCTTGGTGCAGCACTTGCCGGTGACGGATTCCTCCTATCCGACCGCTCTGGAGCTTCTCTCCCGACGGTATCAGAACAAGCGCTGCCTGGCTGATGTGCACATCGACCAAATTTTGGGACTACCGGCTATTGTCAGCACGTCGACGTTGCGCACTGACTTGCTGAACCCGTTGGTCTCAGCGACCAACGCCTTGAGACGCTTGGAGTTACCGGTGGAACATTGGTCCTACTTGTTGGTGCACATAGTGCTGCAGTTGCTCCCCGCGGAGTTGAGGTCACGTTTTGAGCAGAAGTATGGTGGGGATAGTGCCACCCATCTTCCCCCCTTTGACGACCTCCTCAAATTTTTGGAAGACGAGTGTCGGTTTGCGGATGACACTCGTGGCGCTACGGGGTCGCCCCCACTACCTTCTCAGCCCAGAGACCAGGGACGGACTAGGGCTCGAGGGCCTGTTGATGTTCCCCCCGCCCCCCGTTTTGCTGGCGCCCGGAGTCCTCGGGCTAGGGGGCCTGTTGATGATCGCCCCGCCCCTCGTTTTGCTGGCGCCCGGAGTCCTCGGGCTAGGGGGCCTGTTGATGTTCCCCCCGCCCCCCGTTTTGCTGGTGCCCGGAGTCCTCGGGCTAGGGGGCCTGTTGCTGATCGCCCCGCCCCCAGTTTTGCTGGCGCCCGGAGTCCTCGGGCTAGGGGGCCTGTTGATGTTCGCCCCGCCCCCCGTTTTGCTGGTGCCCGGAGTCCTCATCATTGTGACTTTTGTAAGGCAACGGGGCATGTCATGGCGCGTTGCCAGGACTTTTTGAATTTGCACGTAAGTGCCCGCCGCCGTATTGTCAACGCACGCCGTTTGTGCTTCTCGTGCTTGGGGGCCCACTTTCATCGGGACTGCCCCGACCCCCGCCCGTGTAGAATTTGTAAGGGGTCCCACTTGGAGATTTTGTGCGCCAACGCGAACCGCTCCAGCAGACCATCTTCTGAGGAGGGTTCGCGCAGGGGGGGGGTACCCCGGAGACGAGCACCGGGCTGAGACCCGCGATTCTGTACGCCGCACTCCACCCCCCGCGCAAGTTGAACGGGAGCCCCACGAGCGCCATTTGGTCTTCCCTCGTCAGGGAGAACGCGCATTGGCTGCTAGACAGCAGTGGCCGGGTCGGCGCCGCTGCCTTTCCCCTCCGTTGGCGGAACGTCCCCGGCTGGAGTTGCGCCCTCCGCCATTCGGGCATCCGGTGGGATATGCCCCTCCAGTGATGGCGAGCGGCTCGGGACACCGCGCAGACGAATATTTGGATTGTTGGCCCCGTCGTGAACGAGGGCAGCCTGGAAGCGGCGATCGGTCGCCGCCCAGGCATCACTAAGAGATTGACGCCTGCCCCGCTAAAGGACCCCCCCGATCAAGACGGTTGTGTTGCCAACGGCCTCGGTCAAGGTCTGGGGACCCTTGGGTGACTCAATTGTGGTCCGTGCCATTTTGGGCACGGGAGTCCGGGGTAGCCTTTTGTCATCTTGGTTAGCGGGACAGGTTGGCCTGAAGGTGAACGACCTTTCAGGCAAGATTTTGGGAATTGGCGAAACGGCTGTCACCACTGTTGAGGGAAGGACCTGGTTTGAAATCACCCTTGTGAGTTGTCCTTACCCTAAAATTGGTGCTCCTGCCCTTGTTATAACTGAACTTGGTTCAATTGTTGGTGACTGATCGTCACACTAAGAACTCGCATGCCGGTTGCAATGCGCTGTTGGCCATTCTACAGCGAGAATTTTGGATTTTGTCGGCTGATCGCGTCAATGAGACGAGGCCCTTTGCTGGCGTCGTAACGGATTTTGTTGGTCCCCCTTTGTTGAAGACGTCCACCCTTCGTAATAGCAAGATTGTTAGGGCTTATTTGTGTGTTTGTCTGCCTGTCAACCAAGGCAGTACATTTGGAGCTGGTAACCTCCCTCTCGACAGAGGCCTTTGAGGCGACTTTGGAAAGATTTGTGTCTCGCCGTGGGTTACCTTCGTTGATTAGGTCTGATTGCGGTACGAATTACAAGGGTACAAGTAACTATTTGAAGGAGGTATACGCCTTCCTTAACGAGAGCCAGGTTGATATTGGTAATAGTTTGGCCCGCCGAGGGGTCACTTGGTTGTTTGACCCGCCAGCCTGCCCCCCATTGGGGGGGTATTTTTGGGGCCGCGGTGAAAGCGGCAAAGGGACGCTGGCGGAGATTGTTGGGAGACACCGTTCTCACCTTTAATGAACTAGCTACGGTATTTGGCCGCATTGAAGCTGTGTTGAATTTGCAACCTTGTCAAGACTTCCAATTGATTAGCGGACGGGTAGGCCCGTCCGGGGGGGTAGATGTTCGGTCCGACGTGAAACAGAACGCACCCTTTTGACATAAAGAATTTGATCTTGACATTACTCTGACTTTGACAGATAGACTTTGCTTGGAAAAAATGTCGTCCGCGTCGGACCTGTTGAGTTAATTATAATTGGTAAAATATCGTTGGATTTGCCTGTTGAAACCGATAATTGGGGCGCGAATTATCTATTGTTGAACTTTGTACTCCCGGATTGACGAGAATCCAGGGATATTTCTTGGAACATATCGCCTTATTGCGTCACTTCGTGGCACGCGCTTGGTGGAAACGAGTTGGGTGTGATGCTGAGTTGGAACCGCGCCATCTGGAGACGGCGCCTTGTGAACGTCCACACACTTGACTTACATCACACTTTTCAATTACTCATCTCATATTACATACCTACCACACGGACGCGATCAAAAGGATCCTTGCTTGGCGTCCCCAGCACTCAGGTTAGTGGTACCATTATTGTGTAACCTTGTTTATTGTAAGCACGTTTATAGCTCCACGTACCGTGGACAGTTTAGGACTCCCCAGTTATCGTTGCACTGGCCAATTGCAGTCCTGAACATAGTATGAGCACTGGACCAAAAAAAATTGCTGCCCCCAGGGTTGACTCTTTGTTGGTGGGTTAATACTGTTGGACTAACTATGTGTGCAAATGCGAATCAAATTCTAACCCACAGTTACAGAGTAATTCGACGTTATATATTACTGCAACAATACACTTTCGCTTGCACCAATTTTTTTTTTGTATATTATTTCTGCTTGTTAAAAATGTTGTTATAAGGATTCACTAAATAAATAGATGAATAATGAATTAAAAAAACGACATAGTTATTTAATCATTGTTTATTTTCGAACAATTTATTTTAAATGTTATTCATGACTCACTATTCTGCACAGATGGTAATATAGAATGCGTATTATAAATCATTTTCATCTATTACAAGACTGTCTAAAAACTGTGCTGGTTGCTCAATATTTTCGTACCGCGCATATGCCAAAAACCATACTATAGACATTACATGAGCACATGTGCCCAAAGTACGTCTACCACTCTTACACAAACAATAATAATGATTTAAAGCCTCCAATCCAAGGTGGTCTGAGTTTACAAGTATATATGTATGATAGATTGGACTTTACCTCTTAATAGCCAGAAGTTATAACCAGTTATATTATAATTATTTAAAAGATTATTCAAACCATCATTTTCTCTGTACACTTCTATTGTATATACGCCATTACAAGCGTGTTCACTATAATAACTCCTGGCTAGTTTTATTTGGTACGTTCCTAATGCAAACATAACAAGTTCTTCCTCAGACAACCTTGGAAATTCTCTTACATCAGGTAACTCGGCAGACATACTTTGAAACGGAATCCACCGGCTATTAAGATTATAGTCAATGGCATACTGTGCGAGACAGTTTTCAATATTGACTCTATTATTAAATGTTCTCCATAAAACCAGAAGCATTAACATTATTAGTGATTGGGTCGTGGAAAGCATTTGTGATGGCTGCGGCATTCCTAAAATCGTCCTGCATGTGAGGTAGAGCTCTGTTAAAATAATCTTGCCTGAAAATCTTAAAATCTCTCTTGAAGCGGCCATTTACTACTTCCACGACCCATCGACAAATCGTCACTAATCGAGACTTATTGGCGTCAGCCGTTGTTAATTGAGTTTCGCCCCTTGAAACAGATTTAGGCATATGGGCATCATAGCCACAAGTTTGGTACGGCATCTCGGAAACCTCTATCCAAAATGAGAACATCTCCTTCTTGGAAAAACCACTTAAAAACACTGTTCGCACCATCAATTAATTTATTTAAAATGCTTGCATCGGATGTAGTCACTGAATAGGGACCTGCTACTTCAATTATATAGCCATCACAACAGACTATTAGGAATGGTTTTAGTAGATTTAAGAACTTGTGATGGCTATACGTCAATCTTTGGAAGAGGAAGTTGCTACTTTTTTGTATGTATACATAGGTACCATCAAGTATAATTATACATTTGTTTTATTCTCGATTTCCGAACAGAGTTAGAGGTATAAAAAGGTTTCGCCTAAGCACTTGCTCCCTTGTGATGTGATCCCAACCCAAATGTAGAGGTGTAAATTCTTCTTTTATACAGTCTCATGCGGTTTTAATTTCTCTTTCTAATGTTGTTGGGCTTATGTAAAACATATCTGCCAGTCTTGTATTGGCTTCACCAGTTCTTAACTTAATCAAATATGCTGCCAAAGCGATTTTGGTTCTTTTGCTCCTTCTAGACAAAGATGGCGTTTCTTCAAACATTCTGTTGAACTGTTCGAAACTTAGACCAGTCAGAAACTAAACTTCATTTGGATCCATGGTTTCTATATTTTCAAAATCCACCCTTCCATCTTGCGGCATAGTTTTCAAAATCTGCATCATGTCCATGATGTGAGCTTCGTTAAAGTCATTACTTACATTTCTGGCTGACAATAAAATCTCAAAATCATTTAAAAGCAAATGTTCTTCACAAACGCGTGCAAAAGGTGGTGCGTAGTAGTTAAAATCTTTCAACAAACGGATTTTCATGTGCTTTGGTATTCGATGCCTTGTCTCACCTGTACATCCGAATAAAATGCAAGAGTTTGAAGTATTCGGTGCCCGCCTAATATGTGGTAACTGTATAATAGAATGTTGAATATCTTGTTCGTCAACTACTGCTCCACGTTGATCACCAGCATGCGGTACCACAGCTTGATCTGGTTGTACCTCGGCTTGATCTGGTTCTATCACAGGTTGATCTGCTGGCTGTTCAGAAGGGCGTACTGGTGGTTCTTGTTCTCGTTCACTGGACGCACGACGTCTTGGTGGGTTCGCCTCGCGTCGCCAGCAAAGCTGACAGATAAACTCGGCGTTGTTAAATTGTATCTGAAACTATTTGTTTCAGAAACAATTTAACAACGCCGAGTTACAATTACACATCACACATACACATCTTTTTAACAAATGTTATTCAGTACATGAATAAACCAATGAATGAATAGCGCCGCTACTGAAGTCCCTTTGACGCGGCGCTAGTGTCTATGTCATTACATTACATTGCATAAAAAAATGTAGTACCACAATTTCCGCAGGCTTTCTTTCGTGACATGCACTCTATGCATTGTTACATGGTTAAATAAGTCATTATTGCAATAATTTAAGTATTTTATTCAGTTACTCACATGATAAGGAAGAACTCGTTCAGTTATATTGTTTGAAGCGATTGGATATTCTTCAAAAAGCTGCGTAGTTAGTGTTCTTCTTCTGATCGATCGCACTGATCTACCACACACTAGACACACTTGTCCAGCAGATGCATGAAACATCTTTAAAACAGTGTATCCAAATCACAGGGCTTAAAATCAGGTCCAGGTAACGTAATAACACGTAATCACAGGATATCCACAGAAAATATTCGCACAGTACACAACTATAAGCGAAGAGTGTTACAGAAAGACTGCACAGTTGCAATGCAAAGCGCATACATGAGTGAGCGAGAAGGTGGCTCTATCGCCTTCTCGCTCACACAACTATTGAACAATGTACAAAGAAAGCAAACTCGCGTATGAGCTAATTATCTGCGATAAGAAAAGGTCAAGGAAAAGTAAAATATGCAACTTTTTCATAAAATCACAGTTTAGGTTATATTTATGTTTCTGTGGGACAGATTTTTTCGGTTTCATAGAATAAAATGTTGCATTTGAACTCTTCTTTCAAATGAGCTATATGGCAAATCTGGGGGCAGACTTTGACATTTTTTACCAATTTTTGGTCCAATTTGGTCATTCTCCTTTATTTATGGTTTTATTTTCATTTACTTTTACTACAGTTTATTAAACATCTATTGTTTTTCCTTTTTAGTGTATCTGCCAAAAAAGATATTTCAATGGATTTAGAAGTTCCATTGCATTGTCTTTTCATAGATCATAGATGAACCATTGGAAGTTTCTAACGATCGGCCATTCCAAGTTTCTAACGTCTATCAGAACAATAAATCCGCTAATATACTATCGCCAAGTTCATGCATGATCTGCGTATCGAAAACTGAACTGTGCAATAAAGGCCAAAGGTCTTTGACAGGGTCTGGCACGCTAGTCTGCTGAGCAAGCTTCCTGGATTAAGTGTCCCTGCTGATTTATGCTTATTTCTGACTTTTTGAGTGACCGGCCGAACTGAGTGGTCATCGATGGCTGCTTGTCGAATCTTATGGCAATTAATGCCGATGCTTGTCAGGGTCTCCCTGCGACTCTATTTCTGCTTGACACCAATGACCTGCTTCAGCTGGGAGCTAGTACGCGGATGACAGCACAGTCTCAGAGAGATACTTATCCAGTGCTAGAGCTAGCAGAGACGAAATAGCCACTCTTAGAAAGGCCATGGTAGAGCAAATGAATTTGACCTTAAATCTTGATTTTCAACGGGGCAATGACAATCTAGTTAAATTCAACGCTTCAAAATACAGACTTGACTTGCACCGCTAAAAGAAGCCAATTTGAATGGTACCCTCATTCACATTAGATCCTTTTAGCGGTGAAAGTCAAGTCTGACTCGGGCATGGAGTTAAACGTCTGACCTCAATTTCAGCTCAACTGTTGAGTCTTCAGTCTCAGACTGCAGCCAAAAAGCTGAGAATCCTACAAAAAGAGAGGCAATACTTCATACCTGGACAGCTTTCGAATTTGTATAAAGCACAGATCCATTCCTGTATGGAGTATTGCAGTCACTTCTGGGATGGCTCAGCAAAATATCAGCTAGCTGCACTTGACTCAATCGAACGCAGAGCTAAAAGGCTCATAGATGACGAGGTTCTGGCAGGCAAGCTTCACAGCCTGGCTCACCGGCGAAACGTTCCTTACTTGTCGATCTTCTACAGACTGTACTTTGGAGAGTGTGCACAGGAGCTCCACAACCTAATCCCTTCATCCCACTCTACCAGACGTACTGCAGGGTCCCATCCACACTAGGTCGATATACCGTCTTGTCGTACTAAGCACTTCTCCTCTACATTTATTGTGCGCACAGCCAAGGTTCTCTCTGCCGGTTTCTGTATTCCCTGCCACGTGTAACTCTTCAGCCTTTTAAAGGCTGACGGGTAAAGAGCAAAGGCAAGAGTGAACTGGCATATTCTGTGACTTTAATATACACTTACTTTATCAGGTGAACAGTATTAAGATCATGTACATCAGAACGTTCCGCCAGTCGATGTAGGGAGCTGGCTGCTACTCCAGTTTTTACTGACGATCATGTGACGCATAAAGATGTCAGCCAAAGAATTTGTGACGGAACAGTTCGAAAGTTAGAAGCATTTATTTATGGCCGAACGACCTGATATCAGAACGTTCGGCCAACCTAAATCTCCATAACTGACGATCTCAGAGAAACTGTTACTGAATAAAGATGTAGCGACGATTTGCTGACAAACAACCACTGGTTTACTTTTACTGGTAATGCCACCGGTTAAAAGTAAAATGAATTTTAGTTTCTGGAACATCAGGACGTTCGGCTAACGTGATCTCCATAACTGAGGACCTGAGAGAAACCATTAATTAATAAAGATTAAGTGACGAGACTGAAACGATTTTTTATTGCTTTATTTCTTTTTGTGACGGTCCTTTTAAATAATAAAATGAAAAATTAACATATAACCTCAAAAAATTGGGATTATCGATTTCTACACAAGGAAGAAGCCCAGAGAAACCGTTAATCAATAAAGATTTAATGACGACACTGAAAAGAACTTTTATTGCTTTATTTTCTTTTGTGCCGGTCCCTTTAAATAGTAAATTGAAAATGTAACTTAAAACCTCAAAACATTGGGATTATCGATTCCTCCACAACGAAGAAGCCTAAAAGACTCATTAAACCCCTGATGTGTTATAGGTTTTCAGTCCAATGGTGTGAGTATTTTTTGTTGATTCAAGATTAATCTATAAAAATGCACTATGGCGGATGGTGACTGAAATAGGGTGACCATGTATTCCAACGAAACAAGTATTTATCATGTAGGTACCTATTTATCTACTGAATGAAGCAAAACACGTCGAAATAAGGTGACGATGTAGATATTGTAACAAAATAAATAGATACGCGGACGGAGGAGTATGAAATTAGTCACAGTTAAAATTTATTTGGAGAAGTAGTGCAGATAACTAATATTTAATATAATATGCATTAGAAATAAATTGTTATAAAAAACATTACACACACCATTATGAGTTATGATGTGGCCTCTTTGCTTTGACTGACTTTACTTCTGTGTCTGTCACTGTCACATGAATAAAAATAATTGGGCCACGCCAAAGTTCACCTAAATTTTCAACTCCGATAATTGAAAATCCTAAAATGTTCTTCCTAACATTTTTCATCCTAACTCTGTATCTAATGTTCATAATTACGAAGCATACAACTTCATAATGTCAGTAGCAATAAACATTTATTATACTTTTATTTGTTTTCTTATATTTTCTCAACATAACCATCTTTAACACTATTATTCAAAGTCATATCTTTTTTGTTTAGATTTCTTTCGTCTTCTTTAATTTTATTTATAGCGGTGTGTACCTGCAAAGATAGGTTAGGTTAGAACTGTGACCAACTACGCGAGAGCCGAGCGAGCGAAGCGAGCGGTGCAGCGGCAGCGGCCGGTGAGCGCTACCTCGACATGAATTTTTTATTACACTTGGTAAAAGTTTCTTTCTTAGTATGAGTGAAAATATTATGGTAATTATGTTTAGGGATAAAAGCGTTATGATAAAAAAAAACAGTAGGAGTTTAAATATATTTACATTAATGATATTATTAATTTCAATTTTCGGAAACATAAATGTTATGAACATCGCCGGTAGCACTACAAATAGTATGAATGAAAACTTTAGGATGAAAAATTTTAGGAAAAGTGATCATTCGGATTACAAATCATTAGGAAGAACAATTTTGGGTTAAGAACTTTAGGTGAGCCAATATGGACCCAAATAATTGAAACTATCGATCGAATTTCGACCAATAGGCGACCGCTATAGGTTACGGCCGCTTTCTATAATATATCTCAATCCCAATCTTGATCCCGAATTCCCGACCCTTGTCTGTAACCAATCAACGGCCGAGTTTGTCAATCTGAGTCTTTGAGAGGGCGAATCCGTCAATTGGGATTGAGATGCACTATAGAATTTTGGCTTAAATCAAGGTGCATCCGTTACGATAGATGGCGTGCAATGGAAGGACCACGCTTACCATAGATGCATTTTTGATACTTCACACCTACGTAACAAGGTTCATTTTTGTGTGGAATGTCAGTTAGTGAGTGTATGTTTTGGAACACAGAGCCAAAAATTTGTTTTCCATGTGTTTAATATTATTATAACGGCGTGGCCGGGCTGCTGCATAAATAAAATAAAGTGGGTAGTACATGTGCAGTGATACTATCCAGAGTAGTAAGTAATTGAATAAGATATGTGTGTAACTTACGGTAACTCTATACCTACATGTTGCTGGACCTATCTATACCTATACAGTGAGTCTTCAATTCTAAAAAGTACAAATTATTATGTACCTAACTACCTACCCCTTTTTGTGGATGATTGAAATGATTACAAGTAAAGCATTTTTTAGATGTGTACCTATTTATTTAAGTATTCTTGTACTTAGTAAAATTCCCAATCTCCAATGTCAGCCACCTTTCCACTTTTGTGTGCCTTTAGCCAAAATAGACTCGACTAAAATAACAAAAACTTCACAAGTGGACACTGGTATGCAGGCATCAGCTCAACGTTGCTTGTACATAATTTAGTATTACGACGGTAATTAAGTACTCGATAAATACTTGTTTCGTTGGAATACATGGTCACCCTATTTCAGTTGCCATCCGCCATAGTACATTTTTATAGATTAATCTTGAATCAACAAAAAAGCTCATACCATTGGACTGAAAACCTATCAGGTGTTTTACGAGTCTTCTAGGCTTCTTCATTGTGGAGGAATCGATAATCCCAATGTTTTGAGGTTATATGTTACATTTTCAATTTACTATTTAAAGGGGCCGTCACAAAAGAAAATAAAGCAATAAAATTTCGTTTCAGTGTCGTCATTAAATCTTTATTGATTAACGGTTTCTCTGGGCTTCTTCCTTGTGGAGGAATCGATAATCCCAATTTTTGATTTGATTTTTCATTTTATTATTTAAAAGGATCGTCACAAAAAGAAATAAAGCAATAAAAATTCGTTTCAGTCTCGTCACTTAATGTTTATTCCTTAACGGTTTCTCCCAGGTCCTCAGTTATGGAGATCACATTGGCCGAACGGCCTGATGTTCCAGGAACTAAAATTCATTTTACTTTTAACCGGTGGCATTACCAGTAAAAGTAAAGCAGTGGTTGTTTGTCAGCAAATCGTCGCTACATCTTTATTCAGTAACAGTTTCTCTGAGGTCGTCAGTTACGGAGATTCAGGTTGGCCGAACGTTCTGATATCAGGTCGTTCGGCCATAAATAAATGCTTCTAACTTTCGAACTGTTCCGTCACAAATTCTTTGGCTGGCATCTTTATGCGTCACATGATCGTCAGTAAAAACTGGAGTAGCAGCCAGCTCCCTACCTCGACTGGCCGAACGTTCTGATGTACATTTAAGATCAATCAGTCTGAATAAAGCTGTAATTATTATTAAATATTACCAATTATGTGGATGGATAATTAAGCTGAAAAAAATTATTAATTATTAATCGTAGACATCTGTGATTTTTAATGTTTAGTTTCTAGTTCAATGAGAATATTGTGTACCTACTGTTTAGATGCTTATAAGATTATTATTTAATAATAAATACCTTTCAATTATAAACCTTGTTCAATTAATGAAATTTTATCCTGATAATTTTATTTAAGGACATGTCTTTAATTACATTACAAGAAATAGAATTCTACTCCAAATTAATGAAACCGCGTATAAAGCAATGTATTAGTGTATTTTTTATATCCATGGGTAGCGGCGATCTTAGGATGTTTAATGAATCCGTTTGAAAAAAATAATATAATTCTACGTTTTCATAACACATTTAATTTAAATTATATTTTAGACACTGTTTGCTTCTTTCCTGCGTATATAAAGGTATCATAGACATGTCTGACATGCTCTTATTTTATTATCAGCGTAGAAACAGTCATCTATCAGTTTTTATAAGAAAATATAAAAGAAGAAAATGTGTATAAATACCATTATAAAGTTACTAAAACTAATAAACGTTATAGAAAAAAAAATATTATTGTACATGGAATTATTTGTAGAGCGGTTTGAACATAAATTACGCTCTCCTGCGGGCCTAGACAAAATCCATTTTCTGTAAGCGTTAACGCCAACGGAAAAATTAAATTGTATGGAGTTGACATTTGCTAACCACATGTCACGTGATTGTCACGTGTTAGTAAATGTCAACTCCATACAATTTAATTTTTCCGTTGGCGTTAACGCTTACAGAAAATGGATTTTGTCTAGGCCCGCTGTAAACCTCGGTTTTTGACATGTCCGTTCGTACGTAGGGACCGTCGAAATATGTTATTAAATCAAATTCTAACATTATTTAAAATAATTTTCTTTCTTAGAACTTAAAACGGGATATTTACCATGTGTATTTATTGTTTTGAGTTTCCAATATTTCAGCACTGTTGCAAGCGCCATGATCACGAATGAACTGAAGTAATTGCGGGTAGAAGTTTATGAGCAGTCAAATCGGTCTACCCTCTTTCTCGTTCGTTTTCTGACAGAAGACTTTTCACACCATAGTGTGAAGAGTCATTTGACCATTTCCCCATCGAGAAAGAGGCAGGCACATTACGCTTTCTAATTTCCATCATTACCACTACTCTCAAAACGGAGAAAACCTCTTGAGAAAACCAGCATGTCCTATGCCAAATAAATGTTATCCTTTCTTTTTTTCTTTCTTTAATAAACGAATTAAAAGATTAAGTATTTTTAACGATGATAGGTTCGCTACCTATTAACCAGATTAAAGCTACGAGGAAAAACAGACTTTGGCATAGAATTCTACTCCTTACCTGTACGTACAGTGACATTATTCCCAACGTTTTATGCGTGTTGGTGGACGGCCACCACGTTACGATGGGGCATCGGCGTGCGTCTTCTACTCCGATGATGAAACGGGCTTGGTGGAATCAGATTGTGCAATTCCATCGCACACTCCCCGAAATGTAACCTGTATAAAACCGATAGACTTGCAACTTGACTCTAGAGCTTTTTATTTCTGGGTGGGAAAATCATCAAATGACTTCTCCCGCTGTGGGTGGAGCGGAAGGGTGTGTCAGACTTCTACTGACTAAAAACCCACCCTGTTCTTTCAGCTGCCCTTAAGTTCCGGGGCCGCGGTATCTCATTAGAACATTCCCGCAACCCCGTAAAGCAGTTCTTTGAGGCTAGTCCCTTGTTGCCAATGAGCCTTATACACTACTGTTAAGAGTATACTATTGCAAAGAGCTTTGCCATTTAAGACGTCATTTGCTCCTTAAATACTCAACTGTATTCAGTTACGTTAGTTAGCCGATACCGACAGAAGTTGAGAAGTTTCGGCAGATTGATTGAGTTCCATCTTATCTGATTAGGAGTATATTTTCACCAATTCTGTTCTGTCAGTTCCTGACCCTTTTAACCTTATTGTCATTTCGCCTAGATTTCTTTCCCGTGCACTTGACAGTTAACCTACTTAATAGATATGTTTCATCTACAACGTGTAACGGAAACCCCATATCAATCCAAAAGGGCTGAAGACAATGCTAAATGCGAAAACTATGCCCAGTTTCAGCACAAAATAAGTGACTCAAATAATTGATACGAAATTATTGGTTTCATATGTTTCTTAAATATCGATCATAACAAACGTGTCACAGCACTACGAGGGTCAATACTTTCCACGTCACTTGCCTATAACACGATAATTCCCTTCAATCTTCTTAATTTGAAAAATTCAGTCACTGGTATCAATGTATTGAAATTTCTAATTAGTTCCACACATGAAGACATAGGATTACCAAACACTTGTCATATCGTTTGTTATCATCCAAAGAAGCCGTGCACTTGGTATGTAGGTATAGAATACCCTTTAAATTACACGTTGTATACTAATATTAGATGGCGGAAAAGTTTCTTTGTTTAAAATTTGGTATGGAAATAGCTTAAGATCAAGGAAGGTTATTAGCTACTTTTTACCCGACTGCAAAAGAAGGAAGTTATGTTTTTATTTTAATGAAGTTAACGGGAACAAAGCCCTGCTCGGCTTTTAGTTTTACATAAAATATGGGATATTTGGGTTCCAAAAACTTGTACATTTTCTAATAATATCCACAACGTGTAATTTACATACCAAGTGCATGGCTTCTTTGGATGATAACACACGATATGGCAAGGGTTTTGTAATCCTAAGCCTACGTGTGTAGAACTTATTACAAATACCAATACGCTGATACCAACCCAACTTGCACAAATGGGCTGCATTAGAGCTTTGGAGCGTATCCGATTATTACTTATGGTAATAGACGTAAGCGCTAGAGCGTCTACTGCAGACTTAAAGCAGCCGCTTTAGCGCTATTTGGGCGCCATTTTATGCAACCTAAAGTTCCATTTAACCTGCACAACGGTTGCATAAAGGTTCCTTAATAGCTATAACGATTTATTAACGCTATACTAAAGCTCTCGTAGCGCTACTTTTGAATGATTTTGAACTACTTTGAACGAATGAATTGATTATAGTTCTTTATTGTATATCTTCAGTTGACATTGTTTGTAATATTTTGGTAAAGTGTTTTCATCGCCATCATGAAAATAAAACAAAAAGAAGTAAATGTTTGTATTCTGTATTAGCAAGATATATAAAGATACTTAAAACGCTGTCCAGTTTACTGTAGATATATAAGATAATTTTCGAGTAATTTTAATGCACTTTTATGATATTTAAAAAAAAATTTTTATTTGTTATACAGAACAAATTTTATTTCCGTATTTTTACGTGTCGATAACTTACTATTTGCAAGTGGCCGATTGTTTACCGGTACATTTAATGCACATTTAACTGAAAAATCAATGTATATCAACTCAATTTTGCAAGTGAATTATAAGTTTTCTTAAAAAATCATGGCGTCATTGTATTGTAGTCATAACCTGCAGTTTGAGCTCTAATAACTCCCTTTTGAGAATCATAGCGCTAATTTTCACCCTTCTAACGCATCCAGTGATTTTTGTTCCCCTAGTGCAACTCACAGCCACAAAAAGCTCCTATTTTCCTGTTTTTGAGGTTATAAGATTAATTATTTGTATCCTTAAGTGTATTGTAAGGTGTACAATAAAGTATATAATAAATAAATAAGATCTAGTTACGTACTTATTCGTTTAGCATCCATTTTATTAAATGTTTTATAATAGTTACAAAAGCGGCTGTAAAATGGCGAATGGATTGAGTCTGCAAGGAATGACTATTGCTACTAAAGGCCTTAGTTACACTGATGATTTTTTTGTAACTATAGTATGCATAAGAGTTTCTATTATTTCTATAATGAAACTTATAGTAGTATAATAGTGGTTACTATAACTGTAACCTATAACCCAAGTTACAATGGAAACTACTATGCAGCTGTGAGTGGCAGAATGACCTTCGTAACTCTCATATAAAGGTGTAAGTGGTAAATGAGTTCTACCGTGGACTACTGTGAAGGCTAGGGTAGTATTTGATTCAGCTTATAGCACCTTAAGTAACTTTTATAACTATAGACGTTTACGGATGCAGATATGCAACTCTGAACTGCTTTTTGAACTCTTAAAGCGCTATTTTACAGCCCAAAGTAACAAAATAGGCTGCTATTTCCACTAATGTGCTCGTTGGGAGAGACCGAATTTTTCAAATTAAGAAGAACGAAAAGAATTATCGTGTTATTCGCAAGTGACGTGGAAAGTTATTGACCCTCGTAGTGCTGTGACACGTTTGTTATGATTGGTATTCAAGAAATATGATATGAAACCAATCATTTGGTATCAATTCTTTGAGTCAGTTATTTTGTGCTGAAACTGTGCATAGAGACTCCATACCAGATGTTGTCTTCAGCCCTTTTGGATAGATATGGGGTTTCCGTTACACGTTGTATAGACCATATCATCACTTACCATCAGGTGAGATGGTGGCCAAACGCGAGCCTATTATCAATAAAAAAAAAAAAGATATTATTAAAGCAATTGTTTAAGATGTGACACATAAAAAAATATAGTGTGAAATATTACTATGAATGAAAACACTCAGTACGTTTTTTCATACTTGAACGGTATCAAAGTCATTATCATCATATCTATCAATGATCATTTAAGTTCGATAATCGATAATCGTCACGAATTATATTTCCTTTCGATTGTCATCTAATTGTGTGCACATCAGTAGCCGAGCAATATAATTAGCAACAAATTAATCATTGGTTCCGTAGTGTATGAAGACAATATTGTAACCGGTAATTAATTTCGGTTGTAGACGGGCAACTTCGTGTCAACTATTTTTGTCCCCGCCATCGCGATCTTATAATCGCTTACGCAGCAAATCTTATTTATTTATTAGTGTAAGTTTCGGCTTCTCCAATATAAATTATTACGTATAATGATATAGTAAAGGCCTCCATTAGCTCTCACTTTAATGTACTAGTTTCATTCAACATAGTAAATAGTACATATCATGTCGATTGTAGACCCACGGGAGTGTGTCAGCCAAGTTCACGAGAATAAAGGCACTACACCAACCGTGCACATTCTAACCATTTCAGCCCACTTGTAATCCTTTTTAATACCTAATTAAGAATCTGTTTAGTTTATGTATTGAAAGTACAGCCACTGTAGAGCAATAAGTTAAATTATGTATATTTTTATCAATCATTTTACGAGTTTTTTAGGCTCGGATTGATATTATCTACTTTGATTATTTTACGTTGTTCAATTGGAAGAAAAAAAAAGAAGAAACTTACAAAGTTTATTTTTATTTTTGTTGTTGATAGGCTTGCGTTTGAAATGAAATGAAATATTTATTTTGTAAATTGGTTATAAATAGCACTTTAGCACGTAATTTTTGTGTTTTAAGTTAAGCTAGATGAGGCCGGTGTTTCTTAACTGAAAAAACACAGACTCACGCACAATGAAACTATTCCCAAAACGTTTTGCGCGCATGGGTGGGATTTCCATTATGTAACGATGAACTAATAAAGAACATAACAAAATCTCTCTTGAAACCACTTCTTTTTTATTTTTTTTTATAGAAAAACATACTATTACATTTGAAGACAAAAAAAAACGCACCACACAAACCATTGAGAGTTTATCCGTGGTATGCTAGCCGCAGCAACTCGCCGCCACACTGTCAATTTAAGAGACACTTTCTAGGTCATAATACGATCTAGAAGGTATCTCTTTAGAACTTTTAATCAGTTCTTTACATTAATACTATTACATATTTTTGAAGGCAAGTCATTCATATAGGCTGGTAGCATGCATTCCCTTTAAAAACCTTTTATAAAAATTGGTATTCATTGGTATTATTCATTCTTTTATTAGAAAAAACGGTTAACTGACTATAAATACATTTAAAATACATTATAGTTTGTTAAATATTGTTTAAAACATCTGTTCATTTTAAATTGTAATGTTTTTTTGGAGCGCCTGTGATACAGGATTAATCCTACTACAGGCATTAATATTGTAAAACTTAAATAGTTTAATAAGATATTTTCAAAACACTTCCTTGAAAACTGGCTCTTATCGCACTATTTTGTGGTTCAAACTCGTGGATTTTTTCATTTTTACACACAAGGGTTTACTAAGGTTTACTTTCCAGATTTTGCCACAGATAACATTAAACAAATATTCAATTCCCTATATTCGGCGGTAATTTTTTTTTCCACAGCAAGGAGGCGCATGTTTTTTTAAAACATGCGCCTCCTTGCTGTCTGCTTGGGAAGGTCTTATATTTAATGAAAATTAAAATTGTGTTTAGAACAGAATATCAGAAATAAACATTATTATTTATAAAATAATTTTGCTTTTATCAAGAAATTAACATTTATTTGTGTCTAAATAAAAAAATATATTTTAATATAAAGCTGTTTTGCGGCTTCATATCCTTGCTTCTTCTTTAACCCGCGAAGTTAAAGCGCGGGGAAATTAAATCTTATTAATTTGTGTTTTTTGCGTGAGTATGTCGAATTTAAGTTTTGATGAGAACAATTTAGATGCTACACTGCCAGATATTGTGATTGAGGCTTAAAATGCTTGCGATAGCCTGTTGCCATCTAAATCGAAGCTAATATATATGGTAACTTTGCATAATTTTCTTTAATGAAAAACAAATAAAAATGCGTTGTCATTTTCGGAGCAAGTATTTTTCTTCAAAATTGTATTTAAAAACGTCGTTTGATACACGTAGACATTTGATACTGAAGTACTCGGCTCCATAACCCCCCCGCCTTACTTAATAACAAATTTTCTCCACTTGTTCCAAAATGTAATATTTTTATTATTGAATAAAGATTATTATTATTATTATCTTGCAAGTATTTTCGTGACGAAATTATCCCCTTTTATACATTTTAGTTTTACAATTTAACAATTAGATTTAAAGCAACAGCTTTCAACTTGCTAATATAAAAAAGTTGCTCGTATGAATTGCCCGAAGTCACACATAACGAACACAAATATTGACGAGTTTAATTAATTAGTGAATCAGTTATCCTCTGCTCTGTTTATCTCCTCAGTATTTAATTTGCATGCGCTAATCATGAGGGCGTAAAGAAATACCGATAAAGATTTTGATATTTGTTAGAAAGAATGACAAGATAACATTTCTTTAATGAAATCATAAAGAGCAATGCCAAGTGTCCATAGTAACATAAAATTTAATATAAAATAAAAAAAAATATATTGTGTGTAGTTCAATACTAAGAACTGTTTTGTAGCATTAAATATTGTATAAAACTTCTAACAAAAATATTAAGATAAATACAAATATGGAATTATGAGGTTATTACAATTTGACGATCTCTGTGCTCGACTGACCTACACACCGGTCTTCATGGTGTAATAATGGACTGATGGATGTACTTCAACACTTCGAAAAGCAAAAGAGTCCCAAAAAAGAGAGAAGGAAACGTAAACACATGCACTTCGCAAAATCACCGACAACAACAACTGTTTGTGTTTGTAATGTCAATCAATTCCCTTTGTCATTTTTGAAGTTTTGACATTTGTTTTTTCTGCTTTTCTAGTTTGTATTTGGCAGAATAGTCGATATTGCCTTTGCTTGCCATATATAAAAATAAAATAGAGTTTTCTCAATGATTAAAATATTATTTCAGATTTTTTATGTGATCAAATGCGTTTATTATTCGCCACATATTGTTACTATTTTTCCCGACTGCAAAGGAAGGGTTATGTTTTTCGCGCGTATCTTGTATGTATGTATGTTTGTAATATTCTTTATTACCTCATATCTCCAGAACCGCTAAACGGATTCACATAATTGACATATCGTTAGATTTGTCTCAGCAGCCCAAGTGTTCTTAGATAGGAGACATTTGAAAAAATCAAACATGGCGGCTGTGCAAAGCCATTATACACAATGAAAAAAAAACCTTTTTTGTAATACTGCAATATGGGTATCAAATTAAAGGGCTTAACACAAGGATTTCAAAAAAGTATATCATATTTATCATTAGTGTAATACTAGCAAAAATAATACAAAGAGAAAGTTTAAAAATATGGACTTAGCTCTTTCACTTTCTGAATCCGGTGGGGTGCCATTGTGACACGACCAGGAAAACTATAAAAATGTTAATTAATATTTTAACTAAAAAGTTGAAATAAAAAGAGTTATTTAAAAAAATCTAAAAAACCCGACTGCTGAACTGAAATGCAAGAGACAAGCACATTTTTATTTTAAAAAGTGACAAGCAGGCGGACCCATCCCATTAATAAAAAAAGTTCAATTGGGTCTCGCCTGCTTGTCACTTTTTAAAATAAAAATGTGCTTGTCTCTTGCATTTCAGTTCAGCAGTCGGGTTTTTTAGATTTTTTTAAATAACTTTTTTAGTATATAAAAGAATGCAGAAAACAATAAAGGATGTGAAATAAAAAACTGATTAATAAGTTTAATTGCAGCATACTGACAACTTATTTTTGACAATTTCCGGTCAGCTATTTATTTATTAATAAATAAATTCTATTGGAGAAGTTCTCGAAAGAAATTATATATAACTTTATAGTTTAGATTTTTTTATAGATTCTTATGCATTTAAGATAAATGGCCGTGCCATTTTAAATTTAAAAGTTGTGTAGGCCAGGATCTCTATTTGTTCTTTGCATAATATTTGGTTCATCTCAGCCATCCGTCTTTGTGTAAGCCTTAATAGGTAGGCAGTTCTTTTTTAGGGTTCCGTAGCCGAATGGCAAATAACGAAACCCTTATAGTTTCGTAATGTCTGTCTGTCTGTCCTTTCTGTCTGTCCGTCCGTATGTCACAGCCATTTTATTCCGAAACTACTAAGACTACACATGTGAAACTTGGTAGGCAGATGTATTCTGTGAACCGCTTTCCGATTTTTAGACAAAAATAAAAAAATATATAAAATTAAGGGGAAGGAACACATACAAGGAACTGAAACTGAAAACATTATTTTCATGATACGTGTGTGGTAAATAAAACCACTTTTTCTTTAAGTCTACCGTTTAAAAGATAAACGTTTCCAAAGTGGTAAAATGTGCCCATCCCCCCTCTAAATTTTATAATAATGGAGGAAAAAATCTAAACAAAATATATGATGTAGGTCTTAATAAAAACTTTCAATAAAAATTGGTTTGAACGAGATCAAGTCCGTAATTTTTGAGATATAGTACATTTTCTAAAATCGCATATTTAACTTTGTATTTCATACAAACACAACGAAAAACAAAGTTAATTGACGTAGTTACTACGGAATTCTTCATGGGCGAGTCTGGCCGAACTTGGCCATTTTTTTTTAATTTTTTTTAAGAATGTTAGAAATATGGTTAGAATTCACATTACTAGCAATCTTGTTAACCCCTCCAACTAAGCTAAATATGCTTTTGTCTAGAATGGGTTCACGGGAATAGTGTAATACGTGAGGTTCGAATCCGCGAACTCCCAATCACAATTCCGACACTTTAGCCACTAGGTTATTGACGCTTCAAAAAATTAAAACAAAACTCTATTGCTGCTGTAAATCTATACTACTACTAGCTTGTGCCAGCGGCTTCGCCCGCGTGGGAAGTTTTTCCCGTGTAAATCCCGATCCCGTGAGAATTTCGCAAAATCCTTTCTTAGCGGATGCCTACGTCATAACATCTACCTGCATGCCAAATTTCAGCCCGATCCGTCCAGTGGTTTGGGCTGTGCGTTGATAGATCACTATGTCAGTCAGTCAGTCAGTCACCTTTGAGTTATATATATTTAGATTACAAAAGGGCCGAAACAACGAACATAAATGCCTGAAATATTTATGTAATTCTAAATATTGTTATGAACCACGCACTAAAACTTTTCTTTTTCAATATAAACAAAAAACAACTTGATTAAATTTCTGTTTAGACAAATAGTTATTCTGGCTAGGCGTTACGATTGGCGTAGTGGTTGAGCGATTGGCTACTTACTGCGCTGCGTGTTGCGAGTTCAATTTCCGCACCAGAACAAATGTTTGTTTGACCAATAAAATGAAATGAAATATTTATTTTGTAAATTGGTTATAAATAACACTTTGACACGTCATTTTTGTGTTTTAAATTAGCTAGATGAGGCCGGTGTTTTCTAACTGACTACTCTGAGAAGAAACACCGAAACAAACTCAGTCAACGTCTCTTTTAAAGTCCATACAATTCGTATTGGTTAAATCATATGAGAAGCATGAAGGTTCATGTCTGTTGAGTCTTTTGAGGAATGGTGCACGCAGATTTGAGCGGACCTGTCCAGACAGTGCAAGCATTTGTCAGATATCGTGTAGCTCAACTTCGAACTTAAGGAGCTCAACGATCTGACTACACACAATACACACACAATACAGGTGAAATTACTAGCGTGAAGTCTTCATTTAAAAAATGCTTTAAATATATACTAGTTTCTGGCCGCAGCTTCGCTCATGTGTATAGTGTTTTCAGCACTTCAAGTATCTCCACACTAAAAATCACATCGATAAGTTGCTCAGTTTTGACGTGAAAGAAGGAAAAACAAACACACTTACATATTTATAATGTTATTATATAAGTAGTACTATACGAGTATATGGATAGGTAGTATATTCGGAATTTCACCTCAACCTATTTCAAAAGTCTAAACAAATGAAGTCATGCGCAGAATCTATTGTTTGATATTTTTATTTCTTATATTATTTGCCTCCTGTTGTCAAGTAACAAAAGATATTAAGCCTTACAATAGTAATGAAGACATCGAAGGTTGATCAAATCGTAGGTAATGAAAAGACAGAATCTTTTATTAGTCTACGAAACAAAAAGGCTATGTCTGAATAAGATGAAAGTAGTGAAACGTCTTGGTTTCGGAGCTCCAAAATTAGCGACTTTTATTATTTATTTATTTTATTTTACAGAAAGCTTACAGACTAATAACAAAGATAAAATACATTCGTAGATAGGGAAATTTGCTAATTACAAGCTTCCACAAATATATATGCTATCAAGTTACCTACATCTAATTTTCGTTGACATTTAACCAAACACAATAGATAATATAGGTACTTATCAATAAATAACTTTATTAAACAAAAAATTGAAGCTAAAAATTTTTACTACTTTGAAGATGATCAAATCATGCATGATTTGATCATCTTCAAAGTAGTTAAATAGTAATAAAATAGTAATTATAAACAAATTACATCTAATCATGAGTGTCACCAAAATATTCATTGTTGAGAATTTTTCTATGCACTTGTGCAAAATAGGTCGATTTCCAGGTACGAGGGTAAATTATTAAATTCAATATCACTGCGTATGGAGAAGGCGTTGCGCCTGTACTTAGTAGATACGCAAGGTGCCTGAAGCAAGGGTCGTCTGCGTAGGTTATTTAGATTGTTGCGAAGGTGTATTTTACACTAAGGAGTTCTGGACAATTAATCGAACCCTTTGCAATGTTTGCCAAAAACCATAATTATGTGTAATTATGTCAACAATATTACGTCTTACGTCCAAGGATGATCATGATATTTTATATACTGTAATTTACACTGATATTGTAACAGAAAAATAAAAAAATAGTATATTTATAATTACACAGGCCTCTTCTCTATGAAAGAGAATGGTCGTTAATCCACCACGCGCTCCCAGTTCGGGTTAGCATATGTTACAACAAGTCTTCGAAGTAATTGTATACCTTAATAATTGTTTACTTTAATAATTGTATATTTTTATAATTGTTTATTTTGGCGATATAATTGTTGTTCAATAATTGTTTTTGTAATTTTGATAATTTTCAGGTATTTATTTACTTACCATTATTACTATTAATTTTGTTTTGTTTTTTTTTTATCGTATCTGGCAGTGCTATGCACGTTTGTAAGAGACGCACAATGTATAATAATCTATTTTTATTGGTTTTTTTTAATGCTGTAGTGAATACGTCGTTGAAGTGCAATAGATAAATAAGTTTTGTTAAGCGTCAATAGCCCAATGGCCAAAGTGTCGGTTTGTGATCGAGAGGTCACGGGTTCGAGCCCCACCCATTACACTGTTGCCGTGAACCCACTCCAGACACAACCATATTTAGCTTAGTTGGAGGGGTTAAACAAGATTGCTAGTAATGTGAATTCTACCCACATTGCTAAGTTAACTTTAAAAACAAATACCTTGAACACCGACGACGAGTTGCAAGTCTATCGGTTACATTTCGGGGAGTGTGCGATAGAATTACACAATCTAATTCCACCAAGCCCGTTCCATCATCCGACTATGAGACAAACGGCGAAGCGCCATCGTTACATGGTGGACATCCCACCCATACACACAAAACGTTTTGGGAATACCTTCATTGTGCGTACGGCTAAGGAGTGGAATTCCCT
Source organism: Tholera decimalis (assembly GCA_943138885.2). Classification (NCBI taxonomy): domain Eukaryota; kingdom Metazoa; phylum Arthropoda; class Insecta; order Lepidoptera; family Noctuidae; genus Tholera; species Tholera decimalis. The sequence continues at coordinate 43,766,015 of OW964555.2, read as the reverse complement.
GCCGGAGTCTGTGTTTCCCGACAGCTACAACCTAGGAGTCTTTAAGTCCAGAGTGAATAGGTTACTTTTAGGTAAGCGTGCTCCATCTTCGATCACATCATCAGTTACCATCAGGTGAAATAGTGGTTAAACGCGAACCTAGTTTCAATAAAAAAAAAACGATTCCACCGTACCTTGGAAAGTTGCAGTACCTCTGTGTAAAATAGTGGTGTTCAGCTGTATTTGGTTAGACTGGATGCCTCCTTCATCAGGAAAAAGCATGTGACTAAGACTAAAATGTCCGTTTCATTTCCTCGCTATTTTCATAGCCATACTCTAATGCTTGTCAGGCAATGCGTCATTTTTACTTCGCAAATGATCCCTAAAAGAAAAGAAAGTATGTATATTGCAAACAAATATTAACTTACAATGTTTATAAATAACTACGTAACATTGGCTACAAATGTAAGTAAAACATAATTGATTGATGATACACACACAGCGTAATCCATTATGGATTACGCTGTGGAAAGCAACAAAAAATACTGAAGTTCATATTTGCAAACACGAAAATGGACAAATTACGTGTGCCTCGCGGCTGCGCCAAAAAGGCTCGGTTCAGCAAAATGTCAGACAATTAGTGCCTGACCCTGATTTTATTATTTATACCTGATGAATGTCCATCGCCGTGAGGTCAGCAAACGGATTTGGTGCGGATGTCTCGATTCCGCTGCCTTCACTAGCATCGGTTTCGCCCCGAAGATAGGGAGCGCGTCACAGCTCTCAAGCGCGCACCTTCTCGACTCCTGCTTGCTGGGACCAATGGATGTTCGGAATCCATCGTTCCTGGACCCAGTTTAGTGGGGCTGGAAGACAGCGTTATCCACCTTACGTGGACGCCCCGTGCGCCGGGGATGGGAGAGTTTTCTCCCTCAATACTGCAGGCAATATTTTTAGGGTTCTGTAAACGAATTGCAAAATACGAAACTTTTATAGATTCATCATGTCTGTCTATCTACCGCCCGTATGTCACATTTCATTTCGAAACTATTGGGACTACACATTTGAAACTTTATTCTCAAAGTCAATCGTCTGAAAGATTAACACTGCCATAGAGGTAAAATTTGTATTTAAGAGTATAGAGTGAAATGTCTAAAAAATATATACCTACGCTAGAGATTTCAATAATTAATTGGAACGAGACAAAGTCATTTTAAAAAACCGTGAATATAGCTTTGTTATTTATACAAACACAATGGAGAACAAAGTTATTTTTTGCTGCGGCGACTCCGATTCGCCTTTGGCCACGTTTTTCTTTTTTTTTGGGGTGAAACCTTCAAAATACACCCGGAGTTTTGGGATGAAGACTAGGAATGAGGTATTCTGAACTCATTAGAACCACCGGGGTAAATACTATCAGCTGAAAAGGCCCCGTCACCCCTAAAAAGACCACTTCAGTTTGGGACGCCTATTATGACGAATCTCTGAGAACTGCAGTAATCCTAGAACAGCCAAGTTGTGGAACTCTCTTCCAGTTTCTGTGTTCTCTGCCACTTATGACCTCTCAGTCTTTAAAGCTATAGTGAACATGCATCTTGTGGGCTCGCTCGTTCCATCATAGACGACATCTATCGGGTGAGTTCGAGGTCAAGAGTGGACTCATCCGGAAAAAGAAAATCAATAAAAACTACTTTTAGCGGAAATAACACTATTATATATTTATTGTTGGGATGTAGTTGACATATTCATATCCTTAATATTTTCTCGAAAATAGAAAAGGGCAAAGTGCGAGAATTAAGATTTTTTCCCGCCGTCAGCGTCAGCCGTCTACAAATTTTCTTTCCTTTTTCCAAAGGGCAAGGCAAAAATGCCAATAAATCATTACTATCGTCCCATCGACAAATAGGTTTGCGCTGATACGTCATAAAGAGGGTAAACAGCTGTCACGGCGATAAACCGTCACCATTTTTATTATTATTGTCACTTTTTTCGATATTATTGTCTTTGTTATGAGATTTTATTTATTTTTTGTCAAACGTAAAGTACTTAACAACATCTTTGATCTCGGCATCAACTTTATTAGAATTTTTCTAATAAATACGAGCTTGGGTATATTTAAAATAAAAATAAAATCTGTGGACTATTTGTGTAAAAGTTTTTCTTCATAAATATCCTGTAGGTTTAAATAAGTAACATTCTAAGCGAATCATAACTTCAGAAAAATTAAAATAAAATTAAGACATGAAATTTTTCTAAGGAAGAATTTCCTTATACAATAACGAAACATCTTTTACTGTTAGAAAGTTTTACATTTGTTTAGGTTCTTTATTATGTCCGATTCCTTTGAGATTCGCCAAGTGAGCCAAACTGCCAGTTGAGTAACTTTCTCATTAATAATATTGGTAGAGATATCATGCTTATGTTTATATACCTTTATTAACAACGCTATCTTCGAAATGGCTAACCCGTTAGGTCTTCTTGGAAGACCAAATCCTGATATCTACTTCTACGTGCGTTCTAATGGCGAACTGGTGCCTGAAGACGAAGCCAACAGTATTCTGAAGGCTTTAGGAGACGAATTGGCAGGTGCCGATAAGAATATCAAACAATCTATATCGCAATTTGTGAGGGGAGCGTGAGTAGACTATAGAATTTAGTTCATCCCACCTTGGCTTGCCTAATAGGTTAACAATTACAGAAACTAACGAACAGCAGTAGAGAGCAGTGTTGGCCCGGTAGTTACGAGCCTGACTTGCAAGTGGTTGTGGGTTCAAAATCAATCAGGCACATTACTTCGTTACTGTTAGCCTGCATCATCCCACTGCTGAGCAAAGGCCCCATGATTTTCAGGTGGTTCTGTCCAGGGTAAAGTAATCCACTGGTCGTTAGTATGATCCAGCTCGTACCTCCATCTTCTTTGAGGTCTACCGCAACGCCTTCTAGCTGTATCAGAGCTCCAAAAAGTGGTGGTTTTGGCCCACAGCTCATTGGGCAAATGGGCATGCCGCAGACGTAGCCCTGGCCCACTTCAACTTAGCGGCCTCTTTAGCAACGTCATTACTTAGTGTAATTTATATTATGACCTCACACAACACACACACACACACACACAAACACACACACAAATGAACACATTATATTTATATATAATTACTTATGTATTGTATTGTATTTATATATTTGTATATATATTATTTTCTGTTTCATGAGTATATTTATGTGGTACACTAATTTAGCCCTCCCCACTTTAATTAAAGTTTTGAAAGTCCTTCCAAAGCTTGTCTGGAAGGTATCGCTTTTAGCGATAAGACCGCCATTGTAATAATTTAATTAAGAAATTATGTATTTAAACTAAAACTCACCAAATAGGTGTATTTAAATTTTTGTGTAGAATAAATTATATTCTATCTATCTATCTACTTTCAAAGTGGTGAAGGACAACATCGTGAAGAATCCGGCATGTTCTAGGACCAAACATTTGAAACAAGTGGTATTAGTAGATTATGCCCCGTTTCCTCTCACAGAGCGAACCCGTGTCTCAGCAGTGGAAACAGAATAATCTGAATTGTCAATTATTAATCTACAGCTCTCTCATAACTTGTGGCTGATAACAAATTCATGGTCTTCAACATTAAACTTATTGTTTTGATAGTTGATAGTGATAGTTGATAGGTACCGAGACACCTCCGTGCCTGAGAATATATGTTGCGCCTGATTCCGGCTGTTTCATTTCATATCTTTAACATTCATTCATCACATTCAAGTAGTCGGTAGCCAAGATACTATCCACACTTGGTTAATATACCGTCTTATCGAACCGAGCACTTCTCCTCCACATTTATCGTGCGCACAGCCAAGCTGTAGAATTCTCTGCCGGCTTCTGTGTTCCCTGCCACTTATGACCTTTCAGCCTTTAAAGCAAAAGTAAATAGGCATCTTCTGGGCTCGCTCATCACATCGTAGACCTCATCTATCGCTTACCATCAGGCGAGATCGAGGTGTCAAGAGTGGGCTCACGCGAAATAAAAAAAAAAGAAGATACCAATCTTGCTAAGTGGTATCGTGCTAACCAATTACTGAGTTTTGTGAGTCAGATATTTGTGAGTTAGATACTCATTGAAAAATATAAACGTGAACTGGGTCGGTTTCCCATCTATTTCGTCGTCGTCATCGTCGGGTCATCGTTGTCGGGTCGTCGTCCTTATGATTAGGAGGGAAAAGTCAGATATATCCTTACAAATCTACAAATGAAATGATTATTAAGCGACTGACATTATCCGACGAGCTCTTGTCACCGTCGGCGTTCCGGCTGTATTAGAAACCAATGGCCTGGCACGCGACGATGGCTAAAGACCGGACGGCATGTCTTTATTTTCTTGGAAGATGGGTAGGGCTTTATTGTGGAAAGCAACTTGTGTCGATACTCTTGCACCATCCCAGCTTCCTAGCTCGTCTTGCTGTGCTGGCGCTGCCGCTGCAGCCGCTAAGAACCTCAAGCGGCGAAAATATAATAACCTTGTTGGAGGTTATATTTTCGAGCTGTTTGGGATCGTGGGGTCCGAGTGCTCACAAATTATTTAAAGAACTATCCAGGCGCCTAGTTGACACTTTGCATGATCCAAAGGCTGGCTTTTACCTTGGACAGCGGTTAAGCATTGCCATACAGCGTGGCAATGCCGCCAGTCTTTTGGGCACATTACCAGTGGACAGTGATGCGCATGAATTTCTGGGCGCCATATTTTAGTTTATTTTCAGATGTATACAGGGTTAATTGTAAAACACCGTTAACCTCTCAGGACTATGTTACTAATATCATAATCAACAACTTTTGTTCTATGACTTTTAAAAATTCGTCATATTTTAGTTCACCAGATTTTCATATAAAAATAAAAATATTTAAATTGAACGCCCTAATTGCCTAAATGTTACAAAGTCTGCGAAGCAAAAGAAAATGATACTATAGCTTTCTTTTGCTTCGCATAGACTTCACTTTTACAATCAACCCTGTATATGTAGTTTAGGGTTTTTATTTAAATGTATATTCAAATATTGATTAATAGTACATTGTTCAACGAGAGGAGAAAGTGACCAATTACCGTCGAGGGAGTCATTTGAAGCCCGAGCCGTAGGCGAGGGCTTTAAAACACCCGAGATCGGGAATCGCACTTTCTCTCGAGTGATACATAGTGCTTTATACTACACCTACGAGGAAAATAAAAAACTAAATCTTTAGGTACTAATTGAAATTTATATTGAAATTGTTGCAGTTAGTGAAGCTTAATGTAACACTTTTAAAATAACAAAATGACTATCACTACTTATCATTTTGATAGTTTTATTTTACTTTCTACGAAAACTGAATCCTCAAACAACACACAAATTGAAAGTGGCGCCAATGGCGTCTGCAATTTTCATATGTTCTTTTTTCAAATTGTTTATCCTGCCGCCGCAGGGTCGCACTGCCAGCCCGACACCATCCAACACACAGCTAGTGGCCAGTGTCATTTTGCGAACTTGGAGATAAAAACTCACTGTAAAAACTTTTTGGCTTTTGATATTTAGGTTACCGGCGCATAGTCTTACCCAAAATTAAAAAAGAAAAACCACGTAAGAAATGGATTTTCATACACTTTTCTCTCCCGCTCAGATGCGTTTTCTCCCGCATATTTGTTCGATATGCAATGACGTACTTTCTACCGTAAATTTGATAAAGTATCAAGGTACTTTCCAAGCAGGTGTAGTATAAATAAAGATTTTCAACTCATTGGGAATTTTGCTTCTTCATTTTTCTAGTCTTTTCCTAACTATGTCAGGGTCTGTTTCCAGTCTAACTGGACGCAGCTGAGTGTGTGTTTTACATGGAGCGTCTGCCTATCTGACCTACACACCCAGTAGCTGGGTAACACGATACTCTTTGGCTAGACCAGTGTCAGATTTACTGGCTTCTGACTACCCGTAACGACTGTCAAAGATGTCCAAATGACAACCTGGACCAATGGCTTTATGTGATTTTCGAGGCACGGGGGTATTCACACCGCCAACAACTTCCAAACTCTTACTACTACTGAGAATTTCCTTACAGAATAACCCAATACCCGAAAACCGAAAATCGAACCCAAGAGTTGAGTATTACCACCATCTCACCTGATGGTAAGTGATGATGTGGTCGAAGATGGAGCACGCTTGCCTAGAAGTAACCTATTCACTCTTGACTTAAAGACTACCAGGTTATAGCGATCAGGAAACAGACTCCGGCAGGGAATTCCACTCCTTAGCCGTACGCACAATGAAAGTATTCCCAAAACGTTTCGTGCGTATGGGTGGGATGTCCACCATGTCATGTAGTCATTGTGCTAAATAAAGTACAAATTAACTTAATGGTCAAACTTCGCCAACGGAACATCTCTACAATACTAATCAAAGGTAAAAGCTTCTGAGTACCTATTTGCCAGTTTATTTGAGGTTGAAGCACTCAATACACCTAGTATTGAGAATTAATTAATTTGATGGAAGTTCCGAAACAATTTAGAAAACAGGAAGGAGCAATTGCTCCTTCCTGTTTTCTAAAATTCTGTTTTAGGATAATTCTTCCTCGCGTCGTTTTCCTCAATACTGAGGGTCCTGATTCTCTATCTGCAAAAACATTTTCGGCCGGACGGTATCTCGCCATTTGTTCTTGTCCTTGGCAGTGTTACGTTGTTTTATTTGTTCCTGACAATTACCTGTGCGTTGTAAATTGTGAGGTTTCCAATATTGATCTAATTTGACTTTGGCTTGCGATTTCTAGAAGGGGTCATCCCTTCATATATACTTCGTCATTGGACTCTTTGGTAACACTTTCTGACGATGAATCAATTTTCAAAACCCTAATAAACAGGCTTTTACAATAAATTAGATCCATTATATCGTAATTAAGTTGCGATTGTTGATACTCCAAATATCATTCAGTTGTACGTCAGTTTCTGACAGTTGGAGGTGACATCTAGCGGTTGCAGATTCGCAGTTTTAGTTTTAGATCGATATTAGTTAATTTTAGCAAATTGATTGGAAGCCATCGGACTAATATCGAAAAGACCAATTTTTAGTAGTTTTCAGCTTATGGTTAAAATACAACAAATAATTTCACTTCCGTTTATTAACGGAAGTGAAATTATTTGTTCATTACAGACATTATTCTAGAAACTTCGAGAAACACACAATCCATATTAAATCTGTGGTTATACATTCTCAATTCACCGAAGGAATCAAAGGAATAATTACCCCACTCAAGACAAACTTTAGTGTTAGAAATAAGAAATAATGAGTTTGTTGGCTTGGATCCTGAAAATTGTTATTGTTTCAGAGTATAAACGTCATGTTAGACAGTTGTTAGGGATTTCTAAGAATGCAATATCTTGGTGTAATGATTCTGTCGTCGGCGCTCCTATAAGTTTTACCTTAAACAGGGGAGATTTTCTAGGTGCCCCGCCTAATTCCGCTGTGGAGGCATGTCAAGACAATAAAAGATGACGAGCGTGCATTTGCGCTTGAGCACACTTAAAATAAACTAAAAACTTAATCCCATGTTTTAAAGGGTAATGATTTTGGTGTATTAGTATTTAGAAGTGATCTCTGAGTCCATCCCATGTCGTTAAAAGGATATTGTAGTGATCCCTGGATATTCATTACAGGACTCCACGTTTTAAAAGGATTTGCCAAGAAGATAGGCGCACCCGTTCTCCAGCCAGTCGAATCCTGCAGTCACGTGCTTTCACCATTAATCAACCGTGAGTATTACGCGCCCCATGGGTGATCTTGTTTCTTATTGTCCCACCACGCAGGGTTAGGCAAACAGAAGTCTTAGCTCATTATATTGTCTTTGCAAAAGGCCATGTTAACCGGCTAAGGTTTAAGCCTTTAGATTTCCTAGCTCGGTCACCTCTATCCCTTCTCCAGGAAAGTACCTTAGTTTTCCCTTATAGAATAGGGTCTCTGTATTACAAATTCCAGGTGAGGCAGCTCGAGAGATTCGTCTCGCTGCCAGGATCTAGAGGCGCCTCAGGAGCCTGGACGCGAGACCCGTTCCTCGAGTCCTGTTAAAGCCTCCTGTGGAGACGACTGTGCGGTGGCAGTATCCGCCTAGCGTTCTAGCGCAGGCAGCATGGTTTTTCCTTTTTCTTTTTTTTTATATAGATAAACTTGCCCCTTTTAATTTATTTTCTACCGGTTCATGGAGGAACCAGTTTATCACCTGTCCGGTTTTCAAAATAAGAAGCCGGTCTTCAATAAATGTAACTAAAGGGCCCCGGGTTCGACACCTACGCTTAACTGGAAGAATATTGAACATCTTCATCGGCTCAGGGATCCGGGACTATTAGACTCCCTGGCGCCCATTTAGTAACAATCCACTTTCACAAAACTAAAAGAAAAGAACAGTACTGGTATTACCTCCAACCCCCCACACCCTTAGTTCCACCGACTGAATTTTAAGCTGGCTGGCAATAACCTTTTTTAGGGTTCCGTAGTCAACAAGGAACCCTTATAGTTTCGCCATGTCCATCTGTTTGTCCGTCTGTCCGCGGTTTAGCTCAAAAACTATTGGTACTAGAAAGTTGTACTTAGGCATGAGTATACACGTTAATGACGCCAAAAAATTGGTAAAATAAAACTTTGAAACAAACAATTATTTAGGGTACCTCCCATACACGTAAAGTGGGATGATAATTATTTTTTTTCGTTCTTCCCATAGTGTGGGATGTCGTTGGATAGGTCTTTCAAAAATATTAGGGGTTTGGCAAGACTGTTTTTTGATTAAGTAAACCGTTCGTGACTTATCAAGCTTTAAAATACCAATTTTCGTTAGAGTCAAGTGTCCCCCCCCCCACCCCCTCTATCAACTAAACGGTTGTAGTTAGAAATTCCAATGTCACGGCAGTAGTAGTTTACGAGTAATAATCGACCAATTGTATTTGATTCGAAAATTTCGAACAACTCTACAGAAATGTCGATAGATGGCGCTAAGCGCCAGTTGTATCATGCTAGCTTCTTGTGACGATTGAGTAGTGTAGCTCTGTGTTCGTATTTAAATTCAAAACACCAGCTATGACAAGTTTTAAACAAATCTCTAAAAAAAAATAAAACTTTTCGTGCAAAATTGTCGGATCAGGTGAGGATTTGTATAGGAAGTCAAATTAGTTAGGTAGTCATGTTTGGCTTTTAGTTAGAGCATGGTACGAAACGATCAGTCAGCGAATACGACACGCACTTGGCTGTTATAAAAACTACGGAACCTTACACTGCGCGTGGCCCGACACGCACTTGACCGGTTTTTTTTATTCTTACCTTTACATTGTTGAAATAAACTTTTGATGTTTAAAACAGTTTGTGGTTTCCTTGCTTCCAATACCAAACCACCTTGCATCTGGGCTTTTGTTCCTTTACCACTAGAGGGACAAAATCTCAAATGTAACAGCAGAATGTAGAGCGTTATGCAGGTTGGTGTCCAGGGCTGCAAGGATCTGGTCTGTCCACCAGCAAGGATTTCGTCCTATTGGCCTCTTGCCGTCTATCTTACCCGTAACCACCAGCTGCTCCAGGTTTTGTCCTTCTTTTCTGGCGATGTGTCCGAAGTACTCCAGCACTATTCGCAGGCAGATAGTGGTTAGGATAATTCAGAGAGCTTAGGGTCACTCAGTAAAAACTTGAAAGCCATGTAGTTTGATTACTATATTTATTTATTTATTTATTTATTTACACTTTATGCACATAGGTACAAAGGCGGACTTAATGCCGTAGGCATTCTCTACCAGTCAACCATGAGTGGTGAAGAGATAGAGTGGAAGGTGCAATATGTACGTGAAAATTATATTGGAAAAATAATTATAATAATAGTGATAAAACAAAAAAACCTAATATCATAAAATAGAAATCAACATAAATAATATATATGAATAAATACTTATATAAATACATATACATACATATATACTTAAGAAGCAAATGAAAATTAAATATGGAAATTCTGCTTATTGGTGAAGAAAGTGGATCCGCAATTTCTTTTTAAATGCGTAGCGATTGTCAGCCGTCCTGATCTCGAGAGGAAGCGCATTCCAGAGGAGAATCGACTGGATATGAAAAGAAGAATGAACAAAGTCAGAAGTATGAGAAGGACAGAGTAAGAGAAGATTATTGGATGAACGTAGATTCTTATTGTGTGAAGAACATAGAAATTGAAAGTGAGATAATAGATAAGAAGGCGGGCTGGGAGAGTTGAGTAGTGAGAAAAGCGTTGTCAAAGCGCGCAAACTTCTCCTCTGACGAATGGTCATCCATTTAAGCTCAGACCTGAAACTTGCGGCATGGTCATATTTCCTTAAGTTAAATATGAACCGAATGCAGTTATTAAGAATACGGTCAAGCTTATCCAGCAAGACCGCATTCAGGTCGTAGTAGCACACGTCACCATAGTCAATCAAAGGGAAAATTAAAGTCTGCACAAGCATAGTCTTTGTCTTAACAGGCAAAAAGTTCCTCAGACGATACAAAGAACGCAAAGTGCCATTGGCCCTTTGGCTGACACTAGATACTTGACTTTGCCAGCCAAGTGTCGAGTCAAGATGCAAACCGAGATCTTTTACGCTGGGGCTAATGGGAATGACGACACCATTAAAAATAATTGGAGGTAGAGAGATAGCCGCCACTCTACCCATCATACGTGAACTACCAATAACGATGGCCTGACATTTTGAGGGGTTTACTGACACTCCAAATCTATCAGACCAGTCATTGATAGCCTCCAAATCCCGGTTTACATCCCCTATAGCGTCTGACAAACCTTCTACCCGCACAGCAGTATATAATTGAAGATCATCGGCATAAAGATGATACGAACACCGAAGACAGTGAGTAATAAAGTTAATGAAGACAGAGAATAATAATGGAGAAAGAATACCGCCTTGTGGAACACCAGCATCCAGGCCACGCCAACTCGAAGATCTCTCATCAACGCGTACCGACTGCTGACGTCCCCGAAGATAAGAAGAGAACCATTCCAGCGCCTCGGAAGAAACCATAAGATGGGAGAGGATAGCAAGGAGTATATCGTGACTGACCGCGTTAAAGGCATTGGAGAAATCAATTAATACTAATACAGTAACTTTAGTATCTTCCATAGCTTCTCTAATGTCACCAGTCACTTTAAGAAGAGCAGAGGATGTACTGTGCCCGGGTCTGAATCCAGACTGGAATGGGCTTACAAGGTTATTGCGGTAAACAAACGCAGAAAACTGTTTGTGAACACAGGCCTCGAGCACTTTTGACAGGAAAGGGAGAATGGATATAGGTCGAAAATGATTAGACAGGGAAGGATTTGATATTTTAGGAAGTGGACGGACATAGGCCATACGCCATAAGGACGGAAATTGCCCGGAATCTAAGGAGAAGTTAATGATATGGGTAATTGGCGGGAGAAGACAGTCAAGGATCAAGGTAACCATACAACGACTGATGTTATCATGGCCTACAGCTTCGGATTTAATGGACAGGATAATCTTTTTAATTTCTTCCAAGGTGGCTGGTGAAAACTTAAATGGTTCAATGATTGGACCAGGCAAACTAGTGACAAAATCAACCGTCTGAGATAAAATAAGGGGGTCCAAATTACAAGTGGTAGTAAAATGACGGTTGATATCATCCAAAATGATTGCTTTAGGAAAATCAACATGACTTGGCCCGCCAATACCGAGAGTTCCAAGGAATTTCCAGATATCAGCAGGCGAAGAAGATGAAATGTTTTCAAGAATATGGCGGCGTTTAGCGTTGTGTATCACCTGATTACACCGATTCCTTGCAATTTTGTAGGAGTTTTTATTCTGTTCACTGCGATCCTTTTTAAACTTCCGAAAGGCCCGATCCCTGCACCTCCTCGCTAAACGAACCCCTGGTGACACCCAACGGGCTGGTGCTCGCCTAAGTTTAACCCTACGAACAGGAGCATGTTCATCGAAGAGAGCAAGGACAGCCTGATTGAAGATACGCAGTTTGTCATCAATTGTCGTTGCCGCTGCAAGCTGGTCCCAATCAATTTCTGACGCATCTTGATGCAGCTTTTCAACATCCATGCGCGCATAACAACGCATGTGCAGAACTTTAGGAAGAGGTTTAGGTGGCTTTAAGATATAGGAGAGGAAAATGAGATCATGGTGGGAAAAACCAGGTGCAGGACATTGGCCATGAGATGAAACCAAGGAAGGAGTGGATATTAGGATCAAGTCGAGCCACGTATCATCACCAGACACATTAAAATGAGTGGGCTGCAGTGGAAGAACATGGAGACTAACGGACTCAATGGACTATATGCGGCCCACCTAAACGTCTTTACCTTAGTACTTAGTGTTCGACAAATTAACTTTACATAGATAGATAGATAGAATATACTTTATTGTACACCAATAATTGAATCACACTTAAATAACAATATTGTAAAAAATTGGTTACAATGGCGGTCTTATCGCTGAGAGCAATATCTTCCAGACAACCTTTGGAAGGACTTTATGAGCTTTAATTAAAATGGGGAAGGCTATATTAGTGTACTACTGTACAAATATTCATTAATAACGGAAAAACTAATAAAAATACAACTAAAATATATATATATATATATATACAAATACATAAGTACATAAAATAAATAAATATATAATGTGTTCTTTAACATCGTGTGGAGAAAGCAAAGGAATAATCATAAGTTTGAAATAAAATGATTGGCAACCGAGCTTTTAAAAACAGCAAATGACTGAGCTTGTCTTACTGACACCGGCAATCCATTCCACAACCAAATGGCCTGCACCGTAAACGACTGGTCGTAAAATTTTGTGGAATGCGTAGGCATCAAAAGTCTCAAATTTTCTGATGATCTCAAATCTCTAACATGTGTGTCATGAAGGAACTTAAAACGTTCTTTGAGGTAAAAGGGAGTCGTTGGATTGAAAAGAATACTGTAGAGTAATGATAAAATATGTGCATTCCGGCGAAGGCGAATAGGCAGCCACTTGAGTTTAGTGCGAAACTCAGAAACATGATCATTTTTGCGCAATCCAAATATGAATCTGATACAAAAATTTACATCTCGCCCTCAAATATATGCGCATGCAGTAAGTGATGCAATATGCAAGCAAACCACACTCAACACATGTTTTGGCCTTCCGCCGAGTATCCACATGAGGTGTTGACTTGCCGACCACTACTATACACATTTGAGGACATCAGGACATGTAATATTGAAGAACTGTTTTTTTTTGACGGAATTAATAATAAGGAGATATTTTTCTGTAGTACTGATCTACACAATACTTGACAAATGCTAGCCTGTCTAGACAGGTTCCCCAAATCTGTGTGCTTCTTTCCTCAAAAGCTCACATCAGACATGTGCTGACATAGTTCACATATGATTTGACCAATACGCATTGCATGTACTTCAAAAGAGGCGTTGACATCTGAGTTTGCTTCGGTGTTATTTCTTATGAAAGTCAGCTAGGAAACACCGGTCCCATTTACTATAAAATAAATAACAAAGGAATAGAGAGTGCACCAGTACCTGCACACATACATGTGCACTGTAATATCTCCTGAACAGCTGGTTAGTCGATAATGACATTGGCCACAGTCAATGACGTCATATTCCCACAAAGCACCTCTCAAAAACGGCACGAAACGCACACTTAGAGAATTACTATCTAATACGTGTAAAGAAAGGGAAAGAAAATAAATGCCACCTTTAGGTACACCTGATGTTAGAGAGAGATGAATATACATCTTTAGTTACGTTCCGATGAAACGCTACATGCTTATTAGTCAAGCGCATGTGTGACGTAACAATCAGAGGTATGTGGGGAAAGAAGGACTCTTGATTTTTGTATAAAATAGTATTTTTAATTCATAAATATTAATGTAATATTTCACAACAGTAGTTATTGTTAAGGTGCAGTTATATAATGTATATTATATGCAGTTATCTAATATATAAAATTCTCGTGTCACAATGTTAGTTACCTTACTCCTCCGAAACGGCTTTACTGATTCTTACCAAATTTTATATGCATATTCAGTAGGTCTGAGAATCGGCTACTATCTATTTTTTAGGGTACGGTAGGGTAGGGGTAGGGTTGGTGTAGGGTAGGGGTAGTGTAGGGTTAGGGTATTGGTAGGGTAGGGTAGTGTAGGGTTTGGGTAGGGTAGGGTAGTGTAGGGGTAGAGTAAGTTGAGGAGGCCGAACGCGCGAGGGAGAGGCAACTCTCTTCCTCGCGCCCCAGCCGTCGTGGTAGACGCCCTGGGCGTCGAGGATCGCGAGCCGATTTCCGGCCACCGTAGGCGCGGGCTTGCGGACGGCGAGCAGGGGTAGCTCACCGTCCGGCAAAGACCAGGCCCTGGTCGGCGGCGCGTCGTGTTCCACGCGCGCCTCAAGGAGCTGTCAGCATTAGTGACGGGGCCTCATAAAGCCATAGCCTGCCGGGTCGCGGAAATATAGTAAAAAGATACCGCGGCTCCGGAACTTACGGGCAGCTGAAGGGACAGGGTGGGTTTTTAGTCCCGCTTAACCCAGAGCGGGAGAAGTTATTCGATGATTTTCCCACCCAGAAAAAAAAAAGGAGTTAGAGTAAGTTATGGGTAGGGTATCGATAGGATAGGGGTAGTGGTATCGGTTGGGTAGGGGTAGGATACCACGCAAACGAAGTCGTGGCGGGTCAGATAGTATAATGTATATAATGTATATTATATAACTGCTGTATGGAACTTTTTTAATAAATTGTAACAAAGGTTGTTTTTTTATTTTATTTTATACTTAACATGTTGTAGTAAAAACTTTTTACCAAAAAATTAAACCGACTCCCAAAAAACACTGAAAAGTGAAAAATAACTTTAATTTCGGAAGTCGGTGCCAAAAACGAAAATACAAAACTAAAGACACCAACTACTGAAATTAAAGTTATTTTTCACTTTGCAGTGTTTTTTGGGAGTCTTTAATTTTTTTGGTAAAAAGGTTTTTATAATGTAACGCCTAGCCTGCAAGCATCAAGCTACCGCGCGCTATGAGCGCGCGGCACACACTGAGGTCCGCGCACCCGGCTCCGCAGTATAGGTGCGCCGCTGGCGCGTGCGCCGAGCGGCGACGACATGCCCGGGCCACGGCCTAATAGATACTGCTGTGGAGCTACTTTTTTTTTTTTTAGTTAGGGCCACTCGTAGATCAGCTCAGTAAGGCTGTGCGTCTACTTAACCGGTCTGTCCTGTGGTGACCTCTAATAAATTAAAGGCCCCCAGCCAGGGCTTACAAACTAAAGTTTACTTACAGCTAATGACCGCACGCTAAGGGCACTCCCTGTGGAGTACGGGCCTCGGCATAGCGGGGTCATTTTGGGAGGGCAGCAAAGGGACAGGCTGGGTCATATTATTTACGGGAGTATTTATTGCTACTGGCTCAGCATCGCGGGCTGGCTCGTTTGGCAAAGGTCGGGGAGGATTTTCATTACAAGTACGCGGACGTCGCGATGGGCCTCGTCGGCGAGGCCGGAATAAGGAACGCGTTCTGTATTTGTGTTTTCTAAGAGTGCTGGTTTCCCTACTGCTCTCTTGTCGGATGGTGGTGGGGTCGTCAGGCTCGTCTAGGATGTTACGCGGGCGACGAACCCGAGAAATCTTGGAGGGTCTGTATCGGGCGGCCGATACGATCAAGGGGTTGTGGAGCTACGGACCAGGCGAATATTATATAGTCGGCGCACACCGAAATCGCGTCAAGGAAAGTTGAAGATCTGAGTCTAGTGTTCTGTGTTCTGATTGGTTGACCATTATATATTAGATTTTGAGTAAACACTACATCCATCCGGGTATTTTGTATAAGATGTGGCTAGGTTTATGACAATACATTCGTCTTCCGAATAGAACATCTGAGTTTAATTTAACAGTAATCCCTATACCTCACAGTGCTTAATAGTGGTGACCCCGACGATAGTGAACGTTAGAAATGGAATCTGAGAATCTCGAAACCATCTCCGTCAAGGCCCGCATCCCTACGTTTTGGCGTGACAAACCAACCTTGTGGTTCGGGCAGTTCGAGACCGTCGTAAATCCTCAGAAGCCCAACGATGAAGCAAAATTCAGTTTAATGGTGGCACATCTCGAAAAGCAAGACGTTGAACAAATCGGTGATATTGTGATGTCTAAGTCGCGCACTGGGAGGTACGATGAAGCTAAGAAGAGGCTTCTTTCTGTCTACGAGGAGTCAGAAACTCAACAGCTGCACAAACTCCTCAATGAAATGGAGCTAGGCGATCAAAAGCCGTCACAGCTGCTCAGACGTATGAGAGAACCTGCTCACGAGAAGCTGCCTGATTCAACCCTTCAAATGCTCTGGATGCGGCACTTACCAGCGTCAACACGAGCAGTCCTGGCGGTTAGTGAACAAACCTCACTTGATATTCTCGCTCAGATGGCCGACAAGATGCAAGACCAAGCCGCTGAAGTATCTGCCGTAAGTTCCTGCTCCTGTCAAGATCGTCAGAAGAAGTCATCATCACGCGCACGTGGACAACCATTGCGTGAAGAACAAGACCTCCGCGATGTTGTTATGCAACTGACGAAGGAGATCGCCGAGCTACGAGTCGAACAGGCGCGGAACACTACACGGGCATCGCGCTATTTCGCACGCTCAAGATCTCTGTCTCGCTCACGCTCCGGCACCGGGCGACAACGTAAATACAGCCCCACAGCAAGCGGCGTCTGCTATTTCCACAAACGATTCGGCAAGCGCGCACGCAACTGCCGATCTCCATGTAATTTTAATGATAAGCAGGAAAACTAGCCGAGATCTTGGCTACGACGGGACCCGAGATCAGCAACATATCAGTATACCGTCTATACGTTTACGACACCGCCAACAAACTACGATTCCTTATCGATACTGGAGCGAATGTATCGGTCGTGCCTGCACTCAAGAAAGGAATTACGTCATCAGACATATTACTCTACGCTGCTAACGGTACGCCTATAAGAACATATGGCGATCGCAACTTAGATCTCAACCTCGGTTTACGTCGTTCATTTAAGTGGAACTTCATCGTGGCCGACGTGAAGAAACCTATCATCGGAGCTGATTTTCTGAGACATCACGACCTTTTAGTTGATCTACGAGCCCAGAAACTTATAGACAAGAGGACCGGCTTAACAATCAACGGGTGCATATCGAATACCTCATCGGCGCCGACAGTGCTCACACTCAACGTAAACGACCCGTACTGCGACCTGCTGAAGAAATATAACGAGATTACTTCACCGCACTTCAGTAACATAACAAATAGTGACGTGGAACACCACATCGTTACCCAGGGTCCACCTGTTTACTGCAGAGCCCGACCTCTGCCACCGCACAGATATAACGCCGCTAAAGAAACGTTCCAGCTGATGATTGAACAGTCAGTTGAACAATCTGTAGACCGTCTAAGTCTCCTTGGGCCAGTGCCCTCCACCTGGTCCAGAAGAAAAATGGTGAATATCGACCCTGCGGGGACTACAGGAAACTGAACGCCGTGACAAAGCCAGACCGGTACCCGATACCCCGACTTCGTGACTTCACCTACAGGTTGGAGGGGATGAAGATATTCACGAAAATCGACCTTCGAAAAGCTTACCATCAGATTAGAATCCGGCCAGAGGACATTGAAAAAACCGCAGTGATTACACCATTCGGATTATTCGAATTCCCTCGAATGTGTTTCGGTTTACGCAACGCGGGACAAACTTTTCAGCGGCACATCCATAATGTACTGGGTGACCTGCCATACGTCTTCCCATTCATTGACGATTTGCTTCTCGCTTCTTCTGATCCTCACCAACACCGGCAACATCTAGAAGAAGTGTTTAGTCGACTGCAAAAACACGGACTTAGAATAAACGTGTCGAAGTGCGTTTTCGGTAAAGAAAACCTTGAGTTCCTGGGATATGACGTGTCACCTGAGGGAATTCAGCCTACGGAAGATCGTGTGAAGACCATAACGACTTTCCCTGAGCCTAAGACAGTACAAGAACTGAGACGCTTTCTTGGCATAATAAATTTCTACAAAGAAAGTATTCCTCACGCAGCTCACAGTCAAGAAAAACTATATAAGTACCTTCACACTTCGAAAAAGAACGACAAGACTCAGATAAATCTTACGTCTGAAGAAAAAGAAGCATTCCAAGCATGCAGAACCAGCATTAAGAACGCCGTAGTATTATCACACCCGTCTCATCAACACCTGCGTCGGCGGCGCACTACAACAATATGTTAATGGAAGATGGGAGCCGCTCGGGTTTTTTTCAAAGAAGCTGACGGACCCGCAAAGAAAATACAGTACTTTCGACCGTGAATTACTGGCTATTTACCTTGCAATCAGACACTTCAGACGAATGTTCGAGGGAAGAAAAATAGCTGTGTACACTGATCACAAACCTCTTACGTTTGCCCTCACGAGAGAATACAGCAAGACCGAAACACCGATGCGAACGCGATATCTTCACTACATCAGTCAGTTTACGTCAACGATTAAATATATCGATGGAAAGGAAAACGTCGTCGCTGACGCACTATCACGGATAGAAGCCATTGCATTACCATCACCGATTGATTATGAAGAACTGGCTATTCAACAACGTACGGACAGCGAAATCAATGACGTCATCCTCAACAAAAAACTAAAATTTGAACGTCTGCAGCCGACCAACACGGGACATAGAATATTATGCGAAACATCAACGGGCGGCGTGCGACCGTACATACCAAACTCTCTGCGGCGTACAGTATTCACCGCTATGCACGAGATGAGTCATCCCGGTATTTGAGCCACGAGACATCTCATTACGAACCGATTTTTCTGGCCGAGTATGAACAGTGATATAAACAGTTGGACAAGAAGTTGTATCGCATGTCAGAAATCCAAGGTACATAGACATACTGTATCACCGTTAGAAGCATTTCCAGAAGCCGACCGCCTGTCTCATATACACATCGACATCGTGGGACCACTACCACTATCAGATGGCAAGCGATACTGTGTGACCGTCATAGACAGGACGACGAGATGGCCCGAAGCCTACCCAGTGGCTGATATCACCGCAGAAACAGTCGCCCGTGCTGTTTATGAGGGCTGGATAGTTCGTTATGGCTGCCCAGAAAGATTGACTACCGACCAAGGACGTCAATTCGAATCGGAACTATTTAGTAGCCTGATGAAGCGACTGGGGATCGAACGAATACGAACGACGGCGTACCACCCTCAAGCTAACGGAATGATCGAGCGCTGGCACCGTTCTCTCAAAACTGCCCTCACATCACGACTTAAAAATACAAGCTGGACGTATGAGTTGCCGACTGTGCTGATGGGTTTACGTGCAACAATAAAAAACGATACTGACGTTTCTGCTGCAGAAGCATTGTATGGACAGACACTGAGATTACCCGGAGAAATGCTCGGCGTAAATATAAGAGAACAACCTAAATCTCATTATGAAGATGTCATCGCGAGCACAATGAAGAAACTACACAGTGCATATATACATACAGACCGGCGTACCTCATTCATTCCTCGGCAGCTACAAACATGTACACATGTGTTCGTGCGCAACGATGCAACGCGCAAGCCTCTCACACCAACATACAACGGTCCATATCGCATTGTTCAACGCAATGATAAGACGTACGCCATTCAAGTTCAGACAAAAACAAAGACTGTTTCTTTGGATCGTCTAAAACCTGCCTTCCTGTTGGAGCCTGAACCTGACGCTGCATCCAACCGTGATACCACCTACACGACGAAGTCTGGCAGGATATCCAAACCTCCGGTACGCTTCGCTGGGGGGGAGCACTGTAACGCCTAGCCTGCAAGCATCAAGCTACCGCGCGCTATGAGCGCGCGGCACACACTGAGGTCCGCGCACCCGGCTCCGCAGTATAGGTGCGCCGCTGGCGCGTGCGCCGAGCGGCGACGACATGCCCGGGCCACGGCCTAATAGATACTGCTGTGGAGCTACTTTTTTTTTTTTTTTTTAGGTAGGGCCACTCGTAGGTCAGCTCAGTAAGGCTGTGCGTCTACTTAACCGGTCTGTCCTGTGGTGACCTCTAATAAATTAAAGGCCCCCAGCCAGGGCTTACAAACTAAAGTTTACTTACAGCTAATGACCGCACGCTAAGGGCACTCCCTGTGGAGTACGGGCCTCGGCATAGCGGGGTCATTTTGGGAGGGCAGCAAAGGGACAGGCTGGGTCATATTATTTACGGGAGTATTTATTGCTACTGGCTCAGCATCGCGGGCTGGCTCGTTTGGCAAAGGTCGGGGAGGATTTTCATTACAAGTACGCGGACGTCGCGATGGGCCTCGTCGGCGAGGCCGGAATAAGGAACGCGTTCTGTATTTGTGTTTTCTAAGAGTGCTGGTTTCCCTACTGCTCTCTTGTCGGATGGTGGTGGGGTCGTCAGGCTCGTCTAGGATGTTACGCGGGCGACGAACCCGAGAAATCTTGGAGGGTCTGTATCGGGCGGCCGATACGATCAGGGGGTTGTGGAGCTACGGACCAGGCGAATATTATATAGTCGGCGCACACCGAAATCGCGTCAAGGAAAGTTGAAGATCTGAGTCTAGTGTTCTGTGTTCTGATTGGTTGACCATTATATATTAGATTTTGAGTAAACACTACATCCATCCGGGTATTTTGTATAAGATGTGGCTAGGTTTATGACAATACATTCGTCTTCCGAATAGAACATCTGAGTTTAATTTAACAGTAATCCCTATACCTCACAGTGCTTAACAATAACATACGGAAACCTCTAAGAAAATATGTTTAACTTTTATTTTACATGAGATGACAGAAATAAAAATACGTTGAAATGTCAAGTGTACAAAAAAAAAAAAAAAACAATTTATTTTACGCCCGCAGCATGCGTAAGGAGTTCCGACGTCGCTGTCGCTACAATAGTTTATTTTTCAATCTGTCAACCGTTTTAGCCCGGTGTAAATAATGTTTTTTTACTTATTTTGATTTTTTTACAGAGTAGTAGAGAAATGCGTAACCAATATTCGTAAAGTAAGTTACTTTAATTTTAGGTTAATAATCGGTGGTGTTTTTCGGTTTAGAATTATCGTATGTTATGCCTTATCCTATGTTGCTGTTTCTTTATTTTTTTATGGTTTTTGTATTTTACTTCCGTTGAAGCTTCGAATGCGTTCGGCATGGTTCAGATAATATATTTGTGAATTTAGCTTAAAATAAGTCAATATATTCATGCTATTTATTTGTTAGGCATGGATGTGTGTTTGTTTTCATATATTTAACAATTTCTCTACTAACTAGGATTTTTCTTATAACAAAAACCTATTATAACCTACTAAACTATTACCTGCGGGGTAATTGCGTAACACACTTACAGTAGGAATCGGTTTCATTATGCTAAATCAACAACACTCACTGTGGTATTTACGTTGTTGAGCAGACCAATATTTCGAACATATGTAGCAATGGATTAGCAATATACGCCAAAATCATTCAGATCTTGATAAGTGTGTTACGTAATTATTGCGATGCTTATTATATGGTGACGTTTAGAAGTAGCTTAGGATGTATGTAAATGATAAATAAGTGGTTTTCGTACTTTTCAGCTTCCCAAAAGATGGTAATATAAAAAAGGAATGGATTGATGCCACAGGCATGCCACCTAACTGGTACCCTACAAAAAATAGCACCATAAATGCTCGGTTCACTTCAGCGCAGAAATGTTCCAGCCTGAATGGACAATTCCAAAATTAAGGGTACAACTGATTTTTGAAGATGTGGGTTAAATTTTATTTTATTACTTCAGTAATAAAATAAAATTTAACCCACTTCAAGCTTTAAGCTTTAAGCTTTCAAGCTATTCTCATGTTTTAGGGCATTCATAAAATCAGTCATTCAACTTTTCAGGATTCTATACAACCTATACAGCTGGTATGTTCCGATCAAGAGCGTAATGTAAGTTAACATCAACTTCTATTTGACCTAATCACTATGATAATTAAATATTAAGATTTAAGTCGAAAGCGCCAGGGTAGCCCTTAATACTTAGTAGGTAGTACTTAATAATAATTATGTAATGTTATGTTCTTAATAATATGTTTATTGTTATTATAATATTTTCTGGACATGCCATTTTTTATTTTGTTCATTTTCAGGTGCCCAAAAAAAATGTACAATAACAAATGGAAGAATCGATAACTTTTCGATTTAGTCAATCACTAGCGTATATGTAAAATAAATTGCTTTTGCACAGCACAACGATAGCGACCGATGTTTTTGTGTGGGTAAATAATAAGGTGCATGGTAAATACACGTTGTGTTTGACGGAATAAGGTTTATTATTGATTGTACATTGTACGTTCTGATTTAGGAAATGCGGGTGTGTGCGCGAGTGCGTATCTATTGATTTTATTAAACTGCATGTGTAGTTGTTCCCCGCCCAGCGCCTAACTGGAGACACACGGTTCCGATATAATTTCTTCTGTTGACCACATCTACTTATTTATTTTATCTAAGGTTAAAATGCACTCACGATACACGAGACATTCCTAGTGATTGAAAAAAAAAACTATTTAGAAAAAAATAGAACCGACTTCCATATAAAAACACTACAAAGGCAAAAATAACTTTAATTTCGGAAGGCGGTGTCAAAAACGAAAATATATACAAAACTAAAGACACCGCCTTCCGAAATTAAAGTTATTTTTGCCTTTGTAGTGTTCTTATATGGAAGTCGGTTCTATTTTTTTCTAAAAAGTTTTTTTTCACGCTTCTTAGTGGGTCGGTTTGTAATTTATCTAGTTACAAAAACCAAAATGTCAACTACTTATCACCTTTTACAAAATATTGATTTCCCCGGTGCAGAGCCGTTAATTTTTGAGGAGTTCTCCTGGTACATCACTATCCGATCTACTTCACCATATGCATTGTGACGTGCATAAAGTGCTTAACATCCATATTCAAGTAATCTAATCGTAATCAACGAAATACTTATTATTGAGTAGTTTCGGCGGCCATCTGGGGTCTTCATCATCAGTTCCACTTCCTCAAATGGTCCTTTTCGAGAGCAACTGTACAAGGTACTATAAGAAATACCCAAAATGCTATAGGTGTACCTATAATATTTGAAGAGTTCCCTCGATTTCTCCATGATCCCATCATCAAATCCAAACGTTTGGAAACGACAATGGGACCAACTTGAAAGTATACCCTTTCAAAAAAAAAAAGAATTTTCCAAATCGGTCCAGCCATCTCCGAGTTATGAGCGTAGATAGTACGTTTGATACAGTGGTACGGTTGAGCTATTTAAAAATCGGACATTTCGTTTGCGCTTGGACGTATATGAATATTTAGTTTTAGTGTTGATTGCGAGTGGACTAAACTAAATGTTAAGTAAATAAAGATATTATTTTTATATTTTAGTTTTTATTGTTTCGTAGCCAAATGACACATACCATTTTTTCTCCAAGTCAATTGTTTGAAATAATATTATTATTTAATCTGCACTGTCCCACTGCTGGGCAAAGACCTCCCTTCATTCCTTCCAATGGTCCCGGTTGTGCGCCCATTCTTTCCAATTCTCAAGGAAGACATCAAGTTCGTCCCGCCATCTCCTTCGTGGTCTGCAGCGACCTTGTGTCCCTGTTTCAGGGCACCATTCTTGAGGTTTACGGGCCTACAGCTCGTTCGGCATGCATATTGTTCGTTTGAAATATATTTATTCATTTTATTAACACTATGAAAAACAAAGTTGAAAGCAAAACTTGAAAAAAAAATACCCAAAACGCTATAGGTGTGCCTATAATATTTGAAGAGTTCCCTCGATTTGTCCATGATCCCATCACCAGATCCAAACGTGACGACAATGGGACCAACTAGAAAGTATACCCTTTCAAACAAAAAAAGAATTTTCCAAATCGGTCTAGCCATCTCCGAGTTATGAGGTAACATACATAAAAAAAAAAAAACAAAAGTTCAAGACGAATTGTAAACCTCCTTTTTTTGAAGTCGGTTAAAAATGTTACAAACCCGTATGAAATGTTATTGTGTTACACAAGGTTATGAACTATTATATAATTGCTATGTGGGAGCACCTTTAAGCAATTATTATAAAATTTATATATAAAATAAAAATATTATATTCATTCAATATAATAATTAACAACACAAAAACTGGTATAATAGTTCCCCAACCTCCCCTAACGTCACGTGACTGACTTCATTCATACGCTAGCCGCCATTAGCCGTGTTGAAAAATTAAAATAAAAAATGTATTTCTGTTGATATTTACCTATGAAATGACTCATTTTGGCCTCTCACGGAAGCAGTATAATTATTGCAACGTCTGAAAATACACAAAGGCATGTTTTTACCTAATTTTCTTTTCAAACACATTTTTTCTTAAGATATGTAGCGTCGCGTTCGCGACACAGGTTCGTGCGTAACTAAACAGATACGAGGCACTTACCTTGATTTCAACTTGCCATTTCAGAGCGCGGACAACGCATCTATACTTTATTATTATCATTGGCCACAGTGGCCTAAATCGGCTAGGAGATCTTTTATTATTATATTAACCAAATCAGATTGACTTTACAAGGTTAACCTTTTTACAAAATAAATAAGTTGTAATCCGCCAATACCTCATGTAATTCCTAACATTCTGAGAAGTTTTTAAGACATTGATGTGATTGTTTTTTTACTATCAGAAATTGGTTTGAGGTAAGGCGGGTCGGTTTTAATTTTCTCATATTGATAGATAATTAACATTCTTGATACCAAATATTAAGCCTCGCTCATCCGATATTACCTCCAGGCAGGCTCTTAGAAATGCTACCGAAGCATTAAATATTTGACGTGAACATTACGTACTCTGGGTAAAAATACATTCGATATCGTAGTATATATTTTGCAGGTTTTTATGCAAAATTTAAGAGACTGTTAATGTTTAGCATGGTGGAATACTTATTCTTTGTTAGATTTACAAAAATATATAGATAATATATTTTTTATTGTACACCATAACAAAACTAAATGAGGACTTAAAAACTAAAGGGTGTTACAATGGGCGGTTTAATCGCTAAAAGCGATCTTTTACAGACAACGTTTGGATGGATTTGACACAGCAGGAGAAAATAAAAATGCAGGTAGTCCATGGTGTACTACATTCACTTATATACAATAGGTACATAAGTAATAACCTACATACACAAAACACATTTATATTTATACATAAAAAAGATGGGATATATAAAAAATAGTAACAAATTGAAGAGAGAAATTGAGATAGTTTATCATGGTTTTGAAAGAAGGACCCTTCCTTCTTTCAAAACCATGATAAACTATCTGTCAGTAAGACAAGCACAACCCCTGTTGTGCTTGTCTTACTGACACGGGAAGAGTATTCCACAGTCGTACTGCTTGAGCTGCGAACGGCTTACCAAAGAAATTGGTGGAGTGACTCGTTACCTCTAGCCTCAAGTTTTCCGATGACCTAAGCTAAGGAAATATCGACTCCTCGAATGAAGCCGCGGGTATAATGAGAACTTACTCAAATAAATAACTCGAACGTTCAAAACAAGCAATCACATAGAAACAGATAATGTATCTTAGCTTCTTCCAACTATGTTAGGTTTCGCTTCAAGACTAACCGTATGCCGCTGAGTTACATTTTTAGGGTTCCGTAACCGAATGGCAAAAAAACGGAACCCTTATAGTTTCGTCATGTCTGTCCGTCTGTTTGTCTGTCTGTCTGTCTTATTGTCTATTTTATTCCGAAACTATTAAGGCTATACATGTGAAACTTGGTAGGTAGATGTATTCTTTATCATGAAACCTATGCGTGTGTGGTATTTATAGACAGGTCTTCAAAAATGACAATGAGGTTTCTAAAACCACATTTTCATAAAGTTAATCGTTTAAAAGATATACGCTTCCAAAATGGTAAAATGTGTATCCTCCCCCCCCCCCCCCTCCCCACTCCTCTAACTTCTATAATAATGGAGTGAAAAATCTAAAAAAATAAATTTATGTAGATCTTAATGTAAACTTTCACCCAAAATTGGTTACAACGAGATCGGGTCTGCAGTTTTTGAGATACAGCATATTTTCTAAAACCGCAAATATAACTTTGTAATTCATACAAACACTATGAAAAACAAATGTATTTGGCGTAGTTGTAAAAAAATGTAAATAAGATAGTTTTAAGACATTTGTAAGGTTTTTTTTGTCAAATAAATATACATATATTATATTATTATAGTTACTGCGGAAGCCTTCATAGGCGAGTCTCACTCGCACTTGGCCATTTTTTTTTACATGGAGCGATTACCATTAACGATTAATTTTATGATTAACACGAAAAACTTTTATGCAAATTCGTTAGACACAACCAACACTTATTTACTACACGAAAACACATACAAACTCACTATATATTACGACACAAAAATAGGCTTAACACTTTTCCAGCGAAGCGATTACACATGCGGATCCCGCCGTACGCGGGCCAATTTTGGCATATTTCAAATGTTCATAGAATGTAAACTATAATAGATATCTGTTTAAGTTTTTTATTGTTATGTTACTCCCTTATTATATTTTGTATATAAAAAATAAATCAAAGAAATGTAATAATTTTACTTTTACGTGATTTATGAACAGTAAGTAAGAAAATGCATCACATATCCTATTCGTGACGCGCGAGTGAGGTTAAAACCGCCCGCACGTACTCATATCTTATTCGTGATCCACTGGCAAAGTGTTAACTTACCTGGGGGCTCTAAACTGAAATTACACTCCACAAGCACCTTAGTAATGTCAGTAAAAATATAAAATTAAAAATGAACAAAAATGTAATATATTTATGAATAAATTAAAACAATTTCTTATCTATAAATGTTATTATGATGTAAATAAATATTTCAGTCATAATTAAAATAAATGTATAAAAATAGTATCTAAAAAATTTATAAAACCTATGTAGGAGTAGTTTACATTATAAACATATACACATTTTATTTATAATAATTGTAAAGCCCTTTTCCTCTATTATAATTTGCTGTGTCCGACAGGGTCCACAATGATTTGTAAACTATGTATATTTTTGTATGCACCTACCACCTAAATTCACATTGTGGAACGCATTAAATGATTGAGTATTGAGTAGAGGAACTGCAGCATATTTGGAACACTAGTTTGTTTTTTGAGAATAAATTTAAAGAGAAACGGGATGACTCAATAAAAATACATTAAATTATTGCCAAATTATTAAACTTTAGTAATGAGAACGATCAAATATAACAAAATCCAGATATTTTATCAAAATGCCAATCAAACTAAAAATACTGCAAAAACGTGATTTGACTTAGGGTACAGGTAATTTGGAATATAGTACCTATTCCAAATTATATTCACATTTTTTCTTTGAAACTTGCTAACACTTTTTCTTAGAAACTAATAGAATTCTTATCTTTGTAATAGTTATATATTTATTTATTTATTTATTAATGTAGGGAAAATTAACAGATGCATATTAAAAAATAACAAAAATGTCTTAAACTATAAACTTATCTAATACACAACCCACAACATTTTCCTCAGATTACTGTAAAAATTTTAATCAACCTGTGAGCAGACATTTGCAGAATTGTTCAACCACGCTATTAATTATTACGATAAACAAACCTTAGCCTAATACATAAAATTTAAGCCATTGTACTAACAATAGTTTCTTATTTTGTGTATGAAATAACTAATTATTATTATTGAGACTAATATAAAATAACCAAACAAAACTGATATAAAAACTAAACTTCCGGAACATTCTGCCGATCCTTAAGTATTTTAATGATACTATTTTTATAACTAGTTTTACTGAGATGTAAAATGTCGATTGCACTAAAATGTTCATTGTATGTATAAACCAAACGATGCAGCGGCGAGCGATCACCAGAATTTGTTCTGCGAAGGCTGGTAGCAAATAGATGTCTCGTGCGTACTGCTCGCCCCTGCACTGAGCGAGGGATCAGGTAGCTCAAGCGATTAATTAAATCAGGGCAATCAAATTTATTGCGGCATACACTGAAGAGGGTCATTGTGTCAAGAAGCATACGTCTAGATTCTAAGGTCAGCATGTCGTATTTAATAAGAAGAGTTCTGGAAGAAATTCTTCTGCGAAATAATTTATATTGCATTGCTCGAAGATATTTACGCTGGACTAATTCGATAGACTCTTTGTATTTGGCATAATAGGGATTCCAAATAGGTACTGCATATTCTAGTTGCGGTCTTATTACTGACTTATACAAATGGAGGAACGTGGCTGGACGACGGAATTCGCGAGATGCTCTCATTACAAAGCCAAACATTTGGTACGCTTTATTAATAATTTTTTCAACATGAGTACTTAAATTTAGTTTTGAATCCAAATATACGCCAAGATCACGAAGACAGGTAACTTTGTTAAGAATATTATCAGCAAGTTGATAGTTGAAGTTGATCGGATTTTTCTTTTTAGTGAATGTAATACTCTGGCACTTAGGCAGACTGAGATATAGGTTATTAGCACAGCAATAGTTAGACAAACGATCAAGATCAAGCTGAAACTCCACACAATCATGAACATTCGTTATTTTTTTGAAAACTTTTAAATCATCAGCGTATAAAAGAAATTTAGAATGTTTGAAACAATGTTTTATGTCATTTATAAATAAAATAAAAAGTAAAGGACCCAAAATGGAGCCTTGTGGTACACCTGAAGTAACCTGAATAGAGTTAGATTCGAAACCGTCAATCACTACTTTTTGCGTCCTGTTTGTTATATAAGAGACAAACCAACGAAGCAGATCACCTCTGATACCATTATATGCGATCTTATTGAGCAGCAATTTATGATCTACTTTATCAAACGCCTTCTGAAAATCAGTGTATACCGCATCAATTTGTAGTCTATTATCAATGCCCTCAAAGAGTTGACTTGTATATACTAGAAGATTACTTATACATGATCTATTTCGAACAAAACCGTGTTGTTCATTAATTATAATACGCCGAATAAAAGGATATATTTCATTAAAAACTACTTTTTCGAAAAGTTTTGAGAATGTAGATAACATGGAAATAGGACGATACATCTCCACATCATTTTTTGAACCACTTTTGTGTACGGGCACAATGTTCGCAGACTTCCACACGCGAGGAAAGACACCTTGAGATAAACACTTATTGAAAATAATGTAGATTGGATGACATATAGTACTGTATGTGTTTTTCACAAATATTGCGGGAATACCATCAGGACCAGGTCCTTTGGTAAGGTCAAGTGATTTTAGTTCCGTGCGTATCTTATCTAAGGAGATGTGCAATTGGGATAGGTTAATATCGTGATCAGTACTCGCAGGTGGAGGTTCCCACGACTCTGAATTAAATGAGGATGCTTCATACACAGAGTGGAAAAAAGCCGAAAATAAATTACACGTTTTGTTTAGATCATTCGAAGAGACCTGCTGATAAAAGACGGTATCGGGAACTTTACTAGTAGCTTTACGGTTGGAAATATACGACCAGAAAGCCTTGTCATTTGTGGGAATATTATCTTCAACTGAATTCATATAAGATTTATAACATTTATCAGCTAATTCTTTGAATTTGGACCTGTTTATAGAAAATATTTCGTAGTCGTACAACCTGCCATATTTTTTCCATTTGATCCACGCAGAAGTTTTATTTTTGTAAATACGTATTAGTGTTTTTGAAAACCAAATAGGAAAGTATATATTTTTAGGTTGGCGCATAGGAGTGTGTGATCTAATTATTTCAAAAAGTTTTTCATAAAATACAGACACCGCCTCATCCGGCAATACAGTTTCAAGTAAACTAATCCAATCAACATTATCAATATCTTTATTGATTTTTTCGTAGTCTGCTTTGTAATAATTTAATGGGTTTTGCACCTTGTCTTTAGAGACATGTGATGTCGCAGGAATAACAAGTTCTACTTGAATACAAAAGGGCGGATGATGTGTATCTGTAGGCAAGAGCGGTACGTTTACAGGGTGTGTTATAGAGTGCGAATTGCAATAAAACAAATCTAAAATTCGATCATTGCAGTTAGTCAAGTCATTATATTGCCTTAAATTTAGTTGTGAGCAAAAACCAAGTAAGGATCGAGATATATTACTGAAGGAGGTACTGGCTGCACAATCCATATACGTCGTTTTTTTTTATCCAGTGAATTTGTGGCAAATTAAAGTCACCAGTCAAAATAATATTATCTACAAGAGAGTGGTCGAATACAGTTGAAATAGAATCAAGAAAATTAATGTATATCTGTTCGGACATGTTCGGGGGTATATAAGTGGCACATAATAAATGATATTTATTACCGTTAGAAGGGATTTTAACAATAACGTGTTCAGGTAGAACTAGTGGGGGTGAAAGCAAAAGACATGAAGGCTTAAGTTCTCGAGAGACTGCTATAAGTACACCGCCCCCGTCCTTTTTTTTAGAGACAACACGATTACGGTCACACCTAAAAATAAAATAACGCTCATCAATAAATTCATTATCCGAAATGTCCGATGTTAACCATGTTTCCGTAAAAATAATAATATCATACGCATGCGCTAGTATACTAAGATATAAAGTATTCAACTTAGTCCTGATCCCTCGACAATTTTGGTAATATATTGTTAAGTTCTTACTAGCCATTCCTGGAAATTAGACTAACAATAGTAGTGATGACAAGCAATGTTGAGTGACAAGTATTACAAGTTAGTATAAATATAGCAATCAACATCTCAGCATTCACTAGAAAAGATGTAAGAGTAAATGAAGCGCTAACATAATTGCAGTAATATATAAATAAGTTATGGATCGGTAACATCTTAGTAAAATAAAGACAACATATATAAATTTTGATACAAATGGCATAATAAGGTTCTTTAACTAAATTCAACAAAAAATGAGGCACGAGCAAAAAGCAAAAGCAAGCGATATACAATACAATTTTCGTGACCAGAATTAGTGTACACAACAAAACTCTATTTATTAGTTGGTTTTTCTGAACGATTATTTGAGATAATTTTATTTGATATATCGGCTTCCGTATGTATAGCATAAGTAGAAGATAAATCACTTTCTTTGACCAATACAGTAGCGTTTCGGATCCACACGTATTTAAACTTGTTCGCTTTAGCTGCATCCCGGCATTTACGAAATAACGTCTTCTTACGGAGTGTTAAATGCTCATTTATATAGATACGGCACGGTATTCCGGCTAAGCCAATGCGGTCAGATGTCAATCCCTTCGAAAGTCGATAGGCCCTCAGCACGTTATCACGAAGCAGTCGAGACGTGAATTTGACTATAATGTTCTTAGGGCGCGTATTCTGCGTATGCGCATGTGGAACACGATGCACCGCAACTATGTCACGCTCAGTTACGGTTAAATTAATAGTTGATGTTATTGATTGTAATATAGTCATCAAGTTTTCACCCCGCTTCTCTGGCATATTACATATTTCTATATTACACTGGCGTGCTTGTTGTTCCAACCCGTCTATTTTATTTTCCAATATTTCAATGGTAGTGGCATCAGAATTACTCACTTTCAGTTCCAAATCGGTAATACGTTTCACGCCATCACTATAGTTTTCAGCGTTAAAGTTGATTGCCGACTTCAACTCCGTTATTTCTTGAGACAGTTCCGCGTATTTAGATTTCAGTTCAGCAACGTCTGTTAGAGTAGTAGAATATTCTGTGCGTAGATCTTGTACGTCCTTATGAATTTGGGAAAAAGCAGAGGAAAGAGCATTTAACTCTTCTCTGAGAGTATTAATACTCATGTTTATGCCAGAAAACTGCCCGACCATGTCAGCGCGCATATCGCTAATGCTTTTTTTCAACTCAGCGGATAATGCAGTTATGGCCAACGTCAACTCGCAGTCAGGTTGCTTCCTCTTTCTCTGTGTGACGTTTGTAACGGGCTCTTCCTGTGCAAGATCCGGATAGGAATGAGCTTTACCCGGAGAGTGAAACATGATACTTAAAAGTAAAATACTATAATACCGCGATACAGTAATACAGTTGTACAACAATGTTGAGGTACTTTATATCTCGTTAATCTGTGACGTATACGGTGCAGGTATGAATACGCTATTTCGCCAACGACGGAAGTCCGGGTTCGAATCTCGCCAACAGCGACCACTTTTTGAAGTTTATAAAAACGATTGTTAGGAGACTGTCGAAGCGGGACAGCGCTCTACAAAGTCCAAGATGGCGCAGGCACCATACAGCACACAACACAAGATAGTAAGAGAGGTACCGATATTAAATTAAGAAAATCGGCAAACTTCCAACGATAGTTAGCTTAAACACAACACGGGAACTGACAGCACGTCTGCTCACAGATAGTCACCAGAGAGAACTGATATATATTCTATAGGTAATCAATTTTTTTAAACCAAAAATAACATCTACTACTCCAAATTATGTTCACTCTCGGTATTCCAAATAAACAGCACAACATGCTTACCTAAAATTGCAAGTCACATTTTTAATTCTAGAAATATTTACAAAATTATAGTAACATCTTAAACTAACAAGGTCACTCAGCATTTTAAATAATTACAATAAAGATTTAAAGTATTACAGCAAATGATTGCCACTGATTGCATTCTTACCGGAAATGTTTTCAAAGCAGGCGTCTCGTTCGCTTGGGGCTGGTAGCCGGAATCTCAAAATGGCGTCCTGTTTTACTACTGTATGGCTTCGTGTATCGTATGACGTTATATTTACGGCAAAAAACACAGATAGCGTTTATATGAATTTAGATATCAAAGTATTCCAAGTTATTTGCAGTATTCCAAATATGCTGCAGTTCCTCTATGTATCAGATTTTGTGGCTTCTGACTTCCCGTAACGACTATCGAAGATGTTTAAGTGACGGCCAAGACCAACACGCAACGGCTCAACGTGCTGCTCCAAGGCGCGGAGGAATCTTCATATGTTAAGATTGTCACCCATCCATGGAATGGCCGCGACAAGCGTTGCTTAACCTTGCAGATCGACACGTGCGGCTGTTCTTATATAACCTTTTTTTTTCTCTAGGTGGGAAAATCATCGAATGACTTCTCCCGCTCTGGGTGGAGCGGAAGGGAGTGTCAAAATTCTACTGTCTAAAAACCCACCCTGTTCCTTCAGGTGCCAGTTCAAGTTCCAGGGCCGCAGTATCTCGTTAGCACATTCCCGCAACCCCAGCAGGCAATGGTCCTATGGGACCCCGTCACTATTGCTGACAGCTCTATGAGACGCGCGTGGAACACAACGCGCCGCCGACCCCGGACCTGGTCCTTACCCGACGGTGAGCTACCCCTGCTCGCCGTCCGCTGGCCCGCGCCTACGGTGGCCGGAGATCTGCTTATGATTTAACCTAGCTCCTCAAATAAAAACAGATTAATAGAATATTCTTTATTATACATGTAACAGAATAAACGCAATTCCTGAAAGTAGTTGGTTCAGAATCGGCTTCTGAATCGATTTCCGTCATAAAAAATTGGTGTTAAATTTTGATGGAAAAATCTGTAATGGAAACACAGCATCATTACAAATTAATACAATCCTCAATTGAAGGAAATTGTGTGCGTGTCGCGTCGGCCGCTAACATTGTATGAGTGTATGCGACTGCGTAAGGATATTGTATGACACACATACGTTTTGCGTTTAATAAGGAAAACTATTAAAAAAAAATGCCTAGTAGGTTTCAATTTATTTAGATGTTGTTTTAGACTTAAAATTTTATATCTTAATTGGGGTGTCTGAGGTATTGCACTTAATCTGTTACACGTTGTATACCAATAATTTAAATACACCAAAGCTGCCCAACTCAGTACAGACCACAGTACAAAATTAGCACTTAAAAACTTTTTTGCAAAAAATAAAACCGACTTCCATATCAAAACACTACAAAGCCAAAAATAATTTTAATTTCGGTAGTCGGTGTTATTGGTTTTGTATTTTCTTTTTTTTTCACACCGCCTTCCGAAATTAAAATTATTTTTGGCTTTGTAGTGTTTTGATATGGAAGTCGGTTTTATTTTTTGCAAAAAAGTTTTTATTTTCGCGCTTTTTAGTGGGTCAGTGAATTTTCCAAATCGATTCGTAAATGACGGAGTTATGCGCGAACAAAAAACGCAATGCAGAGTAAACGAAAAGATCATCAAGGTAAATTATTTTTTTCGACTTTTTTTGATTTTTCAGAAACGGCTCGTCCGATTTCGATAAAATTTTCATGGGACCATTTGGGAAGTATACCCTTTCCAACAAAAAAAGAATTTTTCAAATCGGTTGGCAAGCGACGGAGTTATGCGTGGACAAACATAAAAAAAAAAAAAAAAAAAAAAAAATACAAACATCCGAATTGAGAACCTCCTCCTTTTTTAGAAGTCGGTTAAAAATTCAACGACACTCGTTCACGTAAATCTTTTTAATATTTAATTGAACCACAGAGCAAAATATCCAGAAAAAAAACCATAAAAAACGCAAAATATAGCTACCTATAACCTGTCTTTTAGTCAAGAGTGAACAGGTTACTTCTAGGTAAGCGTGCTCTATTTTCGACCAC
Source organism: Tholera decimalis (assembly GCA_943138885.2). Classification (NCBI taxonomy): domain Eukaryota; kingdom Metazoa; phylum Arthropoda; class Insecta; order Lepidoptera; family Noctuidae; genus Tholera; species Tholera decimalis. The sequence goes on along the minus strand of OW964555.2, from coordinate 43,731,358 downwards.
ATAATCACTTACCATCAGGTGAGATGGTGGTAAAACGCGGGCCTATTATCGAAAAAAAAAATCGCAGATTAGTTTACGCCTTCAAAGTTTATGAAATGACTATTAAGTATAGAAGTCAGGCAACATTCAATTGACAGCTGTCAATTTCAATTAAACCAAAGCTCCTAATCTTGTCTCATTATGATTTTAAAGGAGAAAATCGGCCATAGAACAAAATTTGTTAAATTTTTTAATTGACACAGTATTATGCCAATTCATTCTTTTAAGTAACCTCTATCAAGCGCAAGTTCGGTCGTGTATGGAGTACTGCTCTCATCTCTGGGATGGATCTGCCAAATACCAGCTTGATGCACTTGAGTCTATAGAGAAACGGGCCAAAATGCTCATCGGCAACGAGAAACTAGTCGAGACAAGGCTCTAGAGGCGACGTGTTGCAAGCCTATCAGTTTTCTATCGGTTACATTTCGGGGAGTGTGCGATGGAATTGCAGTCTTATTCCACCAAGCCCGTTCCATCATCGGACTACAAGACAAACGGCGAAGCGCCATCGTTACATGGTGGACATCCCACCCATACGCACGAAACGTTTTGGGAATTCTTTCATTGTGCGTACAGCTAAGGAGTGGAATTCCCTGCCGGAGTCTGTGTTTCCTGATAGTTATAACCTGGGAGTCTTTAAGTCAAGAGTGAATAGGTTACTTCTAGGCAAGCGTGCTTCATCTTCGACCACATCATCGCTTAACATCAGGTGAGATTATGGTCAAATGCAAGCCTATCAAATATAAAAAAAAGAAAAAGTAAATAAATAAAATAATGAAGAGCTCGAAGCTAAATAATCACAACCGAACGGGTTGATCTTCAAAGTTGAGCAACGCTTGCTGAGGAAAGAAAGAAAGAAAGAAAAAGTATTTAATGCCAACAGACAAACGACATGCTTACAATATTAAAAACTTATTTTAGTTCCTTAAGACTAGAGTTTGTAATTGGTACTTATATTATGATAGTAGGTAAGGACAAAGATTTAGATATTGACAATTTACGACGAAAAAGGAAACAACAAAAAAAAGGAAAGTGCACGTCGTGGTTGTGACAACAAGGCTCCCACTCAGCATAATGCTATGCCATGGGCATGCCCACAGCACGGCGCTGGTTTTCAGTAGTTGCCTTAAAAATATGACGTACGGAAATCAAGTCTGGCAAATAATATTACTTAAATAATTGATACAATAATATTAAATAAATACAGTAAAATAAATAAATACGGTAATATAAAATAAATAGTGAAACACAAGTCCCATGACGGTCACCTGACGCGTGATATGATGATATATATCTAAGTAGCCTCATGTCACTGCGTAGAACGCCGCCTCGAACCGCGTGTGTATTTTAGTGTATGTTATAAACTTGATCCATCATAACATACAGAGATTCCTCTAAATCTCGGAAAGCATACTAATCCGTTGATCTCAGTTGTCATTTGTACATCTTTGGTAGTTCAGAAACCAGAAATTTTGACACCGGTCATGCCAAAGGGTATCGTGCTACTCACTGTCAGAGCGACTGCTTATCTGACCCCCATAACCTAGTAGGGTTTTCTTTCTTTCTTTCTTTCCTCAGATTAACCCATTCGGTTGTCATTATTTATCTCCGAGTTTTTAATATTTTTTTTTATTGATTATAGGCTCGCGTTTGACCACCATCTCACCTGATGGTAAGTGATGATGTGGTCGAAGATAAAGCATGCCTACCTAGAAGTAACCTATTCACTCTTGACTTAAAGACCCCTAGGTTATAGCTATCAGGAACCACGGACTCCGGCAGGGTATTCCACTCCTTAGCCGTACGCACAATGAAGGTATTCCCAAAACGTTTAGTGCGTATAGGTGGGATGTCCACCATGTAACGATGGCGCATCGCCGTTTGTCTTGTAGTCCGATTATAGAACGAGCTTGGCGGAATTAGATTGTGTAATTACATCGCACACTCCCCGAAATGTAACCGATAGAAAACCGATAGACCAGCAACTCGTCGTTACAATACAGAAAAGAATAACTTGAGATAATTTTGTGTCAATTGAAAAAACTTAACTGATTTTGGTCGATGACCGATGTCTCTCCTTTAAAATAATAATGAGACAAGATTAGGGGCTTTGGTTAAATTGTAATTGATAGCTGTCAAATCAATGTTTCCTGACGTCTGTACTTAATAGTCATTTCTTAACATAATGTCCAGAAAAGAGAGTTACTCACTGTCAGAGCGACTGCTTATCTGACCCCTATAACCACGGAATAGATGAATAAGGTTGGAATGGTAATGTGGGCGTGGCAAGCGCTCCATATTTATGATACGAAAATCATAGCTCGACCGATTAATTCATTCACCACGTTTAGTGCGCTTCGGAATACTTCGGAACACAGAGCTCTGCTTTAAAATACCGTGTTGTACAATCATAACCTGTAAAACAAAAAGTTAGACCGCAAGTATAAAGCGAGGAGGTATATCTTTCCATCAGTAAGTCGAAAATAACATTTAATTACAATTTTATTTGTAAAAAACAAAAAAATATTCTGATCACTATGAAATTCCGAACATTAACAACATTATTGCAACAAATTATAAAAAATATACATTGCCCGATGTGTACTCGCTTAATCAACGCAATGACCAAGTCCACTTACATTGTACTGCATGCGTTGCGTCCTGCACATTTAAACCATTGACGTTTCGTCCTTTGCCCTGATTGGCCGTAAGGCACGGCGCATGTTTATCGACAGTGAGTTGCAATCAGTAGCAAGCTCTCGATTTAAGTGTGTGTAATTTATTTGTGTGCTTAATTCGCATACGTAACGGGCCCCTTGCTTGTAGTGGAGCTAACTGGGAGATAAGCGGCGACACGCATTCTCGTACAAATCTGGAACTATTTCCTTTCTAACCTCTTTTATCTGTTCTGTGCCTATAACCTAGTAGGCGGAGGTCAAACAAGCAGTCGCTCTATGTAAAACATTGTGGTTACATTCACACGACACCTGATTAGATTGGAAGTAGTCCCCTACATAGTTGGCTAAAGGCAAAGCAGATAACGATGATTTCATATAATAATGAAGAGTTGATTAACTGTGTCATTTACACTGTGGTCTTCGAATTTCCGACTAAAATACTTCGGGAAACATGATCTTAAACTTAAGAGACCTATGTTTATTGCAAACCGTTCTCCCTTGAATTTATTTTATCCCTTAGGTAGGTACCTAGTAGATCTTTCTTTAGTTTCAAGAATCTATGTTAATTGGTTTCGGGTTGATAATGAAAAATATTAGATAGTACTCTACGTTAGTGTTAGGCCATTTAATAATTAGCGCGCCTAATTCTTTGAGGTTAAGCAATGCTTCCAACAATAGGGTAGTTTCCCGAGTTACAAAATAATTATTTTATTTGGTCCATTAGGAAGATTTAAAAAAAATATACTTTATTCCAATTGATCACATTTTTGTTGCATAAGACAGTTTGCGTACAAAAGTAACTCTGTCCTAAATTTTGCTCACTTACAGCAAACCTCAGTGCAGCTTCAATTCAATCAGCCAGTTTGGACAGTATATCGAGACTTAGTTAATTTCTGATAGTGTCATCAAAAATATGATTCATCTGCTTATCCTTTTCAGATATCAAAAATATAATTGAACTAGATTAAATTTCACATATTGAATCAGTTTCTTTGTAAAGTGTTAAAGATTTTGAAATGTTTAATTTTTTTTTTAATGAAATCACTAAAATCTAAACGTTTTAGGCGTAAGTCAAGTTTTTAGTCATTATTTATTCACGTAACATATCGAGATATATGATATAGAAAAGCTGATCGTAGTCTTGCCGACGGACCCCAGCTGGGTTTTGAAGGTAACAACATAGTTAAGAAAAGGCTAAACAGATTATAATTTATTTACGTACTTCAGATACAATACATACACATACACACACACACACACACACAATTAAAAGCATACTGATTTATTTTTTCATTTAATATTTTAATAATAAATAATGTCACCAACCTTAACCTGTTGTAAATAAAGAAACACGTCTCTAGTTACCTATGTCTAATTGAACTCTGTAGGTCTGAACGCTGTCTCCCAACACACAGACTCAAGCCTAGTTTGGAAAGAGTTTCTCAGTACCTTTTGGGTAATACACTTTAAAATATACATTACATGCGTATTTAAGAGTCCCTAACAATGTTACTGCCAAAAAAGAGAAATAACCTACTTTTGTAGAACAAATATCTCAATAACAGCATAAAATATCATTTTTCTTTTAAAACAGCGTTATACATTGTATATTTATCTAATATGTGGTCAAATTATAATTTAAATATCTACTCAAAATAAATTATAAAAAAATAAAATACAAACACGTGTTTTTACGAAATCACGTAATACCAGGTTTTACAACTGTTTTTTTAGCTTAATGGGGGTGAATAACAATCTAAAAAAAAATCTTGACCATTGGGCATATAGTGCACTAGTAAGTTGACACGTTATTTTTTGAAAAAAAAAAATGGAGAGATGTACAGACGCCAGCACATCAAGTTACAATTATCTGTCAAATTTCTTTAATAGATTTGCAACTTTATTGTTAAAGAAATTAGGTTCAAGATTGATTGGAAAAATTTGACAGTTTCGGGTAGCTTCATGTGCTGGCGTCTGTACTTAAAAAAAAATAGTAAACTCAGAGAAAACTCAATAAAATCCTTTGCAAAACCGTCGCTTTTGAGTAAGAATTCGTTATTGCAAAATAATTAAAAACCAATTCTGAATAACACAGGTATTTATCTACCAAATTATTATTTTTTATTTTAATTCGGGGCTCATATTCTATTGTAATAACATTTTCAAAGTATGCCTTATAAATCGATGCGCTTGCTCGATTTATTTTGAGTAGATATTTAAATTCTAATTTGACCACATATTAGATAAATATACAATGTTTAACGCTGTTTTAAAAGAAAAATGATATTTTATGCAGTTATTGAGATATTTGTTCTACAAAAGTAGGTAATTTCTCTTTTTTGGCAGTAAAATTGTTAGGGACTCTTAATTAAGAACATAAGACATTTTCAGTTTAATTTTCAATACATGAATTTGAAGTAAGACCTCTGCCAACTATCTACTCCGTTATTATAATAGTGTACTTAAGTTAGTTACTAAAGTTAATTACTTAAGTTAGTACTTAAGTTAAGTTCGGTAAAGCGGACACCTGCGGCTCAAGTACAACTTGTGGGTAAGAATGGTCATTGTAGCTTTCCAAAACATTAAGGTATCGAAATTACAGGGACGCAGGTGATTAGCCGACAGTTTTTGAGAGTTCCTGGCTAATAAGAACTTAACTTTTTAATGACTTGGTTTTACTTTTAGGTGTACCTACTAGCTGATGCCAGCGACTTTGTTCTAACGGTTTTTATATAATCTTTCCAAAATAGATGTAAATAACAATAGCGCTGGTTACATTTAAGGGTCAGCGTAGACCGAACTGCAAAATGCTCGCGCATGGTCGATCAAATTTTTTACTGCTCGAGCATGCAGGCGGCATGCTCGATCATGCGCGAGCCATCTCTGTTGAATACGGTCTGGGTTGCCCGGTGTAAAAGCTTTCCCATTTCTTGGGACTTTCCCAAGCATTGGCTTTTAACATCCGATGGTTCTATATGGAACTCGATATATTGTACAAACATTCAAAACGCTGCACCAAACCGATCAACTTTTCTTCGTCCATGTTCGTAGGTTCCGTTCCGTAGGTTGATAATAAAATAAGGTTTTCTCACTGCAGCAACAGCGGCACGCGGCTGCTCTGCTCGAGCGTGCTCGCGCATGAAGAATGCATACTCGAACACGCAGTCGGCTTGCTCGAGTATGGTCGAGCATCTTTGGGCATGTATTCAATTTTGCGATGTATGGTAATAATCATAAGATATTTTTTTCACTAATCTCAGAAAATGCTCTGCTCTACTCTGCTCTTGTTGTGCGCTGACCCTAACAGGACAGTGAATGAGGCTTATGAACATACTTATTGTGCAATTGAGAATATAAAGCAAGAGTTGTAAGCTCGCTTGTTTCATGGCCTACCCAAACGTCCTTACCTTGGTATTGTTCATCAAATCGTTAAGCTCCTTGTTTTAAGTTGAGCTATACGTTATCTGACAAATGCTTGCACTGTATGGACAGGCCCACTCATATCTGTGAGCATCTTTCCTCAAAAGATCGCCTCGGACGGTAACCTGAAAAGTTCCCATATATTTTTAACCAGTATAGATTGCATGGACTTTAAAAGAGACGGACCCCTGAGTTTGTTTCGGTGTTTCTTCTCAGGGTAGTCAGTTAGGAAACACCGGCCTCATCTAGTTTAAATTTACAAAAATACGTGTAAAAGTGTTATTTAATAACCAATTTGCAAAATAAAGATCATTTATCGTAGAACTCATCTATCGCTTACCATCAAGCATGAACAAAGTCGAGAACGAGGTCATCCGCACACTTTATTTTGGTAATATTAATTAGTCGGTCTTAAAAATCAAGACATCAAATTACAGCGTCTTTAAATTATTAATTTAACGCAAAGGAGATACTTAAACACAAAGAGGTATTTAAAACCTGGCAAAATTGTTATCATAACTCAAAAATAAATTTTATTTTTGAGTTACGGTCATAATTCGTGTTCATTCTTTATTTCAACTTAGCGTAGAAACATAAGTTTGAAACACTTTTAGAAACATTCTGTGCAAATGTTACAAGAAAAGTGGCATTACTTCTTCGTGTTTTCTTTTAATTTATGAAAATACAAGTATACAGGATCACTCAAATACCACAGTGAGTATTATAATGTCCACTCTGCTAGCGCACAGACCTCCTTTGTATGAAAAAGAATCTGCTGTAATCTACCATAGAGGGCCAACTCTGGGCTTATGGATGTCACATGTCTTTGAATTTTGAATCCTAGAACATGTCGGTATACAGTGGAGGTGTGCCCTGCTTGGGCGGAGCACCACCGTGGAGGCGATCGATGGAGGCGACCTCTCGCGCCCTGCCTTTGTTCAGACCATGGTGCGGAGCGAGAGGGAATAGGATGCAGTCGCTAGCATGACTGCTTCGCAGATGGAGAAGGCTGAACGCACGAGGGAGAGGCAACTCTCTTCCTCATGCCCCCGCCGCCGTGGGAGACGCCCCAGGCGTCAGGGATCGCGAGCCGATTTCCGGCCACCGTAGGCGCGGGCCTGCGGACGGTGAGCAGGGGTCGCTCACCGTCCAGTTAGGACCAGGCCCGGGTCGGAAGCGCGTCGTGTTCCACGCGCGTCTCAAAGAGCTGTCAGCACCAGTGACGGGGCCTCATAAGGCCATTACCCGCCGGAGTTGCGGAAATATTCTAACAAGATACCGCGGCCACGGAACTTGAGGGCAGCTGAAGGAACAGGGTGGGTTTTTAGTCAGTAGAAGTCTGACACCCCTTTCCGCTTATTCCAGAGCGGGGCAAGTCATTCGATGATTTTCCCACCCAGAAATTTATTTTTATTAAACCTATATGGTGGTGTGTAGTGTTTACAGATAGGCTGTTAAAAATGACATGGAGGTTTCTAAAATTATTTTTACTTAAAGCCAATCGTCAAAAAAATATGACACTTCCAAAATGGTAAAATGTGTGTGTCGCAACGCCCCCCGCCGACTGAGTCACGCCTTTATTTACCTACCACTTTCCTCGGTATCTTCTCCTCTAACTTTTATAAGCTATTATTATAAAAGTGTTAAAAATAAGTGAAAAATAAAAATAAATATACTGTATAATTTAATGGAAACATTCAATGAAAATTGGTTTGAACGAGATAGAGTCACCAGTTTTTGAGATATAGCACAATTTTCTAATACCGCAAATATAACTTCGTATTTCATACAAATTCTATGAAAAACAAAGTTATTTTGCGTAGTTACTACGAAGCCATTCATGGGCAAGTCTGATTCGCACTTGGTAATTTTTTTTATTAACAACTAATCGATATAGCCAATATTCACTAACACGAGGCCAAGGGTTCTTACTTTTCGAAAATGTCTCAACAACAAAATAATATGCCTCTTACATCTAAAAAGAAAAAAGATCCATAGAGCCAAATGACGTGAATAAACTTGCAGTAGTATAAATGGGTAAACATTTTAACGTGATCACATTTAGCTTTTGGTATTCAGGACCGGTCTCCGATACTATAAAATAAGTTACAGCAGTCATGCAGTAGGATTGCAAATTATAGCCCAAAACTGTGTATTTTTTTATGTGGGTAGAATTCACATTACTTGCAATTTGTTAAACCCTCTAAGCTAAGCTATACAACGTGTAACAGAATAAATGCAATTCCTGAGAGTAGTTGGTTCAGAAACCGCTTCTGAATCGATTTCCGTCATAAAAAATATGTGTTAAATTTTGATGCAAAAATCTTTCATTTAACTTAAAATGGAAACAAAGTAGGTAAGTATCATGACAAATTAATACAATCCCTAATTCAAGGAAATGCGCTCGTGTGCGTGTCGGCCGCTAATATCGCATGAGTGTATGTGGCTGCGTAAGGATATTGTATGATGTACACATGTTTTGCGTTTAGTAAGAATAACTATTTTATAAAAAATGTGTTGGTTTGGTTTCAATTTATTTAGTTACAGATGTTGTTTTAGGCTTATAATTTAATATTCTCATTGGGGTGTCTGAGGTATTGCGCTTAATCTGTTACACCTTGTATATTATTATGCTTGTGTCCAGATTGGGTTGGGTTCGAAGCCGTGACCTCTCGATCAGAAGTCCGACACCTTAGCCATTAGGCCATTGACGCTTATTTGCAGTTCTATATTTATTTTTAGGTCGTAGTTAGTTATGTTTAGTTTAGCGAAGTGGGGGATTATAGAACACATGGATACTCAAGTCCGATTGCAGTGCTTCTAACCAACCTATGCCCCACCTGGTGGAGTGTCCAAAGTACCCAAATACGTACTCTTTTGAAGACTTGATAAACGCCACTGAGGTCATGACTAACAGTACTATCTACTGAGCCCAACATAATATTTTTTTTTATTGATTAATAAGAATTGGTTCGCGAAGTGATGATGTTGTCAAAGATGAAACACGATTTCCTTCTATTCACTCTTGACTAAAAGGTTATAGCTATCAGAAAACAAAAACTCTGGCTGAGAATTCCACTCACTAGCTGTATGCACAATGAAAGTATTCAAAAACTTTTTGTGCTAATGGGTGGATTTCCACCATATAACGATGGCGCATTGCCGTTCATCTTTTAGTCTGATAATGGAACCGGCTTGGTGGAATTATTTGGATTACCATCGATTCGAAGAAGAAGCAAAAGTCAGTGTAATGCACTCTTGGAATCTAACCTAACCTAACTGAAAAATATATTTTAAGCCGCGGTATCTCGTTAGAACAATACCGCAACCCCGTAAGGCAATAGCCCGATCGTGCCCCGTCAGTGCTGCTGACAGCTCTTTGAAGCGCGCGCGGAACACGGCGCGCCGCCGAATCGGGCCTGGTCCTTACCGAACAGTGAGCTACCCCTGTCCCCCGCCGTCCGCAGGTCCGAATCCTGTCTCAGGGCTGCTGAATGAAATATCTTTTGAATTAAGCATCAAAATAATGTTGCTTCCTTCTCGTAATCAACCTTCAATGTTCTTACTGCTGGGTCGCAAGCCTCTCTATGTGTGTGCTATTTGGTAGATATCACATGTCTTCAGATTTTGAGTCCTAGAACATGCTGAATTCCTCACGATGTTCGCCGATTTGAGATGGTGATGATGAAAATTGCACAAAATAATGTCCTTGCCTTGGTTCTAACCTAGAATCCACGATTCGTAAGTCATGCTTAAACCACAGCCCACTGCTTCAAAGTAAAAGTAAAGCAAGAGTAAATAGGCATCTTCTGTGCTCGCTCGTCCCATCTTAGACCTCATCTATCGCTTACCATCAGGCGAGATCGAGGTCAAGATTGGGCTCATTAGTAATAATAAAAAAGTGAATCCAGCGTGCTCCATCTTCGACCACATCATCACTTACCATCAGGTGAGATGGTGCTCAAACGGGAAACTATAATCAACAAAAATAAAACCGTAGTAAATTTATGGGCTAACTTTAGGAGCCCCATGTGCTAGGATTCGAATCCATCCCCATTAGCCGAATATAAGTCTAAAAATTAAGACCATTTCTGAAAATTTCCGAATAAAAACGCAGTAACATTTTGTCCCTCTCGAAACTACTAAACCAGTAATCATAATTTATAAATAACCTTTATATATTACACATAATTTTATTCAAAATAACGATAAAGGCACTCGAAGTTAAAACTTCACATATTGGGTACCTCTAATCCAATTAGTTACAATTTATTTCTGCATATTAATCAAAGCAAAGTCGGTGATATAATGCCAATGTAACCGTATAACTTTGCACTAATTAACTTACCCTACGGTTCTGTCTGCCCTTTTTAGGGTAAGCGAGATTTATTTGAATGGGTAATTCCAGCTAGGGTTGTTGCAAATGTCCGCCTCCGCCTCCGTAACATAACGTTAGGTACCTTCAGCGGGAGGACACGCCCGGGTGTCCTCATTGTGAGGACCACCTGGAGGACACGGTGGAGCATACGGTCGAGGTGTGCCCTGCTTGGGCGGGGCACCGTCGTGTCCTCGTAGAGGCGGTCGACGGCGGCGACCTCTCGCGCCCGACCTTGGTTCGGGCCATGGTGCGGAGCGAGATGGAATGGGATGCGGTCGCCTCCTTCTGCGAAGCAGTCATGCTAGCGAATGAGGAGGCCGAACGCGCGAGGGAGAGGCAACTCTCTTCCTCACGCCCCAGCCGCCGTGGGAGACGCCCCAGGCGTCAGGGATCGCGAGCCGATTTCCGGCCACCGTAGGCGCGGGCCTGCGGACGGTGAGCAGGGGTCGCTCACCGTCCGGTAAGGACCAGGCCCGGGTCGGCGGCACGTCGTGTTCCACGCGCGCCTCAAAGAGCTGTCAGCACCAGTGACGGGGCCTCAATGGGCCATTGCCTGCCGGGGTTTGCGGGAAAGTTTTATCGAGAGACCGCGGCCTCGGAACTTTAGGGCAGCCGAAGGAACAGGGTGGGTTTTTAGTCAGTAGAAGTCTGACACGCCCTTCCGTTTAACACAGAGCGGAAGAAGTCATTCGATGATTTTCCCAACCATAAAAAAGGTACCTTCGCAAGAAATACCTCCACTAAGTCGTACCCACACAAGAAATTTTGCCCGGATAAGACTTTCATACGCAGATCAAGATACAGATTTACCGAAGAGGTTTTGTTAGCTCGGGGTCCACGTTGAAGAGTATTTATGTGCTCCCGCAACCACCACAGCAAGTGGTTTTAGTCAATAAATCTGACAGATCCTTTCACCTGAAAACCGTCCTCACATCTCAATCAGGTCCAGTTAAAAATCAACGTCAGGCAGTAGATGCGTGGCATTTTGCCTTGAACTCGCACACTGTTATCGACTGTGCTGCTATGAGACACACAATGATGTCTCAGAGTTCAATTGTATTCTTTTATGTATACTATTGTATTATTATTATTGACCGCACCGTTATAAAATGGTATTCAAGCTTGTATTGTCTTATATTACCGATCAATTTTTTTACACATTTTTTTATTAATTTTCCTGATAGCTATATGTCAAGAGTGAGGTTACTTATTTTATCTTCTGCAGCATAGGGGAATCCCACTGATTTGTGAATATACTGAGAATAGTGTTGGTACAAATTGCCCAATGGCATACGTTACATCCCTAGTTTCCCCCAAATTAAATTTTAATTTGTAGTGAGCACTGACTCGCGGCTGGCGCGTACGGCGCATAAATTATGGGCTACAGCATGTATTTTTTCGTGGTCGGATTTGTGCTGAAGTATGGCTAGAGTTTTTTGCCAATTAGCTTTATATATTTATTGCCTGCGGCTTTGTCCATATAACAGTTACCAAAGGGAATGCTTGTTGGAATAAGACCATGTGATAATGTCATCTATCCATGTGCCAGGTTACATCCGAAACCTTTCAGCTCTCAGGTATGATCCGCATGATTTACCACTTTGATTGAAACAGGCCCTTGAACAAGTATTGAACGGAAAACTTACTCAAACACTTTCAACTGCCTCAGGGTGGAAGACATCTACGAGGATTTCCACCTCGAGAAAAGAATCTATACAAGGTGTAACAGATTAAGCGCAATACCTCAAACACCCCAATTATAATATTAAATTATAAGTCTAAAACAACATCCGTAACTAAATAAATTGCAACCAAACCTAGACATATTTTTTATAAAATAGTTATCCTTACTAAACACAAAACGAATGTGCGTCATACGATATTCATATGCAGACGCGTACACTCATGCAATGTTAGCGGCCGACACGCACACGAGCGCATTTCCTTGAATTATGGATTGTATTAATTTGTCATGACACTGTTTCCTTTTTAAATTAAATGAAAGATTTTTCCGTCAAAATTTAACACCTATTTTTTATGACGGAAATCGATTCAGAAGCCGATTCTGAACCAACTATTTCCAGGAATTGCGCTTATTCTGTTACACGTTGTATAGGTCTGCCTAAGCGATATTATGAGAGTGCGCCTACTAAACAATACCTACATAGCGCGCTAAAGTGAGTGAATACATGTTGCATACGGGCACACCGTGAGCCGTTATTTATTTTTTTAATACTGCTGAACCCACTCTTGACTTCGATCTCGCCTGATGGTAAGCCATAGATGAGGTCCATGATGTGACGAGCGAGCCCAGAAGATGCCTATTTACTCTTGCTTTAAAGGCCGAAAGGTCATAAGTGGCAGGGAACACAGAAGCCGGCAGAGAATTCCACAGCTTGGCTGTGCGCACAATAAATGTGGAGGAGAAGCGCTTGGTACGACAAGACGGTATATCAACCAAGTGTAGATGGTACCCAGTCGTGCGTCTGGTAGACCGGTAGTAAAAGGGAGATGGAGGAATCAAGTCGTGAAGCTCCTGCGCATACTCCCCGAAGTACAATCTGTAGAAAACCGACAGGCAAGCAACGGTTCGCCGATGAGCCAGGCTATGAAGCTTGTCCACCAGCATCTCTTCGTCTATAAGCTTTTTAGCTGTGCGCTCGATCGAGTCCAATGCAGCAAGTTGGTTTGTCCCATCTGTTGTTTGCATATCTTCGACAGTCTTTATGGGTAATCAGAAGTCCGGCCGAAAGTTTGACACCAGTCTTGCCATGGAGTAAGTACCGTGTTACCCAGGTATTGGGTCGTGGAGTTCAGAGAGGCAGCGACTCCATGTAAAACACAAGTTATCAGCTGCAGCCGTTAGAACTGGAAGCCGATCCCGAAACAAAAAAGGTAAAAGAGATCATGAATCATCACCACAATCTACCCAAAACACTTTATAGCTAGATAGAAGCGAATTTCATTAACATTATACTTTCATTTGTATTCACTGTAACCCGAAAACTTCGAGGCTTGTCTAAAACGCACGCTTACAAATCGTAGAATACGTAATCACAACTGGTTGTTCTGTACCGAGTTTTAAAGCGGTTACTTTATCCGAATCTCGTCACAATGTTATTTCTAAAACAATATACCAACGTACATACTTATGTGTGTTCCTCTTGAAACGTGTGGTCTGATTGTTAGTAATCATAAATTATTTAAAATTCTATTTCAAGACTGGCATTGCCCTTGAGGGCGCAAGTGTGGAGAGATTATAAGGCCATTGTTTAACGGTGCAGCGGTAATGTTGTAACGATATACCACGGATCCGGAATGCAAGAGCAACTGTGGAAACTGGGTGGGTTTTTGTGGTGTCAGTAGAAGTCATGCTTCCGAAGGAGGAGGCGGGCCGCGTGAGGGAGAGGATGGCGTCCTCCCTCCAGCCCAGCCGCAGTGGTAGACGCCCACGGCGTCGGACATCGGCCGACGATCTCCGGCCACCGTAGGCGCGGGCATGCGGACAGCGAGTAAAGGGCAACTCGCTGTCCAACCATGGACCATGCCCGGGTCGACGGCGCGTTGTGTTCCACGCGCGCCTCAAAGAGCGTTAGCAATATGACGAGGCCCCCCCGTAGAGGGCCGAAGCCTGCCGGGGTCGTGGGACTTATCCCATTACCGTGACCCCGGTACGTAAAGGGTTATTGAAGGAACACCGTGGATTTTAGTCAGTAAAAGTCTGACAGTCCCTCCCACCCTGCCCGGGGTGGGAGGACTTATTTGATAATTAATAATAATAATATTCCACAACTTTTTTTTTTTTTTCACACAACGCCATCTAGTCCCAAACTAAGCAGAGCTTGTGGTATGGGTACTAGACAACTGATAAACATACATATATATTTCTAAATACATACATATTATACACTTCTGGACACATCTATTGGCCCACCTTAGAGTTTAGGTTTCGATGGCCCCTACCGAAATATGATTGCTAGATTGAACAAAAACTGTTGATGCAGTTTTAAACCTGATACATTTTACCATCTTTTTCGATCGTATAGTTTTAAATTTGAATTCAGAATACCATACGACATGGACCTACGCCTAACAAGTCGGATATGCGCCTTGTTAAAGGCAATTAATTTTTGAATAAAAAACATGTTTTATCAAATAAAGGTTTAATTTAATAACGCGTGTTGCCTCCATGGGCATCTACCACAGCTCTCATACGATTAGGCATAGAGTTTATCAACCGCTCTATGAAATTTTGAGGGATCATCTCCCATTCCTCTTCTATGGCAGTTTTCAACTCCTGCATCGTCTGGGCAACTGGCTGACGAGCCCTAACACGCCTTTTTAGCTCGTCCCACATGTGCTCAATGGGGTTCATGTCTGGGCTTCTGGCTGGCCAGTCCATAACTGTGATGTTCACATCCCGAAGATATTCCCTGACGATGCCGGCCGCATGGGCTCTTGCATTATCATGCATAAAAAGGAAATTTGGGCCCACATAGTCCGGGTATGGTATCACGTGAGGTTCTAAGCACTCACGAATGTATCTTTCAGCATTTAATGTTGGCAGCCGTGGTCCTGTAACAACCTCAAGTTGAGTTTTGCCGCTCGCGGATATACCGCCCCAGACAGTCCATGAGCCACCGCCATAAGCAACCCTCTCTTCAAAGCAGCATTGTGCGAAACGCTCTCCCTTACGCCGGTAGACCTTCTTCCTTCCATCATTGCTATGTAACACAATTTTAGACTCATCAGAAAAGAGTACACGGCTCCAATCTTGCTGTGTCCAATTTAAATGACTGCGTGCGAAATGAAGGCGCGCTGTTCGGTGGGCTCGCTTTAGTTTGGGCCCATTAGCTGGCTTGTGTGGTACCATATCGCGTTCTTTTAACCTTCTCCGAACAGTTCGAGCGCTCACAGATACTCCGTGGAAGTCGCGAAGTTGGTTTTGTATCTCAATGGAGGTAAGGTGACGATTTCTCAAGCTGTTCGTCACGATGAATCGATCCTGCCTTTCAGTTGTGACTCGAGATCGTGGCCTTCCTTGGCGACGAACAAAGCCGCCAGTCTCTAGGTACCTCCGATAAACATTTCGGACCGCAGATCGACTTAAATTAAGTTGAGCACTCACGTTTCTTTGGCTGTATCCGGCCTGAATAAGTGCCACAGCTTGGGCGGCAACTTCAGGTGAAGTATCCATAGATTATTGATAGAACCTCACCTTAATGTTAAGAATAAGTAATGTTTGTTGCAAAAGCAAAGATATCAATCACTTTTTCAAGAATTAAATCCAAGTAAACCAATAAAACCAAGTTTTCTTAGTATTCGATTGTTTGATATCAACAAACAGGCTCCAAATTGTCTTTTGTTTCTTTAAATTCTGTGTTCGAAATTCAAAAAAAGACTATTGAATGTAATTGTGAATGTGCCAGGTTCAAAACTGCTTAAAAACTTTTTACTCGACCTAATATAAAATTTTAGCTAGGACCAAACGAAACTGAAAATACAAGGTGGGCCAATAGATGTGTCCAGAAGTGTAGATAAATTACACCCAGACAAAGAACAAATGACCGTGCTCATCACACAAACATTTGTCCTAGGTGGGAATCGAACCCACGACCTTGTGCATAGCAGTCAGGGCCACTGACCACTATACCAACGGGCCTGTCTACTACTATTTTACCACGCTAAAAAAAAAGCATTGCCATAGAGTCTTGCAAAGCCAATCAATAATGGGAGTGATATGAAGTTTCGAATGACGTTATTGCGACGCACGCTATTTCGAAAAATATTAAGAGTGGTACGCCAGTTCGAAAACACTATTAAGTCGAAAACAGCTATATCGAATGACGTTGTCGCGAACACGCTGATTCGAAAAACTGTGTGAATGGTACGCTAGTACAATATCTAGTGCTATCGAAATCTACTGTTGCGAATAGTATATTCCAATCTGAATTTGTCTGGGCATCGAACTGGATTTCGATACCAAGGCTTTCGTTCTAGCGTACCATTCACATAGTTTTTCGAATTGAAGCGTGCTCGCGACAACGTCATTCGATATAGCTGTTTTCGACTTAATGTGTTTTCGAACTGGCGTACCACTCTTAATTTTTTTCGAAATAGCGTGCGTCGCAATAACGTCATTCGAATCTTCATATCACTCCCATCAATAATTGTGCAATTTTTCAGTCGACATCGAAGCGGAGGAATTTTGGACTCCAAATTTGAGGTTCTTGTTTTTAGGTACGGATTGATATTTTGTATTTGTAAATTTGTGTTCAGTCAAGAAGCAGTTATTGCAAAAAATGTAAATTAGATACGGATCTCTTACTATAAATATAATCGCACTTCTGAAACCTATATCCCTTTATAATTTTGGCTTAGGTGTAGAGTTTGCAAAGAGGTTAGAGGTTTTAGAGTTATAAGCTTGCTCTATAAGAGATATATTTGACAGTGCGAGCCATATGGATTCGTCTTGGCAACATTTTACATGAAAATATTTTAGAGGGATTTTATTTACAGTATCATACCCGTGATTTATCAATATGATCCATACAAGTTTCTTTTTTATTTATGGCTCGTATTTCGCTCGGCACGCGATCCGCAACTGATGACCATTTGATATATCAGTGGCAAATGGGAAGAGCGCTTTCCATTTAGTTAGTTTTATGCAGATTTGAGTAATTGGGGTTAAGGTGTAAGTAAGTACTTTTATGTTGTAACGTACCACTGATAATATTGAAAAATACTTCCAGTATGGGAAAACACGATTGGCGCAGTGGTTTCAGCAATGTTATGCTTCGTGTCGTAGATTCGATTCTCGCACCGGAACAAATATTTGCATGGCAAGCTTTTGCCCGTGACGTCGTTCGCATTGGAGGATTTTCCTGCTTAAATCCCAATCCCGTGGGAATTCTGGAATAAAAAGTTGCTTATGTGTTACTCCAGGATGTCAACTATCTGCTTACCAAATTTCATTCAGATCCATTCTGTAGTTTTCGTGACAAACAAAAACAAATCTTTTTCTTTCTTATATCATTATAAAAGTAGATATAGACAAATACTTTTCCTACACGACGACCAAGTTTACTTTGTGTAAGTAATATGAAAATCCTCGAGTATTCAGTCAACGAACAGGTAAAAGATTATCCACTGAACTGTCCCCATTTTACTGAATGCCAAGACGGACCTAAAAGTTTTATTCCGCTCCGTCAACCGTATCTGGATATCGAGCACAAATACATACAAAGATTCGGCCGAACTTTGCCGAAAGTATCCGAGTTGAAAATACCACGTCTAGCCGACTCAAATTACAATAGAAAAGGGTTGGTTGACGATAGAAACTTGACATTCAAAGTGACATTAGACAGAGATATGTGGGGTGTTTATAGGGCATTTATTGTGTATAGTAGGGGAAGGGTATAAAAAAGATTGTTGCACTTTGTGAGATGCTGACTAATGGGTATTGGGATAAAATTTAGATGGCGCAGAGATTGTCTTAGCCTTACTTATTGCGATGGTGGTACATAAATAAGAAAGTGTATATCATCCTTATATATATATACACAAGTATCTTCATAAATAACATGAATCGCTGAAATGTATTGTTACGCCAGTCGCTTAGTGAAGTACGTCGAGAAACTTCGACAGAAATCTAGAATGTTCGTGACACTAACGCCATCTAGCGGCGAGTAGCAGTACTGTGTATCTCAAGTAGCTTCTGGAATATTCTTGGCAGTATAAACAGTGATTCGACTTTACAGGAATGTTCTAGAACTCATAGACCGGGGTATAAATAGATCGCAAAAGGTCGCACAGAGTCAGTCTTATTACGAGGCGAATGCACGATATAATCGAAGCTTCACAAGTGAGTTTCAGTGCGATTTAAGTGTTAATTGACAAGTGTTGTGGTGCGAATAATTGTGTTAAATTTTTATTTTGTGTTTAATTAAATAAAGTGTTACTTTTGGTTTAATTGGCTTAATTATTTCTATCCCGAACCCCAGCTCGTAACAGTATGTACGCACATAACTAAGGAACGGCTGTGGCTGGATAATACTTTATTTGTTATGTTCTTTATTATCAGGACAAGGTCTGTCTAATTTATTTTTTAATGAAAGTAGAAATTTTGTAGTGGGTTGGATAAGCGACTTACGATGATTGTAACAAGAAACCGCAATTATATATAAAAAATATCGGTGCTGTAATTAAGAACGGTTATTTCCACGCTATTAAAGTCGCGGGCAACAGTTAGTACAATATGAAATTTAAGTATAGTCCTCGGCACGTAAGTTGGCAAGGTTTTGACGTAGTGGGGGTAAGTTCGCGCATCGTGCACTTAGTGGAACAAAAAAGTGGTCACTTTTACTGCTTGCCATTATTCTATGGTTATTGCCATCATTTATTTTTAATCATGTCTGTTCAGAAGAATGTTAAGGAAAGAAGAGGAATTCATTCGTTAATTTGGTATTATAAATAAAATACATATAATATTAATACATAAATACATTTAAAAGTGAAAAAAATGTATTTAAAACAAACTTTAAAAATAACATGTTCTCGTCGTCACAATTAGTTAATAAAACTGCTACCACTTTTATTCTTCTTTTTTCCCGGTGTCCTAAAGACAGTGACGAATTCGGAATTTCAACCTTCCTTAATTATAGTGTCTAACTGTTCTTTCTGACGTTTTAATAGTCTGCGTAAAACGGTATTTGGTCCTGGCATTGTAATCAACGTAACAAAAACTAAATTTAAAACAACAACTCGTAACAAAAACAAAGGGTACATCTTTCGTGTACGTAAGTGTATTCGGGAGCAAATTGAACGAGAACTACTGACGCACCAATTGCGTGCTCGCAGCGGCGCTACGTCATACCCTGCGTCCCGCTGACAACCGCTGAACCTAAAAATCGACTTGTGCGCATTGAACGACTCTTGCCAAGTTATTTGACGAGAACTATATCTGGCTGTGATTTCAAAATAAATATCTTCTTTTTTATTGATGAAAAGCTCGCGGCAATGCTAAAATGCAAACTAACCTTTTAATTTTTTTTCTTTTTCATATTTGTCCGGGGTAACCTCTAAAACGTCTGAAGTGAATTTAATGGGAGTTTCACGGAAAGATAGTGGAGGTTATAGGACATCATAAAAGCTACTTTTATCCTAAAACTCCTTTGGGATCAGGATTCAAGCGGTAAAAACTGCGTTGGTAATATCAATGTCAGTGCGAGCAAAATCGAGGGTACAGTTGGTGAAAAATAATAAATTTTATAAGTTTATTTCATTGTCACATTTTTTTTTAATTAAAAATAGGTTCGTTATCGGGAAACACAGACTCCGGCAGGGAATTCCACTCCTTAGCCGTACGCACAATGAAGGTATTCCCAAAACGTTTTGTGCGTGTGGGTGGGATGTCCACCATGTAACAACGATGGCGCTTCGCCGTTTGTCTCGTAGTCCGATGATGGAACGGGCTTGTCGGAATTAGACTGTGTAATTCCATCGCACACTCCCCGAAATGTAACCGATAGAAAACCGATAGACTTGCAACTCGTCGTCGATGTTCAAGACTCTGGAGCTTTGACTCGACCAGTGCATCGTTGCCAATGAGTCTCTTGGCCCGCTTCTCGTTTTCTTTTTTTATTCTTATTAATAATAATAGTCCTCTTAATCGATGTCGGCCACGGCCGCAAATTTCATTGTACACTATAGTGCAGAATTACGGGTGCAGATACAGACGCAGTCTCTGTTCCTTTACTCTCATTGTCCAATAGAACGGCAATCCGACACGACTGGAGAGAGATCAGGCGCAGGACCAACGTCTTAACGTCTTTTCGAGGCACGGACTTTATCACACCACCAGCTCCCAAATTCTGGGCTCCTACTGAGAAATTTCTAACAGAAAAACTCAATAGAACTTTTTGCCTGACCCGGCAATTGAACCCGAGACCTCTTGCACAGCAGTCACGCTTGCGACCACTAGGCAGTTGTCATTAACAATCTTACGCAGAGTTCTCCTTTTAAGTATATGAATCACGAATGAAAAAAAAAGTGTGAATGACAAGGTTTGAAAATATATTTTATAAAAATATAGTTATACAACGTGTAACGGAAAGGGTATATACATACAAAAGGGCACGGCTTCTTTGGGTGATATCAAACGATATTGGAAGGGATTTTTAATCCTATCTCTACATGTTCGGAAGTAATGAGAATTTTTAATACATTGATACCAGAAACCGAACTTTTCATATTGAAATAAGCACACAGAAGAGATTTACCGTGATATTTGCAAGTAACGTGGAAAGTTATTTACCTACGTAGTGCGGTGACACGATTGTTATGATTTCAATTTAAGAAACTTACGAAACCGAAAATTTGGTATCAATTTTTAGAGTATTTTATTTACGGTTAGAATTCATTTATTTCTAAAGATTACAAATCACTTATACAGAAATAAATACTTAAGATTACTTAATTTGTAAAACATTTTGAGTTGAAATCCTTCCAATATCGTTTGATATCATC
The DNA here is from genome assembly GCA_943138885.2 of Tholera decimalis. Lineage (NCBI taxonomy): Eukaryota > Metazoa > Arthropoda > Insecta > Lepidoptera > Noctuidae > Tholera > Tholera decimalis. The sequence continues at coordinate 43,710,316 of OW964555.2, read as the reverse complement.
CAAAGAAGCCGTGCACTTGGTATGTATATACCCTTTCCGTTACACGTTGTATATATAAGTAGGATACAACTAAAATGTCCCCTCCACCATTATTGTGAAGAGAGGACTTTCATAGTTCTCCAACAAAATCTAATCAAAGAAACATTAACAGTTGATAAATCTCACCACACAATGTTGTCCGTATTAACACTGATTACCTAACCACCCAAAATTAATTACCGAAATACCAGATTATTCTATTACTAGCAGTTCAATGAACACAAAAGACACCATACCTCACTGGTCATGATTTATCACCTATTCATGGAAACCTTGAGTGACTGCCTCCATATAGTGGCGTACCGAATGTGTATCATTCTTACTACACTAGCTGTAGTTGCGACTTTGTTCGCGTGGCGTCGATATTATTTAGGCAGTATTTCCCTCGTAAATACGGATTCTGTGGAAACTTCGAGATAAAAACATTAAAAAACATATATACCAGGAACCGCGATATACTACTGTTCCACTCAATTCAATTTATTTATTCAAAACGATTTTTACATTATGTCTGAATTTCTATAACTAAATACTTATATATAAACTTTACATCTTTGCAATTATATAAATTAAGTCTAGCATCATTAATCAATAATAAGCATAAAAATACTCTATGTCAAATTTCCCAGTTATTATCTAGATTACAATTAAAAATATAAATCAAATGATAATGTTCTTTTAAAGACAATAAAATTATGTTACTTCCGATAATAGTATTAATTTATACCTAGTTCATCAATAGAATATAGACACTTATCTAACAAGAACCGTTTAAGCTTATTCTGAAACTCACTTGTATATATCAGACCTTTTAGTTCTGTTGGCGGTTTATTAAAAATATTTAACGATTTGTGGTAGGCGCTTCGCTTTACAACGATCCAGGTAGGGCACTTGCTTTAACTGGAGATCCTTTCTTCTTATACTCTCCCTTTTTTGCGTTTCATCTTCAGTCTCATATTCAAAAATATATTTTGATAAGTGACTAAGTAGGACCAAAATGTACAAGCTTGGGACCGTCAATATATTTAAGTCCTTAACGTGACTTCCTGCATGATTCTTGCTGTTGAATTCTAGTTATGGTCCTGACTGCTCGTTTCTGAATTACAAAAGCTTTTTGAGTATCGTAATCATTACTTCCTTCTCAAAAAAGTACGCCATATTTCAGTTTTGACTCAACTAACGCGTAACAGATAATTTTTAAATGTTTTATGGTTACCTCGCTTCTAAGACTTCTTAGTACGTAACAGGCAGATCTAATTGCTTTCTCTAAGTGTCTCAGCTCATGTTTCTGCTTTAACTGGTTATCTAAAAGAACTCCCAGAAACTTAACCACCTCGACCACATTCACTGTTTCTCCATTTATGACGCAGTTAATGCTATCTTTATTATTAGAAGGAGAACGAAAAAGCATTAAGTTAGTTTTACTGGCATTAACTTTAAGACCGATAAAAGCAAACCAGCTGTGAAAGATATCCAATATTTGATTAACAATAGAATTAGGAGCGTGTATATTATCAGCCGAAACAACTGCATTGGTATCATCGGCAAACACCACAAGCTGGATGGATCCCGCAGCTTTTTCCCTCATGTGTTGTATAACGTCATTTACAAACGTGATTAAAAATATCGCACCCAATACGGAGCCTTGTGGTACGCCAGTGTGCACAGAAGATAATTGAGACCTGTATGTTTCTTTACTTGGACTACTTTTACTTGTAATATTTGTTTTTGACACCACGGTTTTGAACGAAACGAACATCTTCCTGTTTTTTAAATATGTCGTGACAAGTGCTAATACTTTGCCCCTGACACCGTAGTGCTCCAGTTCTCTAGTAGTAGTTTATGATCCACCGTGTCAAATACTGAACTTAAATAAAATTTAAAATTAATTCTAAGAAAATCCCAGATACTTTCTGTTTGTCGTTCAACCTGCTAACTACGTCCTTACTTACAGTATGATAGCTTCACAGATCGAAGGACAATGTTATTATTTTAAGATAGTTTTATCATTCTATACTAATATTACAAAGCAGAAAAGTTTGTTTGTTTGAACGCGCTAATCTTCGAAAGTACTGGATGGATTTGATTGAAAACGGTATGGAATTAGCTTGAAGCTTGTAAGGAAGCTTAGGCTTTTTACCTGACTGCAAAACTGCGGGTTATGTTTTTATCGGAATAAAGTCCACGGGAGCGAAGCCTTAGCCTAACTTAGCCTTAGCCTAACTTTATGTTACTCAAAAGGTACGAAGGGGGATCTAATACCTTATTAGGCATTCTCTACCAGTCAACTATGACTGGTGAATACCATGGCTTTTATATTAGGTTTCTCAGTCAACTATTTTCGAGAAATAAGAGAAAGGCAATGGAATTACACAATCTAACTCCGTCAAACCCGTTCCATCATCGGACTACACGACAAACGGCGATGCACCATCGTTACATGGTGGACATCCCACACATACGCACAAAACGTTTTGGGAATAGTTACGTTCATTGTGCGTACGGCTAAGGAGTGGAATTCCTTGCCGTCTGTTTCCCGATAGCTATAACCTGGGGGTCTTTAAGTCAAGAGTTAATAGGTTACTTTTAGGTAAGCGTGCTCGATCTTCGACCACATCATCAATTACCATCAGGTGAGATAGTGGTCAAACGCAAACCTATTATCAATAAAAAAATCTTTAAATCGATGTTTGTGAAAAACACATTGTGTGTTTATAAATGACTTAAAACACAGCAAATAAACAATATACACTCTGGATGAAGCGGGAGGGTGTGTCAGGCTTCTACTGATTCAAAACTCACCCTAATCCTTCAGTTGCTGTTGCGTTCTGGAGCCGCGGTATCTCTTTAGAATATTCCCGCAGCCCCGGAATAAAATTAGTCTTATGGTAACAAATTACTGAAATCGGTATAATTACTGATTTCACATCCCTCAATTAATAATTTTTATTTATTTATTTAATGAAACACAAACGACTTATTCACTAGATCGAATACATATAAAATTGTTACAAATAGGAATACCCTGTAGTGAATTCATCACTTACAGGTGTACACAGCACTTGTATAAGTAATCTATACATATAATAAAATTGTAGAAAAGTGGTGTCTGTACAATGGAAATATATAAAAAAAAAGGAGCAGGGATTGTTATTATATCGATCCCGAACCCGAAATTGTAATTAATTTTTTTTTGTCTGTTTGTCTGTGTGTTTGTGCACGCTAATATCAGAAATGGGTTATTAGATTTAGATGCGGTTTTCACTAATACATTGTAGTAAGCTTCAATTAACATTCAGTGTTTATTTCATGTCAATCGGTTCATAAATAAAAAAGTTATGACAATTTAAAGATTCACGGCGAACATTTGTTAAGGTATTCTATCAGAGTACGTACTACTTTCCTTGATTTTTGGGTATTTACTTATCTTAATTTTTATTTAGGATATAAATATTATAAGTATTTGGTATTATTTATTTCTTTTCTTGATTTTCTTTATTAAATATAAGTTCATTAGCTCAGGTTAGTAATTAATTTTTCTAGCAATTCTTTTTTTTATAAAGTTAGTACGTTTGGCTTACACGTCTTAACACTTATTACTTAAACTGTGATAATTTTAGACTGTATAATAATCTGTAAGTATTTATAATTTAATTGTTTACGATAGTACGTGTTTACTAAATAACTGTGTGTTAAGTAGTAAGTAAGTACTATTTTATTGTAAGAATGCCTCGAAGAAGATCCAACCTCTCACAATGTAGCAGAAATGCTAAAAGGATGAGATTAGTTCGATCACAGGAATCTGAGGAAGGTCGTGAGGCAAGGCTCTATGCAACTCGGGAACATCAGGCTAGGTTTCGTGCTGCAGAAACTTCGACTCAGAGAGAATCTCAACTGAGTTCAAATCGTTCTCGAATGATGACAACTCCAAATAGGGAAAACGAGGAACAACGAAAGGCACGTTTATCTGTCGATCGCGAAGCTCACGCGCTATTGCCTGAGTCTGAGACTTTTGCTGACAGGGAAACCCGCCTGAGCTCCTAGAGAGTACGGACAACGAGGCAGTTTGGCGTATTTTAAGTTTTTCGATCCACGAGAGATATCCACCCGTCATCCACCTTGACGTTCATCTTGAAGGTGGACAAAGAATATACTTCAACCCTGATAATGTAACGGAGCGTTTGGACAACCCAAGACGAACCACTCTGCTCGCTTTCTTTAATCTTTGCGAAACAGACGCATTTGCTAAGACACTCTTATACAACGAAGTTCCATCGTATTATACCTATAATAAACAACAGGGTATTTTTAACCGCAGAAGACGTGGAACAGTTGTAGTAGGTGAACCAGGTATTTTTAAAGATCATGTCATTGGTAAGGTTTATACGGTTCATCCAAATAACTCCGAATGCTTTTACCTGCGCCTACTGCTGCACGTTGTCCGAGGGCGTACTTCTTTTGCCGATCTCCGAAAGGTTGACAATATCGTACACCCTACATACCAAACCGCTTGCCGGGCACGTCACTTGCTGAATGGGGATCAACATTGGGATGGTGCTTTGTCAGAAACAAGTATTAGCGAAAGTCCTCATCGGTTGCAACATTTGTTTGCAGTCATCCTGGTGTTTTGTGCACTTTCTGACGCTGCACAGTTGTGGTATAAGTATCCGAACACATTGGCTGAGGATTTTTTTAGGCACGTACAACTTAATGATAACAACTCAAAAAAATCTATCCAGATTACGTGAAAGTCAATTGAGTCGTTGTTTGTTGGCTAATTAAGATATAGTTACATCTATTGGGGGTAATCCTATTTCTCAATATGGTATGCTGGAGGCATCATTTGACGGTGAACGTATTAATAGAGATTACGCGATGGAAACCAACTATGATCCAATTGACCTGGCCGAAATTTTTCAAACTGATGTCTCGAGGCTAACTGATGAACAGCGTTTGATATTTAATTGGGTGTGCCGCAGCGTTGATAGTACTTTGGGAGAAATGCTATTTGTAGATGCACCCGGTGGAACGGGTAAAACATTTCTTACGAAAGTTATTTTGGCGAAGGTACGAAGCCAAGGTAAAATTGCGTTTGCTGTCGCTTCGTCAGGCATAGCAGCCACATTGTTGCCAGGTGGGAAAACTGCTTATACAATGTTCCGATCGATTTAGACTGCACAGAAAGCCCTGTTTGTAATATTTCAAGAAACAGCGATAAAGCTTAGGTTCTTCGTGATTGTAGCCTTCTTATATGGGATGAGTCCACAATGGCCAATGTAAAAGCAGTAGAAGCAGTATACAGAACGTTGCGTGATGTCAAGCAAAATTATCAACCCATGGGTGGCATTACTATGCTTTTTTGTGGCGATTTTCGTCAGACTCTCCCTGTAATACCACGTGGAACAACAGCTGATGAAGTTAGAGCCTGCCTAAAGAGGTCACGACTGTGGCATTACATTATCCCTTTGCATTTGACATTAAATATGCATGTGCATATGGAGGCAACGAAAACGCTCAAGAATTTTCAGATTTGCTACTTGAGATTGGTAACGGTGTGTATCCGCAGGAACAAGGAAAAGTTGTTCTTAATAAAAACCTATGCAACATAGTTTCATCAATGCGAGACCTCATATCATCTGTGTATGGAAACGCAACGCAAATACCAACTTGCGAAAATTCCTGGCTTTACGAAAGAGCTATTTTGACGCCACGAAACGACCAAGCAGCAACAATAAACGCTGAAATTTTGAGCTATGTTCCGGGGGATTATGTTGAGTATATCTCCATTAACAGAGTCATGGAAGAAGGAGTATCTACAAGGTACCCAGTAGAATTTTTAGAATCCCTCAATGCTCCTGGACTACCCGCACATAAAATAAAATTAAAAGTAAGCGTACCCATAATACTTCTTAGAAACTTAAGCCCCCAAAACTTTGTAATGGCACCAGGTTAAAAGTGACCAATTTACAACGAATTCTGATAGAAGCAGAGATTTTAACAGGGTGTGGAAAAGGTGAAAGTGTTTTCATTCCTCGGATTCCTCTCATTCCAAACAATTTTCCATTTAGTTTTAAACGAGCGCAGTTTCCAGTCAGCCTATGTTTTGCGATGACAATTAATAAAGCCCAAGGTCAGACGCTGAAAGTTGTGGGTGTAGATCTAAGTATCAGCTGTTTCTCGCACGGTCAGTTGTATGTGGCTCTGTCACGGGTTAGCAATCCTAGGAGCCTGTATGCTTTCATCCCCGATGGCCATACGTCAAATATCGTATACAGAGAAGCATCACTGTAAAGTAAATTTTTAGCTACCTACCCAAACGACGGTATATGTAATTCAAAATATGCTGCCCGAAAAGTCACTATTCCACGCGGACGAAGTCGCGGGCACAGCTAGTTAAAAAATATATTAAGCAAATTGAGATCATGATTAGATTAATTTAAATTACATTGAAAAGAGATAAAAAAAATACATTCAAATTGATTAATTAAACATCATTGTTATGTCAACCACTTAAAATAAAATACAATAAATACGTATATCTCAGAACATAATGCCAATGAAAAATATAAACGATAAAAATTTTATTATACAAATTAAATTATTAAATAAAAAAAAAATAAAAAAAAAATAAAAAAAAAAAAAAATAAATAAAATGCATTTAATTCAAGTAACTTAACTCATATTATAAGATTAACAACACACACACCAAATATTATTTTCAAAGAATAAATTAAAATTAAAATGACAATTACAAAAAAAAGAAAAGAACTAAATGAAATAAAAATGTCAATAAAAAAACAATAAAATGAATAAAATAAAATGGCCATAATAATTTTTTCTATAATTAAAAATGCTATAATTGAATAAAAAAAAGATATACATTATTAATTTTAAATAAATAATTTTAAAACTTAATCAAATTTTTAGTTATATGTAGATCTCCGCAATGTTTAATATACGGACAATCTACCCTGTCGGCAATCATCCTCAGGACTGTGTTAGTGCTGCCCCGCAGCCTGCGCACTAACGAGGCGGCGCGCTTTCTCATTATAGTGTGGAAGTTGTCCACGCGCGCCTCCGTGAACATGCCTGAGGCGCTGCAGTAGCGAGGCAGCCCCATCACCGCCCTGAAGGCGTTATTGTACTGGACGCGGAGTGCGCTGTACGATGCCTGAGTATATCTAGCCCACAGACTGCACGTGTAGAGGGAGGTACAGTACGCTCGAAAGAGCGTAACTTTCACCCCCTCGGAACAACGCGCAAATCTGCGAGCCAGCATATTCGCTCGGATCGACAGCGCCCTCCGCTCCCGTTCCATATCGGCATCGTCTTTGAGGTCGGACGTCACTATGTGGCCAAGGTATTTGAAATGCCTTCCCCTTTCAAGTTTCGCCCCATTTAGAAATACATCCGGCACGCTAGTGTATCGCTTACTACCGGCCTCAAAGACCATGCACTGACTTTTTGCTGCATTATATTTTAAACCGTGGCTAACAGCATAACTTTCACAGGTCTCGATAAGCCTGCGTAGGCCACACACTGACGCGCTCAGCAAGACCATATCGTCTGCATAGCTGAGATTATTGACACATACTCCATTAATATGGCAGCCGACGTGCTGCTTGCTGAGCGCGGCAATAAGGTCATTCATGTACAGATTGAAAAGCGAGGGAGACGTCAACCCCCCCTGCCTCACCCCGCACTCCAACCTATACGGCTCCGACATTGTTCCCGCCCACCGGACCGAGTTGACCTGGTGTCCATACCAATACCTAAAGATGTTAATTAGTTCCTTCGGTAGTTTTATGCTTTCCAGCTTCTCCCACAGGATATCGTAGGACACCAAGTCAAAGGCCTTAGAAAGGTCTAGGAAGCAGGCATGAACCGCGGTGTTACGTTCCGTATAGTGTCTGACGACATGCTTAAGGCACAGTATTGCACTCTCAGTAGACAGATTGGACCGAAAACCAAACTGATTGTCGTGCAGAAACAAGTACTTATTTAACTGTGTGTTAAGCAAGCCGTCAAACACCTTTGCAATAGTTGTTGCCAGTGAAATCGGCCTGTAATTATTTTTATCTGATCGATCCCCAGTTTTATTTTTAACTATAGGCACAACAACCGTTTTCATGAACTCTGGAGGTAAGTAGGAGTGGCTCACGCATAAGGAGTAGAACATTGCCAGAACTCGAGGTAAGTGAGGCCCAGCATGAAGAAGATGATCAATGCTGAGGCCGTCGTGGCCGGGAGACTTGCCCTTAGCTATGGTTCTCATGGTTTTTTTAACGTCTCTGGCCGTAAAATTGGTCTCCACCGGCTCGCTCCGTCTCTCAGCATCCATCGTCCCCCTCATCCGACCTAATGGCGACTGTACTTTAAACTGGTTTACGAAGCTGTCAGCAATCCCCTTCAAATCACTCAAGCCACCGACACTCACCGGAAGTCCAGGCGTTGCATTCATTTTCCTAGTACTTTGCCAAAAATCACGGAAGTGCCCCCGTTCGTGCTTGAGGGCGAGAGTATCCATTTTTATCTGGTCTTGATGGTTTTGACACCATTTAAGACGAGACTTGAACACTCTCCTCGCTCGCACCATGTTCTCATACACACAACCAGACCTAGGCCTACCACACAGTACCCACTCTCTAAAAGTAGACCTGGCCTCCAGATGAGCCCCACTGACGTGTTTGTTCCATCCCACCACACGTGGACCCCTCCCCCCACCTCCCACAGCCTTCTTTCCCTGACCCTCCGTGGCAGCGTCACGAAGGGCGGCCACAATGGCAGAGTACAGACTATCGAGAACCTGCTTATGACCCTGCACGTAACAATATTGGTCAGCACAATTTACACATTCTCTAGGAAAGTCAATACAGCGTAATCTTTTATTACATTCACTTGTATATAATGCTATTTGTTCGTCATCTCTCTCTCCCCACATTACTTCTTTGTCTAAGGTTGCTTTCCGTAAAATTTTGGGTGTAAGTAAATTAAAATTACATTCAACAATGAGAGGAAAGTGGTCCGACCAAACAACGTCATAATCTACATAGATTCTGTGAATTGAGCGCCTAGCCGATTGGGTCACAATGCAGTGATCCAACCAACTACACGTGCCATGTGCATCGCTTATAAAAGTGTAGGTGTCAGAGTTTGAACCTAGTAACACAACGTCTATACACGTCCAGGACTGTTCATTACAAAAGTCTGTCAACTCTCTGTAAAATATTTCACACGGATCCGCATTAAAGTCACCCAAAATATAAACCGATTCTATGCCATACTCGTCTATAATAGTACTCACGGTTCCGAGGCAGTATGTAAACTCCGGCAAATTTTCCGCAATGTTTGTGGGCATGTAGATACTTATCACTATTATAGGCCGGTCACTAGTTATGATTTTTATTGCACACACGCGAGCACTATCACACGGTATCACTGATACATTTTGGAACACATTCCTCCGCCATAGCAGGGCGACACCCCCGTGGGGCCTCCCCCTCAAGATCCCCGCCGACGTGTCCACCGCAGACTTCCCGGTGTACTCGAAATCACTGCTGATTGAACTTAGGTATGATATGTCATCTGGTAATAACCATGTTTCTTGCAAAGCAATGATATCGCACGATCTACACAACTGTTTTACACTGTCGACTGAACGCTTAACATTCTTGCAGTTGTAAGTTACTAATCTACTTATTCGACGTATATTCATTATTCAGTTTGTTCAGACCGCTCACGATAGTATGCGTCTCCGTACATCAGTTTGTGGTAACTTACAAAACGCCTAAAAATAATACCTTCTGGCCACAATTTCTCATCTAGGTACTTAGATAGCTTGCCAGGTGAAACAAAGAATTTATACGAATCGTATTCTTTTTGCCTTTTGGTAGCTATTTTATGCAGTGACACGCGCTCACGGGTTCTCGAATATATGTAGTTTGAAATATCTTTCTCAGTCGTATCACTATGTATGTTTGTTATGAACATGGGTATTTTTCTTTCGGCCGCCTTGAAATTTCCTTCTAAATCTCTCGCTATCCCGGATTTCCCCGCATATCTGTATTGTTGTGGTTTCTTCTTCCTACTCACAAGATGCCATTCATTGTTATTCTCCGGTCCTGTTACGCTCACAACATTAGCGGTACCAGTCAGCTGTTGTCCGCGCGGTGACGTCATCGCCACCGGCGAGGCACCTGAACTGGTGTCGCCAATCACCTTCTGCCGATTTGTCGGGTCGCAAGTGTTATCAGCTATTTTAGAAATTGTAATAAATTTGCTTCCTGTGACCACCGCTTGCTGCTGCTTCGCAGACGAGGACGAGTCAGCAACCGAATTATGTTTAGTTATCTGCGTTGACACCTCCATTTTTTGAGAAGTATTCTCACTCACCCGAGGCGCACCCTTAGGGGTTTCATAAGCGTCCTTCATTGTAGACTCATGAAGGTCAGCGAGCCCCATCGGGCCGCTGTCCAGTAACCAAGCACCTCTTCTAACATTTATATTTTTAATGGGGGTAGAAGGCAATAAACCGTTTATTGATTTAAGAAGTTCAACCTTTAATTCATTCAACTGATTTAAAGTTGCATATGCTGATCTAATTTCTTCGATGTCGTTTTTCACTTGCACTACATCTTTCAAAATCTTCGTACAATCGAGATTATTCCAAGTAATCGGCGGTAGCCGCTCGAGTTGTCGGGCCACGAACACCGGAATCAGCTCCGGTTCCACAGATTTAAACAGATTAATAATATCTGCGAGATCCCTCTCCTCCTTGCCTTTGTTCTTCCTTTTCACTTTACGAATGTCTGAAGGAATCGAATCAAAAAGCAGCGACTTCGATTTTTGAATCTCATCCGTTGAGAATGACGACGTGCATAGTCTCACTAGCGTATCTTCATCAATGATGGAGATTTTGTTCTGAACATACGCTAACAACTCATTTATCACAATGTTACAAGCATTACACTTTAATACGTTTGACATTTTCGCGACTAATCACACACAATACGGGTGTAACCGATAACACGCTCGCACTTATCAATTACTTATCAATACAGATTAAAAATAAAAATAAGCTGGGTAGGTCAAATGTATTGTACATCAAATGCAAAGGTCAAAATTATACAAGTAGAATAAACAGGGTCGTATTTAATTCAATTTTAATTGTAAATTTAATTGTAAAATTAATCGTAACTGAGAGCTTGGACATACCGTCTAAATTCGTTCAGAAAATATGTCAAAGTTGTTGGTAAGTGTACTCAGTTTGTTGTAACTACACAAAAACCAGTATAAAGGAGCGGAACGGTCAAGATTTGTTCTATTTTTTGGCATTTTATATGTTTCCGTTTTAAAATTGGATCTGGAACCAGTACGGTGGGGCACGATTAGATTAATTTCAGAAACTAACTCCGGTACTATTGGCAAGTTATGGATAATCTTAAAAAGCAAAATTTAGTCCGAGCAGATGATTGATTGTATAACAGTTTAATTATTGTATGACTCGCAAACAAATTTGCGGAACCAATTTAAAAAGCCATTTTGTAACAACCCTCGTGTCAGTCCACAGCGTTGTGCTGGTAATGATGTGACTTGCAATATCGATATTTTACAAATATTTATTCAATATGTATGTAACGTGTAATTTAAAGGGTATATACATATCAAGTGCACTGTTTCTTTGGCTAATAACAAACGATATGGAAAGGGTTTTGTAATCTTAAGTCTACATGTGTGGAACTTATTAGACATTTCAATACATTGATACAAGAGCCCGAATTTTTCAAACTGAGAAGAACGAATAGAATTGTCGCTTTATTGTGAAGTGACGTGGAAAGTTATTGATCTTCGTAGTGCTGTGACACGTTTGTTTTGATTGGTATTCAAGATTTTTTTTTATTCGGAATAGGTTCGCGTTTGACCACCATCTCACTTGATGGTAAGTGATGATGTGGTCGAAGATGGAGCACGCTTACCTAGAAGAAACCTATTCACTCTTGACTTAAAGACCCCAGATTATAGCTACCGGGAAACACAGACTCCGGCAGGGAATTCCACTCCTTAGCCGTACGCACAATGAACGTATTCCCAAAACGTATTGTGCGTGTGGATGGGATGTCTACCATGTAACGATGACGCATCGCCGTTTGTCTTGTAGTCCGATGATGTTATGAAATCGATAGTTTGGAATTATTCTTTGAGTCATTAGCTGAAACTGTGCATAGATCCATAGATGCATCAACTCCGTACCAGATGTTGTCTTCAGCCCCTTGGATAGATATAGGGTTTCTGACATAGGTTGTATAAAGCACCTCCAATTGTTTTTACAAATGCATTCTGTGCGGTATCTTTAGGTATAGTCAGAACCAACGATCGGAGGCAACTCATCTATCCTACCATTAAGTTATTTTAATCGACACACGATTTATCTATACAATTGGTAGCACTACAAGTGAATTATTCAACTCGAAACCAACCTTTGTCCTAGCTTCATGCCACCTTTCCCGATGAATAACTTACCTTTTGCTTAAAAAACAAGTTGATTTTATTTTTTATTTGTTTAATAACAAAATAGGTTTTATATGTTATCGACGCAAAGGAAAAAATTCTCCAAAAAGTTTTTACACATTTAAAAAAAGAAATCATATTAGTCTAATATATAATTCAAAAAAAATCGTGTGTCCGCCCCCCTCAAATGATTTCGTTGGTCTGAATAAACTACCCCAGTCCAACTCTGCCCCACTAGTGAGGAGACAAATGAGGCAAAGTAGAATATTTTAAATCAAAATCAAAAATATTTTATTTCACTTAGGCCTACATGGGCACTTATAATATGTCAGAAGCTAGTTCCTATAAGAACAGGCAAGAAACTCCATGGTTTTTACGACCTTTACATAATAGAGTTTTTATAGGTATGAGAGGGCAGTATTTACCCTAATCAGAAACCAATCTAAGAGTATATAGTGTATTCACATTCATATTAAAAAAAACCGGTCAAGTGCGTGTCGGGCCACGCGCAGTGTAGGGTTCCGTAGTTTTTATAACAGCCAAGTGCGTGTCGTATTTGCTGACTGATCGTTTCGTACCATGCTCTAACTAAAAGCCAAACATGACTACCTAACTAATTTGACTTCCTATACAAATCCTCACCTGATCCGACAATTTTGCACGGAAAGTTTTAATTTTTTTTAGAGATTTGTATAAAACTTGTCATAGCCGGTGTTTTGAATTTAAATACGGACACACAGCTACACTACTCAATCGTCACAAGAAACTAGCACGATACAACTGGCGCTTAGCGCCATCTATCGACATTTCTATAGAGTTGTTCGAAATTTTCGAGTCAAATACAATTGGTCGACTATTACTCGTAAACTTGTAAAGCCCACTTATGTGTGATAGTTTTCCTTTAAATTTCATTATGTATAGGTACTACTGCCGTGACATTTGAATTTCTAACTACAACCGTTTAGTTGATAGAGGGGGCGGACACTTGACTCTAACGAAAATTGGTACTTTAAAGCTTGATAAGTCACGAACGGTTTACTTAATCAAAAAACTGTGTCACCAAACCCCTAATATTTTTGAAAGACCTATCCAACGATATTCCACACAATGGGAAGAACGAAAAAAAATATTATCATCCCACTTTACATGTATGGGAGGTACCCTAAATAATTGTTTTTTCAAAATTTTATTTTACCACTTTTTCGGCGTCATTAACGTGTATACTCATGCCAAAGTACAACTTTCTAGTACCAATAGTTTTTGAGCTAAACCGCGGACAGACGGACAGACAGACGACATGGCGAAACTATAAGGGTTCCTTGTTGACTACGGAACCCTAATGAGCAGAGAACTGACAATAAATTAATGAACATGTACATAAAGTAAATTAACTTAATTTTTATTTATTTGTCTAAGCCCATGTCCCACTGCTGAGTAAAGGCCTCCCCTTTTTCGTTCCAAAACTCTCTATTTTAGGCAATTTTGGTCCATGTTAGCCCCGCGAACTTGCTCAGATCGTCACTCCACCGGCGCTGTGGTTGATATAAAATAAGTATAAAAATAAGAACATCAAAAACACACTCAAAAAGTAGTGTTGTTAATATACCTTTACACAATAACGCAGTTACAATAAGCCAGTAAAGCCAGTGCAGAAGGAATCATTACCAAGCAGTCTGAGCGAAGCATTCTTAAAAATGACATTACAATAGGCATATTTAGTTTCAAACTCAAGAATTTTATTATTTTTTCCTTTGCTCTACGAGTTACCAGGAGGCCATGTCCGGAAGCAACGTTTATTTAATTCCATATCAATGCCAAGCACGTCTTTACCCCAATCTAGGGGTTGCAGTACGTTCAAAAAGTGCTTCAAGAACTTTAGTCGTGCACGAAAAGTGGGAAGTTTCTAGCTTGCTGGCAGATTGCCAGTTACGTAGAAGTGGCCTGGCAAGCAGTTTCTATCACTTGATTGTAAACTCCTTCGGAATGTTAAGCAACTGTTTCAGGAACAGTCTTTGTAACTTAGATTGGGTTCGAGTTTTTAAATAATATTCTATGAGCCTGAATCGAGGTGATATTGTTTTGGTTATTTCTGTCGTTGTTGGATAGTTATGTAGCTATTTTCCGATTATTCTGACACAAATCTATGTTAATAATAAATTTCTTATTGTCAGGCATCTGTGCTGGCTTACAGGCCTTCACTTTATGAGAGGAAATGGGCCGTCATACAACGCCAATTGACAGAATTATCACTTCTTAAGTACGCAAAAATATCGATATAATTGAATCACATCACTACTGCGGATGAAAGTTAGTTCGCTTCGAGACGGTACCCTAATTATGTCTTCAATCAACGTCACTGTGATCTCGTGGCGGACTCGAAATTATTTCATTATATTCCTGTTATGATAATATTTTGCACATTTTGTTCGGGTTCTTCTTCGGTAGAGTTCTTAATTGCTGAAGGTCGTCTCCATCTTAGTAATTTTGGATGGAATCATTGACTAAAATTTTCCATGTCATGTCAGAGAACTAGCTTAACAGATTTCTCTATCAGAAAATCAAAAACAGATATTTGTGTAATGTGTACTTACAGTTAGACCCATTATCGTCTACCCTCTACTTTGCCAACAATAATGAGTTTTTGGAGATTCTCTAGTTCTTATCGCGCAATGTGGCCAAAATAAAAGCTGTGGAATGCTCGGCCGGCTTCTGTGTTCCCTGCCACTTATGACCTTTTAGCCTTTAAACCACGAGTAAATAGGCATCTTCTGAGCTCGCTCGTCCCACCTTAGACCTCATCTATCGCTTACCATCAGGCGAGATCGAGGTCAAGAGTGGGCCCATCAGTAATAAAAAAAAAACTAAGAACTGTTTTTTATTTACTGACTTTACCTATAACATAAAAAGAAACAATAACTATATGAACAAACAGGAAGTGACACTTACATACATAATTAAAAGAAAAGATTTAATAGTTGCGATGTAAAATGAGTTCGGTGTTTGCCTCGAGTTTGCACCAAATGGGTTCCTAGCTCAGTATGTGCCATGTTGTAAATACCTGGCGCTGGGTGCCTTTCTTTTTTTTTTTTTTTTTTTTTTTTGGGGTGGGAAAGTCATCGAATGACTTCTTCCGCTCTGGGTCAAGCGGAAGGGTGTGTCAGATTTCTACTGACTAAAAACCCACCCTGTTCCTTCGGCTGCCCTAAATTTCCGGGGCCGCGGTAACTCGGCAGAACTTTCCCGCAAAACCCCGGCCGGCAATGGCCCTATGAGGCCCCGTCGCTGGTGTTGACAGCTCTTTGAGGCGCGCGTGGAACACGACGCCTCAAAGAGCTGTCAACACCAGCGACGGGGCCTCATAGGGCCTGCCTGCAGTAACATACGGTCGAGTTACTTATCTATACTTATAATAAATCTGTAGAGAGGTCAATTCCGTACATGAAATATATTTCCAAAATAACTATCAAGGGGTGATTAGGGATCGATACTGATGCCAAAAATGCAATCAGTAAAATTTTTGTCTGTCTGTCTGTCTGTATAACCGTTATAGAAACAAAAACTACTCGACGGATTTTAACGAAACTTGGTACAATTATTTTTCATACTGCTGAGCTGGTTATAGTATACTTTTCATTACGCTACAATCAATAGGAGCAGAGCAGTGAAGGGAAATGTTGGGAAAACGGGAGAATTAACTCCATTTTTTAAGCTTCCGTGGCGTGTGCAATTTAATGGTTAAAGCTACACAGAAATCATTTCATGACGGAAATGTTCTCCTTAAAATTATATAAAAAATATCCCACGACAGCATATGTCTATCTTTTATGGTTGACTCATAATAACACGTGTAACTCCCGATAGCTTAGCAGTTCGAAACTTTCTGATTATAATATTTGTCTACTCTTACGTTTATAACACTCTCAGTCAGCCCTAATTGAAAAAGTTAACATTATTATCTATTTCATAAAAAAGAATCATATAAATCGGTATAGAAACACCAAAGTTATACATGAAATACGCTAATAATAAGCCATCGCGCGTTAATACTGAATCATGCTATAAGGATTATTTTTGAGAATCGGTCGCCGCGCTCGACGCGTCTCGCGGCCGAAGGTATAAAATTTCGTTCTATATGTACTTAAGCCTCATGTGAACGTGATCTAAACAATATTACCAATACATTAACTTACGCTGACGGAGTCGCGGGCACAGCTATTAACAATAATATTGCACGGTTCCGTATTGCGATATTTTTCAACAGTATTATAGATTGACATATTATATTTCCCTACTAAATTACGAAAGTTAATCTGTCTGTTAAATCAAAATCACTGAACCGTGAGGAAGGACATAGGCTACTTTTTTTTACGAAAAACGACGGCAATGCGGACGAAGTCGCGGGCAACAGCTATCTATACTTATAATATAAGGCTGAAGAGTTTGTTTGTTTGTTTGAACGCGATAATCTCAGGAACTCCTGAATCGAATTGAAAAAATATGTTTTAATTAAATAGTAAATTTATAGAGAAAGGCTATATATCATTACGCTTTTTTTACGTGGTAAAATCATCAATTAAGTCCTCCCACCCCGGGCAGGGCCAGAGGGACTGTCAGACTTGTACTGACTAAAATCCACGGTGTTCCTTCAACAGCCCTTTACGTTCCGGGGTCACGGTAATGGGATAAGTCCCACGACCCCGGCAGATTTCTCAGATCAATGGGAATTGGGAAGTCACGTCAAGAGTCTATCCCTAAAAATATAGATCTTGAATCACTCAATCATCATTTTTCCACCTCTTGTAGTTTCAATGGAGCTATTAAAGCTAAAACTCTAGATAATCTTTCGTCTCTTCCCACTCCCGATTATTCTCCTTTTGTTTTTAATCAATTTGCTAGTTGTGATGTTAAGAAGAGTATTTTATCAATTACATCAAATGCTGTTGGTAGTGACTGTGTAAGTCGCAAGATGATACTTGACGAAATCCTTCCTGTCATTTGTCATATCCTAAGTTATTCCTTATCCTCTGGTGTGTTTCCATCTCTATGGAAAGAAGCTCAAATAACCCCTCTTCCAAAAAAAAGGAATCCTGTTTCTTTTTCTGAATTCCGTCCTATCTCCATTTTACCGTTCCTATCCAAAGTCCTAGAACGCTTTATCCATAGCCAGCTTAGTGCTTTCCTCTGTAGAAACAGACTCCTTAATTTTTACCAATCCGGATTTCGTCCAGGGCATAGCACTACCACAGCTCTTGTTAACATTACTGACGATATAAGATCAGGAATGGACTGTGGGAAACTGACGGTCCTTTCCTTACTTGATTTCAGTAATGCTTTTAACACTGTTGATTTTGATGTCTTGCTCGGGATACTGTGCTCTATTAACATATCTCCAACAGCTATTGATTGGTTTCGTAGTTACCTGTGTGGCCGCCGACAACGTATTTGCATTGAAGGTTCATTGTCTTCATGGTGCAATACTACTGCTGGCGTACCGCAGGGGGGCGTTCTCTCTCCTCTTCTTTTCGCCATATTTATAAATTCAATTTCTAATTAACTTCTCTCATCCTACCACCTTTATGCTGATGATCTGCAAATTTATTCACAAGCTCCCGTTGAGGAATTGTCTGAGGCGGTGAAGATAGTGAATAAAGACTTAGCGCGTATTTCTGACTGGAGTTTGGATCATGGTCTGAGGGTTAATCCTGCGAAGACTCAAGTCATTATTGTTGGCAGCCCTAGGCTACGTTCCAAAATTGACTGGACGACCCTTCCCCAAATCGTTTTTGATGGAGCTGTTATACCTTACTGTGACTCAGTAAGAGACCTTGGTATTTATATTGATAAGGATTTGTCTTGGGGTCCCCAGTTGCAGGAAGTGAGCCGCAAACTGTTAGCCTCTGCGGGGTCTTTACGCAGATTGCGCAATTTCCTGCCGACTGCCACTAAAACTGCGCTTGCCCAATCTCTTCTTCTCCCTATCCTCGACTATACTGATGCAAGTTATCCAGATCTCACTGAAGTGCAGTTAGATAAGCTTGAGCGACTCCAAAATTTTTGTATCAGATTCATATTTGGTTTGCGCAAGTATGATCATGTTTCTGAGTTTCGCATTAAACTCAAGTGGCTGCCTATCCGCCTTCGCCGGAATACACATATTTTATCATTACTCTACAGTATTCTTTTCAATTCAACGACTCCCTTTTATCTCAAAGAACGATTTAAGTTCCTTCTTGACACACATGGTAGAGATTTGAGATCATCGGAAAATTTGAGACTTTTGATGCCTACACATTCCACAAAATTTTACGACCATTCTTTTACCGTGCAGGCTATTCGGTTGTGGAATGCATTGCCGGTGTCAGTAAGACAAGCACAGTCACTCGCTGCTTTTAAAAGCTCGGTTGCCAATCATTTTCTTTCTTTATGATTATTTCTTTGTTTTTCTCCACACAATGATAAAGAACACATAACATTTATATATTTTATATAATTATGTATTGTATTTATATATATATACTTATATATTTCAATTAGTTTTTTTTTCCGTTATGAGTATTTGTAGTACACTAATTTAGCCCTCCCCAATTTCAATTAAAGCTTTTAAAGTCCTTCCAAAGGTTGTCTGGAAGATATCGCTCTCAGCGATAAGACCGCCATTGTAACCAAAGTTATAGAAATAAGGTTATGTAAGTGTGTTCCAATTTTTGGTGTACAATAAAGTATATTCTATCTATCTATCTCTACAGGGGGGGCCTCGTCATATTGCTGACGCTCTTTGAGGCGCGCGTGGAACACAACGCGCCGTCGACCCGGGCATGGTCCATGGTCGGACAGCGAGTTGCCCTTTACTTGCTGTCCGCATGCCCGCGCCTATGGTGGCCGGAGATCGTCGGCCGACGTCCGACACCATGGGCGTCTACCACTGCGGCTGGGCTGGAGGGAGGACGCCATCCTCTCCCTCACGCGGCCCGCCACCTCCTTCGATAGCATGACTGCTTCGCAGAAGGAGGCGACCGCTTCCCACTCCGTCTCGCCCCGCAGCATGGCCTCGACCAGTGCCGGGCGCGAGAGGTCTCCGCCTATCGCCGCCGTGAGGACACGTCGGTACTCTGCCCAAGCGGGGCAGTCTTGCACCGTATGCTCTACTTTGTCCTCAGGGCGATCCTCGCAGTGGTGACACCCAGGCGTTTCTTCCTTCCCCATCAGACACAGGTACCTCCCGAAACTTCCGTGTCCGGTGAGGACCTGCGTCATGCAGTAGGTCAGGACGCCGTGATGCCGATCTAGCCACTCCTCAAAGAGATATAGCATTACGCTAAGGCCATTAGGAGCGGAGCGCCAATGAAGAATGCTTCAAAATCGGGGTTAAATTTAACGTTAGCCCAAAGTAACTATTCCACGCGAACGAAGTCGCGGGCAAAAGCTATATCTAGTATATTTATTTCACAAAAACAAAACCTTACAAATTCCTAAAACTAGCTTATTTACATTCTTTACAACTACGCCCAATAACTTTGTTTTTCATAGTGTTTGTATGAATTACAAAGTTATATTTGCGGTTTTAGAAAATATGCTGTATCTCAAAAACTGCTGACCCGATCTCGTTCAAACTAATTTTGGTTGAAAGTTTACATTAATATCTACAGATAAATATTTTTATTAGATTTTTCACTCTTAATAGAGTGAAAAATCTAATAAAAATATTTAGAATTTTAGAAGTTAGAGGGGGAGACACACATTTTACCACTTTGGAAGCGTATATCTTTTAAACGATTAACTTTATGAACTGGACGCGCTTGAGTCTATCGAGAAGCGGGCCAAAAGACTCATTGGCAACGATGCACTGGTCGAATCAAAGCTCCAGAGCCTTGAACATCGACGACGAGTTGCAAGTCTATCGGTTTTCTATCGGTTACATTTCGGGGAGTGTGCGATGGAATTACACAATTTAATTCCAACAAGCCCGTTCCATCATCGGACTACGAGACAAACGGCGAAGCGCCATCGTTACACGGTGGACATCCCACCCATACGCACCAAACGTTTTGGGAATACCTTCATTGTGCGTACGGCTAAGGAGTGGAATTCCCTGCCGGAGTCTGTGTTTTCCGATAGCTATAACCTAGGAGTCTTTAAGTCAAGAGTGAATAGGTTACTTTTAGGTAAGCGTGCTCCATCTTCGACCACATCATCACTTACCATCAGGTGAGATGGTGGTCAAACGCGAACCTATTCTAAATAAAAAAAAAAAAAAAAAAAAAAAAAACCTCAATGTCATTTTTAAAGACCTGCCTATAAAAACCACACACAAATAGGTTTCATGAAGAAACAAAATATTTTCAGTTTTAGTTCCATGTATGGGAAGACCCCTTTATTTTAAATATTTTTTTAATTTTTTCCTTATAATCGGAAAGCGGTTCACAGAATACATCTACCTTCCAAGTTTGACATGTATAGTCTTAACAGTTTCGGAATAAAATAGCTGTGACATAAGGACGGACGGACGGATAGACAGACAGACAGACATGACGAAACTATAAGGGTTTCGTTTAATGCCATTTAGCTACGGAACCCTAAAAAGATGTTACGTTCATCCTCTAAAAGGAAGCTTTATAATATTCACCCTTACATTTTTTTATTATTGAGATAGGTATGGATTCAGTTTCATTTTCATTCAGTTTCAGACAGACATGACGAAACTATAAGGGTTTGGTTTTATGCCATTTAGCTACGGAACCCTAAAAAATGAACCAATTGCTTACAACTACCAGCAGCTATATGAGCATTATAGACTTTGCCGTCAAAGTCTATATCAGACTTCGCATTCTAAATATCAACTTTAAACCTTTATAACTTTGCCAGTGATGAAGATATTTAAAACAAAATCGTATTCTCTCACTAGACATAGTTTTTATTCGTTATCTTATATTTAATTTATATTGGTTTTCCCTAATAAAATAAAATTAAATTATCTACTTAGCCTTTTCCAACTATGTTTGGGTCGGCTTCCAGTCTAACCGGATGCAGCTAAGTATTAATTAATCAAACATAATATTTATTAAGCAAATAAAACAATATACATGTATATTCCCTATTCAAACATCGTGCCTTCCCTGTATCGCGGGAAGTCGTTAACCAAAACTCCATTTATCCCACCCGGTTAAATCATAAACAAGTCCCGGTGAATCCTGGCAGCCCGGATAATCGTAGCTACCCGGATGAAGGTACATTTTGAAGGTAAATATCATTAGGTATTGGCTCCCGTCACGCGATGTTCGGATTAGCTTCATAAGCGTTTGTTTTGAGGTTAACGAGGATGATATTTGGCTCGTTTCGCTTACGGGTTGAGTGTTATGTGATAAGTGATCGTTTTGCCCGGTTTTGCTACGCTTTGATATCATATTATGGCTGTGTAATATCAGCTTTATCTGAGTGTGAGTGAGCGTACTTAAATGGGAGCTAAACTGAATTGTGTTCTTGGATGGAAATTGATTGACGAATACGCGAATTACTGTTGTTATATTAAATAAGATAGAAACCTATTTATTTAAAGCAAACCTTGAATAATAATCTTAATATAGAACGTGTAATTTAAAGGGTATATACATACCAAGTGCACGGCTTCTTTGGATGACAATAAACGATATGGCAAGGGCTTTCCAATCCTATGTGTACATGTGTGGAGCATATTAGAAATTTCAATACATTGATACCAGAGACCGAATTTTTCAAATTAAGAAGAACGAAGAGAATTATCGTTTTATTGGCAAGTGACGTGGAAAGTGATGACCCTCATAGTGCTGTGACACGTTTGTTATTACTGGTATTTAAGAAATATATGAAACCAATAATTTGGGGTCAATTCTGTGAGTCACTTATTTTGAGCTGAAACTTTGCATAGAGACTCCATACCAGATATTGTCTTCAGTCCTTTTGGATAGATATTCAAATTCAAATTCAAATTTTATTTATTCAGATATCAAGGATCCATAATGGTTAGTAACAAAAATACTTATAATCTATGTTAGTAACCATATACAAAGTTGTGAAATCTTTCCTTATTTAATTTTACCAACTACAATTTGCACCCAGAGCGAGTGTATTGGACACTGATATTTTGTTGATATTGTTCTTAGGATGTCATTGCTGCTGCCCCGTACTCTGCCTAACAGGGATGACACCCGCTTGCGTCTTATTGCGTAAAAATCATCCGTACGTGCTTCGGCAAACATCGCGGACGCACTGCAGAACCGTGGCAACCGCAACAACATCCTGAAGACGTTATTGTATTGTACCCGCAGAGCGCTATATGTCTTCTGCGTATAATTAACCCACAGGCTGCTCGTGTAAAACGACTGGCAATATGCTTTAAAAAGCGCTATCTTAGCCTCAGCCGAACAACGAGCAAACCTGCGAGCCAACATATTACCACGAACAGCCAGCGCTCTGCGGTCACGTTCAATATCTTCATTGTCCTTCAAGTCCTCAGTGATAATATGCCCCAAATATTTAAATTTCTTCACTCTTTTTAGAGGAGAGCCATTAAGAAAGACAGGTGGAAGTTCATATTGTGTTTTATCACCCAGGCCGAAAAACATACACTCGCTCTTGCCGACATTATATTTCAGACCATGACACTCAGCATATCGCTCGCATACTTTTAATAGCTTGCGAAGGGCCTCTATTGACGGGCTCAGCAGCACCATGTCATCTGCATAACTTAAATTATTGACCGCAACCCCGTCAATGTGGCAGCCCACATGCATACTGCTGAGCTCGGCAATCAGGTTGTCCATATATACATTGTATAGTGTAGGTGAGGAGATCCCCCCTTGCCTCACGCCACACTCCAGCTTGTACTCTTCAGAAAGACAACCCGCCCAATTTACTACATTTAATTGGTTGTCATACCAATATTTGAATATAGATATGGGGTTTCCGTTACACGTTGTATACATAAAATTATTCTGGCTGAACCGATTCAGATGACATTTTATGTGTATATTTCAATGGGCACTTGGATGGTTTGAAAACACAATAATTGGAACCGATCTGTCGGGTCCGCTAGTACTCATTAAAAAAATAGATGGATAGAATACTCTTTATTGCACACCAATCATTTAAACACACACTTGATTCACATTATTGCCCAATATGGCTAGAATGGCGGTCTTATCGCTGATAACGATATCTTCATCGATATCTAGCAATAAAATAATTATTACATTCATAATCACTACTGAAACAAAGGCTATGAAAGGGAACGGGCTGTAATCTACCACGCAGCTCCAGTGCGGAGTGGTGACACATAATCATTAATAATAAATATTAAATTAGGTTGCATTAATACCTCTATGGGGAAAAGCGTCCTTCACAGTTTTCCATCTGTCTCTATTTGTTGCTATAAGTATTCATTTTTCGCCGGCATCAAGCAGCCAAGCGCTAGTGATCAATATAATGAGAAAGTTTCACAAAAAATATAAGTGTACGTGTATAATATTATATTGTGCCTATAAGAATCCGCAAGAAAAAATAAGAATCTGCAAAATCTGGCAGGTATTTATTGCATATTTGTTTAAGAACTAAAATTTGTTATGTATAACTATACAACGTGTAACAGATTAAGACCAGGCAGTCAAAAATAATTTTCACGCGAACTCCGCCCCCATGCAGCCCAGTTAGGCCGTGGTATACTAAACGTTAACGCAGCAGTAATTAAGTTGAATATCGCGTGCGCTCTTTCACCATGTTCGGTTACGAAACTGCCGTTGTATGTTAAACGCTAACGCAGCAGTAATAAAGTTGAATATCGCATGCGCTCTTTTGTCATATTCGGGTTCAAAACTAAATGTCGTAAGTCTCAATTCTTATTTCGTTTATAACTAAAGTAATAATTGATCTAGAGAAAAAATGTCCTATATTTGGATAATAAACTATATTTTCTTACTGTCAATACTAATTTTAGACATAAAAGCCGAGTAATCTTGATTTAAATTTTGAATAATCTTTAAAAATACATTATTTTCGATTAAAAAATGAATCGAGCGAAAATGTTCCAATTACGAAACTGGTCTAGACATGTAAAGAAAAAGATCAAATAAATCATATACTAAAGTTCCATTTTGATTCAGAATATTAATGCAAAGTTACATACAATTTAGGGAGCCTCCACTTAAGCGCAATACCTCAGACACCCCAATTAGAATATTAAATAATAAGTCTAAAACAACATCCGTAACTAAATAAATTGAAACCAAACCCGGGCATTTTTTATAAAATAGTTATCTAACTAAGCGCAAAACGTATGTGCGTCATACAATATCCTTACGCAGACGCATACACTCATGCAATGTTAGCAGCCGACCCGACACGCACACAATTTCCTTGAATTAATGATTGTAATTTGTCATGATACTGTATTTGCATTTTAAGTCAAATGAAAGATTTTTCCTTCAAAATTTAACACTAAATTTTTCTAGACAATTTTTTCTTTTAAGCGTAAAATTAATAACCAGTAGTGGTTTTTAATCTAACCTAACATTTTATTTAAAACGTTAAAGATTTGTAATATTGATATAGTCACTATATGATGTTGTTAGGTTAGATAATTACGTAACAACTTAAGACAGAAGGTCCCTTAAGGAGGGACTGAATAATCGAATAATCGACTTGGTATTAAATGGATCTCACAACTTTTTACGGTAGAAGAACTGAGTTGCGAGACTTGGTTTTTTGACAAGTATTGTTTTTTATGGGATTAGATTAGTTCGTCATTTTAGCATATATGTGTATTTTATTAATATTATTATACATATATTAGTATTATATTTATTAGTATTAAATTTATTATTTCATTCCATTTTCTCGTACACCTACCACAATGTGTTTTTTTTAACCCAAAGGTTGTCTGGTAGAAAATGCCTAGCTGCATTAAGTCCGCCCATATAACACAATTGTACATAAAGTTTAAATAAATAAACACCAAATTTTACCCGACTGCAAAGGAAGGGTTATGTTTTTCGCGCGTATCTTGTATGTATGTATGTATGTATGTATGTTTGTAATATTCTTTATTACCTCATATCTCCAGAACCGCTGAACAGATTCACACAATTGAGATATCGTTAGATTTGTCTTAACAGTCCGAGTGTTCTTAGATAGGTGACATTTAAAAAAAATAAACATGGCGGCTGTGCGAAGCCATTAAACATGGAGAAAAAAAAATTTTTTTTTTTCAAATACTACAATATGGGTATTAAATTAAAGGGCTTAACATAAGGATTTCAAAAAGGTATATCATGTTTATCATTAGTGTAATACTAGCAAAATAACACAATGAGAAAGTTTAAAAATATGGACTCACTTTCTGAATCTGGTGGAGTGCCAATGTGACACGATTGGGAAAACTAAAAAAATGATAATTAATATTGACTAAAAAGGTGCAAAAAAAAACTTATTTAAAAAATCTAAAAAACCCGACTGCTCAACTGAAGTGTAAGAAACAAGCACATTTTTATTTTTAAAAGTGACAAGAAGGCGGACCCATCCCATTTAAAAAAAAATATGTTCAATTGGGTCCCGCCTGATTGTCACTTTTAAAAATAAAAATGTGCTTGTTTCTTACACTTCAGTTGAGCAGTCGGGTTTCTTAGATTTTTTAAATAAGTTTTTTTTTTATGACGGAAATCGATTCAGAGGCCGATTCTGAACCAACTACTTTCAGGAATTGCATTTACTCTGTTACACGTTGTATTTTGTTATTGATCAACTTTCATCACATGTCGTGCCTTCCCTTTTGTCTTTCGTGTTTCGGAAAACACGTTAAGCCTTTGGTCTCGGGTGTTATTTGTCCACCTTTTCCGGTTCACCGGTTGTTCCGGGTAGTCAGAAGTCAGAAAATCTGACACCAGGTATTGTGTTGCCCAGTTACTGGGTTGTGGCAAAAACTAGTACTATTTTCGTGTAAATGCAAATATGTATTGTTTTTTTTTTTTTTTTATATTTGGTTTCTTTCCTTTTGTATACTTTGTGTTGTGTGCTTTGTGGCATGTGCCGAATAAAGTTCGTTCTTTCTTTCTTTCTTCTTTCTTTCTTTACTCAGCTGTATGCAGTTAGACTGGAAGCCAATACCAATATATAAGGCTATACAGAATGGAATCAGGTGTTACTTTACGGAAACCTATATACCATACCAAGCTACACGATTTCTGACAAA
The DNA here is from genome assembly GCA_943138885.2 of Tholera decimalis. Lineage (NCBI taxonomy): Eukaryota > Metazoa > Arthropoda > Insecta > Lepidoptera > Noctuidae > Tholera > Tholera decimalis. Next base: position 43,683,555 of record OW964555.2, on the reverse strand, counting down.
TGCTTGCACTGTCTGGACAGGTCCGCTCAATTTTGCGTGGTTATTTCCTCAAAAGAATACCACAGACATGAACCTACATGCTTCTCATATACAAATACAAATTGTCTGGACTTTAAAAGAGACTTTGACCTCTGAGTTTGTTTCTGTGTTTCTTCTCAGAGTAGTCAGTTACGAAATACCGGCCTCATCTAGATAAACTAAACACAAAAAAACATGACGTGTAAAAATGTTATTTATAACCAATTTTCAAAATAAATATTTCATTTCATTACTTTAGAAAAATATTTATTGTTAATTCAGCCAAAAACCAGATAAAAGAAATCACACTCACCAAACAAACCACAATCACTTTGGGTCTGGTTTGTTTGCATGTGGTATGTTTTTTAGGGTTCCGTAGTCAACAAGGAACCCTTATAGTTTCGCCATGTCCATCTGTCTGTCCGTCTGTCCGCGGTTTAGCTCAAAAACTATAGGTACTAGAAAGTTGTACTTTGGCATGAGTATACACGTTAATGACGCCGAAAAAGTGGTAAAATAAAATTTTGAAAAAAAAAACAATTAATTAGGGTACCTCCCATACATGTAAAGTGGGATGATATTTTTTTTATCGTTCTTCCCATAGTGTGGGATACTGTTGGATAGGTCTTTCAAAAATATTACGGGTTTGGGAAGACCGTTTTTTGATTAAGTAAACCGTTCGTGACTTATCAAGCTTTAAAGTACCAATTTTCGTTAGAGTCAAGTGTCCCCCCCCCCTCTATCAACTAAACGGTTAGAGTTAGAAATTCAAATGTTACGGCAGTAGTACCTATATATAACAAAATTTAAAGGAAAACTATCACACATAAGTGGGCTTTACAAGTTTACGAGTAATAGTCGACCAATTGTATTTGACTCGAAAATTTCAAACAACTCTATAAAAATGTCGATAGATGGCGCTGAGCGCCAGTTGTATCGTGCTAGCTTCTTGTGACGATTAAAGTGTAGCTCTGTGTTCGTATTTAAATTCAAAACACCGGCTATGACAAGTTTTATACAAATCTCTAAAAAAAATTGAAACTTTCCGTGCAAAATTGTCGGATCAGGTGAGGATTTGTATAGGAAGTCAAATTAGTTAGGTAGTCATGTTTAGTTAGAGCGTGGTACGAAACGATCAGTCAGCGAATACGACACGAACTTGGCTTTTATAAAAACTACGGAACCCTACACTGCGCGTGGCCCTACACGCACTTGACCGGTTTTATTGCATCCCATATGCATGTGCATATATTTGCGGGCAGGACGGGCGGTGCTGCATACAGCATGCAAGCTTGATCATCTTGATTTTGGCTGTATTTACACTAAATATTTTTCTGAAGTATTAGTTTGCTAAGCACAATTCCTTCCCCCGTCAGAAAGGAAAAATAACCCTAATGTATGTGTTAAGGTCTATAAAAATATCCTCAATACCATTTGGTGTACGTACTGTACATATCTATTTAGATATGTACAGTACGTATACTGAAACACATTTATATTTCAACAATACATCATCGTTCAGGACTGTCAACAAAAATGGCTACCGGGAGAAATTCGAGACGCCTCGTGTGCAACTGACGTTTATAGGATATAAACGAATCTGCGGGTACTTTGTGTCGAATTTCATATTACGATTTGCTTTTGACAATATTTCGACAACATTTTGAAATGGAAGAGGGAAATTTTTGAAAAGAATTTATCTGAAAAATGCATGCTTTACTTGAACTATTGTATCCAGTGGGTTCCCAGCACTAGTGTAATGGGTAGGGTTCGAACCCGTGACCTCCCGATTACAAATTTGACACCTTAGCTATTAAGCTATTGACGCTAAGGTGTAATATTTGATAGATAGATAGATAGATAAAACTTTTATTGGTCTACAGAAGACACAACACACAAAAGTACATTAACATATAACACATAAATTACAGATAGCGGAAAGGGTATATACATACCAAGGGCACGGCTTCTTTGGATGATATCAAACGATATTGGCAGGGTTTCAACTCAAAATAAAATACTCAAAAATTGATACCAAATTTTCGGTTTCGTAAGTTTCTTAAATTGAAATCATAACAATCGTGTCACCGCACTACGTAGGTCAATAACTTTCCACGTTACTTGCAAATATCACGATAAATCTCTTCTGTGATGTGCTTATTTCAATTTGAAAAGTTCGGTTTCTGGTATCAATGTATTAAAAATTCTCATTACTTCCGAACATGTAGAGATAGGATTAAAAAACCCTTCCAATATCCTTTGATATCACCCAAAGAAGCCGTGCCCTTGGTATGTATATACCCTTTCCGTTACACGTTATATAGGTAGGCTATTTGCTTTCCCAAGTCGATGGCACGTTGTGTTCCACATTCACCTTAAAGTCAGCAGCAATGACGGGGTAGATAAGGGACCGCTCTAACGAAATATCACCCTAATCAGCCCTAACTCTGGAATGCAAGAGCAACTGAAGGAAAAGGTAGGGTTTTCAGCCATTAGAAGTCTGACATGAATCATTTTCAATGATTTACCCCCGAAAAATAAGGATATTCGCTAAGTCGTAACTACGTCGTTGATACCTATATGTTTTCTGAGTGGGAAAATCATCGCATGACTTCTCCCACTCTGGGCAAAACGGAAGGGAGTGAGTCAGACTTCTACTGACTAAAAACCCACCCTGCTCCTTCAGCTGCCCTTTTCAAATTCCGGGGCCGAGGCATCTCATTACAACATTACCGCAACCTCGGCAGGCAATGGCCTTATGGGGCCCTGTCACTGTGCTGACAGCTCTATGAGGCGCGCGTGGAAGACGACGCGCCGCCGACCCGGGCCTGATCCTTACCGGATGGAGAGCTGCCCCTGCTCGCCGTCCGCAAGCCCGCGCCTACGGTGGCCGGAAATCGGCTCGTGATCCCCAAAGTCCGGGGCGTCTTCCGCGGTGGCTGGGGCGTGAGGAAGGGAGTTGTCTCTCCCTCGCACGTTCGGCCTCCTCCTTCGCTAGCATGACTGCTTCGCAGAAGGAGGCGACTGCATACCATTCCCTCTCGCTCCGCACCATGGTCTGAACCAGGGCCGTCGATCACCTCCACGAGAACACGGCGGTGCTCTGCCCAAGCAGGGCACACCTCCAGCATATGCTCCACCATGTCCTCCTGGTGGTCCACGCAATGTCGACACCCGGGCGTGTCCTCCCGCTGAATCCGAAACAGGTACCTCCCGAAAAAGCCGTGTCCGGTAAGCACCTGCGTCAGGCGGAAGGTGAGGACGCCGTGGCGTCTCTCCAGCCACTCCTGAAAGAGGCTTATCGTCGGTACCTTTTTTTTTCTTGGGTATGAAAATCATCGAATGACTTCTTCCGCTCGGTGTCAAGCGGAAGGGTGTGTCAGACTTCTACTGACTAAAAACCCACCCTGTTCCTTCAGCTGCCCTAAAGTTCTGGGGCCACGATATCTCGCTAAAACTTTCCCACAAACCCCGGCAGGCAATGGCCCTATGAGGCCCCGTCACTAGTGTTGACAGCTCTTTGAGGCGCGCGTGGAACACGACGCGCCGCCGACCCGGGCCTGGTCCTTACCGGACGGTGTATCGTCGGTACCTAGAGAAAGTATACTGTATGTAAGAGAACAGTAATAAAAAATACTACTTTTAATACAAAGGTAGAATATCTATTATTAGGTATTCTCTAGCAGTCGTAAATTGATACACAATATCGATACATATCCTTCCGCTTTAGGACAGACGACTGGTCGCGCCATAACGTTTGCTCCGTGGAGGTAAACCATACTTGACTATGGGTTTAAACAGTGTCCACAATAATATCTACTTAGGCGCCAGTAGCTAGACATATACAACGTGTAATTTAAAGGGTTTATACATACCGAGTACACGGCTTCATTGGATGATAACAAACGATATGGCAAGGGTTTTCTAATCCTATGTGTGGAGCATATTAGAAATTTCAATACATTGATACCAGAGGCTGAATTTTTCAAATTAAGAAGAACGAAGAGAATTATCGTTTTATTGGCAAGTGACGTGGAAAGTGATGACCCTCATAGTGCTGTGACACGTTTGTTATTACTGGTTTTCAAGAAACATATGAAACCATTAATTTGGGGTCAGTTCTGTGAGTCACTTATTTTGAGCTGAAACTTTGCATAGAGACTCCATACCAGATGTTGTCTTCAGTCCTTTTGGATAGATATGGGGTTTCCGTTACACGATGTATACAGCTAGATAGGTTTTTTCCATGTACCATAAACTGAAAGATCGACTCTTCTTGGAAATGGAAGTCATAATATCACAAAGTCATAATGTCCTCGTGTCGCATGAGAGTGAACTACAGAAGCATCGTCAAGTGACGTGTACTTCCTTTCCTTTCTTACTTTTTACGATACGCCAGTTAATTACAAACTTCATTATAAACATGTTAAGAAATAAGGGAATAATGACAACGTTATAATGAAAAATGTTGTCATGTCCGGTTCGTCATTTGGAGAAATAAACGATTTTTTCTATTGTTAAAGTGTTTCCTTGAGAAAATGGCAGTTACAATTATTTTTATAGTAAAGCGTGACACCGCTATTTTCCGTGAGCAAAATGTTCCAATCGAATATAAAAATACCGACTACGCCAGAAGATGGGCTATATTTGGAAGCTTATGCGTGAAAACTGACAACGATGATCACAGAATATTAAAGAAAATAAATAATCCGCCAGTCTATCTTATCAATTAATTATATATTATATACACATTAAGGTTTTCCGCCCATGATGTGAGAGTTTTATATATTTTTTATATAATATTTTTATTTCAAAATGATAATTTGTAATTGTCATGTCTCGGGGTCTAATAAAACACATTTGAACTCTTACGTGGATATAGAGTATACGAAACACTGATCACGCGTCCGCACTCGACCGTAGTTCGTGAGCGACTGACTTGTTGCGTGCTCGCATACACTACAGTAATCATAAACTTAACTACTTATAAGTAATGGAAAGTGTAATCGATGTCTTAAGAACATTTTTTTAACTGACTTCAAAAAAGGGGGTTCTTTCTGTGTTTTGTCAAATACAGAATACACTTTCGGAAATAAGGAGGAGTCGTCAATCACCATTTATTTTCTTAAATTAATATTGTTTTGGTGTGATTATTTACAGATCTGCAGCATTTAAAGAAAGGACAACTAAACAAATTCAAGTTTTGGGTTGCTTAGATTTGTATATTTCAACTAAAGCCGTTGAATATACGAGTATTTGATCGAGAGGGATAGACAGACATGCTCGAAATCCCTTAAAGTTTCTTATGTACGTAAATGGTTTATTTTTAAATCTTTCAACTTTCAAATTGAAAATTGCTTAAGCACTTATTATAAACAGTTACAACAGGATCTTGACAATGCGAATTCTCAACGGGTATTTATATAAGAAAGCTCAAAACTAAGACATTCTGAATGAACAATGAAACTTCATAAAACACTCGGAATTAATTATGAGGAAATTTACTGTTTCATGTCAACAGTAAGTTTAATTAGAATTATTTATACAGCGCGAGAAACCGGCTGTATTATTTATGTAGATTTGTACTACACCAGCCATAGTGTAATCTTTTGTTTTAATTTTAAGTTAATACCTTGTTAAAAGAAAGTAAAAAGTAAAAGTATAGTTTAATGATATTTATTACTTTACCTACTACTTTTAGCTTAAATGACTAATAATTGTTGATACAATTATATAATACCCACTTCATTGATTTGGATATATTCGCGCTTACACACTTTAAGTTCAAAAATATGGCTATTGAATCTTTAGAATAGCACTTTTATACTCACTAATAACAATACGCACAAGTAGATACTTCTTACTTTTCTGTAATAATAACGCACGCATTAAACCATTATTCCGCGGGCATTGATGTGGGTTACACGTTTATTTATTTATAAATTTTATTTTGTCACACTTATATTGTAATGTGTAACTGTTTTATGTCCCAATAAAGTAAACTAAAATAAAAGTATAATAATAAAAAAAACTATTTAAAGCTACTAAAATATTTTCACTTATGTACAAAGATGGAACGGTATCAATAAAGCTTATTTAGCACATATTCCTTCAGTGAAGTCTTAAACATAGCAATCGATTGACAGTCTTTATATTATAATTTGTTTGGTAAATCATTTTGTTGTGATCAATTACTTAGAAAATATAAATTAATTGAATTAAAATCAAGACGAACTTTGCTTGAAACAGTATTCTTCTTTGATTTATGTAACAATGTATATGACTATATGAATATCCGAAATAAGATATGTTACACAGTTCCTAGGACAACAGTTCGCCGCGGTGTACGTGAACGTCCCATGTTTGCAGTGACGCCTTGTCGCACGAAAGCAGGTGAGCGGGCACCTCTCCGCCGTTTAAGTAAAAAATATAATGAATATTTTCATCACATTGACATGTTCCTTCTTTCTGGTGCTCAATTCAAAGATAGAGTGCTTAAGACACTGAGTCGATAATCAATGGTTGATAAATAACAAAATTAATTTAAAAAATCGATCTCTTATTATTTAAATTCAAATATCAATCTCCAATGTTTTATCTCAATTATTTTTAATTATAATTCAATCTATATTTTTTTTATTTCCATTATTTTCATATTTAATTGCTTTTTAGTATTAATATAAGCATTATAGTTGTAAGGTTTTAAATAATATCGCATTCATTGCAGAAACCTCTTATGTATTTTGTGGAAAATGTTGTTGGTGGCACATTTGCCCATTTAATATTGTATTATTTCCTTAACTTGATGTAATGTGTTACTGTTTGTTTTCCCTAAATAAATAAAAAAATAAATTTTATAATTATTGTTATAAGAGTGTTTATTTTTTACTAGTTGATCGTACAAATTATTTTTTTATACTTTCTCACCTTTTACCTTCCCTCGTCATCTATAAATATTTTAAAACCAAAATTAGACAAATCGATCCAACCACTTTTGAGTTTTAGCGAGACTAACGAACAACAATTGATTTTTATATAATAAGAAGATTGCAGAAACGATCATCGTCTAATTTATATGCTTAACCTCTTCTCAACTACATATGTTGGAGTCAGCTTTGAGTCGCAGGTTAAACACAAGTAACATGCATTCACTTGGATTGGAGGCCGACCCCATAGAGGAGACAGAAAAGGTTACGGAGATGCTGATTATACAAGGTGTAACAGATTAAGCGCAATACCTCAGACACCTCAATTAGAATATTAATCCCATGAAAAACATAAATGTGAAATGAGAGCCAAGTTCAATATTATCATAAATGCCTTGGTTGTTGACTTCAACGACAAAAGAAGTGAAATCTAAATGGGTGCCAAGTTCAATGGTCAGTCCTGATATTTATTTATAACAACATAAATATCATTTATTCTTATAACTTAGGAGAATATATCGTAGCCTAAGGTTTGACCTGGCTAGTTCTTATATACGAATTATTATGTTCGATGGTTAGTTTCTACCAGCAAGCCAAATTTTCGGAATAATAAAATAAGAACCGACATGTAACAGGTTTAGAACTTGCAAAGGCTATAATATAATTCGTATATGAAAACTAGCCAAATCAGACCTTAGGCTACAATATATTCTCCTAAGTTATAAGAATAAATGATATTTATGTTGTTATAAATAAATATCAGGACTGACTATTGAACTTGGCACCCATTTAGATTTCACTTCTTTTATCGTTGAAGTCAACAACCAAGGCATTTATGATAATATTGAACTTGGCTCTCATTTCACATTTATGTTTTTCATGGGATATCATTACTTTTTGTACATAAATTAGTAGTAGGTACACAAAATTAATACTAAATGGTTTTTTGTTAAACTACTGTATTTTCCTACGTTTACGGGGTATAATTATCCTTTTTGTGTTATTTCCTATATTTTCTTGAACCTTTGAAATGTTTGAATGAATTGCCCATTCAGTATCCGGAATTCTTTTTACGCGTTTTGCCTCCATGGTGTAGTGACCCTCTAAGATAATAGGTGGCGCTAGTGGTTGTAGAATACGGTTAGTTACGCGTAATAAATACGAAAATTTACTATATTCTTATTTATAAGTACGAAAACGGAAATATTTGGATTAAAAAAAATTAAGGGTGGTATTTAACTCGTTATATATTCACGTAAAGATCTTAAAATCCACATATAGGGATTTACAGGCACTTATTATAAGTTAAGTGAAAATTATAATAAAATGATAAAAAATTACCAGTTTCTGATTTTTTCCTTTGTAACCTAATTACCTATCTTCATGCCAAATTTGAATTTTCTAGGTCATCTGGAACTGTGTTATAGTTTTGATCTATAGGTCAGTCATAAAAATGACGATTTTTTGACGTTAATATCTAAATAACCGTTTGAGATATGTTTATAAAATTTAGAACACATATGTATCTTGCCAGTCTCAATATACCTATAAGCCAAATTTGACAAGTTTAGGTGAAATAGTTTTTGAGTTATAAGGGGCTCAAAAGTGGCTCCAAATGGTTCGTGTAATATTACACACGGTGAGCTGCGCGCCAGTTCTTGGCTTGACACGCTCCCGCGTGTCTAGATTTATAAGTCTAAAACTACATTCATAACTAAATAAATTGAAAAAACCTAGACATTTTTTATAAAATAATTATCCTTACTAAACGCAAAACGTAATGCGTCATACAATATCCTTACGACGCATACACTCATGCAATGTTAGTGGCCGACACGCACACGAGCGTATTTCCTTGAATTAAGGATTGTATTAATTTGTCATGATACTGTGTTTCCTTTTTCACTTAAATGAAAGATGTTCCGTCAAAATTTAACACCTAAGTATTTTTTTATGACGGTAATCGATTCAGAAGCCGATTCTGAATCGATTACTAACTACTTTCAGGAATTGCGTTTATTCTGTTACACGTTATATAGTAGGCGCGTGCATAGGATTATGACAGGGCATGCGGCGGAGTAAAACACACAAAAACTTCTTCTTTTATAGATTTTTAGCATAGCCACAGCCACGCATCGTAGCATGGTGGCGATGCGTGGCTGTCATAATCCTATGCACGCCCCTGTTATATAGGTATATAACTAATTCTCTCTTTGTGTGTAATGGAGGCGTTCTTGAATGAGTGTGAGAGCATGTGTAAGATTGCGAAGCAAAAGATTATATCTTTTAAAAATTAAATTAAATAATCTTTTAATTCAGATCTTAGGTCCATTTCGGTTAGTATACAAACAAATAGCCTCATGGCTTGTGAACGAGAGGTCGCAGGTTCGAATCCCACCCATTACACTACTGCCGTGAATGCACTACCTGAAACATAAAATAAAATACTTAATAACTACGCCACATTGGCATGTAGGCGTACCTAATGTCCCAGTAAAGGGCTGTCCCATCTGAGAAAGAATGCTGTTGGTGCTGACCCGTACCGACGTATAATACTAATAATTCAGGCTATTTCATTCCAACAGCAAGGACACAAACCCTATGAGAGGGCATGGTCAGTAATCCACCACGCGGGAAAACTGAGGGTTGGTGGATATCATATTATGTCTTTGGATTTTTGATATTAGGACATGTCGGTTTCCTCACGATATTTTTCTTCACCGCTATGCAAGCAATAGTAATGATATAATTACACAAAGTAATGTGCGTGACTGGGTTCAAACCACAGAAAAAAAAATAGGTTAGAAAGGAAATAGTTCCTGATTTGTATGAGAATGCGTGTCGCCGCTTGTCTCCCACTCTTTAGCTCCACTACATGCAAGAGGCCCGTTACGTATGTGAATTACGCACACAAATAAATTACACACACTTAAATCGAGAGCTTGCTACTGATTGTAACTCACTGTCGATAAACATGCGCCGTGCATCACGGCCAATCAGGGCAAAGCACAAAACGTCAATAGTTGAAGTGTGGCGCATGCAGTACATTGTAAGCGGACTTGGTCATTGCGTTGATTAAGCGAGTACACATTGGGCAATGTATACTTTTTGTAACTTGTTGCAATAATGTTTTTAATGTTTGGAATTTCATAGTGAACAGAATATTTTTATGTTTTTTACAAATAACCTCCACACATTACCATTCCAACCTTATTCATCTATTCCGTGAGATTTTCCTTCACCGCTATGCGATAGTAGCAATAGTAATGATATAATTACACAAAGTAATTTGCCTGACTGGGTTCGAACCCACGACATAGAACTCTCAAGTCAAGCCCGTTACTCTATATCGACAGTGGCCTCTGGGCCATCACTACTCTCTGCATCACTGGTGTTACAAGTTATATTGAGATTTTTATTTATTATCTTTAAATAATTATCAGTATAGCACCCCTGAGGCGAAGCCTTGCATACACTGAATGACACTGCTGATAGGATAGATTTATTTAATTGCTCTCTGAATGAATTCACAAAGGTAACATTGTTTGTATTATGTTATGCTAATATATAACTAGTAGCTTTAATTGTCATTTAGAATGTAACTAAAGACCACGCTACCGCATTATTATTATTGCCTGTAATGTTAGTTGTGTTTGTGATAAAAAAAATAAAAAAATCTTTAACAAATAAGAAAAATATTTATGTTTTCAAAACATGAGTATACACACACATGGCGTGCAAGATATTATATAAAATTAAGTCACAGTCATGTTTTGCCACATGCTGAATAAAAATAATAAGTCAAGTAGGTAATTATTAAATTTTTATTCGATTAAAATTAGAAATTAACATTAAATTTAAAATAAAATTAAAAATAACAGATAAATCTAAAATGTCAATATTATTTATAACAATATCTTAATAAAAAAATACATGTTTACACAAAATTCAAGTCCATTTTTCAACAAAAGTTCTTTGGTTCCGTTTTCTAACAAAGGGCTTTTTAAGCGATTTCGTAGTTGTATAATTGCTTATTTTTATATAAAAAGTCTTAATAATATTAACCGATTTCGGATGTTAATACAATTCTTTTATCAGCCGCACATGCATGAAAAACTTGTGAATTGATTTACTTAAAAGTCTTCAAAGAACTCAGTTACTTCAAAATGTTGTTGCCAAACATCTGAAAAGTTATGAAAGTCCCTTAACAAAGCTTAGAATGTGTAAATATTGTATGAGAAATACAGATGGTGACGACAGATTTAAGTTACAAGAATGTAGGAACATAACAAAACATAATATATTTTTACTTTTTAGGGTTCCGTACCCAAAGGGTAAAAACAGGACCCTATTACTAAGACTTCGCTGTCTGTCCATCCGTCTGTCACCAGGCTGTATCTCAAGAACCGCGATAGCGAGACAGTTGAAATTTTCATAAATTATGTATTTCTGTTGCCGCTATAGCAACAAATACTAAAACAAAATAAAATAAATATTTAAGGGGGGCTCCCATACAACAGACATGATTTTTTGCCATTTTTGTAGGAAATGATACGGAACCCTTCGTGCGCGAGTTCGACTCGCACTTGGCCATTTTTTTCTTGTTTATTAAGAAACAATGGTTACAGGTACGACTAGCGAAATTTAGGTCGTGGTTTCGAATCCAGACAATCACATTATTATGTAGTTGCTCTCAAAATAATTAAGGACCCAGGACCAAAAATCCAAAGACATGCTGTAAGATCTTTCCCTACACACCACTATTTTAATTTTCATTTATTGTTATGTTTAAATATATTCATTTACTCAAATTCTAATACTGGATATACATACCTACACCACGCCATCTATGACATCTTCCAAGAGTTACTATCTTATATTGAGAGAGTGCATATAATTGCCATTGGTAGATGGCGCCAGCATATTGCTTCTCCATAATTATAACTTTTTCAACCGACGACAAAAAGAGGAGGTTATCAATTCGACGCATATATATTTTTTTTTATGTATGTTCACCGATTACTCGAAGACGGCTGAACCGATTTGGAAAATTCTTTTTTTGTTTGAAAGGGTATACTTCGAAATTGGTCCCATTTTCATAAAAGTTAGGATCTGATGATGGGATCCTGGAGAAATCGAGGGAACTCTTCAAATATTATAGGCACACCTATGGCGTTTTGGGTATTCCTTATAGTAACTTGTGCAGTTGCTCTCAAAAAATACCATTTGGGGAAGTGAAACTGATGATGAACCACAGATGGCCGCCAAACCTACTCAATAATAAGTATTTCGTGGATTGCGATTCGATTACTTGAATATGGATGTTAAGCACTTTATATTCGTCACAATGCATATGGTGATGTAGAGCTGATGGTGAAGTACCAGGAGAACTCCTCAACATTTAACGGCCCAGCATTGGGAAAAGCAATATTTTGTAAAAGGTTGTAAGTAGTTGACATTTTGGCTCTTTTAACTACGTAAATTAAAAATCGACCAACTAAAAAGAGTGAAATAAATACTTTTTACCAAAAAATTAAACCGACTCCCAAAAACACTGCAAAGTGAAAAATAACTTTAATTTCGGAAGTCGGTGCCAAAAACGAAAATACAAAACTAAAGACAAGTCGGTTTAATTTTTTGGTAAAAAGTATTTATTTCACTCCTTTTAGTTGGTCGATTTTTAATATCACTAGACTGCATGGATTACGGCTTATTCCGTCGCAAAGAGAAGAAGCCTGCGTCCCAGTTGTGGGAATATTATAGGCTGATTATGCCATATTCTGTTAAAGAACAACGTGAATGATGGCTGTTAGTTTCCTATCCTACAGTACCATCGTTGAAGGTAATTAGATGCTAGTTCTTTCCGATTATTCCCGATGTCCACCACTTGTCTGGCCACCACTGGGGGACAGGGGAACGTGATCGGTTCTTTCTACAGTACCTACACGTATGCACACATACATTTTCTAAGTAAGGACTAAACATAGAATAAGTAAGTAGATAGGATCTGACTATTCCTTCCAAAGGTTGACTGGAAGATATCGCTTTCAGCGATAAGACCGCCATTGTAACCATTTTTTTTTTTGCAATATTGTTATTTATGTGTTTCAATTATTAATATAATAATAATAATAATATTCCACAACTTTCACACAACGCCATCTAGTCCCAAACTAAGCAGAGCTTGTGGTATGAGTACTAGACAACTGATAAACATACATAATATATTTCTAAATACATACATATTATAGATAAATTACACCCAGACAAAGAACAAATGATCGTGCTCATCACACAAACATTTGTCCTGGGTGGGAATCGAACCCACGACCTTGCGCATAGCAGTCAGGGCCACTGACCACTACACCAACGGGCCTTCCTGTTATTGGTGTACAATAAAGTATATTCTATCTATCTTGTCGTCTTAACCTTCGCGCTTCCAAAAATTTACTTCTTCACATTCCTTCTCACCACACCGGGTTCATGGCTAATTCCTATGCTATTTCTACCATTAAACTCTGTAACATTCTACCCCTTGACATCAACAAGGCCGAGTCTAAATTCTCTTTTAAGCGTAAAATGAGAAACCACTACTTAAAAGCCTATCATTCTTAGTTTCGTTTTGGCCATAAATATATTTGTTGTGAGTTCTCTTAGTTAGAAAGATTATTGGCACATTATGTATTTTATCATATATATATATTCTTTCAATAATTACATTTATTTTACTTGTACACCTACCATATTGTGATCTTTTTAACCCAAAGGTTGACTGGTAGAGAATGCCTTGTTGCATTAAGTCCGCCCATGTACCACTATTGTACATAAAGTTTAAATAAATAAACCATCTATCTATTCTACGAGAGGAGCTCGTAGCTAAATAATAATAGAAACGATTACCGAGGTTGGTCCATAGGTAACCATCCCAGCTGTCCTTTATTACATCTTTAACAGTAAATTTGTTACGGGTAAACATAAGCAGAGGTCGGAATTAGGTAAAGTTATTTATGAACTTACACTGATTTCATACAATGAAAGAATAAAGTGGATATGCCCCAAATCCCGGGATTAATTTTGAAGAGCAGAAAAATCCCGTGATTTATTAAATGAAAAGTTATTTAATTTGCTTAAGACTATATAATTTGTATTGTGAATTTATTACTAGTAAAAATTAATAATAATAATAATATGTTTATTTGCACATAGTAAATAAGCTATTTAACATTTACATACATTTTTCATTTTGTTATAAAAAGTTACATACATAAATGTGTCGTAACTGGCACCCTTGCTAAGTTAATTTAATAACTTGTATTAAAGGCACCAGTCCCAACCCTAGCGCACTCAAACTACAAAAAAAAACAAGTTGTGAAGCGCAGAGTATGAGCGATAATATGAAGAGAAGACAAACAAAACAGGAAAAATAATATAAATACTATACAGAATATTATTTATAAAGTAGTTAACCAAAAGCCATAATTTTTTATTGTGCGTGTGTGTGTGTATAGGTGTAGGTATGTGTAGGTGTGTGTATGTGTACGTGTGTGTATGTGTACGTGTGTGTATGTGTATCTGTATGTTTTTGGTTATAGGACGAGCGGGACTTATGTGGGAAAGGAAGATTATTAAATTAAAAGTTAACATTACTAAGACCGATCACCGGAATAGAGGAGACTTTCCGTATTAGGGTAGGTTTGTCCTAGTAGCCAGTTTGTCACAGTTTCGTTTAGAGCGTTGCTAGTAAGTGAATAGATGTTCAATATTTTATTAAGTCTGTTATATAAATGAGGACCCTGGAAGTAGAAAAATCTCTTTGTGAAAGCGAGTTTACATCTTCCTGGCTTACAGATAATATCCTTACGCCTTCTTGTGATTGTCTCATAAGGAGTATCGAGGTGTTGCAAAGCTACAGTGTGTAGGATGAATAATTTTCTCACAGTAAGAACACGGCAAAGAATTGTATGTTAATTATCTTTGTTTTATTTGTCTTATCTATCTCTGAGGTTTTTATTATTATTTATTTGTAACATGGTCGGTCACACGGGATTGTCTATTAGAAATCCCGGGAAGATCCATATTAATATCAACATTTCGATGCAAGTACATAAATAACTCTAATTCCGACCTCTGATCATAAGCCAGATAACCTGACACCAGTTTTTCCAAGAGGTATTGTATTACCCAGTTACTGAGTTGTGAAGGGCTGATAAGCTGTCGCTTCATGTAATGCAGTATTACTCAGCTATAACAGTTCAGATTGGAACGTGACCCTAACATAATTAAGAAAAAACTTTTTAACAAAAAATTAAACCGACTCCCAAAAAACACTGCAAAGTGAAAAATAACTTTAATTTCGGTAGTCGGTGTCTTTAGTTTTGTTTTTCGTTTTTGGCACCGACTTCCGAAATTAAAGTTATTTTTCACTTTGCAGTGTTTTTTGGGAGTCGGTTTAATTTTTTGTTAAAAAGTTTTTTTTTTTTCACTCTTTTTAGTTGGATGATTTTTAATTTACCTAGTTACAAGAGCCTAAATGTCAACTACTTATAACCTTTTACAAAATATTGCTTTTCCCAATGCTGGGCCGTTAATTGTTGAGGAGTTCTCCTGGTACTTCACCATCAGCTCTACATCACCATATGCATTGTGACGAGCATAAAGTGCTTAACATCCATATTCAAGTAATCGAATCGCAATCCACTTAATACTTATTATTGAATAGTTTCGGCGGCAATCTGTGGTCTTCATCATCAGTTCCACTTCCCCAAATGGTACTTTTTGAGAGCAACTGCACAAGTTACTATAAGAAATACCCAAAACGCCATAGGTGTGCCTATAATATTTGAAGAGTTCCCTCGATTTCTCCAGGATCCCATCATCAGATCCTGACTTTGGTGATAGTGGTACCAATTTCGAGGTATACCCATTTGAACAAAAAAAGAATTTTCCAAATCAGTTCAGCCGTCTTCGAGTACTCGATGATCATACATAAAAAAAAAAAAAAAAAAAAATACGCGTCGAATTGATAACCTCCTCTTTTTGTCGTCGGTTGAAAAGGCTAATTATATCAGTTTATGTCTTGGACCAAACACTTGAAATTGAAAGTAGGTACCTAAAACCTTATTACTTACCCGTAGCAGGTGTTAGGTAAGTACAGGTATCTGAGGTAATGTAGATAATATTAAGTTTATGAGAGCGTCTTGAATAATATTACAGTTTGTGCCGTGACGAGGTTTTTTCTATTAAGTAGGACCTTAAAGGAAAATCTATTAGGTGAATGTAATATGTAAAATAATAAATGAAGTCAATTTTCGGATTAAGTAGCGAGATTAGTATGTTTCTGCTGTTTTGAGTATACCTATTTGATTCAGGTTTGTTAAAAGACTTTAACCAAAAAAGTCTTCTTATTTTCGAGTCTGAATGTCCTTCGTCCAGGGGGGCGAAGACGAAAGGGTCTATCAGATTGTAACCGTCTCGTGTTCCCTCGCAGACCTACGACGGGGGCTGCGGGAGCACTTTGATACTCTTCAACGCTGCCTCCGATTGGTGTGGCACGACTCTATGAACCCCATCTGAAAACCAAAAAAAGGCTTAAGCAAAAATATGCAATTACCCTCTAACCTGAACAGGTTACTAAGCGTATAGATAATAAGCAACGGTGTCTTGGTATATTTCAAGATATCTCAAAAGCTTTTGACACTTTCTCTGCGCCCATACTTCTATCAAAACTGGAACGCATGGGAATTCATAGTCCTGCACTTATTATTTTTTCTAGTTATCTGAAAAGCCGTCCCCAACAAGTTCAATTGGATGAGGTTATAAACGATACAGCTAAAATTGAAAACGGCGTTCCACAAGGCAGCATTCTAGGCCCAACCTTATTACTCATCTACATTAATAATCTGTGTTCACTTTTACTAACAAACTGCTCCATATTTACGCTATTGATACACCCCTACTTCTTCATGGCATTGATTAGAGCGAAACTGCAAAATACGCTCAAACGGCCCTGGACATTGTTATTTTATCTTTTATTTTATTTATTGAGGAAAACCAACAATTACACAAAAACAACACAACAATTACAACAATTATGGTTAATATTAACTTATAATCTAGGTATATTAGTGCGTAACTAACAACGTTATCCACATGTTATATATTCGAATTAAAAATAAGATCACAAGTACAACGTTACTTATTAATAATACAAATTAGTTAGTCTTACTCTTATAATACTAAACACATTTCTGAAAATAAGTTAATCCTCTGCTATTTCGATAATTTTAAGTAACTCAGTACGAATTTTAATAGCTGATAAAGATAATAAATCGAATTCTGAAAAAAGAGTATTATAATTTCTTACTAAACGTCGTAGAGGTGCGTGGACTCCCTCCCGCATTGGTGCGACAAGAGGACACTGTAAATAGCGGGAATCCTGTCACCCCACGCCGCAAAACAGTTCTAGGAACTATATAACACAATTTGTTTGTCAATTCTGAGCAGTCGTACTTGTTATTACACAGATCATATAGAAATTTTGTTTCCAAATAAATGCATCTATTCTTTAAACTAGTCAGTTTGTAATATTTCAATAAATTAATGTAAGATGTTTTTTTTTTTCGTAAGCAACGATAATGTGTGGCTTTAAGAAATTTATTTTGTACGTTTTCAAGATTAGTTATATATTTTTTGTACAAGGGGTTCCATACCATTACAGCATACTCTAACTGCGATCTAACCAAAGATTTATATAAATGAATGTACGTGAGAGTACGTTTAAAGTTGGTCATGCATCTCATTACGAATCCATACATGCGAAACGCATTGCTTATAATATTATCAATGTGTTGATCCAGATGAAGTTTACTATCCAGAAGTACCCCGAGATCATTGATTACAGTGACTCTACACTACTCCTAACACACGCCCTCTCACTCAAACACCACAATTATAATCATTAATTATTTCTTTTCTTTTTATATTGCATGATTGATCATCATACTAATATTGTTTGTTATCTTTATAAAACCTTGAAACTGATGGAAACAGATTTTTGATCTACTAAGATTGTATTGGAATCACTGGACCCTAAGACACAGGCTATAAACCTAGTTTGGGAGACAGTATATAATTTATGCGTATTACCTATGTGTACATTGTACTTGCCATCTTTGTAAACATAGTAGGTAATGGAAACAAACATATTATATTATAATTATTATACTAACTAGATTTATGGATGATCTTAAAAAGGTGGCTCGTTTTTTATGTAAACGGGATATTATGACACAGTTTTGGGTGCTGTGTGCGTGTGGAATTCAGAGACATATGAAAGGATCGGATGTTATAAACTTATGTATAAAAATATGTTTAATTTAATGTAACTTATAACCTTCGCCTCGTACAGTTTTAGGGTTCCGTAACAATATGATAAAAAATTGGCCAAGTGCGAGTCAGACTCGCCCATGAAGAGTTCCGCAGGAACTATAATAATAAAGGGTGTCTCAGTAAAAGTGCACTTTTTAAAATTGGAATTTCTTTTTCATGCAAGTGGCAACACTGAAATTTTACAGCTGTCACCTCTGTTTATTCCGATTATTAAAAATGGAGAGCTTTTTGAAAGAACAACGCGTTATAATTGTAAAAACTCATTACAAAAATGGGGAAGTTACGCTGAAACCGCTCGCAAACTTCGCCAAATTTTCAGCCGAGAAAGTGCACATAATGTGCCAACCATTCGAAGAGTGGTCAAAAAATTTGAAGAAGCTGGTTCAGTTATGGATAATAAGAATCCTTTGCGTCAACGTATCGGTCGGTCTTTTGAAAACATTCCTGCTGTAAACGAGAGTGTCGCGGAAAACCCGAAAACATCAATTCGACATCGTTCTCAACAACTTCAAATTTCACGAAGCACTACGCAGCGAATTTTGACTAAAGACCTCCAACCTTCGTGCGTACAAGATTCAGTTAACTCAGGAGCTCAAACCAGCAGACCACGGAAAGCGCCGGCAATTCGTTCAATGGGTTATGGAGCAAAGTGAAGTCGATGCCCATTTTTCGGAAAAATCATTTTCTCCAATGAAGCGCATTTCCATATGGATGGCTTCGTGAATACACAAAATTGTCAAATTTGGGACTCAGAAAATCTTCATGCAATCCATGAGAAACAAATGCACCCACAACGAGTAACTGCCCAACTAGCACAAATGGGCTGCATTAGAGCTTTGGAGCGTATCCGATTATTACTTATGGTAATAGACGTAAGCGCTAGAGCGTCTACTGCAGACTTAAAGCAGCCGCTTTAGCGCTATTTGGGTGCCATTTTATGCAACCTAAAGTTCCATTTTACCTGCACAACGGTTGCATAAAGGTTCCATAATAGCTATAACGATTTATTAACGCTATACTAAAGCTCTCGTAGCGCTACTTTTGAATGATTTTGAACTACTTTGAACGAATGAATTGATTATAGTTCTTTATTGTATATCTTCAGTTGACATTGTTTGTAATATTTTGGTAAAGTGTTTTCGTCGCCATCATGAAAATAAAACAAAAAGTAGTAAATGTTTGTATTCTGTATTAGCAAAATATATAAAGATACTTAAAACGCTGTCCAGTTTACTGTAGATATATAAGATAATTTTCGAGTAATTTTAACGCGCTTTTATGATATTTAAAAAATTAACAAAAGATATGTGATATTTTTTATTTGTTATACAGAATAAATTTTATTTCCGTATTTTTACGTGTCGATAACTTACTATTTGCAAATGGCCGATTGTTTACCGGTACATTTAATGCACATTTAACTGAAAAACCAATGTATATCAACTCAATTTTGCAAGTGAATTGTAAGTTTTCTTAAAAAATCATGGCGTCATTGTACTGTAGTCATAACCTGCAGTTTGAGCTCTAATAACTCCCTTTTGAGAATCATAGCGCTAATTTTCACCCTTCTAACGCTTCCAGTGATTTTTGTTCCCCTGGTGCAACTCACAGCCACAAAAAGCTCCTATTTTCCTGTTTTTGAGGTTATAAGATTAATTATTTGTATCCTTAAGTGTATTGTAAGGTGTACAATAAAGTATATAATAAATAAATAAATAAATAAGATCTAGTTACGTACTTATTCGTTTAGCATCCATTTTATTAAATGTTTTATAATAGTTACAAAAGCGGCTGTAAAAAGGCGAATGGATTGAGCTTGCAAGGAATGACTATTGCTACTAAAGGCCTTAGTTACACTGATGATTTTTTTGTAACTATAGTATGCATAAGAGTTTCTATTATTTCTATAATGAAACTTATAGTAGTATAATAGTGGTTACTATAACTATAACCTATACAAGTTACAATGGAAACTACTATGCAGCTGTGAGTGGCAGAATGACCTTCGTAACTCTCATATAAAGGTGTAAGTGGTAAATGAGTTCTACCGTGGACTACTGTGAAGGCTAGGGTAGTATTTGATTCAGCTTATAGCACCTTAAGTAACTTTTATAACTATAGACGTTTATGGATGCAGATATGCAACTCTGAACTGCTTTTTGAACCCTTAAACCGCTATTTTACAGCCCAAAGTAACAAAATAGGCTGCTATTTCCACTAATGTGCTCGTTGGGTGTCTGGTGCGGATTTTGGTCAGGCGGCGTGATTGGACCTTACTTTTTAAAAATTGCAGTGACTGTGAACGGAATTCGTTACAGGAATATGATAACGAACTTCTTGTGGCCTCAACTGGATGACATGAATCTGGACAACATGTGGTTTCAGCAGGACAGCGCAACCTGCCACACCGCGCATGAAACAAGCTACTTATTGCAGCAACGATTTCCAGAACACATTATCTCACGAAATTCTGATGTCAACTGGCCACCAATATCGTGCGATTTAACGCAATGCGATTTTTTTCTGTGGGGTTTTGTGAAATCTCGGGTTTATGCGAATAAACCCGAAACAATTCCTGAGCTCAAATCGGAAATCCAACGCGTCATCGGTGAGATATAGCCACATCTCTGTGCAAAAGTCATGGAAAATTTCATGAAAAGAGTAATGGGCTGTCATCAGAGCCGTGGGGGTCATTTGCCGGATATTTTATTCCATACTTAATCGGAACATGTCTTCTTTACAATAACAATAAAAATATCACAACTCTGTCATAAAGTACTTGTTTTTATTTTAAAAGCAAAAAGTGCACTCTTACTGAGACACCCGTTATAATATAATATGTAAAAAAAACCTTACCAGTTATTTACATACTAACATATTACAACTAGCTTATTTACATTTTTTACAACTACGCCCAATAACTTTGTTTTTCATAGTGTTTGTATGAATTACAAAGTTATATTTGCGGTTTTAGAAAATATTCTGGTTGAAAGTTTACATTAAAATCTACAGACATATATATTTTTTTGATTTTTCACTCCATTATTATAGAAGTTAGAGGGGACGTATATCTTTTAAACTATTGACTTAAAGAAAATGTGGTTTTAGAAACCTCAATATAATTTCTAAAGACCTGTCTATAAATACCACACACGCATAGGTTTCAGGAAAAAATATATTTTCAGTTTTAGTTCCATGTCTGGGATTCCTTCCCTTTATTTTGAATAATTTTTTTCTTAAAATCGGAATGCGGTTCACAGAATACATCTACCTACCAAGTTTCACATGTGTAGTCCTAATAGTTTCGGAATAAAATGGCTGTGACATACGGACGGACGGACGGACAGACAGACAGACAGACAGACGGACAGACATGACGAAACTATAAGGGTTCCGTTTTTTGCCATTCGGCCACGAAACCCTAAAAACGGAACCCTTACAGATTCCTCATGTCACACATGACAGACAAACCGTGACTGGCTGTCTGTCTATAAATCCGTATGTCACAGGCATTTTATTACGGAACTATTCCACTACACAGTTGAAACTAAGTAGGTAGATGTATTCTGTGAACCGCTTTACGATTTTTATACAAAAATAAAACATTAAGGGGGTCTCGTTAGTTGTATGCATGAGGATCGCTGGAAGAAAGTCTCCACACAATCGGAGCCAGAGGATGGACAGGCCCAGCAAGAAGTGGCGAGATGATTGATGGCGTTGGTCTGAAGTGGCGCGGGAAAAGTCTATAAGTAGGTCTTTCAAAATGACATTGTGGATTCAATTTTTTTTTGTTTTCTTAAAGTCAATCGGTTGAAAGACGGACCCTTCCAAAATGTGTCCCTCCCCTCTAACTTTAAAAAAAATATGCTGTAGATCTCAATAAAAACTTAACGAAAATTGTTTTGTACATTTTCAACAAATGTAAATATAAATTTGTCATTGATACAACACTACGAATAGCATAGCTTCTACAGAATCCTTCATGAGCGAGTCCGACTGGCACTTGGCAATTTTTTATTTGGGGTTATTTTTAAAAGTCGCTCGGTCTTTGGAGATAAGACCAAGGAATACGGGAGCTCAAAAAAGCACATCATACATTGAAACGACATAACGCATTTACCGGTACGGTATGAATGAATGAACCCAGGTGACGCGGCTGGCTAATTTAGTTTATTTAAGTGGACTGTATTTGCGGAGTGAAACGAAACGATTGACAATCGCTTGGAGATAGGGTAAACGAGTTGCAAGGGTGTTGGACAGTAGAATGCAACCCGAATAAGGATACGAATGCAAAAACCTTTTCACTGAAGCCACGTGCCTGATCGACACTGGTGCAGAAGTAGTTGGGCCTCAATTTTACTGCTTTCACAAAATCACACACACACAAATTGTTGTTACTTAGTCCGTGAAAATACGATGAATCCAAGATTGTCAATTTATTGTTCATAATCAGCGTGGGCTTGGAGCCATAGGCGCACGCGATGCGCTTCGAGACGGAAGTGGGGTTTGCACCCACAAAATGGCGTAGCCAATCTACGTCATCCTCGCGAAGTTTTGTGCGAGAAAAAGGAGAGGGATTTAGGAAGGTTAATGTCAATCGAATTCTGCATGTTGGTGCAACCACCAGCTACTGGGTTGTTGAGACACTAGTACTCAGCTGCATTCCGTTAGACTAGCAACTGAACCCAACGTAGTTGGAAAAAAGATAAGGAAATGATGATGATATCTATACTAATATTATAAAGCGGAAAAGTTTGTTAGTTTGTTTGTTTGTTTGTTTGTTTGTTTGCTTGAACGCGCTAATCTTCGAAAGTACTGGGTGGATTTGGATGAAATTTGGTATGGAAGTAGCTTGAAGCTTGAGGAAGGTTATAGGCTACTTTTTACCCGACTGCAAAAAAGGAGAGTTATGTTTTTATCGTGATAGAATCCACGGGAGCGAAGCCCCGCGAGAGTACTAGTGTTAACATAAATATCATTTATTAATAACTGCCTAATCGATCATCATAAAGGTTTGCAAACTCAAACTCAAAATATTTTATTTCATATAGGCCTACAACTTACAAAACGTCAAAAGCTAGTGCAGTTTTAATTTATCTAATAAGAGAAAGCACATATTTCGGCACTGTTGCAAGAAAACAGAAAACGAACGAGAAAGAAGGTAGAGCGATTTGTCTGTTCATAAACTTCCACCCGCAATTACTTCAGTTCATCCGTGATCATGGCACTTGCAACAGTGCCAAAAAAAACGGAAACTCAAAACAAAAAATACCCATGGTAAATATCCCGTTTTAGGTTCTAAGAGAAATCAAATCAGTATGTATTGATTAAAAGGCACTCCCACGTTGATGAAGAAGTATTGTTTTTAACATTTTCTTCACTTTCTTGAGACAAGTAGGCTTAATAACAACTGTCGAAGTTTCATGAATAACTGCAGATTTCCGAGGTAAGACTTTCCCCATGTCATTGATAGACCCCACTGGATCACAAAGTTTCATCAAATCTTTTGGGAAATCACGTAAGATTTTCTCGCTCTACTTCTAATCTAATTAGCAAGTAATATAGTATAATTAATTTGTAGAATCCTGCAGTCTTTGATCTTATAAAGGATGGAGGGCTAATTCGCGCAAGACGTATCGCAACCGTCACTGAACGTTTTATATAATGGTGAATTCAAACGGGCAATTTTTTAGGCGATTGTTGCCAACAATAGTTGACGCAGGTGGTGGAGCCGTAATGAAGCTGGTTCAAAAGTGACGAGTTATATTTATACGTATAATGCAATCTACACTAATATTATACTGAGGAAAGTTTTGAGTTTTTGTTTGATTGTAATAAATAAACACAAAACTACTGGACCGACTAGAAAAAAAAAAACTAATTTAAAACTATAACATTCCTATGCAATAAGACAGCCTATTGAACACTAGTGTCATCTTAGTATCTACAAAATATTATTAGGTTTACTATAAACAATAAAATATATAGGTAATATAAAACTACATAATTTGTCAGCAAGTAACATAGGCGGCTATAATTTAGTTGAAAAAAAAAAGACCTTTTCACACGAGCGAAACTGCGGACAAACTAGTATATTATACACAGCTTGTGCTTTCATGTTCTTTTCTCTATCCTATAGTTGTTTGACTGTTGTGTGAAAGTACGTACCTACGTACTTTCTTATAGTATAAACACTGAACGGAATCTGAGCGAAGGTGTAGCTGTAGGATATGCAACCACAAATAATTCTAGTACTGAATTTAATTACTGTAACGACTATTCCTACAATCATAGCATCTTCGTGCATCACCATAGTTGCCAAGAATATAAAAAGTTGCTGGTCTGTCCGCCCTTAAAACTGAAGTGTGCGAAATAGGATAACGTGATGAAAATTAAGACAAGTGCGTATCGTATTAAGACTTGAATTTGTTTGATAAGAACTTTGTCTAAAAGGTGACATTTCTTTGTAGACAAACTTGATTAAATACTCATTCACTGTGGGAGAGGAATTGAATGACTTAAATACTTGCGTAGCTCTTAAACGTTTGAAATTAAATGTAAAGTGTAGGCTCAAGTGTTACAGGGATTTCATTATTGTAATGAAATAATTTACCATCGTAACCTTCATCCAAAAGATTTTAATATAAAAATTCACATTGTGAAACCTCATGCGAATTTCCTATTGGGCACATATAATATTAATTCCCCTAAAGATTTGCAGGGAAATTAATATCCTCCTATTTGTAAAATCCCTTAAGTGATCACCTTTATATGAAAGCTAAATAATAACTGCTGCACGGGTGGATATTCACTGTAAAGCAACGCTTGCCGTACTTAATGCTCACCTAAAATTTAGATCTGCGGGAATTAGGCAGGTGTAATATGGTCCTTGCCCAGCCTCTGTCAGAAAACGCAAAGAGAGTCTATAAATTAGTAAATTTAGCAATTAAGCGTAGACCTAGATTAGACTTAGACTAGAATTAAGTGAAGAGAATAAGTTGTTATTGGCCTATGAGGGTGGCATGATCATGTCTGATCAAACCCTCTTTAAAATGAATAAAGATTTAAAATAAAAGAAACCTTACCGTAGTCACTCCGTGGCTGGCTATCTTAAGAACATACCGTATCTTGCTAAGAGGTATCATGTTACTTAGTTACTGGGTTGTAAAGGTTAGATAGACAGCTGCCAATGCCAGTAAAAATTTCTATAAAAGTTAGTGCTTTGTCATCCTAAGGGTTAAGATATATCGTAGCTAAATATAATACTCCTCTAGATTTAATTTCAAACGAAAGGCACCTAAGTTGTACAGTTTTAAAATAAAATCAATTCGGTTTCAAACGATGCGTATTATGCTTTGATCTTATTTGAATAGTTCAAAACATTTAAAGAAAAATGCACGATAAATCGACCCTGAACACAGCTATTATTTGCAGAATTTTAAATGAACCTGAGGAAATCTATTCTAAGGTAGATATATAATACCTAAATATTTTTTACTCTTACGGCTTACCTACTCCTATTAAAAAGATGCCGAAAACGGTGCCGTCGATACAACGCCATCCATCGAACATACGTAGTATGTGTTTAAATACTAAGCACTAGTAACTCGGACCGGATTCGTACGGGTGAATGTGGTTGCTGTGTGTGATTTAATCACAATAAAAATTGGCCATGTGCGAGTCAGACTCGTCCATGAAGGGTTCCGTAGTAACTACGCCAAATAACTTTGTTTTTCATAGTGTTTTTATGGAATACAAAGTTATATTTACGGTTTTAGAAAATGTGCTATATCTCAAAAACTACTGACCTGATCTCGTTCAAATTAATTTTTGTTGAAAGTTTTTATTAAGGTCTACAGCATATATTTTTTTAGATTTTTCACTCCATTATTATAAAAGTTAGAGGACACAAATTTTACCAGTTTGGGAGCGTATACTCGTAGGTATATACAATGGGTAGCCCTCTTAATTTTATATTTTTTTATTTTTGTCTAAAATCATAAAGCGGTCCACAGAATACATCTACTTACCAAGATTCACATGTGTAGTCCTAATCGTTTCAGAATAAAATAGCTGTGACATACGGACAGATAGACAGACAGACATGACGAAACTAAAAGGTTTCCGTTTTTTGCCATTCGGCTACAAAACCGTAAAAAGTGTTTATTGATACAAATTTATATTCGGAGGAGTGGGGTATATTGTACAGACAAATTCAATGCAATATACATTAGGTACTACAACCGTTATCCAAACTAAGCTAAAAAAAATTAAACGACCTATCTAACGATACCGCACAGTATGGGGTAGACGAGATTAAAAAAATGTCCTCTCTTTACGTTTAGGTACCCTAAAAAAATATTTTTCAAGATTTTATTTTACCACGACTTGACGTTAATCCCAGCCCAGTAACTATCTACACACCAAAAATCACATTGATCCGTTGCTCCATTTTGACGTGATCTTTCACGTATAGCAGAGCATAAACAGACTAACACACCTTCGCATTTTTATTTTTGTATGGATTAAAAGAGTGCCCATGGAGATTCTTACACGTTGCTTTCCAAAGTATCTAGATCCTACGCTTTGGAACGTCCAACACTGCTACGCTCGCGATGAGAGGTGACGGGTAAAATATTTTACACACTAACTATCCTATCTTTCTTTTAACTAATGTTAATTTATTTTTTATATTTAACTTTTTTGTGTTTATTTAATTTGTATTCACAACTTTTATCATCTAAAATGTATATAAAAACTCGTATCTCAGGGATTATCATAAAACTTTTCTGAAACGGCTTTACCAATTTTATGAAGCTTTATGTGTAGAAGTTGTCCTGAGAATGGGTTGTAGGCTATTTATTTTCACTAGAAATAATTTTATATGGCAAAACTATGTTTACCGTGTCGGCTATTACTATGTAAATGGAAATTCATACGATAAATGACAAGCATTAGTATTCTTTTTACTTTGATCGTTGACTACTATGAGATGAATATTTCAAGTATATCGAGAAATGATTCACAGTTGAGCGAGGGATACGAGCCATCAGAAGATTTCCCTAAGGGTCGCAAAGGTTGAAGGACAACCACGATGCGTAGATAAACCCAACTGTTTATTTGTTTAATGTCTGCCAAATATACTATCATGTGTACCCACAAGAGTATATATTAAATTTTATGTATTAGGCTAAGTTTTGTTTATTGTAATAGTTAATAGTTTGGTTGAACAACTCTGCAAATGTCTTCTCACAAATACATTTAAATGTTTACAGTAATCTGAGGAAAATGTTGTGGGTTGTTTATTAGGTAAGTTTATAGTTTAAGACATTTTTGTTATTTTCAACCGACGACAAAAAATTATATTACTTTTTTTTTGTTTTTTATTTATGTATGATCACCGATTACTCTAAGACGGCTGAACCGATTTGAAAAATTCTTTTTTGTTTAAAAGGGTATACTTTGAAATTTGCTCCATTTCCACCAAGTCAGGATCTGATGATGGAATCCTGGAGAAATCGAGGGAACTCATCAAATATTATAGGCACACCTATAGTGATTTGAGTATTTTTTATAGTAACTTGTGTAGTTGCATTCGAAAAGCACCATTTGGGAAGTGGACCTGATGATGAAGACCACAGATGGCCACTGGAACTACTCAATATATAAGTAGGTAGGAATAATAAGCATTTCATGGG
This sequence comes from Tholera decimalis, assembly GCA_943138885.2. Classification (NCBI taxonomy): domain Eukaryota; kingdom Metazoa; phylum Arthropoda; class Insecta; order Lepidoptera; family Noctuidae; genus Tholera; species Tholera decimalis. Next base: position 43,655,525 of record OW964555.2, on the reverse strand, counting down.
TTCCGCTTCGATTACTTGAATATAGTTATTAAGCACAATATGCTCGTCACAATGCATATGGTGAAGTGAAGCTGATGGTGAAGTACCAGTAGAACTCTTTAACAATTAACGATCCAGCATTGGGAAAAGCAATATTTTGTAAAAGGTTATAAGTAGTTCAGATTTGGGCTGTTGTAACTAGGTAAATTACAAATCGACCAACTAAAAAGAGTGAAGTAAAAACTTTTTACCAAAAAATTAAACCGACTTCCAAAAACACTGCAAAGTGAAAAATAACTTTAATTTCGGAAGTCGGTGCCAAAAACGAAAATACAAAACTAAAGACACCGACTTCCGAAATTAAAGTTATTTTTTAAGGAGTCTTTAAGTCAAGAGTGAATAAGTTACTTCTAGGCAAGCGTGCTTCATCTTCGACCACGTCATCGCTTAACATTAGGGGAGATTATGATCAAACGCAAGCCTATCAAGTATTAAAAAAATTGGCCAAGTGCGAGTCGGACTCGCCCATGAAGGGTTCCGTAGTAACTATAATAAATATAATATAGGTACTTAATACAACGTGCAGTTTTGAACCTGCAAAATATTTCAGGAGGTTGTTATGAGACTCGTAAATAATCATATAACAATACGATACCAAGTCAATAATCAATAATACTTTTTCTTTTCGATTTTTCAATTTTATTGTTTTTCAGAATAACACTCTTAATAACCCTCTTCAAAAAAACAGAATCACCCATTGCGATGTATCGCGCGTCATGTCACTGTGTGCGTGTGAAACGAACGCGGCACGTACGACGTACGTTAAACTAGAATGAAGGTCGTTGCTATGGTTACGGGGGGCCCCGCGATGCTCGTCATATTCGAACTACATCTAAGTTCTAGTTCGAATTTGAAAATCACAATGTACCTACATTATTGTTTTAAATTTCGCAAAATAATAACTCATTTTTAAGCATCATTACAATGCCGTGGCCAATCTGCCGAGCCTATGTTAGGGTCGGCTTTCAGTTTAACTGTATGCAGCTCACTACATGGAGTGCCAGTGAATCACGTAGGGCGACTGCGTATCAGACGTCAACAAACCAGTTACTTGATAATACGATACCCATTTGTTAGACTAATTGTCTGACTTTCTGGCTTTCGACTACCCGTACCAACGACCATATGGCAGGGCTGTAAGGTCGTTGACCCGTACCGACCCGTGTGGTACCTAACGACCGTCCGAGATCTACAAATCAATTCGAACCAAAGGCATTAATTAAGTGCTTACCGAAACACGGGATTTCAATTATGTCCTAGATAAATTTAAAAAGTACTTACATCATTATGAATTAAAAAAATAACACAATGGTACTTGCTCAGTTGCGAACCCGCAACCTCATGCATGAGAGGAGAAAGCCTTAACCACTGGGCTATTACGATAAATAATAATAGTAGAAAGTAGATACAACTGCGCCAAAAAAAGATCACGTTGGCGTCGTTAGTTACCTATCAGCTGATGAATAAAATGATAGGCGAACATAAATAAACCTTACAAAGCACGTAAGCAGTTCCCGTTGCACAATTGTGAAACTACGATCGCGAGCGTGTGCAGGGGCTTAGGTAGGCATCTAATAATAATAATAAGGCATGTAGGTACTCGGCGCAGTCGGCGCGCTATTTAGGTAAATTCAGCCCCAAGAACGGTTTTTATTTGATTAAATTGGTTGATTTAAGATTTTCCTTCCCACTTTTTAACGGGCTGAGGACCGACAGAAATACATCAAGATAATTTGTGCTAGTTAAGTAGGTACCCATGTGTTAGGGATTTTAGGTGATTCATTTTGTCTGATAGGTATTTTTGGCGTAGTTAAAAAATTTAATTCAACTTATTTACACTAATCAAGTTGATTTAGCTAACATCGTATTTACAAATTATTGTCTATGTACAAATAAATAAATAAATTACCTACTTATGTTACCTGGAGATATTGTTCAAAGTTTCCACCGTCACACTCCAGGCACAGTCTAGCACGACGTTGCTGATATTCCTTCAGCTTACCTAACACAAACACATTCGTTTTTATTGTGTCGAAAGCACTGATCACTTTTGCACGTAGTTGGGTAACACTGGTGATTTTGTCTGTGTACACCAATCTTTTAACGTCTCCCCACAGATAAAAGTCCTGGTGGAGATCCTGTACCTTGCGGTAATGAAAAGGATGCTGCATTTCTTTGTGCAGTAGCCGCCACACTGTGGAGTGGTGCACTCCAAACCGTCGACCAGCCTCCCGCGTGCTTGCACGTGGCTCTCGCCGGAAGAATTCCAGGATATCTTCCTGCAAGGCGACAGGCAGGCCTTCGTTGCCGCGACCTTCAGCATGCTGGGGAACGTCGAACTGCCGATGATCGCGCAGTCTCTGCGTAGCAGCCAGCATTACCCTGTGTGAGGGACGTTGCCGATTGGGGAATAACTCCGCGAACATTTCGATGGCTCCAGATACATTGTCTCCACTGATGGCATACAAGCGGACCATCTCCACCAACTCTACATTGGAGTATTGGTCCGTCATTTTTACAACTAGGTAGTAGGTACCTATCCCGACCGCACACGACACGCACTTGAGGGGCGGAATTTGCAAGCGTATGCACATACCGGCGCGCGGCGTCATCAAATACACTAATAAATTGACCCGATTTATGCGTTTGCGATGGCCGCGGGGGCGTGGCGGGGGAGAGGGAGCGGGCGGTGGTTGGTGCTTTGGATTTATGAAAGAAATGTCGGTTGCGTTTGTTTGTGTGTGTGAAAGCGCAGTTTAAGGACACGTACAGATTGGTCGCGTTTTAAAAAGGGGAGTTCACACTTACCGATTTCCGTAAATAAGAATAAAATGAAAAAAAAATACCTGCCCATTTTATTGTTGATTCGGGTCGAGAATCACTAACATAATTACCTCCTAAAATGTTTTGCAGATCCAAAACTGCACCTTGTATATTTGAAAAAAAAAACCTTACAAATTTCTTAAAACTAGCTTATTTACAATTTTTACAACTACGCCAAATAACTTTGTTTTTCATAGTATTTGTATGAATTACAAAGTTAATATTTGCGGTTTTAGAAAATATACTGTATCTCAAAAACTGGTAACCCGATCTCGTTCAAACCAATTTTGGTTGAAAGTTTACATTAATATCTACAACATGTGTTTTTTTTAGATTTTTCACTTCATTATTATAGAAGTTAGAGGGGGGACACACATTTTACCACTTTGGAAGCGTATATCTTTTAAACTATTAACTTTATGATAAAGTCGTCTTAAAAACCTTAATGTCATTTTTAAAGACCTATTTATAAATACCACACACGTATAGGTTTCATGAAAAAAAATATTTTCAGTTTCAGTTCCATGTATGGGGAGCCCCCTTTATTTTAAATATTTTTTAAATTTTCTCTTAAAATCGGAAAGCGGTTTACAGAATACATCTACGTACCAAGTTTTACATGTATAGTCTTAATAGTTTCGGAATAAAATGGCTGTGACATACGGACGGATGGACAGACAGACAGACGGACAGACATGTCGAAACTATAAGGGTTCCGTTTTTTGCCATTCGGCTACGGAACCCTAAAAACCATTCTGATATACATATATCATTCATTGTCTTGCTTCATCAGATCTTGCCATAGTGATTTACTAAGCAATATACACAATGTCAACTATAACTCACAAAAGCTATGCATCTGGAAACAATTAACCAAATAGCCGGTGAGTGGCGGGAATACGGGAGGATATTTATTGCGTCCACTTTCATGAACATATTCTGTCTCCGCAGTCTACTTGATGAGGATCTTGTGGCTAAATAATAGCAGCTAATAATAGCAGTGAATCTTCAAGTTTAATTAATTAATTTATTTATTTCAGGCTTCTAAGGCCCATAGAAAATATGCATACATAATACATGTTCAGTCCTACAATCAGCACAACGATACTGGATGGCCGAACGGTCCACGGTACGTGGAGCTTAACGTTGCTCTTCAAACAAAGTTACACAATAGCCTCTTAGGCTTTATCAATAAATAGTTAAACACTGACCTGAGCTGTAGACTCCAAGCTTCGACCTTCCCGAGGTCACGTCCAAAGTGTGGTATGTATGTAAGTATGAAGTGAGTAATTGAAAAGTGTAGTGAAAGTCAAGTGTTCATGGACGTCCACAAGGCGCCGGTCTCCAGATGGCGCGGTCCAGATAGCAATCACAGCACAAACTTCGCACCAGATTGAAGCAGCTATTTATCACTTATTTTCAGCAAATCCGCGTGCCATTTTGTCTGGCATCAATCCGGCGTTATGTTCCAAAATATCCCAGGGTTTTCGTCAATTCGGGATTACAATTTCAAACAATCGTTAATCGCGACCCAATTATCGGTTGCAACAGGCGATTCAACACGATATTTTTTCAATTACAATTAAATCAAAAGGTCCCAACGTGCGGACATTTTTCAACCGGAACCAAGGTTATCTGTCAAGTCAAAGTTATGTCAAGCCCACAGATAATTAATGTTGCCAACCAAAAAGGTGCGTTCCATTTCACGTCGGACCGAACAATACATAAGTTACAATAGACTAATGCATATTTTTTTGAAGGGCCTGTTGGTCTAGTGGTCAGTGGCCCTGACTGCTATGCGCAAGGTCGTGGGTTCGATTCCCACCCAGGACAAATGTTTGTGTGATGAGTACAATCATTTCTTCTTCGTCTGGGTGTAATTTATCTATAATATGTATGTATTTAGAAATATATATGTATGTTTATCAGTTGTCTAGTACTCATAGCACAAGCTCTGCTTAGTTTGAGACTAGATGGCGTTGTGTGAAAGTCGTGGAATATTATTATTATATTATTATTACTATTATTTTTCTAATCATACAAAAAAATACATTCTAATTCACAATAAACTATATACTAACACATATTTTCATAACACTATCACTATGCACGAAGTGGCGGCGTCGGCGTCGTTTAACGTTCGCTGACAGTACGTCGTTTCTAGTGCGTTATGACAGTACGTCGAGGGACGGGCCACTTATTTTTAAGAGTACGTCGTGGAAAATTCTACTGTCGTAATGTGGTGTCAGGGTAAGTGCTCCCTGTCAGCGAACGTGTTAACCTCTTAACCGCCCGACTTCATATCGATTGTCGGGCCCCCAGCGCCCGGCACAGTGAATCGAAAAATAAATACCTACAACAAAGAGAGCAGTGCAATATAATTAGGACTTCTGATTAAGAGACTAAAGTTTATTAAACTCTTAAATGATTACTTAATTAACTATTTACCTAATATAAACATCGTTTTGATAAAATACGGCGTAATTAAATAAAAAAAGTACACTAAACGAGCTGTGATATTTTTGTCGTATATATCAGTGTTGGGCAAAATTTAGTTTGATTGATGATTGATAACTAAGATTAAATTATTTAATCATGACTAATGAGTAATGACTAAAAAAATTCAGTCATGTATGATGATTGAAGATTGATTAGTGTTAGTGTTAGTTATTTAATCATGACTAAATTTCTCATGACTAATTTAATAGCTAAAATTACGCCGTTGCCAAATTAACACTCACAGAATGTTGATTTATTATTCACAAGTTTTAATAAAAGCTTTTGTCATAATAAAATAAAACACAAGCAGTAGCACGTTATACAATTACAACAACAAACTATGGGTTATTTATGTTTAAAATAATTTAAATTGTTTTTCATAACCACACGGTTTTCAAATTTTTCATCAGATAATCTATGTGATTTTGGTAGACTGGTCATTGTTGCATATGAAAACATCCTTTCTACAGATCCAGAAGATGGCATTGGTGTATTGTACTCCAAATTTTTTTTTTTTTATTAATGGTTAACGGTGTAAAACGTCTACTTCTTTACTTTCTTCCGAAAATAAATTCGTCTTTAAAATATCAGCTTTTCTTCGTGGTGACTGGCTAGTGTTATCATTATTTTCACTCCCAGAGTCTGAATTAAAATAAAAAGGTCGTCATTTTGACGTTGTGTGTTTGATTTGTTTTAAATGTCCGATTGCAATTGATTTGAGTTTTCTTGTTTTATTTTTAAGCAAATTGCTAATTTGAACAAAGTAGTACATTTTTTATATTGTTAGGTGGGATTAATACACGTAAACCATTTATTTTTGTGTTTCAAGTGGCTTACAAAATTTGAGCTGCTATTGCGAAAACCTTTAATTTCAACACTTTGTTGCGGCAGACACTTCACACATATTCCAACTGATTTAGTAGATGATGATTTTTCGGGAATATATTATTTGAAAAACCAGTGTTGGGAGCATGGGTCTACGACGCTACCTATTGCGTGTGTCATGTGATCAAAGTGCAAGAATGTCCTATACCTTTTTTGCCTTTTATCTACTTTTAACTTTTTACAGTACTAGCAGTTATAATAAAAAAAATCCTGTACAAATACAAAAATGGAAAATGCTATCAATCAACTTATGAGTGATGAATAATTTAAATAGTGCGATAGATTTCTCCAATGAAACAAAAAATGGAGTTAGCCAGAATAGCTAGCTTAGCATTTTTAGTTTAGTCATCAATCAAAAATAATGATTGAATAACTAATGACTAATTTATTTAGTTATGATTATGATTAACTATTTTATTCATGATTAAATTAATCATGACTAAATTAGTTGTGACTAAATTAGTCATGACTAATCAATTGATTGAAAAAATTAGTTGATTGACCCAACACTGGTATATATACGACTCTGACGAAATGGGCCCGAAAATATTTGTCGACGTAGGCGGTTAAAAGGTTAAGCAACGCTTGGCGGCGTTGGCCCTTAGATGGGAGAGCCGAGACCAACTATTTAACGTGCTTTTCAAGGCACGGAAGAAAAAAAAAACATAATAAACAGTTAGTTCGGTACACATCTTTAACAGTCGTTACGGCTAGTCAGAAGCCAGAACTTGTTTCCCTTCATGCCTATTGGTATGGAGTTGTTCCGCAGATGGGTTGTGGAGGTTGAACAGACAGTCACCCCATGTAAAACACTAATACTCAGCTGGATCCGCTTAGACTATAAGCCGACCTTGAAAAGTGGAGAAAAGGCTAAGCAAGTGGTAATTAGGAGTCTATTTAATGTAAAGCAATCATAAACCAGAAACACAAAATAACTATATTTCTAAATTGTTCTCAAGTATTAATTAATCCACATAAATTCACATTCTATTTACGATAAAAATTCGTAAAATGTCCACGAACACTAGCTTTTACTTCATTGCGTTTTGATTTGCAAATATTATTGTTCATAAAGTTTTTTTAAATTGTTGATAGGTGATTTTTGTATTAATTCTGTTGATGATGTTTATCACATATTAACGGAGTGAGTCCGCAACAAGGAATTTAGAATTAGCTTAGACTGTAAAATTAGAGAAGTAGGTTACTGTAATGCTACTTTAGCTGAGCCACTTTCTGACGCAGCTAGAGTACTTTACAAACTAGCTGGGCTAAGACTATGTTAATTGTATATGTAAATGTTATTTAAAATTTGTTAAGCCAACCAGGGCGGCATAATCGCATGTGCGACAAAGCCCTTTATTTAAGAATTAAAAAAAAATGTTGATGGGCTCTCATTTCACCTAATGGTAAGCGATGATGTATGTGGTCGAAGATGAAGCACCAAGAAGTTACCTACAATCTTGACTAAAAGACCTCCAGGTCATAGCTATCAGGAAACGCAAAAACTCTCTAATCTAAACCATATCCCAAATAAAATATTTACCCATAGTCTCTACTGAACTCAATTACATACAACACGTATTTGCATACATATTATAAGGAAAAGAGTTTCCTTCCGACCTACCTGTATTCAACAAGTGTCCAATATGAACCTACGTGTATCTCTCGGGTCATAAAAACATCACCTAAAAGGCTTTATTCGAAAATTATTCATGAATTGAAGATGCTGGCGATGAACTGAATTTTTATTTTGTGTGTACAGAAATATACCTTCAGAGAATTGTTTCCGCTTACTGTAGGAAGTAATTCGGTCATAAAAAAAACAACACTATTCTAGTTTATATTATTTTCATCTAAAGCACACCTTGTTACTTTTAACATACCGACCACAATTATCTTGGAGCACTTACATAATTATGTAAATGTAACTGTTACCTAAGGGGTGGAGACATGGTGTCCTGAAACACAGACGTTCCGTCTAGTTTAGGTTTATAACCTCAGATTTTTGTACGAGTATAATTTACCGTTATATATTCTGACGAGAAAAATAAATAATTTTGTTATTGTTATTGTACTTCAGCACATAAAGAGATCCATCCATTCATTCGTTATTAATTTTGTATAAAACTTATTGTTCTCTGTTTCCATTCAAGAATTATTCGGTAGCACTACAGGTGCTCAAAAAATATTAACGAACTACTGCCACTTTAGATTGCCGAATCTATTTATAAGATGTAAATTATTGAAGTTTCTATTTCACCTTTACCGTTTTCATTTGTTAGCTATGATTCTGCTACTGCACTAACACGTAATGGATTTAGATGTAATGCAATATCAAAATTAATTCTTATGTCGACCGATTTCATTCGTTTGTAATAAGAAGTAATTTTAATTTTGGTATTTTTTATTGTTATTGGTATACTCACATTGGACCATCGTCCCAGCTGATGTGTGTGTCTGTATGCGATGATATGGTCGAAGATGATGCATGCTTACCTAGAAGTCTATTGGTTTTGTATCGGTTACATTTCGGGGAGTGTGCGATGGAATTACACAATCTAATTCCGCCAAGCCCGTTCCATCATCGGACTACAAGACAAACGGCGATGCGCCATCGTTACATGGTGGACATCCCACCCATACGCACAAGACGTTTTGGGAATACTTTCATAGTGCGTACTGCTAAGGAGTGGAATTTCCTGCCGGAGTCTGTGTTGCCTGATCGCTATAACCTGGAAGTCTTTAAGTCAAGAGTGAATAGGTTACGTCTAGGCAAGCGTGCACCATCTTCGACCACATCATCACTTACCGTCAGGTGAGATGATGGTCAAACGCAAACCTATTATCAATAAAAAAAAGTAACCTATTCAATCTTAACTTAAAACCCCCAGGTTATAGCTATCAGGAAGCAGACTCCGGCAGAGAATTCCACTCGTTAGCTGTACACCGTTGTTCTTGCTAGACGTAACTCTCTCCAGTCGTGTCGGATTGCCGTCCCATCGGACAATGAGAGTAATTGAACAGTGAGTACACCTGTATCTGTGCACATTTACCGTGAACTATAATATCTCCTGCGCAGATGGCTGATCTCCACTGAAATTAGCCACCATGATCGAAATCGGTAAAGCCTGCAATACATGTTGGCCGAGCTTAGACCAACGCGAGCCTAGACAAATTGACACAAGGTAAACGTTACTGTCTAGACGTTCGGCAAGTTTGAAGGAAGCCAATGCAAATGGCCAATATAGACGAATTTTGAGGAGACGCCCACATGATGGGCGCTGTCAGTTTTTATTGGCCGAGCGCGCGCGAGCGTCTTTGATTTGTGCAGAAAAACCGACAACGCTCCGAAGTGAGGCAAGTGATCGCGAGCGACTGCAAGTTGTGACAAGCTACGTCAAATGAGGTCTATACACGTTGGCGCTTGTCTATACGCAACCAACTAGGCAAGTGACACCGAGCGATAGCAAGACAAGGCAAATATACCGTCTACATGTTTGTATTGGCCTTCACTCGACAACGCTCGGCCAACATGTATTGCAGGCTTAAGGATGACTATTGCACGCCAGTGAAAGCAATCCCAAATAGTAGAAATTAATTCATGTCCACTTCAATTACTAGCCCGTACATTTCCCCAATGTTGTGTGGAAACACAGTCTCATAGTTATTGAGGAGGCGAGAGTTAATCTACCTTTTAAAACTCCTCGTTTCTTAATTAAATATGACAATTTTGCCTCACTCATTTTGGGAATTAAGGAAAGGAAATCAGGACTACTTACAATTGCCAATTGCAGATGCGCGCGATCCACTGTGGGTGCCGTCGTGTAGGTAGGTACCACCACTTGAGTACTGAAACTGGAATAACAGAGCAAAGTCAACACAAATCGAAGGATGAGATGGGGAAACGGACGGGAAGTTCCGACCTGCCACTCCTGTCGATGCCTTAACGTTGCAGTTCTTCGCTCGATACGTAAATCTCCTCTTCGTATTTTCATGCAGCGAATCTTCGAAAATTTCAAGTTTGAACTCCTAATCTGGCTCGAAGAACCATTTTATGAACAGGAACGGGAGGCAGGTGCTCTTCAATGATTGATTTATTGATTTGATTTCGGTTTATTTTAATTCGCCTTTTTACAAGCAGTGAAAGCAATTCCAAATAGACTTCAATTACTAGCCCGTACATTTCCCTAATGTTGTGTGGAAACACAGTCTCATAGTTATTGAGGAGGCGACAATTTGATTTATAACCCGCATATATTTCTCGGCTTGATCAGAAATGATTAGCTTTCGGAAATGGTTCTCCGGGGAATCGAACTCATTGCAGTGATAAATGGGAGTTTTGGCTTGCATCATTATACCATCGGCCAGTAAATTATCCCTTAGCGAAGAGGAGGATACCAATTACTGTTGCAATCAATACTAATGAGGAAATTGCTGCAATCATCCCGTTTAGCACTGATTGTTGTTCGTTGGTATCTGTTATTAGGTATATTAATAAATAGGGTATTTTCATTTCCTCTTTTGTATTAAGTTAATGAGTTTCCGTACGTCTGCTATTAAATAAAAGGTTCATAAAATAGTGTACACGATTGTTGTGCTATCAATGCCATGTTCTTGAAATAACCGATTGTGACGTGTTGACGGACAGATTCAACCAATTTATGTTATTGTCCTCGAGATTTGATGTTTTGTATATGAATAACATTGTGTGTTTTAATTTATGAATTAATGAAAGTAATTTTAAATATTGATGTGATGTAATGATTAATACATAAGAAATGAATTAATTGCTGTTAATGGTGCGTAACCGTTGTAATTAATTAATAACAAATAAGTAAAGTATGTTGACTATTAAAAACAATTAAATTTGTAGATAATAAGCATTCCTCAAATTTAAATAAATATTATATGTATTAATTTAATATGCGAAGTGCCTGAGAGATTGACTGAATATCTATCGAATCTATATCGATATAAAATAGAAAAACGAATATACATCGATATATAATTAATAATCCTGTCTTTTCAATGGAGATTGCGGGACATTCCACCCTGTTCCGCATATCCCCAACTTCTAAATAAAAACACGATAAAGTACATACAAAATAGTTAGATAACAAAAGGAAAAAACAAAATTAGAAACATCACAAAAAAATATAATTTTATAAGTTTCCAATTTCACTCCTAGTGCCTACTCAAAACAAAACACAATACATTTTAGCACCTATTCACAAAAACATCCTGCTATTTGTATACAAATCGCTGGAATGTGGGTCACGGAGTTTTTTCGCAATTACATAAGCCATTTACTTTGGCAGGTCTCCTGCTGGGCACCCTTCAAGAGCATCCTTCAGCGACACCCGAATAATACGAACGAATGAATTTAGTTTCATTGGATGATACGAAACAGAAAACACAGACAAAGTTGGGTTCTTATTTGCATATATCCAATATTTAATGGGCATTATAACGTTTATTATGAATAGATTACAGCACCGTCTGGGAATTTGAGTACTTTCTGCGACCTATCCACAGGCCTTTACTTTTGATCTGGAAGCACGTTAGTGGTCTCGCCAAGACGAGCCGAAACGCACTATATACCTTTACTCGAAACGCTTCATCGTTTTTTGTGCCCTCATACCTTGGGTTTGGGTTTTACCAGATAAACAAAATTCTCGGAATTATGATATCAATAGTAATCTTATTAAATATGAAAAGTTTCAATAAAACAGCTCTTATACCTCCATTACATTTTATTTATATGTAAAAAAGCCCGATTTCTTCACTCAAAAAATTCTTAAGTTAGTTTCTGAAGTTGTCGTCAAATCGTCTTTTTTGCAGTGGGAAAATCACCCAATGACGTCCGCTCTGGGTTGAGTGGAAAGTAAGGTCAGACTTTTAGTTCCGGGGCCACGGTACCTCGTTACAATATTCCCGTAACCCCAGCAGGAAATGGCCCTATCGAGCCCTTTCAATACTGCTGACTGCTCTTTGAGACATACGTGGAACACGATGCATCGTCAACCCGGGCCTGGTCCGTACCGGACGGTGAGAAACCGCTGCTCGCCGCCCGCGACCACGCGCCTGTGGTGGCTGGAGATCAGCTCGCAATCTCTGACGCCCGGGGCGTCTCGTTCGAGCTAATTAAAGATCTAAGTTGTGCTATGTAATAACTAACTTATGGTTGCACTGTTGGGACACGTCTACTCAAATCTGTTTCTTTTCTCAAAAGAACACCTCGCCCATTAACTTACGTGGTTATCATATGATTTGACATGACACCAGTAGGTACAAACGGATTAAATGAACATCAAATTTAATATCTAAGCTTATTTTGGTGTTTCTTTTCAGGGTAGAGCTAGGAAATACCGGCCTCATCATAATTTTATGTAGGTAAAATTCTTATTAATTATTACCGATTTGATAAATAAATAATATCTTTGTTTCCCCTGTTTTCAATTTTATAGACGTCATCCCTTCTCATAATAGCGTACTCATGAGGTTTATATATTTAAGCCATTTGATTTAATGGCTTAAATATATAAACCTCATGAGTTATATATATTCCAACCGTTTGAGGTTAAAACCCTCGTCCAGTGAGGCACTTGTACTCAAAATCGTTTTCACGATTATAATTAGAAGCGGCTGGTTGACACTTTCCTTCGTGACCCAAGGATTGGTTGTAATTAAGGTTCCGAAGCCGAATAGCAAAAAACGGAACCCTTATAGATTCGTCATATCTGTCTGTTCGTCCTTTTGTTACAGTCATTTTACTCCGAAATTGTTAAGACTACACAGTTCTAACTTGGTAGATAGATGTATTCTGTGAACCGCTTTTCGATTATCATACAAAAACAAAACATTAAACGGGCCTAAAAAATATTGGCCAAGTGCGAGTATTGTCCTTGTACAATGTGGGTAATGTCGCCAATCTTAGTAAGTAAGCTTTATCTGTGCAGGACTGTGCATGAATGAAAAAACTTTTTAGCCAATGATATTTTATAGTACAGATATGTTATAGGCGCGCGCGTCGTGAAGACTCAAACACGAGCTAATTGGAACGTCTTGCAACTAGTCTGCGTCGAACGCAACCACAAGCGTGCCGCACCGTAATACCCGTGTCTTTAGATTTTATTTATGAAAAATGCCATCGTGTGAGTTTCGGAAGTGTACGAATTATACTTCCAAAGTAAACAAAATACAAAGGATCTCATACCACATGTGAGAATGCAAATATATTAAGATTATTTTTTATATTTCATTTATTTTCAAAACTTGCCAATAAATTATGCTTAGGAGCCATATGTAGGTGAAGACAGAGAGAGCAAACTTGTTTTGTCGCGAGAGCGATAAGGATGCTTGCGTGCGGACATAGATTAGTTAAAAGTTTACAAGTGTAAAAGCGATATTGATTGACTTGTTTTAATTTGTTCTGTGTACAATTTTGTTGACTAAAGTTCATTTGACTGATTATTGAGGATTATAACTGTTTTTTTATTGAATTAGGTTTCTGAGGGATCAGGTTCGATTTCAAGATTGGATCGCAATTGTTCGTAAACAAAAAAGCGAATCAGTCTGGGTAACATCAAAAAACAGCAGGATATGTAGCAATCACTTCCAAAGTACTAACAAACATGTTTCGAAATGTGGTCGAACAATGCTTAAAAAAATGCAGTTCTAATTATAGAGGTAGGTAACTAAAACATTTTATAAAACATAATGCAGCCTGCATAATGTTTTATAAAATGTCAGCTACCTGTTGATTGCATTTTCGCCAACGTTGAATTTGTTTGGTTAGTATAGGTAAGAAACCGCTACATGACATTTCATTATGAAACCTATAGTTGTGTCATGAAATTGATTATTTATTGATTACTAGCTTTCCACCTGCTTTATCCAAGATAAAGTTCCGATTTGACGAAGTTTTCGAATCATACAATTATTGTTATGACTGATCATAAATTATTTCATTAACATAATGACTATTAATGTCTATTTTATTTTTGAATATAATGGGCTAAGCTGAATAAAAACATTAGTGGTAATACTTGATCCGTGATTAACCATTATGATGTTTAATTTCTTACCTACGTACTTACTTTTCAATCGAGTGTCCACTCTACGGCTATAAAAATGTTATCCTACGGCACAAGGACTCATTTGAAGCGCAACTGTTAGAATTATACCTATCTCTTTCACTTGAGTGTTGTTTCGTATCTTTTGTTCTACTTATCAGTAAAACTTGTCAATGTGTGTCATAGATATCCGTGATGTGTGCAGTTTTTACTACGCGGAACAAATTTCAACGCAAATTACTATGAACGTAACATATCTGTACTTTATAATATCATTGTTTTTAGCACAAAATTGAACCGACTTCCATATAAAACACTACAAAGGCAAAAATTACTTTAATTTCGGTAGTCGGCGGTTTTTGACACCGCCTTCCGAAATTAAATTCATTTTTGCCTTTGTAGTGTTTTTATATGGAAGTCGGTTCTATTTTTTGCTAAAAAGTTTTTCACGCTTTTTAGTAGATCGGTTTGTAATTTATCTAGTTACAAAAGCCAAAATGTCAACTACTTATCACCTTTTACAAAATATTTCTTTTCCCGGTGCAGAGCCGTTAATTTTTGAGGAGTTCTCCTGGTACATCACCATCAGCTCTACTTCACCATATGCGTTGTGACGAGCATAAAGTGCTTAAGGCCGTGTTATCCAGAGCGCCGTAGGTATTCGACGCTTACCCCAGCCCCCGCAACGAATAGCAAAACGTAACAAATTACGACGCGCGGGAGACGCGCGCGCCAAGCGCACCGCTCATGAGTTCACGAACTCAAGTAGGTACGAAGATGCGTCACAGAATAGAGCGATGCAGTAGATCAACTTGAATTGATTAGTTTATGTTTATTTTGTTTTGTTTTAATAGTAAGTATTTTTAAGTTTATAGATAGAATAGGTACGTATTGTATAAACTTGAACCTAACTAGTAATAATTAAAAATAAGTATATTTATTTATTTTTGTGAATAAGGTGAATAAAAAATCTGACTGACACGCAGATCATGAATACGGGTACGATTCAAAATTACACGCCGCGCGCTATGCGATTTTCCCAAAGGGTACGAAATCTTCATGGCACAGTATAAAAAATCAAGTATTAGGTAGGCACACTTACATTAGGAGAGTTGTATTACAATTCAATTATTGTTATATTGAATGAGGGCTTAGAGGTATTCTGTGTGAAATATTATGTTTTTAAATAAAAATTATAAATATTTTTCAATCAAATAGTTATACCTATAATAGCAACACATAAACACTTTTTGGAACGAATTTATTTTACGCGGCTTCTAAACTGGCAGAAATTGTAACACAAAAGTGTTAATACTTACGACTATCTTCTGACGAGAGAGAAGATGAGGGTCTGAGGGACCCTCACCGCACACTTTTTTTTCTCTAAAAACTACAATCATTTATGCACAACTGGCTAATGCCGTGATTCGACTTCAACTTCAACTCTTGCGGCTTTTGTGGAGGACCCACCACAATTTCACAAACGCTGGAGGTTGTTTGGTAAAGTATTTTGGATGATGAAAAGTATTAAAATTGAAGTAAAAAAAACAAAATTATTTTGTATGCAAACATGACATGACAGCTTTTGCAATGTCAAATGTATTTCACTCAATGTGTTACCAGTTTACCAGTGGCAGCAGAAATAGAATGAGTATGAAAAGAGAAAATTTGAAATATGGCATAGAACTGTTAAAACGATAATACAGTAAGCTACAGCTTTATTTTATTTATCTCAATGAACCTACATAGATCATAAACAAATCGAGTAAATACAAAAGGGAGAAGGCATTTAATGGAGGTTGGATGGGGAACATTAGGGAGCGTGCGTGATTCGAAATGCAGTAAAAAGCCATAGATCCTGACACGATATGTCTTATTTTTGACATTTTACAACATATTATCTGTTTCCCTTTGGTACATGAATACTTTATTGGAAAACTCTTAAAAAAGTAGACATACACAAAGATGTGAAACTTTTTCTGATTAATCATTTTCATGAAAAAGAAATGTAAGCACTTTTCTCAAGACCATCTATGCTCGTTGTTGGTGTTGTTTACTGATTGCATAACGGTGAACAGGAGACGACTAGGCTCTTCGACCACCTTACGGAGGCAGCTGCAGGAGCTGAACTGGCCCAACACAAATATCCGATGGCAAAGCTTGTTTTTCTAAGAGATTTTAATTCCCACCATAAAGAATGGTTGATCCCGTACCAACAAACAGAGCACGCTGGTAGAGAGGCCCGCAGGATTTTTATCGCTAGATATCGACCAGCTGGTTCACCAAGCAACCTGCATTCCAGAAGTCGACGGCCACACACCCAATGGCTTGGACCTAGTGCTCACAAACGTTGCGTCGCCAGAGACTGTCAGTATCGGTCTGGGCCTCGCTCGGATCGTATGACCACTTTCTGGTGAAAACGGTATCTATAAACGATATATATCTCTAGATAAATGCCCCAGGGGCATACGGCGAGTATGGAAGTATGGGTCAGCAGACTCCGAAACTGCGAAGCGAAACTCGAAATTTTACCGTCCTTCGCTGCCTCCTAGTTATGATAAAACTAGATGGAACACTGGCTCACACCGCACAAGAAAAAGCAAATTTAAATGCCTCCGTCTTTGCGGTAAGTTTACGTCTCGACACGGCGTCTAACTTACCACCTAAAATACCTCACTTTAGCTCCGTAATGCTGGAAACTGCATTTCATGTTAAGGAAGTCCGCAAAGCCCTTTCCAGTCAAGATGTGAACAAAGCCAGTGAACCGGAAGGAATACCTGCTCGAGTCTTAAAGAGTTGTACCCCGGATTTGTCTCCTGTATCGCATACTCGCCTGTATCGCGTTCTATTAAAACCGGAGTGGTGCCAGTGTCCTGGAAGCCAGGTAATGTGCAACCAGTACTCAAAAAAGTAGCCGTGCCGTACAGACGATACAGGCATCGCATAGTCCCGTTGACTCTTTGGCTTACACAGTACACTGCAAACCTGACTTTGCCAGCCAAGCAGAGTCAAGATGCAAACCGAGATCTTTAATTGAAAATGATAGGAGGGAGTGAACTAGTTGCCACTCTAACGATCATACGTGAGCTTCCGATCACAATGGCCTGACACTTTGAGGGGCTTACAGTCACCCCAAATCAATCAGACCAGTTTTGATAGCATCTAAATCTCGGTTTAAATCTCCTATAGCGTCTGACAAACTTTCCACCCGCGTAGATGCATACAACTGCAGATCATCAGCGTAAAGTTGATACGAACACCGAAGACAAAGAGTTATAAAGTTTACCGAAAATAATAAATGATATTTTTGTAGGAAATGGTCAAGCTGTATATTTCTACACTATGGCACGAGTGTGCTGCGCGTAATAAATATTGTTGACTTGTGACAACCCTGGCCGTTGCGATACTGTCTAGACGTTGTCAGCATTTTCGACAAGACCAAAGGTGTCGACATACTGTATGATCTTTATACTGTGGTCATAGCGACGAATGATCGACTGTAACATAATAACCATTATTACATTTACGAAAATAAAACCTAATACAGTCGAATACGGTAAGTTATTTCAACTCGGGTTATTAACGTTCTCTTAGCGCGTTTAGTAAAGAATCGGATTGATAATCATCTGATATTCTGGATCAAACCCGGGCTCCAAACACATCTTTTTGTGATTTCTTTTTTATTGTAAGTACTTTTATATTATACTAGTACTCACGTGGGGCTTCGCTCCCGTAGATTCTATCACGGTAAAAACATAACTCTTCTTTTTTGCAGTCGCGTAAAAAGTAGCCTATAACCTTCCTCAAGCTTCAAGCTACTTCCATACCAAATTGCATCCAAATCCACCCAGTACTTTCGAAGACTAGCGCGTTCAAGCAAACAAACAAACAAACAAACAAACAAACAAGCAAACAAACTTTACCGCTTTATAATATTAGTATAGATTTAGGTATTTTTGTAAATATTTTGTTGAATAAAATAAGAAACATTTTCATTTTTTTATAGGAGAAAGAAAGTCAAAAATGTTTTGTTTTACACACATATTTGCGGTTTGTAAATCTATTCCACGTAGGTACTTATCTACTTAGTAAAGTAAAATATTAATTTGTATAATTATAGGTACCTATAATAATATTGTCAAAGTTTCCTTTGAGTCTGACATTTGAAAAGAGCATTATAACATTTGCGCACGCGGCGGCTTTATGCTCTTTGACATAGGGTTCAAATTCAATTGTTTCACACACTTTTCGCGGTTGGAAAATCTATTCCGCGAGAAAAATAAACTATTATAGCTTTTGCGCGCGTGGCGTCTTTATTTACACACATATTATTTTGTGGTTTCGAAATCTATTCCGCGTAGCTAGGTAGGTACCTCAGAATACAGAAAGAACCTAGTTAGTAAAGAAAAATATTTATATAGGTCTAAATATTTATATTGTCAAAGCCTTCTTACTTTTTTTGTTTATTCAGCCTTCGTAGAGCCAGCGATGACAACTTCTTTTTGTTAATTTTGTCCATTAGTTTTACTGAAAAATTATAACTAAAGTACCTAATAAAAACAATTTATATTACAACAATTTAAAACTAAACGATAGGAATTAATATTTTATAATGATTTTTTGGCTCGACCGGAACCAAACTTAGCGAAGTGGCAGGTTCGCTAAAAATTGGCATACGTCCGACCTCCAACACGTTCCGCTCGGGACTAAAAGACGCGGGGCGCGCGGCCGCGCGCATGTAAATAATAGGAAAACACTTATTTTTGAAATAAGTGGTATAAATATTTTCAAATTTCACATTATGACGACCGACATGTATGTCATTTTATACGACCTTTATTGTGGTATAAGTTTTATTATTGAAAGCTTAATAAAACTCAAATAAAATAAGAATAAGACCGTAATTTAGACTTGTCTTTGCGATTTAATTAGATGCAGTGAAATGCAAGTAATCGTGTATCGGATGACCGAAATAGAAAGATCAAAGTATGAATTATATAATATGTTATTTTCAAAATTTAAATCGGTGTTATCTACGAATAAAACACAATTGAAAACGACGTTTTTTCGAATAACCTCGCCTTGACATCTATATTCAAGTAACCTAATCGCAATTCACGAAATACTTATTATTGAGTAGTTTCGGTGGCTATCTGGGGTCTTCATCATCAGTTCCACTTCCTCAAATGGTGCTTTTCGAGAGCAACTGCACAAGGTACTATAAGAAATACCCAAAACGCTAAAGGTGTGCCTATAATATTTGAAGAGTTCCTTCGATTTCTCCATGATCCCGTCATCAGATCCAAACGTGACGACTAGACTAAAAAAAACCCTTTCAAACAAAAAAAAATCCAAATCGGTCCAGCCATCTGCGAGTTATGAGGTAACAAACATAAAAAATGTTCGAGTCGAATTGAGAACCTCCTCCTATTTTTTGAAGTTGGTTAAAAAGTAAAATAAAATAACCTAACAAAACATTTATATGCGATATATAAATTCAATTAAATCAAAAACAAAATGCTATTTATAAACAAATTTATTCATCGCCTGTCATGTTTTAATAGCATGTATTCATTATTTTTACAGTCTGCCCCTCACTGATAGGACTTAACAAAACAGACTAAAACATCACTATTGTGATAACCAAATTTTTGATTTACGGATAAGTACACTGGGATCCCGCGTTATTTTTCTTTCGTTGGAGATTTTTATAATGAAAAATAACACGAATATTGAAAAAGTGATTTAACGGTTGCTTTTATACGAGTGATATAATTAATTCCAAGATTGGTTCGCTGAAATTACATCGTATTCTCAGAATGAAAGAGTTCTAGCAAAAAATTTATTTTTTTGAGTTAGGCTTTTTTTTTTTTTTTGGTCTTTTTAAAAACAGTGTTGAGTTTTTAATATGTGTTAGGTATATCTAAAGAAACGGGTGTATAATAATAATAAATTTTCCAGAGAAAATAAAATACATGGTTTGTTACATATCAAGTGTATGAGTTCTTTTTCCATCCATTCCATTTCCATTGAGACATCCATTCATCCGTAATTACAATTTACAAGAATTCGGTGAACCAAACGTGTAACATTAACAATAACTTACGTACGTGTGAGCACGTGTGCGAGTTAAATATATGTATTTATTTATTTATTTACACACCAACGACTTTTTCACTAGTTAATTAGCAAAAAAAAGGGGCACGAAAAAAATAGTTTGTGGTGAATTCGTCACTTATAGGTGTGCACAGCACTTGTATAAACAGTAAATTATAATAAGTTGTCCCTTTATTATTCGTTATTTAGATTCTTGTAATCACAGAAAAGAGTAGTGTTTAAGGCCAGTTTAGAGTGATGGGGATAGAGCGATGGCCGACATGACTTCAAGTTCAAGTTCTTTTCTTCATAACAAAATACATCTGTGTTGAAATATTTACGCACATAGATAAGTACACACAAATAAGTTATAAACAATTATTAAAACAGAACAAATACCCGAGCAGAATAAGTTACAAAAATACATTTATCGCAAAATATTTAATATAAAAAACAGGAAATATAAAAAAGTAAAAATTATAAAAAGCAATAGGTTATATTTAAATTAAGTTTAATTTAATACTAGTTATATGAATTTTCATTTTTCATATTCGGAAAGTAGTGTTTGTTGGATCCGAGTACCTTTGGGCGGGAATAAATTTTAAAAATAGAACTTTGGCTTGGCATTCGGCTGCAAAAAATCTAACATAATAAAGAAAAAAATACTGCGGTCTTGTGAGTGCATAAACGGCTAGTGTGACATAAAAAAACTAAGCAGGTCCGCTCGCGGCAGTGACGCGGTTTATTCCATATTTAAAATTTTAAATAGACTACATAATTTGGCAGGATACTAACTCTGTAAGCTGTATCGAAATCTCGGTTTAAATTTAGACTGATATCTTATTAAATATGAGTTCAAGTGATTCTGAAATATAGACCTCAGATTCTGTTAAAGACGAAGCAAATACAGTCATCGAAAATCTTTTGCCAGAAATTTCAAAGGAAAGATACTTAAATACATACAATGACTTTATGAAGCAGATAAGAAAATAAAATAATTTTTCGAAAGTGTATTTCTTACATACTTCAATGGATTATCTGGCAAAATAAAGCCTTCTACGCTATGAAGCAGGTATTCAATGCTCAAGAGTAAAACACAACATTGATTTGAAAAGATTCCTTAATCCAACATCGTTTCCGAAATAACAGTCCCAGGGGTTCTAGAGTAAAAAATCTAAGGTTTTCATCTCTTACGAAGTGGAAACATTTTTTTAAATGAAGCCCCTGACGAGATATATTTGGCCGTGAAGGTAAGCTATAAACGTTTATCTAGGTAGGGAGAGGTCTTTTACTCTAAAAATAAACATCGATCCCAACGAATTTACTCTGATGTACTTATTATAGATAGGTTTTCAAAAAAAGAGGCAATCCTATCAATCAATCACACTGACTAGACTGCGTGAATTGAGAGTAAAAACGTTGGATAGGCATGCATTTCTGGAGTAAAAGATGTCTGCTTGTTATTTTATACATATATACCAAGCAGACACATATATTTGGTACCTAAAAGATTAATAGTAATTGAAGAAATCATGTTTTTCACGGGTGGCATTGATACTCGGTATAAGCGGCGCCTGCAGAAGCAGTGAACTCACAAATTTAACAATCAACGACATTGAAAATCAAGGCCAGTTATTACTCGTAAAATTTACCAAAACAAAACTAAATATTTAGCGCACGTTTATTGAGTTTACACAAATAGCAAAAAAATATCAAAAAATTAGAACTAATGATATAAAAACGGATCGCTTTTTTCTCAACTACCAAAAGGGAAAATGCTATAAACAAGTGATCGGTAAAAATAAAATCTCAGGTATGCCGAAGCAAATAGCAACATATTTGAATTTAGCAAACTGTGGACAGTATACCGGGCATTGTTATAGAAGAACGTCAGTGACACTGTTAGCCGTTTCTGGGGCGAACTTGACTATGTTAAAAAGAAATGGAGGATGAAAATCCAGCACAGTCGCTGAAGGCTACATTGAAGATTCTGTCCAAAATAAAACTAAAATTTCAAACAAATTAACTGAGACTATAAATTTACGCCGCACTTTTCCTCAACCAACTACTTCAAGGGAGTCTGCGCCATGGATTCCACTGTCTAATCAAATAATGGAATCTCCTACTTTTACAGAAATTCAGCACACATAAATTTGTCATAACATATCAAACAGCGTAAATATTCTAAACAAAACTGTAACTTCAAATTTCACAAATTGTTCTAACTTCTCAATTAATTTTAAATATGTACTACTCATGTTATTATTATCAACAAATATTTTAGAAAAACTACTATTTTTTACTTTCCTCATATTCGAAATGAAAAGTAGAGTGCTTAACACGGGTGAAAGACATCAATTTCTACTCGGACTATAGTAGTAGGACCCTCGTGTAACAATCTACTATTCTGTCATGTCATTACAATATTCTTCAATGCTCTAATAAGGTTTATTGATTAACAAAGCCCTGACATTATTTTTAAACATATTCACATTCTATTTCTATACTCTCACACAATAGTCTCGTGCAGTGCACTAAATGCGGAAACCAAACCCAGAAGAAGGCTAGTTTAAATCAAAATCTGAAACTACACGAATTTAGAATTGGTCACTTTTATTCTGAGACAGCGCTTTGTCAGCTCGCCTCTTTAATCCCCATCTATTCAAGCGGGGGGGAGGGGGTGTAGCTGGGTAACACGATACCCTTTGGCCCTACCAGTGTCAGATTTTCTGACTTCTGAATCCCCGTAACGACTGTCAAAGATGTCCCAATGACAGTCGGGAGCAACGACCTATCATGCTTTCCGGGACACAGAGGAATCTCCATTTATGTTAAGATCCATCCACAGACTGACCTCGGAAAGCTTTGCGTAACCTGGAAGATCAACCTGTGCGGCTGTTTCTGTACAGCCACCAGCTTCTAGTGGAAAACATGTTCATAATGAAAAATGTAGGTAATTAGCATTCAATCTTCTTTTCACTTTTTAAACCCATCCATGTCTGTTGATCGGGACTGTATACATTAAACTTAAATTGTAACGAATATAAGAAATGCATATCCTTTTAAAAAAATCGATTAAAGTGCTTTTTAAGTGTTCTGATGTCTTTTAAATCTCCTGTATTACAGTTAATGGCAAATAAATTCCGTTCTCATTCTATTTTCCCAATATGTATATGGGGGCACGGTAGTGCCCCCGCCAAGTCGAATAAAAAGCGGCACGGCCGTACAGCAATCTAATTTATAAATGTATGTATTACTTGTGAGATATAAATTGTGTTTTCATGTGATGGCCGAGTCAATCTATTTATTTAAAACGTTAAAGTTTTTTAATATTGATATGGTCACTGTAAGATGTTGTTAGGTTAGATAATTACGTAACAACTTAAGACAGAAGGTCCCTCGAGTAGGGCCTGAATAATCGAATAACCGACTTGGTATTACATGGATCTCACAACTTTTTACGGTAGAAGAACTGAGTTGCGAGACTTGGTTTTTTTGACAAGTATTGTTTTTTATGGGATCTCATTTCTTTTTGTAGATAGTCCTACTTTTTTCCTTTCCGGTACCTTCTACTTCTTGTATACCAACAACGAATTTTCTTAAAGCCCTCTCTCTGGCTTTTTTATTTCGTTGACCATTTTACAAGTTACCTATGAACATATTTTTTTAAAACCTTACGCTTAAAAATTAGACTATAACAATCAAATAAATTTCCTCATTCATCCAGCATTGTATTGACATAGTACCTAACAACATTCCAAAATAAAACACAAAATGTTCATACGCCGTGATATTTTCGCTTCCCTGGGTTAATCTTTAGCAACATAAATAGCTCCATTATGAAACAATGGTTGAATGTAACCCTAGATCTTCCTACACCAGCCTCTCGCAAAATATACGGTTGACTGGAAAGGGTAATCTTTACATAGGCGCTTTAGAATATTTTCATTAATGAAAATATCAAGCGTGGCTTTCAAAATTAGATTTGGCAACCAAGGTTGAAATGTATACACACACCTTCCTAATTCATCGTTCTTTGTTATACTTAGTGAGTGAAAACTACGTTGGTATCCGTTGCGCGGATTAGAGGATGTAAGCGGAGAAAAAGAGAGGTAGATCACAAATTTCATTTATAATCTTAGAGAATAATAGAAACTGTTACCTTATCACTACATAGTATAAAACAAAGCCGCTTCCCGCTGTCTGTCTGTCCCTATGTATGCTTAGATCTTTAAAACTAGGCAACGGATTTTAATGCGGGTTTTTTTAATAGATAGAATGATTCATGGGAAAAGTTTATATGTATATAACATGCATAATATAGTAGAGAAACACTGATAATTTTAGAGATTTCTAATGTGATGTCGTAAATAAACACACTTTTTTCCGCTTACATTGCAAACGCTGGCTGAACCCTACGAGATAGATCAAAATAATGTACTACAGTATTATACATCTTAATAAAATTTACAAAAAGTCTGCAATGGCATATGTCTATCTCCTAAGGATAACCCGCAATCACCATTTTTTCTTTTATAAATTACAATAAAATCAAGGGTTATCTACGAAACTATTTTTAACAGTACAGTATTATTTATTATCCGATTAAATACGTTAAATACGTTGAGCATTTAATGTAGATAAAATTGATATCTACACTAAGTATATCAATAAAATTAATATCTTATGAGTTATCTCAAAATAAAAATTACCGGATGAGAAATTAATTAGTTAAAATATCGATGAAGCGAAGCGAAGACATTTCTCACAATATAAGCAAATATAAAATCTATTACCCGAACATAGCCGGCCCGGGTTGCTAGTCAGAAATAAAATGATGATGTATGAGTGGTGTACCGCAACGATACCATAAGACAACAATAAACGATCCCATAAGATGTTACTGATGGACTACCCTGGGTACTAAGTAGTTTTAGTTTGGAACAATTTATTGTTTTCTTGTTTGTTTGGACGCTGATAACTGTGACACAGTTGTAAACTTTTGCAGCTATCATCGCTTTCTTTTTAACCGAGCCAACTGCCTAAATAAAAATACTTACTTTACTTTGAGCTGATGCAAGTAATCGTCGTTAGCTAGAAAAGATCAACGACTGATAACATGTCTGAAGACTTATCCGGATAGTGGCATGCCTACCCACGTCAACCGTTCCCCCTTTATAATATACGTTAGGTAGTTATGCGTCAAGATAACGTCATAACAGTCGCACAGACAGAACCTCCAGTTTCTCCTAAGAGATCGCCATATATAGCTAGGCTAAGAAACCAGACAAACCTATATCGAACCCGTAAGAA
Source organism: Tholera decimalis (assembly GCA_943138885.2). Classification (NCBI taxonomy): domain Eukaryota; kingdom Metazoa; phylum Arthropoda; class Insecta; order Lepidoptera; family Noctuidae; genus Tholera; species Tholera decimalis. Next base: position 43,629,795 of record OW964555.2, on the reverse strand, counting down.
TACTATAGAAGTGCCTGTGAATCTCCTTACGATCTTGTCTGGTAAGTATGCATTATTACCTCCTCCTTTATTCATATTTATTTACACATAAATTAAATGGTATTTTTTTTTTTATTGTAGCTAGAATCTCTTTGTGTGGAGAGGACCGACGCTGGCGAGTGCTGCGAAGACCACGGGAACGCTATGCGGAAGTGTGTTTCGAAGAAATCACTCCTAATGGCGGAGGCTCCGTTATGTTTTGGGCAGCAATTAATTCCACGGAGCGTACGGAATTAGTTTTCATAGAAAATGGAACAATAAATGCACACCGGTACATAATGGAAGTCCTAATTCCATATGCACAACCCACATTGACTGCACTTGGGGAAGATTCCATTTTTATGGACGACAATGCTCGCCCGCACCGATCTGGCGACGTGGAAGCGTACATGCAAGAAGTTGGGATCCGTCGTTTAGATTGGCCAGCTCGAAGTCCTGACCTCAGTTCAATTGAGCATGTCTGGGATGTTCTAAAGAGACGGGTAAGATCAGTGCAACCAACAAAGTAAAAACATCGTGGAAAGCATGCCCAGATGGTTCAAGCGATTTTGGCAAGAGGAGGTCACACTCGTTATTAGGTTTTTACATTTGTAACTTTATTTAATTTAAAAAAAAAGAAAAAAATCTTGTCTTTATTGCCGACCACTTCTTATTGTTTGGGCGTGTACATCGGTTTTAAAGAATCCGTCGTTTTTTTTCTTCTTTTAATTGCCCGAATTCACTTCACGCGCATTAATTTACATGATTACACAGACTACGTCAAAGCAATAAATTTCATTTAATTAACTCAAATCGACCTTAGAACGTAAATTTCCTTAGGTGCTCGTTTTTTTTGCAAAAGTGTATATAAAGCACAGGTCTGTTCCTGCATGGAGTACTGCAGCCACTTGTGGGATGGCTCTGCAAAATACCAACTTGCTGCACGACTCGATCGAGCGCAGGGCTAAAAGGCTTATAGGCGACGAAGCGCTATCGGGCAAGCTTCATAACCTGGCCCATCGGCGAACCGTTGCTTGCCTGTCGGTTTTCTACAGATTGTACTTCGGGGAGTGTGCGCAGGAGCTCCATGACCTGATTCGTCCATCTGCCTTTCACTACCGGTCTACCAGACGCACGGCTGGCTACCATCCACACTTGGTTGATATACTGTCAATGACACTTGCGGGTGTTACGCATGCGGGGCAAACACCCTGGGTGTTTTTAATATCGTGCGGATTTCATCACGCACGCGGGATTGTCCCGCATGCGTAACACCCGCAAGTGTCCTTTTTATACAAGTATTTATTGTGATGCGTGGAATAAGCACGTGGGACGCGGGGTGTGAACCGTGGCAACAGCCCCGTGCGATGACTCCGCGCGCGTGAGCACTTCTATGAAAATTAGTGTGCGTTTTACTGTCATGCGGGGTGCACGCGCGCGTAGTATAGTCACATTTAAAATGAAAATTGACACACAACGTGTTATAATTGAAGTGCATCTGCGGCCGTGCTTATGGGATAAATCCCATGAATTATATAAAAACAGAGATGCTAGAGACGCTGCCTGGAATTGTATTTTTATTTTTTTATATTATTTCTTGAATTGTATTTTTAACCGACTTCTGAAAAAGGAGGAGGTTCTCAATTCGGACGTTTGTATTTTTTTTTTATGTTTGTCCACGCATAACTCCGTCGCTTGCCAACTTATTTTAAAAATTCTTTTTTGTTGGAAAGGGTATACTTCCCAAATGGTCCCATGAAAATTTTATCGAAATCGGACAAGCCGTTTCTGAAAAATCAACAAAAGTCTAAAAAAAATATTTACCTTGATGATCTTTTCGTTTACTCTGCATTGCGTTTTTTGTTCGCGCATAACTCCGTCATTTACGAACCGATTTGGAAAATTCACTGACCCACTAAAAAGCGCGAAAATAAAAACTTTTTTGAAAAAAATAAAACCGACTTCCATGTCAAAACACTACAAAGCCAAAAATAATTTTAATTTCGGAAGGCGGTGTGAAAATAAAGAAAATACAAAACCAATGACACCGACTACCGAAATTAAAATTATTTTTGGCTTTGTAGTGTTTTGACATGGAAGTCGGTTTTATTTTTTTCAAAAAAGTTTTTTGTAGCCTGTGTTCAATTCTTCCAAACAATTCATCAAAAGTACGGATGAACATTCGAAAATAAATATTAAATTTCCTTTCATTCATTCGTAATTTGCCATAGTGTGTGACAAACGTTCCAGCAAGAATCCTTTTTAGGGTTCCGTAGCCGAATGGCAAAAAACGGAACCCTTATAGTTTCCAAATGTCTGTCCGTCTGTCTGTCTGTCCGTCCGTCCGTATGTCACAGCCATTTTATTCCAAAACTATTAAGACTATACATGTAAAACATGGTAGGTAGATGTATTCTGTGAACCGCTTTCTGATTTTAAGAGAAAATTTAAAAAATATTTAAAATAAAGGGGGCTCCCCGTACATGGAACTGAAACTGAATTTTTTTTCCTTGACACCTATACGTGTGTGGTTTCTATAGACAGGTCCTTAAAAATGACATTAAGGTTTCTAAAACGACTTTTTCATAAAGTTAATCGTTTAAAAGATATACGCTTCCAAAGTGGTAAAATGTGTGTCCCCCCTCTAACTTCTATAATAATGAAGTGAAAAATCTAAAGAAAAACCACATATTGTAGATCCTAATGTAACCTTTCAACCAAAATTAGTTTGAACGAGATCGAGTCAGCAGTTTTTGAGATACAGTATATTTTCTAAAACCGCAAATATAACTTTGTAATTCATACAAATACTATGAAAAACAAAGTTATTTGGCGTAGTTGTAAAAATTGTAAATAAGCTAGTTTTAAGAATTTTGTAAGGTTTTTGTTTTTTTTTCAAATAAATATATTAAGAATATTATACTATTATAATTACTACGGAACCCTTCATGAGCGAGTCCGACTCGCACTTGGCCAATTTTTTCAAATAACAGGCCATACTGTGATCTTATATGATCAATAATTTTCTGAGAATGTCGTTCATTGTACACAACCACAATGCATGGCAGCCCGCAGAAAACTAAATCGTGGGCTAGCGTGTCTCACGCTGCGTGATATTTTCCGCATGCAGGCCAATCCCGCGTGCGCGTGCGTGATGAAATCCGCACGATATTAAAAACACCCTAAATTAAAGTTATTTGGCGTAGTTGTACAAATTGTAAATAAGCTAGTTTTAAGAATTTTGTAAGGTTTTTGTTTTTTTTTTCAAATAAATATATTAAGAATATTATACTATTATAATTACTACGGAACCCTTCATGGGCGAGTCCGACTCGCACTTGGCCAATTTTTTCAAATAACAGGCCATACTGTGATCTTATATAATCAATAATTTTCTGAGTATGTCGTTCATTGTACACAACCACAATGCATGGTAGCCCGCAGAAAACTAAATCGTGGGCTAGCGTGTCTCACGCTGCGTGATATTTTCCGCATGCGGGCCATTCCCGCGTGCGTGATGAAATCCGCACGATATTAAAAACACCCTAACTCAGTTGTCCCACCGCCGACGATGAACGAGTAGCGAGTACAGCTAGCACCCGAAAATGAGTTGGCGAGCAGCAAGTGTGTTGTTCCGATAGTTTAGTCGCTGAGCTATCATCTGGCTGGTCTCTCAGCGTGAGTTCTGACCGCCAAGTGATCGCTGAGCGAGTATCATCTTTGATAGCTCTAGTCGCTCAGCGACCAACTAGTGGGAGCGAGTACACGCCGGCAGTATGAACAGTCAATGATCGACTATTAATATATGCATCTCTTTTTAACCGACTTCAAAAAAAGGAGGAGGTTCTCATTTCATCGTGAACATTTTTTATGTATGTTACCTCATTACTCGCAGATGGCTGGACCGATTTGGAAAATTCTTTTTTTTTTTTGAAAGGGTATACTTTCTAGTTGGTCTCATTGTCGTCAAGTTTGGATCTGATGATGGGATCATGGGAGAAATCGAGGGAACTCTTCAAATATTATAGGCACACCTATAGCGTTTTGGGTATTTCTTACAGTACCTTGTGCAGTTGCTCTCGAAAAGCACCATTTGAGGAAGTGGAACTGATGATGAAGACCCCAGATGGACACCGAAACTACTCAATAATAAGCATTTCGTGGATTGCGATTAGATTACTTGAATATAGATGTTAAGCACTTTATGCTCATCACAATGCATATGATGAAGTAGAGCTGATGGTGATGTACCAGTAGAACTCCTCAAAAATTAACGGCTCTGCACCGGGAAAAACAATATTTTGTAAAAGGTAGTATTAGTTGACATTTTGGCTTTTGTAACTAGATAAATTACAAACCAACCCACTAAAAAGCGTGAAAAGAACTTTTTATCAAAAGCTAGAACCGACTTCCATATAAAAACACTACAAAGGCAAAAATAACTTTAATTTCAGAAGGCGGTATCAAAAAAAAAAGAAAATACAAAATAAATGACACCGACTACCGAAATTAAAGTTATTTTTGCCTTTGTAGTGTTTTTATATGGAAGTCAGTTCTACTTTTTGCTAAAAAGTTTTTTGTTTACACAGAAAGTATATCTAATGTACGTTTCTTGAGCGAGAAATAAGCCGACAGTTAATCGTTTCCTCGCTGGTGGTGGTACAAGTGCCTTACGTCTCATTGGCGCCGGTTATCACAAAGACCTGTCATTCAGAGTTAGAAAAGCATCGCTGCATCAGGTCGGTGAACCGGTGAAGTTATGAATATTAGAAGAAAAAGTAAGGTTAGGAGTTTTAAATTAATGTACCTAATAATAATAATAATTCGTTCGCTCATTCGCAAATTTGATTGCGTGTGGAAGAATTTTCCCGCGTTAATCACCAATCCCATGAGAAAGAAGCCTATTATAACGTTGTTAGATTATGTCAAATAATTTAATTTTGTTAAGAGTTTCTTTTTATTATAGTAGTAATAGTATTTTATGTTTAGTTCAAAACTGTAAGAGTAGCACTAGTAAGTAATTAATAGTTACTTTTGGTACGTCGTGTTCAGCATCACTACTGCCTCTTTTTTCTATGATGTAAAACCAAGTGTGTCTAGTGAAGAATCCTAAACCAGAATTCTCAATTTCATTGCTAATAAAAAAATAATCCTATACCTGAACAGACCTCCTCTATATTTCCGTGAAAGTACTATTACACTATGATAAGTCGTAACAAGCGTTGCACAGAAGGGGTCTTTTTTATTAGGGTTCCGTAGCCGAATGGCAAGAAACGGAAACCTTATAGTTCCGTCATGTCTGTCTGTCTGTCCGTCCGTCAGTCCGTATGTCACAGCCATTTTATTCCGAAACTATTAGGACTATACATGTGAATCTTGGTAGGTAGATGTATTCTGTGAACCGCTTTCCGATTTTAAGAAAAGAATATATATATATTTAAATTTCAGGGGGTTCCTAAAAACATGGAACTGAAACTGAACATATTTGTTTCCATGAAACCTATGCGTGTGTATTTATGGACAGGTCTTTAAAAATGACATTGAGGTTTCTAAAACCACATTTTCTTTAAGCCAATCGTTTAAAAGATATACGCTTCCAAAGACGTAAAACGTGTGTCCCCTCCCCCTCTAACTTCTATAATAATAGAGTGAAAAACCTAAAAGAAATATATGCTATAGATCATAATGTAAACTTTCAACGAAAATTAGTTTGAACGAGATTGGGTCAGCAGTTTTTGAGATATGGTATATTTTATAAAACTGCAAATATAACTTTGTAATTCATTAAAATACTATGAAAAATTACAATTATTGTGAAGTATAATTCCCATATACCCTGATTTTTTCTCCAAAATTTTAAGCACCTTTTGAAGGTTCCCCCAATAACAAATAAACCGGAATAAAATCAGGCGTTACTTTGTGGAAATCTATACCAAACGAACACTTCATAAAATGTCTAGTATCTATTAATTCCGCCAAGAACTAGATAATTCATCTTGCATGTAGTATGCAAGACCGCCCACACGCCCGCAAATATATGCATATACAGAAGGGATGCAATGAAAAACACCACAAGCTAGCTTTTTAACTGATATAAACCACCCTTAAATAAGCTACACAATTAAATAACCAAAACAACAAGTTAAGAAACATTCTGTATAATTAACAACTTCAAACCAAATTTAGTACACAAATTAAAACCAAAGAAAATATAAAAGCTTATTCAAGTAAGCCACCTTAGCTTGAAATAAATTTAGTTTGTTCCATTACCATTAGTTACATCATCGTCCACTGTGCGTCTTCATATCGAATATTCCCAACACTTTAACCAGGTCTTTAAGGATGGGGATTCATCCAATGACTGCCGCCCGATCTGGGCGAAGTGGGAGTGTATGTCAGATTTTTACTGACTAAAACCCATCCGTTTTCTGTCGTATGCCCTTCGTGTTCCGAGGCGGCGGTAACCCAACGGTGACAATTTTGCTGACACTCTTTTAGGCGCACGAGCTACCAATTGCTCGCAGCCCAAAGCCCCGCTCCTAAGTTGGCCGGCAGTCACCCTGTGACTTCCAACACCCGGGACGTCTCTTGCGACACTTAGTGGACTGAGTCTGGTCTTAAGTGCACCGGAGGCATTCCACTATACAAATAATCATTGAATAACCTTATTGTAATCTTCTACAATTTGACTTGCTATAATTTACCATTCTAATTGTTATTTTCTCGGTGGGAAAATCATCTAATGCCTCGTCCTGCTGTGGATGGAGCGGAAGGGAGTGCCAGACTTCTACTGACTAAAAACCCACTCTGTTCCTTTACTACCCTCACGTTAATAGGCTGCTGCATCTCGTTGGAGCAACCCTAACAAACTATAATTTACCTTAGAAATCTTTCTTCTAATTGTCTTAAATTTTGAAGCAAAAAGTAACACTGTACAATTCCTTTAAAACTTTAATTATAATTTATTTCTTAAACCTAATACATTCAGCAATGTTTACACAAGCCAGAGTAAACAGCTTTGCCTCTGTAATACGCAAAAATAATTCGTCTCTTCTGGCCAGATTAAGGGACAGTCGCAAAAGCCTTAGCTGACAGGCATGATGAAAGCCCTATTGTGAGAATAGTAATAATATGATAAAATGTTTATTCAAAATCATAAGGTAAATAGTAAATACAATTTCGCTTAAATCTACATTAAGTTCACACATGACATGTGCCTGAACTAGATAATCCTGTGTTTAAGGCAAGAAAAGGAATTTTTATTTTATAATTATTTAATAATCACATTTATATTAAATAAACTGTTTATGGTCACCTTAGGTAATGTATAAAGGTGTAAATAATATGACAAAATTCTAAGTCTCTTATATAATCTTACTCACATTTAAATAAAATAGGAACTATCTCTATTTTAGTACCAGTGTACCACTTCTCTGTGTCTTCATAGGACATAGTTTGAAGAGCTTCCTTGAGAGTCGAGCACCCGGTCAGTCATAAAATATAAGTATTATTACGCCAGTCGCTTAGCTAACGCCACCTAGCGGCGAGTAGCAGTACTAAGTATCTAGAGTAGCTTCTGGAATATTCTTGGCAGTGTAGGCGGTGAGTCGATTTTACAAGAATGTTCTAGAACTCATAGACCGGGGTATAAATAGATCGCAGAGGAACGCAGACAGCAGTCTTATTTCAAGATACGAGGCGATATAATCGAAGCTTTACAAGTGAATTTCGGTGCGATTTAAGTGTTGAGTGACACGTTATTGTTCTGTGAATAACTGTGTTAATTTTTATTTGGTGTTTACTTAAGTAAAGTCTTAATTTTGGTTTAATTGGTGTAAATTATTTCTATCCCGAACCCCAGCTCGTAACAGTACTGACGTACTTAGTAAGTGAATTTCTGTACTAACTTACTTCTATAATTGTAAGTATTTCCTATCATCATCTGCTTAGCCTTTCCTTTGTCAGGGTCGGCTTCCAGTCGAACTGGATGCAGCTGAGAGTTAGTGATTTACATGGAACGTCTGCCTATCTGACCTCCATAACCCAGTAACTGGGTAACACGATACCACTTGGCTAGACCAGTGTCAAATTTACTGGCTTCTGACTACCTACCCATAACGACTCTCAGAGATTACTGGGACCAACAATTAACGTGCCTTTCGAGGCACAGAGGAATATCGAATATGTTGATTCGGTCACCCATCCACATTCTGTCCTTGGCAAACGTTGCTTGACCTAGAAGATCGTCCCGTGCGGATATTATTACTTAGCCACAAACTTTTCTAGAATATTACAATAAAATAAATAGAGTCCTCAATATTTACCCACAAACTTCTCGTGAGTGCAAAGTACATGCTGACAAATGGCTATCCAATCTCACATATGAGGAATTAGAGGATTTAGTGAAACGAAATCTCTAATTCGTTTCTGTCTATAATGTCTTTACTACATAGCCTTCCTATGCACCCCCATGATGCCCGCAAACAATCACACACAGTCATAATACGCACTCACACACACACAGTCATAATACGCACTCACGCACACATAAACACACCCACACATACACTCACATGTACACACATGCACTCACGCAAACACAAACACAGAACACCTATTTATTCTTAAAACTCTCGGTTTATCTGTCCATTTTTGCTTTAACTTCAGCTCTATTAAATCTGGAACGCTAACGTTTCCAACCGCCTGAAGGTGGGCGCTAATAGCTACGACACAGTTCTCAACTAATGTGGCTGTTAACGTAGCCTAGTAATTTGTATATGCTTTTATGTTCAAAAATAAATGAATAAATAAAATCCAAACTAGAATTGCAATATGGTTTACACACATAATACCTATATGCATTATAATGAAAGCATTTTAGGAGCAATGCTACAAAAAAATCAAAACGTTTATGATGCACATTTTCAGTACCTCCCACGGTCAAAACGCCAATCTCCTTCCCTTATTACCAAACTCACTAATTATTCTCTTAATTAATTCTAAATTATCTGTCGACCTTTCTCTCAAAAGGTTTTCTTTTATACTTTTGCTTAAAACATTGGAGACAGACCTTGAAAATGTCCTTTAAATGAATGAAGAATAGAAATTATTAAAATAATAAAACATTGGATAGACGTCTTTTTCCCCCGGAGCGAGATGTCTGGGTTCTGTTTAATGAAAATGAAAATGCAATATAATTGTCATTAAAAATACTAAACACTATTTATATATATTTGAAGCAAAAACTTTGTTTGCCTTTTTACGAAAATTGCAAATTCGTATAAACTATTATATTATAACATATAAAGGACTGAAAAAATCGTAAATTAGTAATTGTAGATAACATAATTATGTACGATTACTTTGAGTAATTTATACCATAATCGTTCTGTAGTCGACAAGGAACAACCAATTTTCGATTGAGTGAACCGTTTGCGAAATATTATGCTTTAAAGTACTAATTTTCATTAGAGTTAAGTACCAACTAAATTATTGAAGGTAGGACTTGAAACGTCTCGGTAATAATACTTACTTGTAATATATAATAATAATAATAAAATACTTTATTTTCAGACCAAAGTCCATATGGAGACACATTTACACATAAACAAAAAAATAAACACACAAATTTAAAATAAATATAAAATACAATAATAACAAGACAAACAACATTAAAGACAAGACAAATTAGAAGAAATATTATAAAATATACTTAAAAAAGTAATTATTTAATGTATGTGAATGACGCTCTGTGAGTCGTCGAAGTTAAAAAGAAAATTATCAGACCTATTTTAATTTTGAAGTCAACTTCAAAATTTGCACACATAAGTACCTACACAATTCAAAATATTACGAGTAATAGCCGACCATCTGTATTCTACTCGCTTTCAGACTTTCATTGAAAAATATGTAGATCAAGTTCTTATTTGTGTAAAACAGAGTACTTTGTTTTTGTTAGAGAATGGTACGGAACTCTCGGTTTTTATTTTTAACCGACTTCAACAAAAGGAGGAGGTGCTCAGTTCATCATGATTTTTTTCTATGAAGGTATGTTACCTCATATCTCGAAGACGGCTGGACCGATTTGGAAAATTCTTGTTTAGTTTGAAAGGGTATACTTTCTAGTTGGCCCCATTGTCATCACCTTAGGATCTGATGATGGAATCATGGAGAAATCGAGAGAACTCTTCAAATATTATAGGCACACCTATAGCGTTTTGGGTATTTCTTATAGTAACTTGTGCAGTTGCTCTCGAAAAGCACCATTTGGGGAAGTGGAACTGAAATGAAATTAAATATTTATTTTGTAAATCGGTTATAAATAATCGTTTTACACGTCATGTTCTTTTGCGTGTTAAGTTTAGTTTAGCTAGATGAGGCCGGTATTTCCTAACTGACTACTCTGAGAAGAAAAACCGAAACAAACTCAGAGGTCATATAGTCTCTTTTAAAGTCCATACAATTTGTATTTGTATATGAGAAGCATGTAGGTTCATGTCTGTGGTGTTCTTTTGAGGAAATAACCACGCAAGTTTGAGCAGACCTGTCCAACAATTTGACAAACAATACCAAAGTAAGGACATTTGGGTAGGCTGATAACTGATGATGAAGACCACAGATGGCTACCGAAACTACTCAATAATAAGTATTCCGTGGATTGCGATTCGATTACTTGCATATGGATGTTAAGCACTTTATGCTCGTCACAATGCATATATAGTGAAGTAGAGCTTTGCATCAGGAAAAGCAATATTTTGTAAAAGGTGATAAGTAGTTGACATTTTGGCTTTTGTAGCTAGATAAATTATATTACTATATTAAAAAGCTTATTACTCGCACTTGGCCAGCTTTTTAAAAATATTGTGGTCCAATTCACTAACTTCGAATATAAAATTGATCTTAATTATGTGCTTAGTCGTGTACCAAATACGTCAAGAGGCTTCAATTGTAATCGGATCCAGTTGAGTAGCAGTATTATACATGGAGCGACTGCGTTTCTGACCTCTACAATCCAGTAGTTGGGTTTCACGATAGTCGATATTCCTTGCCAAGTAAAGCTTTGGTTTCCTAGGAAAGCGGTGCCGTCATATAGCGGCCGTAATATTACGGACGCAAAAAGGCGGCCGTCTTTACGGTGACGACATGTGGAAAGTTCCACGGCCGTTTTAACACAGTCTGCTTCATGGCTATCAATGAAACGTTCACGAAACCATCTGTCACCGACAAGACGGCCGTCATGCAAATGGCGGCACCGCTTTTTGACGTTACGGTGTCAGTTACCGTTCTCTAGGAAACCGCGCCATTTTGTTTACATAGATAACGTTCTAGTCACGTCATTCACCGTTGTATTACGGCCGCTATTTGACGGCACCGCTATCCTAGGAAACCAAAGCTTAACTGTCAAAGATGTGACAGCCAGGACCAAGGGTTAAACGTCGTGTTTTGCGAGATTGAACCTTAATTATCAAGTTCGTTATACATTTATGAACTCGGTTTATTTGTCAAATCTAACCTCAATTTTTATAAGATTGGTTTTAAAAGCTAATAGAGTCTGGCAAACGAAAGTAGAGACTGAAAAAGAGCGGCAAATTTAAAAAATATCAGCATAGCAACCCCAAAACTACTATGAAATACCTGGAATAACTATATTTGATACTTTAGAATTATGTATTTTATTTCATCGGAATAAAAATAGAGATATTTTAGGTAGGTAATAGTTTAGATATTGTGTCTTAATTCGATTAAAAAAAAACAACAGTATTCTAAACCAGTTCTGATTTATTCACTATAGTCAAAATCTGAATGTAAGACTTCCATGTGGAAAGTTTCATTAGAGTCACTGGAGTCATTGTTTCCTACGTTAATTATAAAACTTTCTAAATTATTTTCTGTAATTCTGTCTCTTTCTTTATGTTTATTTTCAACATAGATGACATGATCAGTAATTTTCTTTCACTCCTCGGGAGTCATATTTTCAAACGACTCTTTTATAAATTTCTGTAAGTCCACTGAGCAATATTTTTACTTGCCACTTTACGTTTAGCCAAACTCCATACTAACTCAATGGCATTTAGATCACAGTGGTAGGGGGAAACTCGCAATACCTCGTGCCCATTCTGCTTCAGAATTTCATCAGCTTCATATACTGGCTCTGGTGTGTTTCGTTTTAAACTTGTTTTATAACGTTATAAAATTCGTTAATTTTGTAACGAATAGCATCTATGTCGAAACTATCTATGTCGGACACTGTGGGTTTATATGGCCTTTACCCGCACCTTCCTTTTTAATTCTTATTCATGTAGTAACACTCACTTCTGTAAAGAATGGTAAAACAAAATGATTAGGTTTTCAAATCATGAATTCAATTACATCTTTATAAAAGTTATGTACTCCTAGTAAAAACTTACCAGTGATTGAAGCTATTTTATCCAAGTACTGGTTCTGGATTCTTATCCTAACTTTCTGCTCTAAATCCGTAAATTTTTCAATAGGTTTCACTATCTCATCAACCCCTGCTACATCCACCAGATTTTCTATAAAAGAACAAAAAATGTTAAAAACCATGCAACATTTAATTGTATGTTAAATAACCATAATGTTTAACATTCTATAAAATGAATGTGAATCAAAATAGATAAATATTTTTCCTCGATAAATATAAATTGTGAATTACGACAAACTATCAACTTAGTAGCGTCATACTAACTATGAAATCGAACACCACACGTAAACAATCTTGTTTTTGTTTGAATTCGGCGTCTTTCTCCTGTTGTTTTTCTTGATATTTAGACATCATGCGAAACAACATCTCCCGTACTCCACTTTTAATAGTTTTGTTCATTTTTCGCTGAATAAACGCTATTAACAAAATCACAACAAATCACCAACAACACGCCATCTTGTTTTGAAAATTGAGTTTGACATTAGTATAGCATTGCCATATAAAAACTTTGCAAATAATTCGAGTGTCTACTTTCGTTTGCCAGACTCTATAGGAAATTACGAGACAAAAAAGGTTAGAATTAAAAATACCGTATGGGAAAACGGCGCTAGTTAACAAAAGTATTATTTGTATGGGATCTGTAGTCTACAATAAACTACCAGACAAAATAAAAAAATTGCCATTTCTTAAATTTAAAACTAAATTACATAACTTTCTTACTAGTAAATGTTATTATAGTGTCAAAGAATTTTTAGACGATAAGCTTTTGACAATCTAATCCTGACTACTTAATTTTATTGAATGCAACCAAGTTTTTATGTACCTACTACTGATATCATGTAATTTATCATTAATAATATGACTGTTATTTTGACATAATATAATTGCATGGCACTACTTAATATATTGTATTGATAAAAATTAGATGTAACTAGAATTAATAAAAATATAAGTGTACCAACATTTGCACACCTCTTGAGGTTATAATATAGTGATACACTAATATAAAATAGTATGTAACATCTTGTCAACCGGTGTTATGCAAATAAAATGTTTTGATTTGATTTGATTTGATTTGATTTAAGTTCACAGACCCATCGACGGACCTACCTCGGCTAGCGTTGCTTAACATTTAAGATCGAATCATACGGTTATTATTGACTACGAGCTCCTTTAACGAGAAAAACTATTTACAAAAAACATTTCTTTTTATGTTACTTTTTTAAAGTTGACTCAACTCACTTGTCTAATTACGGCCGGACATCTTAGTTCTTTTACAAAATTAAAATAACCTATAACATTTTGCAATTTTCCGGCATAAAAAATAACCTGTGCTTTTCTAGATTGTAATCTACAACATGTATCGTAATTAACGCCCAATTAGAAAATTATGTTATTATCATAATACATACTCTGAATTTTTAGTTTTAGTTGTTTAAACAGTTTTTTTTTTAAGACTTTAACTTGCTTTAAATGAGTTTAATTTTTCTGTAATGTGTACTGAATGACGGAATTTATATAAATCTGCATTTAAAAAGTTACTACTTTATTTTACGGTCCATAGTCAGTTTGTTTTTACTGTACAGCGAAAGTGTAATTTGTAATTTACGTAGATTTAATTGCTTTGGGATAAAAATTTCGATAATTATTTTTTTTATTAAAAACGATAAAAATCGTTTCAGTAAACGATTCTGAACAAACTAATTTCAGGATGTACATTAATTATATTATATGCTGTATATCTGTGCCAAATCAGTTTAATAGTTTTTACCAGAAAGAAACATATTTCTCACAAAGTTTCGTATTTATAATAATAATATGAGGAAGATAGTAGGAAGTTAGCCGTCCAGTAGCCAGTGCGAACAGACGTGTGTTGAACTCTCTAAAAACTACTTAAATAATTTTTAATACCAGTCAACCCAGTTTGAACCTTATTAGTGAAAAGTGACAGTGCTAATTACCGTGTACTGGAGCGCATAGTTCTCGTAGCAGTGCGGGTATAAGAGCCACAAAATACTTTTGCTCCCACTCGCACTCCGTGACACCGCTGTACAAATAACGCAAGTAATTTGTGACCTTTGCGTCTTAACTTTACTATACCTTCTCCTAACAATGAGTGTGGTGCGATCACCTAACGAAAAACCGAACGCTCCAATGGCGGTAGCTACAAATACATCGTCATCGTACCCGGATTTGCGTAAATTAGACGCGAACGAGGAGTTACAATCCATCACTTTACGCAAAAGAAAACGACCCGAGCTTGACCACGAATTTAAAGAGGAGATAACTAAAATTCATACGGAAATAAATACCATGAACACCCAATTTACAGAAATAATAGCCAATTTTCGTAAGGATATCTTTGCCTCATTGGAACAATTCTCAAAAATTCAGTCAGACAATATGTCACAAATACGACAAGACTTGAGCGATCTTAAAACAGACTTATCCAGCATCAACCAACGTGCGGACCAGTTGGCAAGTGAGCAACAAATATTAAAGTCCGATTTATCACAGCTGGCATGTAAAAGTGACATAACCGACCAGAAACTACAACAAATGGAATCCCAAATATCTTCGCTAAAACCAGAGCCAGCTTCCACGATTAAACCAGAAGAGTTTTACCACGAAATGCAAGAACGACAGGTCCGACAAAAAAATATAATCATAGCGGGAGTTTTGGAACTGGAGGACTCAAACAAAGTAGATCAAGAATATCGCGAAAAACAGCAAATACAAAAATTATTGAAACCTATTTACGGCGACAGTAACTGCCCAAACATTACAAAATGCGTGCGCCTCGGAAAATACAATGTCAATAAAAATAGACTAATCAAAATAAGCCTAGAATCCTATGAAATAGCTCAACATATGCTACGTAACAAGGACAAGCTCAATACATTAAATATAAAAATATTCTCAGACCAAACACCCAACCAACAAAAATACCTAAATGAATTAAGAGCGGAACTACAGCGACGTCAAGAAAACGGAGACACCAATATAATCATAAAATATATCAAAGGAACACCTAAAATTGTGAACAAAATACCCTCAAAAAACTAATATCAACAATAAGCTGTGCAAATCTAAACAAAACAACGTATCCAGCAATATACAATTACTCCCAACTAAATATCGACGCGCACGCCCTTAAATTCTTGTATATCAACATACGAAGTTTATCAATGCAAGGGAAAATGGAGGAACTTCAATGTATTATAAAAAGTATACCCCACGTAGTTCACCTGATTTTATTAAGCGAAACATGGATTAGATCCGACTCCGAAGCCTCTTCACTGTACATACCAAACTATACTCATCACTATAATTACCGCAATGACCGGCGTGGTGGAGGTGTATCAATTTTTGTCCACAATGACCTTGAATACAAAGAAACTCAACAAAACTACATTGATGGGAACAATTATCTATGGATTTTCCTAGAAAAGTATGCGCTGGACGTCGGCGTTATTTACAAACCTCCAGATACGAACAACAAAAACTTTATAGAACATTACTCTTCACAACTCCGACAGAAACGACGATGCATTGCTTTCGGCGACTTCAACCTTGACTTGATAAAACCGGACCGAATTACGACTACCTACACAAATATGATTAAAGAGACTGGATACAAAATACTAAACAAAACAAACAAAAAATACTCGACTTGATCCACTGGTACCACCAATACGATATTAGACCACGTCTGCTCAAACCTATCTAAAGACGACTTCCACATAGCTGTCATTGATTCATCCTTATCTGACCACAACCATATATACGTGGAACTAAAGAAATTCAAACGACCGCCAAAAAGAATACATCGCTATACAGCCATCGACTACACAAAGCTATACATAGACATCTCTAGAACCAACTGCATAACAACAAACAGCGACTATCATACCCTAGAAAATCTCATTAAGGATAAAGTGAAAACAAACACGAAAAAGAAGTCAAAAATCCTAAACCTACCCCGAGACGACTGGATCAACAGGAAAATTACGAGGGAAATTGACAAGAGAAATGTACTATGGAGAAAATTTAAAAATGATCCAAACAACAACGACTTTAAAACCGATTTTATAAGAAAAAGAAACGAAGTGCTACGCCTTTTGAAGAAAGAAAAACGACAATATTTTTTTAACGAGTTTTCTAAGTGCAAATCTAATCCAAAGAAGATGTGGTCCGTAATTAACTATCTATCTAATAATAATCCGATCACCGCCTGCAACGTACCTAAGCTAAACGTAAACAACAAAACCATTAACGATCCTAATGAGGTATGCGAAACTTTTAATAACTTCTTTGCGTCCGTAGGAAAGCTCCTAGCCACACAAATACCACACAATTTTCACAATAACTTAACGTACACCACAACAAATAATAACCCAACTACAAATCAATTAAATACCTTCACGCCCTGTACTAGCCCCGAAATAAAAAAGATAATTGATAATTTAGACTCGTGTCGTAACTCAGGAATTGATGGCATCACCACTAAAACTATAAAATGCATAAAAAACCTAATAGCTGACGATCTAACAAATGCATAAACAACTGTTTCAAAAGGGGCACATTCCCAAATACTCTCAAAATTGAAATTTTCAAAGAAAGAAGAAGAAGAAGAAATTTCAAATCCCATATACAAATCCGGCACAAAGTCAGATCCCGGGAATTATCGACCGATATCGGTATTACCGGTACTATCAAAAATTTTTGAACGTTTAACCTATACAAGGCTAGAAAAATATCTTAACGACATAAATTATATTTACGATCGGCAGTTTGGTTTCCGACCCAAATCCAATACCTTGTGCGCCACAATCGATTTAGTCACCACCATTAAAACAAACATTGACAACAAAAACATTTCACTAGGGATTTTTATTGACCTAAAAAAGGCATTTGACACTGTGTCCCATAAAATCCTTTTATTCAAGCTTAAAAACATAGGCATTACCGGAGAAATGTATAATATCCTTTCCTCATACC
The DNA here is from genome assembly GCA_943138885.2 of Tholera decimalis. Lineage (NCBI taxonomy): Eukaryota > Metazoa > Arthropoda > Insecta > Lepidoptera > Noctuidae > Tholera > Tholera decimalis. Next base: position 43,612,334 of record OW964555.2, on the reverse strand, counting down.
TAGACAATAGGAAACAAGTCGTTAAAATAGGAAACGCGATGAGCGGAGAATCTCCCGTAGAATTCGGTGTTCCCCAGGGATCGTTGCTATCCCCCCTCTTATTTGCTATTTACATAAATAATATTAAAGACCTAGGCTTAATCGGACAACTAACTTTGTACGCTGACGATACCTGCCTTTTTTACTTCGGGAACGATATAAACACCGTGGTAGCGGACGCTCAAAAAGACTTGGACATATTACATAACTGGTTTAGCTCCAATTTACTTACTATAAACGCATCAAAAACGTCGTACATGATATTCGCGGCTAAAAATAAAAAAATCCCTGACCACCTAGCTTTACACATAAACAGTACCAAAATCACCAAAAGTAATTGTGAAAAATACCTCGGACTTAGGTTGGACAATAAACTCACTTGGCAGGCGCATATTGATAACATAAAAACAAAAATATCATCGCTAATGGGATCAATGCGCGGATACATAAACAACATTCCAAAACAAATCCGGTTCAACATTTACAACTCACTAGTTCGCTCGCACATTAATTACCTAATCGAAATCTGGGGATGCGCCACACAATCTACTATTAAAGACCTGCAAATAGCACAAAACAAAATAATTAAACTCCTTTTCAACTACGATTATCGCACATCTACATCCGAAATATACACACACACCAAACTAATGAGCATTCACCAACTTTATACATACAATTCTTGCATCCTCATTAGAAACATTCTTAACAAAACTATACACACACAGCTTTCCTTTAACACAAAAACATCAAAATACAGCCAAAGAAACCCTAACCAATTAAAGACGCGCCCACCCCGAACACAATATGGCAGGAGAAACATAATGTACGAAGGCGTTCAACTTTATAATAATTTACCGGCAGATATCAGGAGCACATCTTCTTTTAATATATTTAAAGCAAAACTCAAGCAGTATGTCATTAAGAACACTAAGCTATTAAGATAAAAAAAAAACAATTTAATATTACTCACAATAATATGTCGACAATCAATAATATCATACCTACCTACTCCAAGTAAAAATACTGTTAGCTACTGGACCAAACCTACCTTAATTATGTATTTATTCGCTAAGTGAACAATGTATGTTCTTTTAGAATAAATAAAGAATCTTTAAACCGAAGTAGGATAACGCACCTATCCCGTCTTGTCACATCACTACACTGCGTTCCCGTTCGTTCTTGTTTTGATAAAGCCGTCCCACGGAAACGTATCAACGTTTCAGAAATACATATTACATTTCGACCTCGTACAGTTTACCTGAGTTTGTAATTTGATTTAGTATTTATTTATTCAGCAGAATTCTTAACAAAAACCTGCAATTATACTTATTATGGTTTATCAATACGCTTGTAAAATATACTTATGCGATAAGGGCAAAGCACTAAATAAATTGGAGTAGATTTACTAATATATGGCAGAGAAACCAGCAGAGAACTTTCAACTGAGACAATATTAGCTAAAAGACATGAAGTCAAATTGTAAAGAAAAAAATAATCTAATCCCTTGTGATGATATTAGTCAATTGTATTTCCAAAAAAAAAATATTTTTTATTAAAGTGGGTCAGTTCTTGAAAAAAACTAAGAAATTATTTTATTAACATCTGCAAACATGACATTAGTAGACGCTCAAATATTTTATCAACAATTTTTTCGCCATTGTTCTTTATGATTATTATGGATTAATTTGATAGTTATATATTATTTTGTTTTGACTGTGTTATTTTAATAATAAGTATTTGTTATTTAAATATGATTAATGGCAATGGGTGTAATTTTCCTTAAATAAATGAATTTATTATTAATATCGTACAGTGCAAGTGGTCATCACTTTCCGCAACAACGCATAAAATCAAATTAGTATCCATCGAATTCAGTTAGCGTCGGACAATCAAGGGCATCGCGTATATTTGATAACATTTCCACTCATTATCAGTCCATTAAATCATTGACTAAGTGCAGTAAGTGTATTTTGTATTTGATGGTATTTTTAACCGACTTCAAAAAAAAGTAGAAGATTCTCAATTCGACTGTATTTTTTTATGTTTGCCACCTTATAACTCGTAGACGTCTGGACCGATTTGGAAAATTATTTTTTGTTTGAAAGGGAATACTTTACAGTTGATCCGATTGTCATCAAGTTAAGGTATGGTGCTGGGATCCTGGAGTACTCGAGGGAATTCTAGGCAGCTAAGAATTATAGGCACACTTATAGCGATTTGGGTATTTTTTACAGTGACTTGTGCAGTTGCTCTCGAAAAGCACCACTTGGTGAAGTGGAATTGATGATGAAGACCCTGCATAGGGAAAAGAAATATTTTGCAAAAAATGATAAGAAGTTTTTGTAAGAGGCTTTTGTAACTAGATACATTACAACCAATCTACTAAAAGGCGACTACTGAAATTAAATTTATTTTTTACATTGCAGTATTTTTTAAGTCCTTTTTATGTTTCATTGTAACTTTTATAGTTTTTAACAGAGCTATCGTTTTATGTAAGCAAAAGGTGTATTTTGTCTAGTAACAGACTGTACAAATATGTATTTGGGCATTTCCGTATAAATTTATCCACTCTCATTTTGCGCTGTCCCGTGACTTTATTCATAATTCATTAGGAGACCGAAAGCCTATTGTTGTAATTCACTGTTTATTATGATAGTATAATATTGAAACTCCGTAAATAACAGTGAATTAGTCTACTTTTACTACAATGACTAAAACTCTTATGAGTTTTAGTCATAGATAGGGAAAAGTGGAACGGTCGGATACCAAAATCCGTTATTTTTTTTAATAATAATTAAATTTTTGTCGATGTCTACGATGTATATCATTTTTTGGTATTCAGGTTCACTGCTACCGATAATCAACTTTACTGTAGTAGATTTAATCTGTAACAAAAACATATTGTATAAAGTTAATTCATATAAAAATTAACTAAGTAAGCCTACCTGTCTTCATTATCAGGATCAAGGCATGTGTCACACAAATAATCAAAGCAACGGGACCTCCAATGCAGTATACACAGTATGTGTTTTTGCAACACATACATGATGCTTTAGCACCAAGTATTGAGTAACTGCATTTAATGCATTTTAGAAACAGAGTATGCTGGTTTTATAAGTTTTTGTCGCTTGTTCTTTGTTTCTTTGGTAATGGTTTGTCTTTTTTGCACTCCCTTTTACTTTTAATACATGGCAAGTAACCAACAGGTTCAGTCTCACTTGGCCCTGGAAAGTTTAACTCTGTAGCAAAGAGTACAGTTAGTTCATTGTTTGTCAAACAATTAACAGGCTCAGTCTCACTTGGCCAAAGCAAAGCATTGAAGAAATTATATTTATACAGTATATGAATATAGCAATAACCCTCATTCAACCAGCTCAAAGAAAAGCATGAGATTAGTGGTATTTCATTAGCTAGTAACTTTCAGTTAAAAAGATAATTTCCGGAACCGAATAATTTATATAATAGGTATATTATGCACATTATACATAAGTGCATGAAAAAGGCAAATTAAAAAATGGACCTTCACAACAAAAAAATATTACATTAAAATTGCACAATCATGCTTGTTTAGCTTATGTACTCGCCTTTACATTTCCATTTTGTAACTTTCACAATCCACGTATACGTAACTAAACAAAATGGAAGTAACGTTTTCATGTTATCCAGTTTAAAATTGCACGTAGTTAAACAATAGAACAACGAATGCTGCAAGTAATTCAATTAATAATTTTTACGATAATTTTATTATCATTTACAATAACAAGATTAACAAAAACAAAAACTTACCAGCAGAAATTCCTCTAACAAAGTGGACGAATTACACGTAGATGGTAACGCTTTGCAAGTTTTGACACGAATAATTTTGAGAGCACCTGATTGCCAACCCAACAAAATGGCGGACTCGATGAATAATGTTTCCAAAAAATTAATGTGCTAAGATTTGGCAGTTTATTTTTTTCTCAAGTGCAGGAAAGACGGTTACAAAGTGTAATTTTCCACTACGTCCGAAATCGTGGGACACAATTAAAATACTAAAAAGTAATTATTTTTGTTTATAAGTGGCTGTAATCTATGTTTTGTTTTAAAAGCTTCATACATATGAACATATTAAAACCTTTTTTACCTGCATACTTAATTGTATGTCATCAATAATCTAACTCAAAGTGTGTCACGACGCTGTGGGACACCTTAAAACTGGAGGGTTCCTAACATATTTTCGTTTTATTTTAACAATTATTGTAGTAAAAGTAGACTAATTCACTGTTATTTACGGAGTTTCAATATTATACTATCATAATAAACAGTGAATTACAACAATAGGCTTTCGGTCTCCTAATGAATTATGAATAAAGTCACGGGACAGCGCAAAATGAGAGTGGATAAATTTATACGGAAATGCCCAAATACATATTTGTACAGTCTGTTACTAGACAAAATACACCTTTTGCTTACATAAAACGATAGCTCTGTTAAAAACTATAAAAGTTACAATGAAACATAAAAAGGACTTAAAAAATACTGCAATGTAAAAAATAAATTTAATTTCAGTAGTCGCCTTTTAGTAGATTGGTTGTAATGTATCTAGTTACAAAAGCCTCTTACAAAAACTTCTTATCATTTTTTGCAAAATATTTCTTTTCCCTATGCAGGGTCTTCATCATCAATTCCACTTCACCAAGTGGTGCTTTTCGAGAGCAACTGCACAAGTCACTGTAAAAAATACCCAAATCGCTATAAGTGTGCCTATAATTCTTAGCTGCCTAGAATTCCCTCGAGTACTCCAGGATCCCAGCACCATACCTTAACTTGATGACAATCGGATCAACTGTAAAGTATTCCCTTTCAAACAAAAAATAATTTTCCAAATCGGTCCAGACGTCTACGAGTTATAAGGTGGCAAACATAAAAAAATACAGTCGAATTGAGAATCTTCTACTTTTTTTTGAAGTCGGTTAAAAATACCATCAAATACAAAATACACTTACTGCACGTAGTCAATGATTTAATGGACTGATAATGAGTGGAAATGTTATCAAATATACGCGATGCCCTTGATTGTCCGACGCTAACTGAATTCGATGGATACTAATTTGATTTTATGCGTTGTTGCGGAAAGTGACGACCACTTGCACTGTACGATATTAATAATAAATTCATTTATTTAAGGAAAATTACACCCATTGCCATTAATCATATTTAAATAACAAATACTTATTATTAAAATAACACAGTCAAAACAAAATAATATATAACTATCAAATTAATCCATAATAATCATAAAGAACAATGGCGAAAAAATTGTTAATAAAATATTTGAGCGTCTACTAATGTCATGTTTGCAGATGTTAATAAAATAATTTCTTAGTTTTTTTTAAGAACTGACCCACTTTAATAAAAATTTTTTTTTTTGGAAATACAATTGACTAATATCATCACAAGGGATTAGATTATTTTTTTCTTTACAATTTGACTTCATGTCTTTTAGCTAATATTGTCTCAGTTGAAAGTTCTCTGCTGGTTTCTCTGCCATATATTAGTAAATCTACTCCAATTTATTTAGTGCTTTGCCCTTATCGCATAAGTATATTTTACAAGCGTATTGATAAACCATAATAAGTATAATTGCAGGTTTTTGTTAAGAATTCTGCTGAATAAATAAATACTAAATCAAATTACAAACTCAGGTAAACTGTACGAGGTCGAAATGTAATATGTATTTCTGAAACGTTGATACGTTGCCGTGGGACGGCTTTATCAAAACAAGAACACCGGCTCGCAACATATATGTATATTTGCAAAAGATGACGCAACGCAACATGCAGTTTGCAAAGTAAACCATACTCGACACGTGTTGCCTCTCCACGGAGCAACCGCAGGAAATGTTGACTTGCCGACCGCAAGAGACCTTAGCGTCCTAAATGGGCATTTCCGTAGAAATTTATCCCGGTTACAAAATGGAGAAATGTGGAAAAAAATAATTAAATAGCGTTTTTATTATTTTAAAATGATTTGATATTAATTAAAGATTACTGTAATAGTTGCAAAATAACAAAAGATTATTCATCTTCTGAGAAAATATGATTTGTTTGGGACAAGGTAGTGCTTCTGATTTCCATTTTGTAATTTTTTTTGCAATCAAATAAAATGTTACATAATTAATTATTAGCAGAAAAAGTTTTTTTATTGCATAGAACACGCTACTTTCTTAAAAAAAAAAAATTCATCAACTAGTAAATGCGTTAGTTTTTTTGTGATTTAGTAAAAACATATCTACTTTGTTACTTTTGGGAATTAAGCTTTGTTATTTTCTATTTCCCACATTATCTAAAGTAGTTAACAAGATAAGAATATTTTTAAATTTATGGTTGTATGACACTTTTTCAAAAACTAATCAAATAATGAGCTGGTGCCCTGTAAAACTTGGAAATTAAATTAAATTTCATAATTTAAAAAATGGGACAGTTACAAAATTGATTGGTAGAGTTACAAAACGGAAACGTAAAGCTTATTTCACAGAGTTAATAAAAATTTAAAATGTTAATATTTTGGTTTTTTGCAAATTGTGCTCTGTTTTACGTCGTATGTTGATTAAAATGCGATTTGCGACTCTAGGAATAATATATTTAATGAATAAAATATCATCCATTTTATATCAATCGTCAGACTTTGAAAATTTGTTCCATCTAAGAATTTTATAAGTAATATTCTGAAAAACTCTTACTGAACTTGGCAAAGTTTGACGATTAATATTGATAGTTTTTATTATTCACTAAATATATCATTCCTAGAGGCGCAAATCTTATTTTGATCGACAGAGCAGTATTTTACAAAAGAAAACCAAAGAAAATTTTAATTTGGCAGGCTCAGGCTGAGGCTGAGGATTCACATGAATGAACAATAGTTTTCCTCCATACAATATTATCTAGAATAAGTGTTCATTTTGAAAACTTTATAATTAAAAGACTGATTAAACTAATTTGAAACAAAATGTTTGCGCACACATTGTGTTAATTTTGAAGAATTAATGTTTTTTTGTGAAACAACAATTCTATTAGAGTAGTGTAAGTGTCACTTTTGAAGACTTAAAATAAATAAATATGTTTGTACCAAAATACCTGTTAAATTGAGAACTATTTGAAAGCAAAGAATATAAATAATAATATAATTTAGAAAACTGATGATTTGGGCAAACTGTTATTAAAGACTGATTAAACTAAGGTTCCGTAGTTTCATTTTCGTTTATGAAAAAAATTGTTTATCATCTGACCCTATTAACATTTTAAATTTTTATTAACTCTGTGAAATAAGCTTTACGTTTCCGTTTTGTAACTCTACCAATCAATTTTGTAACTGTCCCATTTTTTAAATTATGAAATTTAATTTAATTTCCAATTTTTACAAGGCACCAGCTCATTATTTGATTAGTTTTTGAAAAAGTGTCATACAACCATAAATTTAAAAATATTCTTATCTTGTTAACTACTTTAGATAATGTGGGAAATAGAAAATAACAAAGCTTAATTCCCAAAAGTAACAAAGTAGATATGTTTTTACTAAATCACAAAAAAACTAACGCATTTACTAGTTGATGAATTTTTTTTTTTAAGAAAGTAGCGTGTTCTATGCAATAAAAAAACTTTTTCTGCTAATAATTAATTATGTAACATTTTATTTGATTGCAAAAAAAAATTACAAAATGGAAATCAGAAGCACTACCTTGTCCCAAACAAATCATATTTTCTCAGAAGATGAATAATCTTTTGTTATTTTGCAACTATTACAGTAATCTTTAATTAATATCAAATCATTTTAAAATAATAAAAACGCTATTTAATTATTTTTTTCCACATTTCTCCATTTTGTAACCGGGATAAATTTCTACGGAAATGCCCATTTAGGACGCTAAGGTCTCTTGCGGTCGGCAAGTCAACATTTCCTGCGGTTGCTCCGTGGAGAGGCAACACGTGTCGAGTATGGTTTACTTTGCAAACTGCATGTTGCGTTGCGTCATCTTTTGCAAATATACATATATGTTGCGAGCCGGTGAGCGGTTCTGCACTCTGCATATGAATAAACAATTTTTTTATAAATAATTTTGAAGAAATCTTGGCTCATTTTGGGGAAATAAGGTTCCAAAAGGGTGTTAAGTTTAGCCCTGTACCTTAAAAGTTGGCATGAATAGTTGCTCTGCGCATGGCCATACAATTGGCAACGGTGGCACTGTCCCACTGTTGTGGCACGGTAGGGCTTCTTAATTGAGATCAGGTCCGTGAACATATGGATCTGATTTTAAAGTTCGGGTGACCTTCGGTGGGTTCACAAACGACAAGGACCATGTCGTAGAGTTCCCCACCTCTCGCTTTATGTTAACGATGCACGGTGATCACTGGGATACCTTGTGCAGCGAGGTATCACGGTGCCGCTTGGTGCGCTTTATATACACACGTGGGCATCCAGCCTAAGCTGAACCCTATTTAATATAATCATATAGATTTGAACTCAATTTAAATTGGAAATTCCTAATTTTCGAATAGTACATTTATAATCTATTCAACTATCGTAATTTTACATTTTACAGACCATAGTATATTAAGTTTCAACAAATTCAACCAAAGAGTTACTTATTAACAATTTTATCGAGCAACGAACAAATACATCGAATTTTTAAAATTACCACAACTTTTTTATTTATGAACCGATTCATATAATAACACACAAAATGTGACGCTTACCACAAGACATCAGTGAAAATCGCATTCAAATCGGATTAGCCCTGTCTGATATTAGCGTGCACAACAAAAATTCTAAAAATATTTTTTCCTTAATATCTTCCATGTACAGACTGCGATCACTTACAGATTTATTAAATGTATAGATAATATAGATATAGACGTACGCACATGACACTTACAGGAGAAATAAGAAATAAAATACAGACAAAAGAGCACAAAGGTGCTGCTGTTTCATTAGAAATTCTTGACATTAGATATACGGCCTGTAATTTTTTTTTTCACTCAATTCCATTAGAAATAACGAGGTATTCCTCGAAGCGCTACCATTTTGAAGCGCACCTAATGAAGCGCTCCTTTTTTATTCCTCGGAGCGCTCCTTTTAGTAACGCTCCCGATACCATGTTATCGGAAAAGGAGCGCTCCGAGGAATAAAAAAAACCGGTGAAGTGCGTGTCGGGCCACGCGCAGTGTAGGGTTCCGTAGTTTTTATAACAGCCAAGTGCGTGTCGTATTCGCTGACTGATCGTTTTGTACCATGCTCTAACTAAAAGCCAAACATGACTACCTAACTAATTTGACTTCCTATACAAATCCTCACCTGATCCGACAATTTTGCACGGAAAGTTTTTTTTTTTTTTTAGAGATTTGTATAAAACTTGTCATAACCGGTGTTTTGAATTTAAATACGGAAACACAGCTACACTACTCAATCGTCACAAGAAACTAGCACGATACAACTGGCGCTTAGCGCCATCTATCGACATTTCTATGGAGTTGTTCGAAATTTTCGAGTCAAATACAATTGGTCGACTATTACTCGTAAAATTGTAAAGCCCACTTATGTGTGATAGTTTTCCTTTAAATTTCGTTATATATAGGTACTACTGCCGTGACATTTGAATTTCTAACTACAACCGTTTAGTTGATAGAGGGGGCGGACACTTGACTCTAACGAAAATTGGTACTTTAAAGCTTGATAAGTCACGAACGGTTTACTTAATCAAAAAACGGTCTTACCAAACTCCTAATATTTTTGAAAGACCTATCCAACGATATCCCACACTATGGGAAGAACGAAAAAAAAAATTATCATCCCACTTTACATGTATGGCAGGTACCCTAAATAATTGTTTTTTTCAAAATTTTATTTTACCACTTTTTTGGCGTCATTAACATGTATACTCATGCCAAAGTACAACTTTCTAGTACTAATAGTTTTTGAGCTAAACCGCGGACAGACGGACAGACAGACGGACATGGCGAAACTATAAGGGTTCCTTGTTGACTACGGAACCCTAAAAAGGAGCGCTTCATTAGGTGCGCTTCAAAACGGTAGCGCTTCGAGGAATACCTCGAAATAACAAACATTTTATTTTGGGAACTTAATCAGTTTCTCAAGCTCGTAAAGGGGCTGAAAATTTTCAATCAAATAAGCATTCTACCCTTATAAAATGTAATGTTCCGTTTATTTATACGATTTCATCGTGTCTTCAAATTTCCACTGTTCTATTAATATTGACGGTATTCATGAAGCTTCTTGAGGTTTGTCCCATTTTAATGTTTCTTTTTCTTTTGGTGTGAAGTTTGACTTTCGTAGTTGGATTAGGTGGTTAGTATGGATGTTATTCAGCCATAAATAAACCTTGACTATGAGAGTAGTTCCTACTTCCCTATTAATGTTAGCTTAGTTCTTCTTCTTAGTTTAGTATTTTTTTATTTTGTATGTTTTATAATTTGGAATGTTGACTCTTAAATTCTAGAGGAGGACGTTAATAGCTACAACAGTTTGTAACTAATGTACCTAGCTATTATTATCAATATTATATTAGTTAATATTATTATGTAACACTAGCTTCTGCCCGCGACTTCGTACGCGTGGGAAGGTTTTCCCGCGCAAATCCCGATTCCATGGAAATTTCGAGACAAAAAGTAGCCTGTTATTCCAGAATATCAATATATATAATATCTACTTACCAAAGTTCATTCAGATCCATTCAGTAGTTTTTGCGTGAAAGAGTAACAAACATCCATCCATCCTCACAAACCTTCGCATTTATAATATTAGTAAGAAAGATGTGTTTAACGAAACGAGTAAGTCTGTCACCTCAGTTGATGCAATAGCCCAATAGTTAAGGTATCGGATTTGTGATTGAGAGATCGTGGGTTCGAACTTCACCCATTACACTATTGTATTATATATTGCTGTGAACCCACTCCAAATACAAGTATATTCAGCTTAATGGAGGGGTTAACAAGATTACTAGTGATGTGAATTCTACCTACATTGCCAGTACTCTTTGAAAAAAATCTTTCTGAAAGCTAGGTAGCCACGCAAGGATCTTCTACCTACTAACTTGTACCTAAACTGGAATGCGGACGCGAAGCTCAAATCCGTTCCGAAGAGTATACCCTCGAAGGACCTAGCTATCTCTTTCTAGTAGTGTGGATATCAATTCGCGATAAATGTAAGGACAATTTTATTTGATGCAATATTTGCAGGTTTTTTTAGACACTTATTATTAACCTTACAAATGATGTATTTCTGTTACCGCTATAACAAAAAATACTAAAAATTAATTAAAATAAATATTTAAGGGAGACTCCCATACAACAGTTGTGATTTTTTGGCGCTTTTTATAGGTAATGGTTCCGTACCATTCATTACCTACCTATAAAAATACCCTTCATGTGCGAGTCCGACTCGTACTTGGCCAGTTTTTTTCTTAACAACGTATTAAATAGAAAGAAAGAAATAAATTCAATTATAAATATAAAGGTCTGTATCGGTCTGTTACGCTTTCACGGTTAAATCACAGAGCCGCTTTCGAAAAAATTTGGCATGGAGATAGTTTAAAACCCTGGGAACTATATAGGGTTCTTTTTATCTCAGATTTTTGAACAGTTGCTCGGTAGCGCGATATAACAGAATTCTATGTGGGCGAAAAGCTAGTTCTCAATATATATATCTGAGGAACTTATATTGAGCGCGCTAATTTCTATAATAAACCCTTCCTTATGCGGGCTAAATGCAAAATTGGTTTTGCAAACTTTATTGCGTTGAATTATAAACTTTCAAAGTGGTTAAGACCCGTGATACAAATACAATTATTGCAGATACAGAATTAATAACAGAATCACCAGCTGGCAATTCTTCGAAGGCTTGGCCTTGATAGGCAGTGGTATAGACGTCCAAACAAACGTGCATTAATTGGTAATCTATGTTTATTCGACACTTGTACGGTTAGAGCCAGTAGACTAAAATAAAATGATGCAATGTTTATATATAATTAAAACTACTAAAACTCTTCATGAAAGACGATGATTATAAATAGAAAGAATAACAGAAGAGATATAATTTAATTCTGTATATATTTATTTAGGTTAACCTACAATTGTTTACACTATACATTTGTATGAAACAGTCATATTATACTATATAAAGCTAGATTTATATTATATAAAGCTAGATTACCACTCACTGACTCACTCATTGACATAATTGTTCTCCCAGATGGTGGATGGGGAGGTGGGTATATTTTGACAGATTCGTAAACAAGTAACTCTCAAACCTACGGGAAAAGTGCCAAACCTCCCCTTTTCCCCCCCCTTCTCCCCCCCCCCCCTATCGTATCTCGGAAACTACGAGACCCGTATTTTTTTCTTTTTACGGATTCGTATAGAGGAGGCTCGGTAAAGTAAAAACCATTTTTCAAAGTCCCCCCCCCCCCCGCCCCCCTTCTCCCCCCTTTAGGCGGATCTCGGAATCTAAGAGACTTGGAACATTTTTTTTTTCAGATTCATTTAGAGGGGCAATGCTTTAGTCGAAATACTTGTGCCCCCATCACCCCCCCCTCTTTTTTTTTTTTTTTTTTTTCATAAACACGCGAGGTGCTTGCACCTCGCGCAACACGCAAATACTAAACCCCCCCCATCTCCCCCTTCACTTTTTTTTTTTTTTTCACAAGCACGCGAGGTGCTTGCACCTCGCGCAACACGCAAATACTAGTTACATTTATAAGTGTAAAAAATAATTACAGGCTAACACCACATGTGCTATTTAAGGTTAGAAATCAATATTATTAACATACATAATTCTAAACATAAAGGAGGCAGATCGAATGATAATTATAAGGTTATTATTATTAGGTTGGTTCTATATTTTCTAGTTCCTCATATGTTGCAGCTGCAGGTTTGTTACAAGATTGGCTTGACACACAACCCTAAAAATGTATTACACTATTATTAGTTAAAAGTATAGAAATAATCTTTAAATTATGAATTACTAGCTTCTGCCCGCAACTTCGTCCGCGTAGAAGTCGAAAATATTCCACGGGATCCCGTCCCCGACTTGCTTGACAAAGATTATATTAGCTCGGCTAATATGCATGATATAAAGATAATTTATAGCCTATAGCACTCAGGGATAATGCAGCTACATGCAAGCGAAAGAATTTTCAAAATCGGTTCGGTAGTTTCAGAGATTACCCCATACATACAAACTTACAAATTTTACCTCTTTATAATATTAGTATAGATTATTATTTGTCGACATTAACTAACTGCAGTGGATAAAAGTTAAGTAATTAAGTTATAAGTAATTATTAATATAATAAACTACACTTGTAAGCAAGTTTGCGTAGCTGAGTTTTTGGCCAAAATGATATAAAATATTTTTGCCATCAATTTGCTAAGCAAAAGTAAATAAAACAACTAAAATGTCGACTTTTATGCTCATTAATTTGACTCCTTTCATAACTTTCACTTACCAGATCTTTGAATGTGCCCAGTACAGGTTGTATATTCTTTTCTTTAGTGGGTTTTAATATTATAGTACTTAAAACATTTATTTGTTTCACTGACAGGAATCTAAAATAATAATAGATTGATGAGAACAAATTTGTAGTATTTATGGTTAAGATAGATTCAAAATGAAAATTCATCTTGCTATGCTCATATTCTACATATTTCGAAACGGTGATCTTCATGTCATTTGTAAAGATTGATAACTTACTTTAGGGAAAATGGACGGAATTGCATCATTTGATCTTGTTTCGAAATGCAATATTACTTCGGGCTTGAAATGGCGGCTACAAATTTTGGAACCGTTTCTGACCCTTTTCTGTGTAGAACACTGAGCCACCGGACTCGAAGATCATCATTTTTAGGAAAGCTTAAAATAACAAAAAATAATATATAATGAGAAGAAAGAAAAATAATAAATAAGAAGAATAAAGAGAAGAACATCCACTTTTACATTGAAAACATAGTCACCCTAAATGCAATTTGTAAACAAAGTCACAAAACTTACTTAAAAAAGGAAATTCCAGACCCGGGGTACCCTTTTCACTCTTGCAATTAACCACAAAACACGTCCTTACCATGGTTACAATAACTTGCACTTTAATATTACGAAAACTCACAAAATTAAATATAATTCAAATTTACAAACATACAGATGTCAAGTAAACGTCAGTCGGCAACGTAGTAATTGCCAAGTATAGTATAATATATCACTACTAATTCTTGCAAATTCCATTTTTTTTTTGGTTTAAACATCTTGTGTTTGCGTGGTAAAATAACTTTAATTTTCATTAATATGCATACAGTAATAATGGTAATTCGTTTTAAAGATAGAATTCCAAAGAAGTTTAAAACTAGGTGTTATTACTACAACAGACAGGTCGAAAAAATTACCATTGAAATAAATATTTTTAATCTGACACACAGAAGAAAGGGACACAGTCCACACACGGCACTGTCTCGCTCGGAACGAATAGTTCCTTCAGTTTTATACGTGCAAGTTTATACTCTATTGTTTAACAGCTAAGAAAGACTTTCTGTATTCTTTGAGTCATTCGTAAGCAATCCAGTTAGAGCCACGTCATGAGAATACTTGATATAATAATAATAATATAATAATCTGTGGCCCGGCTGTCAACCAGCTTGTCAAAAATTTTCCTCTCAATTCTTTTTGAAGAAATATTTAATAAAATAATAGTTATATAACATGTTTAACCAAACCAAATCCGTTAAAAAAAAACAAAAACTAACATACAAGAAGAAATGCAGATCCACCATCACCACAAGCATCTAAGTCTATCTTAGTAAGGAAAATCTTATATGAAGATAAAAATATGTTCACAAGACGCCGGGCACAATTACAACAACCCACACGCCCAATACCTGCGGAATCGCCGCTCAGCTCCGCCTCGCAGCCGCCGGGACCAGCTCCAGCCGTGAGTGAAGAGACCCCGGCCGCTGCAGTTGCGTCGAGCTCGAGCGACGAATACTTCTCGCCGCCGACGACACCACCACCTGCGCGTCGGCGAGGAAGAGGCCGCCCTCCGGTCGGCTTAGGACTTCGAGGCCCTCCGGCCTCCAATGGGGTCCCCGCTGCCGGTGGAAGTGTGCAGCGCATGCGATGGACACATTCCATCAATGAAAATGTCATGCGCTCATACTTTGGGGCTACAGAGGGGGGAACTTACCTGACTGCGTACCGTGGTCGGATGCTCTCTCTGTTTCAGGTACTTGAACCAGCTGTCAACGTTTCGGCCCAACGACTGTCGGATCAGGTGCGGGTAATCCAGCGTAACCGTATGTTGGATGACGCCGTACTTGATAGACTACGCCTCGAATCACGGTGCAGCCGTGTCTCATCTGCTTCACCACTGGCCGCGGTGCAACTACAACCCAGTATCTCACCGCGACCCGACCACGTCAGTGAACATGATGATGACGAGGCTATAACCGTGAGTACCCAATGCAGTGAACGATTGAGGAGTGCTTTGGAGGATGCCTTACGGGAGTATGGGTCCACACCGCCTGAGCTTAGACCTCGTCTGCCTCGTTTACCCATGCATAAGAAAAATAGGGCGCCAGTGTGTGCTCTAGATTCACTACTGTCAAATTATTTTGATAATAGTGAAGTCCTCACCGATACCCATTCGGTCCTGTACTGTGCAGCTGTAGCAGCATGTCGGGTAGCTCATGTCAAGTTCCCAAAGACTGACAGAACTATTCGACCGGCGGTACCAGCTTGGCAGTGCAGGATCGAACGTCGTATCGCTGGGGCTAGAGCACTCATTGGTAAACTTATCTGCTTCAGGCAGGGCAACACTCATCCCAGAGTGATGCGCTTTGTGAGGCGGGCGTTCGCGGGGACTGATATCAGTCCTCGGGATTACCTGACCCGCGTCACAGAGCGTATCGACTTCCTGAAGCAGAAAGTCTATGCATGGGCAAATCTAATTCGTCGATATAAGCGGCGGGTGGAGCGATACACTCAGAATCGCACATTCCAAAGCAATGAAAGGTGGGTTTATAGGGCCTGGGAGCGACCTGACCAAGGTGTGACTGATACGTGCCTACCGAATGATGACGCCATGTGTTCGTTCTGGCGCAGCATCTGGTCGGTGCCTGTCAGCCACACCGAGGGTGACTGGATGAGTGAGATCAAGCGCACGTGCGATCTTATACCAGAAATGGAGGCAATTACGATCAGCCCCCAAGATGTAACCCGTGCAGTCCGTCCGTTATCCAACTGGAAATCTCCAGGACCAGACGGACTGCACAATTTTTGGATAAAATGGTTTCAAAGATCGCACGCCCGCTTGGCATCTCAGTTCCAGTCTGCCTTAGAGTCAGGATCGCTACCTAAATTCCTGACTACAGGAATAACCCACCTGCTCCATAAATCAGGTAGTACTGCGGAACCTAAAAATTATAGACTGATCACGTGCTTACCGACGGTCTATAAAGTTCTTACTTCCATTTTGAGAGCCAAAATTAATTAATTTATTTTATTATTTATGTACACACAGTAAAAAGCATTAAGATAAACATAATTATAATATCTGAGTACAAAGGTACTGCTTATTTCTTAAGAAATTTCTTCCAGCAGACCTGCGAAAGGAGAAGTGAAAAAGAAATGTAGACAATAGTGTGTGAGAACAAGAAGAGAAATAAATATGAATATGTGAAGTCTAAAACTAAAACTAAAATATTAAATATACTTACACATACTTACAATGCAATAAAAATAACATATACTTAAATAAATACATAATGTTAGAATATATAAACATATAATATAAATATATACATAAATAATTAACACAGTTAAGGGGAAAGGTAATGCTCTTTTAATCGACATTTGAATAGAGATATAGTTTTTAAATCACGAATGCTAGGCGGAAGTGAGTTCCACAATCTTACAGCATGGACAGAGAAGGAATAAGAGTAGTAGCTAGTTTTATGAGGATGAGATTTAAGGAGGGATCTAAGGTGTGATCTACACGGTACGTCCCTAGAACGAGCGTAAGAAAAACGCTCACGCAGGTAGGAAGGGTAAGACGGGTTGTGTAGAATGTTGAAGAGGAGACACAAAATCCTAGTGTTCCTGCGAAGACGGATAGGGAGCCACTTGAGTTGCTTGCGAAGGTGAGAAACATGGTCATACTTTCGAAGACCGAAAACAAAGCGAATGCATAGATTTTGCAAGCGCTCAAGCTTGTTTAATAGCTCCTCGGTAGCATCCAAATAGCAGGCATAATCTATATATGGCATATCATATAATCTATAATCGGCTGAATAAGTGTTTGTGCCAAAGAAATTTTAGTCTTCAAGGGAAGAAGACTTTGAAGGCATTTCAGCGAATGAAAGGAAAAATTTACCTTTCGGCTGACTTCGTTGACCTGAGCACGCCACGAGAGATTGGAGTCAATAACTATACCCAGCTCTTTAGCGGTTTCGGTATATTCAATGCGAACACCATCGAGATATAAAGGCATCAGAGATGCAACAACAGCCGCACTGCGAACGAATCTGCTGCCAATGATTATGGCCTGGGATTTAGTTGGGTTAATTTGCAAACCAAATGACTTAGCCCAAACGCTGATGCAAGCCAGGTCATGATTCATTGCAGCAATTGCAGAACCCGCGTCACCTACAGTAAAATGTCGGTAAAGCTGCAAGTCATCTGCGTAAAGATGAAAACTAGAGGAGATTACTCTGGTAACAAAGTTTATGAAAATTGAAAAAAGAAGAGGAGAGAGAACGCTACCCTGAGGAACACCCTCAGTGAGGCTACACCAATCAGAGAAGGACTCCTCCAGGCGAACACACTGAGAGCGTCCCCGAAGATAAGAACCGAACCAGGCTAAAGTGGAAGGAGAGAAATTTATAGATTTGAGGATACCTAGTAATATGTCGAAATCCACTGAGTTGAATGCGCTACTGAAGTCCAGCAATACAAGAACTGTAAGGGACTTATTCTCCATTGCCCAGCGGATGTCATCAGTCACCTTTAAAAGCGCGGTTACAGTACTGTGACCTGAGCGAAAACCGGATTGAAAAGGGGATATTATCGAGTTTGATGCCAAGAAAAATGATAATTGTCTATGAACTATGTGCTCAAAAACTTTAGAGAGAAAAGGGAGGATAGAAGTGGGTCTAAAGTGGGTTAATAAAGTAGGATTGTTAGTTTTAGGTAAAGGTATTATGTGAGCCTGTTTCCAAACATACGGAAAGGAGCAAGAGGAAAATGAGTGGTTGAAGATGTGAGTGAGAACAGGAAGTAACGAGGAAAGGATAAGAGTTATCATTCTTGAACACAACTTATCATTACCGACTGCTGAAGAAGTAATCGCAAGAATAGACTTCTTAACGTCATCCTCAGTAACATCGCTAAGCTTAAAGAGAGGACAAAGTGGTAACGGCAACCTAGAAAGACTCTCTAGTGTCGCAGCTTTAACAGACGGATCAAGAGAAAAGGGAAGGAAAGAGAAATGCTTATTTAGATCATTGAGGTTGACATCCTTACACTGGTTGGTAGGTGACTTACCTATGCCTACAGATTTGAGAAATTTCCATACAACGGAAGAACTACGATTATTGAGTTGGTCGTGAAAATAGCGTCTCTTAGCATCTTCACAGAGATGACTGCAGCGATTACGTAATGATTTGTAATAAGAGAGATTCAGCTCTGAAGGTCTGCGCTTATATCTGCTCTTAGCTTTATCCCTGCGAGCCATAATCTCTTTAATTTGTTGCGTTATCCATGGTGCAGGGTTATGTCTAACTTTGACACGTCTGATAGGGGCATGCCGATCATATAAGTCGAGAATGGTTGCATTAACATAATTCACCTTATCGTTGATGTCATCGATCTCAACCAGAGGGGTCCAGTCGAGATCGCCGGCATCACGCTGCAAAGCCTCCAGATCTATGCCCTTGTAGTTACGGAGACATAAAAGCTGAGGCTTACGCTTGGGAACACGAATACGATACGATAGATAAATGAGATCGTGGTAAGAAAAAGTAGCCGTAAGTTGGCCATGGTATGAAACATTACTAGACGAGGAGACAATCATAAGATCTAGAAAAGAGGGTGTACAATTAGGAAAATAGTGAGTTGCAGAAAGAGGCAAAACTTGCAGATTGAAAGAAGACAACAGTGTAAGGAGTTTAAGGGAGCGAGAATCATTTTTAATCAAGCAAGTATTAAAATCACCCATTAAAATGACATGCTCATACATGGGGCAAAGATCACTGAGAGTGGAGTCGAGAGAATTAAAGAAGTCTATGTGAAGATTAGGACTGTAGAGCACTGCAAGTAAAACCTTTGTGTGATGAACAGTAATTTCAAGAAACAAATATTCAGCCGACTCAGAATACCGTGATGGAGATGAACTGACCACCCTGTAGGGTAAATCAGCACGCAGGTATATAGCAACACCTCCTCCACCTTTGTCAGTCCTATCATTGCGGATCAAGACGAAGCCGGGAAGTGAGTACTGAGTAGAGAGGAGAGATGGTTTCAAAAATGATTCTGATATCAAGAGCGCATCCAAGTGAGCACTGCTAAAGGATGCCAGAAGGTCAGAATAGTGACCAGGAACACTCTGAGCATTTATGTGAGCTATATGCAGATTCTTAGGGTCATTGGAGAAAAGAGAAGAGATTTTATCATGTAAGGTGAGTGGTAAGGAAGAGTCACTGTCCGCACTAACAAAACTAGTAGAAGAAGAGCACGAGAAGAAGCTGTCGTTAAGATCAGCTACATCATCCATGAATATAATTAATATATATAAATAATAATATAAATATTTAAAATATAAGAGTAAATACTAAAACTATAAAATAAAGATTTAAGATTTTCCTTTGAGAAAACCTCCCCCACTCGCTGATATATTGGCAGAAATTTTACAGTATTTTCTAGCAAAGTTATACAAGTAAAACAACAATGTAGGAGAAATGGAAAAACAAAAATAAAAACAAAACCAAAACATTGAACTGTACGTAGAATGGAACGCAACACAATGACGGATGGATAGGAGCAGTGACACTGCAATCACGGAAGGCCGCCGGCGGCCAGCTTAAGTTGACCTCTAAAATTATTTTTCCTTTTTTCGATTTTAGAGGTCAACTTAAGCTGGTTTTTTGTGGCCGCCGGCGGCCACCCGTGATTCGAAGAGTTAACTGTCATCTGTCTACAACTGTCACATTGTCAAAAAATCTAACCTATAATTTGTAACATTTATCGATACCGGCATTATTAAAAATAAAAAGTAAAATGAAATGCGGTGCTACATATAAAAATTATTAATGAACTACCGG
The DNA here is from genome assembly GCA_943138885.2 of Tholera decimalis. Classification (NCBI taxonomy): domain Eukaryota; kingdom Metazoa; phylum Arthropoda; class Insecta; order Lepidoptera; family Noctuidae; genus Tholera; species Tholera decimalis. The sequence goes on along the minus strand of OW964555.2, from coordinate 43,591,941 downwards.
CCCAGAATGATTGTGATCATGCAAAGCGGCCAAGTTGAAAAGTAGTAAAATAATTGGACTGGTAAAATGAAAAACGAATGAGCTACTTGCGCACACGCACCTTCCTTGTTCTCTTAGTAGCCACGGTTGCGGCTCTACGAGATCCAAGTTCTTCAGATTGCGCAGAATCCTCGGTATCGACTGATACAAATTCAATCATGTCTGCTTCTCAGAATGGATGTAGGAACGGGTCCCGTGGTACTAAGGAGCTTCTCCTCATTGATATTGCCATTAACCAACAGGTTCGTCGTTCCCGAAAGAATCTGTCGACATGTTGGATAGATTATAAGAAGGCCTATGATTCTGTTCCACATACATGGCTCAAGAAGGTGTTGGAGTTGTATAAAATAGACCCAATACTACGTAATTTTCTTGAGTCATGTATGGGGCAATGGAAGACGGTCCTTTGCTATCCAGGATGTCGACAGATCCAGGAAAACAGCGAACCAATTAGGATTGAGCGTGGTATATTTCAAGGCGACAGTCTGAGCCCACTGTGGTTTTGTCTGGCTCTCAACCCTCTCAGTACATTGCTGGAGAGTTCGGGGCTAGGCCACCAGTTGAGAAGAGGTGGTCAGGTCATATCACACTTGCTTTACATGATGGATGATTTGAAAATCTTTGCCCCCAGCAAATTGCAACGGATGGAGCTACTGAAGGTAACAGAAACTTTCAGTAGCGCCATCGGGATGGAATTTGGGGTGGACAAATGTGCGGTTATGCATGTAAAGCAAGGGGAGATTATGGAATCCGTGGGAACTCAACTCTCGGATTCCATACACCTAAGATCCCTCTGATCGACTGAAACCTACAAGTATTTGGGTATGTCAGAAGCGCTAGGCATCAATGCTGTTTATGTTAAACGGTCATTGAAGGAACGCTTCTTTGGCCGCCTGAATAAAGTACTAAATAGTCTTCTATCAGGCGAAAATAAGGTGCGTTCCTTCAATGGTTGGGTTATGCCAGTATTGATGTATTCTTTTGGCATACTCAAATGGACTCAGACTGAACTTGACGCCTTGGACAGGCGGGTCCGCACAACGCTGACTGCAAATCGAATGCATCACCCACGTTCATCAGTGATGAGGCTGTATATCCCACGGAAGTGCGGGGGTCGTGGCTTTTTAAATGCAAAGACCCTGCACAACCGCGAGGTATGCAGCCTTAGAGATTATTTCCTTAAAGCTGACGTGGGTATGCATCGGGATGTGGCAGCGGTGGACAAAGGCCTCACCCCGCTCTCCTTAGGTAACGAGAATTGGCGCAAACCTGTAGTATTAGATACTAATGACCGCGGAGAAGTATGGGAGAGCAAGGAGCTCCACGGACGCTATTACCGAGCCCTTCATGGGTCTGAAGTAGATTTATTAGCGTCCGTAGCCTGGCTACGTTTTGGTGACCTCTTCGGGGAAATCGAAGGTTTTGTCTGTGCGATTATGGACGAAGTTATGATGACGAATAACTATCGGAAATATATTGTGAAGGATGGTACGGTAGACATATGTCGGGCATGTCACAAACCGGGAGAATCCATTCGTCACATTATCTCCGGTTGTTCTCGTCTAGCTAACGGAGAATATTTGCATAGACACAACCTCGTAGCCAGGATTATTCACCAGCAACTTGCTCTTAAATACAATCTTGTGGAATCAGAAGTACCATACTATAGGTATGTGCCCGACCCAGTTCTCGATAATGGCAATATTACACTGTACTGGGATCGGTCTATCATTACTAACAGGACTATTGTTGCCAATAAGCCTGACATAGTGGTGATAGACCGATTAGAGCGTCGCACAATTATTGTTGATATAGCAGTCCCCCATGACGAGAACCTCGTGAAAGCTGAGATAGATAAAAAACATAAGTATCTTGACCTAGCACGCGAGGTTGTCGACATGTGGGATGTGGAGACAGCAATCATTGTGCCAATAGTCGTCACAGCCAATGGTATAATAGCCAAGAGCCTCGACCAACATCTAAGGAGGCTCTCGTTGGGCAGCTGGATCAAGGGCTTGATCCAGAAAGCAGTACTCCTGGAAACGGCGCGTATTGTGAGGTGATTCCTCTCTATGGAGCTCTGACCACCGGTAGCTTGGACCCTGTTCCCGATACCGGTGGGCTACTATTTTTTATATTTTTAAATGTTTTTATTTTTTATATTATTATTTAAAAATGTAATTTATGTGTACAAATATTAAATAAATGATATAATAATATTCCACAACTTTCACACAACGCCATCTAGTCCCAAACTAAGCAGAGCTTGTGCTATGAGTACTAGACAACTGATAAACATACATATATATTTCTAAATACATACATATTATAGATAAATTACACCCAGACAAAGTACAAATGATCGTGCTCATCACACAAACATTTGTCCTGGGTGGGAATCGAACCCACGACCTTGAGCATAGCAGTCAGGGCATTGCCATACAACGAGGCAATGCCGCCAGTATCTTGGGTACGATGCCAGCCGACAGCGTTGAGGATGAATTTTTTTATGCTTTATTGTAGTTTGTCTTTTAGTACATAATTTTGTATATTTGTTGTAATTAATTGTTTAAATATATCCCTGTTTTCAGCTTTTTAGTATTTAATTCCATTTTAAAACGTTATATTTTCTATACGGTTGCTTAAAATGAAAAATGGTGAAAGAAACCTCAAAATCATTTTCTTTAAAGATCTGTTTAATGATCCCCGCTTGACATAGTTTGTTGATTTTAATTTTTTTTTTTAAACAATATGGAGTCTGGTTGTCGTTGTGGTGATTTTGTTTTTATTTTAATGTATCCAGTAATACTCGCGCCATCAAGACAAATCCAACGATGAACCATTATCAAAATCTGTTCACTGGTTTAATAGTTACGAGGGAACAAAGGAACGGAAATACATACATACACGCTAAAACATAATCCACCTTCTTGCTTGCCGCAGTCGGATAAACAGAGTACCCTCTCTCTTCACAGGTGACCAGCATGGCTTATAGCTTTTTCAAAAGGAAAATCTACCAGGTTTCACATGGAAAACTTTTTCCTTTTGAAAAGCAGTATGCGCTAGTTCTAGAAAAAGTACAAAAAGCATTCTTAAGATACCTTTACAAATACTTGTATGGGTATTATCCATTCCTGTATCCCACTATATTTCTGTTGGGTTGCTTGTCTTTCAATTCGTTGGAAGTGAGACGGTCGCGTGATCAGATGACTGTGATATTTAAGTTTATCAGGGAATTATTGATGCACCTGACCTGCATAATGAGGTCTGCAATCTGTTTGTCCCGGACAACTACAGACTGTGCTCATAGAAAACACCGCCTACTGGCTGATCCCACTCGCCGTACAGTTGCACACTCCAAGTCGCCTATTCCTCGAACTCTAGCCGCTATTAACGCTCTCTTGGACTCAAACACAGATTAAGATATATTTGTGGATGAATGGCAGATAATATTGTCAGAATGTTATAATTCTTGTGAGAAGAATGTATGAATGTGCTAAATAAATTATAATAGTACATTATGGTACAAGTGTAATGTTGGCGATTACCGCTGAGGCGCCATTGAGACCTGAGCCGTTAGGTGAGGGTCTTAAGAGAGCCGAGGACGGTAATCATCAATATACACGTGTATCATACGACGTTTTTCAACACACTTGTGAAGAAAATAACTATAATTTCAACAGTGAAAACGAGTTGTGAAATTTTTTTCGCAATGGCGGGAAAAATTAATCAGTTTTCCTATGCGCGCGCATCTAATAGATAGGCCATAGACTAAAAGAATGAGGTTTCTTTTTTTTGGCTTTTCTCGAATAGCCACGTACAAAATGGGTATTTCAAAGTTTTCTTTATCACAAAAAAAAACAAAAGTTATATTTGAGTGAAAGTTGTATTTATTAAAAACGTACAAGTTGAAATTTATCTATTTAAATACGAAATTGCATGAAACTAGCAAGCAATAGGTAGGGTACATTAATTTGTACTATTGAACACGATCTTTTTTGTTTCGAATCTTTTTTAAAAACAAAGCTACTGAACCAATTAAAAAAAAATAACCTATAACTCACTTGTGAATAATAGTAAAGAAAAAGTCACAGTTTGATTTTTTTTTTTTTTTTATTTCACACACTTAGGTACAAACATCAGTGTTGCCTTGGCTCTTGTACTAGGACAACCTGTATCACAAGAGCCAGACCTCTCAAGATACATAGTAAAGGTGAATGACAAACAAAACAATGAGCAGTAAACCATTAAATACATCAATAAATAAATAAATTTCTGCATGCCAATAGTTGAAATTAAAATCTGAACATAATTTAAAATAAAAATGGTAGGAAATAAAAATAAGAAAAAAAAAAAACGTTAAACTAGAGTGTACCACTCCCCTAAGCGTGTGAGTGTGTGTACGATGTGGATGTGAGGGGTGAGTGGGTGAGTATTTGTATAGTGTATCGTGTGATTCATGTTACTGATCCAAATAAGTTTTCCGTTCCTTCACAGTCATAGGTGTCCAACCACTGCATTATTGTTTTTTTGAACTGAAAGTTGGTCAGTCCCTTGAGATGTTTTATCCCCTTCTCATGACCAATTCTGTTGTAGAGCCGTGGGACAACGAAGTGGTAGTGTTTTCGAGCGAACACACTCTTAGCTCTTTCAACTGGGCAACTTTGAATGCGCTTGGAAGAGATTGGAAGACATGGAACGGAATAGCGATGGTACCTGCGCAGGGATTCAAATAAATAAATCTTGCGAACGCTAAGTAACTTAGCGTTTTCGTAGACAACTTTAGTAGGTGTCCGAAACTTTAGGGAAAGTGCAACCTTAAGGACCGCACGCTGCGCACGCTCTACCTCAATCATGTGGGTCTTCCCGGTTTCTTTCCCGGATTACAGGTGTCATTATGTGCCTAATTGCGGTGAAATTAGAGCCATTTTATGAGCAAGTGTGTTGAAAAGTATATTAAATAGTGTATTTGGTTTCGGCCGTTCTATTTAATGAATTAAATAAATAAATGGAGCGACTGCATATCTGATCTCCACTACCCAGTAACTGGGTAGCACGTTATCCCTTGGATAGACTAGTGTCAGATTTACTGGCTTCCAACTTCCCATAACGACTGTCACGTGCTTTTCGAAGCACGGGGGTATCACACCGCCAACATCCAAACTCTGAGCTACTACCGAGAAATTCCTTACAGTAAAACCCAATAGCACTTTGGCCCGAACCGGGAATCGAATATTAAGCATAGAGCTCTCAAAATTCTTTGTCGTTTTTTTTTATTGATATTAGGCTCGCGTTTTATCACCATCTCACCTGATGGTAAGTGATGATGTGGTCGAAGATGGAGCACGCTTGCCTAGAAGTAACCTATTCACTCTTGACTTAAAGACCGGCAGGGAATTCCACTCCTTAGCCGTACGCATAATGAAGGTATTCCCAAAACGTTTTGTGCGTATGGCGAGGGTATAGTGCTCAAACCCAATAAGTACGAAATTGTCACTTTCGAGATATTCAATATTTAAGTTTCAAGGACTAAAATACCTATGTTATTCAAATAATATCGTTATAATGAGTATTTGTGGTAAAAGTGTGTACATTGAATTAGTGTTAAACAGTATTTTTGAGTTTCTAAGGTGGTCCATTTTATCATAAAAAAAATATAAGTTACAAAGGGCACCGACTCATTGGGTTTTAGGTCTAGACAAATTAAGCATATAATGTACTTTAATAAATGGTTTATTTTAAGAATCACAAAAATAAATCAAGATAAATCATACTTCGTCACTTTCGAAGGCTCTTGGTTCGGTGTACGTCTTCATATCACGTACCCATGCATGGAGTTCCTCTGGTATGATAAGTTTTTCGCACATATGTAGGAGATCCTTCCTTTTAGCAAGGGTAATCGGTAATTAACTGGAATATAAGTGCTCTAATTCATTTGGTAATTGAACATAAACTAAAAACGGGTTTGAGTTTCGTTTAGCTCTAGTTTTAGGTGTATTGTAGTGCAATCAACTTGCATTAAGCCACTGATATCAAGTAAATTCTCACTATATATATATTTTTCTTAAGTAATGAAAAATGAAAGAAACCTAACGTAGTTTTATTGTTCAATTCTTTAGATATATTTGCAATCGATAGCTAATTAATTATGTTATAAATAGTACAATAATAATTGGGAAATTATAAGTCCAGCTACAGATTTATTTATGGGCCACGTGATCAAATTTCTCATTTTATAACTAAGCAACGGGAAAATGAAATAGCCTCTAATAAACTAATAAGTCTTTGTTACAAGCCAACTAAATATTCTACAAAAAGCGACAAGTAAAGATCTACGATTATCTTAACTTGTCCTTCTTATGCATATATTGCCACCTAATTTACTAATTCAGCCACGGATTTTACATCTCATCACCATTTTACGGTTTACAGCATCAACACATGGTCGTCATAGGTTAGGTTTTTTTTTCCACTAGCTCTTCCATTGGTCGACGGAGACCTTACCTATCTAAATCTCATGCATTTCAGTTCTTGCAGCTATTGCTCTCGCACATTTATTCTTCATAAAAACATAAAATAAGCGTCAGGTTAAGTTAGGTTTCTTTTTTGGTGTAATATATTAATATTTTAGAAGTTTACTGCTTGACTGAATGTTACAAATTTAGATGCTAAATATAACCACCATGCTGAGTTGTAACTAGTAGCTAAGATAGTGTCATTCAGACGCTCGTTAATTGTGACTGACTTAGTAATTTAGAAGGCAATGTAGATATTTAGAGACGAATGATGATATTAAAAAGAAATCTGTTTAGGTAATTAATCTGGTGAAGATATGACCTGCTAAAGATATGGTAAGAATAAAATGGTGATGAGATGTAAAATCCGTGGCTGAATCAGTAAATTAGGTGGCAATATATGAATAAGAAGGACAAGTTAAGATAATTGTTGATCTTTACTTGTCGCTTTTTGTAGAATATTTAGTTGGCTTGTAACAAAGACTTATTAGTTTATTAGAGGCTATCTCATTTTCCCGTTGCTTAGTTATAAAAGGAGAAGCTTGATCAAGTGGGTGATAAATAAATCTGTGGCTGGACTTATAATTTCCCAATTATTATTGTACTATTTATAACACAATTAATTAGCTGTTATAATAGGCTGATTGATTGCAAGTATATCTAAAGAGCTTAATCAAAGTTTAGTATAAGATTTGAACAATAAAACTTCGTTAGATTTCTTTAATTTTTCATTACTTAAAAAAAATATCCATAAAGTGAGAATTTACCCAGATATCAGCGGCCTAATGCAATGCACTAATCTTCTTCCTCGATCACCTATAGTAGCAAACACAAACAATTAGCACTAACGGAACAATTTCGATAACAATACTCGCGGAAGACGTGTGCGCGAAATTGCGAATGCGATGAGCGTCGCAAACTGACAACAGTAGCGCTAGCAGTTGATAGGTCAAATTTGATTTATCGGGTTCATCTCCGAAAAAAGTTTGAAGAAAGATAGTTGACGAAGTGAGCGAATACCATATAACTAAACATTACTTATTACTTTTAAAATATAATCGAACAATAAAACCCGACCAACACATTTGTTTTGATTTAGCTTTTGGTTTTGTTTGTTTTCTTATCTACATTTATGTAAAGCTAAAACCCAATATATACAAATAGTGGTTATTGTTTTTATGCCGTTGGATAATTTTAACTGAAATCATTGAACACTCAATACAAATAAATAGTTTTATGTGGTTACAGCGTGAAATAAAAATATTGTTTAACAAGGTAACACACTTTATAGGGTTCCACTTTTTAAGTTTTGACTAAATGCGGTCACTTTATTGGGTTATTACCTCAAGTAATTTTCGTTTTACTGCGAATTCCACTGATTGGGTTAGACCACTGGAAAGAGCGTCAAAAATGCATTAAGATACACTAATAAAACGATTTTTGATCTTTTGGCACTTATTGGGTTTTAACACTAATTGGGTGGGATGTCCACCATGTAATGATGGCGCATCACCGTTTGTCTTGTAGTCCGATGATGGAACGGGCTTGACGGAATTAGATTGTGTAATTCCATCGCACACTCCCCGAAATGTAACCGATAGAAAACCGATAGACTAGCAACTCGTCGTCGATGTTCAAAGCTCTGGAGCTTTGATTCGACTAGTGTATCGTTGCCAATGAGTGTTTTGGCCCGTTTCTCAATAATAATAATAATAAATATATTTATTTCTCAAAATATACAGATTGCACTTGTATTTTACAATTTGTGATGTATCGAAGAGAAAATTTACATAAGACGTTTGGATGCCATAGAAATCTGTAACAAAAAATTAAACTCTGCCTCTTAAACTAGGTTACCCTGTATCTTAAGAGACAGCGTTTTACAATGAGGGCCCTATTTAATAAATGAGTGGGTGGTGTCAATTTACCTTAGAAGGGAAAAGTATATTTATAGGTAGGTACTTAAATAATGGGTGAGTATATATTAAGAGTGCTAGGGTGAGAGTGAATGAATGTAATTGAAGGTGTAGGTGTCTGTGTGGGATGGTGAATAAGTAGGTAGAGTGGTGTTGGTGTGTAAGTGAGAGGAAAGTTGTTGTATATGCGAGTGTGTATGTGTGTGTGTGTATGCTAGTACAGGTATTAATCCAGAATGGAGATGGATGTTTGCTGATTAGACGATATAGGTAAGTAAAGTCTCCGTAGCAGCATAGTCCTGTTTAAGTAGCCATTCTGACACTTTTGATTTTAGGTTGTGTTTGTTGAGGTCTAAGATATTCAGTATTTTATGTATCTTTTTGTAGATGTAAGCACTGATTACATAATACTGATGCTTAGCAAAAGTAGTCCTGTGTTGGGAGCCTGAGGGAAGGTTTATGCGTTTATTTGGGTTAGACGGGGAAAGTGTACTATGTTTCCTAAGGACAGATTGAAGCACAAAAAGCTGACGGACTGTAAGTACCTTGCAGTCTGCGTACAGTTGTACTGTTGGGTATCTAAGAGGCTTCTTTGTCATTACTTTTAGTACAGCTCTTTGTGCTCTCTCTGCCCTCAGAATGTGACTTTTCATTCCTGCGCCCCATACACAGATGCAATATCCTATTACCGATTGGCATAGTGCATAATACACCATTTTTAATATATCGGCATTAGCAGAGTTACGGAGGGATTTGAATACATGTATGAGGCGCAAGGTTCTAGTCGTGACGGCGTCTAGTTGTTTTTTCCATGTGAGTCCCTCATCTATGAGAACTCCTAGGTACTTTACGTTGTCACTTCTAATAAGTGCTGGACAACAGCATGGCGCTAGTCGGTTAGAGCATGAATGGGCAGTAATTGAAAAACTGTTTGATGGTGCAGTCTGTCGCCTAATTGCGAACGGGATGTAACATGTTTTCAGTATGTTTAACGTCAGAAGATTTGAATTGAGCCATTTCTTTATTTCCGCCACTGCCACCTCTGCTGTTGATTTGACAATATCCCAAGTTGGTCCGTGAACTAAGATCGCGGTGTCATCAGCGTATGTATATATATGAGAATTCGGGAGGTTCATTTTACAAAGGTCGTTGACGTAAATTAGAAATAAGGTGGGACCCAATATGCTGCCTTGAGGAACTCCAAAAGTAACAAACTCCTCCACGCTGAGGTAGGTATCAATTTTAACTCTCTGGGTCCGATTCTTGTGATAATCTTTGAAAATTTCAAGTGGTACGCCACGTACACCTAGATGTTCTAATTTTGAGATAAGGATGGGAACAGAAACTGTGTCAAATGCCTTAGAAAGGTCTAGGAAGATACCTAGACATTTTGCCTTCTTGTCTAGATTTTTAGCTACTTCTTGTGTCAATGTTAGCACTGCATCTTCTGTTGAAACACCAGCTCGGAAGCCATACTGGTTGTCAGCTATGATTTTATGTTTTTCCAGGAAGTTCCTGAGGCGAGTGTTTAAGATCCTCTCAAGAATCTTAGAAAGTGTCGGCAAAACAGATATAGGCCTGTAATTATTGACACAGCTTCTGATCCCGTCCTTGTGTATAGGATGGACTAACGCCTTTTTAAGAGCATCCGGGAACACGCCCGATTTTAGACAGCGATTGTATATGGAGGTGAGTGGCGGTATCAATACGTGGCGACAGTTTTTCAATAGAAGAGGCGATATACCGTCCCATCCAATAGCGCATTCATTTCGCAACTGTAGGATAAGCGACTCTATTTCAGCCTCATCTACTTCCAAAAGGACAAGAGAGTTTACAGGGGAGAGATTTATACTATTTAGATGAGACTGAGCGTTATTCTGAGTTGACATCGTGTAGTGTTGGGATATAATGTTGTCAGCTAACTTTTTTCCTACGTTACTGAAAAATTTACAGACTTCATTTACTGATGCATTAGGATCATTACGTAATTTTAAGAGCTCAACAGGGCTTGCACGTGCTTTTGTAGAGTTGGTTAATTGCTTTATAGTTTTCCATAAAAACTTTGGTTTCTTACTTGCTTTCTCAAGCTCACTCTGTTCGTATGATATTTTAAGCTTTCGGAGTAAGCCATTACAAAAGTTTCGGTAGCGATTATAGGTAGTTTTAAGTTTAAGGTTGTCTGGTGCTTTCTTGGACCGAGTGTGTAGCTTGTCTCGGTGTTTAATGCATCTCAAAAGACCAGGAGTTATCCAGGGTTTTAGAGTTCTTCTTTGTCTAGGGATTTTAGTTTCAGTTGTGTGTTTGGATATGACCATTTTTACGATGTCTATAAATTTGTTCATAGATACATTTGCATCCTGCTCAGAGTATATACTTGAAAAATCGGTATTTTCTAGTTCTAACTTAATTGCTTCATGGTTGAGGCGGGTGGAGTGATAGCGTGTGCTGCATGCAGTGTTTGCGTCTAGGATGTCAAGGAGAAGCGGCTTGTGGTCAGTAACATGGGATTCTAGTACCAGGGTAGTCGACAATAGCTTAGATTTTAAAAGTATGTGATCTAGGCTTTTGTCAAGGCGAGTGGGAAATTCGTGAGTGGGCAGTAACCCTTGAGAAGCATTTAAGATTAGGTAGTCAAGGCATTTGCTGTCCTCATTTCGTTTGAGTAAATCAATGTTTAAATCACCCACTAATACTATATTTGGGCAGGCGGATACGGTATCATAGACATTAGTTAAGCTAGTCTTGAAATTATCAAAGTCTTCGTTCGACTTGTATGACGGAGAGCGGTAGATTGCCACTACTGCTAACTTGCTCTCTATTTGACACATGAGACAAGTTCCGCCCTTGAAGGTGGGTTCCCATACATTACACTGAAGTCCCAGTTTAGTGTATATTATAACTCCATCATTTTGATTGTGATTTATTTTAGTTGAGTGGGACTGAAAGCCTTCTAATGTAGGTAAATTAATAGCTTTACTCAGCCAGCATTCGGTGAGAACTATGATATCAAAGTTAATTTTGGTTGAATGCAATAGAACTAGAAGTTGATCGAAGTTTTTATTTATACTACGAATGTTTAAATGCAGTAATTTAATATCGCTACCAGTGACGTTACAATACTTGCGACAGTCTTCTGGGTTACATATAAATGAGTTGCCAACGGTAAATTTGTCAAGGTCGTTATTAATGTTAATCAAATTAGCCATTTTTAATTAAGAAAAACGTATCTGAACGTGACCTGTTAAGTGAGCAAGTAAATTTTGTAACGTAATTTCGTAGTTGGAGCATGAGTAATAGTGTAGAGTTGAACATAGATTTGGAATGGCAAGTGGATCGCACATACATATGTGATATCTTGAGAATACGGAGTATTGTTATTTGTGTGTCTGTAATGTGAGTATATTTCTGATTACGGTTTTGTGTTATATGTAGTGTTTTTGAGAGTGTGGCTATGTAAGTTAATGAGTAGGTAGTTGTTTTCATAATATATAAAGATGATAGTTATAATAAAAAATAATCTAACTAAACTTAAGACAAAAAAATAAAAAAGATTTACAGTGAGTTCTAGGCATAGTCAGATATTTTTGTTTCCTAGTTCTTGCAGGTCTTTCTCGGTGCTGATTAAAATCTGTTTGTCGCCCTCTTGCTTCCGCAAGAAAATATTTCCATTGGATATCCAGCAGTATGTATATTTGTACTTTTTGGCGAACTCACGGGATTGATAAAATAACTTAACTTAACCCCAATAGACTCAAGCGCATCTAGTTGGTACTTGGCAGATCCATCCCAAAGATGATAGCAGTACTGCATACACGACCGAACCTGGGCTTGATAATCTATCGGAAATTAAGCATATTGTCTTATGTTATTATTCCAAATCCGTATGGTGAATTTCTGTCGTCTCCCTCTCAAATACGTGAGGTCTAAGTACTGACTGCCCGTAACGGTTGTTAAAGATGTACAATAACAGTCCATAAGGGTTTGACGTGCTTTCCGAGGATCCGAGGAATGTCGATATGTTAAGTTGGTCACCCATCCATAAATCGACCTTGACAAGCATTGCTTAACTTCGAAGATCGACGTGCGGCTCTTATTATTTAGCCACGAGCTCCCCAAAAGTATAATACATGTTGGCCGAGCGTAGGCCAACGCGAGCGTTGGCAAATAGGTACAAGGCAAGAAATAATGTTCACACGTTCGACAATTTCGTCGAACGCCAATGCAGACGACCAATGTAGAAGAGGGTCTGTAGAGCTGCCCACACGATGGCCGAGCGCAGGCGAGCGCCTTTGATTTGTGACCAAAAACCGACACCGATCCGAAGTGAGGCAAGTGATCACGAGCAACGGCGAGCGAAGACAAGTTGCACCAAATGAGCTCTATACACGTTGGCGCTGGCCTACACTCGGCCAACTAGGCAAGTGACACCGAGCGATAGCAAGACAAGGCAAATATACCGTCTAAATGTTGGTATTGGCCTTCACTCGACAACGCTCGGGCAACATGTATTGCAGGCTTTAGATTGAGATAAACAACATAAAAGGTAACAATACTCATTAAAATGACAACAGCCAAAATGGTCGTAGTCTATAATTTAATACAAAATTAACTCTTTTGAGTAACCCAAAACCTCTAGTATCAGGATATTAGATTCTCTGAAAGAAAAATCAAAGTAAGGACCATCAGGATTTCGGGAATTCACTATTACATTTCATTAGCGACTCGTAAAATAATAACAGAGAGAAAAGTTGAAGAAACTTGTATTAAAAAAAAACGGGCAAAGTGCGAGTCGGACCCGCGCATGAAGGTTTATAAACAACGATCTATAAAAAACGGCAAAAAAAATCACACATTTGCTGTACAGGAGCCCCCCTTAAATTTTTAATTTATTCTCTTTTTAGCGGCAACAGAAATACATCACCTGTAAAAATTTCAACAATCTAGCTATCACAGTTCATGAGATATATACAGCCTGTAGACAGACAGACGGACAGCGGGTACGGAACCCTAAAAACTGTCTCTTCTAGTTTTCATTTAAACTTTACTTCAAAAAAGGGTTTACAAAGCTTATAGAATATAATAGAATAGAATTATGCTTTATCATAGGGTCCTTTATAAATACGGTGGAGGTGTGCCCCTTTCGTCGCGGAACACATGGGGACAGACAAACGCACCAGGGAGAGTTTTTAGTAAGTAGAAGTCTGACACTCTCTTCTACTTTTTCCGAAGCGGGAGGAGTCATTTGATCATTTTCCACCGAAAAAAAAGGGATGGTTAGGGCATAACTCTCACGTAGTAGTAAGACAGAAAATAATCAAATCATTATTATTTTAAAATTTTATATAATGTATAACATACAAAAAAGGTACTATTCCACACTATTTTCAGGTTTTGGATAAAAAAACGTTTTTTCGTGAAAAACAATAACTTCCGAGATAAATCTAAGACTTTTAGAATCTTACATCAGAATATAGCTAGTGTTCTATCAAAAAAGGAAATTCTAGAAATGGCGTTGTTCGAATTGCGAGATGCGAATAAAGAACCCGACATCTTATGTTTCTCTGAAACATTAACGCGTGCTGGTAATGAAAAATATCTAAAACTAAATAACTATAATCTAGCAGCTGCATTTAGTAGAGATAAACAAAGGGGGTGAACCTGTATTCTCGCAAAACAGGGTATCATTTACAATGAGCTCACTGACATAACAAAATATTCAACACAAAAATCATTTGAAGCCTGTGGCATAGAAATCCCATTGAATAAATTATTAATAGTATGCCTTTATAGAACGCCAACGTCTGACCCTAATATATTCTTGAATAAACTTGACCAACTTATGTACAATTTACTTAAAAAATATAAACCGAATACGAAAATTGTTATTGCTGGTGATTTTAATATAAATACTTTGAAGCCAGGAAAAAACACCACATATTTAAAAGATTTATGTAGTAAGTACAATTTACAAATGCATGTTAATGTTCCCACGCGAAAAACTCTTGCATAGACCACATACTAAGTAACATAAGTTTATCTTCAACGAATGTGTTGCCTCTTTATCTATCTGACCACGACACAGCACAATTACTAGACTTCCCCGTAAAAGAACAAAGTTCAAAGCCAAAATCTTATTTTATTTATAAAATAGATTATTGCAATAAAAATATTAAAAAATTCAAAGAATGTCTCGCGAATTTATCGTGGCCAGAAGTACACCAAGAAGATGACATAAATAAGGCGTTTAATAAATTTCACGAGTTTTTATGTTTGCTATACAACTTATGCTTCCCGAAAATTAAAATTAAAATAAATAACTCTAATGCAAATAAACAAAAATGGATAAGCAAGGGTCTTTTTTTTTTTTTTTTAACGTGGTAAAATTATCAAATAAGTCCTCCCACTCCTTACTGTCAGACTTTTACTGACTAAAATCCACGGTGTTCCTTCAATAATCCTTTACATACCGGGGCCACGGTAACGGGATGAGTCCCACGACCCCGGCTGGCTTCGGCCCTCTGCAGAGGGGGCCTCGTCATGTTGCTGACGCTCTTTGAGGCGCGCGTGGAACACGACGCGCCGTCGACCCGGGCATGGTCCATGGTCGGACAGCGAGTTGCCCTTTACTCGCTGTCCGCATGCCCGCGCCTACGGTGGCCGGAGATCGTCGGCCGACGTCCGACGCCGTGGGCATCTACCACTGCGGCTGGGCTGGAGGGAGGACGCCATCCTCTCCCTCTCGCGGCCCGCCTCCTCCTTCGGAAGCATGACTGCTTCGCAGAAGGAGGCGACCGCTTCCCACTCCCTCTCGCCCCGCAGCATGGCCTCGACCAATGCCGGGCGCGAGAGGTCTCCGCCTATCGCCGCCGTGAGGACACGTCGGTGCTCTGCCCAGGCGGGGCAGTCTTGCACCGTGTGCTCTACGGTGTCCTCAGGGCGACCCTCGTAGTGGTGACACCCAGACGTTTCCTCCTTTCCCATCAGACACAGGTACCTCCCGAAACTTCCGTGTCCGGTGAGGACCTGCGTCATGCGGTAGGTCAGGACGCCGTGACGCCGATCTAGCCACTCCTCAAAGAGGGGTCTTACCGCCGCAATTGCGGCGTGCCCGGCCGTCGGTTGCGACAGTCGTTCCCTCCATACTGCCCTGAGATCGCGCCGGAGCTCTTCCCGCCGCGCCTCGACTTCTCGAGGCAGCGGGGATACGCCCCGGCGCTGCGCCTCCACGCGCCATTCATAGACGCGCTGGAGGGCAGTCGCCTCCAGATCCCAGGGCAGCAATCCGGCAAGGAGGTTGGCCGATTCGCCGGCGATCGTGCGGTATCCCCGGATCATTCGGATAGCCATGACCCTCTGGCATGCGACCAACTTTAGTGGTCGCGTCCGGATGCACAGGGCCCACACTGGGGACCCGTAGAGGGCCATGGACCGCACGACGCCGGCGTACAGCCTTCGGCAGGAGGCGTTTGGCCCGCTGAGATTAGGCAGGAGTCGCCTGAAGGCGGCTGCTGCCCGGTTCAGCTTTGGGGCCAAACTCAGGAAGTGCTCCCTGAAGTTCCACCGGCTGTCGAGGACGAGTCCCAGGTACTTTATCGTCCTCCCGACGCCGATGCGAACCCCCTCCACCGTTATGTGGGACTCGGACCGTAGCGCGTTCCGAGGGCCATGAAAGCACATGGCCTCGGTCTTGTGCAGCGCCACGTCGAGTCCCAACTGCCGGATCCTATGAACGACTGTCGCAACCGCTTACGTCGCCAGGTCGGCCGCCGCCTGGTGCGACTCTCCCTGCGCCAGGACGAGCGTGTCGTCAGCGTAACATACTACGCTGACGCCGTCAGGGAGGTCGCCGCGCAGCACCCAGTCATATCCGATGTTCCACAGGGGCGGCCCCAAGACCGATCCCTGTGGGACACCGCACGACATCTCTCGCCGGTTCCACTCTCCCCGGTGACCGGGGTAAATGACGGCTCTGTCCGTCAAGTAGTCCTCGACTATGCGACGGAGGTAGGTCGGCACCCGGTGATACCGGAGTGCCTCCCTGATGCAACTCCAGGGCAGGGTGTTGAAGGCGTTGGTGATGTCCAAAGACACCGCCAAGACGACCCTGCCCCGGGATACCGCGTCCCCCGTCGTGAGGGCTCTCACGCGCATGACGGCATCCACCGTCGAGCGCCCCTTGCGGAAGCCAAACTGGCACTCCGCAAGATCCGGGCCCACCCGATTCAGGTGCCCGAGGAGGCGGTCTGCAACTACTCTTTCCAAGAGCTTGCCCGCCTCGTCGAGCAGCACGATGGGCCGGAATGCGGACGGAGAGTCCGCAGGGCGCCCGACTTTCTGGATCAGGACCAGCTTTCCCGTCTTCCAGCGAAGCGGAAACTGGCCCCTCTCTAGGCATGCGCTAAAGAGCCCCCCTAGTCGAGGCCCGAGAGTCTCCGAGGCCAGGACCCACGCTTTCCCTGGCAAGCCGTCGGGTCCTGGGGCGGTATTTTTGGCCTTGAGCCGTTGTACCGCCACTCTCAAGTCTACCTCGGTCACCTCTGGAGCGTCGTAGACGTCATCGTCGCTGTGGTCCGCGTTTGCGCCAGCTTCAGGTTCCGTCGGAGACGGAGCCATGGGCGGGGGAGCGTGCTCTCCTCGCGATGGGAACAGGGCGCTCACCACATCCTCCAAGAACTGAGGCTGGAGACTCTGCGTTAACGGGGGAGCCCAGGGGCGGAGCTTCTCTCGCACCCACTTGTATGGGCGGCCCCATGGGTCCCCGTCCAAAGTCGCCAGCATCTCCTCCCGGGCCAGTTCCTTGGCCCGCCAGATCTCGTCTCGGAGGACGGCCTTCGCTGCCCTGTAGCCCTCGTACAGCTCCGCCTCTACAGTCGCCGCATCCGAAGGTTGGGTGCGGCGCGTGCGGAACCTGGTGTACCGGCGTCGCGCCGCAACGCACGCTTCACGCAGCGCTGCTAGCTCACTCGACCACCAGTACAGCTGACGCCGGGCGCGTCCTTGCCGGACCCGGGGCATGGCCACGTCGCAGATCTCCGACATGGCCTCCCGGAACCACTCCGCCTCGACGTTTATGTCGGCAGGCCTGTCCGGGGGTGACCCCCAGGCCTGCACGATCGAGGCTTCCAGGAATAGCTCCCGGTCCATCTGCTTCAGCGCCCATCGCGGACCACTCAGGTCCCGTCGGACCGGCGCGTCTGGGGTCTGGGCGGAGACGTCGAACCGGATATACCGGTGGTTGGAATAGGTCTCCACCTCCTCCACAACGCGCCAGTCGGTGACGCGCGGTGACAGGCTGGGGGTGGCGAACGTAACGTCCACCACCGACTCGCCCGTAAACCGCACGCACGTAGGGACAGAACCCCGGTTCTCGATCACCAGGCCCTGCGCACGGGCCCAGTGCTCGAGCATCCTGCCCCGCCCATGGTCCATGGACCGGGAACCCCAAGCCGGATTTTTGGCATTGAAGTCCCCGAGGACGAGGGCGGGGAGGGAACCGAGGGCGACGATGACGTCTCCCAGCTCCGTTAGGGAGTTCTGGAACTCGGCGAGAGTTCGGTTCGGGGAGAAATAAACGCCTACCACAGCGATCTCCCCGAACCGTGCTGCGACGATCCCACGCCCTCTCTTGACGCGATCGAGGGGCGGGGTACCGGCGGCGGCCGACGAAACGAGGCTCACCGAGCCGTCTAAGTCCGCCACCCAGTCATTCCTGGGCAGGACAAAATACGGCTCGGCGACCACGGCGACGTTGATCAACCACTGCGCCATGCTCTGGAGCAAAAGTTCCTGAGCAGCGGCGCAGTGGTTGATGTTCGCCTGGAGGAAGCGCAATGGGGCCATTAATCGGGATCCATTACAGCCTCCTCCAGGGCCCCTCGCGGGGGTTTGGCCACGACTTCGGCGACGACGGCGGCAGTAGTGACGGCGGCGGCGGCGGCGGCTGTGGCGGTGACGGCGGCGGCAGAGGGCCTACCTCTGCGCCTGGCCTTGGTGGGTGGGGCGCAGGACTTGCCCCCAGCCCGGTGATCGGCCTGCTTGCCAACCGCCTCACATGCGAAGCAGTGAGGCGGGGTGGAGCACGAGCCGGCCTTGTGACCGGGCTGACCGCAGCGGAAGCACCTATCGCTGCGGTCTACCTCCGAGGTGCACACGCATGCCGCATGGTTGCCCACTTGGCAGCGGAAGCACCTCAGGGGTCTGGGGTCCAGGATTTTCACCTGCGCAGACACCCAACCAACCAGGAGCCTTCGGCCCTCCTGGATCTTTTTGGCCGCCGGGACGGGGCAGCTAACCGTAATGGTTTGCATCCCCGTGAAGCCAGGACGCAGGGCGCCCGCCCTCACCTGATCGGGAGGGCACTCCCCAGTCCTGGCTACGGCGGCCACCACTTCCTCGGCCGTCACGGAGTCATCCAGACCCAATATGCGCATGTCTGCGCGCTTGGTGGGTCTGGAGACTCGGGCCTCCTCCGCATTTAAGGACGCTCTGAGCCGTTCGGCCAGAGCGTCAGCGGTAGGGCCACTGTCCGCGCCGGGGATCTCCAACATCCGAGCCCCCGTCGCAGTGACCCGGTGACGGAGACCACCAGTGATGCCGAGCTCCGTGATGTCTATCACCTGCCGCGCCTTCGCGAGCACGTCGCGGTACGACACGCCCCTCTTCACCGCGTCCGGCTGCAGTGTGATCACTACAGCCGTGGTCTTGGGGGCGCGCAATCGCGCCGCGGCGTCTCGCCGCCGCCGTCTCTCCCTACGCCGCGAGGACCTGGCTGCGCCAGCAGCCTTCCTCTTCTCCCCGGCCACTTGCCAGTCGGCGCCGGCCGGAGGAGTCTTTGGAGGAGGCTGCTGGGACGGCTGGTTCCCGGCCTGGGCCTTCTTCTTTTTGGCCGCCTGCTTTGGCCCCGCAGGTGTCGGGGTCGGAGGCGGTTTTGATGGGCCCGATTTCGGCTTGGCCGGGGCCGTCTTTGCCCTCGCAGGGGCCGCCGTCACTGGTGCCGTCCGCACCGTGGCCGTCTTCGCCTGAGGCGGCCTCGTCGTCGTCTGGGGAGGCATGGACGCGGCCGCAGCCGCGTACGAAGTCGCCGCCAGCGGGGGTCGCAGCACGCGGCTCTCCAATACGGAGAACCGCTGCTGGAAGGTGGCCAGCTCCTGTCGCACCAGGTCGAGAACCGAGTCCTCCGCTGGTGTGGGCTGGCCTTTCTCCTTTTGGCCCCGCGGCGCATTCCGCTGGCCGCCTCCCCGGATTGCGGCCAGGTCCGCCTTGAGGGCGGCGTTCTCCCTCTGGAGAGCCTCTATGGCGGCAGTCAGGCGGGTGACCTCCGGCCGCAGATCGGACATATCGTCCCTTGCAGCCGGAGCCCCACCGTAAGTCCGCGTGGCCGCCAGGATGGAGGCCGTGGCTTCGCCGATCGCGTCCTCCTTGCTCTTGCGGTTGCGCTTCCGCGAGATGGTGCGGATGGCAGCCGCCACGGCCTCTTCTAGTTTGGCCTCGCTCGAGGCCAGACCAGTGTTGGGCTCTCCAGAGGGAGGCCCCCTCCCCGAGATCTTGCCTCGGCCTTTACCCCGCACGCTAGTGGGGATCTTGCGGGCCGAGACAAGCCCCTCCTCCGACGACGACTCGTCGTTGCGGGGGCGCTTGAGGAACTCCTTCCTCCTGTCGGCGCCCCCCTCGTCACTTCTGACTGCGCTCCCAGAGATTAAGCTCTGGAAGCTCTCGGCGTCTGATGCCGAGTCGGTCTCCGACCCGAGCACCAGCGCCCCCTTCCTCCGCAGAGCGGCGCTCTGCGCTCGCTCAACGTTCGGTGCCGGTGAGGTGGACGTGCTGGACAAGTCCAGCGACTCCACCTCACGGGCACGTGAGCCTCCCTGGCTCAATGCGGCGACTGCCGGTGTAAATTTGGGGTAAAAGTTGTCGCTGTCCCCCCCAGAATACGACGGGACTGACCGGACGTGTCCGGTGCGGGACTCCCCAGCTGCGGAGCAGCTGGGACCCGCCTGGGTAGTTTTTACTAGAACTTTGTCTGCCATTTTTTTTTTGTTACTTTTTTAGTGAGGTGAGTTCCTCCGACCCCATCTCCCATTTCCCCTCCCCTGGTTCATTTCACGGTTACGTCTAAAGATTAGACGCATACCGGAAGTGAACCTTTCCTCCCCCTTGACCCGATCTCTGAGACCGGGCCCCGCGCCGTCTAGAAGCTCGAGCTAGCTGCTCGATCCTCCAGGCGGCGCGCCTTTCCCCCGGTGTGTCCCTCTTGGTCTGGTTTCTCCCTCTGGGCCCGTCCGGCATGAGTGCCTCTACCGGCATGGCCCCAGAGATCATCGAAACACGCAAGCCCCACCACGACGACAACGTGGGGACACAGTTGGTGGGGACCATAAGCAAGGGTCTTAGAAACAGTTGTAAAACTAAACGATTTTTGCGATATGCTTATTACAAAAATAAGACTAGCATACAGAATAAAATATAAAAAATATTCAAGCATTCTGAAAAGATGTATCATTAAATCAAAAGTGAATGCTAATGTAAATTTCTTTAAAAAAAAGTGTAAATAAATGCAGAGCAACGTGGTCAGTCATAAATCATGAAATTGGAAACTCTAAATGTGAAAATAATATTTCTGAATTACAATGAGACGGTCATAAATTGACGAATACCACTGACATCGCTAATATTTTTAATAATTATTTTATTGACTCGATAAACACCTTGACATTTAACAATACAAATGATACTAATAATAATAATTCTAATATTAAGATAATTTCTAACACCATGTTTCTGAGTTTCATGACTGAAGAAGAAGTGAAACAGGAGATAATGTCATTAAACAATACCAACTCTGAAGGTTATGACGGAATTAGTACAAAAGTTATTAAAGCGAGCAGTGCAGAATTAGTACCTACCTATATTGACATATCTAATAAATTTATAATTTTCATCTGGAACTTTCCCTGATGTCTTAAAATTATCAGTAGTCAAACCACTATACAAAAAGAACGAGAAGCGTGACGTTAAGAATTATCGTCCTATTACTCTTATACCAATTTTTTCAAAAGTATTCGAGAAATGTATGAACAAAAGACTTGTAGAATTTTGTAGTAAATATAACATCATAGCGAATGAACAATTTGGGTTTCAAAAGCGCAAGTCCACGACGCTTGCTATATTTACTCTTTTGAGTAATGTTCTGACTAGCTTGAATAATAATTGCTTAGATACAGGATTGTTTTTCGATTTATCACAAGCTTTCGACTTTGTTGCACATGACGTTTTATTGAAAAAGTTAGAAAATATTGGAATAAGAGACCTTGTATTACAGTGGATATCATCTTATTTAAGTGATCGAAAACAATACGTAGTCGTTAATAAAGTATATGAAAATGTACTTACTTCTTACTCTTCAGACTACAGGAACAAAAAGTGCGGCGTTTCTTAAGGGAGTGTGTTGGGGCCCATATTATTTTTATTGTATATTAATGACATACCATTAGCTACTAAACACAAATGTATATTATTTGCTGATGATATTTCTATTATAGTAACATCCGATAAGAATCATAAATTAATATCAGATCATGAAATGGACATAAACAATACTATTGACAATATTTTAGAATAGCTACAGACGAATAAATTAAAAATCAATTTAGATAAATCAAATTTAATACAATTTAATAAATCTAAACGTGCTAAATATAATTTTCAACTTAATATTAATAGATTGAAAGAAGTAACACCAATTAAATACTTGGGTGTACTCATTGATCAAGACTTAAATTGGAAAGGACATTTAGATAATCTGTGCAATAGGATTAACAAGTTTGTGTATGCTCTCAATCAAGTAAAGAATGTAACAAATAGAAAAACAGCCATAATAACATACCACGCATACATAGAATCCATTTTACGCTACGGGCTTATTATATGGGGAAACAGCACGGACAAAAACAGAGCATTTATTGCACAAAAGAAATGCATCAGAGCCATCATCAGAGAATCCGTCCTGACGAGTCCTGCAAATCAATTTTTAAAAAAGCTAGGCTTATTACCGCTCCCATCCCTTTACATCTATGAAATTTGTAAATTTGTCTACAATAATAAGGGATTGTTCCAAAAAGCATGGCAAGTAATCCCCCAACCCAGAAAGGATCCACATAGACTTGTGTTAAAGGATACTCCTAAATTTAGTAAATATGCTAAAAGCTGTCTTGTGATGTATGTGCGCATATACAACTAAATCCCAGATGAATTAAAACTATTGAATAATATTAATTTATTTAAAACAAAATTATATCTTGAATGGACATATTTTTTATGATATTAATGATTTTTTTTGTATTAGGACATAATTTCATGATATTAATGATTTTTGGATAATGTTAATGATTTTTTTAAGTACTAAGACATAATTTCATGATGTTAATGATTTTTTTAATATTAAGACATAAGTTTGAATATGGTTTTAATAGTTATTAGCAAAAACATAATCTGTGACATTTCTTTGACATTTTTTTGCATGCATTTATAGATATTATCTATACAGCTAAACATGTGCACTTTTTATAACCATTCTGTAACACCTTTATACTATGTTTAATGCAAAAAAGACTTATCTTATCTTATCTAATAATATTCCACAATTTTCACACAACGCCATCTTGTCCCAAACTAAGCAGAGCTTGTGCTATGAGTACTAGACAATTGATAAACATACATTTATATTTCTAAACATATACATATTATAGATCAATTACACCCAGCCAAAGTACAAATGATCGCGCTCATCACACAAACATTTGTCCTGGGTGGGAATCGAACCCTCGATCTTGCGCAAAGCAGTCAGGGCCACTGACCACTAGACCAACAGGCCTATGTATGTTTCGCGTTTTCATTGCATTTTCTTTTTATTAAACATAGTCTTCAAGTAAATTACGTAAATTATCATAATATAAAGTGTATAATTTAAAGTGTGAGACAGAATCACACTGAAATTATAGGATAATCTAAAAGCACATAAAAAATTACTTATTACTTTTATAAAATGCTTATTGTAAAAGGTTATTTTTATTTAACTAATGTAAGGCATAAATCGAGAAGATAATATCGGCGCGGACACAATCATGCTGCTTAATATTATTTGAACGGTAAACGAGAATTTAATTTTGAATGATATCTCTGCGAATAAAAATAAATCTTTTGAACGGGTTTCGAAATGGGATTTTGCACAAATATTTTACATCAAAGGGGATCACTTTCAGCCCGTTCAACACTCAAAACTACAGTCAAACGTTTTTTATGTTTTCTATTACAATCTTGATTCGATAGAATGGTCGTGAGATTCATAATATTAATTTTATTTGGACGTTTTCTTTCTTCAAGCAATTTTGTATTATTGTGTCTGTTACAACAAAGATGTTTGTTCTTACTATTATATTAATAAAAGTAGGTAATAACTTTCTCTTTTTATTATTCTTTCAACAACAATATCTCTTCGATATTCATGAAATTTTCTTTTTGTTTGAACGTCAAACGTTTACCATGAAATCAAAAAATTGATCACTGAATTAAAAGGCGCTCATTTCTTACGTTAACAATCTTAGCAGAATTATACAAAGTGTAATTTAAAGGGTATATACATACCAAGTACACGGCTTCTTTGTATGATAACAAACGATATAGCAAGGGTTTTGTAATCCTGTCTACATGTGTGGAACTTATTAGAAATTTCAATACATTGATAACAGAGACCGAATTTTTCAAATTAAGAAGAACGAAGAGAACTATCGTTTTATTGGCAAGTGACGTGGAAAGTGATGACCCTCATAGTGCTGTGACACGTTTGTTATTATTGGTATTCAAGAAACATATGAAACCGCTAATTTGGGGTCAATTCTGTGAGTCACTTATTTTGAGCTGAAACTTTGCATAGAGACTCCATACCAGATGTTGTCTCCAGTCCCTTTGGATAGATATGGGGTTTCCGTTACACGTTGTATAATTGATAATATTAAGACCATTTTTATTTTCGGTAGGTAAATCATCGAATGACTTTTCCCGCTCTGGGTAGAGCGAAAGGGCGGTCAGAATTCTACTGACTAAAATTCCGCCCAGTTTCTTCAATTGCCCTAACATTCCGGGACCACGGTATCTCGTTAGAACATTTCCGCAACAGCGTCAATGCTGTTGACTTCAAGAAAATTGTAAAGGTTGCATTGGTGTGTGGTACAACAAAGTTAAGCATACTTTGTTTGGCTAGGACATTGTAGGCCTGAATCACCTAATTGTCTGATAAAAAGATGGTTCCGTGCTTCAGAAGGCACGTATAAGCCGGTGGTCCCGGTCGCCAAATGGCGGTTGTCAAAATAGACTTCGTCAAAGGCTCCTGAGGCCCTGAGGCGGTCTAGTGACTTTGACACTAGAGTGTATGGGGTCGTTAGACCTTACTACCCATACGATAAGAAGAAGAACGCAAGGTTTTACTTTTGTTAATACAGAAGAAGAAACTAAAACTTTATTTCATACACCTTTTTAAATGGCGGGATCATGCAGGCAGAAACTTCCTTATCCTTTTAAAAAATAACGTCTCCCACGGCGTCTGTCTGTCTAGCTATGCCAGCGATTAACTCAAAAAATACTGTACAGATTTACGGACATTTTCACCCATGGATAGCGTGATTCATGAACAAGCCCTTACACGTTCAGTCTCCTCCTTCGCTAGCATGACTCCTTCGCAGAAGGAGGCGATTGCATCTCATTTCCCCTCATCCCACACCATGGTCTGACCAGGGACGGGCGCGAGAGGTCGCCGCCGCCGATCACATTAACAACTATTTACCTGTGCCCACGCCTTCGTTCGCGTGGGCACGGTAATATTATCTATACAATATTCCAACTTCATACAAACGGACAAAGCGCGAGCTATACCTACGAGCCTCGATCTCGGTGTGCGCTCGGTTTGCATACAGTCGCGACCGGCGACTGTGCCGCAATGATGAATGGACGGTGTGTTGTTTTTTTAACAATAACCGCGCGATTTTTTCACTAAAAATAAGTTCAAGTACATATTTAATATGACGAGTAGGATATATTGTGCTGTTTTTGGTTGCATGAATTCGTCAATAACGCATCCAGAGATTACTTTTTTTTAGATTACCTGGAAACTCTGAAAGGTACCTAAGAATAAAATAATTTTACTTACTAGTAGGTATGTACATAATGTGTTTCTTTTTAATGGATAAGTATTTCCTTTTAACTCCCGAAAAAAAAGATGTCTGGATTAATAAATAAAGTGAATAGAGTAAAGGAAAGTGATTGACACGAGTAAAATAGGTAGTTATAGGTGATTCATGAATCATGATACGGTAGGTACGCTTGTGTTAAAACCTCGGGGCATGTGTATTTTGTTTTATTAGTTTGTTTAATTCAAAGTAAAGACGTGGTATTTTATTATTAATAATCATTGTTTATTGTACTGTGTGTATGAATAATACTAGAAAAAAATATATTACATGTTTTTTTAATAATTAAATGTACCAATAAAAAAACAACACGCATTTTTATTGAAAACTTCCTATTCAATTCACAAACTATTTTATTTGTTTATATAAAAAAGTATATTTACAATCACAAAACTAAATTGAAACGCAAAGTAGGCAAATGTAATTAAAATGCTGGAGGCGGGCAGCCCTATCGCAAGTTTACGTACCGCGCGGCTGTAGGCATTTATTTCTAAGATACGGCCGAGTTACAATATTGTATAGATAATATTACCATGGCGTGGGCATCAATACTACCTAATCGGTTTATCCTACGTAAATCTCGACGCCGGGATACAGAGGAGCCTATATAAGACGTCCTCTATCTTCCAGTGAAAGTAATCTTAAAATTGGTTCGTCTGTCCCAGAGATTAGTTTGGAAAACGAAAAAGACAGAAATGGAAAGAACACAGTTGTTTTAAAATCATAGACAGACATTTAAAATGTATTGATATGTACGAGTGAAACGATAGGTTTAGGTTAGATAAGGTTAGGTTAATTCAGCAGCTCTAGAGATAAGCCTGGACAAAGAGAAACACTGACAGGGCAACAGAATTACAACAATGATAGTTAATGATAGTAGTGATAGTTTAGTATTGTGTAAATAACTACATATTGCGAAAACACAGGTATTTTGAAGTAACAGGCGGACACTTAAATTTTATTTACATTCTAGCATCTGGTCGCGGCTTCTTTTTCAAATTCAAATATTTTAATTCAGATAAAAAATCCATATTATGTTAATAGTAATAAAACTTAGCCTAATGTTAGTATTAAATTAAATTGATAATTATAATCAACTAATGAACCATTGAGTGGTTCGCTCAACGGTACACTAGTCTATTTGGGTAAGTGTGTCTGAACACCTTCGTAAAAGGGGAGAGTCCCACCGATCTGCAAACACATTCAAGATTCCATTGGAGGAGGAGCGCAAGCGCGCCATCATGGAAGCACATCGCTTCCGCATGATCGCAGCGAACCCATCGACACACGCTTCAGCAAACTTCCCAGACGCGCTACATCGCCACGGCAACCCCAAAAACACCTTGAATGCGTTATTGTACTGTACACGCAGGTCGCTGTATGCCCGCTGGGTATACTTGGTCCACAGGGTGCACGTGTAAAACGACTGGCAGAAGGCCTTAAAAAGCGTTATCGTTCAGTTATTAAGACATTGCTTGCTTTGTATTGGGGAAAGAATTTTTGTTAAGTTTCCAGTAGTTTTTTAGTTTATCCATTACAAACAAAAAATAAACCCAGATTAAGCCGTTGGTCCGGCCTATCATTTCACCGTCGTTACGGGTCGTCAAAACCCAGAAAATTCTACATTGGTCGTGTCAGGGGGTAACGTGTTACCCAGTTACTGGGTTGTGGAGGTCAGATAAGCAGTCGCTAAATGTAAGACACTATTACTTAACTGCATCCGGTTAGACTGGAAGCTAACTTCAAAAGGCTTTTCTGCATACTCGTAATTACTGTTAAGGATATTGCAAAAGATAGCCGTGACCAACGACCAGGGCCGGATTAACCATTAGGCGGAGTAGGCAACTGCCTAGGGGTCCCGCATCAACTAGGGGCCCAGGCCCAATGCACGCACCAAGAAAACATGTTTCTCCGAACGAGAATTTGATGTGCGTGTGCCTGACTTCACTGTTGTCTCACAAAATACAAATCGTTAGATTTAGTAGTAGAATTAAAACAATTTTAGAACAAATCTGGGAATAAGTAAACAAATATATTAAAAACCACAGCCCTTAATGTGCGTTTCCTCAATTCATATACGATTTGGTCAGTCAAAGTAAGAAAAGAGGCCCCGAGAATGCCATTGCCTTAGGGCCTCTGACAGGGTTAATCCGGCTCTGCCAACGGCTTCGGGATGATCCCTACATCTTCATCATCATTTATAAAAGGTAGCTTCAAACTTCCAGGTACAAATGTCAAAACAGTTACTTAAAAGTTACGCCAATTATGAAGTACAGAGATATTAGAGGTAGATTAAATACAAAGTAGACATGTCTGTTATTATTATATTTTACAGTGTATGTGTAAGTGTATCTTAATAGTGTGGATGTGTGTAAATGTTTGGGTGATGTGTGTATGAATGAGTGTATCTTACGGGCACTACTGGTATGACTTAGCATCCTGTGTCTCAAAAAAGAAGATCATCCGGATCTTTGACCAAAGATACTGACTATCTCCTTCTTAAGACGGTTTTGCGTGGTACAGAAGGGGTCAAGTGTTGAGAACTTGTCATTGAATAATGCAGGTAGACGCAACAACGGTGACATCTTTAAGTAATTTGTGGAGGATGAAGGGACAGCAAACACAGTTGTATGTCTAGTACGTCTGAGTGGTACGTTAAAGTGAACATTGCTGAGCAATTGTGGGCAGTCAAATTATTATTAATTATATCGTATAATAAAACCATATCATTTAACTGTCGTCTCTCTTCCAAGGTATTAAATAGACACACGGTATCGGACCTGCCACACTTTCCAGCATGTGACCGCTTTAAACACGTACACATCGATATCATAGAGCCGCTGCCAACATCACGAGGATGGACTGGTGGTCCATTGATAGGCTAAAACCAGTATCTTGTTGCGAGGTGGGGTTCGGGATAGAAATAATTTTCACCAATCAAACAAAAATTAACACTGTTCGGTCCCATACGTGCATTTTTGAACGCACCTTTTTGGTATGGCAATTATCTTGACTTTGACACTTGACTTGACATATACCCCTTTGCTTACTGTTGGAAAAAACGTCCGCCTTGGGACTTGATTTTATTGTTGTAATTGTGAAACGAGTGGAATCGCCTTTTGTAACCGACAATTTGGTCACGATTAACGATTTATTGGAGTTGTAATCTCGTGTGGATAAAACCCTGGGATAATTTTGTGTTTTGGAACAATAACGTCGACTTGAGGTCAGATTGACTGACCACGCGAATATTGTTGAATTGTAATTGCATGAATCTAGTGTGAATTGGTGCTAAAATACGGCCTGTGGCGCGCTGTGAATGCTGTCTGGACCACGCCACCTGAGGATCGGCTTCTTGGAATCGTCCACCAACACTTGACAACATTACACGTTTCAATTACACACTGACACATACCACACGGACGTGATCTACCAAGGTCCTAGCTTGTCGTCTCCAGAGTTGGTAAGTCTAGTCTATAAGTTTAATTATTTAACTAAGGCCTAAGAACATATTGTTTGTAAAACAACGTTAGAGCTCCACGTACTCGTGGACAGGTCGGCCATCCAGGTTCGTTGTACTGGCTGATTGTAGGACCGAACAAACACTTTACTTATATAAACACAAAACAAAAATCAACACAGTTATTCACAGGACAATACTTGTCACTTAACACTTAAATCGCACCGAAATTCACATGTAAAGCTTCGAATTATATTGCGTCGTATCTTGAAATAAGACTGCCATCTGCGTTCCTCTGCGAGCTATTTATACCCCGGTCTATAAGTTCTAGAACATTCTTATAAAATCGACTCACTGTTTATACTGCCAAGAATATTCCAGGAAGCTACTCGAGATACACAGTACTGCTACTCGCCGCTAGATGGCGTTAGTGTCTCGAACATTCTAGATTTCTGTCGAGGTTTCTCGACATACTTCGCTAAACGACTGGCGTAACAATATGTATTAAATGAGTATCGCTATGATAATGAACCTGACACCATTGTTAATAATTCCTCAGGCGAAATAAATGAGAGTTCGAAACCGGCAATATTGTTAACAGACCCCAATCACATAGAACCCCCGTTAAAAACAAGTCGCAGCGGTCGCACTTTTAGACCAACTGCATGGTTTGATGAATAAGGAATAAATTGTAATGTCTATGCAAGATCCTTTGTCTACGGACTGGAGATGTGCGGCGGAGAGACGCGCGCGGGTGGAGGGCCGGCAGCGGGTCTCCACGGTGAAGAGGGGAGCGGGCGGGCGCTACGATTACTAGCGGCACGCCGCGACGCGGACCACCACTTCAAATCAACTACGCGTAGACGCATCTTGTTTTGTTAAAACCTTAATATACGTTTAAATTATAGTCTACGAATTTCATTTCTCTTCTGAAGCTATCGAAGTTAAACACTATACACATCACTCAAGCTTCTAACCAGTAAACATAAGTTCAAATTCATTTATTTGTGGCATAGGTGTACAATAGATGTTACAGTCATATAATATTCACTATGTCCTACCATTCGATGGTGTACAAATACAAAGTAAATTAACGAAATTTAAAGCAGACTTAGATTAAAATTACAGCATTCAGTGAAACAGTAGACAAATTCCATAAAAAATAATAATAATAAGGATGTCAGGAAAATTTATTATAAATACATACATTTTGTGGCAATGTCAATTAAATTAAATCTACGTACAATGTCAATTTATATTTTATCACTTAAAAAGCTTTCAATTGAATAATAAGTTTTATCTACTAGGAATGAAAATAATTTGTTTTTAAACAAATTGATAGTTGCTGCAGCTTTGATACATTTCGGAAGCTTATTATACAATTTAGGAGCATAAGTTCATTGTTTTACATCATTATTTTGTTTGGCGTTGCCGTAACGGAAGCTGCTGACCTAAATGGTGATATTTTTTTATTGCAGAGTGGAAATTACGGCAACTACCCTTAAAATGTAGCTATTAAGTTTTTATTGTATCGCCAAACGGGATACCAAAAAGTCGGCTTCTGAAAAATGAATGACCGCAACCTGTATTTTAAACTAGTATAGCGAACACAACTCGATGTCCGACCATGGACCATGCCCGGGTCGACGGCGCGTTGTGTTCCACGCGCTCCTCAAAGAGCGTCAGCAAGATGACGAGGCCCCCCCTGTAGAGGGCCGAAGCCTGCCGGGATCGTGGGACTTATCTCACCACCGTGACCCCGGAACGTAAAGGGCTATTGAAGGAATACCGTGGATTTTAGTCAGTACAAGTCTGACAGTCCCTCCGGCCCTGCCCGGGGTGGGAGGACTCATCTGATGATTTTACCACGAAAAAAAAAAAAGTATAGTGAACAAGCTGTGTCGGCTAGTTAATGTTAGTATAAACAATATATTTTAAATGTGTCATTGTGCAACAATGTAAGTTTCATTTCTAACTGCGTCACAATCCCGCAACAGCCGCCACAAGCCAGCTACGCATAATATGATCCGCGCACCGTGTACTCGTAATGTGTTTAATTCTGACTGTTCGGTCCGACGTGAAATGGAACGCACCTTTTTGGTTGGCAACATTAATTATCTGTGGGCTTGACATAACTTTGACTTGACAGATAATCTTGGTTCCGGTTGGAAAAAAGGTCAGTCGTGGGACCCTCTTGTGATTTAATTGTAATTGAAAAAATATCGTGTTGAATCGCCTGTTGTAACCGATAATTGGGTCGCGATTAACGATTGTTTGAAATTGTAATCCCGAATTGACGAAAACATATCGCCGTATTGATGCCAGACAAAAATGGCACGCGGATTTGCTGAAAATAAGTGATAAATAGCTGCTTCAATCTGGTGCGAAGATTGTGCTGTGCTGCTATCTGGACCGCGCCATCTGGAGACCGCCGCCTTGTGAACGTCCATGAACACTTGACTTTCACTACACTTTTCAATTACTCATTTCATACTTATACACACTTTGGGCGTGGCCTCGGGAAGGTCGAACCTTGGCGTCCCCAGCACAGAAGGTAAGTGGTAACACATTAGGTATTGATAAAGCCTAGGAGGCTATTGTGTAACTTTGTTTGACAAGCAACGGTCTAGCTCCACGTACCGTGGACCGTTCAGCATACCAGTATCGTTGCGCTGGCTTGGTACTGAACACTGACAATAGTTTTCCCAAGGGGTATGGCATTAACCAGCTACTGAGTTATGGAGGCATGATACGCAATCACACCATGTAATATACTGGTTTGCGGCTGCATCAAAGTGCAACTGATTCAGTACTAAACTGGTTTAGTAGACTTTTACGAACAGAAGGATATAATTATAGACAGAAACGAGCAATCGTTGATTTTTATGTGCAAATGGCACTTTCACGCTTTTTAGTGTTTCGGTTTGTAATTTATCTAGTTACAAAAGCCAAAATGTCAACTACTGATCACCTTTTACGAAATATTGCTTTTCTCGCTGCAGAGCCGTTAATTTTTGAGGAGTTCTCCTGGTACATCACCATCAGCTCTACTTCACCATATGCATTGTGAAGAGCAAAAAGTGCTCAACATCCATATTCAAATAATCTATCCACGAAATACTTATTATTGAGGAGTTTCGGTGGCCATGGTGCTTTTCGAGAGCAACTGCACAAGGTACTATAAGAAATACCCAAAACGCTATAGGTGTGCCTATAATATTTGAAGAGTTCCCTCGATTTCTCCATGATTTCATCATCAGATCCAGACGTGATGACAATGGAACCAACTAGAAAATATACCCTTTCAAACAAAAAAAACGATTTTTTTTAAATCGGTCCAGCCATCTGCGAGTTATGAGGTAACATACATAAAAAAAAGAAAGTTCAAGATGAATTGAGAACCTCCTCCTTTTTTTTGAAGTGGGTTAAAACACACTGTTGAAACTATCATAGAAAAGATATGGCGACCTGAATGTTCCCTTCTACTCTTATATTTCAGCGTAGAATGCTCCCACGGTGGGGACATAGGCCTCCAGTCTATGAAAGGAAATGGGCCGTAAATCTACCACGCGGGCCAGCTAGTTGGAGGCTGTCACATGCCTTCGAAGTTTTGGTCCTAGGATATTTGCTCACGTGAGTGTGCTAAAGTGTAATTATATTGTCAATTTATTTAGGTGTGGACAGATAAGATGCATTTGGCAAGCAAAAAAGGCAGCAGGGGAGGCACGGCGGTGGTCTGCATCTGCCACAGGAGGTGGACCATCCACGGCTCCTTCACTATCCCAATGCAATGGGAACTTAAAATAGTTTCTGTTATGGGAGATGGATTTGGTGAATATCAGACCTCGGCAAGATCACAAGCTTTTGTTGAGCAAGTATGTACTTTTTCTATTTGTTTTTCCATATGTATATACTAAAAGTAATATATTTAATTTTTCAACACAAAAGTGTTCTTGTAGCTGATGATCAGTGACAATTTATATTGAAAAAAATGTAAAATAATGTGGCTTTATCTTAATTCAAATAATTATTTTACTTTTTTAGAAAAGAATAGAATAGAATTTGTTTATTTGCTCCCAAATTAGGTACATAAAATAAGGTGTTAACAAAGTGATGTGAACCCTGTACAATCTGCCATTAATTAGGCATGCAAACATTAGAAATATACGTAAATAACATTTAAAAGATTATAAAACATTAGCAAAATTATAAATTATTACAGATAATATGATAATAATAAATTAAATTTATACAATCAATTGATTTAAATTACAGAAAAAAATGTAATTAATAAAATAAAATTAAATGGGTAATGTCACAGAAATTTAAAACTTATCATTAAAAAAATCATTAATTGAATAATAGCACTTGTCGAGTAAAAATGCAGTCAGTTTCCTTTTAAACATTTGTGATGGGCCATTCTTGATAATGTCTGGTATTTTATTGTAAATAATAGGGCCCATATTAAATACACTTTTTCTAAGTAAAGCAGTTTTGTGACCACCAACATGTAATAAGTTTTTATAGTGGCTTCTAACAGGCCTATTTCTAGTATCTGGGATTGTAAGGAAGTAATGTTTATTTTCTTTGACAAACACTGCCATTTCAAATATGTACAATGAAGGAAAAGTTAATAATTTTAGGGACTTAAACATAGGACCGCAACTATCTGTAATTTTTAAGCCACATATTGCTCTTATGCAGCGCTTCTGGGCCTTAAATATTTGTTCCCTCAAACTACAATGACCCCAGAATATGATACCGTACCTCAAAATAGATGCCACCAAGCCATGGTACGCTTCTACTGTTGTGGCTGTATCTACGTTTTTTGCTAAATTAAATAGCAGGTATGCAGAAATGCTCAACTTTTTACACACCTCATCAGCTTGCGATTTTCACGATAACTGACTATCTATCAATATTCCCAGAAATTTTGTCACATTAACTTGATCAATGCTTTGCCCATTGTATTCAATGGTTAAACGTTGTAAAGTTGAGCGTTGATGAAATTGCATTAAATTTGTCTTCAACAAATTAATGACCAAATTGTTAACGTCTAGCCAATGTATTATATCCCTAAGTGTGCTATTGATGTCATGATTATATCTGTCTATGTCAGTGCATTTTATTAATGCAGTGCTATCATCAGCAAATAATATCATTGGGTGCTGAACGTATCGGGGCAAATCATTAACTCAATCATCATCACTTTCCAGCCATCTCAAGAGACATCCACTGCTGCCCCTACCAGTACACAATTCAACCAAGAAGGGGAACTTTCTTTACTAAATGCTATGTAGTGCAACTAAATAATATTCCAGTTTCATTATAATACACAGTATTATATACCTAAGTATTTCAATTTAATTTTGTTGTGTTATTGTAAACATTAAAACCAACATATCACTATCTTAATAAACCAGCTAAATTTGTTTTGTTTTTATGAACTCGAAGACTTCTAACCACTTACTCAGTGTTTAGTTTTCTTCAGCTAATTTTGTTTTGTATACCTACTTTATTATTATATGTGCTTTGCACTCTTTTGCTAATAGAAACACATACGCAGGAAGAATTAAGCCAACCAGCTTCAGCCACACCAGTCAGCCGCAATGCCTCAACAACACGCAGCCAACTTACTTGTAAGTGTCATTGTTTAATTATAATGTAAAGCATTTACTTAATAAGTAGCTTTTCTTACTAATTTTTCATATAACTGTTTAAACTAGATTTCGATTTTAATTGAATAAATTAGGATTTATCATACTCATTCAAAGTTATCTGTTTGAGTACAGAACCATTCTAATTTTTGTTGTCAAGCAGTTATGCTTACAATATAGTTGGTGTATAAAAAGGATGTGACACGCATTTAAAACTTAATACAGTAGATATCTACCTACTGTTAAGTTAAGCTTTAATACATACATACATAAACTCAAGCCTTTTTCCCATGGGGGTAGACTTCTGTCTATCCTAGCAGATAGCGTTCTGTGGTTTCTACTACAGAACGCTATCTGCTAGGATTCTTACATACTCCTTTTGGTCATAATTTCTGTCATTTTACAGCCACACGACAGAGCAGAGAGTCTCGGCGACTCCCGAGTCTTTTCAAGCTGAAAGCTCTGTGCGTGACAGACTTTTTCAATCAGATGAACGTCGTTTGATCCTTGAAGAACAAAGGAACGTGGAACTAGCTGGCATAAGGATGGCGGTTGTCGAGTTGTACGGGCATGTGCAGCAGATCAAAGTGCAGTTGCAATCAAGAGTATAAAAACATCGTTTAAAAATTAAAAGCTTTGAAAGCTTATTTTATTTCAAATGGCGTTTTTATACTCCTGATTGCAATTGCTGTATAAATATATTTTTAATCCAGTTTTATTTTTAGTTTTAATTACTTATTGAAAATTGAAGTAGTTAGTTCTAGTTGCAATTTTTGGCATAGTATTTAATTCAGTTAGGTTAATTTGAAGTGTTCCTAGTGATTAATAAAAATATGTTCTGTTCATTATTAAATGCCTTTTATTTCTTGTAGACTGTACAGTTTCTAATATTATCTCTACTTAATATAAATCTACAATAGCAAAGAAGAAATTAATAACAATAATTAATATAATACTATATCCTGGCAGAGTTCTTCGAAAAGTGCTCGACTGAGTCTGTAATTACCTACAAACTCAAGGTTGGGCACTAAATTGGTATTGAAGGAGTCACGAAGTCGTCTGCGATTCCTTTTGCGTTTCAAACGCTCTTCTCTGACAGCCTTTTCCACCAAAAACATACGTAATGCCATTTCGATACAATTTTAAGTATGACACATTCCATAGAAATATAAAAAACAGTTTATCTATGACACATTCACTTTAACACTTTAAACAAACATAAAACTCAAGATAATTATAATAATTCATTAAATTCCATACTTACGATACTCAAAAGAGACCTATTTTGCTGTCGTGAAATTTGTCACGATGCAACTCCTGTCAAACTCAAATTATCGATCGGGCTTTTCTCGTTTAGAGTAGGGTTTACGATACAATCATACAACAAACGTCAAAATGAAGTTCGGTCGGCTCCGAACCGACCGAACGAAATAGAATGAAGTTCGTAGTATGAAACGCCTAAACATACGGCTGATACTTCGTTTTTGTGGTTTCGGAGTAGACCCCCTGGCTTGTGATTACCCGTAAGCGCTCACAAAGATGAACTAATAACAGCCGAGATCAATGGCGTATCATGTTTGAAAGTGAAAGAAAGAAAGCTAACCTTTCCACGGACTGATCTCTGCTATAGTATTGTTTAACCTTAAAGATCAAATCTTGCTGTTATTATTTCGCCAAAACGATGTCTATTAAAACATAATAATAGGATTATTTTAATTCGTATTTCAACTACGTCGTCTCGTAGTATCGCATCATTTTCAAATTGCTTTAACTGAATAAACAATTTACTAAAATATCAACAAGCTACGATTGTGTACTATTAATGGGTAATTCAATGCTATGACGCACTATTATTCAAAATGGAAACAATTGGGAAGCAAATACAATTGGACTTACGTTTATAATGCAGTTTTGGGAGTAGCAATTTTCAGTGATCATATCACAATACACGGGCTCATAGTTAATACTAACATGGGGCTGATCAGTACATACATAACTCTCGTGTGCTTTTTAATAACGGTTCATCTTTATATGGTTAAGGAAGTGTTAGAAAAAGGTGGACTAGATATATACGTACAAGAGTCAATCCCAAATACAAACCACCAAAGGTTTAAACTTCATTACCATGTGACGCCCCCTGTCGGCTGGATGAACGCACCAAACGGATTTGTATTCTATCAAGATCAATATCACCTGTTCTACCAGTTTTACCCCTATGATACCCAGTGGGGACCTATGTACTGGGGTCATGTGGTGAGCCCTGACTTGGTCTCATGGACGCTACTCTCTCCAGCATTGCGACCAGGAAGTGAACAATGTTTCTCTGGAAGCGCAACTGAAAATGAGGGCATCATGATCCTGTTCTACACTGCACACATGCCGAGTGAAAAACCTCCCTACTACAGTGAAACACAGAATATGGCATTCAGTTTTGATGGCATAAACTTCCAGAAGTATAAAGGCAATCCAGTGGCATTATATCCTCCTAAAGATAGTATTGAGTTTCGAGATCCTAAAGTATGGAAGAATGGTCAGCACTGGTATGTTTTGCTTGGAAGCAAGACTGCAGACTACAGGGGTATGGCACTGCTGTACAGATCTACAAACATGACCTCATGGCATTTTAAAAGCATCCTGGCAAAGTCCTGTGGCCAAGTAGGCCACATGTGGGAGAATCCCGACTTCTTCGAAATAAATGGAAAGTATGTGCTTTTGATTACCGCAAAAGGAATTATCAATCAAGGAGATAGGTACAAGAACTTGTATCAGACAGGCTACGTTATAGGCAGCTTCAGTTACGACACATGCAGGTTTAAACCAGAAACGTATTTTCAAGAAATCGACTACGGTCACGACTTTTATGCCACTCAAACTACAGAGAAAAATGGCAAAAGGTACCTTATAGCATGGTTTGGAATGTGGGGTTCTGCTCACCCTGAAGACGCAGAAGGTTGGGTAGGAGCCATGACGCTGGTCAGAGAACTGGTCTTGATTGGGAGTAGGCTTTTAATGATGCCTGTTGAAGCGATAACAAAACTCAGAGAGAAAAATGTATTATATGGCGAACTAAATCATAATTCTAGTCTGAAATTTGGTAAGACTGCTGAAATTATAGTCAACATTAATTTAGTCGAAGACATTGAATTGGAAATTGTGGGTGCCTATGGCGGAGACAAAATATTTGTGTGTTGGAATGCGACAAATGAAAAAGTGATGGTTGTCAGGGAAGGGGATGTACGTCAAGTGAAGTGGCGTCCACTGGCCACGATTGTCTGGAGGATCTTCTTAGATGCTAGTTCTTTCGAACTATTTTGTGGGGAAGGTGAAGTTGTTTTTAGCTCTAGGATTTATCCCAGCGGTGACTGGCGAGTGATCAATAGAAGCTTTCAAACCCTTTTCGTGACAGCTTATACGTTGAGGAAAGGTATGTATAGAGATTTCGCAGACTTTACATATACTTAGCAGCATTGAAAAAGCTTCGGATTTGAATAACATTTTGGATAAGTACCTACTAAGAGTGTATTATGGCTTTGTCGTAAATTTATTCCGTATTAAATCCTTGTTCTGTGGTTTATTATTCTTTTCGTGACATCGTTCACGTAGCATATAATATTGTCTGGGTAACTGGGGATTCCCCGATCCCATGGGAATCTCGAGATAAAAAACCTCCTTAGTCTTCCATTGAAATTCCCATTAAAGTCGGCTCAACCGTTCCAGAGATTAGCCTAGAAAAACAGAAAGATTTTACACAAATATTTTAATATATTCTGTTTTGTGTTTAATTATGGTGTAAATAACTCTAAGCACTTTAGAAAACAGTTATTTTAAAATCACCGACGGTTACTTAAATTTTATTTACTTGTATAGATTTTTTTTTTATAGTTGATAAGCTTGCGTTTGACCATAATCTCACCTGATGTTAAGCGATGATGTGGTCGAAGATGAAGCACGCTTGCCTAGAAGTAACCTATTCACTCTTAACTTAAAGACTCCCAGGTTATAGCGATCAGGAAACACAGACTCCGGCAGGGAATTCCACTCATTCATTTGTAGACTAGCTGTGCCAACTGGGCTCACATGAAAAAATTCTGCAGCTATAATTATCAAAACCGTGAAGTCGTAGTATACCTATTTACGTTTATACTGTGACTTCACGCTTTTGATAATAATTTAAAGATAATCCACTGCCTATTGATTCTAAAAAAACTTGGCTGCCTCACACATATGTGAGGAACACACACAGTGTAGGGTTCCTCGTTCCCTGCCAGAGTTGTGGGAACGCAAGGGTAATTTAGAGATACAAATAACAAATACAAATATTTTTATTGACATCAATATAACAATACACTGTAGAATTTAACCCTGACTTCTGAGCTAGGCAAAGCCTGTGTTTCAGGAGATGGGTTTTTAGTCAGTGGAAGCCTGACACACCTTTATGTTGCACCAAGAGCAGGAGGAGCCATTAGAAGATTTTCTGTAAGCTTATTCCTTGTTCTCTTTTTGCTGATTCTTTGTAAAAATTATAAGGACTGTATCGTATTGAAAGATTATCCGTCGGGCCTTTTCTCAACCATGAGATCGGATCCACCCAACCTGATACAGGAGCGAACTTGTGTCATACATAACGTGACCATACGTCCCGCTTTGGGCGGGATTGTCCCGCTTTCGGACTGTCTGTCCCACTGTCCCCAACGAGATCAAAAATGTCCCGCTTTTACAAAAAAACCTTTATATACCTACTTAATTGCTTGTCTATATTAAAAAGTCACTAAAATTACGCGGTAGACGGCAGCGTAGACGCAGGGTTGAGAGTCAGGAACAAGCGAGGGCGAGCGACTGACATGCGAGAACGAGATAAACGATAAATAAAGCGAACAAGTACATCGTGCGAACCGATACAAGACCATGAATACTGATACATTGAACGTTATTAAATTAGTATAGCTTTACAGTTGTTTACGAAGACGGCAATGTATTTCGGCCTCATTGAACTCACTTCATTTATCAATGTGCATGTATTTATTTAGAAATTTACCAAATACTTCCTAATACTCTCTATTATATTATAAATACAAAAGTAACTCAGTTCGTTATTTCACGACTTCACACTCTAAGCGAAAATTTGTAAAACATTCTTGAGACCGTTGCGCATTGTACCGATTTGCTACAGTAATACAGATTTTCGTCGCGAAATTATTTAGGTATAAATGTTATTATTAGGGTAATTTGTTGTAATGCCAGTGAGGGTAAGATACCACAACTATCTGTTTAAAGTCACATCTAAACTATAATTTGTATTTAGTTCTTAAATATGGCATCTTACATCGACTTAACCTATACCTATTTATATTTTTGTTTATACTTATACAAAATTCGGTAGGCGACCCGCTTTGACACGAAAAAAAAATGGTCGCATTAGTTATACATAAAGTGACTGCCTATATGACTTCACAACCCAGTAACTGGGTCACACGATACGCTTAGTAAGACTGGTGCCAAATTTTCTTTATTACACGTAACGACAGGAAGGAAACGCACCAGAGACTTACACCACAAACTATGGGATAACCATGGTGAGTGCAGGCACGCCAAAGATGCTCTCCCGACCCTTGATGGCCGCTTATCAAAACAGGTCCTTAGACTATCTAAACCGTAATTAAGGCTGGTGACAGCCGCCCTTACCGGTCATGGATCCTTTGATAGACACCTCTATATAATAGGAGTCACAGTCACAGACAGCCCACTCTGCAGAGCCTGCATGGAGAAAAACGAAACAGCAGCACACCTGCTACTGAGCTGCCCTGTAGTCGCGGATTACAGGACTAAATACTTCGGCAACCCAGGTACCCTCCGAGAAATGGTAAGCAAAACAAGGGCGTTGCTCGCCTTTCTGGAGTAACTGAAAAAATCCTACCCTTACGCAAAATACGCGCATGGTCGTGGAGATGCGGATACCTGCCCGACATACCCGATAATGTTTTTTGATGCATACGGACGTGTTATTTGTGTTGCAATGAAATGTAATTAAATATAAACAATATTATTATAATTTCCGCGGTGTGAGTAATATAAGTGTGTCAAGTATTCGCGATCATTACTAAACAACAACTATGAACTAGAATTATTTTCGGAGAAAAAAGTGCTTCTCGGTTAGTTATGTCTAATCCAGGATCTAGTCCTTTTGGGCGAAGCCAATTAATACGACGTAGTCCTCCGCCAACCCCAGTTCAACCATCCGAACCGATCGCCGATAATCCATCTGCGCCCAATGTAAATGAGTTGCCAAGTGAAGTCGTGCCTACTCAGGAGATACAAAAATGGCTTGGTTCCATTGAGTCCCTTTTAAACGAAATATGCACAACAGTCTCCGATGGAAAAATGAATTCTGAGCAGAAATTAAGGGTCACTAATATTTGCCGTAAGGTTTCGCATGGAACATCTCAGATGGCGGTCCTTTATCAAGCGCTGAAACAAAAAACGATTCATGCGCACACGACCATACAGCACCTACAGGAACAACAAGGTGTTATAAATATCCTACGCCAAGTAAAAGAGGTCATTGAGGAAAATGGCAATCAGGTGAAAAGCGGACCTTTGCCGATATGGTAAAAAAAGGCACTGAGAACTACATTCACCCAAATAATCTTAGCTCTGTTGCCATCTATCCCTCCGATAAGACCAAAACAAATGACGACACAAAATCTCTCGTCC
Organism: Tholera decimalis; assembly: GCA_943138885.2. NCBI lineage: Eukaryota > Metazoa > Arthropoda > Insecta > Lepidoptera > Noctuidae > Tholera > Tholera decimalis. The sequence goes on along the minus strand of OW964555.2, from coordinate 43,550,406 downwards.
TAAAAATTATTTCACCAGAGCAATTGAAACTACATGTTCGTGGCCTTCGAAAAGTAAGAAATGGAGGTGTTATTATTAGCACCGACTGTAAAGGAGATATTGAAAAATTGAGGAATTCGGAGAAGCTTGCTTCCTCCGGCCTTACTGTTGAAGAACCGATTAAACGCCGTCCTAGAATTATTGTCATTGGTGTTCCCGTAGCCCTTAGTGAAAAAGAGGTTTTTGATTGCCTTTATGAACAAAACCTGGCCGATAAGTTTACCGATTCAACTCAAGAATCCCTCCTGGCGGCAATTAAATTATCATAGCATAACTCCTTTGATTGTTTTATTCATATTTTACAATGTGCAGTTTAAAAAAATACTACTACAACAGATTTGCCTCGTAAATATAAAAACATTAAACCTTGGATTACGCCCGGGCTCGTTCGTTGCATTAGATATAGGGATAAACTTCACCTAAAATCAAAACTTTCTCCCGAAAATGAAGTTCTCACCATAACTTATAAAAAATATAGAAACTATTGTAACAATCTTTTAAAAAAACTTAAAATTGGGCATGATAAAATGGAATTAAAAAAGGCAGGGAATAACAGTAAACTTGTCTGGAAATTCATAAAAAAAATATACATACAAGTCAAAAATCCCGAACCCGCCCCTGGACCTAAGTCCAGGGGCGGGTTCGGGATACTAACAGAGCCTTGCCCATTAACAGTTATAAATAAGGTGAACAATTATTTTGCTAATGTTGGTAAAAACTTAGCAGGAAAAACTTAAATACAAGAAGTTTTCCTACTATAAATGTTACGATGCCTTCAACCTCTCACACCCTTAACTCTTTTGTACTGTTGGATACAGATGTCGATGAAGTATTACGTATAATATCTGGGTTAAAAGATGACTGCGCTGTTGGATGGGACAATATACCTAATAATATACTCAAAAGATTCAAAGAACAACTTGCCTCACCGTTAACTCAAATTTTTCAACTATGCCTAAATACGGGAGTCTTCCCTAAATTACTTAAAAAAGCAGTAGTTACTCCTATTTTCAATTCTGGAAACAAAGAGAGTATTAGTAACTACAGACCCATATCAATTTTAACAGGTCTGTCAAAGATTCTAGAAAAGATTATAAACAGCAGACTAATGAAATATTTAGAAGTTAACAATTTACTCTCAGATCGGCAATTTGGTTTTAGACCAAAAAGTCAACTAGCCAGGCGATATCCCAACTGACAGACTATATAACAATACAGTTTAGATAGTGGTATGCATTCCATAGGGATCTTTTTAGACGTTGCCAAGGCGTTCGACACTATTTCTTGTTCTATATTATTACACAAGCTTGAAGCTCTGGGAATAAGAGGAATTCAACTAGAACTTTTTGCTGATTATCTTAGAGACCGACATCAATGTGTGAAAATTGGTCATTATGTAAGTTCTGACCTGAAAAACAGTTCCTCAGTTGGTCAATTTTGGGTCCGACACTATTTCTAATTTATATAAATGACCTATGTAACCTGAATCTCCAAAATGGTACCATTATTTCATATGCGAATGATACGGCTCTGGTATTCTCAGCAAAAACAAGAGAAGAGGTCTATGAACACGCTCAGTCTGGATTTAATATCATGTCAGTTTGGCTTTATAATAATATTCTAACCTTAAATAGAGATAAAACTAAATATATCATATTTTCAATGAAGAATAACAACAAACTAATTACTACTCAAAACATTTACGCACATAGCTGTACAACCTATAACGCTGACATTGCATGTACGTGTCCCACTTTAGCGAAAACAGACAATATGAAATATTTAGGTGTCACTCTTGACCCTAACCTAAATTTTCGTAAACACATCGGCTTATTATTTTATTTTATTTTATTTATTGAGGAAAACCAACAATTACACACTATACATGGTTAATATTAACTTATAATCTAGGTATATTAGTGCGTAACTAACAACGTTATCCACAAGTTACATATTCGAATTAAAAATAGGATCACAAGTACAACGTTACTTATTAATAATACAGATTAGTTAGTTTTACTCTTATAATACTTAACACATTTCTGAAAATAAGTTAGTCCTCTGCTATTTCAATCAGTTTAAGTAACTCAGTACGAATTTTAATAGCTGATAAAGAAAATAAATCTACGTCTGAAAAAAGAGTATTATAATTTCTTGCTAAACGTCGTAGAGGTGCGCGGACTCCCGCATTGGTGCGACAAGAGGACACTGCAAATAGCGGGAATCCTCTCACCCCACGCCGCAAAACAGTTCTAGGAACTATATAACACAATTTGTTTGTCAATTCTGAGCAGTCGTACTTGTTATTACACAGATCATATAGAAATTTTGTTTCCAAATAAATGCGTCTATTCTTTAAACTAGTCAGTTTGTAATATTTTAATAAATTAACGTAAGGTGCTTTTTTTCGGAAGCAACGATAATGTGTGGCTTTAAGAAATTTATTTTGTACGTGTTCAAGATTAGTTATACATTTTTTGTACAAGGGGTTCCATACCACTACAGCATACTCTAACTGCGATCTAACCAAAGATTTATATAAATGAATGTACGTGCGAGTACGTTTAAAGTTGGTCATGCATCTCATTACGAATCCATACATGCGAAATGCATTGCTTATAATATTATCAATGTGTTGATCTAGGTGAAGTTTACTATCCAGAAGTACCCCAAGGTAAGGTAAGGCTGATCACAGTGACTCTATGCAATAAGGTGTTATTAAGATTGTAAGTGTGAGTTACAATATTCTTGTTTTTAGTGAATGTTATAGATGAGCACTTTAGAATGTTTAAGTTTAACTTATTTTTAATACAATATGCCGAGAATCTATCCAGATCTTCTTGGAACAAAAAACAATCAGTTTTATCTTGAATTTTTCTAAAAATTTTTAGGTCATCGGCATAGAGTAGAAATTTTGAATGTCTGAAACATTGATTCAGGTCATTAATAAAAATAACAAATAGGAGAGGCCCTAAAATTGAACCTTGGGGTACCCCGGATGTGACATGTATTGATGTGGATTCAAAGCCCTTAATGACTACTTTCTGAGTCCTATTAGTGACGTATGATGCAAACCAGCGTAATAAATCGCCTCCTATACCATTGAAAGCTATTTTCGTTAGAAGCAGTTCGTGATCCACCTTGTCAAAGGCCTTCTGGAAATCTGAGTAAACAGCATCTACTTGCAATTGATGGTCCATGCTGTTAAACAAAAAGTCAGTGAAAACCAATAGATTCGTGACTGTGGACCTTTTTTGAACAAATCCATGCTGCTGCTGAATTATAGAGTTGTGTATGATAGGATAGATCTCATCGTGAACCAGTCTTTCAAATAACTTTGACAAGGCGGACAAAATAGAGATGGGACGATAGTTCTCAATAATTTGTTTTGAACCTGATTTATGAACGGGCGTTATGTTGGCTGTTTTCCATATTTCAGGAAATGAACCCTCTGAAATACATTTATTGAATATTATATGTAGGGGTGCGCATATAATATCCGCAGTTCTTTTAAGATAAAGCGGCGGTATACCATCGGGCCCTGGACCTTTTGTAGTGTCAAGTGTTTTTAAAGCCTTAAGAATTTTTTCATAACTAAAAGTAACACTGTTGATAAGGATGCTATTTTCATTGTATTCTTGTGGAGGTGACCAATTATTTATATCAAAGGTGGAATGTTCGTAAACTGAATGAAAGAACTCTGAGAATAGATTACAAATATCAGTAGAATTACTTGAGCTACGATCTTTATAAGACATTGTTGAGGGTATGCTAGTATTTGCTTTTCGATCAGAGATATAACTCCATAAGAATTTAACATTTTTACCAATATTTTCTTCAACCGAGTCAATATATTTATTGTAACAGATTTTACACTCTACTTGAAATCTTTTACGTAAGAAAGAAAATTGTTCATAGTCCGAAATGTTACCATATACCTTCCATTTTATCCAAGCTTTATTCTTGTTCCTGAAGATACGGATTAAAGACTTGGAGAACCAAACGGGGAATTTTGATGAGCGCGTGGTTGCTTTAGGAGTATGGTCCTTTATAGTTCGATAAATGAAATCATAAAAAATATTTACAGAATCAACAGCTGTCAAGTCATCTAGAGCACCGGTCCAATCTATTTTACTCAAGTCCTGGTTAATTAATTCGTAGTCAGCTTTATAAAAATTATATTTAGAAATTTTCGCTTTTTTAAATATTAATACAGATTTATAACTAAAACTGGAACAAAAAGGGGGGTTGATGATTATCTATAGGTAGTAATATGGAGGGTGGTGGGTATACATGGCAATCATTATTACTAATGATTAAATCTAGAATACGTCCTTTAGCATTTTACTGACATAAAATTATCTAAATGTCTACAAACAGGTGAGCTGCCGCTACAGTATAGTGCTTCAGATGTGTTATTTTCACTAGGCAGCCACTCAATATTGGGTAGGTTATAATCACCAAGTAAGTAAAATTTACTGGAGCCTAACCCGTCTAGTGTGGTATAAAGATTTTCAAAATGAACACGATAAGTTTCTTCAGAGGAATTTGGTGGAATATATGTCGCTCCAATGTAGTATTTTTCGTGACCGATACCTGGAATTTGCAGAAGTACGTGCTCAATATGGGGATTTGTAGCATACGGCACGGACACAGCATTCAGCGTTTTACGAACTGCCACAATTATGCAATAGAGTACGTAAACTAATATATATATTTAAAAACTTACGTTACTTTACAGACTAATTAATAAAATAAATATATTTAGCTTTAGTTCAATCCATACTTACCTACTGCATAATTGCTTGGGGTGGTGCCGCAAAAACCATCTTACTTCCTCTAGAACGTGCTCAAAGAGCAATTCTAAATGTAGGCACCATTCGTCCTTTTTTATTTCCAACACATCAGCTTTACGTGTCATGCAAAGTACTAACAGTTCGTCAATTATTTATACTCCACACCTTACTAAAACAGCATACTGATCTACCTTTTAACCCAGCACCATCAGTCAAGAGAAGGAAAGACCTGGTCTGTACTCGGCCACAAACTAGACATGAATTTGTTTATAGATTTTACATATTTTTAGGACCTTTTCTATATAATAAAATTAATAAGATAATAGATACACATAGCAAAAATTACAAAAAAAAAAAAAAAAAACATTTTAACAAAAAATTAAACCGACCCCCAAAAAACACTGCAAAGTGAATAATAACTTTAATTTCGGTAGTCGGTGTCTTTAGTTTTGTTTTTCGTTTTTGGCACCACTTCCGAAATTAAAGTTATTTTTCACTTTGTAGTGTTATTTGGGAGTCGGTTTAATTTTTTGTTAAAAAGTTTTTATTTCACTCTTTTTAGTTAGATGATTTTTAATTTACCTAGTTACAAGAGCCTAAATATCAACTACTTATAACCTTTTACAAAATATTGCTTTTCCCAA